>CM035433.1:130939132-132184132 GCA_020310875.1 Ceratopteris richardii
TTCCTCCAAGGATGCCTTTCTTCTGTTGCTGCTGTCAACAGATGAACCATAATTTTTGTCAATTGGCATATCTTGTGGTTTCTTCGTTATCTTCTCAAAAGGTTCTGAAAGTAATTTCTCTTCTGCCTCAGCAGTTCCAAGCCCCTCTCCGGTGCCCCTTTTCAAAGCCTGTTTTGACATTGCTGCAATTGCTGCATTAACTTCCCTGGACCCCACACAGAGCCATTTGGGCACCTGCTGATGTTGCAGCATTTCCCCAGGCCAATCATATTCTTCATCCATTTGATCAAAGTACTCAAGCTCTTCATCAGTCCTTGCGATCATACGATTGACTTCTTGCAAGCTTGGTACATCATGCACTCTCTCTTGGTATCTCTCTTCATCACGAAGCAAAGCTTCAAGAGTCAGTCTACGTTCCTCCTGAGTTGTCCTCTGATCAAACCGCCCAGCATTAATAACCTCATCTGCCATTTCAATCTTATGCTGCTGAATCGTATTACGCACCAAACTCTCCACTGACCCCACATAGCGATCCTGTCCTGCCATGTCATCGTCATCCAAATCAATTCTTCCTCCACTTCTGATTTCATCCTCCCTTTCAAAACTTGAGATGGTCTCAACCACTGCCTCCATATAAATGACTCTCACTTCTCGCTTCTGGCCAATGCGATGGGCACGTGCCACTGCTTGCTCCTCATTCTTGGGATTTGGATCTGGATCATAAATAATTACAGTATCTGCAGTCTGAAGGTTCAATCCTCTGCCAGCTGCACGAATACTAAGGAGAAAAATAAAACAATCTGAACCTGGTCTGTTAAACTCTACAATAGCAGCTTCCCTGGATTCCAAAGTGGTGGTCCCATCTATTCTCCTATATGTTAAGCCTCTCCACTGTAAGTAATCTTCTAAGATATCGAGAAGTTTTGTCATTGTGCTGAAGAGTAAGACTCGATGGCCAGTGTGTTGTAGCTTAATCAGAATTCGGTCTAAAATCCAAAGCTTCCCACAAGAGCGGACAGAAAACTCATGCATCCGTTCACCATAGAAGGGATAATTCAGTAACGGATGGTTACACACTTTCCTAAGCTCCATACATTTATTTTGAAGAGGTGCATATGCACGTTTGGCCCTTTTACCATTCCCTGCGGCGACCCGTGCCTCTTCTTCTTGAGGATTGAGGCGAATTGTACCTGTGGCCTTAATCCAATCATAAATTGCAGCTTGCAAAGCAGACATTTTACACCGCAGAACAATGGAAACCTGTAATGTAACGAAAATGTGATTCAGTTCATAACCCAGTGAACACAATCTTTTTTACAACTATAAAGAGACAAACAAACTAATACATACCTTCGCAGGAAGTGATCCTTCCACATCTTCCACACGACGTCGTAGCATAAAAGGCTCAAGTATTTGATGCAGACGATGAATAATGATAACTTTCTTCTCTGTTTCTAGCCACTCTTCATCTTGACTCACAACAGTACTACTGTCTTTTTGGAATGGCATTGAAAACCAATCTTGAAAAGACTTTGAGTTATCAAAGACCTCTGGCAGTAAAAGATTCAGAAGGGACCAAAGCTCCCGTAAATCATTCTGCATATCACACGGCACAACCCTTTCAATGCTTAACTTGCAAAAGTCATCACCTATTACTGATTTCAAATTAAAATCTCATACAACCACGCACTAGATACATTTTCCACCCATCTTATTCATATATGGAGCTGTGCTTGAGCAATATGCTCATGCATGCAACAAAAGGAAAATTTACAGAGAGCATCAAGTTACCCTAACTAGTATTGAATGCATACAAGAATTACAAAATTATGATACAACACAAGCTGATAAATAAGAAACTCCATCTAGCTTGTATATATAAAAACAGATGCCAGAAACAGCAAAGATAAATAAAAAAGAAGAAACACAGACCTGCAATGGTGTTCCTGTCAGAAGCAAACGCCGCTGGCATCTAAAATGATCCAAATCCCGCGAAAGCCGAGAATCCCTGTCCTTCATCCGTTGTGCCTCATCAATGATTAAGTACTTCCACTCAACCTTTGATAGCTTTGATCTATCCCGCATGATGAACTCATAGGTTGTAACAAGCACATTGAACTTCATTGCACAAACTTCCTGTTTAGCCCGAATTGTTAGACTTCAAAAACATGTCAATAGACTAACAGATGCTTAAACTAGCATTTGGAAACCACTACATGGATGATCTTTGAAGAAATGACGATTGTATGTAGAAACCAAGAGTGTGAGAACGTAAAGAGCTTCATCCACAAACCTGGAGATACAATTTTGACCGCTGTTCCTTCCCTCCAACATAAAAGATACAAGAAACTGATGGCAGCCATCGTAGCAATTCACTCTAACCAAAGTGTGGTAAGAACACATCAGAGACTGCTAAAAAAGAAAAAGACTGAGGATAAATGAAGTTTGATAATCACCTTCCAGTTTACAATCACTGCATTCGGAACAATTATAAGGTGCGGACCATAGTTCCCCTTGAACTCCATTAAATAAGCAATAAGTGCCATAACCTGCAGCATTATACATATCATTACGTGTTAGATACTCCTGCTACATATTTATCATAAACAGAAGAAAGCTGTTGGGAATTGAACTCACAACCTCCCTGTTAGGAGTGCGATGGGCTAACCACTTGCCCCAAAAGCCATGGTTGAGGATTACTTCCTAATCCTCTCTCTTAAAGCATGGTTCAACCATCTCCTACTAGGATTATGTGACATTCCTTCCCCCTTAGACTGAGCATTGTCCTCAATGCTCAGATTGTGGACCCTTTTAACTCTTTGACCCACTTTCCATGCATGAGCGCTTCCACCAACCTCAAACTCGAGCACATGGACCAAATTTGGACCTATCCCACCCTCCGTGGGTGCCCAAATGCCCATGCGCCTTCATCCAAGGCCAATTTCACACTCACCATGGATAAGCGCTTTTTCCAAGTGCCCACGAATGAGGCGCGAACCTCCGTCTTGCCCAATTTCTCAACTAGGCTCTGATACCAATGTTGGGAATTGAACTCACAACCTCCCGGTTAGGAGTGCGATGGGCTAACCACTTGCCCCAAAGCCATGGTTGAGGATTACTTCCTAATCCTCTCTCTTAAAGCATGGTTCAACCATCTCCTACTAGGATTATGTAACAAAAGCTATCAAAGCATAGGATATCAAAATATTTGACATAATTACTTTGCCAGAAGTGTATGGCTTTCATGATAAGAGACATATACATAAACATAAACACACACATACATCATGCATACATAACATACACGCACACACACACATGTAACATAATGATATGTAATGGAGGGCAATGGCAATGCATCCATGCACCCCTCCCTCCCTCTCCCCCTCCCTCCCGCTTGCTCCCTCCCTCCACCCTGCTCCCTCCCTCCCCCCTCCCTTCCCCCTTCCCTCCCTCCCTTCCCCACTTTCCTCCCTTCCCCCCCTCCCCCCCCTCCCTCCCCCCTCCCTCCCTCCCTCCCTCCCTCCCCTCCTCTGCCCCCTCCCTTCCTCCCTTCCACTGTTAGTTAGATCCACCAGGATCCTCCCTGCTGGACAAGTCAAGACAGAAGCCATATTCACAAACAATAGAATGGGCAGATATCGGACTCACAAGTCACCTCCCAGCCATAGAGCCAATAAATGGCTCACACCCGGGCCTGGCAGGCAGCAAGGAGCTGGTGTCTAATACCCCTGGCACCCCACCAGTATGGGTGACGAGGCTTTGCCAAAGGGACAAGAAATCCAAGTGCCTCATACGAGGAATGTCTCACAAATAGCCCATGGGTCCTATTTATAGGCTCAAATGAGAACGTGGCCCAATTCACACTAGGTGGCCGGCTCAAACTTGGTTGAACACTTTTAACTACAGGCACCCATCCAGATGTAGTTGAGATTTGGGGGCGCAACACTTCCCCCTAATTTCTAATTGCTGTCCTCGGCAATTTCCTTGGCTAAAAATCAAGAGTTCAATCCCTTGACAACTCAACTAACTCTCAAGTGGAAACAGACTTGGCCCGATGCATCCACTAATCATACACTCAAGATAAGAAGTTCCCCAGAATTTCCTCTCCCTCTTGTCCTGGACCAAGTCATGCTCTAGTGGAACATGTCGTGCATATCACCACGAAGAAGATAACATCATGCACATGCCAATTTGAATTGTCTCATGATCTCGACTTGCCCTAAGATACACCCTCATACCCGAGCAAGACCATGAGGTACACACATACGGCGCAAATAGTATGGAGAATAGTGCAGTCCGAGGAAAACAACATAGTGCCAAGCTTTCTTCATCATGCACTCCTCCGCCCTCTATAACAATTCCTACAATCGAGAAGGAGTCTCTACTACATATTGAGAATACATGCCTCTAGGTCTCGTGGTCAAAGAAAAGGTCAGCTAATGATTAAATATCAACATCAACAGGATATACAATAGCCTATGTTGATTGCTATCATAAGCATACGACAAGTGGGGCATAAGCTCGTGGGCAACAACCCTTAGGTAAATGGCCAAGGGGCTACCATCATGGATAAGGGGGCTCGAAGGGTTGCCATCCACAGAAACATCCTCCATAATATGTCCCACTCCATAGCGATAGTGTCTACATAGATATCCCTGATGGCTATGCCATTATGAATAGTCGGCATCATAAGAAGCATGATCATGACACCACAACATATTCTCCATGGTCTAGGGTTTGTGTACAGTCGATCCTTCAATCTATAAGTGAACTCTGGATAAGTACATACGATGCTCCCAAAGGCAAGGAATCGTTGGAAAACTAAAAACTCCCTTTCGAGAAGACAACACAACTCCCTTTCTAACAACTCCCTTTTGAGCACATCATACAATGGACATAGCAATTCCACAAGGTCAACAAAGCCCATTGCTTCTAATGATGGTATTGACTAGGACCCTCACCACAACTGGACTCGTCTCGTGATGACCGCAAGGGAGTCATGACCCATACAAGGTCCAAAATCTATCTCATGATAGAGTCTATAGTGGTGCTAGCTCTCCACTATGGAGTCTCTAAAGAAGAGACAACAAATATGCATATGTTGTGTGCTTTGTCATCGCAAGAGTAGCACCACGTGCATCCCAATGGATACCTCAAGACTCAAGTCTCCATCCTATGCATGTATCCCGTGTTGAGTCTATACTAGCATGGCAATACATGTATCTCTGTGGATAGCAAATACAAGGTATCTCGAATATACACATGTACCTTGTGCCTAAAGCATGGAACCATATGCATATCAATTCTGATAGGGCACAAGTGTCAACATATCCCCATCCTAGTCAGCGTCTACCTTGCCGTTTGCGAGAAGCAATCCAATAATACTTGAATATCTTCCTACCATCTCTCTCATGGTGACCAATCATATAATACTCAAGACCCATGAATATCATGTCACAGGAACTATCATAGACTAACTGCATGATCCCAAAGATGGCAATTATATAGTCGTCCCTTTCTGAGTGAAAGAAGCATATAGTCAAGCTCTCTATAGAACCAAAAAGAGCACACCAGATAAATCCAACGGTAACAGTCATCTTCATGTAACACCCACTATAGTCATCTTCATATAACACCCACTATAAGGTATCTCTATAGTCAAGATCTCTATAGAACCAAAAAGAGCACACCAGATAAATCCAAGGGTATCAATCACAATCATGTAACACCCACTATAAGGTATCTCATAAGTCCACCTCAGCATATCTACCCACAAAGATCCGACCAACATAGGAATAGCTTAAGAACAATTTCCATACCCGTTCAATAGCTAGAATCACCGAGACTCTAGTGTCCAACGCACATATCTATGTGGCCCAAAACATTCAACAAAAAGCTCGCAGCGTAGTATAGAAAATAGATCACGTACTGCTCCATGGTCAAAAAACACTAATGAACTCCTATGTCCACATGTATCCTTGTTTGCTATCCAAGTATCTTTCATCAAGAGGATGAAGGTACCAATAGCCAAACACACTCTTTGATAGTCATGCCATAAGTATGGCTCATCCTAAGGGTGCCCATCATCTTGGGAATGATCAAGGGTGCCCATCATCTTGTGAATGATCAAACCATCCCATAGGACTACGCAACTCCTGGTAGTCCTCCATCTCGTCAACCACCACAAGCATAGCACATATGCATCGTGATTCTCGATGGATACCTCAAGGCAAAGGTTTCCATCCTATGCATGTATCTCGTGCTCAGCCTATATTGGCATGGCCTCCAAATTTTTCTTTGGCATCACCTATCGTCAAGATCGCAAGCAATGTCCCTTCCATACATTTTACCCAAAAGATCTTGCCTCTCACTAAAGAAAAAAGATGAATCTTTGATCGAGGGGACGTAGTACTACTCATTGCTCAAGCAAGGGTATCTTTAGCTAACAGCTATCTCCTCTAATTATCAAGAATATTCAACTTTGATCCAACTAATCGATGAACCCTTACCACAAGAAGGAAATGCACGTGAAATGAAGTCGATGAATTCCAAGAAGATAATGGGCCCATATAATACAAGGATTTATTATGTAACCCTTCAAGACAACCTTGATTTCAATGACTCCAACAACAATATGACAACTTGCATGCATACTATTTTCAAATGAACAAGAAATTGGAGCTCATCTCAAAAGTTTTTGGTAATCTTAAATGCGAAAAGAAGTCAAGGAGTACATCAAAACATGGGACAAACCCAAGACTCTTATGGCCCTTACCCGTTCAAGTACAACCTTGGTCCTTTCTATCCACACATTTCGTTACAAATTCACCTAAATCACATAGATATGACATTATCTTCTTGTGGTAGATAGATTCACAAAATGGAACATTTCATGTCTACAAGTTACAACTTAGCACCAAGTCTATCACATGAGAAACCACTCCTATGTCTTCTTTAGATACATCTTTAAGCTACATGGATTTTGAATGATACTATCAATAATAGAGGTCAATCATTCATATCCACCTTTTAAAGTGCATTTGCAAACTCTCTGGAGTCGAAGCTAAATAATCCACAAACCGATGATCAAACAAAGCACGTGAATCAAGTCATATAACAAACCAAGAACTTAAGCAGTACATCTAGAAGTCTCAAGATCAATACAAGCACTATGCAAACCAACATCACATTCAACATACAACTTATCCTATTGCTAATAAAGTTTAGTTCTTGAGACATAACCTTTCAACATCGTCTTGTGCAAAACTAGATCATCATAGATTCAGTCCCTTTACTATCCTAGCCAAGGTTAACATGGTCACTCATAAGTTTCAACTTCCTTGCACCATCAAATTCCACCCAACATTCCAAGTTTCCATGTTGAAACCATAATATACATCACCATTTAGAAGGAAGGCAGCCGATCCTCCACCACCTATTTAGATTAAAGAACATAAAGAATTTGAAGTTGAGTGTGTCCTAGACTGAAGAATCTCTCAAGAGAGTTTTGCCTACATCATTGATGATGTCATCATTGATTTCGGAAGAACCTTGAACACCCTCCAACACCTATAAAAAAAGAAGGGGATGACTATAGAGTTCCTTATTCTTGTAGATCCCAATATTGGGGGCTTAAGGAGTCCAAACCTCCAAGTACTTGATAATTAAAATTCTTGTGCTTTTCTAATTCCAAGTTCTAGCCTTGTCTAGTCTAGCTCCCAATCTCGTTGTCTTATAATCTTGAAGTACAAGATCTTGTTTAGACTTACCTCTACAGTGTGGTCCTTGTTTGTGGGATCTTTTGTGTCATGCCCACTTCTTTTCCCTATACCTATTAATCCCAATTTGTGAGACTTCCTTGTTAGTTCAACATTGTTCTACTTTATTCCCCTCACATATTATCTTGTAATCAAAGTTTATGGTGATGATCTTGCACATCAAGTCTAGTCTAAGTGAGCACAATCTCGTGCTCCTATGATCTTTTGGTCTCTTTGACAAGGTTAACATATGAAACCTTTTAAAATGATCCAAGGTCCAAATACACACAAAAATGATGGAGATAATGCCTCTAATTCTTCCAAATATGATCCAAAAATAAGGAAAAAAAACAAATACAAAAGCTCCTTCATGGGGCTCGAAGATGGGAGAGCCCTCACTAGTCACAAGTCCTTGAGGTTGTCATTCCGAAAAATGTGTGGATATGTTCATGCATCTCTATATACATCAAATGATGTGTCACAATAAAAAAAAAAAAATCAACTTGGTTGTATCTCTATCTGGCCACCTTAGTGCCTACATGGGACTCCCAAAAACATCAATGTACAGAAAGTGAAAATACCATTCTTTAATAACATAATTTCCTTGCTGTGGGAGAGAGTTTGCAAAGTACTAGGTGAGAAAAAGGGAGAAATTAAACTCCCTGAGAAGATCCATTTAAGAAGCAACTTAGTAATGTGTGTTTTAACTTCATGTGCACCAAATTAGACATCTTAAACTCAGCTGAAAATCAAAAATCGTCAGAGGAAAATTTTCAGATTCTTTTTCTTGACGTTGATGAAGAAGAGCCTTTCTTAAAAGAAGGCGGCGTTTTCTTCTTTCTTTAAACTCTACAGGGGAAGGGTTTTGCAATGTAAACAATTCAGCAACTGGAGAAGAATGGAGAAAACAAAAGTGGAAGAGATGACCCAAGGTAGTTCCAATGTATCTTAGGTTCATCCAACTGAAGTACAGCATTTTAATTGAACTGACAAGCAGAATGCATCACGATACATATTTAAGTTTCTTTTTATCGATGCCAGTGAAGTTGAGAGGTAGCTATAACTGATGAAAGTTGAAAGAGCTTTTAAAGTTATCCCGAGTAGTATTGAGAACCTATTAATGCAGGGTATCAATCAGAAATTAAAATGAATCTCCTGTACTTGGAAGAAAATATTGCTTAGATAATCCATGGACACTAATTGCAAATACGGTTTTCTAGATAACCTTAATGAAGACCACAGATAATGTCATTTGAATGCATAGATGTAAAATCCGCAATATGCTTTGCAAAAATAAAAGCTCTACCTGAACTGTCTTGCCAAGACCCATCTCATCCGCTAAAATCCCATTTAATCTATTATTATACAATGACAGCATCCATTGAAGGCCAACCTGCATATCAGAAAGTTATAATTTCTTACTATCACTTTGAGACATGTTAGACCATTTAAATTGAATCTCCATACACACACACACACACACACATATATATATATATATATATATATATATATATATATATATATATATATATATATATATATATATATATATATATATATATATATATACATATATACATATATATATATAGGCAACGAAAATTTAAGTCTATATGAAGAGATAGGATCACATGGCGAATTGGAGTGGATTAAAAGATCACGAAAAGTATCAATGTATATTAGCCACTACTGTTAACGTTTTAACAAAAATGATGCACAAAATCTTGTAAGAAGATGAAATTTTAAATTAAACATAAAGGAAGCTGAAGCTTTGATTGAAAGAAGACTTGTAACCCCTCAAATAAAGATAAGATCTTGCGTAAAACATTGATTCCATAAAATTCCGAATGAGGAAGGAAAAGAGGTGCAAAATTAACAAACCCCAAGCCCAGGATTAAAGAGAAGCATCACTGTATTTTGAAATGACCTGATCATTTGTATTTTAAATTCTCAAACATCATGACGGAGTATCCATGCACAATAGTTTTCTTTCCTGTTGGGCAGATAGTAAATAGTTGGTACGAAAGGGGGCAAGAGAGAAGGAAAAGCGCGGGGTCGGGGGCAACTGTGACAGAGTGAGAGAAGAAATCCATAAGACTTCTCAGAAGTAGTTATATCATCAAGCAAACCAAGAAAAGTAAACATACAAGCTGATAGTCCCGCAAAATGCCAGCACGAAGCATGGAAGGTTGCCGCACAATCCTCTCATTGACTGCATGTGCCAATTTATAATACCTGCAACAAGGACCGAAAACCATTTATAGATGATTACTACTAGATTACATGAGACTGCAGATCCTCTCAAACCAAAAAAGAAAGCATTACAACATACTTGTTAACAGAGTCTAAAGACCTATCAGGTGATTGAAGACGAGCATCAACTTCATCACGGGCATGAATAGCAGCTGCCTCCACATCCTCTTCTGAAAGTCCCTGATGTAAAGAGATCTTAAATAAAAATCTATTAACAATGGAAAGGAACAAATCTGCTATTATTCCACATCAAACCTGGGCTCTAGCTGCTAACATTGCTGCTACAGCTGCTTCTTCTCTTTCTTGTTGATACTTCACAGCAGAGATTTTCCCACCGAGTTTGTGAAGATAGTCCTCTGTTTGGGAAAGGAATGAATTTAATACTTCAAATCTCTCCACTGCATCCCCTGGGAGTTTGGTCTGTTGTTGCTTCAACATTTCTCTGTATGTGTCCACATCATTATTTTTTAAAGCTTCCATCCTCTTGTTGCGGTCTTCATCTCTTCGCTTGGAGAACTCCCTTAACATCCTTTCATGATACTTTGCCACTCCTCTATTCCGTGTTGTCCTTGCATCACGGATAGCCCAATGAGCCTCCAATAAGCGTTTCCTCCAAGAAAAAAGACTCTTCAGCTGTTTTTCTCTTGTGCTTTTTTGTAACTGTAGAACCTGTCTTGCCAATTCAGCTCGCTGGCGCTCACAAGATCGCACAAACTTTCGATAGCCTCTTTCACTCAGGGCCATAATGTCTTGCTGGTGTTCTTCAACCTCATCACGGATTTTGGATTGCAAAGCCATCAGACGGAGCTTCTTCTGCTCAATTCTGAGCTTTGTAATGACATCTGCAGGAATGCCCTTTTTCTCCATCCCAGATGATATCAAGGAATCTAAAATTCTGAGCTTTTCTGATTTCCTTCGATCAACAACACGAGCACCCTCTTTGGACAGAAGCTGTTTCACATCATAACCCAAAGCAATGGGTGCTCCCCACGGGTTACTAGTTTGCAAAAGACCATCAATTTTCCTGCCCATTGGAGGAAAGTCAAACAATGGACCTCGATAGCGCCTAAGAAGTTGCAATGGCTTTTGCTGACTTTGGGCAGCTGGAATAGCAGGTCGTTTAACAAGTGATCCTGAGGGAGCAGCATTAGGTGGTGAGCAAGGGGTATTAGTCACGTTGGAGCTGCTTGCAAGGCTAGAGTCATCTTTCAAATTCTGTTCTACAGAAACACACTGACCACTGGAAACCAATTCATTGGAAGGTCTAGCTGTTGGATGTGCATCAGACAGCTTTAAAGCTGGACTGGACTGGTCTATGGTGATATTTACATGAGATGGAGGATGGGATGAGCCCTCTGACTTCTCTGCATGCATTACAGCCTTGTGAGAGAACCCTTCCACTTTTAAGGCAGCACCATTTTGGGCATACAACTTTCCTTGTCTGTCAATGTCGTCTTTAGCTGTAACAGTGGGCACTCCCTCAGACGCTGTTGGCAACGGCAACCTTTCCACATTATTCATCCCTTGTATATTTTGCGGTGCAGCAGCTGGATCTGGAGCTGAAACTGGGCCTGCTGCAGCTGAAGCTGCAGTTGGACCTGAAGCTGGAGAGATGGACCTTACAATATCCGGAGAAATCCCTATAGCTATCAGAACATCTGCTGAAAGGCGTTCACCCCGCTGTCAAGCAGCAAAGGTTATCATCAATTGATATGTTATCAAGCTACTAATTATCACAAAAAAACAGCCTTGAGGAACTCATGGTAAAATAAAAAACTTCCTACCCCAAACTAGCAGCGGCCATTGTATGTTTGCTCACCTCTCATTTTTATAAAATCTACATAAAAGGCTGACTCACTTCTCTCCCTCCTTCCAAAAAAAAGAAAAAAAAAAATCAGATAATATGCATACCTTAAGACGGCGGAATGCAAGGATTTGATTTTTAAGAATCACCAACTGCTGCCTAGAGAAAGGTTGTGGATGTTGAGATACCACCTGCACTTGAGGCTGTCCTGGCTGAGCCTGAGCCTGAGCTTGAGCCGCCTGAGCCTGTGCCTGAGCCTGAGCCTGTGCCTGAGCCTGAGCCTGAGCCTGAGCCTGAGCCTGAGCCTGAGCCTGAGCCTGAGCCTGAGCCTGAGCCTGAGCCTGAGCCTGAGCCTGAGCCTGAGCCTGAGCCTGAGCCTGAGCCTGAGCCTGAGCCTGAGCCTGAGCCTGAGCCTGAGCCTGAGCCTGAGCCTGAGCCTGAGCCTGAGCCTGAGCCTGAGCCTGTGCCTGTGCCTGTGCCTGAGCCTGAGCCTGAGCCTGAGCCTGAGCCTGAGCCTGAGCCTGAGCCTGAGCCTGAGCCTGAGCCTGAGCCTGAGCCTGAGCCTGAGCCTGAGCCTGAGCCTGAGCCTGAGCCTGAGCCTGTGCCTGAGCCTGAGCCTGAGCCTGAGCCTGAGCCTGGGACTGAGGCTGAGACTGGGAGTGGAGCTGAGCCTGCACCTTTGCATTGAGCTGCTGCTGTTGAAGATGCTGAATCCCAGCTTGATGAAAAAGCTGATGTTGATGTTGAATCTGAACTGGCTGTGAATGTTCCACATCCTGCTGTTGTTGAAACTGTTTGTGTAAATTGGCCAGCTGCATCAAAGAACTGGGCCCTTGGACCATTGGCGTTGACCCTTGCAGTTGCTGTTGCCTCAGATATTGTAGCTCTGCCTCATCTGGAGTAGGCACACAGGAAGGTACCGTCGTATTCTCTGGTCTTGAGTGCATTGATACTCCCAATGAGTTCTTACCTGCCACAAGTCCTGAAGTTGAACTAACTGACCTGTTCAAACTTAGGACACCCCTTTCAATTGAGTAATCACTAGGCTGTTGTTGCTGTTGACGAACACCAGGACTTGACATAACCCCACCTGATAAGCTCTGGTGAGCCTTTCCTAGAATCATGCCCTGACCCAAATGCCCTTCTCCAACACCACCACCATGCTGTTGCAAATTGGTATGAGTCAAGTTCCTCATAGTTGCTTCTTGACCTTTTAGAGCCACTTGGTGCATTGAAGGACCAGGCCCTGTCTCGGAAGCAGCCTTCTGGATTGCTGCAAACTGGGCTAACAGCTGTGGAGGTGTATACTCAGATTGTGTAAGACGAGAACCTGAGCTCATATCTATATGAGACTGCTGTAGTGGCATGGAAGGTATTCCTGCATGAGCTTGCCCATTGACCAGCATTGCTGATTTATTTTGAAAGGCACTCGCCGATGTTGGCCTCATGGTGTTTGCCATGGCCTGACCAAAGCCAGGTAGAACATGCCCAGCAGCATCATTTTTAGGCTCATGTGTCTGGTCCATCTGTTGATCCCCCAACAAGAACTGGTTAGACGTCTTATTAGTAGACCCCTGTCGCATCTGAAGCTGTCTGTAATTTGAGACACTGCTGTTAATATCGTCTTTAGGTTGCAGGCCTCCTTGATCGCTTCCAAGAGGCAGTCTGCTTTGCTGGGAACTTGCCTGCACCTTCTTCTGGGATGAAAACATTGCTTGCTGTGCATGAACCTGAGATTGTAACTGCTGTGAAGTAGGCGCTTGAGACCCATCCGACACAACCGGAGGTTGTACCTGTTGTTGATTTATATCAACATATCCTCGTGATGGAAGGAGAAACTGAGTACCCGCCACACTGTTATTATTGGTACTGATCCCAGAGCCCTGCAGGAAAGGTCCTTGAAAAATGGGAAATTGTTCGTTTGGTAAGCCCTTGCGCAGTGCCTATAAGAATACAAGTTCTCTTCTGTGAGATTCAAAAACTTTACTTGATAACCCTGACAAGAAAACGAATATGCATAGCATCAAACACAAATCCATGCAGCAAATCGGGACATCTATGTGTACACAGAAACATCACGCAGATCAACATGTGCTAAAGAAAAATCGAATTGAATCGGACCGAACTTGATTGTAAGCATGAAGGAACAAAAAAAACGCGACATGTAAAGAACCCAAAACACAATAGCCAATGCGGAGACTTAATGCGAAGAATCATCAAAAACTCCAAAGCAAAAAAGTATACCCGTAGAAACACAAAGATGCAGCTAAGAGTAGGGACAAAGTTCCAATGACGAGTAAAGATGCCGAAAAGTGTGTAACAATACAAAAGCATAAATCTGAACAGTGCCAGCGGTTGACCACTTAAAAAGGTGAACATTACGGACAGGAACTGTGGGGGTAAGAAACCTCAAATGTATAAATTAGAAAGATTTATATTTTGAAGCTACAACAGAAGCACCTGAAGGTGGTGCTGACCCTGTCCCATTCCATGCCCCTGTTGTTGAAGATGAAGCTGGGCTTGATGCTCCTGCTGAAAATGGTGGTGTTGCGTCTGAGATTGGGCGTGCATCTGCGCTTGAACCTGGGCCTGCACCTGCGCCTGCTGTTGCATCTGTTGAAACTGATGCTGCCATTGTTGGTGTTGCTGATTGGAAGCTTGTGCGTTCAAAAAATGCAGAGCAACAGATGGCGTCTGCTGTTGCTGCTGTGAGGGGGGTACTTTCTGATGCTGCACACCAGGGTGAAATTGGTGGAAATCAGGGGACGGAGAGGCCACAGCAGGGTAAGATTTGAAACCAGGAAGGGATGCAGGAAAGGAATTCGGGTTAAGATTGGAATGAGGATGTGGAGTGTTGATGGGAGATGGAACTGGGGAAGACGAAGAGGTATGATGAGGCGAAGAGGAGACAGCGGCAGCAGCAGATGGGTTAGAAAGAGCAGATGGGTTGCTGAAAGGAAACGCTGATGAGGACACGAGTGCAGCCCCTTGACCGGATCCGTCTCCTTTTGGCCCCTGCTGCTGCTGCTGCAATGGAGCTTGGCCCTTCTGCATGCTCAAATCGGAAATCGACTCTTTGCGGAATCGCCAAAATGGACCAAAAATTAAGGGAAATTTGCGTCTGAGAGGAGAATAGCGCAGTCGCGTGAATGTCTAGAGATCGCGGCGGGAAAGCGGGGGGGAGGGGGGGGACAGGCTAAGGTGAATGTCTGTGTGGGCATCTCTCTCTCTCCCCCCTGGCTCTGTAATTGCCCTGCGTCTTCGATCGCCTTTTTTTCACCTTTCGCTTCGATCGCACTTGGAAGCCTCTTCCACATCCCCCTCTAAGAAAGGCCATGCCAAGTCCAACATTCTCACGTTTGGGCCCTCAAAGTTTGAACATCGGCATGGATTTCATTCTTTAATCCCATCTCTGGCTCTATGTGAGGAGGCGCCCTTTGATCTCTTTCATGATTAATGAACTTCAAGTGCCCATGCTTGTGTTGTTGGAGGTGGTGCCCTTATGCTTGTGTTGGAGGTGGTACCCTTTGTCCTCTATGGCATCATTGCCAATTCCACAAGAGATTTTAATAGTCAATTATAAGTCATTTTTTAATGTTTTAAGCAAGCCTAATGATCATTATAATTAGTAATGCATATATTCTAGAGCACCTGACAATGAGGTAGAGGCTCCTCAAAACCTTAATCTAAAAACTCTAATCAATACAAGAGTAACTATCGTAGTATATAGAGAATTGGGCATATACATCATATAAGGTTGAATATGCATCATCCATGTTAAAGACATCTACAATACAATATGATGGAGTATTTTATATCCACCCATGTAGAGAGCATTTGAATGGTTATATGATGGAGATAGAGCATTGTTCTAGAGAGTCTTTGCACACAAAAGAACGCTTGCAACCAAATCCAAGTATGATATGCCAAAAAACCTTCATCACAAGTTTTGAAATAAGTTGTGGAGCCTACAACTTTTACTCCATAATAATGTTTGTTCTTTTGTTTGGATCTTGATTATTAAACTGAAATATGGAGAAACATAGCTCATTCTTACATGAAGAATGAGCATATTACAAATAGGACACCTTTTGTCCCACAAATCAAGTGCAAACGTCCTTCATCCACTTTTTTAAATATTCAATCCAAAGGACTCATCACTCTGTGAGATGCCATTTATTTTCATACTATGTGTTTTGGTAGTGATATGTGTGAGCAAAGTAAGACACTTGAACCACTTTTTCCCCTTTCCTCCAATTCATATGCATGCGTTACTATCTAATGGGCTTTTTCTTATTGTGTGTTTGGAATATTACCTTTTTTGGCGAGTTGATATGCTTTTTGGCCCTTCATCTCTTCCCATTTTCTTTATATTCTTGCATTTTTTTATATTCTTGCTGTTTTACTCGAATGATCAGTGTCAACATAGATTTGACCATCGTCCTCTCTCACACAAAAAATACTTCGATTGAAAAGCCATCTTTTGGTTAATTTTTAGTGTGGCATCGATTTTCAAGTTGATGAGAAAAATAGATTCCCACGAGTTTTGGTCTTGAGAGAATGAGAGGTAGCTCCATGCTTGCCTCGCAACCATCAAAACATCCCTTTGCATTGGACACTTTATATGATATTGGGGTGGAAACAAAATCTTATTGCAATTAAAACAACTACTCTAAGCTAGACTAAGAGTCTCATAAGCTAAGTCCCAACAAATTAACTAATGCAAGATCAAACCATTCTCTAAGCCCATAAGGGGTGAGAGATGCATGTATCCACCCATATATATACTCCTCCGCCAAGGGGGGAAATGTGAAGAGAGCTACCCAAGTGTTCCCTCCACATGGATGCTAACCTATGTTGAGATATCAAGCTCAACATGATGATCTGGGATGACACGTATCACTTTTTCATTTCTTTGACATGTATAGTGGTCATCTCGGTATATGTCAAAGATGCTTCATTGAGCTTTACTAGAATTATCTACCGAGAGTGATGGCACATTTATTTCTTTTCAGCTCACTCATTCGCGGGCATTAGGATTTTCCTTATGTATTGTTCTTCATATATTGCACTAGTTGTATTGTTGTATTAGGTCGTTCTTGTATATTCCTTTTATGTAATAGAAGAAGAAGAAGAAGAAGATCATTCTTCCTTGCCTCAATATGTGTGTGCTTCTCTTTGAGTGTGAGAGTGTGTGAGTAATCTCTCTTAACATGTCACTCATGGAGATGGTGAGGTGTATGGTCAAGAGTTAGGCTTTACCACATAGTTTCTGGTCTGAGGTTGTCATGTGTGCAACATATGTACTTAATAGGTGTCCCACTAAAGCACTGCAGTCTATCACTCCATATGAGGCTTGGCATGATCGCAAGACATCTGTTGCTCATCTACGTGTTTTTGGTTGTTTGGCATATGCATTATTGCCTGAACAACATCACAGAAAGTTGGATGATAAAGCAGTAAAATGTATTTTTGTTGGGTACAATTCTGAAAGTAAAGGCTATAGTCTCTATCATCCACAGACTAAACGCATTCTAGTTAGCCATGATGTTGTTTTTGTGGAAGATGTTATTCAGCCATTGCTTTCATGTACTAAGGAGACATTTGTTAGCTCCAAAGACATCTATGATAATTTGCTTCCTCTTTTTACAGGTGGATAGTCTAGCGTTGGTCCTAATGAGGCAACTTCTCAGCCTTTGCAGGTTTCATGTGATTATGCAGATCATCCCATTTTTTATGCAGATTTACATGATGCACTTGTTGATAAGAGAGTTGATATTGAGGAGGCAAAAACTATGCCAAAATGGCTGGTGCAGACTTTGCGTGACAACAAATTAGATGCACCTCTATCATATCGTACTCGATCAGGCTCTTATAGTGCCTCTTTTGCATCAGATTACTATGTTATGGTTGCCTCTAGTCTCTGTGATGAGACCGAACCTGTTTTGTTTGATGAAGCACAAAATTATGAACAATGGATGGCTGCAATGCAATGTGAATATGATGCTATAATGAAGAATGGTACTTGGTCTTTATGTGACTTTCCTCGTGGCAAGAATGCCATTGGCACAAAGTGGGTGTACAAGCTAAAGCGTAAACCTGATGGAGCAGTTGATAGGTATAAGGCTAGGCTTGTTGCAAAGGGTTATGCGTAGGAAAGAGGCATTGATTTTGATGAGACCTTTGCACCTATTTGCCGAATGACTACTGTTCATAGCATCTGTGCACTTGCAGCTCATCATGGTTGGAATGTACATTAGTTGGATATCAAAATAGCATTTCTAAATGGTGACTTGCATGAAGAAGTGTATGTTTTTCAGCCCCGTGGCTTTGTGCAGAAAGGGCATGAGAACCAGGTGTGCAGGTTAAAGAAGGAATTATATGGTTTAAATCAAGCACCACGTGCTTGGTATCAAAAGATACATGCCTATCTGATTGCACATGGTTTTGAGAACATTCCAATTGAAAGCACCTTATATGTTAAGCGTGCTAATGATGTGCTTCTGATCATTGTGGTGTATGTTGATGACATGCTGCTCACTGGTCCTCATGAGAAGCATATTGCTGATTTTAAGGCTAATTTGCATGCATCATTTGAGATGTCTATTTTGGGGCATTTGCATCACTATTTGGGAATTCAGTTTATCCACGTTGCTGGTGGAATGGCTTTGTGTCAAATGAAATATATTGACACATTATTGTAGTGTTTTGGCCTTGAAGACTGTAAACCTATTGCCACTCCTATGGAGACTGAGTCTTCATGATGTTGGAGATGCATTTGATGTTGTTCTCTATCAACACGTTGTGGGATGCTTGATTTACTTATGCATTACTCGGCCATATATTCAGTTTGTTTTCTCACAGATGAGCAAGTTTCTGCATTGCCCAGGAGTCAAGCATTGGCAGGCAATTAAGTGCATCTTTTGCTACTTGAGTGGTACTCGGCTACTTGGGTTGTTTTATCCCAAGGGGGGATCACTACCACCAGATTTGCATGCTTTTTCTGACTCTGATTAGGTTGGTTGCTATGACGCTTGTGTGTCCACTAGTGGCTTTTGCTTCATGCTTGGTAGCTCATGTATATCTTGTTTGAGCAAGAAGCAGCCTACTGTGGCCACTTCCAGTTGTGAGACTGAGTATAGGGCAGCTTTCATAGTGACTCGTGAGTGTGTCTGGTTGAGACACCTTATGGCTGATTTGGGTGTTGGTCAGTCTTTTGCCACCACCATCTTCACTAATAGTCATAGCACATTGGCAGTTGCGAGGAACCATGTGTTCCATGCTCGCACTAAGCACATTCAGGTGCATTATCATTATGTCAGGGAGAGGTTTTCTGCTCGGGAGATCAGCTTGGCATATGTGCCCACGCAGGAGAACATTGCATACCTTTTCACGAAGGCTCTGCCAAGGGAGAAGTTTGAAGCTTTCCGCAAAGCTTTGGGCGTACTTCATTTTGTGGATTGATTCCACATAGCTTGGCACTTCCTTATACATAAGTGCTAGCTCCTTGTTCATGCATCACTCCGAGGGGGGATTTGTTGATATATTTAGGTAGTGATGTGTGTGAACACTCTAGGACTACCGAGGCACTTTTTTCCTACTTTAGGAGGTTTGTTCCCTTGGCTTGTATACATGCCTATTGCCCTAATGGGCTACTTATCTTTTGTACATTCTAGTGGTAATACATTTAGTATTGTGTGTTGTGCTCAAAGCTTCTTTTTCTTCCTTGTGTTGTTCACGTGCTTCCGCGGACGCCAAACTCCAACATGATTTTGATGAGACCTTTGCTCCTACTTGTCGAATGACTATTGTTCCTAGCATCTGTGCACTTGTTGATCATCATGGTTGGAATGTACATGAGTTGGACATTAAAACAACATTTTTGGATGGTGACTTGCATGAAGAAGTTTATGTTTTTTAGCCCCGTGGCTTTGTGTACAAAGGGCATGAAAACCAGGTGTGTAGCTTAAACAAGGCATTATATGGTTTAAAGCAAGTACCACATGCTTGGTATGAAAAGATACATGTCTATCTGATTGCACATGGTTTTGAGAACAATCCAACTGAAAGCACCTTATATCTTAAGTGTGCTAATGATGTACTTCTGATCATTGTTGTATATGTTGATGACATGCTGCTCATTGGTCCTCATGAGAAGCATATTGTTGATTTTAAGGCTGATTTGCATGCCTCACTTCAGATGTCTGATTTGGGGCATTTGCATCATTATTTGGGCATTCAGTTTATGCACGTTGATGGTGGAATGGCTTTGTGGCAAACAAAATATATTGACACATTATTGCAACGTTTTGGCTTTTGCTCAGATTGTTGAAAGGAGCATTTGTTACGAGAGTGTCCCAAGAACCCCAACAATATGTCAAAAATTTCTCCCATCAATGTTATTGGGTTAGTGGTAGACTCCACGGAAAGTGTGACATCCACGGCCCCGGTGCAAGTTATCACGAGAGCTCAAGCACTTAAGCAAAACCAAGACTTAGGCCAGGAAAAGAATTTGGAGGTTAGCGAGATTGAGAGTCAGAATAAGAAGAGGACAAGAGTTTGGAGAGAAAGTCACGAACGTATGAAAAGGAAATGGGCAAAAAAGATGAGTGAACTCGAGGAAAGTTTGCGAGAGACCAAAGCCAAAATAATAGAAATCACATCTCAAACGCACTCTCACCCATCACCTCCACTACCATCTCCATCATCTTCCATCCCCCAACCTTTTAATCCACCACACATAACCCACCCACCACCCCGAGTAGGATCACTCTTAGCAAATCCCACTCTTGAGGACATAGACATGATGCTTAGGGCATATCAGGCCAGAATCTAGGAAGGGCCAAATATAAAAGATCATGAAAAGTGTTACCCTCGAGCGGACCTAGAGCTTGAACGAACAAAACTTTGTGCCAAGATGGTGGAATCGGCTCAAGCCATGCTTGAGGCCAGTCGCCTGTTCAATTGCTCTAGCTCCACTAGAACACCATTGCATTTTGATGGTCTATTAGATAGACTAGAGAGATTAATTGCAAAGTCTGGAAGAGGAGCCAACCCGTAGGCTAAGGAGAGGACAAGTGATAGAATAAGCATTCCTCCCCAGGAAGCTTATGTGCCTAACTCCACTGAACCATACACCTCTTCTTCTATAAATCGCTATTCACCAGAATTCTTGCGAGAGATTCAAGAAGAAAAATGGGCTAAAGAAAGTGAAGATCCTCCTCCAATTGAACTTGTGGATGATGCGCACGATCAGTTCCCACAATACATTCCTTCCATTTATAGAGAGCAAGAGAGTGCCCAATCTCAGGAGAGATTAGACTTCGAGTCAAATTCCTTACAAGAACTACCCCATTTCACAGGTCCATGGGAAGCTAACTCTACTTGCATGAGAGCACCCACAGTCATGATAACAAACGAAGACTCAATCATACCTAGGAACGCAGAGGTAGTAAAAAATACTAAAGTGCAGTGCAACCTCACCTTAGAAGAGCTACTCAAGGTTAAGCCTGAATTGTGGAAACATGTAGCCAAGCAAGTACCTGACATAGCAAAACCGCATTCCCAGGTAGGATCTCATAGAAGAGTGCCGTAAATACCTTTGGACAAGATAGGAGACATGAGCGAAGGAGAAGAAGGAAACACTTACCTACCCATTACTCATCAGGGTTACACCACCAAGGCAATATTGGACTAGGTGCGGGAGTTGCAATTGCTACCACTTCCCTATGGAAGCGTTGGGGCAAGCCAGCACTCAGGCCCATGAGAATGAAGTTACAAATGGCTGATGGTCACATTGAAAGACCCTTAGGGCTACTAGAAGGAATAACTCTCACCACTTGTGGTGTAGAGTTTGAGCATACTTTTGCTATATATGACTTTAGCAAGAATCAGGCCTATGAGATGATTATGGGAAGACCCTTCTTGAGGCAATTGCAAGTAGTACAGGATTGGGGGACAAATTCTTTGTATTTGCAACACCTGGGTGTCACTACCAAAGTAAATCTCAAAGATTTCTCTCATAGAGACGTGCCCCCTATTCAATGGAATCCCATCCATAGAGCTAAGGATGATACAGAATCAGTGTGTTCCGTAGGATCAAGATCCTCATGGATGCATGAAGACACCCACTTATGGATGTGCAAAGTAGCCGTAGAAGAAGAGAAAAGAGAAAAAGCAAGAGAGGTAGGTGCGAAGGAAACCCATAGATCAATTCAAGACCCAACCTATGCACATATAGTTTTTCGTGACAAAGAATTTGAACCTCATGGTTGGGCGGAGATTTTAGCAACAATGGATGTAGCCATCAATGAAGAACAATGGACACCCCACTGTGACGAGGATGGCTATGACATTTCAGTCTTCACAATAGAGCCAATCATGTGAGGATGTAAGTGACTCCGATCTAGAGTCAATTATAATGGACCCTCCTTTTGCATCAGATGAGGAATATTTCTATGAAGTAGAGGCTCACCCTCAGAGACACGAAGAAATTATGAATGAAGTGAGATTAACCACACAAGTGACCACTAAGAACGAAGGCAAGAAGAGGAGGAAGAGAGAAGTCATACCAAAGGAAGAAGAATCTTTGTTTGAGGTCCCTGAAAACTTCAAGAAGTATGAGATAGAAGATAGGAGAGTCATGATAAGAATGCCTAAACGCGATGCACAAGCAGGAGAGCCTATGATAACAAAGAAACCATGAAAAAAATTGTGGTAGCCATAGAAGAAGGAGAAGAAAGATGCACATACATTGGACATGACTTATTGGAAGAAGAAGAGAAAGAGTTGATAGCCTTGCTGAGAGAATACAGAGATGTATTTGCTTGGAGTTACAAGGACTTGAAGGGTGTAGACCCTGACATATGCTCACACACGATCCCCATGACCTCAGATGCCAGACCCTCTAAACAGAAGCCATACACATACAATGACAACTATGCTCCCAAGATCAAAGAACAGATAGATCGCTTGGTTGAAGCTGGGTTTATCTATGAAATCGAGCACACTGAATGGGTATCCCCCATTGTAGTGGTGCCCAAAAAGAATGGCAAATTATGTGTATGCATTAACTTGAAGAAGGTTAATGCAGCCTCTATTAGAGATAGTTATCCGCTTCCTATCACTGAGCATTTATTAGAAAGGGTAGCAGGCAAGGAAGTGTACAACTTCTTAGATGGGTTCTCTAGTTACAATGAAGTAGCCATTGCACCAGAAGATCAGCATAAGATGGCTTTTGCCATAGAGTGGGGCATATTTGCTTTTCAGGTAATGCCATTTGTTCTAACCAATGCGCCCGCAACCTTCCAGAGATTGATGTGCCATGTGTTTAAAGAGTTCCTGAGGAAGAATTTGGAAGTCTATGTTGATGATCTCTGTGCTCATTCCAACATTAGATAGATCCATATACCTGAACTCAAGAAAATATTTGACAAATGTAGAGAATATCAAGTCAGCCTGAACCTAGAAAAGTGTGTTTTCATGTTAGGCAAAGCAAGATTCTAGGACACATAGTGTCAAAGAACGGCATATCCACTGACGAAGAGAAATTGAGAGCTATCGTAGAACTATCAAGGCCAAAGAATGTCAAGGAAGTGCAAGCTTTCATGGGGCATTATGGCTATTACCGACGTTTTATACACATGTATGCCATCATTGCGAAGCCGCTGTATGGACTTTTAACCAATTTTGAGTGGATCAATGAATGTGAGAAATCTTTCAATGAGCTTAAACGGCAATTATGTTCAACACCAATCTTGACTCCACCATATTGGAACAAGCCATTCCATGTCCATGTGGATGCATCCAATTATGCTATTGGGTGCGTACTTGCACAACCTACGGGCAAAGGTAATATGGATCTTCCAATTGCCTATGCTAGTAGACAATTAAATGTAGGTGAACGAAATTATACCACTACTGAGAGAGAAGGGTTAGGCATGGTATACGTGGTTAAAAAGTCTAGACACTACTTGCTTGCAAATAAGTTTAAATTTTTTACTGATCATCAAGCTCTACTGTACTTGGTAAACAAGCCATGCAATACAGGTAGATTAGTAAGATGGTTCCTCTTACTAATGGAATATGACTTTGAGGTAGTGGTGAGGAAAGGCAAGACTCACTTGAGAGCAGATCATCTCTTGAGGCTCACATCCGGAGAGGCCCCACAAGGAGTATCAGATGACCTTCCTGATGCTTACTTGTTTAATTTAGAGGTTGTACCACAGTGGGGCAAGAACTTAGTGCTAGTACTGACATGTGGGCCTAAACATCCAGTAGTAAACACTCAAGATAGGGAGGTAGTAAAAGCCCAAAAGTACCATATCTTGGCAGGGAGTATGTACAAACATACAGATCAAGGAATATTAGCTTTTTGTGTGGAAGAGGATGAGTACGCAAAGTGGTTGCATTTAGCACATGTGGGTGCATTAGAGAACCACTACTCAAGGCAAAGAACTTTACAGACACTGAGGAGACTCGGAGTGCACGAGCCTACTATGGAGGCAGATGTCCATAGGATGTGCAAGGAATGCCCAATCTGCAGCACTAGACCACCTGTGGAACATGCCACTCTTTATCGGGTGTCTTTGGTACCAGACTGGAGCAAACCATTAGTAGCCTTCTTGAGGACGAGAACCTTTCCCCAAGATATGACATTGGCTAGACAAAAGAGCTTAGAACAAGAAGCTTTAGACTATACCCTCATTGGAGATAATCTATACAGACGAGGAAAAGATGGGTATCTTAGATTATGTGTCCATGAGAGTGAATATCTTAAGATCCTGGAAACTGCTCACCAAGGTGTAGCAGGAGGACACTTTGGACCAGATAGGGTGATCAAGGCGATACTATTTGCAGGTCTTTGGTGGCCCACACTTCACATGGATGCACATACCTATGTGAAGATGTATGATGTTTGTCAGTGAACTCAGTAGAGTCCTATACGCAAAGATGAAATGCCATTGAAACCTATGATGGGTGGACATGCATTCTCTAAATGGGGAATAGACTTTGTAGGTCCTATTAATCCCCGAGCTAAGGGTTCCCATGCTGAATACATTATTGTGGCCACTGATTATCTAACCAAATGGGTAGAAGTAAAAACTACCACAAAGAATGATGCCCAGACAACAGCTAAGTTCTTGTTCGAGAATGTGTTCACCAGGTATGGGCTACCAATAGAGCTAGTAAGTGATAGAGACACGCACTTCTTGAATGAAGTCATAGAAAGCCTTCTCCAAGAATTCTTGGTGATACATAAGAAGTCTGCCCCCTATCATCCACAAGCTAATGGACAGGTTGAGAGTACAAATAAGATTCTATGCAATATATTGACAAAATTGGTTAATAATAAACGCTCTGATTGGAACAAACAGCTACACCATGCTGTTTGGGCATACAGAGTTGCCTATAAAACGGTACTCCAAGCCGCACCCTTTCAGATGGTGCTCAGCCAAAATGTAGTGCTACCATTGGACTTTTTGATACCTACATTGAAGGTAGCACAAGAGCATGACTGGACAAGCCAGCATCCGACAAATGAAATTGAGAAGACAAGGTAGAGATCAACCTATGCCTGACACTCAAGAAGCTCTAGGTTATCACATGTCCATGTGCGAGGCTTCAGGTGAACATTCCCATACGATAGTAGATCGGCGACCTTTTGTGACCCTAGAGGTAGGACAAGGAGAGAATGCAAGGACCATGAGAGCTTTAATTGACTCAGGAGAAGCCATTAGTGTAGTTCGACTTTCTTACTGCCAAGAATTGCAATTGAAGGTCAATCCTATAGAGGCATATCTCATAGGGTTGGGAGGTGTGGAAACGCCTTGCATGGGAGAGGTGGAACTTCCCCTCTACATTCAAGAGGTTCTAATGGCATTCAAAGTGCTAGTCTGTGAAGACAAGGATCTTACCGAACCTCTTGTCTTGGGCCAAGACAGGATCTATGATCATGCAGTCAACCTCAACCTAAGAAGTGGACTTCTTCAGGCTTGGGTAGGCCAAAACCACATCATGATTGAATTAGAAAATCAATCACACAGGCCACTAGAAAAGGCACCACATCCTGGTCCCTCTAGGAACCCACATGAAGATAACGATGCTATTCTTGTCCAAAGTTCTATGGTGTAGAAGATTGTCACTCTTCACAAAGGTGCAGAAGTCAATGAGGAGTTCCCTTCTTTTCCAAAGAGATTCCCAAGAGAGCAAGCCGGGCAACACACGACACAGAGGAGGTTGATAATCAAGAAGCAGGAGCAACAACCAGTGCATTATAAAGTATCTCTTGGCATGAAGCAAATCTGGGTACACAAGGGTGAACAACCCTCAGCTTTGGAGATAGGATCCCAAAGATGCACCAAACGAGCTACAATGTCGAGGATTACAACGAAGGAGTATCCTAGGCATCAATCTAGAAAAACCACTTCTATTTGGGTTCCAAAGCGGTCAATGAAGGCTATCCCCAATGCTAGACAAATATGGGTGCCCAAGGCCTACTTACAAGCTCAAATAGCTTCACCTCCATTCACAAGATTGAATCAACACTCACAAGCACCCTTGGCACAAATCCCAGGGCAAACATCTACACTCCACACCACTACATCTCTGGTCACACCTAGGAATGTCGGAAAATGGGTACCCAAAAGGTCCCAAATCCAACACAATCCAGTCCACAAACCTTTACATGTCATCACCACCAAAAGCTATGATTCCACAATCAAAGTTTGGAGACTTAAACCCCATATCAAACCCCCTGAGCCACCCTTGTAATTCAATCCACTCTAATGTAGGTGCATTCTGAGTACATTGCACATCCAAAAGTATGCATCTAGGATGAACACTAACCTACTAACCAAGATTCACACACATCACCAACAAAACACTTCATACACTAACCCCTAACCATTTGGAATTGTTAGTATTGTGGAGGGAACACCATAACATCCTGTTTCCTATGCAATGCTAATGTGCCTCTCTTCTTCTAGCAGATAAGGATCAACAGCTACAAGCAGCCTCATGGCAGAAGAAGCAGGTCCGAGTTCACAGGCAGGAGTAAGTACTGCAAGGATCAATGTTGCCCCAGGTACCACAGACACACGAACGCAGAGAATAACAGACGTACGAACGCAGAAAAAAAAATACTCAAAGATAGAAAGAGATAAGAGACGACACCAAATTGGGTACAATCTCCCCCCACATGCTCTGATGGACACTCTACCAGAGCATGCGTATTTATAGTAAATTCCTATTACGTCCTGAATAGAAGATACATGAGGGCCACGCTCCGAAAAGCGTGTTTTTGCTTTATTTACAAGTTTGTAATTTTCTATTTTTACAAAAACGTCACTTTCTAAAGCGATCCATTATTTTTTACAAAAATAACTAAAAATAACCATCTTCTAAAAATATTCTTCTAAATATCTCCAAGTTCATGCGCGTTCACACCCTCATGGATCTTCACCTGTTAAATCAAAACACAAAACACATTAAAATCCTCAAGGCATTACACCTTCATTCCAAATATCCCATAAAGTATAACATGCCGCCCAGTTGACGAGCAACTGACCTCAGTTGATAAAAAATAAAATAGACATGGATGGCCAATCACATGTCGCATCACTGAACAATCATAGGCATGTGCCATGTAAATTAAAAAAAAACATGCATGGAATTGGAAAACTGGAATTTAATGTGATTGTGAATGATAAGCAGAAATCAAATGATGATAATGTGGAATTAGTGATGTTTTGTGAATCCATTGTGATTCTTCGAATGAATGATTTTTATATTTAATCAAATATCTATGGTATTGATTACCTGTGCGTGTAGTAGTAACATCATGATCAAGTATTTTTTCTGGAATTAAAACTTCAGCATCCTCTTCTAACAATGGAGGATCATCGAAAATAGGAATGAGTGGTAAAATTCCTTTAAATGGTTTCAATAAACTGATATGAAAAGAATTATGAATATTCCAATGAGAAGGTATATCTAATCTAAAAGCATTCTCATTAATTTTTTGAATAATACGGAAAGGTCCATAATAACGTGGTGCAATTTTTACCTTAGGATGTTTTAGAATATTTTTCAAACGTCGTTTAATTATGCGTAACCAAACATAATCATTTTCATTAAATTGTTTAGCTGCTCGTTTCTTATTAATATTACGGGTATAACGTTCCTGACTCTTTTTAATATGCTCATGAACCTCATGAAGTACAGAAATATGATCTTGTGCAAAAGAATCAGCCATAGGTATGTCAGTTTGAATGATAGACATGGGAGTAGGAAGCTTTTTACCATATACAATTTCATTTGGTGCACGTCCAGTAGTGGTATGTGTTGTGTTATTATATGCAAATTGGAGTAAAGAAAGTTTCTCATCCCAATTAGTTGGATTATCTAAAGAATAACAACGTAATAGATCCAAAATAGTACTATTCGTAGCTTCACTTTGCCCATTACTTTCAGGATGAAATGCAGAACTAAAATCTATTTTAGAGCCTAAATTTTTAAATAATGCAACCCAAAAGTGATTACAAAAACGAACATCACGATTGGATAAAATTACTTTTGGAAAACCATGATGTGGAAAAATACATTTAATAAATAATTTGGCAGCTTGAGGTGCAGAAAGAGTTTTCGTACAAGGAATGAAATATGCTTGTTTACTAAACCTATCAACAATTGTCCAAATCATATCATGATGTGATGAAGTTGTAGGAAGACCAGTAATAAAATCCATAGAAATTTGTTCCCATGGCCCATTAGGTATTGGAAGTGGCATTAATAATCCAAATGCTTTACCATGATGTCTTTTGACACGTTGACAAACAATGCATTGGGAAACATATTGTGTAATATCCTTTTCCATATTTGGCCAAAAGAAGAATTCTTTACATGTAGAAACAGTACTTTGTATGCCCCTATGACCCATATATGGTGGTTCATGCATCTCTTTCATAACAAATTCTTTAAAATCTTGTGTAATACATAGCTTATGATCAAAATACAAGAATCCATTATGAAATGTGTAATGGTCTTCACTAAATGTAGTAGAATTATTGAAAGCATTTCATGTTTGTGAGAAATATAAATCAGATGCATATGTAGGAATCATGTCATGAAATGAATGAATATGAACCACAGAAATGTTATTAATAAAAACAATATTTGTTTGTGGGGATGGAAAACGACTCAAGGCATCAGCTACAACATTAGCTTTGCCAGGTTGATATTGAATCATAGGCTGAAAATTTTGTATGTATGAAGCCCATTTGATATGTCGATCTGAAATCAATGGTTGATTGAGTAAATGTTTAATAGCTTGTTGGTCGGTTTTGATTATGACTTCTGTACCCATGAGATAATGTTTCCAAATTTTTAAAGCATGTACAACTGCCAAAAGTTCTTTATCATATGTACTGTAGTTCTTTTCAGAAGGTTTAAGCTTCCTACTTTCAAATGCAATGGGATGATCATTTTGCATCAATACAGCACCTATACCTGAGCCACTAGCATCTGTAACTACATGGAAAGGTTGTGTAAAATCAGGTAATTGCAAAACAGGTGCATGAGAAAGTGATTGTTTAAGTTTTTCACAAGATTGTTGTTGTGGCAATCCCCATGCAAATTTTAACTTTTTCTTTAATAATAAAGTGAGTGGGAGGGCTAAATAAGAAAAACCTTTTACAAACTTTCTATAAAAACTAGCTAATCCAAGAAAAGAGCGAACATCATTCACCGATTGTGGTATAGGCCATTCTTTAATTACTTTAATCTTCTTTGGATCTACATGAACTCCTTGACTTGAAACAATATGGCCTAAGTACTCTAATTCTCTTTGGAAGAAGTAACTCTTTTCAGGATTTGCATAAAGTTGGTTGGTGCGTAACAAATTAAAATCTATTGCTAAATGCTTTTCATGGTCATCATCATTCTTACTATAGACAAGTATGTCATCGAAGAAAACAAGAACAAAAGCTTGGTATTCAAGAAAAATATTATTCATCATGCGTGCAAATGTAGCAGGTGCATTGACATTCTTATTTGATGATACCCAGATTTAAGATCAATTTTACTAAAGACACATGCTCCACGAAGTTTATCTAATAAATCATCTATCCTAGGAATAGGATATCTATTTTTTATTGTGATCTTATTGAGTGCTCTATAATCAATGCACATCCTATAAGTCTTGTTCTTCTTCTCTACTAAAAGAACAGGTGCTCCAAAGGGAGAAGAACTAGGCCTGATAAGTCCTTTGTGAAGTAAATCCTTAACTTGATTGGTTATTTCTTGTTGATGCAAAGGTCCATGCCTATAAGGTGCTTTATGGGGAGGAGAACTACCAGGAATTAAGTCTATACTATGATCAAGGGATCCTCTCGAAGGTGGTAGTTTAGAAGGAAAATCAACCATAAAACAATCCTTATAAGAATCCATAAATGATTTATGGGTATTAGGAAGTGGATGTAGATAATCGACTATGTTATTGACAAAAACAATACATGAATTGTAGCCTTTTCAGAATGCACGTTTTACTTGTGTATGACTAATTAATGGGAATGGTTGGAAATCATGTATTGCAGACAAACAGATATCTTGATGGTTAAACTTAAAACACATGGTGTGTGTATGATAATCAATGCATGGATTATAATGGTGACGAAAAGGCATACCAAGTATAACATCATAGGACTGCAAAGGAGCAATTAAGAATGTGCGTTTATCCATGTATGAGCCTATACAAATTTGAACATTATGCAGTTCACTTGTAACATTATATCTGTTTCCTTGGAATGCAGCCTTAACTTTGTACATAGAAGGAAGTGGGGTTAATTGGAGATCTTTGACTAATATGTGAGAAATAAAGTCATGTGAACTACCATCATCATGTAAAATATTAACAACTTTACCATTAATAGTACCTTGCATGCAAAGTAAAGAATGAATAGAAATTGTGTTACCCAAGGTACTTAGATCCTGCTCCAATGCGTCTTCAGTCCAATCAGGTTGAATGTCTTCAAATTGAATATCTTCAGGAACCACCTCCATGTTATGTACTTTAGCTCCGCCAGGTTGCATGTGGTTAGTTGGGAACCTACATCTAGCTTTGGTATGACCAATCTTACCACAATTCCAACAAATGATACAAGACCTCTTTTGTTGGGCATCCATCGTCGTAGTTTGAAAGGTTGGAGGTTTGGTAGGGTGTAAGGGGTTTGTCGTGGGGATTGGGGAAAAATTGGATTGAGGAGGTTGTTGAAAAATAGGTGGTCGTTGAAAAGTAGGTGGACGTAGAAAAGGAGGAGAAGAAAAAGTAAAAAAGGAATGCTTGAGTGGAAAAGTGGGTTTGATTAGTTGTGGTTGTTGACGTGTTTGTTGTAAGCGAATGGACTTAGTGATAGATTGAAATTCTTTCTCAGCATCATGTGCAAAAGAAATAGCTGCATAGAGCGTCGTCAGACGTAAGGTGTTGAGCTTAGCTTGGATTCCCCCTCCAAACCATCTTCATATTTCCGTTGTAAAGTATCTTCAGGAATCATTTCAAGTGAACGTATAAGTAATAAACGGTGCCAAAAACGTTCAGTATAGGTAGAAACAGTATCTCCATCGTTCCATCCAAAAGTCGTCCAAGAGCGACGGGCATGTAAGTGAAACTGAGGAGGAAGGAAGGACTCCTTGAGCTTGTCTTGAAAGGCTTGCCATGTGGTGGGGCGATCTGTGCTATGGCGCAAAACATTCCACCATAATTGAGCCTTTCCCACTAAGTAGTTGGTTACAAATTTCACTTTTTCCTGTTCAGAATAAGATTCATCAGAGTAGAAATCATCAAACTGGGATAACCATGAGAGAACAAATTGGCCATCTTTTCGTCCGTCAAATCGTGAAAATTGGAAATTTTTGGCACCAATCTTGGATTGTGTTCCTTGCTCGTGGGCGGTAATAATGGCCTTCACTACCCGGACTAGGTTATTGTCATCGCTTTGTAGTTGTTGGAGTGCAACATCACGTTCTTTTATTTCATTTTGGGCATGTTGAAGTTCATGTCGTAAAAGTTCGACTTGTTGCTCAATTGATACCCCAGGGAGGGGTGAGGAACTAAAATCATCGATATTTTGAGTAGTGTCCATGGCCGTATGGAAAGATGCAAAACCTAGGTCTGGACCAGACGGTTGAGATGGATGCCGATTCGCGAACGGACTGGATACCACTGTTGCCCCAGGTACCACAGACGCACGAACGCAGAGAATAACAGACGTACGAACGCAGAGAAAAAAATACTCAAAGACAGAAAGAGATAAGAGACGACACCAAATTGGGTACAATCTCCCCCCACATAATCTGATGGACACTCTACCAGAGCATGCATATTTATAGTAAATTCCTATTACGTCCTAAATAGAAGATACATGAGGGCCGCGCTCCGAAAAGCGTGTTTTTGCTTTATTTATAAGTTCATAATTTTCTATTTTTACAAAAACGTCGCTTTCTAAAGCGATCCATTATTTTTTACAAAAATAACTAAAAATAACCATCTTCTAAAAATATTCTTCTAAATATCTCCAAGTCCATGCGCGTTCACACCCTCATGGATCTTCACCTGCTAAATCAAAACACAAAACACATTAAAATCCTCAAGGCATTACACCTACATTCCAAATATCCCATAAAGTATAACAATTAATGTCGAGAGTCTACCTATTGATGTGCCACCAACTGAACAACCCGTAGAGTTGCAACACCTCCAACAAATACCTATACCGGATCCTCCCACAGGAATAACAAAGAGAGTCCATGCAAATTCTCATTGGTTCAATGGCATGCTAGGGCCCTTAGGAGAGGCTAAGTATATCTGGGAGTCCAAGTGTGAGTATGACAAGTCATGGGTCCGATTCCAATTCTTTTTCAAGGAGTTTGAGACTCTCCAGAAGACACAAGAACTTCAAACCATATGAGTGTGCAGGGCTGGTGGAGTACTTTGCAGCACCCTTACCCAAACCAGATCTCCTAAGATGTTACTACTTGGTCTCACCATTATAGGCGAATGAAGAAAAAGATAAACGAGGAACAATTGTCCTTCCTTCTTTATTGGGAAACAATGAGTTGAAAAGGTTCGAATTTACATTGGAATTGGTGAGCTTTGCTTTGAACATGCACGACACGCATGTGCCCTCTGAGAAGGATGCTCTTATTCCCACTAACATGAAGAACCGAAAGCTACAAAAGTTGAAAGATATGGCAGCACTCACACCAAATGTGTCCATTCCTCTTCGTATGTGCATGCAACATTTTGTGTTTCCCAGTCAAGATTGATTCACTCAGGCCCACAAACGGATCTGGCTCACTCTTTACTTGGTAGAGACAGGTGCATTACCGATTAAGCTTCCTGTATGGATTATGGAGCAGCTGTATGAAGCAAATAAAAGGTCATCTAGAAAGCTAGTGGTGAATGATTGTTGTGCAATCACGTGCATCATCTACAAGTGCTTAGCATACGATGTACCCATTGAACGTGCTTTAACATGGTCACAACTACAAATGTTCAAGAGACTCAAAACTGCCACGCATCAATCCAAGTGCATGAGAGGCTCGATTCCTTGTGTCCAAACACGTGAAGTTATGACGACTCCGAAAGTCTCGCCACGAGGGGATGCCATTGTGCCTCCCTTTACCATTCGAATACCCAGATCTGGATCTGAAGGCACATCACAAGCTACCCCATCGGCTCCTCCTATCCCTCCTGAATTTGAATTTCCTACGACTGGAGAAGTTGAAGGGATGAGCACCTTCGACTTCGAATCATTCTTGCAGAAAACCCAACTCTCTGATGTAGAACTCTTTTCGGACACAGAAGAACAGGGCACCTCTTCCCAAAGATGGAGGAAATCCACAGACAGTCGTGATGTACATTGGGATGATAATCAGCAGACAACTTTATCTCAACAACTAGAACACTCAGAGGCAGAAGAGGAAGGAGAAGAAGCAGAAGTTGAAGAAACCACCGGAACCCCATCATATGCAGCAAAACTCCGAAGGCTGTATCAAATCATGGAACGAGTGCGGTGGCAACAATTGCTCACCGAACAGAGCAGTAGGGTGCTCATGGCTCAGCTATTAGAAGAAGCTGGAGTTGACTCTGAATACAACAAAGGCCTATTACTGGTGGCAGAAACATATGGGGTAGTGGAAGCGATCTCATCAGCGATCCAGAGGCCTCTTGTTCAATATGATCCATGAAGATTCCAAACACGACCACGATCTGGTAAAAACATCCAGATTCCGATTACTACAGTGGAAGGACCTATTATTACATCTGAACCCATTGGGACAACCTCCCAAGCAGCACTAACATCTAGCCAAGAGCTCCCAGTCACCCACGATGAATCAACCGAGCCAATACCACCAACTCCCCCACCATCATCTCCTAGAACAAAAGCTGTGGATATCACCTCGACTACTCACCCCACAGAGCAAGCCTTCATCTTCCGTAGTCCAAGCTCTAGCTCCACCTTGTTTTCATCTTTTGAAAACCCTTTATATAATACCACCACCATCATAACAGAATCCTCCATAGAGCTTGTCATAGGACAACCAGCCCCCACACCCTTGGGCATAGGCCATCCTGACACTAGATCCATATTCTTTGGATTCCTTACCACCACACTCCCTTTCATGACCTTCCCGCCACCGGTCTCTCACTTCCCACCCCCATACCACCAATCCTTCAACCCTCCCATGACTACTTTTGTAGAATGTTTCAAGCCACCACCCAACCCTCCTCGTTGATACCATTCTCACCATCCACACAACACTTATTCACCACTATCACACACACCACTAGACACCACCTTCACCCCCACAGCTGAAAGCATGGACATTTCACCACTGACGGCACCTCCCCCTCCCCCCACCCTCCCCCATTTCCCCTCCACCAATTTCACCTGCACACACATCTCCTGTAGACACAACATTCACACTTCCCATTCCCCAATTCCCTTCCCTTGCATCTTCCACTCTACAAACCACACCTTCATCCATAGGCAATGCATTTGACACCATGATTGCATGTATGTCACAGTTAAGGACATAATACAATCAGCTGCAGGCACATAACCAAAGGTTACAAGAACACTCTGAAGCATTACAACAATGCCTCGATACACTGGAAGAGGACAAAGCCAGTCTCCAAACTCAATTTCAGACCTTACAAGAGCCTCACGGCATGTTGGAGACACAATTTCAGAATGTAGATGAAGAAGCGATCCAAGGGTTGGAAACCCCTATACAAATACAACTAGAATGAAATTCCAAACTTCAGCGCAATATGGCACTGATCAAACGACACCTAGCAGCGGCACACGAGGAAAATAGACGTCTCCAACTATAGAATGAGGAAAACTTAGAGGAAACCATTGAAAGCACACCCGAGGCACCCATTAGTCCCTCCAAATTTCAAGCTGTGACCCCAGAGAGCATCAAAATCATTCTTGAAGACTATGCCACTTTACTTGATGCACATGACCAGTTATCAAAAGAACTGGATCAACTGAAGCAAATAAGACAAAAAGAAACAACAGCAGGTCCCCAAGCTACTGCCTCAACCACTTCACTCATCACAGACTCGGAGGCCCTATAAGATCTCCAAAAACAAATAACAAAACTGCGGGCACGACTACTACAATACGAAAGACCACCATCCCCACCTGAGGCACCCACAGATGAAGAGACAGTCTCCATTCCGGTGGAACAAACCTTTGAAGAGGAATATGATCCACAACCCTTTCTAGGGGGACAACAAACAGAAAAAGGTTAGGATACTTTCGAAACACCACGACCCCCATGGCTACGACAAGTGGAAGAAATGGGGAGTTCTCATGAAGAGCGCACAGTAGTGCAAAATCAGGCCATGAGAGTCATAGAAGAAATTGTGTTACAATCCAATTACTTCAAGAACTTGTCATCTAGACACCTCATCCTCTCTTCAGAACTCCAATACAGGCCTTACTATGTTATTCTGGCTGATTACAATGCAGCAATACAAAGAGTCTAGGGTAAGATTCCTTCTTTCGCTACCCAGTTCCAACCTGAAGACCTTCCTCTAGAGGTGCAGAAAGGCAAAATCCATCAACCGACATGGCGGCAGAAACTTCTAGAGACATATCCCGAAATGTTGCACACATGGAACAACGCGCCTTTATATCTACTCTACAATCCATGCCACGGCCCCGTTCCACGACGCAGATCATGGAAAACATTCAACATAAAGGTACATAATAATGCTCAATGTAAGGAGTGGCTCAATTATCCGTACATAGCGCCACCACAGGGACCACCCTCAACAGCCTACATGATGGCAACAATTGCACATTAGATCCCTCGACTTAAACCGATGCCAGATATCACTGTTCAAATGATGCTTAAAATTTTGGATATGATGCAGATCGTACTCAAAACCTTTAGAAATGCAGCAACACCACTGTAGCTCAGTGATGAGTAGCACCTCCTTTAATGTCAATTCGGGAAGACGTGAGGATGGTATGAAGACCTCGAGCAAGTGGAGGCACAAGTGCATGAGTGAGAAGCACACAGACATGCACACACATACACACACACGCGCACACACGACAAGACAAAGAGTGAGAATCAATGGAGTTCTTTAGATTACTTTCAAAAAGCTCTTACAAGTTCATTTCAATTACAATCTAACCTCAAAAATGAGCTCTCTAGCTCCTTTTATAAATTTTAACTAGCTTTGGCCCTGTCCAGACCTAGTGTCCGACCTAGTTAAAAATTAAGTTCCAGGGCTCTTTTGAGGGCTCAAACGAGATCTAAAAAATATGAAAATTGATAGGTAGGCACTTCTAAGGCTCCTCAAGCTCAAGGACTCCTTGGCTTGCACAAAATGGAGCTACAAAAATACGAAATGATATTTACAATGGTTTTTAGTGATTAAAATCACTATTTGTGTAGGGATTTTCTCTGTTGATTTGTCGTACACATCTTTGAGCTCCCTACTTGCTCTTTCTTCTTGTGTGCTCCACTCCTTGATGTCTGAAAAATTTAGATGGCATACTTGCCAGATCTTCTTTGGCTACTGTGTCTGCTTGTGCTATCTCTTCGTTCCGACCCTCTTTGTCTTGTGGCTCCTTCGGTTCCCTGACTGCTGCCAACACCCCCCCACTCTCGCGTCTGTCGCCCGTGATAGACCCTTGTCTCGATGCTCGTTGAACGTAATATTGGACAACGTCGGAAGCGAGGTGATGTTCTTCTAATCGGAGCCCCCGTGCTAGATCTGTTAATAATGCATCCCAATTCACTGGTCCTGGTACATCCGGATGTGGCACCCGCAGTTGTTCTGAATGGATGGTTCTCTCCACAGCGAATAAGTGGAGGAGATGTGAGGGCCTGGGTACAAATATTTCTGAGTGATATTCCCAAAATCCCGTTATGAACATCTCCTCGAATGTCTGTTTAAAACAAGCTGGGAGGTACTTTATTATGGCGTGCCAAGCATATATTACCTCTATGGATGGGGTTGTGCTCATGTCGTATACCAGATCTTGGTTTCCTGTAAGAAATCTGACACCTGAGAAGTGGGGGTCTTTAATATTCTTGAACGTCCTGAAGGTGATTAGCATTAGTTCAAAGATTTTCATACACATTTGTGCCATCACATCGGGGGTATTCCGTAACCGAGTGCTCCAGTGTCTGATGGTAGAAATCATGTAATTTACAGTGGGAGGGCCTTGTGGCGGTGCTAGATAAACATAATTTAACCACTTCGTGCAACCCTTGACGTTCTTGACAGCAATGGTAAACTCTGGCCAAGTGCGTCGGCGGAATACTGGAACATAACAAGGATTGTATTTAATAAAAAGGGGCATGTTAGTCCAGGTACGAACCATTTCCGGGTAGGTTTCAAGAAGACGGATTCTCCAGGTTGGTTGATAAATGGAACCTTTCTTTGCACTTTCTGGGATATCCTCTGGCCCAAATTGTGTGGCAAAAGTTGGAGGTTTGCCACAACTGCGTTGAATCTCTGCATTGTAATCCGCAAGGAGCACACAGTATGGCACATATTGGTCATCATTGGTGCCGATCCATTTATGATGAGACATGCTTCGAAAGTATTCAGACTGAATGATGATGTCTTCTAACTTTGCCATAGATTGGATTTGAATGGCCACTCTATCTTCATGGGTTGTTGCTGTCTTCTCGAGTGTTTGGAGCCATTCAGGTACTTCAACTTCTAATGTGTCCAGTCCTTCTGAGGTCTGTGCACCACCTGGCATTGGCATAGGAACGTATGGTTCCTCATATGTTTCATCCACCTCATGGGTACTAAATCCTCCGGTTCGAGTTCTACAACTGGGGAGGCCTGCCTTTCATATTCTAGTAACTTTTTCTGGAGTTCAGCCACCTGCTCTGTCAATGCCTTTACTTCCTCTGAAGTCGAGGCCATTTCTAATACCTTGGTTGGAGCCTCCTTTTCCTTGAGCTGGCTACGTAGCTCATCTCGTTCCCTTTCCAAATCATCATGTGCGTCTAATAAATCTGCATAACTTTCCAAGATGGTTTTCATTGTTTCTGTGGGAACCGCTTTGAACTGTTCTGGATCGATCTCATGGGGGGAACCTTCCATGGCTGCTTCCAAGTTTTCTTCATTTTGTCTCTGCAACCGTTTATTTTCTTCAAGTGTTGTAGCCATATGCTTTCGAAGTAGAGTTAAATTACGCCGGACTCTCAGGTTATCTGTTTGGTACACCGCCAGCAAGGCTTCGAGTTGTTTGACACCGGGTTCTGGTGATGGTTGGGGTGTCTCCAGGAGTGTTTGATGGGCTTGCTCGAGAGTTGTGTAGCGCTGGTTGAGTTCCGCATTTTCTTCTTCTAGCGTTGTGAGTCGTCTTTGTAGGTTCTGATGATTCGTTGTCAACTGTTGATGGCGGCCTTCGAGATCCCTGTACTCACGCTAAAGTTGATATACACACTGATGTAATGATAGGAATATACTATTTACATTAAAGGATGCAGGTAAAGATGAAGATGCAAGGGGAATGGGGATGGGGAAGGGAGTTGTGAATGCTGTGGAATCAAGTGGTGAAGTTGGTGGAGGGGGTATGGGAGATTGAGGCTGTGTGGGGGGTGGGGGTGGTACTGTGGCGGGTGATGTCTCCATCGTGTCAAATGTGGGTGTGACAGTAAAGAGGGGGACCGTGGGTGGGGTGGAAGTGATATTGGTGAAGAGTGTCGTGAAGGTGGGCATGGAAACTCCTCCGAATTGGATGCCGGGAGAGAGAGGAATTCCCATGACAACTGTGGTAGTGGTAGAAAAGGGCGTGGTCGTGCCGGTTGGTGAGGTGAATTGTGTAGCGAGAGGTGAGGTGGGTGGGGAGAGTGGTTCCTCTTGATGTTCTTCTGTTTGCGTGTTGCCTTCCGGTTCTGATACATTGATGTGTATTTGTTTTCCAGATCGCCTAGGGTGGGCAAGCACACGTTTCTCAAATCGATTAATGTATGTCATGGCCTCATGTATGGCCTCATCCAGGCCAACTGCCTCTGCGTGCAGGTTCATGGCTTCGATAAACATATCATCCACACCTTCCTCAGCCAATAGTTTGTTGGAGATAGACGTCTGTGGAAGCACGTGAACAACACAAGGAAAAAGAAGAAGCTTGGAGCACAAACACACAATACTGAATGTATTACTAGAGAATGTACAAAGATAAGTAGCCCATTAGGGCAATAGGCGTATATACAAGCCGGGGGAAAAAAACCTCCTAAAGAGGGAAAAAAGTGCCCCGACGGTCCTAGAGTGTTCACACACATCACTACCTAAATATATCAACAAATCCCCCCTGGGAGTGATGCGGTGAACAAGGAGCTGGCACTCATGTATAAGGAAGTGCCAAGCTATGTGGAAATCACTCCACAAAAGGAAGTAAGCCCAAAGCTTTGCGAAAAGCTTCAAACTTCTCCCTAGGCAGAGCCTTCGTGAAAAGGTCTGCAATGTTCTCTTGCGTGGGCACATATGCCAAGCTGATCTCCCCAGCAGAGAACCTCTCCCTGACATAGTGATAATGCACCTCAATGTGCTTAGTGCGAGCATGGAACACAGGGTTCCTCGCAACTGCCAATGCGCTCTGACTGTCAGTGAAGATGGTGGTGGCAGAAGACTGGCCAACACCCAAATCAACCATAAGGCGTCTGAGCCACACACACTCAACAGTCGCTGTGAAAGCTGCCCTATACTCAGCCTCACAACTGGAAGTGACCACAGTAGGCTGCTTCTTGCTCAACCAAGATATACATGAGCTACCAAGCATGAAGCAAAAACCACTGGTGGACACACGAGTGTCATAGCAACCAGCCCAATCTGAGTCAGAAAAAGCATGCAAATCTGGCGGTAGTGATCCCCCCTTGGGATAAAACAACCCAAGTAGCCGAGTACCACTCAAGTAGTGAAAGATGCGCTTAACCGCTTTCCAATGCGTGACTCCTCGGCAATGCATAAACCTGCTCATCTGTGAGACAGCAAACTGAATATCTGGCCGAGTAATGCATAAGTAAATCAAGCATCCAACAGCCTGCTGATAGAGAACAACATCAAATGCATCTCAAGCATCATGAAGACTCGATCGTAAACCTGTCTCCATAGGAGTGGCAATAGGCTTACAGTCTTCAAGGCCAAAACGCTGCAATAATGTGTCAATATATTTCGTTTGACACAAAGCCATTCCACCATCAACGTGCATAAACTGAATGCCCAAATAGTGATGCAAATGCCCCAAATCAGACATCTCAAATGAGGCATGCAAATCAGCCTTAAAATCAGCAATATGTGTCTCAATAGGACCAGTAAGAAGCATGTCATCAACATAGACAACAATGATCAGAAGCACATCATTAGCACGTTTAACATATAAGGTGCTTTCAGTTGGACTGTTCTCAAAACCATGTGCAATCAGATAGGCATGTATCTTCTCATACCAAGCACGTGGTGCTTGCTTTAAACCATATAATGCCTTCTTTAACCTGCAAACCTGGTTTTCATGCCCTTTCTGCACAAAGCCACGGGGCTGAAAAACATACACTTCTTCATGCAAGTCACCATTCAGAAATGCTGTTTTAATGTCCAACTGATGTACATTCCAACCATGATGGGTTACAAGTGCACAAATGCTCCGAACAGTAGTCATACGGCATGTAGGTGCAAAGGTCTCATCAAAATCAATGCCTCTTTCCTGCACATAACCCTTTGCAACAAGCCTAGCCTTATACCTGTCAACGATACCATCAGGTTTACGCTTCAGCTTGTATACCCACTTAGTGCCAATGGCCTTCTTGCCAGGAGGCAAGTCACATAAGGACCATGTACCATTCTTCATTATAGCATCATATTCAGATTGCATAGCAGCCATCCAGTTTTCTGAATTCTGTGCTTCATCAAAAGAAACAGGCTCATTCTCATCACAGAGACTAGATGCAGCCATAGCATAGCAATCTGATGCAAAGGAGGCACTATGAGAGCCTGAACGAGTATGATATGACAAAGGTGCATCTAATTTGTTGTCACGCAAAGTCTGCACCAGCCATTTTGGCATAGTTTTTGCCTCCTCAATATCAGCTCTCTCATCAACAAGTGCATCATGTAAATCTGCATCAGAAATGGAATGATCTGCATCATCATATGAAACCTGCAAAGGCTGAGAAGTTGCCTCATTAGGACCAGCACTAGCCTGTCCACCTGTAAAAAGAGGCATCAAAGTATCATACATGTCTTTGGAGCTAACAAATGTCTCCTTAGTATATGAAAGCAATGGCTGAATAGCATCTTCCACAAAGACAACATCACGGCTAACCAGAATGCGTTTAGTCTGTGGATGATACAGACGATAGCCTTTACTTTCAAAAATGTACCCAACAAAAATACATTTTACTGCCTTATCATCCAATTTTCTGTGATGTTGTTCAGGCACTAATGCATATGCCAAACAACCAAAAACACGCAGATGAGCAACAGATGGCTTGCGGTCATGCCAAGCCTCATATGGAGTGATAGACTGCAACGCTTTAGTGGGACACCTGTTCAGTACATATGCTGCACACATGACAGCCTCAAGCCAGAACCTATGTGGTAAAGCCTGACTTTTGACCATGCACCTTGCCATCTCCATGAGTGACCTGTTCTTTCGTTCAGCAACTCCATTCTGTTGAGGTGTATACGGTACTGTACACTGGTGTTTTATCCCACGTTCAGCCAGAAATGCATTAAAATCTGAAGACATATATTCCCCCCCTCGATCAGAACGGAGGGTGCCCATTTTACATGCTGACAGATTTTCAGCCAAAACCAAAAACTGTTTGAAGCACATGAACACTTCGGACTTTGCTTTGAGTGGATATACCCATGCATGCCTGGAAAAATCATCAATGAAAGTCACGAAGTAAAGGTAATTTCCAAAAGAGGGTGTCTGCATAGGACCACAGACATCACTATGTACAAGCTGCAATTTCTGCGTAGCCCGAACTGAACCATCTTTTGGAAAGGAAGAATGCTGCATTTTGCCCAAAATACAGCCTTCACAAACATGTTTTCCAGGTGCCTCAAGTTTGGGCAAAGAGGACACCATTTCAGATTTCTGCAGGCGTAACAAACTAGCAAAATTCAGATGACCAAAGCGTGCATGCCAAAGCTTTGCATCTGACATAGCCTGAGAATCATGAACTGCACATGCCAAATCATTCATAGATCTTTCATAGTCTATGAGCTTATACAGCCCACGACATAAGATGCCAGAAGCAATAATCACATCACCATTTGAGAGATCATGGACTGTACACCTGTCATCAACGAATTTCACAACCAAGCCAATCTTGGCTAATGCAGAAACTGATAACAGGTTCTTTTTTATCCCTGGCACAAATAAAGCATCTGACAAAGTGAAAGAACTACCATCAGCAGTAGTCAGAATGATCTTGCCAACTCCCATAACAGGATAAGAGGAGTTATTGGCGCATGTGATAGTATTCCCTGTAGGGGCAGACTCGAGTGAAGAGAAGAAACTGCGCTGCGAGGTAATATGTTTGGTCGCCCCACTATCAAAATACCAAACATCTGAGTCTACTGCAGACATGCACTGATCATGAGAAGATGGGTCAAAACTGCAGACAGTAGTAAACGCCCATTCTTCTTCCTGCACAAGATTTGCAGACTCTGTTTTTGGTGTAGAGGCCTCTGCAACAACCATTCCAGCCTCTTTCTTCTTTGCCTCTTTAGCAGCCAGTTTTGGACAGTTCTTTATAATATGATCATTTCCTTTACAGTACTTGCAGAACAATTTCTGCTTTTCTGATTTCTTTTCATCTTTATCCTGGTTCTTCGATTGTGCAGCATTTGCAGATTTTTGCTTACTAGTAGAAGAGCTCCATTTTCCTTTGCCCTTCTGACTAGCCAGGAAAGCTTGATCTGCAACACGCATAATGGACCTGTTCTGCCTGGACTGATCTTCCTGCAACAGAACAGAGACTAATTCCTCAAATGACAAGGCATTCGGATTGCCTTTCATCATCAACTGAAGAGTAGAGGCAAAACTCTGATATGAATCAGGAAGACCATTCAGAACGGTCTGCACAAGTGAGCTATCTGGTATAACCTCATCAGCAGAAATCAATTGTTCCTTTAGGTCTTTGATCTTTGTAAGAAAACTGTCCATGAATCACCTTCATTCATGTGCTCACTCTCCAATTGTTTTCGGAGGTAAGCAACACGAGCCTCATTCCTAGCCTGGTACAAAGTGGTAAGTGTATCCCAAGCATCCTTTGCTGTTCTGCAAGAGCGAATGTGAGGAATAATGGCACGTTTGACAGACAAGGCTATCAATGCATGTGCCTGGGCATCTCTGCCATCCCAACGAATCTGCTCTGTAGTAGGTGCAACAGAAATAGCAGCACGAACAGGAATCTGCGGAATATCATCTTCGACACCATCTTCATCAGCTCCAGTACCTCCAGCACCTGTATTTGTAGTACCTGTAGTCGCAGGTGTAACAGGACGTCTTTCAACACCCTGCACAATGTTCCACAGTCCTTTTGCAACCAGTACATGTCGCATCATATAAGCCCATAATGGGTAGTTGGTACCATCCAACTTATCCTCAACAGCCAACATACGGAATACATCACTGCTTTCAGCCATGGCCGGTGACTAAAATACCTTGATGCAGAAAATTGACTGTATCTCAAAAAGTTGAACGGAACTGCCCAGACGAGTTCTGCTAGACCTGTAGCAGACTTCGAGACGCTTAAACTGGCGAACAGAAACTGGTATATACCTTTGGCACAAAAGGACGAAATAGCCTGCACAAGTGCTGCAATAGTGCGTTCGGAGGCCGAAACGAGCTCAGATCGCGATTTCGGCACCACACAGCAAAGCTGTTTTGATCTTGGAAACACCTTGAGTATGCTCACCAAATTTCGTGCGAATATGAGACTGCAAACAGAGGAGTGTCGACGGTGCCCTAGAAGAAGCGACGACCTGCTCTGATACCAATTGTTGGAGATAGACGTCTGCGGAAGCACGCGAACAACACAAGGAAGAAGAAGAAGCTTGGAGCACAAACACACAATACTGAATGTATTACTAGAGAATGTACAGAGATAAGTAGCCCATTAGGACAATAGGCGTATATACAAGCCGGGGGAAAAAAACCTCCTAAAGAGAGAAAAAAAATGCCCCGGCGGTCCTAGAGTGTTCACACACATCACTACCTAAATATATCAACATAGTTGGCTCATGAGCACCTTGCCTGATTCAAGTGACATTTTGTGTTGTTCCTGAACTCGCTTCATGGTTTGGTACAATCTTTTTATTTGTGCCGAATATGCTGGGGCACTTGCTAGTTCTGAGAGTTCATCATATTCTTGATATTGGTCTTCGTCGGCTTCTTCTTCTTCTCCTCCTGCTTCTTGTTCATCTCCTTCGACTTCTACGACGACTGGTTGTGTCGGGGCTGGTGTTGTTGTGGTGGGGTGTGGTTCCTGGGGCTGGTCTGCTTCTGTTTCAAGATTAGATTCGTAGATCAGCCTGGCAACTTCTTCATCCGTGAGGTCATTGAGAGTAAATCCCTGTGGAAATTCCAAATCTGATGGAATGGGGGGAAACACCAAGTTGGGCCCTTCTGTACTTGGTCTGGGAAGACGAATGGTGAATGGCCGAACACGCCTAGTTTGAGGAGGAGTCACCTCAGGTGTGGTAGTGGCTCCCCTTGGTTGAGCACATGGTAATTGGACGCCCCCTCGCATCTTCTTCGATGGAGGACCCGCTGTTGATAGTCGCCTTTGGAATTCTTGGGCCCTGGACCACACTAGTGCTCTTTGAATGGGTACATCATATGCTAGGCACCTGTAAATTATTCTTGTTAGGGCACAACATCCATGAAGTACATTTTTTTGCTTCTTATTCCAGCGCTGATGGGCTAGGTGTATCTGGTCGATGACCCAGTGCGGTATGTTGAGGGTGAGGTTCTCTGTTTCTGCCAAGTATAAGCTGAACCAAATTTTCTTAGGGGGCATAGTGAATCGTTCCTGTGCGGGAAAAGCAAAATGTTGCATAACAGTCCGTAAGTGGAGAGCAATGGTAGGCGTCATTGCCACCATGTCCTTCAATTTATTGAGATCCTTATGCTTCATCCGTCCCGGGACCATTGTTTCTTTCTTGGTGGGAATGTGCATACCTTGCATGTTCAATGCCTCCCGTACCAGATTGAGGGTCAGTTTGAATCTCTTGAGTTCGTGTCATGGCAACAATGATGGTAGTACAAAAGTACTATCGCCTCCCTTGGCCCTGCTAGGAGTTATGGTGCTTATGAAATAGGAGCAGCGTAGAAAATCAGGTTTAGGCAAGTGTGCCCTGAAATATCTATCCAGGCCTGCCTTGGTCCAAACTGATCGCATTACCTCTGCATTCTGATAGTTCTCGAATTGCCGAGTGAAAAAGTGGTAGCGTCCCCATTTGCCATTAAATTCAATTTCTGCTTCCCAGAAGTAGGTGCCGTCACCCAATGGCCCGGCTACATCACTGAACCAATGAGCATGTTTCCCCACTTGAGAAGTGTGCCCCTGAGGAGGGTCCTGGATAGGAAGGACATGCACCGCTTGAAGTTCTTGAGGCCTTTCGGTGAGTGGCGGTTCCAGAAGAATGGTTTCAATGTCCACAATCTGTGCGCTGGACCCTGCCTGGGAACTGGTGCCTCCAGCTTCTGCCATAGTTATTGCTTGCTACTGGTTCAGTCGAGAATATAGAGCATGCGTTAATGTTGTAATGGACAAGATAGAACACGTTTTGCCCCCGTTACAATATTATCGTGAGGTGAGTAATGGGTTAGTGGTCAGTGAGTGCATGATGACAGTGTGTGTAGTTAATGCCTGGATAGTCCTAGGAGCTAGATGGAAAGATGCAGTGTCTAACTAATGCAATTAGTAAGTGGAGATGAATTCACCAATTGGGGTCGGGGGGTTTATTACAAGTCTTAGGTTGCCAAACACCATGGATGGCTTTTGGTCTTGGTTTTGTGGAGACTCGGGAGGGTTGCATGAGTAATTCCGCTGGGGTTTGTTGTGTCTTTGGGACCCATTTACGAGTGAGTCTGTGCGTGCTTCTAGGTGGCAGTGTGTTCGAGTGTATCAGACTAGAGTGGGTGGCGGCTGCTTGAGCGAGTGGACCCTGTCGTGTATGATGTGAATTGTGTGGGACTAGTTGAGCCCGCAAGCAAGCCTTAGGCACCCAAATTTGTCTTGGTTGTCGGTGAGCCTTCATCGACTTCCTGGGCACCCAGATAGATGTCACTTTCTCAACAGAGGTTTTAGAAGTCCTCTTATTAGTATCATGTCGTTGATTACTAATAGGTGGTTGGGACAGTTGTCGCGACTTGGCTATAGTCGGCAGCTCATCTTTTCGCACCCACATTTGTTTCACTGATTGAGTTGTTTGGCTTCGCGCGTTCTTTTGGTCTCCCGCATAGATAGTCTTCAGTAATTGATCTGCCCTTAGTTGCTGCCTCCTTCTGGCCTTTGGAAAAGAAGGGAGTTCCGCCAATGCCTTGACTTTTCTATTGAGATCTCCATTCCTCTGCATCACATAGCTTTGGACAAGAACAACATGGTCAACTTCATGTGTACCCCTGGAAGGACCAGGAGTCTGTGCCTTTCCTAGTTCCTGGAGTGCTCCATTATCTAACTCAACGGTAATTCTACTCTGATTCACCCATACCTGAAGAAGTCCATTTCTTAGGTTTAAGTTGACTGCTTGGTCATAAATCCAGTCTTGACCCAAGACAAGAGGTTCGGTGAGGTCCTCATCTTGACACACTAGTACTCTGACTGTCAATACTTCATCTTGAATGGAGATGGGAAGATCCACTTCACCCAGGCAAGGGGTTTCCACACCTCCCAATCCTATGAGATATGCTTCTATAGGATTGACAGTTAATTTCAACTCTTGACAGTAAGACAATTGAACAGCACTAGTGGCTGCACCTGAGTCAATCAAGGCTCTTACAGTCTTTGCATTTTTTCCTTGTCCTATATCTAAGGTTATAAAAGGACGTCGATCAATTATCCTATGAGAGCTGATACGTGAAACTTCACACATAGCCATGTGATATCCTTGGTCTGCGTCGGCATCTGGCCTAGGTTGCTCTCTACCTCTTCTTCTTAATTTCATTCTCCGTATGCGCTCTAAGGCTTCTGCTTGAGCTTCTTCTCGAATCTGCTTTTCTTCTTCTTTGCGTTTCTTAGCAGTGTTGAGTCGACTTAGCATTTCCTCTGTGAGTGGTTCCTGATACAACTTGACCCTGCATCCACTAATGTAGCTAGGAAGAACATCACCTTCTAATGTGGCTAGCTGCACTGCTCCACTTGTTGAGATTCTATTAATGATCATGGGTCCGTAGCCTCTCTTCTCTAGTTTCCTCGCATGTTGTTTCAACGTGTATACTAGTACTAGGTCTCCTGCTTTCAAGCCTTTATCCTTAATATGGGCATCAAAATATGCCTTTTGTTGTTTCTTAGCTGCATATATCCCTGCAGCCGCCCTCAGTCTTGTTTCTCCTAATTGTTCAAGGTCAAAAAGTCTAGAGGAGAGTTCATGACCCGTCCATTCATGCTCCTGTGCTACTTTTAATGTAGGTATTAAAAAGTCCAATGGTAGCACTGCATTTTGGCCAAATACCATCTGGAAGGGGGTGGCTTGGAGTACCGTTTTGTAGGCGACTCGGTATGCCCAAACAGCATGGTGTAGCTGTTTGTCCCAATCAGAGCGTTTATTGTTCACTAATTTCGTCAGTACATTGCATAAGATCTTGTTGGTGCTCTCAGCCTGGCCATTTGCTTGAGGGTGATAGGGGGCAGACTTCTTATGTACTACCAAGAATTCTTGGAGCAGATTTTCAATAACTTCATTCAAGAAGTGAGTGCCTCTATCACTAACTAGCTCTATAGGTAGCCCGTATCTAGTGAACACATTCTCAAATAAAAACTTAGCTGTTGTTTGAGCATCGTTCTTCGTTGTGGCTTTTACCTCTATCCACTTTGTTAGATAGTCTGTTGCAACAATGATATATTCTGCATGGGAACCCTTAGTTGGGGGATTAATAGGACCTACGAAGTCTATTCCCCACTTAGAGAATGCACGTCCACCCATCATAGGTTTCAGTGGCATCTCATCTTTACGTATAGGATATTGGGTTCTCTGACAGACATCACATCGTTTCACATAGGTATGTGCATCCATGTGAAGGGTCGGCCACCAGAAGCCCGCAAATAGTATTGCCTTGATCACCCGATCTGGTCCAAAGTGTCCACCTGCTACACCTTGGTGAGCAGTTTCCAAGATCTTGAGATATTCACTTTCATGGACAGATAGTCTCAGGTAACCGTCTTTACCACGTTTGTATAGATTATCTCCAATGAGTGAGTAATCCTGGGCTTCTTGTTCTAAACTCCTTTTCCTAGTCAGAGTCATGTCTGGAGGGAATGTTTTCGTCCTCAGAAAGGATACTAGTGGTTCACTCCAATCCGGCACTATGGACACTTGATAAAGAGTGGCATGTTCCACCGGTGGTTTAGTGCAGCAAATTGGGCATTCCTTGCACAACTTTTGGACATCAGCTTCCATAGTCGGCCAATGCACCCCAAGTCTCCTTAGTGTCTGTAGGGTTCTTCGCTTTGAGTAGTGTTGCTCTAAGGCACCTACATGTGCTAATTGCAACCACTTCGCATACTCGTCCTCTTCTACACAACAAGCCAAGATACCTTGATCTGTGTGCTTGTACATACTTCCAGCCATGATGTGGTACTTTTGGGCTTTTACTACCTGTCTATCCTGTGTGGCTGGTGGTGTACCCCTGGTAGGTAATGGGAAGATAGGTGTTCCCTTCTTCACCTTCACACATGTCTCCTATCTTATCCAAGGGTATCTCTGGCACTGTCCTATGTGATCCTACCTGGGAATGAGGTTTCGCTATCGCTGGTACTTGTTTGGCGATATGTTTCCATAATTCAGGTCTAACCTTGAGTAGCTCTTCTAACTTGAGATTGCACTGCACTTTAGTGTTTTTCACTACCTCTGTGTTCCTAGGTAAGACTGAGTCCTCATTTCGTACCATGACCGTGGGCGCTCTCAGACAAGTAGACTTGGTTTCCCATGGGCCTGTGAAATGTGGTAATTCTTGTAGAGAATTAGACTCAAAGTCTAATCTCTCTTGAGAGTGGGTGCTCTCCTGCTCCTCATAAATGGATGGGATGTCCTCGTGTGCATCATCCACAAGTTCAATGGGAGGAGGGACTTCACTTTCTTTAGCCCATTTGTCTTCTTGAATCTCTCGTAGGAATTCTGGTGTGAATCGATTCATAGAAGATGATGTGTCTGGCTCCGTAGAGTTAGGCACATAGGCTTTAGGCACATAGGCTTCCTGGGCAGGAAGACTTGCTCCTTCACTTGCCTTGTCCTTATGTTGAGAGGCGGGTTCCTTTTCTGATTGTGCAATCAGCTTCTCTATTCTTTCTAGCAGTCCATCAAAGTGTAACTGTGTCTTCGCTGAACTAGAGATGTAAAATAGGCGACTGGCTTCAAACATGGTCTGAGCCAATTCCACCATCTTAGCACAAATTTTGGTTCGTTCTAGCTCTAGTTCTGCTCTAGGGTAACACTTTTCATGATCAGTTACGTTTGGCCCTTCTTGGATTCTAGCCTGATATGCTTTAAGCATCATATTAAGGTCCTCGGGAGTGGGATCTGCTAAGACTGATCCTACTCTAGGGGGTGGTGGAATTAGGTGAGGTGGGTTGGAAGGTGGCGGGTCGGATGGAGTTGGGAATGGTGGAGGTGGGGTAGTGTGAGAGGGAGTTTGAGATGTGATTTTAGTTATCCTGGCCTTTGTTTCTCTGAGGCTTTCCTCGAGTTCACTCATCTTTTTTGCCCATTGCCTTTTCATTCTTTCACGACTATCTCTCCAAGCTCTAGTCCTCTTCTTTGTCATGCTCTCTGTTTCACTAACATCTGGGTTCTTTTCCTGGCCTACCCCTTGGTTTTGCTGCAATGCTTGAGCTCTAGTGACTACCTGTACGGGTGCAGTGGAAGTGACACTTCCTGTGGAATCTACCACTAACCCAATCACGTTAATACGAGTGATTTTTGGCATATTATTAGGATTCTTAGGGCAATCTCGTAAGAGATGCTCCTTTCCACACTCTTGGCAAAAGCCCTGGATCGTTACTGACTGGGGTTGTGTAGGTGGAGGCAAGGGACAGTCACGAATGAGATGATCTCCCTGACATCTGTAGCATGGTCCTTTAGGGAATGGGGGTCTTACTTGCCTAGGTTGAGGCCTAGGGTTGGGGTTTGCATACATGACGTTTGTGTACTCTGACCCCCAACTAGGTTCATTTGGCTCTTCACTATAGTAAGACTCACCATGTTCAGGAGACTGCATGTAGTAGGCCTGGGGGCTATCAACATGTGTAGAATCCAAACTATGGTCACTGGGGTCACTTTCTGAAAGCAGTGGTGTTACTGGCACTATAGCTCTATTCAAGTTTTCCTCAGCCGCTGTATACTTTACAGGGATTACATTAGTAGGAGCAGATGGTTGTTGTGCTAGCACTGGCTGGGGCCTTTGCTGGTCTTGGTATTGTGGTTGGTAGGTTTGTTGAGGCCTAGCATACTGTGGTGGTGAGTATTGGTTCTGGTATCTGCTTAGTTGAGGGTATGGCTGAGGGTAGGTTTGCCTAACAGCTTGCTTATTGTAGGGGCAGTCTTGTGCTGTGTGATTTGTGTATCTTCGTACTATGGTGCAGTACTGGCTACTAGGATTTACTTGGGGTTGAGCCATAATGGGACATACATTCGCCATGTGGTCGCCACCACAAGTATAGCATCTTTTCACAGGGGAAAACCTTGGGATCTGTTTGCTAGTGACACCTAATTTCTGAGCTACTTTCTCTGCAAGTTCCTCAATTGATGTGGATTGCGTGGAAGAGAGGCTAGAGGCACTATCTGAATCTTTGTATATCTTGGAAAGCTCTAACTCCTCCCCTAGGTTATCCTCAATGTCAATGCACATGCGTACACACTCTTCTATGGTCCTAGGGTCCTTCAAGTACACATAAGATCTCAATTTGGTACTTAGCAATCCATCCAAGAATAAAGCCACTTGCTTAGCTGGTGTGGGTAGCTCCGAAACAGGGCATCTTTCTAATTATTGCCTAAATCTTCTTCCTGCAAGTCTCACGATTTCTTGAGGGGTTTGCTTGAAGCTGTGAATCAATGAGGAGGTATTATGACTTATGCCACTCTTAGAGAATTCAATAATGAAAGCCTCTAGGAGTTGATCTATGCACCTGAACTGTCTCTCATTCAATGGTTGGAACCACATGAGGGCTGTGTTCCTAAGGGTTAGACCAAAGGCATTATATTGTGTGAATAGGTCCTCCACTTGTTCTGCTCTCAAGACTTGCCTAAACTCTGCCACATGATCGTATGGGTCTCCTGTGCCATCGAAGTAATTTTTCATGGACTTGACTAACTGAGTTGGTCTCAAAATCCTGGTGTGTTCTCTAGGTCGTGGTAGAGGGAAGTCTTCCGTATTCCTTTGATTTCTTGGGGCTCTATGTACCTCAGGCTCTACTCTATGTGTTTCCATCCTCGTTCTTTCTTTGCCCCCTGGGTTAGCAAAGCTTACTTCTGGCCTATCTCTATTTTTGTCTCTTTGAGTTCCATGAGCTTGGGATGCTCCCGCTCCAGGGTGACCATAGGACACATTTGATCTTGGTTGGGGGAAAATAATTTCACCTTTCCAAGTGTAAGCATGCCTATCATTTTCTGTCACCACAAAGATCCTCTCTGAAGCGTGATCTAAGTAGGTCACTCTGCCTGGGCTATCTGGATCTTTAAACTCATAGATTATGATTGTTCCTATATCGATTGGCCAATCAGATTTATACCTCCAAAAGGCTTCGTCCGTTTCTCGGTTCAGAAGCAGATCTATGCTCTTGTTGTCTTGGGGAACCCATTCTGGTGTGATAATCCTAGTCAGAACAGATTTGCCCCGGGGGGTCCTAGGTTCTGCACCCATGTTTCCCTTCTCTAGGTCACCTAAGTCCGATTCTGGGACTACATTCCCAAATTCATCAGTCCTATCGGGATGACTGGTGACTACATATATTGTCCCTTCCTTGTCTAAGTACACTCCGTTTTCAAACTTGACAGCTGGATGCTCTAGTCCAATGGATTGATCAGGATTCTTAATCTGTACCACAAATCTTCCTAGGCCGTCCTCATAGATGCTAGCACCTAGTCGGTTAGTCCTAATGTATTCCAATTGCGTCTTGTAGGGGCCTTCTACCCTGTGCAAGTATGGCACTCCTGAACTTCCCGTAGGTCTGTCCATGCCTTGAGACATCTCTGATTCACTAGTCTCAGAACTAGGGTGGTGTGAGTGGTGGCTCAGCTGCTGGGCCCAAGACCTAGCAGTGTGATTAACGCTAGCCTCTGAAGACCTAAGGCTTTGTCTATCCCTTACTAGGTGTCGTCCTGATCTAAGGTTCATAAGCCTAATTGAATAGCCCAAATTTCCCCAAGTACAACCTTGTTGCGGAGTCCTTTTGTATCAGTTACTTGATTCTTTTTAGTTGATTACCGTGTTAACATTCTTGTCTGATATCACGTTGTAAGGTATATTTGAGTGTAGTTCCGCACTTAAAGTTGATCGTTCCACATTAAGTTCTTTCCCCTTAAAATTCTTGACAGTACAAAGATTATGTCCTTAGCTTGAACTTGAAAGTTTAGGTATTCTTCAACTTGATTGATGCCTATCGCCGTCCTGGCCTATTCCTACCTCTAGTCGTTCTTAGCCTAAGCTAGGAATTGACGAAGGGGAGTTTGAGAATATTCCGACCTTTCTTGCTGATCCTTGTTCTTTAGTGCTCGAGAAGTTGATTCTCAAGCTTGCACAAAGCCCTTGCTTGGACGCTCTCAATTGCTTCTCAATAGACCTGCATCAGTCCCAAGATTAGCTCCAAACTTAAATTCAAATGACAGACTAGACCACTTTCATGCATGTAACTCACCGACCAAATTATCTCTTGCCTTTATAAAAAACAATCCCAAGGATCCCTCAGTTTTCCTACCTCGGTATGGCTAACTTCAAAAAACCCTATCCAATAATCCTGGTCTTAATTTTCACATAACCAGTGGAAGTTTTGGTTGTACTTCCCGCGAGCTTTCCAACAAAACAAGAATCACAGCAAACGGATTTCGTATGAGGAAGTTATGTCGGATCAGGGTTTAGGTGCTAAAACAGGGTTCAAAACAGTTTACTCAGGCAGATAGGAATTCTTGAATCACTTGGGTTGCGGCCTCACAATGCAATGATATACCCTTAAAAGTTCCCCAAAAATTATAGACCACTATTTTTTTCCTTTAAAAATTGGCCAAATTTGCCCTTCTATCGCGTTCGCAAGTTCTGTCAGTCGCGATTGACAGGTCAATCGCGATTGATGTGTCGATCGCGATTGATAGGTCCATCGTGGCTGTCAGTCGTGATTGATGGATCAATCGTGATTGACACGTGGCTCGAAAAGTCAATCAGTCGTGCTCAAAGGATCGTTGACTCTGTCAGTCGCGATTGATGGATCGATTGCGATTGACAGGTCGGTCGCGAGGTCCGTCGTGGTCAATCGGTCGTTGACTCTGTCAGTCGCGATTGACAGAGCCGTCGTGGGCTGTCAGTCGCGATTGACTGGTCGATCGCAATTGATGGCTCGATCGTGATTGACACGTGTCACGCGTATGATCTGTCCGTCGTGGTCAATCAGTCGTTGACTCTGTCGGTCGCGATTGACAGAGCCGTCGTGGGCTGTCAATCGCGATTGACTGGTCGATCGCGATTGACAGGTCCGTCCGTCGTGGTTTGTCGATTGCGATTGATAGAGCGATCGCGATTGATAGAATTTTGATGAATTTCAAAAATCTAAACACAGTTTTGGGAAGCTCTAGGCCTGTAGATCATGGTTTTGTACTTTGTTTGGCAAATGGAGCATTTTTTCTGTCAGTCGCGATTGACAGAGATCGGCGACACAGAGACAGTTGCCAAGATTTCCGTACCTGTGCGAAGTGCTGGGAAGGATGATGCAGCATGTACCTGCAAGACAGTTCAAGAAACATGCAAAAACTGCACACACAATATCGCTCTCTCGCTCTCTCTCACAAGTGAAATGAGGGAAATGGAAGGAGGAAGGAGATATAGTAAAAAAACTGAAATTTTTGCGATGATGGAGATGGAGGTGGGAGATGGTGATGATGATGATGGTAATGAAGAAAACAAAAGGAAATAGATAAAAGTGAAGAAAATACCTATAACTCCAACACTTCAACTCTACGTCTTACCATCACACACTCGTCCTCAAAGCTCGATCCCCGGCAACGGCGCCAAAATTTGGTGTAGCTCAGTGATGAGTAGCACCTCCTTTAATGTCAATCCGGGAAGACGTGAGGATGGTATGAAGACCTCGAGCAAGTGGAGGCACAAGTGCATGAGTGAGAAGCACACAGACATGCACACACATACACACACACGCGCACACACGGCAAGACAAAGAGTGAGAATCAATGGAGTTCTTTAGATTACTTTCAAAAAGCTCTTACAAGTTCATTTCAATTACAATCTAACCTCAAAAATGAGCTCTCTAGCTCCTTTTATAATGTTTGACTAGCTTTGGCCCTGTCCAGACCTAGTGTCCGGCCTAGTTGAAAATTAGGTTCCAGGGCTCTTTTGAGGGCTCAAACGAGATCTAAAAAATATGAAAATTGATAGGTAGGCAGTTCTAAGGCTCCTCAAGCTCAAGGACTCCTTGGATTGCACAAAATGGAGCTACGAAAATACGAAATGATATTTACAATGGTTTTTAGTGATTAAAATCACTATTTGTGTAGGGATTTTCTCTGTTGATTTGTCGTACACATCTTTGAGCTCCCTACTTGCTCTTTCTTCTTGTGTGCTCCACTCTTTGATGTCTGAAAAATTTAGATGGCCTACTTGCCAGATCTTCTTTGGCTACTGTGTCTGCTTGTGCTATCTCTTCGTTCCAACCCTCTTTGTCTTGTGGCTCCTTCGGTTCCCTGACTGCTGCCAACAACCACATATACGTCTACCGAGGTTTACCAATGGAAATTACGATTTGGTGTATGACATGAGCACCACCCCCAACATTCGTGTGGCTTACGCTTGGCATGCATGCGTCAAATATCTCCCCGCATGTTACAAACAAACATTCGAAGACATGTTCAGAATAGGTTTCTTGGAGTATCACTCGGACGTCTTCACACCTAAGCCCACACACTTGCTTCATCTCTTTGCATGTGAACAAGCCATGTACTTCGAGTACTACATGACACCGCAACCAGATGTCCCAGGTGCAATAAATTGGGATGCATTGGAAGCTGATCTAGCAAGAGGCTTACGCTTAGGTGAACACGAGCTAGCCACAAATGTCCTACAATACTATATTGACCACCCTATAACATAGCAGAGGTTTGTAAGGGGTGACAAATGCTAGCGAGGGTGGAGTGTTGGCATACAAGTCATAAGAAGAGCATACATGCGCAAAGGAGTAGTCATGCACAATACGGCAACAAGGCCCAATCATTTTTTCCAGAAACTATTTCCAACTCAAGTGATTTTCATCACTACATACACATTGTAAATCCCGTTTTTGGTAGAATAGGATCCATTTTTGTTCAAGATAAGGAGTCCTCGAGCTTGAGGAATAGTAGAGTTAGCTACATACCAATTTTCATAAATTTTAGACTCTGTTTGAGCCCTCAAATAAGCTCTAGAACCTAATTTTTAACTAGGCCGGACACTAGGTCTGGACAAAGCCAAAGCTAGTCAAAAACTATAAAAAGAGCTAGAGAGCTCATTTTTGAGGTTAGATTGTTAGTGATTTGAGCTTATGTAAGAGACTTTTTGATTAATGCAAAGAACTCCATTGTTCCTCTCTTTGTTCTTGCCTTGTGTGCACGTGTGTGTGTATGTGTGTGCATGTTTGTGTGCTTCTCACTCACACACTTGTGCCTTCACTTGCTCATAGTCTTCATACTAGTCCTCACATCTCCACGGATTGACATTTATGAGGTGGATCTCCTCATGTTGGTACTTGCCATTGTGCTAGAGTGACAATTGGCATCTGCTTTCACTACCAGAATCTCTTCTTGGAGGGGCGCTATGTCTACTTCCAACAAGTCTACATTGGCTTGATATTCGGTACGAAGGGACTGATGAGCATCATGGAGCGGATGAGGGAGTTGCATAGAGAGATGGAGGAGAAAATCACCTATTCGGGCTAATTGGGCAAAGGAATCAGGTACTATAAAGGTTGAAACGGTTGTAGAGGGGTTGACAGAGACTGTGGCGGAAGAGGAAGGAGGAGAATAATCACAAGAAGAAGAAATAGGTTGAGAATGGGAAATGGCCAACGAATGATGAGGTGAGGGAGGGGGACCAGGAGGTAATGGCACCTTAGACGAGGAAAGGGGAGGTGTCACGATAGGTTCGGTATGGGTACCTTGCAACGTAGTGAGTGGTGAGGAAGGATGTGTAGTGGATGTCACCATATCATGTTGAACGTCCTGGTGAACAACAGACTCCACATTCTACGTTTGTTGCATTTGGGAAGAATAGCCGCGACTGCATCTGGTGCTTTATCAGTAGTCTCCTACTATTGCTGATTAACCGGACCAATACGCTGAACGTCTCCCATGACCGTGTCCTGATTAGTTTGATCCTTAGGGGATGGTGGGGTGGAAAGGACTTGAACAGAGGAAGCTATGTCTTGCAGGATGGCTGTAGCAGAAGAGGGTTGTGCTTGACTCTGCGAGGGACTAAGTTTCCTATGCTTTCCCCGAAAAAATTGTAGAAGATCGTCATTATCATCATCAACGCCCATAACTTGCTCGGATTCTTTGTGGAAAAGGAGGGTGTTTGTCGGAGGAGGCTGAACAGGTTGAACCGCAGGAAGGAGAAAAGAGAGAAGATGAGGAAGAACAGTCCGCAGGGTATCACCTTTGGTTATCTTTCTAGAAATTGCTTAACATTCACGGTGAATTCATCAGAAGAAAAATAACGCCCAGTTAACGGGTTCACGAGCAACATCATCGATCATGGAATAAAAGGGTTGAGAAATTCCATAAGTGCGTTTCTGGAGGTTGAGAGCAACCACCAAAAATTGCAGAGCAGAACATTCCGATTTAGGTCGGCAAAGAATAGCGAGCTCATTAGAAGATTGGTGAGGAAATAATTACTTCATCGTCTCCATAGGTAGCAAAGGGATTAAGGTAGGTGATTGGCCAACAAGTCTCCGTCTGGGGGTATCGACAAGAGCGGCAATGACTTGAGCAAAGAAAGGATGACATTCAATTGAATGCCAAGGCAATTCGACGAATGCCAATAACCCACGAGCGTGCAAAAACTCACTCAAGTCGGAAGCTAATCTAGCACAGAAGGTGGTAATGTTGGCTAGAGCTTCCATGGCGGTTGACATAACACGAATGTGCAATAGTATAGAAGAGAGTACACAGAGCGCAAATACACAGTAGCGAAGAAGAGGACAAAGATCTTGGTTAAGTAAGAACGTATAATGGAAGCGCGGGTGGAAAACACAATCATCACCAGTGGAGGGAAACATGCATGCATAATGATGACATTCGTGCATTAAGGAAATCCCAAACATGGAGTGCGGCAGTTAATGATGGATAATTAATCAAAACAAGAAGTTTATGGTCAAACGATCAACCAAAATGCACGTAATGCAAACAACAGTCAAAATACAAAAATAAACATGAGGCGGATGAATAAAAATAATACCATCACCAAGTTAACATGAAGTAGACGGCGGACAATACAGACGACGTTTCGACCCATTGATGGGTTTAGCAAGAATAGTACCAGTTAAAGTGGATAGCCGGAAAGTAGCTGGTCCAACCTAATCTACAATACGATAGCGGCCAAACCATCGAAGCTTGAACTTGCCAGCTCAACAATTAGACTTAGCATTATAGAAAAGAAATAATTGTCCTTTGGTAAAGACGGGAGTCTTGAGAAATCGATCATGTGTCTTAGCTTGCCTCAGTTGTACTTCTTGCAGCATTAGAAAACTTTCAAGAGGTTGTTCATCTAAGAACCGAAACACATCCAAGCGAAAAGGAAAGGAATCTTCCGGTAATAGCTTATGGTCCAATGCCACCCATAAACTAGGTACCACCAACTCCATAGGTGCAATTGCCTCCAGACCGTATGCCAATCTAAAAGGCGTTCTTCCTGTAGCAACTTTCTAAGTAGTGCGGTAAGCCCATAGGACCAAAGGAAGGAATTGATCCCAACGTTTTTGACATTTTAGCAGAAGTTTCTTTAGCATGTTGAGAAGGGTTTTATTGGTAGTTTCAGCTAGTCCATTGGCGCGAGGATAATAGGGGGAGCTAAATTTATGGGCAATCTTTAGGGTGCAGGTAAGCACTTGCATTAAGGCATTAACAAAATGTGTACCTTGATTGGAAACAATCTCCAAGGGAAGACCGTAGCGAGGAAAAACATCACTCATCAAACATTTGACTACCATCGACGCAGTTGCAGACTGTAAAGCCGAGGCTTCAGCCCATCGAGTAGCATAGTCAGTACAGGTGAGTATATGCCGATGATTAGTAACCCTAGCAGGAGGTGTAATGGGACCAATGAAATCCAAGCCCCACTTTTGAAGAGGCTCAAGGGGAGAGACAGGCTGAAGTGGGAAATGATGCTATTGCAAAGGTTGCCCACATTGTTGGAAAGCATCACACTGTTGGACATGAGTAGCAATGTCACGCTGCATAGTGGGCCACCATAGTCCACTCTACAAAATTTTCCGGTACGTAAGATCTACCAAAAAATGACCACCGAAAGGCCCTAGATTGATCAACCATTCTTACAAAAAATTGGATGGGTTCAATATGAGTCCATCTTAACCTTTTACAAAGTCCGGCTGTAACAATATTCATCCTGGAGCCTCCATCAATTAAGACTTGAGTAATTTTGTGGTTTTTATACCATACCATAATTAAAGGAATAGCTGATCCACTGTAGAATCAAGTTTCAGACTAATAGTTGTGATAGCAGGTGTACACGAAGATCTTGGGTTGATTTGTTGCTGGAATTGTTGACCTATGCTCGGGACCAGGGCTAACAATTATCCCAATGGTATCGTAATAGATGCTTTTGATAAAACATTCCACACAGAGTCAAGATTCGACGTACTCAGTACCGAGTCTCATGGACTCTCTGACAACACTTTGACCGGATTCATATCTTCTGGTGATGTATTCGATACTATTTGCTGGACCACCAGTACCGGATCGGGGAAAACAGTTGGTTCTTGACAAGCCCATATACTGGCTTTAGAAAAACTTCTCTGTTGTTCTCAAATGCCTGGCTCAAAAATCTCAGCAGCTCGTTGCAACTTCTTGTTGAACCGTGTTTGAACTGTTGCTGCTTGGGTATCCACTGATGAAATACATACCATATTTTCCATTGGATGTTGCCGTTCTTTTCTTTACTTATCATACTCAGCCGCCTCTTTGCAATATCTGCAAATACACCTGCAAATACGTTCTATTACACAAGCAAATACAGGTATTGAAGCTCATACAAATGGCATTGAAGATGTCGATATTCTTTAGATTCCTGTTCATGTTATGATTTCTAGTGCACTTACGATAGAGCCAAATCGTTGGGATGATAGAGATGCTCAGGCACATGCATTGATAGCCTTGACTATCAAACATGCCATTATTCCTCACATTCACTCTTGCAGAATAGCTAAGGATCCTTGGGATACACTTACAACATTGTACCAGGTTAGGAATGAGGCTCGTGTTGCTTACCTCCAAAAATAGTTGGAGAGTGAGCATGTGAATGAAGGCGATTCTATGGATAGTTTTTTGACAAAGATCAAAGACTTGAAGGAACAATTGATTTCTGTTGATGAAGTTATACCAGATAACTCACTTATGCAAACCGTTCTGAATAGTCTTCTTGATTCATATCAGAGTTTTGCTTCTACTCTTCGTTTGATGATGAAAGTCAATCCAAATGTCTTGTCATTTGAGGAGTTAGTCTCTATTTTGTTAGAGGAAGATGTGTCTAGGCAGAACAGGTCTATTATGCGTGTTGCAAATCAAGCTTTCCTGGCCAGTCAGAAGGGCAAAGGTAAATGGAGCTCATCTACTAGTAAGCAAAAATCTGCAAATGCTGCACATTCGAAGAAGGAAGAAAAGATGAGAAGAAATCAGAAAAGCTAAAATTCTTTTGTAAGTATTGTAAAGGAAATGATCATGTCATAAAGAACTGTCCAACATTGGTTGCAAAAGAGGCAAAGAAAAAAGAGGCAAAGAAAAAAGAGGCTAGAATGGTTGTTGCATAGGCCTCTACAACAAAAATAGAGTCTACTAATCTTGTGCAGAATGAAGAATGGGCATTTACTACTGTTTGCAATCTTGAACCATCTTCTCTTAAAGAGTGTATGTCTGTAGTAGACTCAGATGTTTGGTACTTTGATAGTGGGGCAACAAAACATATTACCTTGCAATGCAGTTTCTTCACTTCACTCGAGCCTGCCCTTATAGGGAAAATTGTCACATGCACCAACAACTCATCTTCTCTTGTCATGGGAGTTGGTAGGATCATTCTGACTACAGCTGATGGTAGTTCTTTCACTTTGTCAGATGCTTTATTTGTGCCAGGGATCAAGAAAAATCTATTATCAATTTCTACATTAGCTAAGATTGGCTTGGTTATGAAATTTATTGATGACAGATGTACAATTCATGATCTATCAAATGGCGAGATGATTATTGCTTCTCGCATTTTATGTTGTGGGTTGTATAAGCTCATAGACTATGAAAAATCTATGAATGATTCAGCATGTGTAGTACATGATTCTTAGGCTATGTCAGATGCAAAGCTTTGCCATGCACGCTTTGATCATCTGAATTTTGCTAGTTTACTACACCTACAAAAATCTAAAATGGTGTCCTCTTTGCCCAAACTTGAGGCACCCGGAAAACATGTTTGGGAGGGCAGTATTTTGGGGAAAATGTAGTGTTTTTCCTTTCCAAAAGATGGTTCAGTTTGAGCTACTAAAAAATTGCAGCTTGTTCACAGTGATGTCTGTGGTCCTATGCAGACATCCTCGTTTGGAAATTATCTTTACTTTGTGACTTTCATTGATGATTTTTCTAGGCATGCATGGGTTTATCCATTGAAAGCAAAGTCCAAAGTGTTCATGTGCTTCAAACAGTTTTTGGTTTTGGCTGAAAATCTCTCAACATGTAAAATAGGCACCCTTTGTTCTGATCGAGGGAGGGAATATATGTCTTCTGAGTTTAATGCATTTTTGGCTGAAAGTGGGATAAAACATTAGTGTACAGTGTCATATACACCTCAATAGAATGGAGTTGCTGAATGGAAGAGCAGGTCACTCATGGGGATGGCAAGATGTATGGTCAAGAGTCAAGCTTTACCACATAGTTTCTAGCTTGAGGCGGTCATGTGTACAACATATGTACTTAACATGTGTCTCACTAAAGCACTACAGTCTATCACTCCATATGAGGCTTGGCATGGTCGCAAGCCAGCTGTTGCTCATCTACGTGTTTTTGGTTGTCTAGCATATGCATCAATGCCTGAACAACATCGTAGGAAATTGGATGATAAAGCAATAAAATGTATCTTTGTTGGGTATAGTTTTGAAAGCAAAGGCTATCATTTGTATCATCCACAGACTAAATGCATTTTCGTTGGCGGTGATGTTGTTTTTGTGGAAGATTCTATTCAGCCTTTACTTTCATGTACAAAGGAGATAGCTGTTAGCTCCAAAGACATGTATGATACTTTGCTGCCTCTTTTTATAGGTGGATAATCTAGTGCTCATCTTATTGAGGCAACTTCTCAAGCTTTACATGTTTCATGTGATGGTATAGATCATTCTATTTCTGATGCAGATTTGCATGATGCACTTGTTGATGAGAGAGCTGATATTGAGGAGTCAAAAACTATGACGAAATGGCTAGTGCAGACTTTGTGTGACAGCACATTAGATGCACCTCTATCATATCGTACTCGTTAAGGCTCTCATAGTGCCTCTTTTGCATTAGATTGCTATGCTGTGGCTGCCTCTAGTCTCTGTGATGAGACTGAGCCTATTTCATTTGATGAAGCACAAAATTCTAAACATTAGATGGCTGCAATGCAATTTGAATATGATGCTATCATGAAAAATGGTACCTAGTCTTTATGTGACTTGCCTCTTGGCAAGAAGGCCATTGGCACTAAGTGGGTATACAAGGTGTAGCGTAAACTTGATGAAACAGTTGACAGGTATAAGGCTAGGCTTGTTGCAAATGGTTATGCTCAGGAAAGAGGCATTGATTTGTTGATATATTTAGGTAGTGATGTGTGTGTGAACACCCTAGGACCGTCGGGGCACTTTTTTTCCCTGTTTAGGAGGTTTTTTTTCCCCGTCTTGTATATACACCTATTGTCCTAATAGGCTACTTATCTTTTGTACATTCTAGTGGTAATGCATTCAGTATTGTGTGTTGTGTTCCAAGGTTCTTCTTCTTCCTTGTGCGGTTTGCGTGCTTCCGCAGACGTCTAACTCCAACAATTGGTATCAGAGAAGGTCGCCGCTTCATCTAGGGCATCGTCGACACCTCTCGATTGCAGTCTCAGAATCGCACGAATTTTGGTGAGCATAGTCAGCGTGTTTCCGAGATCAAAACTGCTTTGCTTTGTGGTGCCGAAATCACGGTATGAGCTCGTTTCGATTGCCAAATGCACTATCACAGCGCTTGTGTAAGCTGTTTCATCTTTTTGTGCCAAAGGTATACACCAGTTTCGGTTCGCCAGTATAAGCATCTTGAAGTCTGCTATAGGTCTAAGAGAATTCGTTTCGGCAGTTCTGTTCAACTTTTTGAGATACAATCAATTTTCTACATCAAGGTACTTTAGTCACCGGCCATGGCTAAAAGCAGTGATGTATTCCGTATGTTGGCTGTTGAGGATAAGTTGGATGGTACCAACTACCCGTTATGGGCTTATATGATGCGACATGTATTGGTTGCAAAAGGATTGTGGAACATTGTGTAGGGTGTTGAAAAACTTCCTATCACACCTGTAACTGTTACAACTACAGGCACTAAAGTTGATGCAGAAGGTGTCAAAGATGATGATATTTTGCATATTTATGTTCATGCTACAGTTTCTGATGCACCTACTATAGAGCAAATTTGTTGGGATGGATGAGATGCCCAGGCACACGCATTGATAGCTTTGTCTGTTAAATGTGCCATTATTCCTCATATATGCTCTTGTAGAACAGCTAAGGATGCTTGGGGTACACTTACCACATTGTACCAAGCTAGGAATGAGGCTCGTGTTGTTTACCTCCAAAACCAGTTGGAGAGTGAGCACATGAATGAAGGTGATTCTATGGACAATCTTCTACTAAAGATCAAAGACTTCAAGGAACATTTGATTTCTATTGATGAGGTTATACCAAATAGCTCACTTGTGCAGACCATTCTGAATGGTCTTCCTGATTCATATCATAGTTTTGCCTTTACTCTTCGGTTGATGATGAAAGGAAATCCAAATGCCTTGTCATTTGAGGAGTTAGTCTTTGTTCTATTCCAGGAGGATCAGTCTAGGCAAAATAGGTCCATTATGCATGTTGCAAATCAAGCTTTTTTCGCTAGTCAGAAGGGCAAAGGAAAATGGAGCTCTTCAACTACTAAGTAGAAATCAGCTAATTCTACACAATCGAAGAGGGAAGACAAAGATGAAAAGAAATCACAAACACAGAAATTGTTTTGCAAGTACTATAAAGGAAATGATCATATCATAAAGAATTGTCCAAAACTGGCTGCTAAAGAGGCAAAGAAGAAAGAGGTTGGAATGGTTGTTGTAGAGGCCTCTACACCACAAACAGAGTCCGCTAATCTTGTGCAGGAAGAAGAATGGGCGCTTACTACTGTTTGTAGTTTTAACCCATCTTCTCATGAGCAATGCATGTCTACAATAGACTCAGATGTTTGGTACTTTGATAGTGGGGCAACCAAACATATTACCTTGTAGCGCAATTGCTTCTCTTCACTCGAGTCTCCCCTACAGGGAATACTGTTACATGCGCGAACAACTCCTCTTATCCTATTATGGGAGTTGGTAAGATCATTTTGACTACTATTGATGGTAGTTCTTTCACTTTGTGAGATGCTTTATTTGTGCCAAAGATCAAGAAGAATCTATTATTAGTTTTTGTATTAGCAAAGATTGGCTTGCTTGTGAACTTTGTTGATGATAGATGTACAGTTCATGATATGTCAAATGGTGATGTGATTATTCCTTCTGGCATTTTATGTCGTGGGCTGTATAAGCTCATAGACTATGAAAGATAGGTGAATGATTTGGCATGTGCAGTACATGATTCTTAGCCTATTTTAGATGCAAAGCTTTGGCATGCATGCTTTGTTCATCTTAACTTTGATAGTTTGCTATGCTTGCAGAAATCTGAAATGGTGTCCTCTTTGCCCAAACTTGAGGCACCCGATAAACATGTATGTGAAGGCTGTATTTTGGGAAAAATGTAGCATTCCTCCTTTCCAAAAGATGGTATAGTTTGGGCTACTCAAAAATTTCAGTTTGTACATAGTGATGTCTGTGGTCCTATGCAGACACCTTCTTTTGGAAGTTATCTTTACTTCGTGACTGTCATTGATGATTCTTTGAGGCATGCATGGGTATATCTTTTGGAAATTATCTTTACTTCGTGACTTTCATTGATGATTGTTCCAGGCATCCATTGAAAGCAAAGTCCGAAGTGTTCATGTGCTTCAAACAGTTTTTGGTTTTGGCTGAAAATCTGTCAGCATGTAAAATGGGCACCCTCCATTCTTATCGAGGGGGAAATATATGTCTTCTGATTCTAATGCATTATTGGCTAAACGTGGGATAAAACACCAATGTATAGTGCCGTATACACCTCAACAGAATGGAGTTGCTGAACGGAAGAACATGTCACTCATGGAGATGGCGAGGTGTATGGTCAAGAGTCAGGCTTTACCACATAGTTCTGGCTTGAGGCTGTCATGTGTGCAACATATGTACTTAACAGGTGTCCCACTAAAGCACTGTAGTCTATCACTCCATATGAGGCTTGGCATGATCGCAAGACATCTGTTGCTCATCTACGTGTTTTTGGTTGTTTGGCATATGCATTATTGCTTGAACAACATCACAGAAAGTTGGATGATAAAGCAGTAAAATGTATTTTTGTTGGGTACAATTCTGAAAGTAAAGGCTACCATGTGTATCATCCACAGACTAAACGCATTCTAGTTACCCATGATGTTGTTTTTGTGGAAGATGTTATTCAGCCATTGCTTTCATGTACTAAGGAGACATTTGTTAGCTCCAAAGACATGTATGATACTTTGCTGCCTCTTTTACAAGTGGACAGTCTAGCGCTGGTCCTAATGAAGCAACTTCTCAGCCTTTGCAGGTTTCATGTGATTATGTAAATCATCCCATTTTTGATGCAGATTTACATGATGCACTTGTTGGTAAGAGAGTTGATATTGAGGAGGCAAAAACTATGCCAAAATGGCTGGTGCAGACTTTGCGTGACAACAAATTAGATGCACCTCTGTCATATCGTACTCGATCACGCTCTCATAGTGCCTCTTTTGCATCAGATTACTATGCTATGGTTGCCTCTAGTCTCTGTGATGAGACCGAACCTGTTTTGTTTGATGAAGCACAAAATTATGAACAATGGATGGCTACAATGCAATCTGAATATGATGCTATAATGAAGAATGGTACTTGGTCTTTATGTGACTTGCCTCGTGGCAAGAAGGCCATTGGCACAAAGTGGGTGTACAAGCTTAAGTGCAAAACTGATGGAACAGTTGACAGGTATAAGGCTAGGCTTGTTGCAAAGGGTTATGCGTAGGAAAGAGGCATTGATTTTGATGAGACCTTTGCACTTATTTGCCGAATGACTACTGTTCATAGCATCTGTGCACTTGCAGCTCATCATGGTTGGAATGTACATTAGTTGGTTAGAGCACATTGGCACTTGTGAGGAACCATGTGTTCCATGCTCGCACTAAGCACATTGAGGTGCATTATCATTATGTCAGGGAGAGGTTTTCTGCTGGGGAGATCAGCTTGGCATATGTGCCCATGCAGGAGAACATTGCAGACCTTTTCACGAAGGCTCTGCCAAGGGAGAAGTTTGAAGCTTTCCGCAAAGCTTTGGGCTTACTTCATTTTGTGGATTGATTCCACATAGCTTGGCACTTCCTTATACATGAGTGCTAGCTCCTTGTTCACGTATCACTCCGAGGGTGGATTTGTTGATATATTTAGGTAGTGATGTGTGTGAACACTCTTGGCCCACCGAGGCACTTTTTTCCCACTTTAGGAGGGTTTTTCCCCCGGCTTGTATACATGCCTATTGCCCTAACGGGCTACTTATCTTTTGTACATTCTAGTGGTAATACATTCAGTATTGTGTGTTGTGCTCAAAGCTTCTTCTTCTTCCTTGTGTTGTTCGCGTGCTTCCGCAGACATCGAATTCCAACATGATTTTGATGAGACCTTTGCTCCTACTTGTTGAATGACTATTGTTCCTAGCATCTGTGCACTTGCTGCTCATCATGGTTGGAATGTACATCAGTTGGACATTAAAACAACATTTTTGAATGGTGACTTGCATGAAGAAGTTCATGTTTTTTAGCCCCATGGCTTTGTGTAGCAAGGGCATGAGAACCATGTGTGTAGGTTAAACAAGGCATTATATGGTTTATGCAAGTACCACATGCTTGGTATGAAAAGATACATGCCTATCTGATTGCACATGGTTTTGAGAACAATCCAACTAAAAGCACCTCATATGTTAAGTGTGCTAATGATGTACTTCTCATCATTGTTGTATATGTTGATGACATGCTGCTCATTGGTCCTCATGAGAAGCATATTGCTGATTTTAAGGCTGATTTGCATGCCTCACTTGAGATGTCTGATTTGGGGCATTTGCATCATTATTTGGGCATTCGGTTTATGCACGTTGATGGTGGAATGGCTTTGTGGAAAACACAATATACTGACACATTATTGCAACATTTTGGCCTTGAAGACTATAACTTGTTGCTACTCCTATGGAGATAGGTTTACGATTGAGTCTTAATGACGTTGGAGATGCATTTGATGTTGTTCTCTCTCAGCAGGGTGTTGGATGCTTGATTTACTAATGCATTACTCAGCCATATATTTAGTTTGCTATCTAACAGATGAGCAGGTTTATGCATTGCACAGGAGTCAATCATTGGTAGGCAGTTAAGCACATCTTTCACTACTTGAGTGGTACCCAGCTACTTGGTCAGTCTTCTCCCACCACCATCATCACTAACAGTCATAGTGCATTGGCATTTGTGATGAATTGTGTGTTCTATTCACTACTTGAGTGGTACCCAGCTACTTGGGTGTTGGTCAGTCTTCTCCCACCACCATCATCACTAACAGTCAGAGTGCATTGGCATTTGTGACGAATCGTGTGTTCTATGCTCGCACAAAACACATTGAGGTGCATTATCATTATGTCAGGGAGAGGTTCTCTGTTGGAGAGATCAACTTGGCATATGTGCCTACGTAGGAGAACATTACTGACCTTTTCACGAAGGCTCTGCCTAAGGAGAAGTTTGAAGCTTTCCGCAAAGCTTTGGGCTTACTTTAGTGGATTGATTCCACATAGATTGGCACTTCCTTATACATGAGTGCTAGCTTCTTGTTCACCACATCACTCATAGGGGGGATTTGTTGATATATTTAGGTAGTGATGTGTGTGAACACACTAGGACCACCGGGGCACTTTTTTCCCTTTTCAGGCTTCTATATATGCCTATAGCCCTAACCGGATACTTACCTTTGTACTTTCTATGGTAATACATTCAGTATTGTGTGCTGTGCTCCAAGCTTCTTCTTCTTTCTTATGTTGTTCGCGTGCTTCCACAGACCTCGAACTCCAACAGTGCATGCAAACACAAGTAACTTGCCTTGCAAATTGGATGCAATGAAGGAGGCAAAAATGCATGAAATAGTCCTCAAGGTATGTGAGGACCTCAACATGACCAAGATAGTTGCAAGCATCTCTAGAGGGTCATCATAATTAGGGAGAAATGAAAATCAAGAGAACCCCTCATCCCTTTTTCTGATGTGAGTAGTGCCAAAGTCCTCCAAGGTCATCAATTTCTTGCTCAAAGATGACCACTTTGTGTCCTTCGTTTAGGAGCTCCCAAGTTGCTCCGATGCCCCCTGCAAATCCCCAACCATTGCAATTTTCAAGTCTTTTGGATGATTTTAGAAAGGTCAAATGACCTTTGCATTAGAAGTGCTACTAATATTGGTAGAGGCCTCAAATAAGTGACAAAGACATGTTAGAAATATTATTTCTCTTAAGTGATACATCGAGATTGAATGATTTTTAATTCACATGAAATCTTAGTAGATTCCCTTTTTCCACATTAACTTGTATTAATTTTTTAAGATCCTTTGGAAGGTCAAATGATCTCTACACATAGAAGTGAATCCTCTAAACTTTTTATTCAATGACTAGAGACCATGTCACCTAGATAGGAGATATGATTAAAAGAGTAAAAGTTGGCCTCTATAAATTTTTATAGTATATCATAGGTATAGAGGGTCAGTATTTTGGTCATTTTGAAAGACTCAAATTTCCAAACACTTTTAAACTTATAGGCCAATTATGCATATTTCTCTATCTATTGATATGTTTAGGTAGTGATGTGTGTGAACACACTAGGACCGCCGGGGCACTTTTTCCCTCATTAGGAGGTTTTTTTCCCCTAGCTTGTATATACACATATAGCCCTAATGGGTTACTTATCTTTGTGCATTCTAGTGGTAATACATTCAGTATTGTGTGTTGTGCTCCAAGCTTCTTCTTCTTCCTTATGTTGTTTGCGTGCTTCCGTAGATATCTAACTCCAACAATTGGTATCAAAGCAGGTCGCCGCTTCATCTAGGGTGTCGTCGACATCCCTCCGGTCACATTCTCAGAATCGCACGAAATTTGGTGAGCATACTCAAGGTGATTAGGAGATCAAAATCGCTTCACTGTCTAGTGCCAAAATCGCAATCTGAGCTCATTTCAACCTCAGAATGCACTATCATAGCGCTTATGTAGGATATTTTGACTTTTTGTGCCAAAGATATATATAGGTTTCAGTTCACAAGTATAAGTGTCTCAAAGTTTGCTACAGGTTTATCAGACTCATCAGGGTAGTTCTGTTCAACTTTTTCAGATACATTCATTTTTCTACATCAGGGTATTTTAGTCAGTGGCCATGGCTGAAAGTAGTGATGTATTTCATATGTTGGCTATTGAGGATAAGTTGGATGGTACCAATTACCCATTGTGGGCTTATATGATGCGACATCTATTGGTTGCAAAAGGATTGTGAAACATTGTGCAGGGTGTTGAAAAACGTCCTATTACACCTGCAAATATATGTATTGAAGCTGATGCAGATGGTGTCGAAGATGCTGATATTCTTCAGATTATTATTCATGCTACAGTTTCTGCTACTACTAATATAGAGCAAAGTTGTTGGGATGGCATAGATGCTCATGCACATGCATTGATAGCCTTGTCTATCAAACATGCCATTATTCCTCACATTTGATCTTGCAGAATAGCCAAGGATGCTTGGGATACACTTACCACATTGTACCAGGCTAAGAATGAGGCTCATGTTGCTTACCTCCGAAAACAGTTGGAGAGTGAGCATATGAATGAAGGTGATTGTATGGATAGTTTTCTAAAAAAGATCATAGACGTGAAGGAACAGTTGATTTTTTATGATGAAGTTATACAAGATAGCTCGCTTATGTAGATCGTTCTGAAAGGTCTTTCTTATTCATATAAGAGTTTTGCTTCTACTATTCCTTTGACGATGAAAGGCAATCCAATTGCTCATATAAGAGTTTTGCTTCTACTGTTCCTTTGATGATGAAAGGCAATCCAATTGCATTTGAGGAATTAGTCTCTGTTCTGTTGGAAGATCAGTCTAGGTAGAATAGGTCCATTATGCATGTTGCAGATCAAGCTTTCCTGGCTAGTTAGAAGGACAAAGGTAAATGGAGCTCATCTACTAGTAAGCAAAAATCTGTAAATGCTGCACATTTGAAGAAGGAAGACAAAGATGAGAAGAAATAAAAAAAGCAGAAATTCTTTTGTAAGCACTATAAAGGAAACAATCATATCATAAAGAACTATAAAAAACTGGTTGCAAAAGAGGCAAAGAAAAAAGAGGTTGGAATGGTTGTTGCAAAAGCCTCTACACTGAAAACAGATTCTGCAAATCTTATGTAGAATGAAGAATGGGCATTTACTGCTGTTTGCAGTTTTGACCCATCTTCTCATGAGCAGTTTATGTCTACAGTAGAGTCAGATGTTTGCCAGTATTTTGATAGTGGGGCAACCAAACATATTACCTCGCAATGTAGTTTCTACACTTCACTTGAGCCTATCCCTACAAAGAATACTATCACATGCGCCAACATCTCCTTTTATCCTCTCATGGGAGTTGGTAAGATCATTTTGACTAGTGCTAAGCAAAGTCTAAAGTGTTCATGTGCTTCAAACATTCTTTGGTTTTGGTTGAAAATTTGTGAGCATGTAAAATGGGCACCCTTCCTTCTGATCGAAGGGGGGATTATGTGTCTTCTGACTGTAATATGGCTCAATGTGGGATAAACATCAGTGTAAACTGCCATATAGACCTCAATAGAATGGATTTGTTTAACGGAAAAATAGGTCACTCATGGAGACGGCGAGGTGTATGGTCAAGGGTCAAGCTTTACCACATAGTTTTTGGCTTGAGGCTTCCATGTGTGCAACATATGTACTTAACAGGTGTCCCACTAAAGCACTATAATGTATCACTCCATATAAGGCTTGGCATGGTCGTAAGCCATCTGTTGCTCATCTGCGTGTTTTTGGTTGTCCGTCATATGCATTAGTGCCTGAACAACATCGTAGGAAATCCAATGATATCTTCAAAACAAGAAGATTTAGCATCTTGTATTACCTTGGTCATGTAGGCACAATGGCGAGCCATATAACTGTCATATGTCAATCGTCGCACTCAATTCTGCATCCTCCCATATCTTCTTGGACTTGGGTCACTTCTCCTTGTATAATCTGCATGTGCCTTTCTTACTCCCAAAGTCTTCGTAGAGGGCAATCCAATTTCCTCATCAAGACTTTTTTCTGAATTGCTTGAATCTCCATCAATGTCTTCAAAACCTACACATGTTTACTACTAGCAAAAAGCTTTTCTTTACCTTTTTTGGATGTATTTGGTGAATTTGTTGGATTAAAATCTCCACGCAATCTTCCACTCCATGGATTGGAATTGGAACTATTGCTTGGTGATGCATCTGATCCACTCAAGACTTGGGATTCTACACTTGATTTTTCAGCATTTTCTTTGTCATTTGGTTCAAGATTCAATCCTTCTTTGGCATCTACATAGAAGCTTGACATTTCATCAAATGCCATATCTCTGCTTACCTTCACCTATCGTGTGAGTGTGCTATAACATTTATACCCCTTTTGCTCAAGGGAGTACCCAATGAAGATACATTTTTCTGCTTTTGGATCAAGCTTTGTCCTCAACTCATCTGGAACATGTACATATGCAATACAAACAAATATTTTCATATGTGATAAGTTTGGCTTTTTACCTATAAACTTCTCTTGAGGTGTAACTTGATGTACATCAGTAGTAGGAGTTCTGTTCATGATGTATACAGTAGTATGCACAACTTCTACCCAATAACAATGAGGCATATTGTTCTTAGCCATCAAAGCTCTTGCTATTTCTGGAATATGTCTATTTTTGCATTCAGCAATGCCATTCTGTTGTGGTGTGTACCTGCGTGAAAACTTATGTCGAATTCCATGATTTTTAAGAAAGTTGCTAAACTCATTTGAAATGTATTCACCTCCTCCATTAGACCTTAATGTCTGAATATACTTCCCTATTTGTTTTTCCACCATGGCCTTAAACTTTTGAAAGTGATTGAACACCTCACTCTTCTCTTTCATGAAATATACCCATACTTTTTGTGTATGGTCATCAATGAAAGTAACATAAAACCTGCAATTGCCCATAGATGTGGTCTTTGCAGGACCCCAAACATCTGTATGTATTATTTCTAGCACCTTCTCACTAACATGCTTATCGTGCAGAATGATGCTCTTGAGTGTTTTCCAAATTGACATCCTGCACATACCTTTTGCATCTCTGCAACCTTGAAATTTGGTAGTTCATTGACAATCTCCTTAGAGTGCATCAATTTCAGCATCTGCAAATTTGCATATCCAATACGTTTGTGCAAGATCTCTATATCAACAATAACACCTGCACCTTTTGCAAACATGGCTGCATTCATTTCAAGAACTTTCACATTTAAAGTGAATATCTGACCCACTTTGTTTCCTTTGTCCATCAATCGCCCATCCCGTTTGTACTCTTCTACATATAACCCATCAGCATTGAACTTGACTTGTAATCCCTAGTCAACCATTTATCCAACAAAAACTAGATTCTTTGTTATATTTAGAACATGCAGCACATCAGCAAGGTTTTTTACCTTCCCGTCCTCCATAGACAATGCTATGTTTCTTGTATGCTCGATAGGGTGTCATGTGTCATCACCTGTTTCAACATATCCAGGAATTGACAGTTTTTGCAAAGTACTAAACCATTCTGCATGACTAGTCATGTGATTTGAAGCACTTGAATCAACATACTAGAAATTATCATTTAGTTTGAAACATCAGCATACATCATATTCGTCAGTGATGTTGAACCATGAAGAGCTTCTTAGAATCGTCTGCACTTGTGGATGCGTAGTTGTTTTGCAGCCTTTTGTTATTTTGATTCTTCAAACTCTAATCACTTTCAAAATGTCCAAGTTTACCACAATTCCAACATCCTTTACTGTCATTACCTGAATCATTTCTTTGAAAATTTATGCGACCTCTTTGGCTCCCCTTGCCTCAAAACTGTCATCTTCCTCCTGCATGATTCTATTGTTGACCTTGGTCTTGGTTATTGTGTCCTCTTCCACTTCCAAAGCCTCTGTCTCTGCCTCTTCCTCTGCCAGAGTAGAATACCTACTCAAAACTAGTTTTTCTTTGGGAGTTCGAGTCCTTAGCAATATTCTTTTCTTCAATAATCAGCATAGATACCATATCAACAAAATTCGAAATATTTTCCCTAGTCTCTATAGAAGTTTTGCATTGCTTATATGCAGCTCCTAAACCACAAAGGCATACTTCCACTTTATCATCATCATCTACATTCATGCCAATAGATGAAAGTGACTCACATATGCTTTTGATTTTCAGGGTGTAGTCACTTATGGACATGCTCTTTTTCTCCAATGTATGCAACTCGTTCTTGAGTTGCAGTTTTTGTGCCTTTGTATTCGTCTCATACAGTGTGACCTAACTGTTGCAAGCCTCTTTCAGAGTTTTGACATCCTCTATGTGCCCAATCATGCTATCCTGTATGCTAACAGATAGCCAATACATTACCTTTCATGCTCCTTGATTCCATTCTTTATAAGCTCTTAACTGATCTGCAATCTGATTCCTCTCTGGTAATTGAGGAGCATTTTCATTGTCACTTTGATGTACTTCAAGTAACCTTTTCCCATCAAGAAATTCGTCATCCTGAATCTCCAAGTATGGAAGTTGTTATTCTCCAGCTTATCGCTCGTAAGCTCACTCATTCCATCTATGTTCGCCATTTTTGCAACTCACAACACTGTAAAACACTACAAACAACACCTTCTGCTTGAATGCTATCGCACTATGACTTGATAGTTTAGTATAAAAAAAAACACAGTTTCCATGTACCAATAGTACACAAAATCGCTTGAAATTTTGGATCTAGAATATATGAGTATTGCCGAACCCAACACAAGTTACAATTTTGCAAATTGACCTGATTTTTCTATGGGCCCCACCTTGCAGGCTCAAAATAGAGGCCGAGATGGCTCCGAAGCTTTGAGGTCGTTTGTGAATCGCACTTTCTCCATGCCTTCTTGTGTACTCTTCATCGTCGGTCTTCTCCACAAGCTCTCTGCAACCAGAGTGACCCTGATACCATGTCACGAGGAAGGAGATAAGGAAGAGAGCTCACACACACTCTCACACTCAAAAAGGAGCACACACACAGATTGAGGCAAGGAAGAATGATCTTCTTCTTCTTCTTCTATTACATAAAAGGAATGTACAAGAATTATCTAAAAACAAGAATACAACAAGTGCAATATATAAAGACTAGTACATAAGGAAAAATATAATGTCTTCAAATGAGTGAGCTGAAAAGAAACAAATGTGCCATCACTCTCGGTAGATAAATCTACTAGAGCTCAATGAAGTATCGCTAACATATAGTGGTGTGACCACTATACATGTCAAAAAAATGAAAAACTGATACGTTTCATCCTAGATCATCACATTTTGAGCTTGATATCTCAACAACAACCTGGTATGAATTGACCAAAGAGCTTTTGCACACATATAAATAAAGTATAAATCTAACTAAATCAAGTCATTTCATGAATTTAGCTACACCATACAAGGATAAATGAGTTTAGCAAGTCAGAGGGGTTGCCTTGACTTTTCAAGATCTAGAAGATGTGCAGACATAGTCAGCTTGTTAGCTTCATATCTCAGGATCCATTGAATTAAACTTGATGAGATTTGATATCTAGTTACTGGACACTTCAATCTAGCTAAATCAATTCTAGAATTATAGTGAAGACACATAGAGAAATCAACTTCACAAATTTAGTGTAATGATGAAGATGCTAGGGCAAACTGTAGATATAGATTTACTCAACAAAATGTATCAAAGTATGAATGCTATTTCACATATGATAAAATGGCAGTGTAGTGGAGTAATGAAGTGAGCTCAATGTAGGCTCAATGGTGTAGTTCAAATCCTCTCAGAAGTGTTGTGTTGTCCTGCGACTAAAATCATGTGTATTTATACACATTGTTTGAATTTGAATTTTCAATCTTCTCCACCTAAAAGTGATCCTAGACTTTAGGAATCAAATTGATTTGATTCCTCCTACCAAATGAGTTGTAAGTCTAGCCTCCTAACTTCAAAAGATTCTACTTTGTCTTTGACACTTACATTTATCCAAGAAAAATACAATGAAATTGACAAGCATAAGTTTATATCTAGGTCTCTATGCGAGGAGACAAATATAAGTGTAGTCTTGAATCCTTGGCAAAGATCTTATGCTTGCTAAATGTACCAACAAAGGAGCATACTTAGCACTCATGTTTCAGATTTCATAATTTGTAGAGCTCATTTGAGCCCTCAAATAGCATCATGAACTTAATTTTTAACTAGGTTGGACATTAAGTCTAAAACCGGCCAAAACTAGTCATAATAAGACATAGAGAGCTCATTTTTGGGGAGAGAAAGTGAGAGAAAGAGCTTTTTGAAGAGCACAATCAAGCTATTGAGGATCAAAGCTCCCTTGTTCCTATATTTGTTATCTTGCCTTATGTGCATGTGCATGTATGTGCTTGTCACTCACATTTGCTTGCCACAATTGCTCATGATCTTCATATCCTCCTCACACCCTCTGTGGATTGACAAGTAAAGCAGCTGGTGCTCATGCTTGAGCTACACCAAATTTTGGCACCCTTGCTGGGGAGCATTGCTCGAGGACAACTGTGTGATAGTAAGATCCTAGTTTTGCAATGTTGAAATGTAAAAAGTAGTCATCTTCATAGAATGCTTTTGTTTTTGACTGTATATTCCCTATTTTCACCTCATTTCTCATTTGTGGCTGAGAGAGAGAGATAGAGAGTTTGTGTGTGCAAGTCTCTATGATTTTCACAATCATATGCACGTAGGGAGCTTGCCACCACCCTCAACATGACGCACTTGATGCTTGATTTCAAAGTTCTTACCAAAACACACAGAAAATCATGATTTGGTGGGAAAAATTATGACTTTGTGGAAAACTCAAAATTTTTTAGAGTATCATGATCGCCTTAGTATTGGAAGTTACCACCTAAAATCATTCACAAAATCATGATTCTCTGGTTGTCAAAACATCCTCATTGTGTCATAGCATTGCGATTGTCTGACTCTCACAAAGCCATAATTCTTTGGTTGTCACAACATCATGATTGTCTCACAACATCAAAATTTTTTGACTCTCACAAAATCACGATTCTCTAGTTGTCACAACATCATGATTGTCTCACAACATCACGATTGTCTTCTCTCACAAAATCACGATTCTCTAATTTTTACAACATTGCCATTGTCTCACAACATCGTGATTGTCTAAATGTCACAAGATTGTGATTCTCTAGTTGCCACAACATCACAATTTTCTCAAAACATTGCGATTCTCTTAGAAAATCATGACATTTTCACACAATTCTGGCTACCTTAAACAAGTTCATAAATATAATGAGAAGTTTAGTTGTCTATTTGACCCTCAAGAGCTTGAATTGATATAACTCTCATCTAAAATCCATTTTTTAAGCTCAAGAGTTCGTCAAAAAGCAAGATTTATGGAGCATGATTACTAGACATCAAAGCGCTTTCCAGAGCACTTGACTAGATGTTGGAAGAACTCTCAAATCCCTCAGTCAATTTTTAGTATAGGCTAAGTGTGATTAGTGGTAGTGATTAATTAGGGTGACACTAGGCATGAATAAAGTTAGCAAGAAACCCTAGTTTCTCAAGTTTAAGCATACCTAGAACATCGTTGTAAAAAACACTAAGAGGAAAGAATAGAGATTGATCAATCATATATCAAGTTGCAATATAACTCAATTATTTCGAACTATGCGATATTGGACAATATTTTACACCCAAAAGGGAATTTAAAAAGAACAAGTGATTGTGCAAAAGGAACACAACAACATGGTTGTACTCGAGAAAAAGTAGGTTAATAGACTAGGCTTATGAACTTTAGATCAAGTAGACACCTAGATCAGGATAGACAAAGCATCAGATCCTCTAAACCTAGTGCCAATCACATAGCTAGGTCATGGGCTCAATAGCTTAATGACTACCCCTACATGCTAAGTTCAGAGACGTGTGATTCGGAGATGTCATATAGCATGGAGAGACCTACAAGTAGTTCAGGTATAGCTTACCTAGAGACACCAAAGGGTCCCTATAAGGCTCAATTGGAATATATTAGGACCAATGGATTAGGTGCTCGCATCTATGAGGATGGTCTAAGGATATTAGTAGTCTAACTCAAAAACCCAGATCAACCCTTTGGACTCAATCACCTTATGGTTAAGTTTGAAAAGGGTTCTTCTATTGACAAGAAAGGAACCTTGTATGTGGTCACCACCTTACCAGTAGGACAGATAAGTTTGGATTGATCATACCAGAGTCTGATATGGGAGAACATGATCTAGAGAAAGAAGGAAAAGAACATAGAACTCCTCGAGGAAAGTCTATCTTGTCCAGAATACTCACACCAAAATGGGTTCCTTAGGATAAGTCAACCATAGAACTCTTCATGAACTACGAAAGTGATGAAGATTTTTGGAGACTTAGATCAGAACAATGCAATGATTAACAAGAGTTCATATTTATGAATTCAAGGAGCAAGAGATCTGTGGAAAGGTAATCTATTTGGACAATACCTTGGAGAGAGTATTCACGGTAATACATCAAAATAGTCTTGTTTACACATGGAATGGAACGAGTGTTTTCCTTACATACATCCACTACCTATCATGATCAGGGAGGTGCAAGATCATCCCATGTCCTAGAAGCACAATGAGAATGAACTAGAGAGAGACATGAGGTAAGCTTTGGACACATTGTGGGTAAAACAATTGAAGACTTGAAATTGAAAGACCTAAAAGAGAGACATAGAGTGAAAGACCTGAAAGAGAGAGACATAGAGCACATAGCCATCAAAGAGATACACATGGTTTTCCATTGCCTAGACCCCAAAAGTACCCAAGAACCCTTAGACCCACTCAAGTGGTCAAGAAAATGAAAGACTACTTCGATGGGTTAGGAGATCCTTATGATCATGTGGTCGAGTTCAAACAAGTTTTAAGAGTTGAAGAGGTCAAGGACTTGTTCAGCCAATTTGAGGGATTTGGTTTGACCCTCAAGGGTATTGGCTTAGCTTGGTTTTAGCCCCAGAACAATTGCAATTACCGAAATATAGGTCAATTTCTAGAAGCATCCATCTTAGAATTTTCCAAGAGTGGCATCAATTATAACATATCATCCTTGATCCACAACTTCAATCATACACACTAAGAAATAGTTTGGCTAGCGAGAAGCAGATTTAAACAATATGTGGAAAGATGTCCCACACCTGAATTACCTACATAGGGAAAACAAGTTTCCCTATTTTTGGATGGACTTCTAAGCGGGAAACTAAGATCATATGTATATCTCAAGGAGCACACTAGATCAATACTTGAAAATGTGTATTGACATAGAAGAAAACTTGGGTGAGGAGTTAGAATTGTCCAACATCTATAAGGATTTTGACAATTCTACTAGTCATACTTCTATACCCTACAGTTCAATAGATGAGTTAACTGAGCAGGTTGCAAAGAAGCCAAGAGCTAAAAATAGACAAACACTAAGGGTCACCTCGACAATAGGTAGGCCATCAGATAAACTTATCAACAACCTTACCAACAGGTTAGGTATCAAAACCAATACCAACAACCATATTATAAGACACAAATGCAATATCAACCTCAATACCAACAACAATATCATGCACCATATAGGGCACAACCGGTCCTAGCAACCGAACCACCACCTCCTTCCAATGTGATTCTACTTAATTGTGTAGTGGCAGAGGAGGACCGTGATAGAGCATTGGTGCCGATGACCCCTTTGGTCTTAGAAAATGACCCTCATGCTCAGAGTTCTGACTAACCCATGAAGATATTCCATGAGCTTATTACACAGAATCACCCGAGCATAGTGAGACTTATCCATATCAATATGAGGCACTACCTATGGAACCAAATTGAGATCCATAATACTCCACTGTCGTTGAGAAAAATGAGACCACAAGCCCCTAAAGGACCATTTTTTAGATGTCAAGATGAGTGTTTCATTCGTGAATGTCCCCATCCACTGGCTCCGAGACAAGGATAAACCATCACAATACAAGGCTTTTGTCTTGAGTGTGACAAAAAGCATCTCCCAAGAGATTGCCCAAGGAACCCCTCTAGTGAGCCCAAGGTTACACCAATTAATGTGGTAGGCTCAGTGGTGGATTCGAGTTCAGGTAGCATTAACGTGGATCCTATACAAGTTGTTAGTGCTATGCTAAGTATAGTTGATCTATAATCTAGCTAGCTAGATGTATAGTCTGAGGTCCTGTAGTGGCCAAATATAAACCAAAACAAATGCATTTTTGCGGAATGGTAAATCGATCGTGCATAGGGAAAGCAAAATGTTGCATGCAAATGTGCAATGTCTTTGATAGTTTTGGTGTGATGGCCGAGATATCAGTCCACTTCAAAACATCACCTCTTTTCAAGGGCTCAGGGATAAGCCTTTCTCAATGTGTTAGTGTGTGAGTCCCATGGATCTTAAGTGCAGCTCGAATGAGGTCCTTCGATAGATAAAACTTCTTAAAGGGCGGATCATTCACAAGAGAGGGCAGGATGAAAGTACTTGGCAATTCTTTCCTCTCAGGGGCTTCAAGAGTTGTGAACATGTAGTAGCATCGATAGAAATCAGATTTGGGCAAAGGGTCACTAAAATACTCGGTGAAACCATCTCTAGTCCAAATGTGTCGTAGCTCCTCTTAGTTCTGAATCTCTTCAAATTCACATGAGAAAAACTGATATCTACCCCACTTGTTACTGTCAAAATAAAGCATCACACATAGATAAAGTTTGCATCTACAAGGGGTCCTGCTAGACCTTGGAGCCAGTGTGAGTTGCTATGAAAATTCTGAGTGCGTCCCAAAGAAGGATCATCTATGGGCATCGGTCCCGTGAAACCTTGAAATTCTGGTGGTTGTGATGTAGGATAAGGCTCAACCAATAAATTAAAATTGACCACTGGTGTACTGGGGCCAGCCTTGGAAGGTCCTTCTGCTTGCATGATGATTGAAGTGAGTGCTTTGGTGATCTACAAAAGGATACCACATTAGTATGGAAACAAATTTTGATTCCAATAAAGTGAGATGCAATCCTTTTCCATAACCGATGTGTAACCCATGTATGACCTTGCAGGAGCATCCTTTGCAGACCATGTGGTTAACTTCTCTTGCTCTTCCTTTGTTGGTTGATTCTTGCTCCTGAAGATTGACATATCTTCATCTCCTGAGATGTATCCATGTAAGCTTCTCCCTTGAAGGTATGCTTGCCTCCTTAGGGACCATGCCGAGTAGTTGTTCCTATCCAACTTCTCAACGAAGGATTGAAACCCATCTCCCATCTTGATTGTGCTTGCTCTGATACCACCGTTGGAAGAGATGGTAGATAATCACAAGACATGTGTTGGTGTAACTAAATCCTGCTTCACACCAGCTATAATTGATGACTAGAGAGTGTTGTGGTTCTCCTTAACTAGCCAATAAACATAAATGATCATATATGTTGCCCGGAAGATGATGCACAAATGATACTATCAAAACAAATAGGTAGGCATATGATTCAATGCACAAAACTTGCTATTTTGGTTGAGACACATGCTCAGTGTTTTACTCGGTTCTCTGAGTACAATAGCAATTAGTAAAACTCCTTTTGGGGAACTTCAATGAGCTTAACAAGCTACGAATCATGAATGGAATCATCTAAAATGATAAACTATATGCAGAGAACTATGTTTAGCAAGTAAAACAACTGCCCCATCTTTTATGGGACTTGACAGTCATATACCAGTGAGCATTAATCGAATGATATCCAACGATTGCAAGAACAAAATTCAATGAAACTTTGGAGGATCAAAGTAGACAGTATGCTAAAGGTGTCATGCTTTGAATCATGCAAAATGATGCCCTACACAGTGAGAATGACTTCATACAAGATCACTATGCTCATAGAGTGTGACAAAGATATGAGAGTAGGAAGTAATAAACATGTATTGACTAAAACATATAAAGTTACAAAGTCATTGGCAATAAGGCATTGCTCAATGAGTGTAGAATGTGAGAGCTATGAGGTGAGCTCCTCTTCTCAATGAAGGTACATGGAAATGATCTCAAAACCTCAAGATGCATGTGGGATTTTCTTCTCAAGTTTTTATAGCTTTTTGTTGGAGCCAAGCATTAAATGAAGGTACATGGAAATGATCTCAGAACCTTGAGATGCACGCGGGATTTTCTTCTCAAGTTTTTATAGCTTTTTTTGTTGCTAAAGATGTCATGCTTTGAATCATGCAAAATGATGCACTATACAGTGAGAACGAGTTCATACAAGATCACTATGCTCATAGAGTGTGACAGAGATATGAGAGTAGGAAGTAATGAACATGTATTGACTAAAACATATAAAGTTACAAAGTCATTGGCAATAAGGCATTGCTCAATGAGTGTAGAATGTGAGAGCTATGAGGTGAGATCCTCTTCTCAATGAAGGTACATGGAAATGATCTCAGAACCTCGAGATGCACGCGATATTTTCTTCTCAAGTTTTTATAGCCTTTTGTTGGAGCGAAGCTTGCGTGCGTGCTGTCTCAACATATACACTAGGACTAAATCACCTTCTTTTAAGCCTTTATATTTCACATGTGCATCAAAATAAACCTTTTGTTGCTTCTTCGCTGCATATATCTCTATTGCTTCTTTCAACCTGGTTTCTCCTAATCATTCCAAGTCCATTATCCTTGATGACAATTCATGGCTAGTTGTTGTAGAGAAAAGAGACATAAAACAGGAGCCCCAAAATTTTCAAATTAATGGGCATAATTTTCTTCTTCAAAATCTTAGAAAATTTCCTACAAGCTATGTACATGCACTAGAGGAGTCCTCTAGATGCATAAACTCAATTCTTTGTAACATATTTCTTGTAAAATAGTAGGAAATTAGAGATTAGCCAATAAAGTGCCGATCACTTGTGTGAACGGACCATTTTTAGGGCACATGTATATAAGTCACTTTGTGACTCTTTCTAAACACTTTTTGCCATTGTGAAGAAGGAGAGCTCAAAATTTCGAATTTGCTTCTTTCCTGTAGATTTTCATCTTCTCTATGATCGTTTGTGTGTGCGTGAAGCTTGGAATGTGTGTGTAGGACTGTTGTCTACCCCTCCCCATCACTTTTGAACTATTGTAGTGTGTGTGTTAGCAAGTACGAGTTGTGGAGTGAGTGAAGGTGCTTCCTGCCATTCACTATTTTGGCCATAACTTGAAGAGCGGTTTTCAGATTCGAGTGAAAATACCATCAATAGAGATCAATGAACCTGCTATTGGCCATATTCGGAGTTCGGAGCTGGGAGAAACATTCAAATTTGTATTTCCTACTCTAAGTGGCATTGCGGCAGACACTTTCAGAGATTAACTGAGTTGGAGATGTAGTTTAGTCTTTTCTCTTGCATTTTAACTGAACCACTTCACTTTCCATCACATGTGCACACATCCTCATACACTTGGTTGATACGGTTCTTCAGATTGATAATTAAGCGTGTGTCAATCCACCACTATATGTACTTGTGTGGCAAATGAGATTTAGTCTCTTTGGCACAAGTCCCTAAGACCTCGTGACATAGATACACAAGTTTTTGGTGTTGTTGCCGGGGAGCACACTCAATTAGGGTGCCTTTGTGATGGTTATAGCTCTGGAATGAGGGAATCGTACTTGTAGGAGTAAATTCGTTCAATGGCAAGTAGTCAGACACTTCGATACTTGTTACTTCACATCCCTGAGGTGTGTGTAATGAGTTTTTAGGTTTAGGGTTATGAGTGAAAGAGAGAAGGAAGAGTTAGGGTTAGGTTAAGGAGAGATGTGGAGTAGGAGTACATTGAAATCACCAAGAAAATGTCCAAAAAAAATTGCCAAATTAGTGTAGAATAGGTTTCAGGTATCACAAACTATAAAAACCAAAAATTGCAGTTCATTTGACACTTGCTCTGGAACTGGTATCGCCTGCACCCAACGACGGGTATCGCCTGAGCAGTATCGCTACCTACAAGCCCAAAAAGCTACCTTGTGAGCTCAAGACTTAAGAAAGATATCCCAAAGGTAAGCTACATTAAGAGTTTAACATCAAAAGTTTCTTGAAAGCACAAATTCATGTGATTAAAGACATTTTCGGTATCGCGGGGTGGGACAGGGAGATTTAAGAGGTTCTTTGAGTGAGACAAAGGGTGAGGAGTGAAGAGGATTGAGAGAGAAACATAGGGGTCCAAAAATTTTTGTGTTTGAAGCGATTTTGGCTATAGTATTGCGATCGGTTGAGTTTTGGTATCGTGATACCAAAATTCCCTAGTATCACGATACACGTCGAGTATCATATTGTCGCATACCACTTGAGGTATCACGATACCACTTTTGGTATCATATTGTCAAGTTGGTATCGCGATCGTGATCTACCAGTGGTATCGTATCGCGGTCCACTTGGTATCGTATCATCCCGGTCATGGTATCGTATCGTCGATCGAGCGGTATCGTATCGCGTGCAAATCTAGTATCGTATCGTGCATGATATTGACATCGTATGGTGTACCCAGTATCATATCGTTGGATCTTTTGGTATTGTATCGTGACAAATTTTAGTATCGTATCGTCCCAACCAGTATCGTATCGTGCGGATTGGCAGTATCGTATAGTGACTTGCACATGTATCGTATCATGATGAGTCCAAGTATCATATCATGGTAAATAGTGGTATCGTATCGCTTGAGCCAGATAGTATCGTATCGTGTAATGCACTGGCATCGCACCATGTAGTAAGGTGTATTGTATCGCGAAGAATTTTGGTATCGTATCGTGGAGAATTCGAGTATCGTATCATCGACTCTCCCAAGTATCGTATTGCAGTTGTTCAATCCTAATGCCCACATGAAAGATGATTATGCAAGCCTTTATTTTGCTCAAACCTCTTGGAATCGGTCAACTTGGATTACCTGGAGCCCACAATTATCTCTCGGTTGATAGTTCTGCACTCTTATCCCACTACCTCGCACACACTCATACCTACATAGACACACACTCTCGGTCTCTTTCCCTCCTCACCCTCTTGTTCTCTTTCAACTTCTCACACACTCACGTAGTCATGCACACATACACTTATGCACACATCCTCTCCCTAACTCCCTTTCACCTTCATGCGCACTCCCTCTTCCTCTCTCTCCTCCACCCGCTTCTCTACTCTTTTCCACACCTTCTTCCACCCTCACAGATCCATGCACAACCACACTTCTCCTTCTCACATTTCATTCCTCACATATTCACACACACACTCTCTCTTCCCGTTCTTACTTTCCCTTCCTACCTCATTCACCTTAAATCCTCAACAAGTCATGTATCATATTTTTTTTCTTGTAGTTTTTCTTCATGTTGAAATCCTCGAGCATACAAAATACGAATGTAAACTAGCAACATAATCCTATTGTTTCTGAAAAAATGAGTTGGACATAATGTGATGCAATCATGATATCAATATAAGAAAAACAGAGCGGTATACCGCTGCAAATTTCTGTGTAATCATATGTCAAATCACCCTTATACTATAACCATGCCATCAAGGAATGAACTGCCATCTAGAAATTTCAATTGTACAGAGGGCATCCATGCACTTCAAAATATCTCATCGATGTCATAACACAACAAAGACCATCTTTTCACATAGATAATTGAAAGAGTATTGAAAGCTTTTGTCGTACAGTACATCTACCTTGTAGAGTGTTTTGCTCCTCACATCTTCAGCTGGTGATTGTCTTCTTCAATGGAGGGGAAAGTGGCACCATGGGTACATGGATTATCATATGAGGAATGTGGCCATGTCAGGTATACGATGAACTATGTACCCAGCTCTATGTAAGACACTCAATGAAACACCCTATAGATCTATTGGTGCTGTCTGTATGACTAGTTGCATTTTCACATGTTTTTGCTTGCCTTGATAGTCGTTGAGGATATACCCACAGTAACCATACATTATACATGAAATCATCCTCATTTTTTTTTTAGGTTCTGCTGATGAACTTGCCGATGTATACGTACTGCATAGACCCTCTGTACATGTCTATCGATGAAATCTTGGTCATCTTATTGGTTATCAAAATGGCATATCAAAGCACGCGTCGCATGTGATTTAGCTTTTCTTCCACAGTGGCAGTTTAGAGCTCCCTTCGAACATCCAACCAACAACTCGCAGTGATCCCCATGGGAAAACTCTTTTTGCAAATGACATCAAGAAAAAGACAGAGAAATGGCACTTCAATAGCCCTGAACTTTCTTAAATCCAGCAACGTAAACCTTTTCAAGTCAAATAGATAGTTCAGCTACATCTTCCTTTTCTCGATCTAGATAGCACTGGATGAGGTAGGGACATCCTGACACAATGGAAGTGAATGACTCCCGCTACTATTGAGCATGGCCCCTTTTTCGCAGTTCCAATCTCGTGGTGTGGACATCTTCACGGCTCTACACAGTCAAGCTTAGCCTCCTTGGGGTCCTCCTCCTGCACAAAGCAAAAAAACATAAGATGTGGAGACCAAAACAACCACAGACCTCAAAAAACTGAGCCAAACTCTCTTCGAGTGGTCCCCCCTCTCCAATCCTCCTTCGAAAACAAAAACCCGCAACCTCAAAATCAGAAGAATGACAGAGGGAGCTCTCCCCCTACTCAGTGGTTCACATGCAGAGAGGGAGGGAGCATAAATTTTGGTCCTTCCCTCAATTCCTCTTTCTGCTCAATACCTGCCCAAGAAAGAACAAGAACCCCCAACAGAGAGTGGAGAGAGAAAAGAAAATAGCAAGGACTTGGATTACCTGGAGCCCACAATTATCTCTCGGTTGATAGTTACGCACTCTTATCCCACTACCTCGCACACACTCGTACCTACACACACACACTCTCTGTCTCTTTCCCTCCTCATCCTCTTGTTCTCTTTCAACTTCTCACACACTCACGTAGTCATGCACACATACACTTATGCACACATCCTCTCCCTAACTCCCTTTCACCTTCATGCGCACTCCCTCTTCCTCTCTCTCCTCCACCCGCTTCTCTAGTCTTTTCCACACCTTCTTCCACCCTCACAAATCCACGCACAACCACACTTCTCCTTCTCACATTTCATTCCTCACATACTCACACACACACTCTCTCTTCCCGTTCTTACTCTCCCTTCCTACCTCATTCACTTTAAATCCTCAACAAGTCATGTATCATATTTTTTTTTCTTGTAGTTTTTCTTCATGTTGAAATCTTGGACCATACAAAATATGAATGTAAACTAGCAACATAATCCTGTTGTTTCTGAAAAAATAATTTGGACATAATGTGATGCGATCATGATAACAATATAAGAAAAACAGAGAATACCACTGCAAATTTTTGTGTAATCATATGTCAAATCACCCTTATACTATAACCATGCCATCAAGGAATGAACTGCCATCTAGAAATTTCAATTGTACAGAGGGCATCCATGCACTTCAAAATATCTCATCGATGTCATAACAAAATAAAGGCCATCTTTGCACATAGATAGTTGAAAGAGTATTGAAAGCTTTTGTCGTACAGTACATCTACTTTGTAGAGCATTTTGCTCCTCACATCTTCAGCTGGTGATCGTCTTCTTCAATTGAGGGGAAAGTGGCGCCATGGGTACATGGATTATCATACGAGGAATGTGGCCATGTTAGGTATACGATGGACTATGTACCCAGCTCTATGTAAGACACTCAATGAAACACCAATAGATCTACTGGTGCTGTCTGTACAACTAGTTGCATCTTCACATGTTTTTGCTTGCCTTGATCATGGTTGAGGATATACCCTTAGTAACCATACATTATACATGATTTCATCCTAGTGTTTTTGTTTTCAGGTTTTGCTGATGAACTTGCCGATGTATACGTACTGCATAGACCCTCTGTACATGTTTACCGAGGGAATCTTGGTCATCTTACCGGTTATCAAAATGGCATATCAAAGCACGCATCACATGTGATTTAGCTTTTCTTCCACAGTGGCAGTTTAGAGCTCCCTTCGAACATCTAGCCGACAACTCGCAGTGATCCCCATGGGAAAACTCTTTTTGCAAATGACATCAAGAAAAAGATAGAGAAATGGCACTTCAATAGCCCTGAACTTTCTTAAATCCAGCAACGTAAACCTTTTCAAGTCAAATAGATAGTTCAGCTACATCTTCCTTTTCTCGATCTAGATAGCACAAGATGAGGCAGGGACATCTTGACACAATGGAAGTGAATGACTCCCGCTACGATTGATCGTGGCCCCTTTTTCGCAGTTCCACTCTTGTGGTGTGGACATCTTCACGGCTCTACACAGTCAAGCTTAGCCTCCTTGGGGTCCTCCTCCTGCACAAGGCAAAACAACACAAGACCAAGAGACCAAAACAACCACAGACCTCAAAAAACTGAACGAACCTCTCTTCGAGTGTCCCCCCCTCTCCAATCGTCCTTCGAAAACAAAAACCTGCGACCTCAAAATCAGAAGAATGACAGAGCGAGCGCTCCCCCTACTCAGTGGTTCACACGCAGAGAGGGAGGGAGCAGAAATTTTGGTCCTTCCCTCGATTCCTCTTTCTCCTCAATACCTGCCCAAGAAAGAACAAGAACCCCCAATGCAGAGTGGAAAGAGAAAAGAAAACAGGAAGGAATGGGTCGACGAGAAAGACCTGAGCAATCCTCTCCTCTTTCAACTATTCATGCGGTGCCCCAAATCTCCAAAACAATTTCCCTCAGCAGGTCTCCATGTGTCCTTCTTTCTTCCATGCAAGACAACAACCTTCCTCCACCTCCCATCCTCTTCTACTCTTACGTGCACACCTGCAAAGGACAAGATACAACAATGAGGGTCTCCCCTCCCCCCCGGTACACACTTGTCACTGAGAAGATCTGACACTTCTGAGATGTGAAGCAAACCCCGAATGCTTCCCTTCCGAGCTCAGCACATCCAAAATGACTTCCCCCCCCAAAAGCACTCAAAAACCCTTCAGGACTGCCTTCTCGTTCTTGAAGGCCCCTCAGTCCGAGAGAGAGAGAGAGAGAGAGAGAGAGAGAGAGAGAGAGAGAGAGAGAGAGAGAGAGAGAGAGAGAGAGAGAGAGAGAGAGAGAGAGAGAGAGAGAGAGATGAGAGTGTTCTCTTTTTTCTTTCCTCCTTTGCTGAATGCCATTGTCCTCCTTGTCAAAGGGCATAAAAGCACAATAATCCCCATCATGTGTACTGACGAGCATTTTTTGCTCCTGTCACCTGACATGTCAAGGGTGGGCAATCACTACCCCACCCCCATTTTTCTGACATTTCAGAGAGAATGAAGAGAAATACATGACAATTGCACAAATTCTCATTTGACAATCCGATTCCTAATAATATTTGCACACACATATTTAACACTGCAAACCACTTCATCATCCTCATCTCGAGAATTATTTCTTGGTTTCCTACATCAAAACCACGTTAGTAGATCACTATTCTCATGCAAATTATCATGTAACAGCGGTAAATAGTGGTATCGTATGGTGGCAAGAGTGGTATCGCCTAGTGCAGTATCGCCAGAGTGGTATCACACAGAACATTTTGAGTCTTTTTAAGGGCAAAATTTGAGGCAATTGAGAAGCCAATTAGGGGATAGTGAGGAACCAAAATAGCCCTAGAAGGGTGGATGAAATTGAGATCAGGAAGGGTGCTAAGTAGCCGGAGAAGTGTTATTTCATTGGTAGGAAGTGCTACTCAGGCAAGTCACCGCACTATCTATTCTGACACCTCTAGTGACTCAGAAGAAGAGATACCAATGGCTTCAGAAGACATGCATGGTTCTGTTCCTAGGAGAAACTTGATGTTTATTGTAGAAGGGAATATTGTACATCTCTGCAATATGTATCCACTAATTCCCAGGGGATTCCCATCTACCTGGATGGTCTAAATAGATCGGTAGCCAGGATGGTTACTTCTACAGATTCTCCAATAGTGCCTAGACCGGCAGTCAAATATGAAGGAGGAGTGTACATGGACAAGTTAGGTCACATATATGTGGTCACCAAACACCCAGACTAGATCAACGAAAGAGGAGGATTAGAAGGATAAGAAAATTCAGGAAGATTGGACCCTGAAGAGTTAGTAACCACTCCCAGAGGCAAATCAGTAGTGACTCAAGTCTTGAGAGGGGATTTGATCCCTCAAGATGATTACTTACTGGAGGTCTACTTGATCCATGGATCAGACTTACTATTACAAAATGACTCACCTACATGTGGAGAAGAGGAAAGTCCAATGACCTTTTACGAGTTAAAAGGACTCAACTGAAGTATATGGGGTTGCTTGTATTTCCTCAATGAGAGCATGCAACCACCTCTCAAAATCCCTTTGGGACACAACAAGAGTCAGAACATACAATGTCGGGACAAACGAGCCATCGAAGTGTTTCAAACCGAACCCCTGTGCAATTTACAATGCCAGGACTGCAAGCACACAACCAAATGCACCCTAGATTAGGCAACCAACATCGGCCACCTGTGAGAACAAGATCACCACTAGGAGTGTAGCCTAGAATACCTCCAATTAGACCAGCGAATCCTGTAATGCCTAGACAACCAGAACCCATAAGAAGATTAAGACCGATTCAAGTGGCTAAGTGCATGAGAAATCACTATGATGGCACAAGAGAACCTTACAATCACATAGCTGAATTTAAACAAGTTCTAAGATCTGAACAAGTAGATGATTTCTTTGTGCAATATGAGTCCTTTGGACTCACTCTCACAAGAATGGCTTTGACCTGGTTTCAGCCACTAGACCCCAACCAATTTGGAGATATTGAGCAATTCTTTCAAGAATTCATAGGGGAATTCACTAAGAGAGGGATTAAACACAATTCTTCATCATTAATCCATAGCTTCAAACAAAACTCAAACGAAACTATGAAAACAGCTACCAAAAGGTTCAATCATTATGTCGATAGATTCCTAGTGGCAAAAAGACCCACGCAATAAAAAATGATGTCATTATTCTTGGATGGACTGACAAACGGAACTTTGAGAACTTTAGTCTATGTGAAGAGGCTACAGACGTTGAGTGAATGTCTTCAAGAGTGTATTAACCTAGAGGATAACCTAGCAGATGATCTCAAAAATACACCCAGTCCTACGAAATCGAAAGACACTAGAAGTATAGTAACATCCAATTCTAGTAACGTAGAAGAGTTAGTAGAGCTGGTAGCCAAGAAGTTAGGAGTCCATGGAGAGAGGAACTACGAGCATCCACCAATGAGAATGTCCATGTTACGAAGATGTAGTCTTTGTGGAGGAGATCACCCCACTCATATGTGTGTAAGAGGAGGAATGGGTTTGCCTGAAGCTTACCCTTACAACAGGCAGACACATCAAGGAATAGCCCTGTATTGCCACATAGAACAAAAATACACCAATCACACCACTGAGAATTGTCCATTCAACAGGCCGACACGACGTTTGAATCAACCTCAATATAGGCCATATGGATACCCACCTAGAGAACCAGGAAGGGAGGTTCCTATTGATGTATGAAACATCACAAGAAATGAATTAATGTGACACTAGACAACCTCTATGGTCACCATTAACTCATTGCCACTCCAAACTTTGAGAAATGATAGCCAAAACCAAGAACTTTACTTCTTCAGAACTTTCCAATCACTAAAATGAAATACCTTCAGTATTTTGCTAATTTCTCTTAGCACAAATATTCTTTCTCCAAGATCTTTTGGTGGATGAAAGCAGACAAGAAGAGCTTTCCAATAAGATATTATTTGCAAGAAACAGACCTCTAGAACTCAAGATATAGCCTTCACAAGATGACCCTATATGACTTCCAAAAGTGGAAATTTTGCTTGTTTTAGTAAGTCTGAGTGTCTAAAAATGAAAATTAGATGCCTAGCATCGACTTGCAACCAAAAATCGATGCCACGCATCAACTTTGAGATTTTTTAGCCACTTTTTCAGCACTTGAAATGGCCGCTTAAACACAAGATATGAATAAACCACTTATATGCTAGAAGTCAATGCCAAGCATCGACTTTATGTTGAAACTCGATGCCAGGCATCGAGTTGCTCCATAAACTTCATGTTTTTAGAAGATTCAACAACAAGTAACAATCAAAGAATGAAAACAATGACTTATCAGCACAAACTCGATGCTAGGTATCGACTTGCTTGAAAAACTTCAATTCTTCAAAACATTACACAGAAGACAAACACTGGAGATGGAAGAAGAAGACTTATACACATAACTTTAATTAGTTCTTATCATAGCTATGAAAACTCAGAAGATTACAAGTGCTTTCTCACTCAGAGAAGCCCGAATATACTCAGTCATACAAAATGAACTCCTACTGACGTTCTCTCACTCTCTTCCACTTCGCATCAGTTGATACAAACTAACTTATATAGTTTTTCTTAATCTCGTGACTTTTTTAAAAACTTCTAGAACTAAAGTGAACTAACTTTACAAATATAATACACTTGTGAATTTGTCCCTTCACATAGGCATGTGGTTTTATTCTAAAGTTTTGACCTTCAAATGTATGTCCAATTAGTGATTGTTTCTCCAACAGTTCCCACGTATAATCCCTATCAAGGACCACTAGGAGCACCTAGACCATATGAGCAAGAACAATTTGGAAACAGAGAATGTCCAATTGACATTCTCTGAGCTTATGCTTAACTTCAAGTGGAGTTGAAGCTTCTCTGCACTTTTCCATATCAAACTTCTTCAATAAATTCAGAAGATATCTTTCTCGTGATACATATATGCCATGATCTGTATAAGTCACTTCCATTCCAAGAAAGTATGATAACTTTCCTAGATCACTGATCTTGAATTCTTTTTCAAGTAATCTCTTTACCTCCTTGATTCCTTCATCTGAAGTACCTGTGATAATAATGTCATCTACATAAATACAAATGTAGATTGTACCTTCCTCTGCTCTTTTGATAAGTAGACTTGGATCTGCTTTTGAACTTTGATATCCAAGATCATTGAGATACTTCACCAATCTATAGTTCCATGCTCTTGGAGCTTGTTTCAATCCATAGAGTGCTCTTCTCAGCCTGCAAACAAAATTTGGATACTTGGAATCTATATACCCTTGAGGTTGTTCCATGTATACCTCATCTGATATGTATCCATTCAAGAATGCATTCTTTATATCCAATTGACTTAGGGTCCATCCTTTTGAAGCTGCAATAGCAATGATTGTCCTTATAGTTGACATCTTAGCCACATGACTGAATGTCTCGTCATAATCTATGCCATAGGTTTGGGCATAGCCTTTCACCACCAATCTAGTTTTGTATCTCGCTATACTTCCATTTGCAAGCTTCTTCACTTTATAAACCCATTTATTTCCGATTACTTTCTTACCATTCGGTTTAGGAACAAGTTCCCATGTCTTGTTCTCCTCTAGTGCATTGAATTCTTCCCTCATTGCTTCTCACCTTTTGCTTCATCATAGTTCTGAGGTTCTTCATCATCTTTGACCATATATGCATAGTTCTTCTGAGTTATGTAAGAAGTATCATAAGAATACCTTTCTGGTTGTCTTCTTGTCCTACTTGACCTCCTTGGTTCACATTCTTCATATGTGTCTGGATACACCTCTTCATCAAATATAGGAGCTTCTTCATTCCTTCTTGTTAATCCACTTCTGGATGTACTTGCTTGCATATAGTCTTCATCTCTATTCACCTGCACAATTGATTTTCCTTTCTCACATCTTCTTACCTCTTCTTCAAATTCTTTAGCTATATGACTTTGATCTGCATACCAACTTTTCTATTCATCAAATGTAACATCTCTAGAAACAAGAAATTGTTTGGTTAGAGGATTCCATAACCTGTAACCCATCTGCTTTTCATCATAACCAATGAACACATATTTTTCTGCCTTTGGTTCAAGTTTATGCCTAAACTGTGATGGCACATAAGCATATGCATTTGTTCCAAACACTTTACAATGATATAGTGTTGGTTTCTTACCCCACCAAGCTTCATATGGAGTCATTCCATTGAAAGCTACACATGGTAATCTATTCACAATATATGTAGCTGTATTTAGAGCCTCAGCCCAAAGATAATTTGGACAATTCTTCTCCTTCAGCATAGCTCTAGCAAACTCAACCAAAGTCCTGTTTCTCCTTTTTGCTACACCATTTTGTTGTGGTGTATACCTGCAAGTTATTTCTCTCTTAATACCTGCATTCCAAAGATAATCATTGAACTCTTGGGAGAAGTATTCTCCCCCTCCACCAGACCTCAGTCTCTTAAGCTTTTGACCTGTGACTCTCTCTGCATATGCATGAAAATTCTTGAAGGCTCCAAACACTTCTGATCTTTCCTTCAAAACATACAAAGTTATCCATCTTGTAGCATCATCACCTGAGCCACTGATAGATCCTTCTTTTGTTGGTCCCCATACATCTGTATGAATGAGCTCTAGTAATCCATCATGTTTGAATCCTTTCTTCTGAAATAGTAATCCTAGTACAGACTGATTTGCAACCATAGCTTTAATTCCACTTTCATTAAAATGACCTAATCTCTTATGCCAGAGATCAAGTTCTGTAATCACTCCTTCACCATGTGTGAGCAAAGCTTGAACAACGTTCCCTTGTACTCTTAAAGTAAAGAGTCTACCTTCTTTCTTACCACAGACAATATGATTATATCCATTCTCTGCATCTTCAACAAATACTCCTTCATTTGTTGAAGATCTCTGACATGCTTCACATTTATAAACCATATGTTGATTCTGCACATTTGGTAATCCTAGTACAGACTGATTTGCAACAATAGCTTTAATTCCACTTTCATTAAAATGACCTAATCTCTTATGCCAGAGATCAAAAACTGTAATCACTCCTTCACCATGTGTGAGCAAAGCTTGACCAATGTTCCCATGTACTCTCAAAGTAAAGATTCTACTACAGACAATATGATTATATCCATTCTCTGGATCTTCAACAAATACTCCTTCATTTGTAAACCTGACTTGAAAACCTTTTTCAACTATTTGTCCCACACTAATCAAGTTTTTAGGTATTGTAGGAACATACAAAACATTGGTTAGCAAATCTGCTCCACTCTTGCATTTCACTTTTCCAATTGAATGTACACTATGTCTTGTATTATCACCTGTTTGAACTGTATGACTAGAAATGCCTTTTTCCAATTCTGACATCAATTCTATGTTTCTTGACAAATGATTAGAACATCCAGAGTCAATGTAAAATACCTTTAGATCTTCTTTATCTAATGTGCTGATTGAGTTCATCATCAATGATGTATGACTTTTGTTTTGTGTGTCATTTGCATAATTGTAGTAGGTGGTGTTGTAGGATTGATTCTGTCCCCAACTTCTTCCTCCACCTCTACCATAGCCTCCTCTTTGACTTTGTCTACCTCTTTGAAAACTACTTTGATATCTTCCACCTCTGCCTCTGCTATTGTTATTCTGATTTTGATTTGATCCTTTGTTGATTATGCCAACAATCATGAGCCAAATGATTACTCAATCCACAGATCCAACAAGCCTTCTTGTTGTTATTTTGATTACCTCTTCCTCTTCCAAAACCTCTTGGTCTTCCTCTGCCAGTGCCTTTACCTCGTGCATAATAAACTTGAGAAGTTGACTCTTCTTCATCCTTTTCTTTACCTTTATCTCCTTTCTTCTTGTTCTTCATGTACATTGCAGAACTTTGTCCTTTATCTCCATCTCCCTTCAAGTCTTGCTCAAATGTGAGCATCAAACCAAGCAACTGGTTCAAATTTGGAACATAATGATTTAATGAAAGTTCTGTTGATAAGACAAAAGGTTTCCACCTTTCATCCCCTCTCAAACCTGTAAGTAATTGAGCAATCAACCTGTGATCCTCAATATCTTCATCTATGGATCCAAGACTATCTGCAAGATCCTTCATCTTAGTGACATAATAACTAATACTTTGACTTGGCTTCTTCTTGAATGTTGTAAACTCTGACCATAGAATTGCTTTCCGTGCTTTAGTAGTGCTTTGGAAATGATACTCCAATGCATTCCATATATCTTCAGATGATTCCAATCCTCTGATGTGTGGTAGCTAATGATTAGAGATTGTATTGTAGATGTAGGCTTTTGCACTTGCATCCTTCTTCTGCCAATGCTTTAAGGCATCAAGTTCCTCTTTCTTTGGTCGGCTTTCGTCTTCAAATAGTGGCTTCTCTTCTTCACCTGTTACATATATCATGAGATCCTTACTCATAAGTAAGGCTTCCATTCTCATTACCCATGCGGGGTAATTATCTCTCTCTAATTTGTCAATGGAGATATGATCTGCCATACTCCTTTCCTTCTGCTGCAACCTTTGAGCTTAAAGGATAAAGAATAATACCTTTTGGAGTTCTTTGTGTATGAAGATACTTTTGAAGTAACCTTTTGATGCCTTGTGTCTTCAAATGCTTCACCTTTCAACCTTTAATGAAAAAACTTTTCGAAACTTCTCGTACCTTTGCCGCCTTCTGCTCTCTAGAACCTTTCTGATCTGATACCACTTGTTGATGTATGAAACATCACAAGAAATGAATTAATGTGACACTAGACAACCTCTATGGTCACCATTAACTCATTGCCACTCCAAACTTTGAGAAATGATAGCCAAAACCAAGAACTTTACTTCTTCAGAACTTTCGAGTCACTGAAATGACATACCTTCAGTATTTTGCTAATTTCTCTTAGCACAAATATTATTTCTCCAAGATCTTTTGGTGGATGAAAGTAGAACTGAAGAGCTTTCCAAAAGCTACTATTTGCATGAAATGGACCTCTAGAACTCAAGATATAGCCTTCACAAGATGACCCTATATGACTTCCAAAAGTGGAAATTTTGCCTGTTTTAGTAAGTCTGAGTGTCTAAAAATGAAACTTCAATGGCTAGCATCGACTTGCAACCAAAAGTCGATGCCAGGCATCGACTTTGAGCTTTTTAGCCACTTTTTTAGTGCCTAAAATGGCCGCTTACACACAAGATATGAATAAAGCACTTATATGCTAGAAGTCGATGCCAGACATCGACTTTATGTTGAAAATCGATGCCAGGCATTGAGTTGCTCCATAAACTTCATGTTTTTAGAAGATTCAACAATAGGTAACACTCAGAGAATGAAAACAATGACTTATCAGCACAAACTCGATGCTAAGCATCGACTTGCTTGAAAAACTTCAATTCTTCAAAACATTACACAGAAGACAAACACTGGGGATGGAAGAAGAAGACTTATACAGAGAACTTTAACTAGTTCTTATCAGAGCTATGAAAACTCAGAAGCTTACAAGTGCTTTCTCACTTAGAGAAGCCTGACTATACCCAATCATACAAAATGAACTCCTACTGACATTCTCTCACTCTCTTCCACTTCGCGTCAGTTGATACAAACTAACTTACATAGTTTTTCTTAATCTCGTGACTTTTTAAAAAACTTCTAGAACTAAAGTGAACTAACTTTACAAATATAATACACTTGTGAATTTGTCCCTTCACATAGGCATGTGGTTTTATTCTAAAGTTTCGGCCTTCAAATGTATGTCCAATTAGTGATTGTTTCTCCAATAGTTCCCACGTATAATCCCTATCCAGGACCACTAGGAGCACCTAGAACATATGAGCAAGAACAATTTGGAAACCCTCAGCCAGTGTTAGGACCACAACCGCCACTTCCTCAACACGTAGTACCTGTCAAATATGCTCAACCAGAGGAAAACTTGGAAAGAGCCATAGTGTCGGCATCACCAATAGCTAGTGCAGAATCAAGGAACCCAAGATATGAGCAGACCCAAGGAGATTATTATTCCTATGATGCCAGTATGATGGAGTACAAGCAAGCTTATGACCCGAAATACTATGGATATGAGGGATATGACAATGCCTATGGACCAAAGTTGGCAACATTAATGTACACCGCACCCAAAGCACCAACACCCATGAGACCAACCATTAGATCTCCTCTGCCAAGAGGACCGTGTTATAGATGCGGAGGAGATCACTTTATCAGAGGATGCACTCGGCCATACAACCCACCAACCCCTAAGATGTGGGAAGGTGTTGGCAGTAGCCAGAGGCACAGAAGCCATGGAAGCATGTGAAGACAGAGCATAACGAAGAAGTAGGGAGTCAATCAAATCATTTTTTCAAACAAATATATTTCAAAATACTTTTCAAAACCTCCAACAATGATTTTCATCACTTTTGTCCTATATGTAACATAGAAAAACCCTTTTTGTAATTTATAGCTCCATTTTGTGCAAGCCAAGGAGTCCTCAAGCTTGAGGAGCTTAGGTAGAATGAGCGTACCAATTTTGGTTATTTTTAGACACCGTTTACCCTTTCAAATAGCATCTAGAACCTATTTTTTAACTATGCCGGACACTAGATGTGAAACCGGTCAAAACTAATCTAGAATCTATAAAAAGAGCTAGAGAGCTCATTTTAGAGGTTAGCTTGTTTGAGTAGAGAAGAGCTTAGAGCTATTTTGAGCGTGTAAGAGTGTTCTTGAGTAATAGAGTTGATTTCCTACCTTCCATTGTGTCTTGCTTGTCTCTTCTTTGTGTGTGTGTATGTGTGTGTGCATCTTCATGCTTCTCACCATCACTCTCACTTCATCTCATATTCATGATCTTCATATCACTCCTATCTCTTCCGCGGATTGACATTAAGGAGGTGGAGCTTCTTAACGTGGTTCTCACCATTGTGCTAGAGCAACACCAAATTTGGTGCCATTGCCGGGGATCGAGTCTAGAACGAATGTGTGATGGTAAGAGTATAGCAAGAAGTGGCGTTGGAAGGTAAAAATTTCAGTTTTTATTGTTGTTTTTAGTTAGTTTTTAGTGTTTTTCACCTTCCCCACACTCCATCTTCATCACCGCATCATCTTCTTCCACTCTCAAAAAAATCAGAAAATTCACCATATCCACCCATTCTCCTCATTTCCCCTCATTTGTGCATGCGAGAGAGAGAGCTTTTGTGCTTGCATGTGCTTTTGTGTTTTTGAGTTTTCTTGCAGGTACAGTGCTCCAGTGCATCAGGAAAGCTTGCAAAAGGTAAAATTTCACTTTCTGTCAGAAATATGCCGTGTGTGTCAGACCATCACGATGGTCTGTCAACTTTGACATTTTTGGTAAGTGAGTTCTCCACGAGGTAGGCAACACAAGCGCACGTACGAATCTAAAGTTGCATTTCAAAAATTCATAGTTTGGTGGACCATCGTGATTGGCTCACGCCATCGCGACGGCTCGACCGGACCATCGCGACGGTCTCACGCCATCGTGACGGTTCACTTGAACCATCGCGATAGTCCTTGACCATCGCAATGATCCCGTTGACCCCACGCCATCGTGATTGGCCCATGCCATTGCGCCGACGCTGCCATGTGGCAAGCTAGACCATCGCGACGATACCCTTAGACCATCGCGATGCCTCAAAATTTGAACCATCACGATTGGCTCAAGCCATCATGCCTCATGACCATCGCGACGGGCTCACGCCATCGCGATTGTCCCGTTGACCGTTGACCGTTGACCGACACCATCGAGATTGCTCGCTGATTAGACCATCGCGGCGGTTCACTCACACCATCGCGATTGCGCATAGTTATGCCATCATGATAGTTCGCTCCTTCGGACCATCGCGATTGTGCCATGCCATCGCGATGGTTCACCTGGACCATTGCGACGGTCCCAGACCATTGCGATTATCTCAGACCATCACGATTGTCCACCCCAAATGCAATTTTTAGGGTTTCAAATTTTGGGCAAATTTGGGGCTATTTTTTAAAAATTTTTAGGTGATTGCACTCATAGGAGACCCCTTAGCTCATATTTGGAGAAAAACTTGTTTGTCAGTTTTTACCCCCGAGGGCCTGAACACTCATAGCTTTTTCATCCGAAGTCCGGTTTTTGAGATTTATAGCTCGTTAGAAAGCTCTTTACGAGTACTACATGATCTCAACGGTTTTTTTCAAAACGAAGATGTTGTTTTTTAGAGAGGATAAATTGAGGTTGACCATCTTTGGGACTAGAAAAGCCAGGGGGCAGCATAAAAATTTTGGGCAAAGGGAAAGGACCTTTAAAAGTGTACATATCCAAGTGCTTGATCATCCATTTGAGAATTGGTCTAATAGTGAATTTTTATAGGTCAAGGGCAAACAAAGCAAGGCAGTGAAGAATGAAGGGCTTGGGAAGTGGGACTTCTTGGGCATCAGAGCGACCAAAGTAGCTGTCTTGAGGTTGGAAGATACTAAACCCCCTTAGTCAATTATTAGCTTAGGCTAAACAGTAGCATTGTGGATTAGATTGACGACGATAGGAACGATCAAGATCAAGAAACTTAATTTTTCAAGTCCAAGACTAAAGTAAAGGTGTGTGATATGAAAACCTAAAGAAAAGAATTAAAGTCTGACGGAACGAGAACTCAAAAGTATCATAGAAAGTCGATTCCTGACGCATACATCTAGACAAGAATTTAAAGGAATTTAAAAAGAACCAAGCAAATAAAGAAAAAAGAATCATTGACAATCAGAGAGTGTCGCAAAGTAAATTTATGAACCTTAGATCAGGTAAGCATATAGGTAAGTCAGACCGGCGAAGCCTTAGATCATTAGAAGCAAGCGTAGGAACTACTACAAGTTTGTGGGCACAACAGTTGAATAGTAATTACCCCTACGAGAGCTCAGATACGAGTGAATCAGAAATGGATTTTAGCACGGAAAGACCAGAAGGAGGGTCAAACGTAGCATATCTAGAAAGACCCGAAGGACCCTATAGAACTCAATTAGAATTTCTCTGAACCAACTGCCTAGGTGCTCGCATCTATGAGGATGGTTTGCGAAGACAAGTGGTGCAAATGCACAACCCTGATCAACCCATTGGATTGGAACATCCAGTGGTAAAATTTGAGAGAGACGCATACATAGACAAAGAAGGAACGATGTACATCATAAGTATTAAGCCAAACAATACCAATGAGTTTGATGTAATTCAGTTAGAAACGGAAGCTAAAGCCCCAGGAAAAGAGCCATTAGAAGAACTTAGGACACCTAGAGGGAAATCTGTACTGACACGAGTACTAGTTCCAGATTGGATCCATGAGGACAACAGAAGCACAAAGTTGTTTGTGAATAAAGAGACAGATGAAGCATTTTGGAGATACAGAATGGAATAACCCAGTGAGATAGGCTCCATCATAATCTACGAGTTCAAGGACCCGGATACACCTGGAAAGGTGGTATACCTGGATGAAACCTCAGAAAGAATGTTTGTAGTACGAGACCACGTGAGAAATACCTACACATGGAGAGGTGATTTAGTATTCCTTCCAACTCGAGCAAACGTAAATGCGAACCAACAAGGGGCTGGAACATCATCAACCCATGGCCTTCAAAGAGAGAAAAACAAAGAAAGACCGGAAGTAAGTTTCACTCATCCCTTTGGGAGAGATAGAACGAACACGAACACAGATAGAGTGGATAGACAAAGAGAACCTAGAATACCAGGTGGTAGAGATGATTTTCCTCTACCTAGACCACACGAACACACAAGAATATTAAGACCCACTTAGTTAGTAAAGTCCATGAAAAATTATTTTGATGGGATAGGAGATCCCTACGATCATGTTGCAGAATTTAAGCAAGTACTATGAGCAGAGCAAGTAGAAGACATGTTCACGCAATACAATGCTTTTGGACTAACGTTAAAGAATAAAGCTTTAACTTGGTTCCAACCATTGCAACAAAGGCAATTTAGAGACATCCATCACTTTTTAGAGTCATTCATCACGGAATTCTCTAAAAGTGGAATCAGACATGATATGTCTTCATTGATTCATAGTTTCAAATAGACCCCTGAAGAAACAGTTAGATTGGCAGGACGTAGGTTTAGACAATATGTTGAAAGATGTCCTATGCAAGAGCTACCCTCACAGGCCAAGCAAGTGTCATTGTTTTTAGATGGCCTGTTGAGCTTTGAACTACGCTCCTATGTGTACTTGAAGGAACCTAGAATGCTAAAGCAGTGTGTGCGAATTTGCATAGACATTGAGGACAACTTAGGAGATGAGTTGGAACTCTCAAAGGTCTATAAAGACTCAGAATGTTCATCTCTAGCATCTTCAAAATTGTCTAGCTCGATAGAAGACCTAGCAGAAAAAGTGGCCCAGAAACTAGGAGTTTCTAGTAAACAGATGCCTAGGTTAACAACAAACAAGCGTTGTTACACCTGTGGTGGTGACCACATGGCAAATGTGTGTCCCAATGCAACACAACCGCAAGCCAACCCTAGTGGCCAGAACTGTACGATTGAGAGACGATACACGAATCATACGGCTCAAGACTGCCCATACAACAAACAAGCAGTAATACAGAACTACCCGCAAGCATATGCATAGCCAGGTAGGTATCAAGGCCAATATAATACTCAGCCTCATTACTATAGGCCTCCTCAGAACTATCCTTATCAAGCTCAATAGAGACCTCAACCAGTTTTGGCACAATAGCCACCCCCGCCAGCTAATGTCATCTCATTCAAATACGCTGCTGCAGAAGAGAACCTAAGTAGGGCTTTAGTGCCTTCTTCACCCCTGATCACAGAGAGTGACCCAAACTCTAACAGTTTTGACTCTACTCATGTAGATAGTCCACCCACATATTACACAGAGTCACCAGAACATGGGAAACCCTATCAGTATGATAGTCCACCATTGGAACCTAGTTGGGAGCCCGAGTATGCTAATGTGATGTACACAAACCCAAATCCACGGCCCCAATTGAGAGAACAAAGACCATAGTGCCCTAGAGGACCATGCTTTAGGTACCAAGGAGATCATTTCATAAAGGATTGTCCACATCCTCCGATAACAGGACAATCACAATATTATAACGTACAAGGCTTTTGTGCCGACTGTGGTAAAGAACATATCATCAAAGAGTGTCCTAAGAACCCTGCTAATGCTTCAAATGTGACAACAATCAATGTGATAGGTATTGTGCACAATGCAAATGGATCCAACCCTACGTACATGCCTATCCAAGCTATAACAAGAGCCCAGGTGCTCTTACAGGATCAACAGCTTAATCAAGAGAAAATAACTGGAACTAGTGAAGTTGGAGAATCTAGCAATAAAAAGACGAAATCTTGGAAATATTCTCGAGAAAGAATTAAGAGAAAGTGGAGTAAAAGGATAACTGAGTTGGAAGGAAGTCTCAAGGAATCTAGAGCCAGAATCCTAGAATTGACTTCGCAAGAATTGAATCAAGAGAACTCAGCTCAGAAATCAGGATCAGTTTTCACGGAACCCATACTGGAAAACCTAGACATGATGTTTCGTGCGTATCAAGCAAGGTTAAGAGAAGGACCTCAGATAGCAAAAATAAGTAAGAACTACCCGAGAGCCGACTTAGAAATTGAGAGAACAAAACTTTGCATGAAGATGGTGGAATTAGCACAAGCAATGTTTGAAGCCTCTAGATATCTTAATTGGAACCACATGGCAAAACCGGAATTACACTTTCAAAGATTAATGGAGAGGCTAGAATACTTGATTGATAGCAGGGAGAAAAAGGATCAGGAATCCTATTGCCTCAGAGACACAGGAAAGGAATGCACCATCCCTGTCTCAAGTACCCAACATAGAGGGTGAAGACAACCTGTCTTCTATACATAAGTATTCACATGAGTTCTTGAGAGAAATCCAAGAAGAGAAGTGGAGAAAAGAACAAGGAACTCATCCTCCTATTCAAGAAATAGATGACTTGCAGGAACAATTTCCCCAAGACATCCCCTCTATTTACAATGATGTAGAGGAAGAGCAACTGAGTGAGCACACAGGTTTTGAATCCAATTCTTTACAAGAATTGCCTCAGTTCACAGGAACTTGGGAAACCAAGTCTATTAGTATGAGAGCACCCACTATAATAGTGAGGAATGAAGAATCAGTAATCCCTAGAAACACGAAAGTGGTAAAGAACACCAAAGTACAGTGTCACCTCACTCTAGAGGAATTGTTAAAGGTTAAACCAGAACTGTGGAAACATGTAGCAAATCAATTTCCAGAGCTTGCTACTACACCCTCACAGTTAGGAACACACAAGACGGTACCAGAGATACCCGTAGAAAGAATCGGAGATGTAAGTGAAGGAGAGGAAGGTAACACTTATCTTCCAATAACCCATCAGGGCTACACCACGAAAGCCATCCTAGATTCAAGAGCCGGAGTAGCCATCGCTACCACCGCTTTATGGAAACGTTGGGGTAAGCTAGCACTAAGACCTACCAAGATGAAGCTACAAATCGCTGATGGACACATTGAGAAACCATTAGGCTTACTAGAAGGCATATCTCTCATCACTTGTGGTGTAGAGTTTGAGCACACTTTTGCCATTTGTGATTTTGCAAAAAATCACGCTTACAAGATGATTCTAGGACGACCATTCATGCGTCAGTTGCAAATTGTAGAAGATTGGGGAACTAATTCTTTGTACTTGCAACATTTAGGAGTGACTACTAAAGTCAATCTTAAAGACTATTCACATCAAGGTGTACCCCCAATACAATGGAATACCATCCATAAGACACAAGAAGAAATAGAATCAGCACACTCATTAGAGTCAGAACCCTCATGGTTGCATGAGGATACTCATTTATGGATGTGTAAGGTAGCAAAACAAGAGGAAGGACGGTTAGAAGCCAAAACCTTAGGTGCATAACAACATCCACAAACCCTTCAAGACCCAGCTTACGCACCTGTAGTATTTCCAGACAAAGAATTCTAACCTCATGGTTGGGCAGAAATCCTAGCAACCATGGATGTAGCCATCAATGAAGAACAATGGACACCCCACTGTGATGAGGATGGCTATGACATTTCAGTCTTCACAATAGAGCCAATCATGTGTGATTCAATTATAGAAGAATGCGAACCTGGCACTGATGCGTTTGAGGACCACCTTTCAAGATTAACCACAAGAGAAGCTCCTCAAGGAATAGCGGATGAACTACCAGATGCATATTTGTTTAACCTTGAGATAGTACCAGAATGGGCTAAGCCGATAGTCCCTATTCTAACATATGGACCCAAGAATCCTAGGATAAGGATCAAGGAAGGAGAGATTACCAAGTCATAGAGATATCAAATCATAGCAGGAAGTATATATAAACAGGATAATCAAAAGATTCTTTCTTGTTGTGTAGATGAACCAGAACATGCAAATTGGTTGCAATTAGCACATGTAGGTGCACTAAAGCAACATCAGACTCTGCATAGACTAGGAGTATATTGGCCTTCGATGGAAGCAAATGTCTACAAGTTGTGTAAAGAATGTCCTGTTTGTTGTGAAAGACCACCAATAGAACATGCTACATTATATCACATGTCCCTCACACCAGAATGGAGTGAACCTTTAGTGACGTACTTGAGGACGAACACATTCCCTCAAGGAATGACCTTAGCACGACAACGAAGTCTAGAGCAGGAAGCTCAGGACTATTCACTTATCGGCGACAATCTATACAAACGCGGACGAGATGGATACTTAAGACAGTGTGTTCATGAAAGCGATTATTTGAGCGTACTAGAGACGGCACACCAAGGTGTTGCAGGAGGTCATTTTGGACCCGATAGGATAATCAAAGCCATCCTCTTTGCAGGATTATGGTGGCCCACTCTTCACATGGATGCGCATACCTATGTTAAGAGATGTGATGTGTGCCAAAGAACTCAATTTCCAACTCGCAGAGATGAAATGCCATTGAAACCCATGATGGGAGGACGTGCATTTTCTAAGTGGGGTATAGACTTTGTAGGACCCATTAACCCCCCTGCAAAAGGTACACATGCTGAATACATTATTGTTGCGACCGATTATCTTACCAAATGGGTAGAGGCAAAAGCCACAAAAAAGAATGATGCACAAACGACTGCAAAATTCTTATTTGAAAATGTCTTTACAAGATATGGATTGCCTATAGAGTTAGTGAGCGATCGAGGAACTCACTTTCTAAACCAAGTCATTGAATATTTGTTACAGGATTTTATGGTGATTCACAAGAGATCCGCACCATATCATCCTCAGAATGGTCAGGCTGAAAGCACTAACAAGATCCTTTGTAACGTACTGACGAAACTCCTGAACAACACACGTTCAGATTGGGAAATACAATTACACCACACTGTTTGGGCATATCGAGTGGCCTACAAGACCGTACTCAATGCAACTCCCTTTCAGATGGTTTTTGGTCAGAATGCTATGCTTCCTTTGGACTTCTTGATACCGACCCTTAAGGTTGCACAAGAACATCAGTGGACCGGCAATGAATTATCAGCAAGAATAATGGACTTGGAATGATTAGGAGAAACCACGCTGAAAGCAGCAGTAGGCATATACGCAGCAAAGAAGCGACAGAAGGCATATTTTGATGCGCATGTGAAGGATAAAAGCTTAAAAGAAGGAGATTTAGTTCTAGTATATACGTTGAAACAACATGCATGGAAGTTAGAAAAGCCAGGTTATGGACCTATGATCATTAACAGACTCTCGACAAGTGGAGCAGTACTAAGGAGGAAGAAAATAGGATACGAGCCGAAGCTCAGGCAGAAGCTATAGAACACATTAAGCGCATGAAGCTAAGAAGACAAGGACTAGGGAGAGAACATTACAACCATCTAGAAACAACACCCAGATATCCCATGGCCATGTGTCAAGTAAAGTCAACCACTCATCCTAGCATAGTGGATAGGAGACCATTCGTTATAGTCAGGCTAGAGCATGGCAACCCTTGCCCAGAGCTCAGGGCTTTAATTGACTCAGGAGCTGCGACTAGCGCAATTAGATGGTCCCACTATAAGGACTCAGGAATAGAAATGCGGCCAATTGAGGCATACCTGATAGGGCTAGGAGGCATGGAAACCCCTTGCATGGTGAGGTGGACCTTCCTATCCTCATACACGATGTGACCATGATAGCGAAGCTACTCGTGTGCTATGATGACGACCTGATAGAACCCCTAGTCCTTCGCCAAGATTGGCTATACGATCACTCAGTGGACCTAAATCTTAGATAAGGCTCCTTACAAATTGGAACCTTAGATCAGAAGCGAGTGATACCGCTTGACTTCCATAACAACCCTCCACCTGAGGTATGTAACCCTGGACCCTATGAAACGCTCGCGACGGAGGACCGGAAGATATTTGGGCAGATCCCTCGGCTAAGCACGCTCATTCCAAAGTCAACCCATGAGAGCTTGGCGATGGATAGGGGCCAGACAAAAGGACGTCAGGAGGTTTTCCATTGGTCTTCCAATAGCGAACAAATGGGGACAATTGCTGGTCACGTGGACTGCATCAGTAGCCACATGGGCAAGATACCCTGTGGTGCCCATCCTTCCACACTTACTGCGGACTGGCCTAGATCTGTGGTATAGAATGCCTCATTTCCTAATGGGCAGGTTTCGCAAGTGCTGGACCTCCCTTCTTTTCCAAAGCAGAGTGTCCATCCGACCTCTCAACCTCAACCACAAAGGAGTCAACCACAACAGAGGAACCCAGACCGATGACAATATCAGATGACACAAGGAAGGAAGCAGCAGTATCAGTATCACAATGCAAGAGGCACACAACAAATATGGGTGCCAAAAGGATAGAGCGCACCACCAGAATTCAACAAATTAGACATTAACAAGAAGACGTCAAGGCAAAAGCAAAGTCAATATTCAACATCTCCTCGACCTTCTTCTACAAGCTCGAACATTCGACAGATTTGGATCGCCAAGAAGTACCTTATGAATCAACCCACATCCACGTAGATTTGGGTACCCAAACAGTGTATTATAGCTCAACCCAAGCCATGTAATATATACCCCTCAGAAATCCCTTCACCCTTCAATACCACCACATCCGATACCACCTTTTGTCCCTCAGCAGAAACATATCACCCGCTCAGAAACTCTTAGGAAGTGGATGCCGAAACGTATCCAGATGACTTATCCGACCACCTTATCTAACATTACTCCCACCCCGACTAAACACCATTGTTGGAAGGTGTATTTTTGGAAAGTATTTTTGATGTAGAAAATTAGTAAAAAGCCAAAAAACTTGTAAAATATTTATGCAATGGTTGTAAAAATAAGGAAGAGTCTTCCTTATGTAGTTAAGGACCTCATGTAATTTTTGTAGAATTTTTAGAAACTCTTAGATAGCATATTTTTAGAAAATTAGAGAAAAAGACCTAATTTCAAGTGTGAAAAGGGACACTTGAAAATGTATATAAGTCAATTTTCTCTAATTTGGAGAGGTTGGTTAGTCATTTGCTCATGCTATCAATAGAGAAGAGAGAGTTTCTGCAAAAATCGTGTTTTCTCCTGTTGAGTGTATTTTCTTTGATGTGAGAGCTTGTTTCTTGCTTAATCATGGAGATTTGTGAGTTACATTTGTGTATTACTGAGTGAGTTGTATGAAGAAAGAGGTTTACTGATGTAATGAGTGGAAAAGGACTGAAGAAAGTTCCAGAATTGTGAAAATTGTCGGAATGTACAGAATCGCGATTGTCTCGTCTCTGTGATACAGGTGATATTTTTCAATTTTGAGTTCATATTTGTATTCTGCTGATAAAATAGCATGGTTTTGACACAAAGATCATAGAAAATGATGGAGATTTGCCTTAGATATGGTAAACCCTAGATTTTCTCTTCATCTTCAATTTTTCTCAGCAATCCAGCCATTAATCTCTTATTTCCTTGAATCTATTATCTTGAAGGGGCTGTGGTCTTATGGATATTCCTAGGATTGACAAAATAAAGATGATTTGTTGATTCTTTGTTACTTCATGATTGGAGAGGACAACTTGGAGTCCAAAACAAAACAACCATCCTTGTCATAACTCATTCACAACTGAACCTTGTACAAATCCACACACTATAACCCAACATCACTTGTAATAACATTTCATCAAGAAATGTATGCATCATCTGAAGCATGTAGGTGTCTAGAGACCTGCATTAGTTTTGCAAACATCATCCCATACATCACCTTACAACACTCGGCTACACGAGTTACACATCGGTTATGGAAAGGGATTGCGGTCTCACTTTAATGGGATCATGATTAATTTCCATACTAATGTGTTAATCTTTTGTAGCAGATCTTCTACGCACTCGCATAATTCATCATGCAGGCAGAAGGACCATCTGAAGCTGGCCCCAGTGTTCCCATGGCAAATATTGGCAAACTACTAGCTGAACCACATTGTAGCTCAGTGATGAGTAGCACCTCCTTTAATGTCAATCCGGGAAGATGTGAGGATGGTATGAAGACCACGAGCAAGTGGAGGCACAAGTGCATGAGTGAGAAGCACACAAGCATGCACACACATACACACACACGCGCACACACGGCAAGACAAAGAGTGAGAAGCAATGGAGTTCTTAGATTCCTTTCCAAAAGCTCTTACAAGTTCATTTCAATTACAAGCTAGCCTCCAAAATGAGCTCTCTAGCTCTTTTTATAGTTTTTGACTAGGTTTTGGCCCTGTCCAGACCTAGTGTCCGGCCTAGTTAAAAATTAGGTCCCAGGGCCAATTTGAGGGCTTAAACGGAGTCTAAAAAATACGAAAATTGATACGTAGGTACTTCTAAGGCTCCTCAAGCTCAAGGACTCCTTGGCTTGCACAAAATGGAGCTACAAAAATATGAAATGGTATTTACAATGATTGTTAGTGATAGGAATCACTGTTATAAAGATGTTGATTTGCAAAAATTTGAAGGGCCTATCTGCCAGATTTGCGTCGACTGCTTTGTCTACTTACTCCTTCACCTCGCTCTGACTCTCTCCGCTGGCTTCCTTGTCTAGTCAGTCCTTGGGTGCCCATATTGCTCTCAACACCCCCCCCTCTCTCGCGTCTGTCGTCCTTGACAGACCCTTGTTGCTGGGACTTTGGATTTAATATTCCACAACCTGAGTGGCAAGCTGATGTTCTTGTATGCGTAGTCCTCTGGCCAAATCTGTCATCATACGATCCCAATCAATTGGTCCTGGAATGTCCGGATGTGGCAGACGTAACTGATCTGCATGGATCGCATGTTCTACTGCGAATAGATGTAGCAAATGTGTGGGTCTGGGAATGAAGATTTCGGAGTGATATTCCCAGAATCCCGTAGAGAACATTTCCTCAAATGTCTGCTTGAAGCATGCAGGTAAGTACTTTATTCGTGCATGCCAGGCAAAGATTATAGTGATTGAGGGAGTTTGGCTCATATCGTAGACTAAATCCTTGTTACCTTGAGAGAATCCAGGGGCAGAGATGTATGGAGCTTGTACATTCCGAAAGGTTTTGAAGACAATGGTCATGAGCTCGAATATCTTCATACACATTTTTGCTGCTATGTCGGGTACATTATTTAGACGTGTAGACCAGTGCCGAATTGTTGATATCATGTAGGCTACGGTTGGGGTCCCTCGAGGTGGAGCAAAATATGGATAGTTAACCCAAGCCGAGCATTCTTTATTGTTGCGTACCTTGATTGCAAATGCTTGCCAGGATCTGCGACGTACCACTGGGCAATAGCATGGATTATACTTGATATATAGTGGCATGGTTGCCCAGGTGCTCATCATCTCTGGGTAATCGGTTAGTAGACGTGCACGCCAATTAGGTTGGAAGATCGAGCCAGCACGTGCATCTGTCGGTAAATCCCCTATCTCAAATTGAGTGGCGAATGTGGGCTCCTTCCCTGTATGTCTTTTGACTTCTGCATTATAATCATGTAGTAAGACAAAATAAGGCATGTATTGCGACTCTGATGTTGTGATTAACCGTTGATGGGATAAGTTTTGAAAGTAGGAAGACCGAAGGACAGTTTCTTCCAGATTTGTGAGAGATTGCATTTGCACGGCCACACGATCATCATGTGTCTTACCCACTTTCTCGACCCTTTTGACCCAATCTGGAACTTGAATTTCTAAAGTGTCTTGTCCTTCTTCTGTAGTTTGACCACCGGGTGTCGGCATAGGCTCGTATGGCTCTTCATAGCTGTCATCGACGGGGATTTCCACTACTGTTTCAGGTTCTGGTTCTTCAATGGGCGAGGGTGGCCTTTCATATGGTAAGAGGCGTGCTTGGAGTTCTGCCACCTGTTTCCGGAGGGTCTCTACTTCTTCTGTAGAGTGTTGCAAGATTGTCGGCTCCTGTTGAGCTGTGGGGACACTGGCTATCTATTTCTTTAGATCTGCACATTCAGTCTCTAACTTTTCATATGACTCCAAGAAATTTGCATGCTCCTCAAGTAAGATGCGAATGTCTTCCGATGGGACTGCTCTATATCTGGTAGGGCTAATGGTTGCTCCTACAGTTCCTTCCATAGCCGCTTCAAGGTTGTCTTGGTTTTGTTGTTGAAGTCTCTTGTTCTCTTCTAGTGCTGCTGCCATATGCTTCCTTAATAGCCCAATGTTGCGTCTGAGTGTAGCATTAGATATCATTTGCGCTTGGAGCACTGTTTCTAATTCCTTGACTGCTTGGTCATCCACTGTTGATGTCTTTGATTCCAGTTCGGAGTGAGCCTGCTGTAAGGTGGTATGCTCGGTTAGAAGCGTTTGGTAGTCAGCTTCAAGAGTGGTGACCCTAGCTTGCAGACGTTGAGATTCTGCCTGGAGGGCCGTAGTGCGTTCTTCCAATTGATGGTATTCTTGTTGTAGTTGATGTGCACACTGAAGTAAGGTGTTGAACGTGCTATTTACATTATGAGATGCAAGGGGAAAAGTTTGAAGTGCAGGGGAGGCGGGATTGGGTAGGGGGGTAGTGAATGCTGTGTGTGCCAAAGATGTGAGTGGTGAGGTGGGGGGTAAGGGAGGGGGAGATGGTGGAATCGTGGGGAGAGGTGCTGTGGTTGGTGAAATGTCCATTGGGTCAGACAAAGTGGTGTGTACAGGGGCTACCATGTAGGTGGGTATGGTAGGTGAAGTGAGTGTGGTGTTCGTGTAAATTGATGTCGTTGCGAACATCGGGGAAATGTGCCTCTGAAACATTGGAGAGCGGATGAACTGCTCCACAAAGGACGGGTATTGGGGTGGTTAGGTCAGGTTGGAAGAGGGGTAGGGGCCAGATGGGAAGTGAGGGTCATGGAATGGAGGTGCCCGTAGTGGGGAATAGGCTGGGAAACACAGGGTGCCTTCGGTGGGTGCTGGGTTTCCAACCACACTTGGAATTATGGGATGGCCAGTTATGGGTTCAGAGGATAGAAGGGATGAAGTGTACAAGGGATTGGTGACGAAGGAGAAGAGGGTGTCTTGTGAGGTGGGTTCTCGAAATGAGAATGATTTGAATGAGGATGGGTTATAAGTGAAGGTAGAGGTGATGACTGTCGTTTCTTGCATGGTGGGAGGTGGTGGTGGGGGTGGAGAAGGTGGGGATGGAGGATGCTGGGGTGAGATGGGTGATGTTTGAACAAAGGTTTCAGCAGAGAGGTCAGTGGTGGTTGTGGGGGTAGCTGAGGTTTCAATGGGTGCTTCTTGTTCTGTGACGGGTATCCTGATAGTCTTACCTGCTCGTTGTAATGTGTCAACTCTGCGTTTGTCATACCTCACGGACTGGCGGACTGCAGTGTGGACAGCCTCCGGAACTCCTAAAGATTCTGACACTAATTTGAGGGTGTCAATGAAATGTTGGTCCACCCCCTCATCTGATAGCATTTCTTGCATCAAAGCTTGACCGGATACAAGAGAGAGTTGATGCCTTTCTTGTACTGCTTTGATTGTGTCGTATAACCTTCGTAGTTGAGCTGTATATGCTGGTGCACCTACAAGTTCTGGCACTTCTTGTTGCTCCTCCTGATGCTCTTGATCATAATCCTCCTCATCTTCCTCCTGTTCTTCATCTCCGTCATCCTCTTCATCCACTTCAACTGGTGTGACAGGTGCTTGGGAGGTTGTGGCCTGCGTTTGCACGTTTTCCGCTTGTGTGCCTCTTCTGCCTCCAGCTCTACATCTTGTAATAATTGTTCGAAATCTTCATTAGTGAGTTCTTCCAAAGGTGCACCACTGGGAAATTCAAGATCGGTTGGGATAGGAGGGAATATCAAGGTGGAGCCATCGGTGCTGCGTCTTGGGAGTCGGAGTGTGAATGGTCGGACTCTTCGGGGTGGAGGGGTGACGTCTGGTGTTAGGGTGGCTCCACGTGGTTGAGCACACGGGACTTGGACAGTGCCTCTCATCTTCTTAGAAGGGGGTCCAGTGGATGTCCTGCCTCTAAGCTGCTCTACACGATTCCACATTAAGGCCCATTGAATAGGGATGTCATAAGCCAAACACCTATAAATGATTCTCGTCAGAGCACAGCAACCATATAAAACCTGTTTCCGCGGCCATCGTTTGTGAGCTAGGTGTATCTGATCTATTATCCAGTGCGGTAAGTTAATGGTGAGGCTCTGTGTCTCTGCCAGATACAAACTAAACCAAATCTTTTTGGGAGGCATGGTGAATCTATCTTATGCAGGAAAAGCAAAGTGTTGCATGCACATGCGAAGGTGTATTGCAATATTAGGCGTCATGGATACCATGTCCTTAAGTTTGGTGAGGCTTCGATTCTTCATGTAATCCGGTACTAGGGTTTCCTTCTCTGTAGGAATATGCATTCCGCGCATATCTAGAGCCTCTCTCACCAAGTTGTTTGATAGCCTGAACCTCTTGAGCTCATTCCCCTTTGTCAGAGATGGAATCACAAATGAGCTTGCACCTTTTGGGTTCTGGTTTGGAGTCAAGGTGTTGATGAGGTAGTAGCATCGCATGAAGTCAGGTTTTGGGAGTCGTGCACTGAAATAGGCACTCAATCCTGCCTTTTCCCATATCGGACGTAGACCTTCTGCATTTTGTAATTTCTCAAATTCTCTTGTAAAGAAATGGTATCTGCCTTGCTTCCCATTGAAGTCCAACTCTGATTCCCATAGGTACGTTCCTTCACCCAAGGGTCCTGCCACCTCGGTAAACCAGTGGGAAGTCTTTCCTACGGGCATGGTGTGGCCACGCGGAGGGTCCGCAATAGGTATGATTTTGACGGCCTGCAATTCTTCTGGTCTTTCATTTGTCTCATGCAAAACGGGTAAACTGTCTAAGTCCACCACTTGCGGGCTTGTTTCTGTGTGAGAGCTAGTTCCTGCTGCCTCAGCCATGTTGAAAACTTCGCAGCTGGTTCTGTGAGAATATATGAATAAATGTTAACATTGCAATGGACACAAAAATGACACGGTGTCCCCTGTTACAACATTAACTTAAAGTTCGGGAGTGGTTAGGGGTTAATAAGTGCTCGGTGCTAGTGTGTGTAGTTAGGAATTGGGTAGACCTACGAGCTAAGCGGAATGATGTGAAGTGAGAGTGAAGTGGTTAGTAGGTGGTCATGGATTTACAATTGGGGTCCGGGGGTTTGTTACAAGTCTTGGGCTGCCAAATGCAGTGGATGGGTTTTGCTCTTGGTTTCGTAGAGACTCTCGAGAGCATTATAGGTGTGTCATCTTGAAAATGAGGCCTTTTAGGGACCCATTTACAAGTGATTCTGTTCGTGCTCATGGGCCTTGGTGTGTTCCTGAGTGTTGAAAACGAGTGGATGCCGGCTGTGCGAGTGAATGAATCATGCTGTATAGGGCGTGTTTTTGGTGTAGCTATTTGAGCCCGCAAACAAGCCTTAGGCACCCAAATTTGTCTTGATTGTGGGCTGGCCTTCATCGACTTCTTGGGCACCCAAATAGACTTCACGTTAGCAGATGAGCTTCTGAAAGACTCCTTATTAGTATCGTGTTGTTGGTTACTAATAAGAGGCTTTGCCCGTGTGGTTGGCTTGAGTGCAACCGGGTGTTCGCCTTTCCGCACCCACACTTGTTTCACTTGCTGAGACATTTTGCTGCGCAGGTACTTTTGATCTCTGACATAGGTATTACTCTGCTTCTTCTGCCTTTCCGTTGCATCCCTGACTCCTTTTTTGCAACCATCATTCCTCTGCAACACATAGTTTTGGACAAGAACAGCATGGTCATCTTCATGTGTACTCCTGGAAGGACCAGGAGTGTGTGCCTTTCCTAGTTCCTTGAGTGCTCCATTATTTAACTCAATTGTAATTCTAGTCTGATTCACCCATACCTGAAGAATTCCACTTCTTAGGTTTAAGTTGACTGCTTGGTTATAGATCCAGTCTTGACCCAATACAAGGGGTTCAGTGAGGTCCTCATCTTGACACACTAGTACTTTAACTGTCATTGCCTCATCATGAATGTAGAGGGGAAGTTCCACCTTGCCCATGCAAGGGGTTTCCATGCCTCCCAATCCTATGAGATATGCTTCCACAGGATTGACATTTAATTGCAACTCTTGACAGTAAGACAATTTAACAGCACTAGTGGCTGCACCTGAGTCAATCAAGGCTCTTACAGTCCTTGCACTCTTTCCTTGTCCTATATCTAAGGTTATGAAAGGACGTCGATCAGTTATCCTATGTGAGCTAACACCTGAAACTTCACACATAGCTACGTCATATCCTTGATCTGCATATGCATCTTGCCTAGGGTGCTCTCTACCTTGTCTTCTTAATTTCAATCTCCGTATGCGCTCTAGGGCTTCTGCTTGAGCTTCTTCTCGAATTCGCTTTTCTTCCTCTTTGCGTTTCCTAGCAGTATTGAGTCGACTTAGCATTTCCTCTGTGAGAGGTTCCTGATACAACTTGACTCTGCATCTGCTAATATAGTTTGGGAGAACATCACCCTCTAAAGTGGCTAGTTGTACTGCTCCACTCGTGGAGATCCTATTGATGATCATAGGTCCGTAGCCTCTCCTCTCCAGTTTCCTCGCATGTTGCTTCAATGTGTAGACTAAAACTAAGTCGCCTGCCTTTAAACCTTTATCCTTAATGTGGGCATCAAAGTATGCCTTCTGTCGTTTCTTAGCTGCATATATCCCTGCAGCTGCTCTCAGTCTTGTTTCTTCTAATCGTTCAAGGTCAAAAAGTCTAGAGGAGAGTTCATGACCCGTCCATTCATGCTCTTGTGCTACTTTCAATGTAGGTATTAAGAAGTCCAAGGGTAGCACCGCGTTTTGGCCAAATACCATCTGAAAGGGGGTGGCTTGGAGTACCGTTTTGTAGGCGACTCGGTATGCCCAAACAGCATGGTGTAGCTGTTTGTCCCAATCAGAGCGTTTAGTGTTCACTAATTTTGTCAGTACATTGCATAAGATCTTGTTGGTGCTTTCAGCCTGGCCATTTGCTTCAGGGTGATAGGGGGCAGACTTCTTATGTATTACCAAGAATTCTTGGAGCAGATTTTCAATCACTTCATTCAAGAAGTGAGTGCCTCTATCACTAACTAGCTCATGGGTAGCCCGTATCGGGTGAACACATTCTCAAATAAAAACTTAGCTGTTGTTTGAGCGTCGTTCTTCGTTGTGGCTTTTACCTCTACCCACTTAGTTAGATAGTCTGTTGCAACAATGATGTATCCGTCTTTACCACGTTTGTATAGATTATCACCAATAAGTGAGTAATCCTGGGCTTCTTGTTCTAAACTCCTTTTCCTAGCCAGAGTCATGTCTGGAGGGAATGTTTTCGTCCTCAGGAAGGATACTAGTGGTTCACTCCAATCTGGCACTAGGGACACTTGATAAAGAGTGGCATGTTCCACAGGTGGTTTAGTGCAGCAGATTGGGCATTCCTTGCACAACTTTTGGACATCAGCTTCCATAGTTGGCCAATGTACTCCTAGTCTCCTTAGTGTTTGTAGGGTTTGTTGCTTTGAATAGTGTTGCTCTAATGCACCTACATGTGCTAATTGCAACCACTTCGCATACTCGTCCTCTTCTACACAACAAGCCAAGATCCCTTGATCTGTGTGCTTGTACATACTTCCAGCCAAGATGTGGTACTTTTGGGCTTTTACTACCTCTCTATTCTGTGTGGCTATTCTTGGGTGGTTAGGTCCATATGTTAACACTGGTACCAATGGCTTAGCCCACTGCGGCACCACTTCCAAATTAAACAAGTAAGCATCAGGAAGGTCATCTGACACTCCTTGTGGGGCTTCTCCAGATGTGAGCCTAGAGAGATGATCCGCTCTCAAATGAGTCCTCCCTTTCCTTACCACAACCTCAAAATCATATTCCATTAGCAAGAGAAACCATCTTACTAATCTTCCTGTGTTGCATGGCTTGTTCAGCAAGTACAACAATGCCTGATGGTCAGTAAAAAATTTAAACTTATTTGCAAGCAAATAATGTCTAAACTTTTTAACTGCATATACCATGCCTAAGCCTTCTCTCTCAGTAGTGGTATAATTTCGTTCAGCTGCATTCAATTGTCTACTGGCATAGGCAATTGGAAGATCCATATTACCTTCACCAGTAGGTTGTGCGAGTACACATCCAATAGCATAATTGGATGCATCCACGTGAACATGGAATGGCTTGTTCCAATCTGGTGTGGTCAAGATTGGTGCTGAACATAATCTTCGTTTAAGCTCCTGGAAGGAGTTCTCACATTCCTCAGTCCACTCAAAGTTTGTCAGAAGTCCGTACATGGGCTTTGCAATGACAGCATACATGTGAATGAACCGGCGATAGTAACCACAATGTCCCATGAAAGCTTGTACTTCTTGACATTCCTGGGCCTAGGTAGCTCTGCTATGGCTCTCACTTTCTCTTCATCGGTGGATATGCCATTTTTTGACACTATGTGTCCTAGAATCTTGCCTTGCCTGACCATAAAAACGCACTTTTCTGGGTTCAGGCAGACTTGATATTCTCTACATTTGTCAAAGATTTGTCTGAGTTCAGGAATATGGGTTTGTCTAATGTTGGAATGAGCACAAAGATCATCAACATAGACTTCTAAATTCTTCCTCAGGAACTCCTTAAACACATGGCACATTAGTCTCTGGAAGGTTGCGGGTGCATTGGTAAGCCCAAATGGCATTACTCTAAAGGCAAAAATGCCTGATTCAGTGGCAAAAGCTGTCTTATGCTGATCTTCTGGAGCTATGGCTACTTGATTGTAGCCCGAAAATCCATCGAGGAAGCTGTACACTTCCTTGCCTGCTACTCTTTCTAAGAGATGTTCTGTGATGGGAAGCGGATAGTTATCTCGAATCGTGGCTGCATTAACCTTCTTCAAGTTAATGCACACACGCAGCTTGCCATTCTTCTTGGGCACCACTACGATGGGGGATACCCACTCAGTGTGCTCAATTTCATAGATAAATCCAGCTTCGACCAGTCTATCTATCTCCTCTTTGATCTTAGCAGCGTAATTATCGTTATATGTATAGGGCTTTTGCTTAGAGGGTTTAGCATCTGAGGTCATGGGGATAGTGTGTGAGCATATGTCAGGGTCAACACCTTTCAAATCCTTGTAACTCCAAGCGAATACATCTCTGTATTCTCTTAGCAAGGCAATTAACACATGCTCTTCTTCCTCTGTTAGGTCATGGCCTATGTATGTGCATCTCTCCTCTCCTTCTTCTAGGGCCACAACTATTTTCTTGGTGGTTTCTTTGTTATCATAGGCCTCTCCTGATTGTGCCTCTTGTTTAGGCATTCTTATCATGACTCTCCTGTCGTCTATCTCATACTTCTTAAAATTTTCTGGGACCTCAAACAAAGATTCTTCCTCTTCTGGTGAGACTTCTCTCTTTTTTCGTTTCTTCCCTTCTTCCTTCGGGGTCACATGTGTTGCTAATCTTACATCATTTGTAAGCTCTCCATGCCTCTGGGGTTGAAATTCTACTTCATGGAAGTATTCTTCATCTGATGCAAAAGGTGGGTCCATAATGATTGACTCTAGATCGGAGTCACTTGCATCCTCAAATGCATCAGGGCTAGGTTCACATTCTTCTAGAACTGCCTCTCCCATGATTGGCTCTATGGAGAAGACTGAAATGTCATAGCCATCCTCATCACAGTGGGGTGTCCATTGTTCTTCATTGATGGCTACATCCATTGTTGCTAGGATTTCTGCCCAGCCATGGGGTTCAAATTCCTCATCAGGAAAGACTACAGGTGCATAGGCTGGGTCTTGAATCGATCTATGGGTTTCTTTTGCACCTACCTCTCTGGCTTTTTCTCTCTTCTCTTCGTCCACTGCTACTTTGCACATCCATAAGTGGGTGTCTTCATGCATCCAAGAGGATCCTGACCCTATGGAATGCACCGATTCTATATCATCTTTGGCTCTATGGATGGGATTCCATTGGATAGGAGGGACATCTCTATGAGAGTAATCTTTAAGATTCACTTTGGTCGTAACACCTAAGTGTTGTAGGTACAAGGAGTTGGTTCCCCAATCCTGTACCACTTGCAACTGTCGCATAAAGGGTCTTCCCAAAATCATCTCATAGGCATGATTTTTGCTGAAGTCACATATAGCAAATCTATGCTCAAACTCGACACCATAGGTGGTGAGAGTTATTCCTTCTAGCAATCCTAAGGGTCTCTCAATATGACCATCGGCCATCTGCAATTTCATTCTCGTTGGCCTGAGTGCTGGCTTGCCCCAACGCTTCCATAGGGAAGTGGTGGCAATTGCAACTCCTACCCCTGAGTCCAAAATTGCCTTGGTTGTGTACTCCTGGTAGGTAATGGGAAGATAGGTGTTACCTTCTTCACCTTCACACATATCTCCTATCTTATCCAAGGGTATTTCTGGCACTGTTCTCTGGGATCCTACCTGGGAACGAGGTTTCACTATCGCTGGTACTTGTTTGGCGACATGTTTCCATAATTCAGGTCTAATCTTGAGTAGCTCTTCTAACTTGAGATTGCACTGCACTTTAGTGTTTTTCACTACTTCTGTGTTCCTAGGTAAGACTGAGTCCTCATTTCATACCTTGATCGTGGGTGCTCTCATACAAGTAGACTTAGCTTCCCATGGGCCTGTGAAGTGGGGTAATTCTTGTAGAGAGTTAGACTCAAAGTCTAGTCTGTCCTGAGAGTGGGTGCTCTCCTGCTCCTCATAAATGGATGGGATGTCTTGTGGGAACTGGTCGTGTGCATCATCCACAAGTTCAATAGGAGGAGGGACTTCACTCTCTTTAGCCCATTTGTCTTCTTGAATCTCGCGTAGGAATTCTGGTGTGAACCGATTCATAGAAGATGATGTGTCTGGCTCCGTAGAGTTAGGCACATAGGCCTCAGGCACATAGGCTTCCTGAGGAGGAATGCTTACCTTGTCCTTGTGTTGAGAGGCGGGTTCCTTTTCCGATTGTGCAATTAGCTTCTCTATTCTTTCTAGCAGTCCATCAAAGTGCAACTGCGTCTTTGCTGAGCTAGAGATGTTAAATAGGCGACTGGCCTCAAACATGGTCTGAGCCAATTCCACCATCTTAGCACAAATTTTGGTTCGTTCTAACTCTAGTTCTGCTCTTGGGTAACACTTTTCATGATCAGTTACATTTGGCCCTTCCTGGATTCTGGCCTGATATGCTTTAAGCATCATATTAAGGTCTTCGGGAGTGGGATCAGCTAATACTGATCCTTCTTGGGGTGTTGGGTGGGTTACGTGGGGTGTATTAGCGGGTGGAGGGGTGGAGGGTGATGGGAATGGTAGCGGTGGGAATGTGTGAGAGTGCGGTTGAGATGTTATCTCTATGATTTTGGCCTTGGTTTCTCGTAGACTTTCCTCAAGTTCACTCATCTTCTTTGCCCATTGCCTTTCCATACGTTCACGGCTATCTCTCCAAGCTCTTGTCCTCTTCTTTGTCATGCTCTCTGTTTCACTAACATCTGGGCTCTTCTCCTGGTCTACACCTTGGTTTTGCTGCAATGCTTGAGCTCTAGTGATCACTTGCACGGGTGTAGTGGAAGTGACACTTCCTGTGGAATCTACCACTAACCCAATAATGTTAATAGGAGTAATTTTTGGCATATTACTAGGATTCCTAGGGCAGTCTCGTAAGAGATGTTCCTTTCCACAGTCTTGGCAAAAACCCTGGATCGTTACTGACTGGGGTTGTGTCGGTGGAGGCACAGGGCAATCACGAATGAGATGATCTCCTTGACATCTGTTGCATGGTCCTCTAGGGAATGGAGGTCTTACCTGCCTAGATTGAGGCCTAGGATTGGGGTTTGTATACATGAGGTTGGTGTGATCTGACTCCCAACTAGGTTCACTCGGTTCTTCACTATAGTAGGACTCACCATGTTCAGGAGATTGCATGTAGTAAGCATGGGGACTATCAACATGTGTAGAATCAAAGCTATGGTCACTCGGGTCACTTTTAGAAAGCAGTGGTGTTACAGGGACTATAGCTCTATTCAGGTTTTCTTCTGCTGCTGCATATTTTACTGGGATCACATTAGCTGGGGTAGGGGGTTGTTGTGCTAACACAGGCTGAGGTCTTTGTTGGTTTTGGTATGGTTGCTGATAAGGTTGCTGTGGCCTGCCATATGGCTGTGGAGGGTACTCGTTCTGGTATCTTCCCTGCGGTGGATAGGGTTGAGGGTAAGTTTGCTTAACTGTTTGCTTATTGTAGGGGAAATCTTGCGCGGTGTGATTGGTGTACCTTCGTTCTATAGTGCAGTACTGGCTACTAGGATTAACTTGGGGTTGGGCCATAATGGGACATGTATTCGCCATGTGGTCGCCACCACAAGTATAGCACCTTTTCACAGGGGCAAACCTTGGGATTTGTTTGTTAGTGACACCTAATTTCTGAGCTACCTTCTCTGCAAGTTCCTCAATTGATGTGGATTGCGTGGAAGAGAGGTTAGAGGCACTATCTGAATCTTTGTATATCTTGGAAAGCTCTAACTCATCCCCTAGGTTATCCTCGATGTCAATGCACATGCGCACACACTCTTCTATGGTCCTAGGGTCCTTTAAGTACACATAAGATCTCAATTTAGTACTTAGCAATCCATCCAGGAATAAAGCCACTTGCTTAGCTAGTGTGGGTAGCTCTGAAACAGGGCATCTTTCTAAGTATTGCCTAAATCTTCTTCCTGCAAGTCTCACGGTTTCTTGAGGGGTTTGCTTGAAGCTGTGAATCAGCGAGGAGGTATTATGCCTTATGCCACTCTTAGAGAATTCAATAATGAAAGCCTCTAGGAGTTGGTCTATGCACCTGAACTGCATCTCATTTAGTGGCTGAAACCATGTCAGGGCAGTGTTCCTAAGGGTCAGACCAAAGGCATTGTACTGCGTGAATAGATCCTCCACTTGTTCAACTCTCAAGACTTGCCTAAACTCAGCCACATGATCGTATGGATCTCCAGTGCCATTGAAGTAGTTCTTCATGGACTTAACTAGCTGAGTCGGCCTCAAAGTCCTTGTGTGCTCTCTAGGTCGTGGTAGAGGGAACTCATCCGCATTTCTTTGATTCCTGTGAGCTCTAAGTATCTCAGGTTCTACTCTATTTGTTTCCGTCCTCGTTCTTTCTCTGCCCACTGGGTTGGCAAAGCTTACTTCTGGTCTATCTCTACTTCTGTCTCTTTGCATTCCATGAGCTTGGGATGTTCCAGCTCCAGGGTGACCATAGGATACATTCGATCTTGGTTGGGGGAAAACGAATTCACCCTTCCAAGTGTAAGCATGCCTATCATTTTCTATCACCACAAAGATCCTCTCCGAAGCGTGATCTAAGTAGGTCACTCTACCTGGGCTATCAGGATCCTTGAACTCATAGATCATGATTGTTCCTATATCAATTGGCCGATCAGGTTTGTACCTCCAAAAGGCTTCGTCAGTCTCTCGATTGAGGAGCAAATCTATGCTCTCATTATCCTGGGGAATCCACTCCGGTGTGATAATCCTAGTGAGAACCAATTTACCTCGAGGGGTTCTAGGCTCTGCACCCATGTTTCCTTGCTCCAGGTCACCTAAGTCTGCTTCGGGGATCACATTTCCAAATTCGTCCGTCCTATTTGGGTGACTGGTGACTACGTATATGGTTCCTTCTTTGTCCAAGTATGCTCTATTTTCAAACTTGACAGCTGGGTGCTCTAATCCAATGGATTGATCAGGATTCTTAATCTGTACCACATATCTTCCTAGGCCGTCCTCATAGATGCTAGCACCTAATCGGTTGGTCCTAAGGTATTCCAACTGCGTTTTGTAAGGGCCTTCTACCCTATGCAAGTATGGCACTCTTGAACTTCCTGTAGGTCTCTCCATACCTTGAGACATCTCGGATTCACTAGTCTCAGAACTTGGGTAGTATGAGTGGTGGCTCAACTGCTGGGCCCACGACCTAGCAGTGTGGTTGACACTAGCCTCTGAAGACCTAAGGCTTTGTCTATCCCTTACTAGATGTCGCCCTGATCTAAGGTTCATAAGCCTAGCTGAATAGCCCAATTTTGCCCAAGTACAGCCTCGCTGCAGAGTCCTTTTGTGTCAGTTACTTGATTCTTTTTAGTTGATTCCCGTGTTAAAATTCTTGTCTGATATCACGTCGTAAGGTATATTTGAGTGTAGTTCCGCACTTAAAGTTGCTCGTTCCACGTTAAGTTCTTTTCCTTTAAGGTTATCGCATCACGAAGAGATTATGTTTAATCTTGAACTTGAGTGCATAGGTAGTCTTCAACTTGATTGATGCCTATCGTTGCCCTGACTTACTCTTATCACTAGTCGTTCTTAGCCTAAGCTAGGAATTGACAGAGGGGGTTGAAAGTTTCCAACCTTTTGTTTCCTGCTTGGTTGCCCTTGAATGCCCAGGAAGTGTGTTCCCAAGCTTGCACTTACACTTGCTTAGAACGCCTTTCGATGCTCTCAATAGATCTGTAGAGTTCCAAAGTTAGCTTTAATATTCAAATTCCAAAGACAGAACCAATGATTCTCATTCCTGTAGCACAAATACTAATTTGCATAGTGAATTTTAGGAAAACAATTCTTAAGACCCCTGACTTTGATCCCCCTGGGTATGGTCAACTTCAAAATACCCTAGCTAAAAATCAACGCATTATCTTTATAAAAAATAGTTGAGGGCGTGTAGTATATGCCACAAGCTTTCCAACAAGCCCTAGAGCTCAAAAAATGGATTTCGTATGAAAAAGTTATGACCGTTCAGGGTTCTAGGGTTAAGACAGGGTTCAAACAGGATCACTGTGCAACAGGTCTTCCCCAAGTTGTTTTCCTAAGGCCTCCTTATGTGCTCTAGAGTAAAATGTTTATGCCCAAAATTAGCCCAACTCTTCAATTAAAAAACCCTAAAAAATTGGCTAATATTGGCTGTCAATCGCGATCGACTGGGCTGTCAATCGCGATGGACAGAGTGTCAATCGCGATGGACAGAGTATCAATCGCGATGGACAGAGTATCAATCGCGATGGACAGGCAGGTCAGCCAATCGCAATGGACAGAGTATCAATCGCGATGGACAGGCAAGTCAGCCAATCGCGATGGACAGAGTATCAATCGCGATGGACAGGCAGGTCAGTCAATCGCGATGGACAGAGTATCGATCGCGATGGACAGGCAATCAATCGCGATGGATAGGCAATCAATCGCGATGGACAGGGGTCAGTCAATCGCGATGGACAGGCAATCAATCGCGATGGACAGGGGTCAGTCGATCGCGATGGACAGGCAATCAATCGCGATGGACAGAGCTGTCAATCGCGATGGACAGAAATTTTGCAAAATTTTCAAAAATTTTTGTGGAAATGTGGTGTGCAGGGTCTCTAGTCCACTGTGGTACACTCAGATTTGCCAAAAGGTGAAAATTTCTGTCAATCGTGATCGACAGGAGTCGGCGACTGCGAGACAGTTCTGCACATTTCCGTACCTACGCGACGTGCTGGAGGGGATGATGATGCTGAAAGCTGCAAGAAACTCCAAAAGCATGCAAAAAATAGCACACAACAGTTCGCTCTCTCGCTCTCTCTCACAAGTGAAATGAGGGAAATGAGGTGGAGAAGGTGATATAATAAAAAAACTGAAATTTTCGCGATGATGGAAGTGGAGGTGGAAGATGGTGATGATGATGATGGTGATGATGGTGGTAAGGTAAGAAAGAGAAAAATAGGAAAAGTAAAGAAATTACCTACGATGCCAACGTCTCCAATCTACGTCTTACCATCACACGCTCGTCCTCAAAGCTCGATCCCCGGCAACGGCGCCAAAATTTGGTGTAGCTCAGTGATGAGTAGCACCTCCTTTAATGTCAATCCGGGAAGACGTGAGGATGGTATGAAGACCACGAGCAAGTGGAGGCACAAGTGCGTGAGTGAGAAGCACACAAGCATGCACACACATACACACACACGCGCACACACGGCAAGACAAAGAGTGAGAAGCAATGGAGTTCTTAGATTCCTTTCCAAAAGCTCTTACAAGTTCATTTCAATTACAAGCTAGCCTCCAAAATGAGCTCTCTAGCTCTTTTTATAGTTTTTGACTAGGTTTTGGCCTTGTCCAGACCTAGTGTCCGGCCTAGTTAAAAATTAGGTCCCAGGGCCAATTTGAGGGCTTAAACGGAGTCTAAAAAATACGAAAATTGATACGTAGGTCTTCTAAGGCTCCTCAAGCTCAAGGACTCCTTGGCTTGCACAAAATGGAGCTACAAAAATATGAAATGGTATTTACAATGATTGTTAGTAATAGGAATCACTGTTATAAAGATGTTGATTTGCAAAAATTTGAAGGGCCTATCTGCCAGATTTGCGTCGACTGCTTTGTCTACTTACTCCTTCACCTCGCTCTGACTCTCTCCGCTGGCTTCCTTGTGTAGTCAGTCCTTGGGTGCCCATACTGCTCTCAACACACATCCTACGGCTCAACCACCAGAATTTCAAGGATTTTCGGGACCGATGCCGATTGACGATCCTCCTAGGGGATATACTAAAAAGATTCATCGCAATTCTCACTGGTTTCAAGGTATGGCGGGACCGTTAGCAGATGCAAATTTCCTTTTTGAGGCCAATTTGACTTTTGATACCCGTACGTGGCACAAGTACCAGTTTTTCTCAAGAGAGTTTGAAGCATTATAGAACACAGAAGACTTGAAGCATGTTTGGGCAAGAGCTGGCTTGACAGAATACTTCAGTGATCCATTGCCTAAACCAGATTTCTACCGATGCTACTATTTGATAACCATATCGACAGCTTCTGAGAACAAGGATCTACTAGGTACATTCATTTTGCCGTCCTTGGTGAATGACCCCCCATTCAAAAGGTTTTATCTTTCTAAAGATTTGATTAGAGATGCCATCAAGATACATGGAACGCATACTCCTACAGAGCGAGAGAGGCTGATCCCTGAGCCAATGAAACGTGGAGACGTCATTAAATGGGAAGATATTTCAGCGATCACACCTGAGCTCTCTAAACCATTACGGATATGTATGCATCACTTTGCTTTCCCCGCTCAGGATCGATTCACTATGCCCCACAAGCGCATCTGGTTTGGTTTATATTTAGCTTGTACTGGGCCACAAACAGTTGATTTGGCCAGTTGGATCATCGATCAACTATACTTAGCACAACACTGATGGGAAAGGAAGAAGGTAATCCATGGATGTTGCACTCTCACCCACATTGTTTATATGTGTTTGGCATATGACTTGCCAATCGAGCGTGCAATGACCAGCGAGGAGTTGAAAGCATTCAAAGGGACAACAAAGAAAGCTAGAAAGGCTAGCAAAGGACGAGCAGGAAAGCGCATGAGAGGAACTATCCCCTGCCTATAGGTCCCAGAATCACCGTCACCGCAACCCTCTCCACAACAGTCTCCGATGGAAGCCCCTGCAATCGTACAACCTATTCGCATACAGTTATCATGACCGATCGTTACAGAAGGCACTACTAGTGCGATTACCTCACAACCAACACCAGTTCAAGAACCTACCACCACTACAGCAGAAGTTCCCACCACTATTGGTGCGAAAGCGTTTTCTTTTCCAATACCCAACATGGAAGCGGAACCCATCAATACAACGTTTGATTTCGAAATGCCGGATGCTTTCTCGAATGAATTTCAGTTTTCTGAAGGCCAGATTTTCTCTCAAGAGTATGAACGTCCAAGCTACCCGACCACTCCCCCGGATCAACAAGGACAAGTAGTATCCAGCTCGGACGGAGAAAGAACTAAAACAGATGATGATGAGGGCGATGATGAAGCCAGCCAGGGCACTCATGACTCCCAAGAAAATGTGCAGACAGATGGACAAGGACAACACACAGACACCCAAGGTGATACCAGTACGCATGAAGATGAAACCTTTGAAGCTGCAGCTTATACGCTGGCCATCAAAAAGTTATATCGCACCATGGAGAAAGTTTGGGCGCATAAGAAGTTAACTGAGGAAGAGAGCCAAGCACTCATAGAACAAGAACTCATCACAAGCGGTTTCGAAGAAGTATACATCAAAGGCTTCAGGGAACTTGTTAAATCAGTGGGATCTAATGAAGCATTAAGATATTTGCAGAGGAAGCCGTTACCGCTGTTTGACCCTCGCAGAGTTCGCTTACTAATCAAACCAGGTGAATACATTAGCGTACCGACAGGTGCCCAATCTTCAAAATAGGCCAGGGAAGCACGTCTCATCCGCGAAGGCTCCATAGCAGAAGACACCATTGTCATCGAATCCCCGCCCCACACCACTACTGTATATACCACCATTGTAACCGAAGTACCTGCCACCCCAACTGCTCCTCTTTCACCTCCCATCTCTCCAATCTCCCCTGTACATCCGCTCTCTCCCAGACCATCCACATCTTTGGATAGTGCTATAGCAGAAGCCTTCTTTACATCCCACAATCCCCGCACCCACCCAACCTAGTTTTCCTCCTTGGACATCCACCTTTCTATCCAATCCAATTTTCCCTCCATCCTTCCCGTCCTTCCCCACACCTCTAAGACACCTTTTCCCATTCCCACCTCCATTAACCTTCTCCCCAATCTCACCCCCTCGGCCTACCGTAATTCCTCTTTCCCCTTTCCATCAAGCAGTCCAAGCGAACCCCTCTGTAAATTACTCTTCAACTTTTGTAAATCCCGTATTTACACCCACGCATGCACCCACTATCACTCCGTTATTCACAGTCACGACACTTGACACCAGGTCTAGTGACATGGACATCTCACCACCCACCGCACCAACACTCACCTCCTCTATTGCACCATCATATTTAGGCACCGCACATTTCTCCACTGTTACCAATGCATCCAAGTTCCCATCCTTATTCCCCCTTCCCATTGCATCAACAACCTTAAACACAACATCTGCATTCACCACACCATTAATATTATCACCCACTATAGACACCGCATTTTGACAGATGTTCACCTGTATGACTCAAGTAAGAGATGAGTTCACATCTCTTGGAAATAATTATCAGACGCTGTAGAAGACAACCAATGATTTACAGTCGCAACTCAATTCACTGACCATCGAGAATGCCTCACTAAACACCCGCTACCAAGAGCTATGAGAGGCATATCATAAACCGGAACTAGAAAGTGAAGCAAAGACAAAAGAGACCATCAATGACATAGATAACTTGTTAAGGGCACATACTATTCGCAATGCAACGTTAACGAGAAACATGGGCTTACTCAGATGACACTTGGCAGGAGCGAAAGAAGAGAACCAACGTTTACAAGAACAGAACAGAGAGAATTTGGAGGCTGCCCTAGATCAACCCAACCAACCATTAAGTCTTAGCCGTTTCAAGGTCGTGCACTCCGAATCTATGAAAATGTTGCTAGATGATCATGTCAGATTGTTAGATGAGTATGACAACATGAACGAGGAATATCAGAAGCTGAAAGAAGATCATAAACTACTCCAACTAAGAGCACCAATACCACACGGACTACCAGCTCCTGCGGAGCCAGCTCTTGACATCATCGAGGAACTCAACGCATTACGGGCCCAGGTATCAACTCTTCAATCACAGATAGCCGTATACGAAGCACCCCCCAGGCCAGACTCCCCACCAAAACTACCAGCAGAGGAAGAAACAGTAACTATTCCGGTGGAGGAAACTTTTGAAGAAGCATATGAACCTCAAACCATCCCAGGCGGATGAGTCATGGACGAAGGCCAGACGACTTTTGAACTCCCCACTCCGGCATGGATGAAGACGATTGAAGAACTTGGAAGAACTCACTCATCAAGGGTAGACGCGTAGTTACCCGCAATGGCAATGATTGAAGAACGCATTTTACAATCCCCCTATTTTGCTCATTTGGCCCCTCGTAGATACATATCTGGGCATGAACTACAATACAAGCCTTATTTTATGTTAATGGTGCAATATCAATTGGCCATAGAGAAAGAAACAGGCAAGAAACCCTCTCACACTACTCAGTTTGAGCCTGACGATTTTCCAACAGACGCGCAGCGAGGAGAAATCTATCAACCAGATTGGCGCAAGGATCTATTACAGAAATATCCAGAGATGATGAGTACTTGGGTCAAGGCACCACTACACTTAAAGTACAACCCGTGCTGGGGACCCATGCCACATTGCCGCTCCTGGAAGGCATTTGCGATTAAAGTACAAAACAAGAAGCAATGCCAAGATTGGCTAAATTACCCATACTTCACTCCACCCACAGGACCACCAACAGTTGGATACATGATGGCAACGATTCGCCACTGGCTCCCTCGCTTAAAACATATGGACGATATTGTAGCGCATATGACCGTCAAGATATTTGACATGATGCAGATGGTATTCAAAGTCTTCCATCACGTCAAGGCACCACATGTGAACACCCCAGGTTTCAAGCATGGCAATCTAGATCTTGCATATGATATGAGTACAACACCATAGCTCCGGGTGTGTTATGCATGGCATTGTCAAATTAAATACTTACCGGTGTGCTATAAGCAGACCTTCGAAGAAATGTTCACCACCAGTGGGAATACTATTCAGAGGTGTTCATCAGTAGGCCTACACACCTCTTGCAGTTATTTGCCTATGAACAAATGGTATATTCCACGCATTATCAACTCCCGCCATCAGATGAACCGCAACCCATTGATTGGGAGAAACTCGAGGCAGATCTGGCCCGAGGAATTCGCATATCAGAACACACCCTCGCTCAGGAACTCCTCTAGAATTATATCCGACAGATCCCGCAACAAGGTTCTGTCGAGGATGACAGAAGCGAGAGGGAGGGGGTGTTGGCAGTAGCCAGAGGCACAGAAGACGTAGAAGCATGTGAAGATAGAGCATAACGAAGAAGCAGGGAGTCAGTCGAATCATTTTTTCAAACAAATATATTTCAAAATACTTTTCAAAACCTCCAACAGTGATTTTCATCACTTTTGTACTATATGTAACATAGAAAAACCCTTTTTGTAATTTATAGCTCCATTTTGTGCAAGCCGAGGAGTCCTCGAGCTTGAGGAGCTTAGGTAGAATGAGTGTACCAATTTTGGTTATTTTTAGACACCGTTTACTCTTTCAAATAGCATCTAGAACCTATTTTTTAACTATGCCGGACACTAAATGTGAAACCGGTCAAAACTATTCTGGAATCTATAAAAAGAGCTAGAGAGCTCATTTTTGAGGTTAGCTTGTTTGAGTAGAGAAGAGCTTAGAGCTATTTTGAGCGTGTAAGAGTGTTCTTGAGTAATAGAGTTGATTTCATACCTTCCATTGTGTCTTGCTTGTCTCTTCTTTGTGTGTGTGTATGTGTGTGTGCATCTTCATGCTTCTCACCATCACTCTCACTTCATCTCATATTCACGATCTTCATATCACTCCTATCTCTTCCGCGGATCGACATTAAGGAGGTGGAGCTTCTTAACGTGGTTCTCACCATTGTGCTAGAGCAACAGAAGGGTATTGCAACGATTGTGGAAAGGAACATCTCTTTAGAGATTGCCTAAAAAATCCCAATAAGGCACATGACACTGCACCCATTAACGTGATCAAAGTAATAGAAGCATCAGGAAGTGACAAGGAATACACAGTGCCATTGAAGGCCATCACACAAGCACAAACGAAAGGACAAGAAAGAAAACAAGTAGACCCTGAGCAAGAAAAGAGTAAAATTGTAGAACCCATAATACAAATAGTGGAAGATTCAAAGGACCCACGTGAGTGTATCCAAACAACAAAAAGCCAAAAGTGGAAGGCAAGGAGAGAAAAAATCAAGGGAAAATGGATGAAAAATAAAAACAAAGAAGACAAGAAGGACACAAGAGGCAAAAGGAAACCTAAAGAACCAGAAATTCAGGTAGAAATTCTTGTTACACCTCAGATGCTAGAGCCATAAAAGCCAGGATCAATTCTACTAGACCCAAAAATAGACGATTTGGACATGTGGTTGAAAGATTACCAAGCTAGAATCAAGAATGGACCGAATGTAGAGTAGCATGAAAAGCTTTACCCACAAGGGGAGTTAGAAAAGGAGAGGCTAGTGATATGTAGAAAACTCATAGAGGTAGCTTAGGCCACCCTAGAGAAGACTATCCCAACCCTCCCTAAAACAAGAATATCAGAAGAACAATACAATGATTGTATTAAAGCCAAGGACCAAAATCCAAAAAAAGGGAATGATAAACAAGAACTACTGAACATCCCAGATAAACCTAAGTCCATAGTCCCAGATTTAGAAGCTAATTGGCCAAAGGAATTGTGGACTAAGATTCGAGAAGATCAATGGAAAAGGGTTGGAGTTGCAGAACCTCCTTTTGAGGAGTTAGATGTGGAAGATGATCAACCATCACCAAACATCACCAAACATCACCAAACATGGAAGAAATATATGAAGAAGTTTCTAAACTAGATTGGATTAGAGGAAGCCCACAACATTTCCAACCTCCCAAATTACATGGGAGAATATGAGAAGGAATCCATGATCTTCCGTGCTCCCACAGTACGAGGAAAAGAAGAGGGAATCTCAGATAAGAACTCACATAATCTGACAGAACTTAAAAAGACCAAAGTACAATGTCAGTTGGCTGTGGAAGAATTACTTCACATTAAACCACAATTATGGAAACATTTAGCGGCACAACTGGAGTTAGAGGAGGAGAAGAAGGAAAAGGAAAGCAAGGGGAATGAAAACCCATCAAACGTACAGATACCCGTGGATAAAGTTGGAGAATTTAGTGAAGGAGATGAGGGCAACACGTGTCTACCTGTCACATACAATGGATACATGACCAAAGCTATACTAAACACAGGAGCAGGAGTAGGTATTGCCACCAAAGAGATTTTGGAAAAATGGGGAAAGCTAGCCCTACGACCAATTGAAATGAAGCTTCAATTAGCAGATGGTCATGTGGAGAAACCATTGGGAATATTGGAAAAAATCAAACTAACCACCTATGGAGTTGAATTCGAGCATACATTAGCTATCTATCAATTTGGAAAGGCAAATAACTATGAAATGATATTAGGACGACCTTTCATGAGACAACTTAGGGTAGTGCAAGATTGGGGATGAGACTCATTATAGCTTCAACATCAAGGAAACACTACCAAGATAAACTTGCATACCTTTGCGTACAGAGATATACCCCCACTACAATGGAGCCCCATACATAAGGAAGAAGATGATTTGTCTATCCATAGTGATGGATCAAGTGACCAATCATGGATGCATGAGGATGCCCAATTATGGATGTGTAAAGAAGCCAAGAAAGAGGATAAAAAACTACAATTATGGCCCTTAGGACATCAAAATTATGGGCCCATAGAGGACCCAATGTACATGCCTCAAGTTTTCCCTGATGAAGCATTTGAACCGCACGGTTGGATGGAGATCCTAGCAACCTTGGATGTATGTGTGAATGAAAAAGTTTTGACTATGAATGAATGTGTGGACGAAGAAGGTTACGATGTAAATTTGTACATGGTAGTCCTGCAGGAGGTAGAAGCAGGAGAAATATTAGAAAAGGAATGGAAAGAAGAATATGAAAGCATAGAAATGGAACCAAAATTTGATTTGGAGCAACATTATCTAGAAGCAATTCAAGGTGAAGAGAAGTACGGAACAACCAAAGTGTTAGCAATAGAAGCAGCCCCTATAGTACCACATCAAAAGGAAAGCGTGAGTAAGATCGAACCAACCCATAATCTTTTTGAAGTACCAGAACACTTTAAAAGATATGAAGTAGAAGAAAGAAAAATAGCCATTCAGATGCCTAAGAGAGAGGCAAAAGAAGGAGAGGCGTATGACAACAAGGAACAAACCGAAAAAATAATAGTAACCGTAGAAGATGGAGAAGAAAGATGTACATACATAGGAAAGGATGTGTCAATGGAGGAGGAAGAAGAACTAATAAGACTGATTTGAGAATATCGAGATGTATTTGCTTGGACCTACAAGGATCTCAAGGGTGTGGAACCCTCCATTTGTTCTCATAGAATACCAATCACACCGGAGGCAAAACCATCAAAACAACGCCCTTACACATATAAAGAGGTTTATGCCACAAAAATAAAAGAAGAAATAGACAAGCTATTAGCGGATGGATTCATCTACGAGATAGAACATACTGAATGGGTTTCACCGTTAGTAGTTGTACCCAAAAAGAACAAAAAACTAAGAGTGTGCATTAATCTAAAGAAGGTCAATGGAGCCATGATTCGTGATAGTTACCCATTACCTATCACCGACCACCTTTTGGAAAGAGTGGCAGGCAAAGAAGTCTACAACTTCTTAGATGGATTCTCTGGATACAACAAAGCACATGGACTGACGTATGCGAGAAGGCATTTAATGAGTTAAAATAGTGGCTTAGCACAACTCCTATTTTGAAAACACCAAATTGGAACAAGCCTTTTCATATTCATGTGGATGCTTCCAATTATGCAACAAGATGCATCTTAGCTCAACCGGCGGATGAAGGAAAATTGGACCATCCAATTGCCTATGCAAGTAGACAACTGAATCAAGCCGAGAGAAACTATACAACTACAGAGCGAGAGGGACTAGGAATGGTGTACGCTGTAAAGAAATTCAGACACTACCTGTTAGCTAATAAGTTCAAGTTCTTCATAGATCATCAAGCCTTATTGTACTTAGTCAATAAGCCTTGCAACACAGGAAGACTAGTGAGATGGTTCCTATTATTAATGAAGTTCGATTTTGAAGTAATTGTGAAAAAAGGAAATACCCACGTGAGGGCAGATAATCTCTCTAGGCTAACCCATGGAGAACCACCAAGCCGAGTACCAGACAAATTGCCAAACACTTACCTGTTCAATTTGGAAGTATGTCCTAAGTGGGCAGAAAAGCTGATTCCAATACTCACTCATGGATCACAACATTCAATGAATAGGGAGAGTAAAAAGGCAATCCTACAATCACGTAACTTACACATTATAGCAGTAAGTGTTGGAACAAACCAATCAAAAATTGGTGATTACAAAGAGCTTGAAGCAAGCTTATGATCAGATTGAAGTGGAAGAATACACTTGAGAAAGTGAAGAGATCTCAGAAGTGAAGTTTGTATACATATGTACATTATAGTTGGAAATTCTTGTAATATGAGTATAGATAATCCTTAGGATGATAAGGAGTAATGTAATAGACGTGGGATAAGTCTAGAACCATATGTATATAAGTCAATGATGTAAAGAAATATGTGAGAGAGTCATTAGAAGACAAGTGTCATAGAGATAGATGTGAGGAGAGTCATCTTCAGGGAATAGCGATGAGTATTTCGTAGATTTCTCTCAGCCTGATCATGTGGATCAAAAATCCTTTTGTACACATCTAACCTAGAAGCTAATGAAGCTATGTTCAAAGTTTCATGTTCTAATTCCTCTCCTGCTGTGAGTATGATCAATAGGAACATGTGTATGTAAAGTCTGCAGAAAAACTTCTCAGAGTTGCGCATTTTTTTGTGTCAATGATTTGCTTAGATCTCAATGGACAGTGTAAAGTTTTGGATGGGTGAGCACTTAAAATCTAAGTTAGAAGGTAAGGAAGCTATGGCTAAAAGCATTTAGCAAAACGGGATCTGTGGTGTGAGAAATCAACCTTAGAAGTTACCTATGTTAAAGTCGGTTGTTCAGGAAAATAATTTTTGATATACTTTTGATCTTAAGGATCAAATTAAAGTTCTAATGATTCTTTTGAAGAACTAATGGTTGATATGATTGCGCAAAAGCAGTGTGAAGATTTATGCATCATTGATTTGAAGAAATCTGAAGATATGTACAGGCATTGAAGTCAATTTCTGAAGCAGACTTTCTGAAGAAGGAATTTCTTCACTCAGAGAAGTGCTAATGAAAGTTTTGATAAATGAAGACAATATTTGTGTAAAGTTTGATCCATAACTGATATAGAAGTGTTCTTAGATCAGTATAGATCAGACCTTTGGAGATTAAGATGTCTCCAACAGTGGTATCAGACCATAAGGTGCAATACAAGTGAAGTAAAAGCATTGGAAGTCCCGACTGTTGCAGGTATTGAAGTTCCTTCTAAATGAAGGTGGACAAGGACAAATTCTTGAAGATAACCTACAGAAGTACAAAGCACGAGTCCGAAGAATCAAGAAGGATTAAAACTTCATATCAAAGGTACACTTTATTATCATAAATCATAGTAATTGCAGACACAGAAGATCAAAGATGGGAGAAAGTTTGCAGATTGATAAGCTAGATAGGGAGAACTATCCAGCTTGGTCTATGAGGATGGAGGCACACCTCATGAGCAAAGATTTGATGGCATTTATTACAGGAGAAGAAGAAAAGCCTGAGTTTGCAGATCCTAGTATTCCAACTAGGGAAGAGCTTGCAAATTTGAAGACTTGGATGAGAAAGGATGCTCAAGCTAGAAGCATCATTTACATGGCTGTAAATGATTATCTTCTACCTCACATCAGAGGATTCGAGTTTACAACTTTCAAGAAGAAGAGTTCACAATCAATTTCTGATTATGTGGCAAGGATGAAGGATATTGTAGATAGCTTGGGAGCTATAGATGAAGACATTGAAGAGGATAAGTTGGTAAGGCAAATGCTTACAGGTCTGAGAGGAGATGAGAAGTGGAAGCCTTTCATATTGCCCATAGAATTGTCATTAAATCACTTTACTCCTGATCTTAATCAATTGCTAGGACACATGCTAACTTTTGAGCAGGACATGAAGGGAGACAATACTCAAAGGGAAGCAGTCAACTGATGATGAAGGAACTTCAAGTCAAGCTAACTTTACAAAAGGAAAGATGAACTTCAGAGGTAAAGGAAGAGGAGGTAAGAACAAGGATAATACTAAAGCTTGTTGGATTTGTGGTAGAACCAATCATTTGGCAAATGATTGTTGGTATAACAATCAAAATGGTGGAAGTAATAATCAGAGCTTCAATCAAAGAGGTAGAGGAGGCAGAAACCAAAGAGGTAACTTTAGAGGAAGAGGTGGTAGGACATCATATGCTAGAGGAGGTGGAAGAAGTTTTCAATCTCAGTCCTACAACAATAATTATTATAATTATGCATCAGATCAAAAGGATGACATGACTCTCATCTTGAATGCAACTCATGAAGCAGTAGGAGAAGATCAAAGGGTGTTTTATATTGACTCAGGATGTAGCAATCATCTGAGTGGCAATATATCATTGATGACTTATATGGAAGCCAAGGTGAATGGACATATAGCTTAAATAGGTGATAATACCAAGCATAAGGTGGAAAGCATTGGATCAGTAAAGATGAAGAATGGAAGTACACTCTTAAGCGCGGTACTTTATGTTCCTACTATTCCAAAAAACTTGATAAGTGTAGGGCAAATTGTGGAGAAATGATATGAAGTCAGATTCACAAATGATGGTGTTTATGTGCAAGATCCAAATCAGGGATATAGAAACATAATTGCAGGTAAAAAGGAAGGAAGGCTATTTACTCTCAAAGTCCAAGGTAATGTGGGACATGCTTTATTTACTTGTGGAAGTCAAAAGATGTCTGAGTTAGACCTATGGCATAAAAGGCTAGGTCATTTCAATGAGAGAACCATAAAGGAAATGTCAAGGAATGATGTAGTGCTTGGTTTGCCAAATGTTGAAGGGCAACACATTGTGTACAAGTGTGAAGCTTGTCAATTAGGTAAAGCACACAAAAGTTCTTACAACAAATCAGGATACAAGTATTCAAACATGCTTGAGTTAGTTCATACAGATGTGTGGGGTCCTTCAAGGGACTATAGTATAAATGGATCCATATATTATGTGTTGTTTGTTGATGATGCAACCAGATGGATTACTTTATATGTAATCAAGGACAAATCAGAAGTCTTCAAGACATTCAAGCATTATCATGCTTATGTAGAAAGGATTACAAGACAAAAGATCAAGAGGTTGAGATCAGATGGAGGGGGAGACTATTTCTCTAAAGAGTTTGATGATTATTTGTGGAATGCAGGTATAAAAAGAGAAGTAACTTGCAGGTACTCTCCTCAACAAAATGGAGTTGAAGAAAAGAAATAGAACTCTTGTAGAGTTTGCAGGAGCAATGATGAAGGAAAAGAATTGTCCAAATTACTTATGGGCAGAAGCTATCAACACTGCAACATACCTTGTGAATATGTTACCTTGTAAAGCTTTGGAGGGAAGAACTCCTTATGAAGCATGGTGGGGTAAGAAACCTACTCTTGATCATTGTAAGGTATTTGGATGTTTAGCATATGCTTATGTTCCTTCACAATTGAGACATAAGTTAGAACCCAAAGCAGAGAAGTATGTGTTTATTGGGTATGATGATAGACAGATGGGTTACAGATTGTGGAGTCCATCTACAAAGCAATTTCTTGTTACCAAAGATGTTACATTTGATGAAGAATGTACATGGTATACAGGGTCAACAAATGAGTATGCAGATGTTAAAGAAATACAAAGGAAAGGAAAGACAAAAGTAAGTGTGTATGAAGAAGATATTGATGATGTTGATTATAAAAGTAAATTGCAGGATAATGTTGAAGATGGGCCAAGATTTGATCCAGAATCAAATGTGGCTGAGACTTCAAGAAGTGCAGAGGTTAGAAGATCCTCAAGGGAAAGAAAAGATCCTATCAGGTATAACTATGACACATCTTTCTTAACAACAAAAGATTATGCTTACATTGTGAAGACAGAAGAGGATCCAATCACATATAAAGAAGCTAAGGTAAACAGAATTGGGAGAAGGCAATGCAAGAAGAGTATGATGCTCTACTTGAAAATGAGACATGGGAGTTGGTGCCAAGACCAAAGAATCAGAAGGTTATTGGATGTAAGTGGGTGTATAAAACAAAAAGGTTCGCAGATGGTAAGGTGTCAAGATACAAGGCTAGACTTGTAGTCAAAGGTTATGCCCAAACTTATGGGGTAGATTATGATGAAACCTTTAGTCCTGTTGCTAAGATGTCTACAATTAGATCATTGATTGCTATTGCTGCTTGTAAAGGATGGAAGTTATCACAATTAGATGTGAAGAATGCATTTCTGAATGGATATATTGCAGATGAAGTGTACATGGAGCAACCAGAAGGTTTCATGGATTCAATTGGATCAGATTATGTGTGCAAGCTCAAGAGAGCTTTGTATGGGTTGAAGCAGGCCCCAAGAGCATGGAATTACAGGCTTGTTAAGTTCTTGAATGAATGTGGATTTCAGGCATCAAAGGCAGATAGTAGCTTGCTAGTGAAGGCAAGTGAAAATGGATACATATACATGTGTATTTATGTTGATGATATTATTGTCACAGGTACAAATGCTCAAGGAACAATGAGCTTAAGAAACAAATAGAGAAGGAGTTTAAGATAAGTGATTTGGGAGACTTATCTTATTTCTTAGGAATGCAGATTGTATATACTCAACATGGAGTATATGTTACACAAGAGAGATACTTGAAGAATCTTCTGGTCAAGTTCAACATGGAGGATTGCAAGTCTTCAACTACACCATTGGAGGTAAATCATAAATTGAGCAGGTATGGAGGTGAAGAGTTTAATGACATGAAGAAATATCAGAGTTTGGTAGGTAGTTTAATTTATGCTACCTTGACAAGGCCAGATTTATCATATGTAGTAGGTGTGTTATCACAATTTATGCATTGTCCAAAGAAGACTCATTGGATTGCAGCTCAAAGGGTACTCATATATATCAAAGGGACCTTAAGTGAAGGTTTGTATTATGGATTTACTTCTGATACAAGAATCAAAGTGTTTAGTGATGCAGATTGCACATGTGATTCAGATGATAGAAGGTCTACTCATGGGTATCTCTGTTATATTGGAGATAAACTAGTTTCTTGGTGCTCAAAGAAGCAACATACAGTTGCTTTGTCATCTACAGAAGCTGAATATAAAGGAATGGTAGAGGCGGCAAAAGAAGTGATTTGGTTAAAGACCTTGTTGAAGAGTTTTGGAACTGATCAGAGTACTCCAATTATTTTTGGAGACAATATGAGTTCATTGTATTTGGTAGCTAACCCTGTTTTTCATGCCAAGACTAAGCATATAGAGATTCAATATCATTTCTTGAGGGAAAAGGTACTTGATAAAGAGATTGAAGTGATGTATACTCCAACAAAAGAGCAAGTTGCAGATATGATGACAAAAAGCTTTGATGGACCTAAGCTACAGAGATTCAAAGAGATGGCAGGAGTGAAGAAGAATGGAATAATCACAATTAGTGATTGAGGGGGAGCTGTTGGAACAAACCAATCACAAATTGGTGATTACAAGGAGCTTGAAGCAAGCTTATGATCAGATTGAAGTGGAAGAATACACTTGAGAAAGTGAAGAGATCTCAGAAGTGAAGTTTGTATATCTATGTACATTACAGTTGGAAATTCTTGTAATATGAGTATAGATAATCCTTAGGATGATAAGGAGTAATGTAATAGACGTGGGATAAGTCTAGAACCATATGTATATAAGTCAATGATGTAAAGAAATATGTGAGAGAGTCATGAGAAGACAAGTGTCATAGAGATAGATGTGAGGAGAGTCATCTTCAGGAAATAGCGATGAGTATTTCGTAGATTTCTCTCAACCTGATCATGTGGATCAGAAATACTTTTGTACACATCTAATCTAGAAGCTAATGAAACTATATTCAAAGTTTCATGGTCTAATTCCTCTCCTCCTATGAGTATGATCAATAGGAACATGTGTATGTAAAGTTTGCAGAAAAACTTCTCAGAGTTGCGCATTTTTTTGTGTCAATGATTTGCTTAGATCTCAATGCACAGTGTAAAGTTTTGAATGAATGAGCACTTAAAATCTAAGTTAGAAGGTAAGGAAGCTATGGCTAAAAGCATTTAGCAAAACGGGATCTGTGCTATGAGAAATCAACCTTAGAAGTTACCTATGTTAAAGTCGCTTGTTCAGGAAAACAGTTTGTGATATACTTTTGATCTTAAGGATCAAATTAAAGTTCTAATGATTCTTTTGAAGAACTAATGGTTGATATGATTGCGCAAAGGTAGTGTGAAGATTTATGCATCATTGATTTGAAGAAATCTGAAGATATGTGCAGGCATTGAAGTCAATTTCTGAAGCAGACTTTCTGAAGAAGGAATTTCTTCACTCAGAGAAGTGCGAGTGAAAGTTTTGATAAATGAAGACAATATTTGTGTAAAGTTTGATCCATAAGTGATATAGAAGTGTTCTTAGATCAGTATAGATCAAACCTTTGGAGATTAAGAGGTCTCCAATAGTAAGTGTGTATCGTAAGGAATCTAATAGCGTATTGACGAGATGTGTTGATGAAGACGAGCAAAAGTACTTAATTCAACAAGCTCACATAAATAAATGGAGAACGCATAAAGGAACTCATGGAACCCTGAGAGAATTGAAACGGTTAGGAGTATACTGGCCTGATATGCCTAAGGATGTCCATGCATATGTCAGAAATTGCACAGAATGTCAGGAAACTACCCCAGATGACCACACATCTTTACCTTTATCTACAATAACACCCAATTGGAGTAAGACATTAGTGAACTTCCTAAAGACACTAAAGCATGAGGAAGGAATTAGTTTAGCAAGGAAACAATCTCTAGAGGAAATGAGTAAAGACTATGTTATCATGGGAAGACAATTATTCAAGAGAGGGAAGGATAATGACCTACGGCTATGTGTACATGAAGGAGAATACCTACCCATATTAGAGATGGCACACTCAGGTGCTGCAGGAGGACATTTCTCAGCTGAAAGAACCATAAAAATGATCCTTTTTGCAGGCTTATGGTGGCCAACCCTACATATGGATGCAGACACCTATGTACGAAGTTGCGAGACATGCCAAAGAGCCAAATATCCAATTAGACGAGATGACATGCCATTAAGACCTATGGTTTGTGCGAGAGCATTTTCTAAATGGGGTATTGATTTCATAGCACCCATTAACCCACCAACCAAAGGATCACATGTGGAATACATAATAGTAGCAACGGATTACCTGACTAAATGGGTAGAGGCTAAGGCTACTAGAAAAAACGATGCTCATACCACAACTAAATTCCTTTTTGAGGATATCTTGACTTGTTTTGGACTACCCATAGAAATAGTGAGTGATAGAGGGACGCATTTCATTAATGAAGTGATAGAATCCTTAATGAATGAGTTCTTAGTGATCCATAAAAAATCAGCCCCTTATCATCCTCAAGCCAACGAGCAAGCTGAAAGTTCCAATAAGGTGTTGTGTACTGTATTGACGAAGATAGTCAATAGTGGAAGGTCAGATTGAGACAAACAATTGCATCATGCAATTTGGGCCTTCTGTGTTGCTTACAAGGCTGCCATTGGAACTACACCGTTTAACATAGTGTATGGACAAAACACAATCTTGCCAATTGATTTTTTAGTACCCACTTTGAGAGTAGCACAACAGTACAAATGGACGGGGCATGAATTATCCAAACAACTAGACCAAATTGAAAAACTACACGAGACTAGAATGCAAGTTGTGGTAGGAATTTATATAGCCAAGAGAAGACAGAAGGCATATTATAATGTGCACATCAAGGATAAAGGACTAAAAGAAGGATATTTAGTTTTGGTCTATACCCTGAAGCAACATGCCAAGAAGCTACAGAAACACGGATATGGACCTCTAATTATCAATAGGATTTCAACGAGTGGAGTTGTTAATCCAGCGACTCTAGATGGAGACGTCCTTCCTAATTACATAAGTGGTTGTCGAGTAAAACGTTACATGGAGCCATTGACAGACCAAATGTTAGCAAGACTTGTAGGAGCTCAAAATAGAAAGAGGGAGGAAGAGAGGATTAGAGAGGAGGCAAGACAAGAATCCTTAGAACGTATCAAGAAGCAAAAAGAGTGGATAAGGCAAAGGGATGAACAATATCTACAGGGGGAAGAGCCTATTGCCATGGCCAACTATCAAGTTCACCAGGCCAACACTAACCATGTCGGCAAATCCCAACCATACTTGAACCTAGGGATTGGAACAACAGAGTACCAACTAATAGACGCCTTGATAGATTCAGGAGCAGCACTCAGTTGCATTCGCGGTACACTCATCACGCAGCTTCAAACGACCATGTCACCTACTAAAGCACACATGATAGGTGTGGGAGGTCAAGTTATAGAATGCATTAGAGAAGCTATAGTATCCCTCCACCTAGGAAATTCCACTATGGAACAATGAGTCTTGGTGTGTAAAGACGAGGATTTGATAGAGAACCTAATCCTAGGGCAAGACTAGATCATTGAGAACGAAGTAAGCATTCACCTAGCTCAAGGATACATCTCAGCCAAAATAGGGCACAAAGAAATCTTTATTCTATTAGAAGAAAGACCCTCTCATAGGCTGGACATCATCAAGCATGAGAAAGAGATCCTAGAAGAGGAATTAGCAAATGAATCAATCAACAATCTACCAGAGGAACATCCGAGGAAAGAAGTGACTATCAACACCAATGCATCAGTCGTTGAGGTGAATTCATCGCACATGAACGGTGAATCCAAGGGAAATGGTGAGGAAATGCTCTTAAAGTCACCTACAACAAAGGAAAATCGTCGATGTGGAAGTCAACAATCCGATTCTCGCAATCCAAAGGTGCCAATCTACAATGGGTTCGCAAGGATCGAGTGAAGGGAGCGGCGAAGTCAATACCAATACCGGTCACTCACTTGAAGGAGGCACCAAATAATAAACGATCCCCTTCATTACAAACCGGACCGAAGAGACTTCTCTGAGTATGGCTTCCAAAGTCATTAATAGTAGCTTAGAAAACATGACAACAAATATAGATTCCAAAAAGGGTCAGACAGATTGCAAATCAAGAGATAGACAAGCAAGAAGAAGCTTTATACCGACAAACCAGGACCGTAAAGCCAAACAAGACTTGTCACGAGGAAGGAGATAAGGAAGAGAGCTCACACACACTCTCACTCTCAAGGGGAAGCACACACACAGAATGAGGCAAGGAAGAATAATCTTCTTCTTCTTCTTCTTCTATTACATAAAAAGGAATGTACAAGAATGACCTAAAAACAAGAATACAACAAGTGCAATATATAAAGATCAATACATAAGGAAAAACCTAATGTCCGCAAATGAGTGAGCTGGCAAGGAACAAATGTGCCATCACTCTCGATAGATAAATCTAATAAAGCTCAATGAAGTATCCCTGACATATATTGGCGTGACCACTATACATGTCAGAGAAACGAAAAACTGGTACGTGTCATCCTGGATCATCACATGTTGAACTTGATATCTCAACACTCCCCGTCAAGCTCAACGCCATATCCTGTAATCCAAGCATATTCCAAAACTTCTTCAACTTCTAAGCTCCAAGTGCTTTGGTGAAAATATCAGCAACCGGCTCATCTGTACTCACATAAACAAGATCAATATCACCTACTAATACCTTCTCTCCGATGAAGTGATAACGTACCTCGATATGCTTTGTTCTAGCATGGAATACAGGGTTCCGTGCTAACTGTATCCTGCTAAGATTATCACAATAAATGCTGATAGGCTTTTGCACTTCCACACCTAAATCTGCAAGTAGCATCTCCAGCCATGATGCCTCACATGCTGCCATTGCAACACCTCTATACTCAGCCTCTGTACTCGACAAAGCAACAGTGGGTTGCTTCTTCCTGCTCCATGTAACAGCTGCACTCCCAAGTGAGAATAGAAAACCACTAGTAGATCTTCTATCTGGAATGCTACCAGCCCAATCGGCATCGGTGTATCCATAAACCTGCAAATCTACACCAGCCTCATAAAACAATGCATAATCCAAAGTAGCACTCACATAACATAGAGTGCGCCTCAGAGCATCCAAATATGGCTTCTTGGGAACTTGCATAAACTGACTTTCAAGTCCAACAGTATAACTTAGATCAGGCCTTGTAATTGTGAGATATATAAGACTTCCCACAATTTTCCTGTACATAGTAGCATTTTCCAATGCTTCATCTGATGTAGTGTCCAACTTCACATTCTGATCTAATGGCATAGAAATTGGATTACAATCAGCCATACCATACTTTTGTAGCGTATTCAAGGCATATCGCCTTTGGGAAATCCATATACATGTTTCTGTATGTATAAACTCAATGCCCAAGAAATAGCGCAGCACACCAAGATCTTTCATGTCAAATTCCTGCATAAGAAGTTTCTTTACTTCTTTGATGCTTCCTCATTATCACCACCTACAATCAGGTCATCAACATAAATAGCCACAATAGTGATGCCATCATCAGCCTTCCTCGCATATAGTGAGTGATCTACATCACACATTGTTGGCATCATATGGGAAGAAGCAGGTATGGGCATACATGCAGATCTAGCACTGAGGCAACCCATCAATTTTTTTTCAATCCTTACATCATTTTAAAAGTGGTTCTCATCACTGAAAACCATTGTAAATACCATTTCACCTTTTTGTAGCTCCATTTTGTGCAAGCCGAGGAGTCCTCGAGCTTGGGGAGCCTTAGAAGTAATTGCCTACCAATTTTCATATTTTTTTAGACCTCGTTTGAGCCCTCAAATAAGCCCTGGAACCTAATTTTTAACGAGGCCGGAAACTAGGTCTGGACAGGGCCAAAGCTAGTAAAAAACTATAAATAGAGCTAGAGAGCTCATTTTTGAGGCTAGCTTCTTGTAGATTTGAACTTGTATGAGAACTTGTTTGCAATAGAAGTGATTCCATTGTCTTAATCTCTTTGTTCTTTCTGTGTGTGCGAGTGTGTGTATGTGTGTGCATGTTAGTGTGCTTCTCACTCACACACTTGTGCCTTCACTTGCTCGAGGTCTTCATACCATCCTCATGTCTTCCCGATTGACATTAAAGGAGGTGCTATTCATCATTGAGCTACACCAAATTTTGGCGCTGTTGCCGGGAATCGAGCTTTGAGGACGAGCGTGTGATGGTAAGACATAGAGAGGACGCGTTGGAATGGTAAGTAGTAGGTAAAATTTCTTGTTTTTTTCTCCATCTCCATCTCCATCTTCATCTCCTTCTCCACTTCATATTCCCACTTCCAATTCATTCTCCTCATTTGCTTTGTGCGAGTTTGAGAGAGAGCGAGTGTGTATTGTTGTTTTTGTGTGTTTTTGCATGTTTCTTGCAGGTTGCAGCATCCTCACCATCTCCAGCAAGCTCAACAGGTACGGAAATCCTTAGCGCATGCCCAAGGCGTCGAGCTCGAGCTATTGCAACACACCGAAAAGTTGACCCAATCACGATTCTGAGTGCACCATGACACAGCGCAGGCTGAGAGCTCCTAGAATCACTAGCCTGATCAGGAAAATTCACCATATCCCGAACTATCGCGACACACCGAAGTATCGCGACACACCGACCTATCGCAACACACCCAAGTATCGCGACACACCGAGGTATCGCGACACACCCAAGTATCGCGATGCACCCGTCTATCGCGACACACCGACCTATCGTGACACACCGACCTATCGTGACACACCGACCTATCGTGACACACCGACCTATCACGACACACCCACCTATCGCGACACACCGACCTATCGCGACACACCGACCTATCGTGACACACCGACCTATCGCGACACACTGACCTATCGTGACACACCGAACTATCGTGACACACCAACCTATCGCGACACACCGACCTATCACGACACACTGACCTATCGCGGCACACCCATCTATCGCGACACATCAACACGAGCTATCGTGATACACCGGCCTCACGAATAATTTTTTGGAGTGTAATAATTGATTGACTTGGGATAATTTTTTGTTGATTTCTAACATATTGGGACTACCTTAGAGCCTTAGAAGTGGGCAAAATACCGAGGAAATCATAAAAAAAATTCTTGAACCCTGAGAGCCTGTTTTGAACCCTAAATGCATGAACAATCATAACTTCCTCATACGAAATCTGTTCGGAGTGATCTTAGGCTTGTTGGAAAGCTCGTGGGGTATTTTGAAGTTGACCATACCCTGGGGTAGGAAGCTGGGGAATCTTTAGGATTGTCTTCCACAAAGCCAAAGAGCAAGTTGATCTCTGAATTGCATGAATGAAAAGTACTCCTGACGACGTGATTTTGAACAAGGGCTTAACACAATAACCAACTAAAAAGAACGCAGTGACTGATACAAATTAACCTGCAACGAGAGTGTACTTGGGACCACGGGGGTAGATAAACCAGGCATATGAACCTTAGGTCAGGAAGACACTTAGGCCGAGACAGACAAAGCCTCAGATCTTCTGAAGCTAGTGTCAATCACACTGCTAGGTCTTGGGCCCAACAGTTGAGCAATTATTCAAATCACCCTAACTCTTAGACTAGCGAATCAGAGATGTCTCAAGGTATTGAGAGACCCATGGGAAGTTTAGGTGTGGCCTACTGTTAAGTTCTAATGCCCAAGGAAAAAGTGATTATACAAGACTTTATTTTGTTCAAATCCCTCGGAATCGGTCCAATTGGATTACTTAGAGCACATAATTCTCCCTCGAGGAATCCTTCCTTTGTATATGGACTAGCTCATATGTTTCCCGGCAAACGCACCAAAATGATGGTTCCTTAGTCCAAGGGAAAGTGCCTACTTATACTTATGCTTTGTTGCAATCACACGATATTGTACCGTTTATCCTTCCTCAAATTATTCACTAGTGCTCGAATATACTCTGATCTCTTCGTACCCTTTCTCTTACTTTTAACTCCTTCCTCTCACTCACTCACGTGCACCTACTCTTTCCCCTTTCTTTTACCCACTCACTTACACACACTCACTTACACCTACACTTGCACACTCGGTCTCTTCCTCTCTTCCTTGCCCTCCTTTTCTCTCTCATTCACACTTCTCTTACACCCAAACAAATTTTTTTTTTTCTTTTTTTTTTTTTTGGTAACAAAGAAAGCTCAAGTTATGGTGAGATACATAGAGAGTAGAGCACACAAATCTCAATAACATCAGGAGCTTCCTGTTCTACATCAGAGTTATGAGAAAGCTTTCCTTCTTGACACCTTTGCTCATGCTTAGCTCTTCGGACAATGCACCACTCAGCTTAACGATCAAACCTTCTCAATTCAAGATCTCTTCCATGCATCAACAACTTAAATTTTCCCTGTCATGCAGAGAAAGCAAAACTTTTCTTGTCCTTCCCACCTATGGTAACCTGCTAGATCTACCACTTTGTTTCTGATATATTTACACCAAGCACATATAAGCAAGCGAACAAAAATAAACACTATATGTAGAGGTACAAAAAATTCAGATGCAGAGTTCTTTGTAGCAGTTTATGAGGCGTGCCTCAGATGAAGAGCCTTTTCTTGAATTAAATCAGCAAATTCTCTCAAATGTTCTTCACAGTCAATTCACAAATCATTAGCCATCTTCCAACTTATACCGTTACATTACCATCAAATCAAATGTCAAAGTTGATTGAGCTTCTAACATTGACGGAGCAGACCAAGGACCGTATTCCTTCTTGAATAATAGTGTGGCAGCCAAAAATTCAGTCCGAGATAAGTAGCATAATGGCCATCATGGTATTCTCCAGCACCTGCATCTTTTGATTTTGCTCCATAGCACCTCTCCTTGGATCTTGGATATTAGATCAGTGCTTCATTCAGAGCCCCATCCTCTGACATGCCATAAACTGGATTTGACAAGCTTCGTGACAGTGGGGGGTTTCCGATCATAACGACATTTCCCATTCGTCTTAGATGACGAGCAGCCCATGGTACAAGAGTTCACGCCTTTCACTATAATCTCTGGGTTTGAATGGGGAGCCACAACAGATTCTGAAGGGGAAATGCCTCCAGATGGTACTGGCCACTTTGGTAATGCACCACCCATGATGTGTGAGCAGTCTGTATATGCAGATCCAAGCCCAATCCCAGCACTAAAAGCAATCACTCCCCATCTTGTCACAGGACTTCTGAAAAAAAAAGGCTGACGCTGCTCCAGCAAGGGAAGAGTAGAAGAAGCGGCGCAGGGTGAGATCGTAGCAAGCATCCCACTTTGAGTCCATGTCCAGCTTGGGCGTGCCGCCCGTCATGTCTTCCGCGTTCTCTGTCCCTTCCACGCGAGCTGTAGCCCACCCTCCAAAATTGAAGAGAGCACTCCCCCCCCCCTTATCTGTTCGTGAAAAAACGAGAGAGAGACTCCCTCGTACACACCCCCTTTTATCTCGTTTGTCAAACAGATCCTGAGCCTCCAATAATGCGCCACACTTGGAATACATATCAATCAATGTATTTCCAATGGTTTGATGTCTTTCATATCCCACTTTTATTATCTCAGAATGCAGCTCATGTCCATGTGCTACGCCCCCCGTACATCCGCAAGCTCTCAGACAACAAACAAAAATAGCCGGATGAGGGAGAATGCCCTTATCCTGCATTTGTTTATGGTATGAAAGCGCCTCTTCACTGTATCCATGTTCTACAAGACCTGCAATCAATGTAATACATGACACTTCATTGTGAATGGGCAGTTTGTCGAACACTTCTTGTGCTTCTTCAAGGAAGCCAAGTTTGCCATACATGCCTACAAGTGCACTTGCAACAAAGACATTCTGTTCAAGCCAACCTCTTTTCATAATTTTTGCGTGGATTTTGTAACCTATGTTTATAGACCTTACCATCCCACATGACTTCAAAACTAAGACGACTGTAGTGCCATCATAATGAATCTGATTCTTTTCCATCGCCTCAAACCAATATAAAGCTTTATCACCCTGACCATGTTCAATGTATGCTGATATCAAGGCATTCCACAAGATTGCCTCTCTAGCTTCCGATACAACATCATGACTTGGGAGTTTTTGGAACACATCTTCAGCAGCTGCAGGACATCCACATTTCATGTACACATCAACCATGGCATTGGCCACAGTAAGCGTCGTCTCCAAACCTAACAAGATAACCTCTCGATGTATTGATGAGCCCATGGCTATCGCACCGGCATCACTTCACTTTGTGATTGATTAAAGAATTCTAAGGCTTCTTTACCGAGCCTGTTGTCAATGTATCCAGACATGAGTGAACTCCATGAAATATGTCTTCTGTACCGAAGCTTGAAAAGCACTTCACGTGCTTCTATAAGCAAGCCACAACCTGCATACATGGCCTCAAGATGGTTGTGGCCTTCACTCACCAAGCTTGCATGACAATAGGCATTCAATACATAAACAAGAAATGCAAGAATCTGAATGGGCTTTCCCCCAAACTGCATCTGCTCAACACAAATGATTGCATCCTAAGCATGCTCATATTTTCCATAATCGGAACTCCAAACACCAAGGGCATTCCCCTCTGAACAAGATGTAGCCATGTAGTTTGCACATACCTTCCATCCCATTGATTAACTCTGCAAGTACCTGAAATCAAATGTATTTTCCTACCAAATAGAACCACATTAGTGCATCAAAACCAACCAAATTGTGGGCTAACATACTCCCCTCGTCTTAATTGCAAAGTCGTCCTCGACGAGCCAAATTGTTCCTGCGCTCAAATCATCCAACATGTGCTCGTCACTCAATCAAATACAAATCTTTACCTTGCATGCCTATTCTCTTCTTCCTCAATGTAGCACCTACAATCACCCTCGTACAATCATCGGTCAATACCAAAATCCAATCATTTCACTTACCATCTTCGTCCATCTCCTCGCATCTTCATCGACATGTCCACCTGTCTACAAACTTCATTAAAACATATTAGATCATTTTTCATCAAACACCACATCTACTACCAAAATGAGAAGCATCCATATCAATCATCCATATCACACATATATACTCAACACACACATCACGATCCCGCATCACACATGCATCCTCGTCACACACAACATACATACATGCAAGCAGAAGACATGTCCACATTCGCTCTTGTCACTCTTCTCGACTGTTCGTTCAACACATCACAAATCTTTGTTCCACATGCATACTCAACACACTTTCCACACACACCATATATAATCAAAACCATTCCCCACTTTTATTTTTGATACTCTTCTTGGTCATACGATCGCTTTCCTGATTTCTTTTTCTCGTTTCTAGCTAAGTTCTCTCGCCGATTTTTCATTCCCTTTCTACCTAGGGTTTCCACTACCCGCTTATACTGCCACCTCCCCAATTCTTCTTCCGTTTCTCATCAAGTCCTCTCGTCTATTTTTCATGCCTCTTTGACCTAGGGTTTCCTATTCCCAATTGCCTTCCTATCTATCTCTCGTTTTTTTGCTTGCTCATCGACTAGATCCTATGCTAGGTCACCACCACCTCTTGAATCGATAGACATGCGGCAAAGACCACTCAAGCCTAACACGAGCTCACTCTAACAAGATCACTCATCGTCGATGCGATTCTGAACTTCACAAGTCATTGCACCACCTAAGAGCCAAACTGAACACTTCTGGAAGGTTTGCAGACAAACAATGCAACTAGCACGATTGGATTCCTCAAGTCCAAGCTTTCCATAGACACATCGCAACCAAAACCCTAGCCGAGCTTAAGCTTCAATTTGACATGTTTCATCGGGAGCCCACACATAACCCAAATCCCCACAACACAAACACATATATTCCCATCCGAGCATCATGCTCTCTCACCTCTCTTATGTCCCCCCTCGAGCGAGGAATTCTTCTCATTCATTTTTTCCACATTTTTTCTCTCTTTTTTCATCATTTTTTCATATTTACTCACACTTGCCAGCCTACGCTGAAGCTGGATGCGACTCGTGGACTCGACCACCCGATCGAGTTTGTTCCACCCATCTACCAACTCAACGCAGCGCACGACACACAGACAGCTAGCCCTATGTGAAACCGACGTCGGTTCGTGGCTTTGACCACCCGGCCAAAGTGGATCCACCCACCTATCAGCCCACGTAGGCGCATAGCCACATGCACATATACATAAACATATATTTTTCTCATCTTTTTTCATTCCCGCATCTCGAGAATTAGGAGACAAAAGAAAGGACTTTTTCCCAACCCAACCAATCACGACACACACACATATATCCCCTCGTGGACATCCCAATGAGACATATCTCCTCTCTGCTGCCACTCAAGCCAAAATCCAGCCACTAATGTCATGGTCAACCCGTCCTCGCAAAACCCGCACGTACTAACTACCTTGTCGACCTAAAAACCCCGAAAAATGCCACTTCAGTCCTAAGCATACAACAGACTTGGTCCGCCCGTCCTCACATCTCAGACTCGCAATCCGCAAAGCAAACCCTAATCAAACTCAAGCCGTCCTAACCGGCATCCATCATATCATCTTTTTCTTTTTCATCTCCATACTCTGCCTCGCAGAGATTCCACATGATTCGATAGCTTGCTGATATTGTCCTCTAGCCAGGCGATACGGTCTGGAAGGCCACCATTCATTACTACACCTCTTAATGCCTCGAGCTTCAAAGCTAAATCCCTTATCCCTTCTTCTTTTCGCTCATCACTGCCTTGGAGTCGAAAAATCTCATCATCCACTTGATGGAACCGAACCCACATTTTCTTCTTCTCCTCTCCTAAATGGCTCATCTTCCTTTCTAATTCCAAAGGAACCTCCTCGCTCCTCCCGACTTGGCCAGACAACTTTTCAACCTCTTCTCGAATCGACCTCTCCTCCCAGATTCTACTCATATTTTCTACTTCCAGATCATCCACTTTTTTTGACAACTCCTTTGCCTTTTCTAACTCCAGGCCTATCGCCTCTAACTGGTCCAACATCACTTTTAGCTCTTCCTCTATTCTACCTACTTTCGGATCCTCTACTCGTTCTCGCATCTCGTCGTCTTTCCGATTCATCCACCTACCTAGCTTGTTACTCAACCTTGCATTCTCTTTCTCTACCCGTCTCACTTTCTCATCACTCTCCGCTTGGGAACTTTTCATTCTTTCTAACTCCAGGTGGAACTCGTCACATGCCTTACCCGCTTGATCACTGTATCGACAGATTATGCTTTGTACCTTCTCGATTTCATGCTCCATTCTTTCGACTCTCCTCATTAGGTCATCCTCGTCTCTTGAGAGCTCTTTTTCGATCGCAACTCCAAAGCAGTCGGCTACCATCAAACCGGATCTCAAGTCCCAGACCACGTTTTCACTCTCAGGCATCACACGATCTTTCCTCCAACTTTTGTTTACTCTTTTCCACTCCTTGTTTTCATTTTTCAACATTCGTACTTGCTTTTCCCAAGTTCCTAGGATCTTGGCCATTTTCACTTGATTTTCCTCTAATTTCTCTATTTTCATCCTCTCGTTATCTCGCTCAACCTGCAACCAATTGACTTGACATTCCAAGCTCTTCACAAGTTCTACCAAGTCTCGATCATGAGATCCAGTGTCCTTGCTTTCACTTGCTCTCGCAGTCTCCGTTGACGAAGTAACTCCACCCTTGTCAACTTCCACATACAAGGAGGATAAAAACCTATCAGATTGATTCGTTGTGACCTTTACGCCAGTCACCTCTTTTGAGCCACACACGTGCTCGCATAGTCTCTTTTTCCCGCAGTCCTAACATGTGGGGACAAAATCCAACGGGGTGCATACACGAGGGCAATATTTGGCTATATGCCCAATCTGCTCGCAACACCAGCATCTCACATAATTTGATATCGGGCCAAATCGCCACCCTCGGTTCACATGATGTCTCATGGTCGGACGAGAATCTATCCATCTCCTATTTTGTCCAAAATTTGGTTGCCTCATGTTGGCATTCTCCAAACCACATGCTGGCTTTTGTTGGGCCATTTCTTTAATGAAGGTCAAAGCAGATTTGGGATCGAATTGGCTGTGCCACACGATTGGGGCACCAAGCGAACTCGTAGCACTCTCGATGAGAAGTGCTAAGCCAATTCCCGGCAAACGCACCAAAATGTTAAGTTCTAATGCCCAAGGAAAAAGTGATTATACAAGACTTTATTTTGTTCAAATCCCTCGGAATCGGTCCAATTGGATTACTTAGAGCACATAATTCTCCCTCGAGGAATCCTTCCTTTGTATATGGACTAGCTCATATGTTTCCCGACAAACGCACCAAAATGATGGTTCCTTAGTCCAAGGGAAAGTGCCTACTTATACTTATGCTTTGTTGCAATCACACGATATTTTACCGTTTATCCTTCCTCAAATTATTCACTAGTGCTCGAATATACTCTGATCTCTTCGTACCCTTTCTCTTACTTTTAACTCCTTCCTCTCACTCACTCACGTGCACCTACTCTTTCCCCTTTCTTTTACCCACTCACTTACACACACTCATATACTTCCACTTACACCTACACTTGCACACTCTGTCTCTTCCTCTCTTCCTTGCCCTCCTTTTCTCTCTCATTCACACTTCTCTTACACCCAAACAATTTTTTTTTTTTTTTTTTTTTTTTTTTTTGGTAACAAAGAAAGCTCAAGTTATGGTGAGATACATAGAGAGTAGAGCACACAAATCTCAATAACATCAGGAGCTTCCTGTTCTACATCAGAGTTATGAGAAAGCTTTCCTTCTTGACACCTTTGCTCATGCTTAGCTCTTCGGACAAGATCTCTTCCATGCATCAACAACTTAAATTTTCCCTGTCATGCAGAGAAAGCAAAACTTTTCTTGTCCTTCCCACCTATGGTAACCTGCTAGATCTACCACTTTGTTTCTGATATATTTACACCAAGCACATATAAGCAAGCGAACAAAAATAAACACTATATGCAGAGGTACAAAAAATTCAGATGCAGAGTTCTTTGTAGCAGTTTATGAGGCGTGCCTCAGATGAAGAGCCTTTTCTTGAATTAAATCAGCAAATTCTCTCAAATGTTCTTCACAGTCAATTCACAAATCATTAGCCATCTTCCAACTTATACCGTTACATTACCATCAAATCAAATGTCAAAGTTGATTGAGCTTCGAACATTGACGGAGCAGACCAAGGACCGTATTCCTTCTTGAATAACAGTGTGGCAGCCAAAAATTCAGTCCGAGATAAGTAGCATAATGGCCATCATGGTATTCTCCAGCACCTGCATCTTTTGATTTTGCTCCATAGCACCTCTCCTTGGATCTTGGATATTAGATCAGTGCTTCATTCACAGCCCCATCCTCTGACATGCCATAAACTGGATCTGACAAGCTTCGTGATAGTGGGGGGTTTCCGATCATAACGACATTTCCCATTCGTCTTAGATGACGAGCAGCCCATGGTACAAGAGTTCACGCCTTTCACTATAATCTCTGGGTTTGAATGGGGAGCCACATCAGATTCTGAAGGGGAAATGCCTCCAGATGGTACTGGCCACTTTGGTAATGCACCACCCATGATGTGTGAGCAGTCTGTATATGCAGATCCAAGCCCAATCCCAGCACTAAAAGCAATCACTCCCCATCTTGTCACAAGACTTCTGAAAAAAAAAGGCCGACGCTGCTCCAGCAAGGGAAGAGTAGAAGAAGCGGTGCAGGGTGAGATCGTAGCAAGCATCCCACTTTGAGTCCATGTCCAGCTTGGGCGTGCCACCCGTCATGTCTTCCGCGTTCTCTGTCCCTTCCACGCGAGCTGTAGCCCACCCTCCAAAATTGAAGAGAGCACTCCCCCCCCCACTTATCTGTTCGTGAAAAAACGAGAGAGAGACTCCCTCGTCCACACCCCCTTTTATCACGTTTGTCAAACAGATCCTGAGCCTCCAATAATGCGCCACACTTGGAATACATATCAATCAATGTATTTCCAATGGTTTGATGTCTTTCATATCCCACTTTTATTATCTCAGAATGCAGCTCATGTCCATGTGCTACGCCCCCCGTACATCTGCAAGCTCTCAGACAGCAAACAAAAATAGCCGGATGAGGGAGAATGCCCTTATCCTGCATTTGTTTATGGTATGAAAGCGCCTCTTCACTGTATCCATGTTCTACAAGACCTGCAATCAATGTAATACATGACACTTCATTGTGAATGGGCAGTTTGTCGAACACTTCTTGTGCTTCTTCAAGGAAGCCAAGTTTGCCATACATGCCTACAAGTGCACTTGCAACAAAGACATTCTGTTCAAGCCAACCTCTTTTCACAATTTTTGCGTTGATTTTGTAACCTATGTTTATAGACCTTACCATCCCACATGACTTCAAAACTAAGACGACTGTAGTGCCATCATAATGAATCTGATTCTTTTCCATCGCCTCAAACCAATATAAAGCTTTATCACCCTGACCATGTTCAATGTATGCTGATATCAAGGCATTCCACAAGATTGCCTCTCTAGCTTCCGATACAACATCATGACTTGGGAGTTTTTGGAACACATCTTCAGCAGCTGCAGGACATCCACATTTCATGTACACATCAACCATGGCATTGGCCACAGTAAGCGTCGTCTCCAAACCTAACAAGATAACCTCTCGATGTATTGATTAGCCCATGGCTATCGCACCAGCATCACTTCACTTTGTGATTGATTAAAGAATTCTAAGGCTTCTTTACCGAGCCTGTTGTCAATGTATCCAGACATGAGTGAACTCCATGAAATATGTCTTCTGTACCGAAGCTTGAAAAGCACTTCACGTGCTTCTATAAGCAAGCCACAACCTGCATACATGGCCTCAAGATGGTTGTGGCCTTCACTCACCAAGCTTGCATGACAATAGGCATTCAATACATAAACAAGAAATGCAAGAATCTGAATGGGCTTTCTCCCAAAATGCATCTGCTCAACACAAATGATTGCATCCTATGCATGCTCATATTTTCCATAATCGGAACTCCAAACACCAAGGGCATTCCCCTCTGAACAAGATGTAGCCATGTAGTTTGCACATACCTTCCATCCCATTGATTAACTCTGCAAGTACCTGAAATCAAATGTATTTTCCTGCCAAATAGAACCACATTAGTGCATCAAAACCAACCAAATTGTGGGCTAACACCTACCTACAAAAGGTTGAAGGTCCTTACAAGACTCAACTTGAATATCTTAGGACCAACTGATTAGGTGCCTACATCTATGAGGACGGTCTAAGAAGATCCATAGTCTAGATTAAAAACCCGGATCAACCTATTGGACTAGAACATCCAGCAGTGAAGTTTGAAAATGGCGCATACCTGGACAAAGAGGGAACTATGTATGTAGTCACTCATCACCCAGACAGGACATACGAATTTGGTAGTGTGATCCCAAAAACGGACATAGGTGACATAGAGCAAGGGAACATGGGAAGAGAGCCCATGACCCCTCGAGGTAAATCAGTTCTAACGAGAATCCTCACACCAGAGTGGGTGCCCCAAGACAACAAAAGTATAGATTTGCTTTTAAATCAAGAAACCGATGATGCTTTTTGGAGGTATAAGCCTGCCCAACCTCATGAAGTAGGAGCTCTCACTATCTATGAGTTTAAAGACCCTGATAGCCCAGGCAAAGTAACCTACCTAGACAATACGTGAGAGAGGATCTTCGTGGTCACCGAGCATGGCAGGCATGCCTACACATGGAAGGGTGAGTTTGTTTTTCCCGAACCTCGGTCCAATGTGTCTTACAGCCACCAAGGAGTTGGGACCTCCCAAGCTCATGGAGCTCAAAGGGATAGAAGTAGAGACAAACCTGAGGTAAGCTTTGCCAACCCCTTGGGAAGAGAAAGAATGAGAATAGAAATGGATAGAGAAGAAACCAAGAGACCTAGAGCCCCAAGGAACCAAAGAAATGCTGATGATTTCCCTTTGCCAAGGCCGAGAGAACACACTAGGACCCTGAGGCTAACCCAGCTGGTGAAGTACATCAAGAATTACTTCGATGGTACAGGAGACCCTTACGACCATGTGGCAAAATTTAGGCAAGTCTTGAAAGCTGAACAGGTTGAGGACCTATTCACACAATACAATGCTTTTGGCCTGACTCTTAGAAACACAACTCTTACATGATTTCAACCACTACATGAGAGGCAGTTTAGGAGCATAGACCAACTTTTAGAGGCTTTCATCACTGAGTTCTCTAAGAGTAGCATACGGCATAATACCTCCTCCCCGATTCATAGCTTTAAGCAAACACCTCAAGAGACGGTCAGACTAGTAGGAAGACGGTTTAGGCAGTACCTAGAGAGGTTCCCGATGCCTGAGTTACCCACACCAGCCAAGCAAGTGGCCTTGTTCTTAGACAGATTGCTAAGTACTAAATTGAGATCATATGTGTACTTGAAGGACCCTAGGACCATAGAAGAGTGTATACGCATGTGCATTGACATCGAGGATAACCTAGGGGAGGAATTAGAACTTTCAAATATCTACAAAGGTTCAGATAGTTCTACTAGCCTCTTTTCCTCGAAATCCACATCTATTGAGGAACTTGCTGAAAAAGTAGCTCAGAAACTAGGAGTCTCTAGTAAACAAATACCAAGGTTTGCACCAGTGAAAAGATGCTATACTTGTGGAGGTGACCATATGGCGAATGTATGTCCCATTATGACCCAACCCCAAGTGAATCCTAGTAGCCAGTACTGCACCATAGAACGGAGGTACACCAATCACACGACACAAGATTGCCCATACAATAAGCAAACAGTTAGGCAAACACATCCACAACCATACCCTCAACAAGGAAGATACCAGAACCAGTATCCACCTCAACAATATGGTAGACCACAACAACCCTATCAAACCCAACAAAGGCCTCAACCCGTGTTAGTGCAACAACCCCCTGCTCCAAGCAATGTGATTCCAGTAAAGTACACAACTGCAGAAGAGAATCTGAATAGAGCCATAGTGCCAGTGACACCATTGCTTTCTGAAAGTGATCCCGATGATCATAGTTTTGACTCTACTCACATTAAAAGCACGCAGGCTTATTACATGCAGTCACCTGAGCATGACGAGTCATACTATTATGAGGACCCAAGTGAACCTAGTGGGGAGCCTGAGTATGCAAATTTCATGTACACAAACCCCAACTCTAGACCGCAACCTAGGCAGGTATGACCCCCATTTCCTAGAGGACCATGCTTCAGATATCAGGGAGATCACCTCATACGTGATTGTCCACTGCCTGCCCCTACACAAACCCAACCAGTGACAATTCAGGGCTTCTGTCAAGATTGCGAAAAAGAGCATCTCTTACGAGATTGCCCGAAGAACCCCAATAACCTGCCAAAAATCACTCCTATAAATGTCATTGGACTAGTAGTAGACTCTATAGGAAGTGTAACTTCCACTGCCCCAATGCATGTGGTCACTAGAGCTCAAGCTTTGCAGCAAACTCAAGGAGTAGGGCATGAAAAGAGTTCTGAGGTTAGTGAGACAGAGAGTATAACCAAGAAAAGGACGAGAGCATGGAGAGATATCCGGGAGAGAATGAAAAGACAATGGTCACAAAAAATGAGAGAACTTGAAGAAAGCTTGAGAGAAACCAAAGCGAAGATAAGTGAACTCGCATCTCAAAACCACTCTCACACTACCCCACCACCATCCTTTCCATCTCCTGCCGACCCATCACTTTCCATTCCCCAACTTCCTAATCCACCACACATAACCCACCCACCACCCAGAGTAGGATCAGTCCTAGCTGATCCCACTCCTGAGGATCTAGACATGATGCTCAAAGCATATCAGGCCAGAATCCAGGAAGGGCCAAACGTGACAGATCATGACTCTATGTTAGAGCCGATATAGAGGTAGAGAGAACAAAACTCTGTGCTAAGATGGTAGAATTGCTGCAAGCCATGTTTGAATCCAGTCACTTGTTCAATAGCCCTAGCTCCACTAGAACACCGTTGCATTTCGATGGTCTATTAGATAGATTGGAGAGGTTACTTACAAAGTCTGGAAAAGGAGCCACCTCCCAGGCTAAGGAGAGGGCAAGTGATAGAATAAGCCTTCCTGCCCAGGAAGCTTATGTGCCTAACTCCACTGAACCAGACACTTCTTCTTCTATGAATCGGTATTCACTTGAATTCCTCTGAGAGATTCAAGAAGAGAAATGGGCTAAGGAAAGTGAAGACCCGCCTCCCATTGAACTTGTGGATGATGCACATGATCAATTTCCACAAGATATTCCTTCCATTTATGGAGAGCAAGAGAGTGCCCACTCGCATGAAAGATTAGACTTTGAGTCTAATTCCTTGCAAGAGTTACGACATTTCACAGGCCCATGGGAAACTAAGTCAACATGCATGAGAGCACCCACGGTCATGATAAGAAACGAAGATTCGATCATACCTAGGAATACTAAGGTAGTAAAGAACACTAAAGTGCAGTGCAACCTCACTTTAGAAGAGCTACTCAAGGTTAAGCCTGAATTGTGGAAACATGTGGCCAAACAAGTGCCAGACGTAGCGAAATCTCGTTCCGAGGTAGGATCTCATAGAACAGTTCCAGAAATACCATTGGATAAGATAGGAGACATGAGTGAAGGAGAAGAAGGAAATACCTATCTCCCAGTTACCCATCAGGGATACACAACCAAGGCAATTTTGGACTCAGGTGCAGGAGTTGCAATTGCTACCACTTCCCTATGGAAGCGTTGGGGCAAGCTAGCACTCAGGCTAACGAGAATGAAATTGTAGATGGCCGATGGTCATATTGAGAGGCCCTTAGGATTGCTAGAAGGAATAACTCTCACTACATGTGGTGTTGAGTTCGAGCATACTTTTGCTATATGCGACTTTAGCAAAAACCAAGCCTACGAGATGATTTTGGGAAGGCCATTTATGCGACAGTTGCAAGTGGTATAGGATTGGGGAACCAATTCCTTGTATTTGCAACACCTAGGTGTTACAACCAAAGTTAATCTCAAGGATTACTCTCATAGAGATGTACACCCCATCCAACGGAATCCCATCCATAGAGCCAAAGACGATACTGAGTCAGTGCATTCCATAGGATCAGGATCCTCATGGATGCATGAAGACACCCACTTATGGATGTGCAAAGTAGCAGTAGAAGAAGAGAAGAGAGAAAAAGCGAGAGATCTAGGTGCGAAGGAAACCCATAGATCAAATCAAGACCCAACCTATGCACCTGTAGTATTTCCTGACGAAGAATTTGAGCCTCACGACTGGGCAGAAATTTTAGCAACAATGGATGTAGCCATCAACGAAGAACAATGGACACCCCACTATGATGAAGATGGCTATGACATTTTAGTCTTATCCATAGAGCCAATCATGGGAGACTCAATTTTAGAAGAATGCGAACCTAGCCCTGATGCATTTGAGGATGCAAGTGACTCCGATCTAGAGTCAATCATTATGGACCCACCATTTGCATCAGAGGAAGAATACTTCTATGAGGTAGAAGTTTACCCTCAGAGACATGAAGAGCTCACTAATGATGTGAGATTAACCACACAAGTGACCACCAAGAGTGAAGGAAAGAAAAGGAAGAAGAAAGAAGTCACACCAGAGGAAGAAGAATCTTTGTTTGAGGTCCCTGAAAACTTTAAAAAATATGAGATAGATGATAGGAGAGTCATGATAAGAATTCCTAAACACGAGGCACAATCAGGAGGGGCCTATGATGGCAAGGAAACTACTAAGAAAATAGTTGTAACCATAGAAGAGGGAGAAGAAAGATGCACATACATAGGGCATGACCTAACGGAAGAAGAAGAGCAAGAGTTGATAGCTTTGCTAAGAGAGTACAGAGATGTATTCGCTTGGAGCTACAAGGACCTGAAAGGTGTAGACCTTGACATATGCTCACATACGATCCCCATGACCTCAGATGCTAGACCCTCTAAGCAGAAGCCTTACACATACAATGACAACTACGCTGCCAAGATTAAAGAAGAGATAGATTGCTTGGTTGAAGCTGGATTTATCTATGAAATTGAGCACACTGAATGGGTATCCCCCATTGTCGTGGTGCCCAAAAAGAATGGCAAATTACGTGTATGCATTAACTTGAAGAAGGTTAACGCAACCACAATCAGAAATAGTTATCCGCTTCCTATCATTGAGCATCTCTTGGAAAGAGTAGCAGGCAAGGAAGTATACAACTTGCTTGATGGATTTTTTGGTTACAATCAGGTAGCCATTGCTCCAGAAGATCAGCATAAGATGACTTTTGCCATAGAGTGGGGCATATTTGCTTTTCGGGTAATGCCATTTGGGCTTACCAATGCACCCGCTACCTTTCAAAGGTTGATGTATCACGTGTTTAAAGGTTTCTTGAGGAAGAATTTGGAAGTCTATGTTGATGATCTTTGCACTCATTCAAACATTAGACAAACCCATGTACCTGAACTCAGACAAATCTTTGACAAATGTAGAGAATATCAAGTCTGCATGAACCCAGAAAAGTGTGTTTTCATGGTCAGGCAAGGCCAAATTCTAGGAGACATAGTGTCAAAGAATGGCATATCCACAGATGAAGAGAAAGTGAGAGCCATCGCAGAACTGCCTAGGCCAAAGAACGTCAAGGAAGTACAAGCTTTCATGGGCATTGTGGTTATTACCGATGCTTCATACACATGTATGCAATTATTGCAAACCTCTGTACGGACTTTTGACCAACTTTGAGTGGACTGATGAATGTGAGAATTCCTTCAATGAGCTTAATGATGATTGTGTTCAGCACCTATCTTGACCACACCAGATTGGAACAAACCCTTTCATGTTCATGTGGATGCCTCCAATTATGCTATTGGATGTGTACTTGCACAACCTACTGGTGAAGGTAATATGGATCTTCCAATTGCCTATCTCAGTAGACAGTTGAATGCAGGTGAACGAAATTATACCACCACTGAACGAGAAGGATTATGCATGGTGTATGCGGTTAAAAAATTTAGACACTATTTTCTTGTACCAATAGAGTTAGTGAGTGATAGAGGCACGCACTTCTTGAACGAAGTCATAGAAAACCTTCTCCAAGAATTCTTGGTAGTACACAAGAAGTTTGCCCCCTATCACCCACAAGCCAATGGACAAGCCGAAAGCACAAATAAGATTCTGTGCAATGTGCCCACCAAATTAGTAAATAATAAATGCTCTGATTGGGACAAACAGCTACACCACGCTATTTGGGCATACCGAGTTGCCTATAAAACGGTAATCCAAGCCACTCCCTTTCAAATGGTATTAGGCCAAAATGCAGTGCTACCATTGGATTTTTCGATACCTACATTAAGAGTAGCACAGGAGCACAAGTGGACAGGCCATGAACTCTCATCTAGAATCTTCGATCTTGAACGCTTAGGTGAAACACGATTGAGAGCTGCAACAGGAATCTATGCAGCCAAGAAGAGGCAAAAGGTGTATTTCGATACACATGTGAAGGATAAAGGCTTGAAAGCAAGAGACCTAGTCCTAGTATACACATTGAAGCAACATGCACGAAAATTAGAGAAAAGAGGCTATGGACCAATGATTATCAATAGGATCTCCACAAGTGGAGCAGTACAACTAGCCACTCTAGAAGGTGACATACTACCAAGTTACATAAGCGAATGCAGAGTCAAGTTATATCAAGAACCCCTAACAGAAGAAATGCTAAATCGACTCAATATTACAAAGAAACGTAAGAAAGAGGAAAAGTGAATTCGAGAAGAAGCACAGGCAGAAGCTTTAGAATGCATCCAATGAATGAAACTAAGAAGACAAGGTAGAGATCAGCCCATGACTCACGCTCATGAAGCTCTAGGTTATCACATGGCCATGTGCGAGGCTTCAGGTGAACGGTCCCATAAGATAGTTGATCGATGACCTTTTGTGACCCTAGAAGTAGGACAAGGAGAGAGTGCAAGGACCGTGAGAGCTTTAATTGATTCAGGAGCAGCCACTAGTGCAGTTCGGCTTGCTTACTGCCAACAATTGAAATTGGAGGTAAAACCCCTAGAAGCATATCTGATAGGATTAGGAGGTGTTGAAACCCCTTGCATGGGAGAGGTGGAGCTTCCCCTCTACATTCAAGAGGTCCTAATGTCAGCAAAAGTGTTAGTATGTGAAGACGAGGATCTTACCGAACCTCTAGTCTTGGGCGAAGACTAGATCTATGATCACGCAGTGAACCTCAACCTAAGAAGTGGACTTCTTCAGGCTTGGGCAGGCCAAAGCCGCCTTACGATTGAATTAGAAAATCAAGCACTCAAACCATTAGAAAAGGCACCAACTCCTGGTCCCTCCAGGAGCCCACATGATGATAACAATGCTGTTCTTGTCCACAGTTCTATGGTGCAGAGGATTGTCACTCTCGACGAAGGTACAGAAGTCAATAATGAGTTCCCATCTGTTCCAAAGAAGATTCTAAAGGGGCGGGCTCAACAACACACAGCACTGAGGACACCGATGATCAAGAAGCATGAGCACCAACCTAGGCATTATGAATTACCTCATGGCATGAAGCAGATCTGGATACGCAAGGGGGAAAAAACCACGGCTCCAGAGGCAGGTTCTCGAAAAAGCATTAAGCGAGCCCCACCATCAAGGACTAAAACGATGGCTAGGCAACACTCTAGCTATACCATTTCTATTTGGGTCCCTAAGCGGTTAATGAAGGCCATCCCCAATGCTAGACAGATATGGGTGCCCAAGGTCTGCTTACGAGCCCAAATAACTTCACCTCCAGTCACTAGCTTAAATCAACACTCACAAGTACTCTTGGCAAACAGCTCAGGGAAGATACCTACACCTCACACTGCTACACCTTCGGTCAAACCTAGAAATGTCTGGAAATGGGTACCCTAAAGGTCCCAAATCCAGCACAATCTAGTTCATAAATCTTTACCTGTCATCAGCTCTAAGAGCTATGAATCCTCAATCAAATTTTGGAGACTTAAACCCTGTATCAAACCCCCTGACCCAATTTTGTAAATCCATCCACTCTGATGTAGGTGCATTCTGAGTCCATTGCATATCCAAAGTAGGCATCTAGGATGACACTAACCTCTAACCAACATTCACACTTATCACAAACACTTCACCTCTAACCACTAACCATCTGGAATGTCATGTTAGTATTGTGAAGGGAACACCATTACATCTTGTTTCCTATGCAACACTAATGTGCCCTTCTTCTTCTAGCAGATAAGCATCAGAAGTCTCATGGCTGTAACAGCAGGCATGAGATCCCAAGCAGGCACGAGTACTCAAATGAATTGTGATACCTTGCCGAAAAAGTTTGAGTTGAACATCACTTTAATCAGGGAGGCCCTTAAGATGTACGTCACCCATGTAACCTCCAATCGAGATCCTTTGATATCGGAGTCTATGAAGAACAGTAAACTCAAGGAGTTGAAAGAGATGTGTGCTCTCACCCCAAACATCGCCATACCACTCCGAATGTGCCTTTAACACTTCGCATTTCCGGCTCAAGATCGATTCACTCAGCCTCATAAAAAGATTTGGTACGGGTTATACCTAGCGGAGACAGGGAGCTTGCCTATTAAAATGCCACTGTGGATCCTGAATCAATTATATGAAGCGGGAAAACGAGGAGTAAGGAAGCCTAGTTTGCATGGTTGTTGTGCCATTACAAGAATTATATACAGATGCCTCGCTTACGATGTGCCGATTGCACGGGCACTTAAATACTCCCAGCTACAATTCGTCCAGGGGCAAAAACCAGGGGTTCAAGTAGCTAAAAGAATGCGTGGCTCTCTTTCCCATGTGCTAATTCCTCGTGAGTCCACCACAAAAATCTTCCCTAGAGAAGAAGCACAGGTGGCTCCATTCACGATCCATCTCCAACGACCACAATCAGAGGGTGTGGTACTCCATCAGCCCCACCACTACCCACGGATGCTGAGTTTGCCTCCATGGCTACATTGGAGGAGGATACATCCTTTGACTTTGAGACTTTCTTGCAAACAATGCAGCTATCTGAGGGTGAGTTCTTCTCATACACTGACGGTCCCGGATCATCATCCCAAAGAGGACGGCCACACAGTGATGCATGAAGAGTACATTGGGAAGATGAGGCACAACAAACTCACGTTGAAGGCACACCGGAACGAGAAGAGGCACAAGAAAATGAATCAGAGGAAAGTGAGGAAGAAGCCCCTGCCTACACTGCACAACTCAAACGGCTCTACAAAACGATCAAGCAAGTACAAAAAAGGCATAAGTTGTCAGAAGAGGCAAATAGAGCACTAGTGAACTAGATGCTGCAAGCGGAGAATGTAGACTCTCATTTTGCAGAATCATTGAATCTTTTGGCAGATACTTGTGGAATAGTAGAAGCCATGCGGACCATGGTACATCGTACCACCCCTCAATATGACCAACGAAGGATCGATATGCGATCGCGAAGGGGGAAAATGATTCAGATGGAAGTCTCTACCTCACTCCCTACCACCGCTCAGGAAGATGTGCACATGACCAGCCCCACTAACACTGATGCACGCGACGACAACACACAAATACCATCTCCCCCATCACCTCCCATCCAACCCACCAAACCCCTCGCCACTAGCATCAATGAACAACCCATAAGCATCCTTACTGAACCTATACCACACACCACCATTTTGCCATCCTTACCTATCCCTACCTCTATCATTGCTTGCCCATTTTCCGAACCTCATATAGGTCATCCTGCCACCCATCAAACCATATTAGGCCACCCATCTTATCAACCAGCTCTTGGACAGCCACATCTCCCTACCCAAACATTAATACACCCAATTTCCCTCACCACTATATTTCCTCTTTCCCAACTCCCACCCACTAGGCCCTTCTTAACTTTCCCATAACCTACACAAACCACCCTACCTCCATTTTTGGCAAACCTTGTAAATATAGTTCAAAAAATTGAGAATCATAATAGAAAGTCCCTTTCCCACCCCACCTCCCCCACATTCACGGCCACCACTAACACACCACCCACCATTCCAGTATTCATGATTCACACTTCACACACAATCACGTCCGATTCCATGGACAATTCACCCTCCACAGGACCACTCACCACCACTTTTGTCTCCACATCACCACTTGTAACTTCACGCACGTCACCACATACACCCATTGTTAGCACCACATCCACCTTTCCCTTCCCCATCTCCCAACCCCTTGCATCTCTCACCTCCACCTCTGCATCCACCTCATTTAGTCATGCACTAGACACCATGCTTGAAGTTGTCTCCCAACTTAAATAGGAATATAGGTTGTTGGAAGAAAACAATAAAGAGCTTTGTACTCTGTCTTCCCACCTCCAGGCACATGTCAATGCCTTGGAGTTGAGTAATACAACATTACAACATGAGGTTACTGCCCTCCAACAATCTCATGCCGAGCTCGAAGCCAAATATATAGAGACGGATAAGGCGATGGAAGAACAACTCAGAGATCAGCTAGCCCGCAATGCTAGACTACAAAGAAACATGGCTTTACTCCGACGACACCTAGCAGCTATCCAAGAAGAGAACAGAAGATTACAACAACAAAATCAAGACAATCTCAAAGCTGCCATAGAAAACACTCCAGGGCCACCCATAGATCCTGCTAGCTTCTGAGCTATCCCTCTGAAAGTATCCAACAAATATTGGAAACCTATGCCAACCTCTTAGAAGCACATGATCAACTTGCCGACCAAGTGAAAGAACTACAGAAACAACCAATGCTCGTACCACACATGATAGAACCAAGAAATGTGGTCAATGCTGCTACTTCACCAGAGCCAGAATCTTCCACAGCCAACGAGGTACTTGAGCTACGACAACAAGTGGCAGAATTAAAGATTAAGTTGTTACAATATGAACGACCCCCCTCTCCACCTGATCAAACATCAGAGGAAGAAGCAGTAACCATTCCTGTGGAAGAGACCTTTGAAGATAACTATGAGCCTCAACCTCTTCCAGGAGGCAGAGTCACGGAGGAAGGACAAGACACATATGAGGAACCCCCTTCGGCATGGATGAAACAAGTAGAAGAAATGGGGCCAACTCATGAGGAGCGTATATCCACTCAGATGCTGGCCATGAAGACCATTGAAGAAACCATACTTCAATCAGAATATTTTTGGCACCTTGCCTCTAGAAGACTGATAACTAGTTCAGAGTTACACTATAAGCCCTAATTTGTGCTCTTGGCAAACTACAACGCTGAAATCAAAAGAGTCACCAATAGGTATCCTTCCTTTGCAACACAATTCCAACCAGAGGACATCCCGGAAGAAGCTAGAAGAGGTGCCATATTCCAACATATCTGGAGGCAAAAATTACTTGAGACCTATCCGGAGATGCTACGAACATGGGATCACACTCCCATGCATTTGAAGTATAACCCTTGCTTTGGGCCACTGCAGCGAAGAAGATCATGGAAGGCATTTGCCATCAAAGTTCAGAACAATAATAATTGCAAACAATGGCTAAATTACCCCTCCATTGCACCCCCAACAGGCACACCAATTGTAGCCTACATGATGGCTACTATCAGACACTGGATGCCACGCCTACATCCCATGCCTGATGTCGCCGCACAATGATGCTCAAAATCCTGGACATGATGCAAGTAGTGTGAAAGACTTTCCGCAATGTACGTCACATCCAGCCACCAATTTCGGGCTTCATAAATGGTAATTATGAATTACTTTATGATATGAGCACGACCTCGAGTATTTGAGTTGCTTATGCATGGCATGCAAGGATCAGATATCTCCCTGCCTGCTACAAGCAAACCTTTGATGGCATGTTCAACACGGGGTTTTGGGAATCACACTCAGAAGTGTTCGCGCCATGCCCAACTCATCTGCTACAATTATTCATATGCGAACAAACAATGCATTTAGAGCTCTACACCACGCCACAACCTAACATGCCTGGCACTGTTAATTGGGATGCCCTTCAAAGAGACCTGGTCAGGGGACTACGAATCAGAGAACAAGAATTGGCAACCGACATACTACAACACTACATCGATCAAATCGTGGAGCAAAAGTCTATCAGAGATGACAGATGCTAGGGGGGGAAGAGTGTTGGCATCATATGGGAAGAAGCAGGTACGGGCATACATGCAGATCTAGCACTGAGGCAACCCATCATTTTTTTTCAATCCTTACATCATTTTAAAAGTGATTCTCATCACTGAAAACCATTTTAAATACCATTTCACCTTTTTGTAGCTCCATTTTGTGCAAGCCGAGGAGTGCTCGAGCTTGGGGAGCCTTAGAAGTAATTGCCTACAAATTTTCATATTTTTTAGACCTCGTTTGAGCCCCTCAAATAAGCCCTGGAACCTAATTTTTAATGATTTACACTAGGTCTGGACAGTGCCAAAGCTAGTCAAAAACTATAAATAGAGCTAGAGAGCTCATTTTTGAGGCTAGCTTCTTGTAGATTTGAACTTGTATGAGAACTTGTTTGCAATAGAAGTGATTCCATTGTCTTACTCTCTTTGTTCTTGCTGTGTGTGCGCGTGTGTGTGTGTATGTGTGTGCATGTTGGTGTGCTTCTCACTCACACACGTGCCTTCACTTGCTCGAGGTCTTCATACCATTCCCATGTCTTCCCAGATTGACATTAAAGGAGGTGCTACTCATCACTGAGCTACACACATAGAAAACCCAATGTTGGTTAAGTAATCAACAATCCTTGCATGCCATGCACGAAGGGGTTGCTTCAGCCCATACAAAGTCTTTTGCAACCTGCAAACATATTCTAGATGCTTTGAATCTTCATATCCTTGTGGCTGGTCCATATATAAAATACTTCTTCTTGTAACTCACCATGTAGGAAAGCATTCTTCACATCCATCTGATGCAAAGTCCATCCTTTTGCTGTAGCTAATGCAACAAGTTTCATGACAATAGACATTTTAGCTACAGGGCTAGATGTTTCCTCATAATCAATGCCATATGTCTGTGCATATCCTTTTGCTACCAATCATGCTTTATACCTGCTTATGCTACCATCAACATCATGCTTTACCTTGTAAACCCATTTGCAGCCTATGGGTTTCTTTCCTTGCGGCAATGGAACCAACTTCCATGTATCATTTCCATAAAGTGCAGCCATCTCCTCATCCATAGCTTTTTCCCAATCTGCAATTCCAATTGCATCTTCAAAGCAAGAGGATTCAACATCTTGTATTACCTTTGTCATGTAGGCACAATGACGAGCCATGTAACTATCATATGTCAATCGTTGCACTGAATTCCGCATCCTCCCAGATCTTCTTGGTCATGGGTCACTTCTCCTTGTATCATCTGCATGTGCCCTTCTTACTCCTGGAGTCTTCACAGAGGGCAATCCAAGTTCCTCATCAAGACTCTTTTCTGAACCGCTTGAATCTCCATCAACGTCTTCAAAACCCGCACATGTTTTATGACCAACAGAAAGCTTTTCTTTACCTTTCTTGGATGTATTTGATGAATTTGTTGGACTGAAATTTCCACGTAATCTTCCACTCCATGGTTTTGAGTTGGAACTATTGCTTGGTGATGCATTCGGTCCACTCAAAACCTGAGATTCTGCACTTGATTTTTCAACACTTTCTTTGTCATTTGGTGCAAGACTCAGTCCTTCTTTGGCATCTACATAGAAGCTTGACATTTCATCAAATACCACATCTCTGCTCACCTTTACCTGCCATGTGAGTGGGTTATAACATTTGTATCCCTTTTGCTCAAGGGAGCATCCAATGAAGACACGCTTTTTTGCGTTTGGATCAAGCTTCGTCCTCAATTCATTTGGGACATGTACATATGCAATACAGTAAAAAACTTTCAGATGTGATAAGTTTGGCTTTTTACCTGTAAGCTTCTGTTCGGGTGTAACTTGATGTACAATAGCAGTTGGAGTTCTGTTCATGATGTGCACAACAGTATGCACAACTTCTGCCCAATAACAATGAGGCATATTCTTCTCAGACATCAAGGCTCTTTCTATTTCTGCGATATGTCTATTTTTGTGTTCAGCAACGCCATTCTGTTGTGGTGTGTACCTGCATGAAAACTCACGCTGAATTCCATGATTTTTTAGAAAACTGCTGAACTCATTTGACATGTATTCACCTCCTCCATCAGATCTTAATGTCTGAATGTACTTCCCTGTCTTCTTTTCCACCACATCTTTAAAATTCTGGAAGTGAGTGAACACCTCACTCTTCTCTTTCATGAAATATACCCATAGTTTGCGTTTATGGTCATCAATGAAAGTAATATAAAACCTGCAACCTCCCATAGATGTGGTCTTTGCTGGACCCCAAACATCTGTATGTACTACTTCTAGTACATTCTCACTAACATGCTTGTCATGTGGAAATGATGCTCTTGACTGTTTACCAAATTGACATGCTGCACATACCTTTTGCATTTCTACAACTTTGAAATTTGGTAGTCCATGGACAATCTCCTTTGATTGCATCAATTTCAGCCTTTGCAAGTTTGCATGTCCAATCCCTTTGTGCCACATCTCTATATCTGCAATAACTCCTGCACCTTTTGCATACATAGCTGCATTCATTTCAAGAATCTTCACATTTAAGGTGAACATCCTACCCACTTTGTTTCCTTTGGCAACCAATCATCCATCCTGCTTGTACTCTTCTACATATAATCCATCAGCATTGAACCTGACATGTAATCCATGGTCAACCATTTGTCCAAGAGAAACCAGATTCTTTGTTATATTTGGAACATGCAGCACATCAGCAAGATGTTTTACCTTCCCCTCCTCCATAGACAATGCTATGTTTCTTGTATGCTCAATAGGATGCAATGTATCATCACCTGTTTCAACATATCCAAGAACTGGCATTTTTTGCAAACTACTAAACCATTCTACATGACTGGTCATGTGATTTGAAGCACCTGAATCAACATACCAGACATTATCATTCAATTTTGAAATACCAGTAGACATCGTATTCATCATGTGATGTTGAACCATGAACAGCTTCTCAGAATCATCTACACTTGTGGATGCATAGTTGTTTTGTTGCCTTCTGTTATTTTGATATTTCAACCTACAATCACGTTCAAAGTGTCCAGGTTTACCACAATTCCAACATCCTTTACTATCATTACTTGAATCATTTCTTTGGAAATTTTTGCGACCTCTTTGGCTCCCCCTACCTCAAAACTGTCCTCTTCCTCCTGCATGATTTTGTTGTTGACCTTGGTCTTGGTTATTGTTTCCTCTTCCACTTCCCAAGCCTCTACCTCTACCTCTTTCTCTGCCAGAGTAGAATACCTGCTCAGAACTGGGCTTTCCTTGGGAGTTTGAATCCTCACTAAGATTCTTTTCTTCAATAATCAGCATAGATACTAGATCAACAAAATTCGGAATATTTTCCCTAGTCTGTATGGAAGTTCTAAACTGCTTATATGCAACTCCTAAACGACGAAGACACACTTCCACCTTATCATCATCATCTACATTCACGCCAATAGATGCAAGTGACTCACATATGCTTTTGATCTTCAAGGTGTAGTCACTTACCAACATGCTCTTCTTCTCCAATGTATGCAGCTTGTTCTTGAGTTGCAATTTTCGTGCCTTTGTATTGGTGTCATACAAAGTGACCAAACTGTTCCAAGCCTCTTTTGGAGTCTTGGCATCTTGTATGTGTCCAATCATGCTATCCTCTATGCTAACAAATAGCCAGTACATGACCTTTCGTGCTCCTTGATTCCATTCCTCATATGCTCTTACATGATCTCCATTCAGATTCCTTTCTGGTAACTGCGGAGCATTTTCATTCTCTCCTTCAATGTACTTCCAGTAGCCTTTTCCCATCAGGAAATTCATCATTCTGAATCTCCAAGCATTGAAGTTGTTCTTGTCCAGCTTATCGCTCATAAGCTGACTCATTCCATCTGCGTTTGCCATTTCTACAACAATTCATAACACTGCAAAACACTACAAGCAACACTTCTGCTTGAACACTGTCGCACAATGACCTGATAGTTTGATCTCAGAAAAACACAATTTTCGTGTATCAGTAGTACACGAAATCGCTTGAAATTCTAGATATGGAATATATGAGTGTTGCCGAACACAACGTAAGTTATAGTTTTTGAAATTGACCTGGTTTTTCTATGGGCCAAATGGAGGTCGAGATGGAGGCCTTGTGGGCTCCAAATGGAGGTCGAGATGGCTTCGAAACTTTGATCTTTTGAGGTCTTCTACCTTCACGCCGATTTTCGTAGCAAACGGAGGTCATTTGTGAATTGCGTTTTCTCCATGCCTTGCTGCGTACTCTTCACTGTCACCTTCTCCACGAGATCTCTACAGCCACACTGGCTCTGATACCATGTCGCGAGGAAGGAGATAAGTAAGAGAGCTCACACACATTCTCACTCTGAAGGGAAAGCACACACACAGAATGAGGCAAGGAAGAATAATCTTCTTATTCTTATTCTATTACATAAAAAGGAATGTACAAGAATGACCTAAAAACAAGAATACAACAAGTGCAATATATAAAGATCAATACATAAGAAAAAACCTAATGTCCACAAATGAGTGAACTGGCAAGGAACAAATGTGCCATCACTCTCGGTAGATAAATCTAATAAAGCTCAATGAAGTATCCCTGACATATTCTGGCATGACCAGTATACATGTCAGAGAAATGAAAAACTGGTACGCGTCATCCTGGATCATCACATGTTGAGCTTGATATCTCAACAAGACTGACCAAAGATACCAAAAAAGAAGGACCCCAACCCATCAGACTTCAAAAAGGAAAGAAGAAACACATGGAGCACGACAAAACAAAGAGGAGATGAAGCCTCAAACTTCAACTACAAAATGGATATGGAAACCAAAGAAGTAGCAAGGATCGGAACAACAGAACCAAACGGATTCAGTTTGCACACATGGTTTCACATGCATCTAAAGTATGCATGACAGGGCCATGTTGCGAGGCCATGCATTCGGCACATGATGAGTGTAACAAAAGCAGTGGTGCACATTTTCCACTTGGGAATAGGTCATAGATTCTACTTCCATAGGAATGGACCTACTATGTAAATAAATAAATGCTTCGGCTACACTAATTCTTGTTTTCTTTCAGGATTGAAAATAAAAAAAATATATGTGGTAAGAGATCTTACTTATGCAAGCAAGGGGAACGGAGTGACGCAACTAACAAAATGTCACTACAACACACCGCACCACAGACATGTCTTTTCATGGAAGCTAATGCTCTTTTCATTACAAGTGCAGATGGCTTCTGAGGATTCTGAGGCTACCATTCAAGAGGAGGTGCTGGAATTCCCTCTACAAAGTGTGACTAAAGAAAAAGTTCATTGGTTTAGAGAAGATCAACTAGTAGGGGACTACTTGTTCCTAGTCATGATTAAAATCATGGATACTGACCATCAGTTTCCCATCATGTCCCAAGACTTTAAGGTAGTGTGCGAACTACATCGACAATAGAAATGATGAAGAAAGCGGGCATTCACAAGTACTTTGAATTACCAATATACAAACCTGACTTTCAAAGGTGTATGCAAGTCATGAACGCCTTGTAGCCAGCTTTGCACGATCCATTGGTGCCTGAAGCTAGAGTCCTGGATGCAGTAGGCAAGTGCGTCATTATCCAATTTACACATGACGATAGAAGGTCCTTAAATGACCGATAAAGACACACGAGCATTGGAAGAAAGGATAGAAAAGTATGAAGATTAGCTAAAGTAGGAGCAAGCCATCATAACAGATTGGGAGAAAAGGTATATGGACGACACCTCGGAACTAAGAAAGAAGTGGAAGGTAGCAGAAAATCGATATATAGTACAATGCAATGAAGATGTTGACCAACTCGCTGTCATAGGAGAAGAGCTCCTCAAAAACAAGGAAACGATTATGAAAGCCATTGAAGAGATTAAAGAAAAGGATGACTTAATAAGGCAATTGCAAATTCAATTAACACAACATGTCAATGAGGGGACACTAGTAGTTCCACACTCCACAGCGGCTACGGAGGAGACTGAGGTACGTCCCTTCTCTCCCCCCTTACATCATTCACTGATAAGGGAGGAAACGGAGACCAACATTGAGAGATACACTCGGGATATTGTAGAACTAAGCCAACATGAGCGAGCACTATTGGTGTCCTAGCTTACTGAAGATTTTGAAGATCAAGTGGTCGAAGTCATGAAGGAAGCAAAGATTGAAAGCAAAAATCTGGAATAGGTAATGCGACCCTTCAATGTACCATATGGATTACTTAAAGAGCAAACACGATAGTACATAAAGAACACAACAAATAAAGAGCCAGATAGCAACCTCCATTTTAGCATGCAAACATTCACTGGTCTCTTCAAATACGCTACACTTAACCCTCCTTTTGATGTTTCCGTGCTATAAGCCATTTTTGACTCACTAGCATCCGAGCTCAAATCATAAGGGTAGCTATTCAATTGTTGTGCCCAAGAACGTGCAACAGTACCTACACTTGCTTCTGATGATCTAAAGCTTTGTTGATCTGACTTATGTATATTCTTTCTTGATCTAAGGTTCATGAATTTATCTTTCGTGCTCCCTCAATACACGTTCAAATCACCAATACTTCTTTGTTCTTAGTTACTTGTTTAGTTTTTACTCTTTTAAATTCTTGTCTTGTCTCAATCTATATGTCAGGAATCGAATTTTCATTGTACTTTTGAGTTCTCATTCTATCAAAATTAAGTTCTTTGCTTTAGGGTTTTTGTATCACACACTTTTATCTTGCTCTTGGAGTTGAAATAATTAAGTCCTTTGGACTTGATATGTTCCTATCGTTGTCCTAATTCAATCCACAATGCTACACATTCTTAGCCTAAGCTAGTAATTGATTGAGGGGGTTGAGTATTCTTCCAACCTCGAGTCAACTTTGTTGATCGCTCTGGTGCCCAAGAAGTCATGCTTCCCAAGCCCTGATTACTTCGTTGCTTGCCTTGCTTTGATTGCCCTTGGATGACTCTTGCTAGACCTTTCAAAGTTCAATGTTTAGATCACTCTTCAAACTTAATGAACAGACACTTTGATGTATACACCTTTAAGGGTCCCTTTTCCTTTGGCTAAAATTCTCAAGTGCTCCCTTGCTTTCCTAATCCCACAGATGGGTCAATTTCAATTTATTCTATCTAAATATCCACACATTATTTCTTAGAAAAACTGTTGAGCTCACGTGGGGTTTGCAACGAGATTTTCAATGAGCCCTAGAGCTCAAAAAATGGGTCTTATATGAAAACGTTATGGATGTTCAGGCTCTCGGGGGTTAAAAATGATAGAGAGATTTTTCTCCAAATGTGAGTTGAAGGGTCTCAACATGACTCAAAATTCACCCCAAGTTGTCCTTAAAATAGCCCAAAAATTCAAACCCTAAATTTGGTATTTTAGGTGAACAATCGTGATGGTTTGAGATCCTAATGACGCGTTGTGATGGTCAAGAGAACCATCACGATGGTTCAAATGACACATGGAAAGTGGGTCATCGTGATGACAAAAGCCAATCACGATGGTGTGGGGTCGGTGGGATCGTCACAATGGTCAGTGACTATCACAATGGGCCAACTAAACTGTCATGATGGTTTGAGCCCATCGCGATAGTCCGACTGAGCCGTCGTGATGGCGTGAGCCAATCACAATGGTGCAACGCAATCACCATGGTGCACCAGTGTGATGATTTTTGGGATGTGTCTATGGATTCGTGTGTGGGAAAGTGTCACCTACACCGTGCTATACTCACTTACCAAAAAAGATGACTTTGTTAGACCATCGCGATGGTCTGACACCAATGGCAGAAATGGTAGAAAGTCTGAGTTTTTACCTTTTTGGAGCTCTCTTGCTCTTTTGGAGTACTATGCTTGCAAGAAAACTCAAACACACACACACATATGCAAGCTCAATAGCTCTCTCTCTCTCTTGCATGTCCAAATGAGGAAAATGGGGAGGATAGGTGGATATGGTGAATTTTCTAATTTTTTAGGAGTGGAAGAAGATGATGGGGTGGTGAAGGAGGAGTATGGAGGAGATAAAAAACACAAAAAACTATGCAAAAACAACAACAAAAGGTGAAACAATTACCTTCCAATGCCGTTTCTTGCTATAGTCTTACCATCAAGCGTTCCTCCTAGAACTCGATCCTCAGCAACGATGCCAAATTTGGTGTTTCTCTAGCACAATGGTAGGTACCACTTTAAGAAGCTCCACCTCCTTAATGTCAATCCCCAGAAGAGATAGGAGTGATATGAAGATCGTGAATGCAAGAAGTAGTGAGAGTGAAGGTGAGAAGCATAGAGATGCACACACACATACACACACACATGGAAGAGACAAGCAAGGCACAATGGAAGATAGAGAGTAGACTCTATTGCTCAATAACACGCTTACAAGGTCAAAGCTAACACTAACTCATACAATCAAACACTAGCCAACCTCAAAAATGAGCTCTCTAGCTCTTTTTATAGATTCTAGACTAGTTTTGATCGGTTTCACATCTAGTGTCTGACATAGTTAAAAAATAGTTTCTAGGGGGCATTTGGAGATCTAAACGAGATCTAAAAAGAATAAAAAATGGTATGCTCATTCTACCTAAGCTCGTCAAGCTCAAGGACTCCTCGGCTTCACAAAATGGAGATACTAGATACAAAAGAGGGTGTTTTATAATACATATGTTACAAAAGTGATGAAAATCACTATTTGGTGTTTGAAGAGAACATCATTAAATATAGTTCTTTGAAAAAAGATGAATGTTTGGCTCCCCACGGCTCTTTGGAGTCTGCCTCTACATGCTTGCTCTGCATCTATGCCTTAGGCTACTGCCAACAATGGACCTATAAAGACGTGAAGGGAGTAGATCCAGAAATATGCTCTCATACAATCCCCATGAAGGCTGATGCCAAGCCAACCAAACAGAAGCTCTACACATATAATCGCACTTATGCAGTTGAAATAAAAGAAGAAATTGATAGAGTCATTGAAGCTGGATTTATCTATGAGATTGAGCATACTTATTGGGTGTCTTCCATTGTAGTGGTGCCCAAGAAGAACATAAAGTTGTGGGTGTGTATTAACCTTAGAAAGGTTAATGCTGCTATGATAAGAGATAGCTATCTACTTCCAATCATCAAACATTTATTGGAGTGTGCTGTAGGGAAGGAAGTTTATAGCTTCCTTGATGGATTTTCAGGTTACAAACAAGTAGCCATTGCCCCAAAAGATCAACACAAAATGGCCTTCACCACAAAGAGGGAAATCTTTGCATTTTGTGTGAGGCCATTTGGGCTCACCAATGCACTTGCAACATTCCAAAGCCTCATGTATCATGTCTTCAAAGAGTTCTTTTAAAAAACTTAGAAGTATATGTGGACGATTTATGTGCTCATTCCTAAGAAAGAAGACACCACATCCCAGAGCTCACATAGATCTTCAACAATTGTAGACAATATCAAGTTTTTTTGAAACCAAGAAACTATGTGTTCATGGTACATAAAGGTAAGATCATAGGTCATATTGTTTCTAAGAACGGAATATCAATCGATGAGGACAAAGTAAGAGCCATAGTGGAGTTGTTGAGGCCAAGGTATGTTAAAGAATTACAAGCCTTTATGGGTCATTGTGGATATTACCTTAGGTTTATCCACCTATATGCAATCATAACTAAACCTCTTTATGCTCTATTGACAAATTTTGAGTGGAATGATGAATTCAAAAATTCCTTCAATGAGCTGAAGAGACGTTTGTGCACAACACCAATACTCACCATTCGTGATTGGAAGAAACCATTCCATGTCCATGTAGATGCATCCAATTATGCAATAGGATGTGTGCTAGCACAACCCACAAGTGAAGGAAACCTAGATTTGCCTATAGCATATGCTAGAAGACAACTAAACATGGCTGAACAAAACTATACAACAACTGAGAGAGAAGGCTTAGGCATGGCATACAGCATGAAGAATTTTAGACACTATTATTTGCCAACAAGTTCACATTTTTCACTGATCATCAAGATTTGTTATATTTGGTCAATAAACCTTGCCATACAAGATGCTTAGTAAGATGGTTCCTCTTACTAATGGACTATGACTTTGAAGTGGTTGTTAGGAAAGGTAGGACCCACCTCATGGCAAATCACCTTTCTCACATCACTTCAGGAGAGTCATAGTAAGCAGTGTCTGAGGAATTGCCCGTGAAGGGGAAAATACGTTGGTATCTGTCCTAAGCTTCAGACCTGGAAATAAGAATTTGAAAACGAACAAAGATGAAATTATAAAATTATAAAAATATCAAATATTGGTAGGAATTATGTACAGATAAAATAGAATGACTTTTAATTTTCAAGGTAATAACTCTTCAAGAATTCAAGAGCATGTTTTTATGTCTCTCTCATTGAGAGTGTGCATAAGTAATGTTTACATTTATGAATAACCAAGCACTAGGCTTGGATGAAACACACCAATTGCTCCCCCTCAAGCCTAGTATGCTTGAGTCTTCAATCCTCCTTGATTTCTAGCAACACAATCATGCTTTTGAACTTGTTTAGCTTGATACCATCCAATGACTTAGTCAACATATCTGCACATAAATGATTAGTGGAAACATAGGACAATTGAATATCCTTGCTCATCAACTTCTATCTTACATAATGATAATGGACTTCAATATGCTTGGTTCTAGCATGGTGAACTAGATTAGCCACTAAGTGAAGTGAACTTGTATTATCACAAAAAATGTGAGGAGTTAAGGTATGTAACCCCAAATCAGAGTATAAGCATTTTAACTACATAGCTTCTTGTGTTGCATTTGCCAATCCTCTGTATTCAGCTTCAGTAGATGACAGAGCAACAATTGGTTGCTCCTTTGAACACCAAGAGATTAGTTTTGATCCTAGAAATGACAAATAGAATGAAGTACTTTTCCTGTCATCCTTTGAACCAACCCAATCTGAATCTGAGTAAATCTTGATATCAATTTCAGAGGTGAAGGGGTAGAAAAGCCCTTCATTGATGGATGTATCTACTATCACAAAGAGCTTGATGAGTGTTGGACAGATAGTGGAAAAGGGTTTTGCAAGTTAGGTTCAATAAATTTGGAGCTTTTTTGGAGGACCTCCAACATGGATTTAGGAAAATTGCAAAGGGAGAGAAAACAGGTAGATTGTTTACATTTGAGCTTGAGGATAATAGAAACATTGCACTTTATAATTATAAGGATCAAACTTTGTCTGAGTTAGAGATATGGCACAAAAGATTAGGACACATTGGTAAGAGAACATTGAAGCAGATATGTAGAGATCAATGTGTACTTGGGATACCTAATATATCCAAGCAATATATGATCTATAAATGTGGTGCATGTCAGTTTGCTAAATCACACAGGTTACCCTTTACAAAGAAAGGCTATATGCATGAGGATTATTTGGAACTTCTCCACATAGATGTGTGGGGACCAAGCAAGGACCCTTCAATTTCATGCTCAAGGTACTATGTGTCATTCATTGATGATTTTAGTAGGTGTACTATCTTGTATTTAATGAAACATAAGGATGATGTGTTCAATTGTTTCAAGAAGTATCTTGCACTTGTGGAAAATCAAATAGAAAAAGGCTTAAAGAGGATAAGGTCAGATGGAGGAGGTGAGTACTTCTCAAATGATTTTGATGCATTTTTGCAGGACAAAGGTATCAAAAGGGAGATCACTACTAGATATACTCCTAAGCAAAATGGAGTAGCCTAGAGGAGGAACAGATTGATTGTGGAAGCAGCTAGATCAATGCTAAATGAAAAGAAGTTGTCTAACTATTTGTGGGCAGAAAATGTTTCTACTGCAACTTATCTTATTAACAGGTTACCTTCTAAGTCTCTTGATGGGATGACCCCCTATGGGACATAGCATGGTAGGAGACCATCACTTGAGCATTGCAGAATATTTGGTTGTGTTGCTTATGTGCATGTTCCATCTCAAATAAGAGGTAAGTTAGACCCTAAGGCAGAGAAATGCATCTTCATAGGGTATGATATAAATAAAAAAGGATACATTTTTTATAATCCATCCAACAAAGGATTTGTGGTCAGTAGAGATGTTGTGTTTGATGAAAATGATTCTTGGTTTGAAAGTCAATATAGGAAGGTCAAATTGCCATATGAATTGGAAGAAGAATTTCCAAGCCTCACCAAGGAGGAGCCAAGCAGAATTGAAGACATCAAATCAAATGACGAGGACACCATCAACTTGGAAGAGTTTAAAGCATGGAAATCAAAAGGCAAGGTCAAGATGAAGAGGTTGGAGGACATACCTGATCCATCCAACCAAGCCTTAAGGAGATCACAAAGAGAGAGTAAGAATCCAATCAGATATGGGTATGATACTTCATTAGTCACTAAGCATTCTATTTATCTTGCTAAGGATTCATCACTTGCAGAACCTTCTTCATATGAAGAAGCAAGTACCAAATCAGAATGGAAGGAGTCTATGGATGAATAAATAGAAGCACTCCTAGAGAATAACACTTGGGAGCTAGTACCCAAGAAAGCATCAATGAAGGTAATTGGTTCTAGATGGATTTACAAAATCAAAAGGAACTTAGATGGATCTGTAAACAGATACAAAGCTAGGCTTGTGGCTAAGGGTTTTTGCGATAATATTAGTTCTTTGCATCTTGCAGCCCATCCCATTTATCATGCAAGATCCAAGCATATAGAAGTGCACTATCACTATGTTAGAGAGAAGCTTTTGAGTAAAGAGATTCAACTAGCTTATGTATCTACAAGTAGGCAGTGTGTTGATTTATTAACCAAAGCACTTGATGGTACTAAACTTTGCAGATTTAAAACCATGATTGGATTATAGGATATTCAAGAAGATTGATGAAGCAATGCAAGCCAAGATGTTTGGCTTGAGGGGGAGCTATTGGTGCAAATGATCAAGCCTACACATTTGTCTTAGCATGGAAGACAATGTATGCAACTATCACTTGATGAATCATGTGAATCTTAGCTTGTAATGACTTGATCATTTACCATTTGCAAAAGATTAAATCTTTGAAGAATCTTGTAAAAACCTATATCTCGTAGAGTTAGAAAGAATATTAATTAGGATTTTAAAATGAGAGAATAACTCCTAAATCAATGGAGTCACTTTTAGTTGGATGCAAGTTTGAATTCAAAATTCAAACTTTGTATGAATACTTATAAAAAGATTTGGAAAATTGTGCGGCTACGTGTGCCTCATTTAGAGCTATCTCCTTGATCATTTGTAGTACTTGAGTAGCTTACACCATAGCTCACTCAGTCCATCATCATTGAGCATCATTACAATGCCAATGATGTTGCACAATCATGTTTTATAATACATATAATTCATTGAACATCTTTGTCTACTTCTTTGATATGACTACTCAGAACAGTCAACATTCTCTGATCATATCTCAATGAATTCTCAACCATTTTTCATCATCTTTGGATTGTTGAACCAACTTGAAGTCTACTTTGTGCTATCAGAATTTCAAGGCATTTGGTTCACGCATCTAAGAGAAATCATCGTCGAATTGATCACTTGTCATCTATTGGTTAGTCCCTAAAAAGTCGGGGGTAAGCTTTGGATTGCTAAAATTATTTCTCAGTGCATAGCTTATCATTTTTTATGAATCCACTTGCAATCATTAGCTATCCTAGAAAATTGAATTCCCTCAAAAGGAATTTCATCAATTGTTAGTGTATTGTGAGCACTGAGTAAGAAAGCTAGCAAGTGTATGGACCAAAATAGCAAGTTTTTCAACACTAGCTATTCTTGAAGTTGTCTTTTTTCATTCAATTGTTTCAAGCATCAACTCCAAAGTACATAGGTACTTTCTTGGTGTCATTTTCAAGCTAAAAGGTCCTACTATATAACTCTTAAGTGTACCAAGGCAGGTAAAAAGTTGGTTTTAGCAGTATCATCTCACTTCCTTGAGGTATCCATCCATCTCCTCCAACAAGTCCTACCTCTCCTGACAACCACTTCAAAGTCATAATCCATTAGTACGAGGAACCATCTTACTAAGTGTCCTATATTGCAAGGTTTATTTGTATCGTTCTCTTAATCAATCTAATGAAGTTATCCTTGAACTCACGCTTTGCAATTAAAAAGACATGTTCCAAGGACATGGTTACTTGACTTTTCAATAAAATGTCATTTAGAATTTCCTTTGTAGCATTCTTTTTCTCAAGCTCCAAAAGTAGCATGGCTTTAGGAGCTTTCTTTTTCTTTTTCCTTTCAGTTTCTTGAACGTTTTTAGTCTTTTCATTAGGTTCCTGGTTCTTTTCATTCCCTTGACTCATTTCATGAATCTTAATCGGCTTGATTGGCATCCTTCCCTCTCTTATTTCCTTTCTTTTTGCCTCTTCCTGAGAAGCAATAGGCTCCTCAAAGTGGAATTTCTTCTCATTCTCTTTAGCCTTTCCCTCTTCATACTTACTTTCTCTTCTAGTTACTCTTCTTTTCAGCTCAGCCTCATCTTGCATCTCATCTCTTCTTCTCTTATCCTCAACATTAGATATTTGTGAGTAGAGAGAGAAATGATCCACAAGAGACTTCTAGGCAATCTTCTACATGATTGCGTCACTGGCTTTGACTAAGTCTTATATTGAGTATTTCGTTTGTGGTTGTGGCCTAATTTCTTCTTCATTTCCTTCTTCCAACAGCTCTAACTAGGCTGCTGACATGCTAACATTCATACTTGATAGGTTTTCATATAGCTTCTTCATTCCTGCATTCCCTAACTTATAGGTAAAGTAAACCGAGTCCTAAAGTCACAAAGCTTTTTATCTATATCTATCACTAATTGATGTCCTTTAGCCTATTTCAACTCTTCATGTGCATAGGAAAAGTGTCCTTGTGCATCACACTTGACACACCTCTTTGCTCCTCCAAATCCCCTAGTTCCTCATCTATCAAAGGGCCCAGTATTTCTCTGATACATGGGCTGAACTGGTGGTGGAGCGATCTCTTGAGCAATGGTTTGCATTGGAGGTATAGCCTAGGGAATTGTGTATCCCTCTATATTAGGCATTTGCATTGTATTTCTTTGGAATGGATCTGTATAAGCAGTGCTTGGCTGAGCAAGGGTGGGGTCTTGATAACCCATGGAGTATACCTTATTGTGTGAGCTAACCATCTCTTTGGATAGAGAGGCTAGCATTATCATATTATTTTCTATTTTCTTGCATATGATCTCTAATTGTAATTCCACCGGTGTGTGAATTGGATGCAACATTAGCCGTAGCTTGTGTTGTAGACACATTCATACCTACTGGAACAAGTATCTGTCTCTCTATTGTAACAAAGTAGTATGTACATGTCTATCATAAAGCGCTACCTGTCATTGCCTCATCGGGGCAATCGTCTCTACTTCTCTCCTAATTGTTGCCCAATCTTCAGTTAGTCCAAATCTCTTTCGAGGCTTCTCAATTCTTCACTCAACTTCCATCATGTCTTCAGGACTTAAAATATTGAGAAATGAAATCACTAACTCATGCCTTAGAGAATCTAGATCAGCCTGAGGAAGTTGAGCTAACCTCCCCAAGAACTCATTCAGAAGGTGTGTTAAAGATGTAGTGGGTTTTGGAGAATGAACCCATCACAAAAAACACTCTCTACTATGCTAACTGAAATCTTCTAGATAAAAGAGTTTATGTACTTCCTTTCTAAAATCCATCCAAGTCTTCTCTATGTGTACTGAGATGGATGCTAAGATCGATCCCAAAACTACTCGAGTGAAGAAATGAGTCAAGATCTCTTCGGGTAATCCATGGATCTGAGCTTGGTCTTCAAATACATCCAAGCACTTAGTCATGTTCAACTCTATAAACTTCCCTTTATCTCTGAGCTATTGGAGTTTGAGGTATGCAAAAGCATGCAAAAAACACAAGGAAGAAGAAAAATCTTGGAGCACAACACACAATACTGAATGTATTACCAAAAGAATGTACAAAGATAAGTGATCCATTAGGTTTATAGGTGTATATACAAGCCGGGGCAAAATGACCTTCTAAGGAGGGAAAAGAGTGCCTCGATGGTCCTAATGTGTTCACAAACATCACTACCTAAATCTATCAACAAATCCCCCCTAGGAGTGATGGAGTGAACAAAGAGCTAGTACTCATGTATAAGGAAGTGCCAAGATATGTGGAATCAATCCACAAAAGGAAGTAAGCCCAAAGCTTTGTGAAAAGCTTCAAACTTCTCCCTAGGCAAAGCGTTTATGAAAAGGTCTACAATGTTCTCCTGTGTGGACACATTTGCCAAAATGATCTCTCTAGTAGAGAACCTCTCCCTGGCATAATGATAGTGCAACTCAATGTGCTTAGTTGGAGCATGGAACATAGGGTTCCTCGCAACTGCCAATGTGCTCTGACTGTCAGTGAAGATGGTGGTGGAAAAAGATTGACTAACACCCAAATCAAGCATAAGGCATCTGAGCCACACACACTCAACACTCCCTTTGAAAGTTGCCCTATACTTAGCCTCACAACTAGAAGTGTCCATAGTAGGTTGCTTCTTGCTCAACCAAGATATGCATGAGCTACCAAGCATGAAGCAAAAACCAGTGGTGGTTGCATGAGTGTCATAGCAACAAGCCAAGTCAGAGTCAGAAAAATCATGTAAATCTGGCCGTAATGATCCCTCCTTGGGGTCATTACGACCAGATTTACACAAATCTATTCCTCCATTTATTTGCATAAACTCAATGCCCAAATAATGATGTGAATGCCTCAAATTTGACATATCAAATGAGGCATGCAAACCAGCCTTAAAATTAGTAATATGCTTCTCATGAGAACCAGTGAACAACATGTCATCAACATAGACAACTATGATCAAAAGCACATCATTTGCATGCTTAACATATAAGGTGCTCTTAGTTGGATTGTTTTCAAAAACATGTGCAATCAGGTAGGCATGTATTTTTTAATACCAAGGACACACACGGTGCTTTCTTCAAACCATATAATGCCTTTTTCAACCTATACACTTTGTTTTCATGCCCTTTCTGCACAAAACCACAAGGCTGAAAAACATACACTTCTTCATGCAAGTCACCATTTAGAAATGCAGTTTTAATGTCCAACTCATGTATGTTCCAACCATGATAAGCCATAAATGCATATATGTTATGAACAATATCATTCGACATGTCGGAGAAAAGGTCTAATCAAAATCAATGCCTCTTTCTTGACCATAACCCTTTGCAACAAGCCTAGCCTTATACCTGTCAATTGTTCCATTAGGCTTATGCTTTAGCTTGTATACCCACTTTGTTCCAATTGCCTTCTTGCCAAAAGGCAAGTCACATAAAGACCAAGTACCATTTTTCATGATAGCATCATATTTTGATTGCTTCATCAAATAAAATTGGCTCATTCTCATCACAAAGACTAGAGGCAGCCATAGCATAACAATCTGATGCAAAAGAAGCATTGTGAGAGCTTGAATGAGTATGATATGATAGAGATGCATCTAATTTGCTATCTCGCAAAGTTTGCACTAGCCATTTAAGCATAGTTTTGCCTCCTCTATATTAGTTCTCTCATCAATAAGCAGATCATCTAAATCTGCATCATCAATTGAATGATCTGCATCATCATGTGAAACATGTAAAGGTTGAGAAATTCCCTCATTTGGACCAGCACTAGACTGTCCACCTTTAAAAAGAGGTAGCAATGTTCCATACGCATCTTTAGAGATAACTGATGTCTCCTTAGTACATGAAAGTAATGGCTGAATAGCATCTTCCATAAAAATAACATCACGGCTAACCAAAACGCATTTAGTCCATGGATGATATAGACAATAGCCTTTGCTTTCAGAACTATACCCAACAAAAATACATTTCATTGCTTTATCATCCAATTTCTTGTGTTGTTGTTCAAGCACTAATGGATATGCTAGACAACCAAAGACATGCACATGAGCAAGATGGATTGCAAACATGCCAAGCCTCATGTGGAATGATAGGCTGCAATGCTTTAGTGGGACACATGTTAAGTACATATGCTATACACATAAAAACCTCAAGCTAGAAACTATGTGGTAAAGCCAGACTCTTAACCATACACCTCACCATCTCCATGGGTGACCTATTCTTCCTTTCAGCAACTCCATTTTTTTGAGGTGTATAAGGCAATATACACTCATGCTTTATCCCATGTTTAGATGGAAATGCATTAAAGTTACAAGACATATATTCCCCTCTCGATTAGAGCGGAGCGTGCCCATTTTACATGTTGACATATTTTTAGCCAAAACCAAAAATTGTTTGAAGCACATACATGTTGGAGCAAGAAAATCAAAAATTGGTGATTATATGAAGCTTAGAAATGAAGATATGAAGAAAAGAATGAAGTTCAACTTCATGAAGTGAAGTGAAGGTTCAGGAAGAAAAGCTCTTTAAACATATGTACATTAGTTTTGTAAATACTTCAAAATACTTGAAGTAATGAGGAATCAATACTCATATGTATATATATATATATATATATATACATGTAGATGGTCGTATTAGATAAGTGAGATCAAATATAGATGAGATAGAGAAGAATATATGATGAGTATTGAGTGTATCATCCATCACATGTATGATGAGTTGAATAGAAAGAATATTCTGAGAATTGCGCATTGATCTTTTCTACAGTTCTCCTTCTGTGTTTGATTAGATCAGAAATCCTTTTGTAGACATCTAATTCCATAGTTAATCTATCTATGGTTAAAGTTTAAGAGCCTAATTGCACAAACAGGCTGAGAGAATTTTGTGTAGGAACATCTATATGTGAGAAAGTGTTGAGTGTCTTTTGAAACATGCGCAATCCCGATGGTCAAAGAAATGGTCAGTTCTCAGTGCACAGTGTAACGTTTTACACACATGAGGAGTCAAAATCTAAGTTGGAAGGTAAGCCATCTATGGCTAAAAGAATTTGCTTAAAAGGGTTCTAGTTTGGGAGAACTATGTGTTAGAAGTTACAGGTGTCAAAGTCGACTCTACAAAAAGGCAGTTTCAGACATAGGTAGATTGTTTGGATCATTTCTCATAATCTACTTAAGCTTTTGAAGTGTTTTAACTTGAAGGAGGTGCGCAAACTTTAGGCGACACATTCTACAAAGTTTCATAAAAAAATTTACACAATTGATAAGTCAATGAGTGAGTTATGTGCAATAGACTTTCTGTGTACTCATATTCTTCATAGTTAGCTAAAGTTTTGACAGTTTGGTACTTGTCTTCCAAAATTGGTTGGAGCTTAAAGTTATTCTTGTTATAGAGGTGGTCTAACATCAAGGATAGCTTGTTCTTTTGGAGATTAACACTCTCCATAATGAAGTATTTCGATGGTGATGCACCACACTGGACTCTCCTTCTCGAGAGCTCCACGACGATATGCTCGGAGTACAAAACCGAGCTCCTGACGCCACACACAGTACTCCGCACAGAGGTTGTAGAATACGCAGAAAACGCAGTACACAGGGAGCACGAAGACAGACTTCTTAGGTCTTACAAATGCGGTCGAACTTACAGTCTGTGACTGACCAGGCCACTATATGTTTTATTAAAGAACATATACAAAGAAGTGTCGGGTGGCCATTTGGCCTTTCACATGGACACTAACGGTAACACATAAGTGGAGCATGATTTATCAGATTGAGGAAAAGGAAGACCCCGACTGCTGCAGATATACAAATTTCAAACCTTGAAGATTCAAAAGGATAAAGTGTGAAGGAAAAATTGAAGGAGACACACAAAGGAAATCAAAAGGATAAGAAGTAGTAAACTTAGAAGCTGAGGTACATTCATTCCTCATAAGGATTAAAGATTTGATAGTAAAGGTGAAGCAAGGATGGGAGATAGTCTCCAAATTGAGAAGTTGGATAGAGAGAACTATCCAGCTTGGTCTATGAGAATGGAAGCTCATCTTATGAGCAAAGATCTGATGGGATACATCACAGGAGAGGAAGAAAAGCCAGAGTTCAAAGATGCTAGTGTTCCAACTAAAGAGGAGCTTGCAGATATCAAGATTTGGATGAAGAAGGATGCTCAAGCAAGGAGCATAATCTACATGGCAGTGAATGATTATTTGCTTCCTCATATTAGAGGACTTGAAAGTGCAAGTGACATATGGAATGCTTCGGAAGAGCATTTTCAGAATACAACCAAATCAAGGAAAGCTTCATTATGGGCAGAGTTTACTACATTCAAGAAGAAGGCTTCACAATCAATATCTGATTATGTGACAAAGATGAAAGACATTGCTAATTCTTTAGATGCAGTTGATGAAGATAAGTTGGTAAGACAAATTCTCACAGGGCTAAGAGGAGATGAGAAGTGGAAGCCTTTTATATTGTCTACAAAACTTTCATTAGATCATTTCACTCCTGATTTGAATCAATTGTTAGGACATATGCTAACTTTTGAGAATGATATCAAAGGAGATGTTGATAAGAGTGTAGGTCATGCAATGTATTCTAAAGACAAGAAGAAAGCTAGCAAAGGAAAGCAACAATCAGTTGAAGATGAAGGTACTCTGAGTCAAGCAAACTTCCTAAGAGGAAGTGGCAAAAATAGAGGAAGAGGCAGAAATAACAAAGATAATGTTAGAGCTTGTTGGATATGTGGTAAGACCAATCATCTATCTCATGATTGTTGGCATAATAATCAAAGCAATGGTAATTTTAATCAGAACTTTAATCAAAGAGGAAGAGGTGGCAGATATCAGAGAGGAAACTTCAGAGGTAGAGGTGGTAGGAATTCTTTTGGAAGAAGTGGAGGAAGAAACTTCCAAAATCAATCCTATAATAACACCTACTACAATTATGCATCAGATCATAAAGAAGATTCAACTCTTATTATGAATGCAACATGTGAACCCTCACATGAAGACATGAGATTATTTTATATTGACTCAGGGTGTAGCAAGCATCTGAGTGGAAACATTGCTTTGATGACTGATCTAGATCATAAGGCAATCAATCACACAGTTCAAACATGTGACAATAAAAAGCACAAAGTGAAGTCAATTGGTTCACTTAAAGCCAAAGATGGAAGTACACTCTTGAGTAAGGTTTTGTATGTTCCTACAATTCCAAAGAATTTGATTAGTGTAGGACAAATTGTGGAAAAAGGATATGAGGTAAGGTTCACTAATGATGGAGTTTATGTTAAAGACAAGTAGTCAAGGAACTGAAGGACTAACAAGACAAGGAAGCCAATGAAGGGAGTCGGAGCGAAGAGAAGGTACAAGCGGACAGAGTAGTCAAAGAAGATCGGGCAAGTAGGCCATTATTTTTTCAGGAAGCTAAAGCATATCAAAGAGGTGGACACATAAGGAGAAGGAGCAAGTAGGAAGCTCGAAGATGTGTATGTCAAATCGTTAGACGAAATCCCTACAAAAATAGTGATTTTCATCACTAAAAGCCATTGTAAATACCATTTCATATTTTTGTAGCTCCATTTTGTGCAAGCCAAGGAGTCCTTGAGCTTGAGGAGCATTAGAAGTAGCTACCTACCAGTTTTCATAATTTTTGGACTCCATTTGAGCCTTCAAATGGGGCCTAGAACCTATTTTTTAACTAGGCCGGACACTAGGTCTAGACACGACCAAAACCTAGTAAAAAACTATAAATAGAGCTAGAGAGCTCATTTTTGAGGTTAGCTTGTAATTGATTTGAACTTGTATGAGCTTTTTGAAAGTAATCTAAAGAACTCCATTGCTTCTCACTCTTTGTCTTGCCTTGTGTGCGCGGGTGTGTGTATGTGTGTGCATGTTAGTGTGCTTCGCACTCACGCACTTGTGCCTTCACTTGCTCGAGGTCATCATACCATCCTCAAGTCTTCCCGGATTGACATTAAAGGAGGTGCTACTCATCACTAAGCTACACCAAATTTTGGCGCCGTTGCCGGGGATCGAGCTTTGAGGACGAGCGTGTGATGGTAAGATGTAGATTTGAGACATTGGCATTGTAGGTAATTTCTTTACTCTTCTTTATTTTTCTCTTTCTTACTTCATCATCATCATCACCATCATCATCCTCACCACCTCCCACCTCCATCTCCACCATCGCGAAAAATTTCAGTTTTTGATCATATCACCTTCTTCCTTCCATGTCCCTCATTTCACTTGTTAGAGAGAGCGAGAGAGCGAATTGTGTGCATTGCTTTTTGCCTGTTTCCTGAGTGATCTTGCAGGTACAACAATATCATCCCCTCCAGCACGCTGCGTAGGTACGGACGAACTCGGAACTGTCTCTGTGTCAAAGACCTCTGTCGATCGCGATCGACAAAAAATTTCGCCTTTTGGTAAAACAAAGTGCACCACCATGACATGCACAAGGAGCACATTCCAAATCACTAGAAAAAACTAAAAAATTCCATGTTTTTTTGTCAATCACGATTGACACCGTCGATCGCGATCGACAGTCACGATCGACAGATTCTGTCGATCGCGACCGATAGAGACGATCGACTGACCCTATCAGTCGTGATTGACACCGTCGATCGCGATCTACAGCCACGACCGACACCTTTGTCGATCGCAATTGACACCGTCGATCGTGACCGACTGAATTTTGACGATTGACTGAATTTCTCACATTGCCACGTGTCCATCGCAACGGACACATCCCCGATCGACTGAAATTACGGTGAAAATCTTGGAAAACGTGTCGATCGTGATTGACACCATCGATCATGATTGACAGGACCCACGACCTACTCTGTCGATCGCGATTGACACTGTCAATCGCGACTGACATGTCAATCGTGACTGACAGGCCCCGACGGACACCTCTGTCAATCGCGATTGACAGACCTGTCGATCGCGATTGACAGGCTTTTTTGGCTAAAATTTTAGGGTTTTATATTCCAAGATTTGCGGATAATTTTGGGCATACTTGTCTATTAATTGGCATTTTGTGAGGTCCCTACACATGTGTTTTGAGAAAAATCCTGTGAACTGTTAGCCTGTTTGAACCCTGTTTTAGTCCCAAAACCCTGAACTGGTCTAACTTTCTCATATGAAATCCGTTTGTTGTGATTCTTGTTTTGTTGGAAAGCTCGTGGGGAGTACTACCAAAACTTCCACTGGTACGGTAAAATTAATACTAGGATTATTAGACATAGTATTTTTAAGTGAACCATATCCAGGGGGAGGAAAACTTAGGGAACTTTAGAATTGTGTCTCAGAGAGAATTGATGCAAATTGACTTATGAATTACATAAATGAAAGTGATTTTTTGTGTCCTTTGAATCTAAGTCTTGAGCTAACTTTGGGACTTTTACAGGTCCATTGAGAGCACTTGAGGGCATCCAAAGCAATGGTTTTTTGGCAAGCTTGAGAACCGGGTTCTTGAGCACCAAAGGGCAAGGAATCAGCAAGTGAGGTTGGAATACTCTCAACACCCTTTGTCAATTCCTAGCTCAGGATAAGTACGAATAGTGCTAGAAATAAGTCAGGGCAACGATAGGCACGAGACAAGTCAAGACTATCTAAGAAATCAAGTTCAAGTGATAACCTGTATGTGACCGATAACTTTAAAGGAAAAGAACTTAACGGGGAGCGATCAATTTCAAGTGCGGAAATTAACTCAAGCATTCCTGACGACGTGATATCAGACAAGATCATAAACACGATAATCAACTAAAAAGAATCAAGTAACTGATACAAAAGAACTCAGCAACAAGGTTGTACCTTGGGTAAAATTGGGATTGCTCAGCTAAGCATATGAACCTTAGATCAGGACGACACCTAGGAAGAGATAGACAGAGTCTTAGATCTTCAAAGGCTAGTGTCAATCATACTGCTAGGTCTTGGGCCCAGTAGTTGAGCCATTATTCGCACTACCCTAGCTCTGAAACTAGTGAGTTAAAGATGTCCCACCGTATGGAAAGACCTACAGGTAGTTCAGGTGTGCCATATTTGCATAGGGTGGAAGGCCCCTACAAGACGCAGCTGGAATACCTTAGGACCAACCGATTAGGTGCTAGCATCTATGAGGACGGCCTAGGAAGATCTGTGGTCCAAATCAAAAACCCTGACCAATCCATTGGACTGGAACATCCAGCAGTCAAGTTTGAAAACGGAGCATACTTGGACAAAGAAGGAACTATATATGTAGTCACTAGTCACCCAGACAAGATCGATGAATTCGGGAATGTGATCCCTGAGGTGGACATAGGTGACCTAGAGCAAGGGAACATAGGAGGAGAGCCTAGGACCCCTCGAGGAAAATCTGTTCTTACTAGAATCCTCCATCCCGAATGGGTTCCCCAGGACAATAAGAGCATAGATCTACTCCTGAACCAAGAGACTGATGAAGCCTTTTGGAGGTATAGATCTGATCAGCGGAATGAGGTAGGAACAATCACGATACATGAGTTCAAAGATCCTGATAGCCCAGGCAGAGTGACCTACTTAGACATGCTTTAGAGAGGATCTTTGTGGTTATAGAAAACGATAGGCATGCTTACACTTGGAAAGGTGAATTTATTTTCCCCCAACCAAGATCGAATGTGTCCTTTGGTCACCCAGGAGCTGGAACCTCCCAAGCTCATGGAGCTCAAAGAGACAGACATAGAGATAGACCTGAGGTAAGCTTTGCCAATCTAGTGGGAAGAGAAAGAACGAGAACGGAAACAAATAGAGCGGAACCTGAGGGACTTAGAGCCCCAAGGAACCAAAGGAATGATGATGATTTCCCTCTGCCAAGGCCTAGGGAACACACCAGAACATTGAGATCTACACAGCTGGTTAAGTCCATGAAGAACTAGTGCGATGGCACAGGAGACCCATATGATCATGTGGCTGAGTTTAGGCAAGTCTTGAGAGCTGAACAAGTTGAGGACCTATTCACGCAGTATAATGCCTTTGGTCTAACCCTTAGGAACACAGCCCTTACGTGGTTTCAACCATTGAATGAGACATAGTTCAGGAGCATAGACCAACTCTTAGAGGCCTTCATCACTGAATTCTCTAAAAGTGGCATAAGGCATAATACTTCCTCATTGATACATAGCTTCAAGCAGACCCCTCAAGAGACCGTGAGACTTGCAGGAAGAAGATTTAGGCAATATCTTGAGAGATGCCCTGTTCCTGAGTTACCCAGACCAGCCAAACAAGTGGCTTTATTCTTGGATGGATTGCTAAGTACCAAATTGAGGTCATATGTGTACTTGAAGGACCCTAGGACCATTGAAGAGTGCGTACGCATGTGCATCGACATAGAGGAGAACCTAGGGGAAGAGTTAGAGCTTTCCAAAATCTATAAAGATTCAGATAGTGCCTCTAGCTTTTCTTCCACACAATCTACATCTATTGAGGAACTCGCAGAAAAGGTAGCTCAAAAACTAGGTGTCTCTAACAAACAAATTCCAAGATTTGCCCCAGTAAAGAGATGCTATACTTGCGGTGGTGACCACATGGCGAATGTATGTCCCATTATGGCTCAACCCCAAGTAAATCCTAGTAGCCAGTACTGCACCATAGAACGGAGGTACACCAATCACACCGCGCAAGATTGCCCCTACAATAAGCAAGCAGTTAGGCAGATGTACCCACAACCATACCCTCAACAAGGAAGATACCAGAACCAGTACCCACCGCAGCAGTATGCTAGGCCTCAAAAAACCTACCAACCACAATACCAAAACCAACAAAGGCCTCAGCATGTGTTAGCACAACAACCCCCTGCCCCAGCTAATGTAATTTCGGTAAAGTATGCAGCTGCAGAAGAGAATTTGAATAGAGCTATAGTGCCAGTAACACCATTGCTTTCAGAAAGTGATCCCAGTGACCATAGCTTTGATTCTACACATATTGATAGTCCCCAGGCTCACTACATGCAATCTCCTGAACATGGTGAGTCCTACTACAGTGAGGAACCAAGTGAACCTAGTTGGGAGCCAGAGTACACAAATGTAATGTACACAAACCCTAACTCTAGACCCCAACCTAGGTAGGTAAGACCCCCATTCCCTAGAGGACCATGCTATAGATGTCAGGGAGATCACCTCATTCGTGATTGCCCCTTACCTCCACCTACACAACCCGAGTCAGTGAAAATTCAAGGCTTTTGCCAAGATTGTGGAAAGGAGCATCTCTTACAAGATTGCCCAAAGAACCCCAATAATATGCCAAAAATTACTCCTATCAATGTTATTGGGTTAGTAGTGGACTCTACAGGAAGTGTGACGTCCACTGCACCAGTATAGGTAGTCACTAGAGCTCAGACATTGCAGCAAAACCAAGGGGTAGGCCAGGAAAAGAGCTCAGAGGCTAGTGAAACTGAGAGCATAACTAAGAAGAAAACTAGAGCCTGGAGAGATAGTAGAAAAAGAATGAAGAGGCAATGGGCTAAGAAGATGAGTGAACTCGAGGAAAGCCTAAGGGAAACAAAAGCCAGGATAATTGAACTCACATCTCAAACTCCCTCTCACACTACCCCACCCCCACCATTCCCTTCACCATCCGATCCAACACCTTCCAACCCACCTCACATAATCCCACCACCCCCTAGAATAGGATCAGTATTAGCAGATCCCACTCCCGACGACCTTAACATGATGCCTAAGGCATATCAGGCCAGAATCCAAGAAGGGCCCGTAATTGATCATGAAAAGTGTTACCCGAGAGCACAACTAGAGCTTGAACGAACCAAAATTTGTGCTAAGATGGTGGAATTGGCTCAAACCATGTTTGAAGCCAGTCGCCTCTTTAACATCTCTAGTTCAGCTAAGACGCAATTGCACTTTGAGGGACTGCTAGAAAGATTGGGAAGATTGATTGCACAATCAGAAAAGGAACCCACCCCTCCAAGTAAAGGCAAGACAAGTAAGAGAGTAAGCCTTCCTGCCCAGGAAGCTTATGTGCCTAACTCCACGGAACCAGACACCTCTTCTTCTATGAATCGGTTCACACCAGAATTCCTACGAGAGATTCAAGAAGACAAATGGGCTAAAGAAAGTGAAGTCCCTCCTCCCATTGAACTTGTGGATGATGCACATGATCAATTCCCACAAGATATTCCCTCCATTTATGGAGAGCAGGAGAGCACCCAGTCTCAAGAGAGATTAGACTTTGAGTCTAATTCTTTACATGAATTACCCCACTTCACAGGCCCATGGGAAGCTAAGTCCACTTGTATGAGAGCACCCACAGTCATGGTCAGAAACGAAGACTCAATAATACCTAGGAATACAGAGGTAGTAAAGAATACTAAAGTGCAGTGCAACCTCACTTTAGAAGAGCTACTCAAAGTAAGGCCAGAGCTATGGAAACATGTAGCCAAACAAGTACCAGAGATAGCAAAACCTCATTCCCAGGTAGGTTCTCATAGGACAGTGCCAGAAATTCCTCTAGATAAGATAGGAGACATGAGTGAAGGAGAAGAAGGAAACACATACCTCCCCATCACCCATCAAGGATACACAACCAAGGCAATTCTTGACTCACGTGCAGGAGTCGCAATTGCTACCACTTCCCTATGGAAGCGTTGGGGCAAGCTAGCACTCAGGCCAACGAGAATGAAATTGCAGATGGCTGATGGTCACATAGAGAGACCCCTAGGTTTACTAGAAGGAATAACTCTCACTACATGTGGTGTAGAGTTTGAGCACACGTTTGCTATCTGTGATTTTAGCAAGAACCAGGCCTATGAGATGATTTTGGGAAGACCATTTACGTGACAGTTGCAAGTGGTACAAGATTGGGGAACCAATTCCTTGTATTTGCAACACCTAGGTGTCACGACCAAGGTTAATCTCAAAGATTACTCTCATAGAGATGTCCCTCCTATCCAATGGAATCCTATTCATAGAGCCAAAGATGATACAGAGTCTGTGCACTCCATAGGATCAGGATCCTCATGGATGCATGAAGACACTCACTTATGTATGTGTAAAGTGGCAGTGGAAGAAGAGAAGAGAGAAAAGGCCAGAGAGATAGGTGCAAAAGAAACCCATAGATCTATTCAAGACCCAGCCTATGCACCTGTAGTATTTCCTGATGAAGAATTTGAACCCCATGGCTGCGCAGAGATCCTAGCAACCATGGATGTAGCCATCAATGAAGAACAATGGACACCACACTATGATGAGGATGGCTATGACATATCAGTTTTCTCCATAGAGCCAATCATGGGAGATGCAGTTTTAGAAGAGTGCGAACCTAGCCCTGATGCATTTGAGGATGCAAGTGACTTCGATCTAGACTCAATCATTATGGACCCACCTTTTGCATCAGATGAAGAATACTTCTATGAAGTAGAATTTCAGCCCCAGAGACATGGAGAGCTTACAAATGATGTGAGATTATCCACACAAGTGACCCCTAAGGATCAGGGAAAGAAAAGAAAGAAGAGAGAAGTCACACCAGAAGAGGAAGAATCTTTGTTTGAGGTCCCAAAAAATTTTAAAAAGTATGAGATAGATGACAGGAGAGTCATGATCAGAATGCCTAAACGAGAGGCACAATCAGGAGAGGCCTATGATAACAAAGAAACCACCAAGAAAATAGTGGTAGCTCTGGAAGAAGGAGAGGAGAGATGCACTTACATAGGACATGACCTGACGGAAGAAGAGGAGCACAAATTGATAGCCTTGCTAAGAGAATACAGAGATGTATTCGCTTGGAGCTACAAAGACCTGAAAGGTGTAGACCCTGACATATGCTCGCACACGATTCCCATGACATCAGATGCGAAACCTCTAAACAAAAGCCATACACATATAATGATAATTATGCTGCCAAGATAAAAGAGGAGATAGATAGATTGGTGGAAGCTGGATTCATCTATGAAATTGAGCACACTGAGTGGGTATCCCCCATCGTAGTGGTGCCCAAGAAAAATGGAAAGTTACGTGTGTGCATTAACTTGAAAAAGGTTAATGCTGCCACTATTCGAGATAACTATCCGCTTCTTATCACTGAACACCTCTTAGAAAGAGTAGCAGGCAAGGAAGTGTACAGCTTCCTTGATGGATTTTCGGGCTACAATCAGGTAGCCATAGCCCCAGAAGATGAGCATAAAACGGCTTTTGCCACAGAGTGGGGTATATTTGCCTTTCGAGTAATGCCATTTGGGCTTACCAATGCTCCTGCAACCTTTCAGAGACTGATGTGCCACGTGTTTAAAGAGTTCTTGAGGAAGAATTTGGAAGTCTATGTTGATGACCTCTGTGCTCATTCCAACATTAGACAAACCCATATCCCTGAACTCAGACAAATCTTTGACAAATGTTGAGAGTATCAAGTCTGCTTGAACCCAAAAAAGTGTGTTTTCATGGTCAGGCAAGGCAAAATTCTAGGACACAGTGTCAAAAAATGGCATATCCACCGATGAAGAGAAAGTAAGAGCCATCGCCGAGCTACCTAAGCCAAAGAATGTCAAGGAAGTACAAGCTTTCATGGGGCATTGTGGTTATTACCGATGGTTTATACACATGTATGCCATCATAGCAAAGCCTCTGTACGGACTTTTGACCAACTTTGAGTGGACTGATGAATGTGAGAATTCCTTCAATGAGCTTAAACGGCGATTATGTTCAGCACCAATCTTGACCACACCAGATTGGAATAAGCCTTTTCATGTTCATGTAGATGCATCCAATTATGCTATTGGGTGTGTACTCGCACAACCTACGGGCGAAGGTAATATGGATCTTCCAATTGCCTATGCTAGTAGACAGTTGAATGCAGCTGAACGGAACTATACCACCACCGAACGAGAAGGATTAGGCATGGTATATGCAGTTAAAAAGTTTAGACACTATTTGCTTGCAAATAAGTTTAAATTTTTTACCGATCATCAGGCATTATTGTACTTGGTAAACAAACCATGCAATACAGGCCGATTAGTAAGATGGTTTCTCTTACTAATGGAATATGATTTTGAAGTTATGGTAAGGAAAGGGAGGACTCACTTGAGAGCAGACCATCTCTCTAGGCTCACATCTGGCGAAGCCCCACAAGGAGTGTCAGATGACCTTCCTGATGCTTACTTGTTTAATTTGGAAGTTGTACCTCAATGGGCTAAGCCATTAGTGCCAGTATTGACAGTTATACCGAGGCCACACCCTGTACAACATGGTTCACTCACTCGAACATCTGATACCCTTTCTTATACAACACGCACGGATACACATTGGTCCATGAGCACAAGCAGAATCACTTGTAAATGGGTCCTTAAAAAGCCTCATTTCCAAGTAGACACTCCTGAAAAGCCCTCCAGAGTCTCCACAAAATCAAGACCAACAGCAAATCAGTTTGTTGGGAAGCCCAAAACGTGTACTAAATCCCCCGACCCTCATTTGTAAATTCATATCCACTTACTCACTACATCACTCATACACCGCATCTTTCCATTTAGCTCTTAGGAATATCCATTCACTAACTACACTCACGATCCCCAAGCACTTATTGACCTACTAACCTCTCACTAAAATCATGTTAATGTTGTAATGGGGACGCATGAACGCTTGGTGTCCATTTGCAATGTTAACATTCATTTGTCTATTCTCACAGAACCGATGACTAGTCTCTTCACCATGGCCGAGGCAGGAACTAGCTCCCAGGCAGGCACCAGCCCCCAAATCGTGGACATTGAAAGTCTTCCCATTGAAGAGGAATTGAAGGAACGCCCAGTGGCATTGAGGGCATTACACGCCATACCGATTCAGAATCCTCCACAGGGGCACACAATGCCGGTCAACAAAAACTCACATTGGTTCAGTGATGTGGCCGGATCTCTGGGTGAAGGCACTTACATGTGGGAGGCCGAGATAGAGTTCAACGGGCGATGGGGCAGATATCATTTTTTAACCAGGGAATTTGAGAGGCTTCAGAATGATGAAGGTCTGAAACCCATCTGGAAGAAGGCTGGACTCTACGACTATTTCAAGGCTCAGTTACCCAAGCCAAATTTTCTACGATGTTCCTACTTAATTAGCACTCTGGCCCCTAGTAAAGAGAAAAAGGGATATAGTACCTTTGTTCTACCATCACTTACCAGAGGTAATGAATTAAAGCGTTTCAAACTGACGAACAATTTGGTGAGGGAAGCGCTTGACATGAAAGGCATGCATATCCCCACCGAAAAAGAGACGATGGTCCCGGATAACATGAAGAATAGGAACTTGACTAAGCTCAAAGACATGGTGGCAATGACACCCACAATCGCCATTCACTTGCGAATGGTCATGCAACGTTTCACGTTCCCAGCTCAAGTGCGGTTCACAACGCCACCCAAGAAAATATGGTTCAGTCTATATTTAGCAGATGCCTTCAATTTGATAATCAACATGCCACATTGGATTATCGACCAAATCCACTTGCCACATCAACGGTGGTATAAAAAGCAAAAGTCAGTACTGTATGGATGATGTGCCCTCACCAGGATTGTGTATAGATGTTTGGCTTATGATGTGCCAGTTCAAAGGGCATTAATTTGGACCAGGGTACAGGAATTTCAACGTACACTATCAACCGCAGGGCCTCCATCAAAGAAAATGAGAGGTGCAGTTCAGATGCCCTGGTGCACAAGCCCGCGGTGCGACACTGACACCAGAGACAACTCCACGACTTTCGAGGCATGTACAACCCTTCACTATCAGACTACCAAGACACAGCACTGATGGACCGAATCTGGTGTTTCCACCTGTACGAACCGACCTAGAGTTTCCTCAGAGCTTCACATTAGAAGACCTAACTGATGAGGAGGTAGCCAGAATAATCGAGGCTGTTAACGCGGAAGTCGAGGCAGAGCAAGCTAGTGGGCAACAAACTGCTACAGACCAACCCCATCCTAGACAACCAAGAGTAGTTGAAGTGGAGGATGAAGAAGAAGAAGAGCAGGAGGAGGAACGAGGTGGACAAACACAGGAAGAAGAGCAGGAATATGAACAAGAAGTTCTACAGGAACTTGAGGGTGCCCCGACTTATACGAAGGAATTGAAAAAGCTGTATGATACCATCAACAGAGTTCAAGAACAACACAAACTGTCCCTGGCAGCAGGAAAAGCTCTCATGAACCAAATCCTTGAAGAGGAAGGTGTGGACGAGCAATACCGAGCAACCCTTCATATGATTTTTGATGCGTTGGGGGTACCTGAGACGGTGCATACAGCTCTTGCACACTCGAGAAGATCGGAGCGACGATACGACAGACGCCCCCCTCGATCGGGAAAACAAATGAATATATTAGTATCAAAACCACAGGGCACCACATCCACAACCACGGGCACAACTTATATCATTCAGGAAACTGAGGAAGCCCATACATCCAGTGCACCCCCATCACCCCCTTTACCACCCCTACCTCCAACTCCACCAACTTCACCTCCCACTACCAGTGTAACCACTACTGTCACCGCCTTAGAGTCCACTGCCCATACCGAAGCACAGACTGTCAGTCAACCCACACAACCCACACACCCTATTACCACCTCACTTGTATACACCACCACTGACACTGTAATTCTAACTACAGCCAAGAAAAACCCCGTTACCCCGATCACACTTCCTGGTGGTTCATATTCACAACTACACACACCACTTTACACTTTCACCACCATCACCACACCCACAATTCCCATGTTCACAATCACTCCCATGACTGCATCCACTTTTGACCTCATGGACATATCACCCACCTCCGCACCTCTCCCTCCCCCCATACATCCACAATCTCCCATTCCCCCACCACCAACTTCACCCTTTTCGAGCACAGCATACACGCTCCCATTCCCCTTTCCCTTCCCTTCTGCATTCAACACCTTTCCCGCATCCACTCCCATTAATAATGTATTTAATAACATGTACCAATGTATGTCTCAGCTGCAACAGCATTATCAACACCTAGATGCTCAGCATACAAGTCTGTTCAGAAGCCATGAAACATTACAAGGACGATTCATTGACTTAGAGAGGGAAAAGCGGATGCTACAACAATAGTATGTCACTTTATAGGAACAACATGAGCAGTTAGTGGCCAATCCACCCCAGTCAGATGCGGAAGAAAAACAACAACTTGATGAGCTGCTACACTCCCAGATAACAGAGAACCTCAAGCTTCGACGCAACCTGGCCCTATTATGGAAACACATGTCTACAACACTCGAGGAAAATAAGCGACTACAGAGACAGAATGAAGAAAACTTGGAAGCAGCAATGGAGGGTTCACCACAGGAAATCGACCCAGAGAAATTCAAGGCTATCCCATATGAAAATATGCAAATCGTCTTGGAAACCCATGCCGACCTCCTGGAAGCCCACGCAGCATTAGAAAAAGAAAGAGATGACTTATTAAAGCAACTGGCAACCCAGCAAGAGTCACCAAGCAAAGTCACAACTGAAGCCGACACATCTGAAGAAGTCGCAAAACTCAGAGCAGAATTAGAAGAACTATGAAATAGAGTTCTACAATACGAGCGTCAACCCTCTCCCCTGGTGGAACCAGAACCTGAAGACTTAGTGCCAATTCAAGTGGAGGAGATCTTTGAAGACCCATATGTTCCCATGCCAACACCCGGAGGTAAGCAAACAGAAGAAGGAATGGACATGATTGAGATCGAAGCGCATGAATGGATGCAAAGGTTGGAAAAGGTTGCTACAACCCATGATGAGAGAGTTGCAGTTCAGATAGCGTCTATGTCACGATTGGAAGAAGTCGTCATAAAATTGGATTACTTTAGAAACCTCTCCCATCATAGGTGGATTGGCACGTCTGATGATCTATATGTTCCATTTTGTGTATTAATGGCATATTACAATGCTGAAATCAAGCAACGCACAACAAAAGAACCAATCTCGGCGACACAGTTTGCACCAGATGATATTCCTGCAAGTGCCAAGCAAGGGAATATACATCAACCTACTTGGAGGATCCGTATACTTGAAACCTACCCTGAGATGGTATGCACGTGGAATAACACGCCTCTATATATCAAGTATAATCCCTGCTACTGCCGTGTCTTTCGAAGAAGGTCTTGGCCGGAGTACACAAAAACAGTTTTGACGGTTAAAGGATGTGAAAAGTGGTTAAATTATGTGTACTTAGCACCTCCTAATGGCCAACCCACAGTCAACTACATGATTTCAACCATCCGACACTGGGTAGTCTGGTTCAAGAATGTCCCAGATGTCATGGCACAGATGTGCCAAAAAATTTTTTAGCTCATGCTGATTACATTCAAGACATTTAAGAACATCAAAGAACCTCATCTTTCGGCTATTGGATTTAATGAAGGGAATCAAGACCTTGTCTATGACATGAGCACCACACCCTCCATTAACGTCGTCTATGCCTGGCATGCCCGTATAAAGTATCTACCTGCTTGCTTCAAACAGACGTTTGAAGAAATGTTTATCACGGGGTTCTGGGAATATCATTCAGAGATATTCATTCCCAGACCATCTCACCTATTACAGTTATTTTCCGTGGAACAAGCTCTCCATTCAGAAAAGCTACGTATACCACATCCAGAGGTTCCCGGGCCTGTAGATTGGGATGCTCTACTCACTGACTTGGCCAAAGGGTTGAGAATTGCGAAACATCATTTAGCAACAGATGTTGTGGAGTACTACATCCAACAACCCACCCAACAAGGGTCTGTCAGGGACGACAGACACGAGAGAGGGGGGGTGTTAGCAGTAGTCAAGGAACTGAAGGACTAACAAGACAAGGAAGCCAACGAAGGGAGTCGGAGCAAAGAGAAGGTACAAGCAGACAGAGTAGTCAAAGAAGATCGGGCAAGTAGGCCATTATTTTTTCAGGAAGCTAAAGCATATCAAAGCGGTGGACACATAAGGAGAAGGAGCAAGTAGGAAGCTCGAAGATGTGTATGTCAAATCGTTAGAGAAAATCCCTACAAAAATAGTGATTTTCATCACTAAAAGCCATTGTAAATACCATTTCATATTTTTATAGCTCCATTTTGTGCAAGCCAAGGAGTCCTTGAGCTTGAGGAGCATTAGAAGTAGCTACCTACCAGTTTTCATAATTTTTAGACTCCATTTGAGCCTTCAAATGGGGCCTAGAACCTAATTTTTAACTAGGCCGGACACTAGGTCTAGACACGGCCAAGACCTAGTAAAAAACTATAAATAGAGCTAGAGAGCTCATTTTTGAGGTTAGCTTGTAATTGATTTGAACTTGTATGAGCTTTTTGAAAGTAATCTAAAGAACTCCATTGCTTCTCACTCTTTGTCTTGCCTTGTGTGCGCGGGTGTGTGTATGTGTGTGCATGTTAGTGTGCTTCGCACTCACGCACTTGTGCCTTCACTTGCTCGAGGTCATCATACCTGTTGGAGTTAGACGTCTGCGGAAGCACGCGAACAGCACAAGGAAGAAGAAGAAGCTTGGAGCACAACACACAAGACTGAATGTATTACTAGAGAATGTACAAAGATAAGTAGCCCATTAGGGCAATAGGCGTATATACAAGCCGGGGGAAAAAAACCTCCTAAAGAGGGAAAAAAGTGCCCCGGCGGTCCTAGAGTGTTCACACACATCACTACCTAAATATATCAACAAATCCCCCCTGGGAGTGATGCGGTGAACAAGGAGCTGGCACTCATGTATAAGGAAGTGCCGAGCTATGTGGAAATCACTCCACAAAAGGAAGTAAGCCCAAAGCTTTGCGGAAAGCTTCAAACTTCTCCCTAGGCAGAGCCTTCGTGAAAAGGTCTGCAATGTTCTCCTACGTGGGCACATATGCCAAGCTGATCTCCCCAGCAGAGAACCTCTCCCTGACATAGTGATAATGCACCTCAATGTGCTTAGTGCGAGCATGGAACACAGGGTTCCTCGCAACTGCCAATGCGCTCTGACTGTCAGTGAAGATGGTGGTGGCAGAAGACTGGCCAACACCCAAATCAGCCATAAGGCGTCTGAGCCACACACACTCAACAGTCGCTGTGAAAGCTGCCCTATACTCAGCCTCACAACTGGAAGTGGCCACAGTAGGCTGCTTCTTGCTCAACCAAGATATACATGAGCTACCAAGCATGAAGCAAAAACCACTGGTGGACACATGAGTGTCATAGCAACCAGCCCAATCTGAGTCAGAAAAAGCATGCAAATCTGGCGGTAGTGATCCCCCCTTGGGATAAAACAACCCAAGTAGCCGAGTACCACTCAAGTAGCGAAAGATGCGCTTAACCGCTTTCCAATGCGTGACTCCTGGGCAATGCATAAACCTGCTCATCTGTGAGACAGCAAACTGAATATCTGGCCGAGTAATGCATAAGTAAATCAAGCATCCAACAGCCTGCTGATAGAGAACAACATCAAATGCATCTCCAGCATCATGAAGACTCAATCGTAAACCTGTCTCCATAGGAGTGGCAATAGGCTTACAGTCTTCAAGGCCAAAACGCTGCAATAATGTGTCAATATATTTCGTTTGACACAAAGCCATTCCACCATCAACTTGCATAAACTGAATGCCCAAATAGTGATGCAAATGCCCCAAATCAGACATCTCAAATGAGGCATGCAAATCAGCCTTGAAATCAGCAATATGCTTCTCAAGAGGACCAGTGAGCAGCATGTCGTCTACATAGACAACAATGATCAAAAGCACATCATTAGCACGCTTAACATATAAGGTGCTTTCAGTTGGACTGTTCTCAAAACCATGTGCAATCAGATAGGCATGTATTTTCTCATACCAAGCACGTGGTGCTTGCTTTAAACCATATAACGCCTTCTTTAACCTACACACCTGGTTTTCATGCCCTTTCTGCACAAAGCCACGGGGCTAAAAAACATACACTTCTTCATGCAAGTCACCATTCAGAAATGCTGTTTTAATGTCCAACTGATGTACATTCCAACCATGATGGTCTGCAAGTGCACAAAGGCTCCGAACAGTAGTCATACGGCATGTAGGTGCAAAGGTCTCATCAAAATCAATGCCTCTTTCCTGCGCATAACCCTTTGCAACAAGCCTAGCCTTATACCTGTCAACTGTACCATCAGGTTTGCGCTTCAGCTTGTATACCCACTTAGTGCCAATGGCCTTCTTGCCAGGAGGCAAGTCACATAAAGACCATGTACCATTCTTCATTATAGCATCATATTCAGATTGCATAGCAGCCATCCAATTTTCTGAATTTTGTGCTTCATCAAAAGAAACAGGCTCATTCTCATCACAGAGACTAGATGCAGCCATAGCATAGCAATCTGATGCAAAGGAGGTACTATGAGAGCCTGAACGAGTACGATATGACAAAGGTGCATCTAATTTGCTGTCACGCAAAGTCTGCACCAGCCATTTTGGCATAGTTTTTGCCTGTTCAATATCAGCTCTCTCATCAACAAGTGCATCATGTAAATCTGCATCAGAAATGGAATGATCTGCATCATCATATGAAACCTGTAAAGGCTGAGAAGTTGCCTCATTAGGACCAGCGCTAGCCTGTCCACCTGTAAAAAGATGCATCAAAGTATCATACATGTCTTTGGAGCTAACAGATGTCTCCTTAGTACATGAAAGCAATGGCTGAATAGCATCTTCCACAAAGACAACATCACGGCTAACCAGAATGCGTTTAGTCTGTGGATGATACAGACGATAGCCTTTACTTTCAGAACTGTACCCAACAAAAATACATTTTACTGCCTTATCATCCAATTTTCTCCGATGTTGTTCAGGCACTAATGCATATGCCAAACAACCAAAAACACGCAGATGAGCAACAGATGGCTTGCGGTCATGCCAAGCCTCATATGGAGTGATAGAGTGCAACGCTTTCGTGGGACACCTGTTCAGTACATATGCTGCACACATGACAGCCTCAAGCCAGAAACTATGTGGTAAAGCCTGACTTTTGACCATGCACCTCGCCATCTCCATGAGTGACCTCTTCTTTCGTTCAGCAACTCCATTCTGTTGAGGTGTATACGGCACTGTACACTGGTGTTTTATCCCACGTTCAGCCAGAAATGCATTAAAATCTGAAGACATATATTCCCCCCCTCGATCAGAACGGAGGGTGCCCATTTTACATGCTGACAGATTTTCAGCCAAAACCAAAAACTGTTTGAAGCACATGAACACTTCGGACTTTGCTTTGAGTGGATATACCCATGCATGCCTGGAAAAATCATCAATGAAAGTCACGAAGTAAAGGTAATTTCCAAAAGAGGGTGTCTGCATAGGACCACAGACATCACTATGTACAAGCTGCAATTTCTGCATAGCCCGAACTGAACCATCTTTTGGAAAGGAAGAACGCTGCATTTTGCCCAAAATACAGCCTTCACAAACATGTTTTCCAGGTGCCTCAAGTTTGGGCAAAGAGGACACCATTTCAGATTTCTGCAGGCGTAACAAACTAGCAAAATTCAGATGACCAAAGCGTGCATGCCAAAGCTTTGCATCTGACATAGCCTGAGAATCATGAACTGCACATGCCGAATCATTCACAGATTTTTCATAGTCTATGAGCTTATACAGCCCACGACATAAAATGCCAGAAGCAATAATCACATCGCCATTTGAGAGATCATGGACTGTACACCTGTCATCAACGAATTTCACAACCAAGCCAATCTTGGCTAATGCAGAAACTGATAACAGGTTCTTTTTGATCCCTGGCACAAATAAAGCATCTGACAAAGTGAAAGAACTACCATCAGCAGTAGTCAGAATGATCTTACCAACTCCCATAACAGGATAAGAGGAGTTATTGGCGCATGTGACAGTATTCCCTGTAGGGGCAGGCTCGAGTGAAGAGAAGAAACTGCGCTGCGAGGTAATATGTTTGGTCGCCCCACTGTCAAAGTACCAAACATCTGAGTCTACTGCAGACATGCACTGATCATGAGAAGATGGGTCAAAACTGCAGACAGTAGTAAACACCCATTCTTCTTCCTGCACAAGATTTGCAGACTCTGTTTTTGGTATAGAGGCCTCTGCAACAACCATTCCAGCCTCTTTCTTCTTTGCCTCTTTAGCAGCCAGTTTTGGACAGTTCTTTATAATATGATCATTTCCTTTACAGTACTTGCAGAACAATTTCTGCTTTTCTGATTTCTTCTCATCTTTATCCTGGTTCTTCGATTGTGTAGCATTTGCAGATTTCTGCTTACTAGTAGAAGAGCTCCATTTTCCTTTGCCCTTCTGACTAGCCAGGAAAGCTTGATTTGCAACACGCATAATGGACCTGTTCTGCCTGGACTGATCTTCCTGCAACAGAACAGAGACTAATTCCTCAAATGACAAGGCATTCGGATTGCCTTTCATCATCAATCGAAGAGTAGAGGCAAAACTCTGATATGAATCAGGAAGGCCATTCAGAACGGTCTGCACGAGTGAGCTATCTGGTATAACCTCATCAGCAGAAATCAATTGTTCCTTCAGGTCTTTGATCTTTGTAAGAAAACTATCCATCGAATCACCTTCATTCATGTGCTCACTCTCCAACTGTTTTCGGAGGTAAGCAACACGAGCCTAATTCCTAGCCTGGTACAAAGTGGTAAGTGTATCCCAAGCATCCTTTGCTGTTCTACAAGAGCGAATGTGAGGAATAATGGCACGTTTGACAGACAAAGCTATCAATGCATGTGCCTGGGCATCTCTGCCATCCCAACGAATCTGCTCTGCAGTAGGTGCAACAGAAACAGCAGCACGAACAGGAATCTGCGGAATATCATCTTCGACACCATCTTCATCAGCTCCAACACCTGTATTTGCAGTACCTGTCGTTACAGGTGTAACAGGACGTCTTTCAACACCCTGCACAATGTTCCACAATCCTTTTGCAACCAGTACATGTCGCATCATATAAGCCCATAATGGGTAGTTGGTACCATCCAACTTATCCTCAACAGCCAACATACGGAATACATCACTGCTTTCAGCCATGGCCGGTGACTAAAATACCTTGATGCAGAAAATTGACTGTATCTCAAAAAGTTGAACAGAACTACCCAGACGAGTTCTGCTAGACCTGTAGCAGACTTCGAGACGCTTAAACTGGCGAACAGAAACTAGTATATACCTTTGGCACAAAAGGACGAAATAGCCTGCACAAGCACTGCGATAGTGCGTTCGGAGGTCGAAACGAGCTCAGATCGCGATTTCGGCACCACAGAGCAAAGCCGTTTTGATCTCAGAAACACCCTGAGTATGCTCACCAAATTTTGTGCGAATCTGAGACTGCAAACGGAGGAGTGTCGACGGCGCCCTAGAAGAAGCAACGACCTGCTCTGATACCAATTGTTGGAGTTAGACGTCTGCGGAAGCACGCGAACAGCACAAGGAAGAAGAAGAAGCTTGGAGCACAACACACAAGACTGAATGTATTACTAGAGAATGTACAAAGATAAGTAGCCCATTAGGGCAATAGGCGTATATACAAGCCGGGGGAAAAAAACCTCCTAAAGAGGGAAAAAAGTGCCCCGGCGGTCCTAGAGTGTTCACACACATCACTACCTAAATATATCAACAATACCATCCTCGAGTCTTCCCGGATTGACATTAAAGGAGGTGCTACTCATCACTGAGCTACAAAGACCCTAGTCAAGGGTATAAACAAATTGTTACAGGAAAGAAGGAAGGAAGGCTCTTCACATTAAAGATACAAGATAATATTGGACATGCTATGTTCACATATGGAGAGCAAAAGGTGTCTGAATTGGATCTTTGGCATAAAAGACTTGGACACTTTAATGAAAGAGGTATCAAAGATATGGTTAATAATGGTTCAGTACTTGGATTGCCTAATGTTACAGGTCAACATATGACATTGATGTGAGGCATGTCAATTAGGTAAGGCTCACAAGAAATCTTATAATAAGCATGGTTTTATGTATTCAAAAAGACTTGAATTGGTACATACAGATGTGTGGGGTCCTTCAAAGGACTTCAGTATAAATGGTTCAAGATATTATGTCATATATGTTGATGATGCTACCAGGTGGATCATAATCTATGTGTTCAAAGACAAGTCAGAAGTGTTTAATACATTCAAACACTATCATGCATATGCAGAAAGGATTACAGGACAAAAATTGAAGAGGTTAAGATCAGATGGAGGGGGAGAGTATTTCTCTAATGAGTTTAGTGATTATTTGTGGAATGCAGGTATAAAGAGAGAGGTTACTTGCAGGTACTCTCCTCAACAAAATGGGGTAGCAGAAAGAAGAAACAGAACTCTTTTTGAGTTTGCAAGATCAATGATGAAGGAGAAAAATTGTCCTAATTATTTGTAGGCTGAGGCTGTAAATACATCCACATATTTGGTCAATAGATTACCATGTAAAGCTTTGCAGGGTATGACACCATATGAAGCTTCGTGGGGTAAGAGACCTACATTGGATCATTGTAAAATATTTGGATGTTTGGCATATGCATATGTGCCATCTCAATTGAGGCATAAATTGGAACCGAAAGCAGAGAAGTATGTATTCATTGGCTATGATGATAAGAAGATGGGTTATAGGTTGTGGAGTCCATCCACAAAGCAATTCCTTGTGTCTAAGGATGTTACATTTGATGAGCAAGGTACTTGGTATGCAGGTACAATTAATGTTCATGCAGGTGATGAAAATATTCTAAATCAGAAGAAAGGTAAAGCAAGGGTTCAAATATGTGATAAAGAAGAGACTAATGAAGGACAAGTTGAAGTAGAAGAAACGCCAATGTTTGACCAAGAATATGATGAACCAGAAACTTCAAGAAGTGGAGAACTCAAAAGGTCATCTAGGCACAAATGGAAACCTACAAGGTATAGCTATGCTTCTTCATTCTTGACTACTAAAGATTATGCTTATATGTTAAAAGCAGATGAAGATCCATCGACATATGATGAAGCCAAAGGGAAGAAGAATTGGGAAAAAGCTATGTAGGAAGAATATGATGCATTAATGGAAAATAAGACATGGGATTTGGTTCCTAAACCAAATAGTTAGAAGATCATTGGATGTAGATGGGTGTACAAAACAAAAATGTTTGCAGATGGAAGTGGGTCTAGGTACAAAGCCAGGCTTGTTGTAAAGGGATATGCACAAAGATATGGTGTGGACTATGATGAAACTTATAGTGATGTTGCAAAGATGACAACCATAAGGACTCTCATAGCAATCGCTGCTTGCAAAGGTTGGAAATTATCTCAATTAGATGTGAAGAATGCATTTTTGAATGGTTATATTTCAGATGAAGTCTACATGGAACAACCAGATGGTTTCAAAGATCAAATGTATCCAAATCATGTGTGTAAGCTCAAGAGAGCATTGTATGGTTTGAAGCAGGCCCCAAGGGCATGGAATTATAGGCTTGTAAAGTTCTTAAAAGAACTTGGATTTCAAGCATCAAAGGCAGATAGTAGTTTGCTGGTCAAAGCAAGTGAGGATGGATTTATTTATGTTTGTATTTATGTTGATGCATAATACTTACAGGAACAGATGACAAAGGTATACACATGATTAAGAAGCAGATGGAGAAAGAGTTCAAAATCAGTGATTTGGGAAATTTGTCATTCTTTTTGGGAATGGAGATTTCATATACTCAACATGGAGTATATGTAACTCAAGAAAGGTATCTAAACAATTTGCTAACCAAATTTAAAATGGAAGATTGCAGGATAGCACCAACTCCAATGGAGGTGAATCATAGATTGAGTAGATATGGAGGAGAAGAATTCAAAGATATGAAACTTTACCAAAGTTTGGTGGGTAGCTTGATTTATGCTACATTAACAAGGCCTGACTTATCATATGCAGTTGGAGTTCTATCTCAATTCATGAATTTTCCTAGAAAGGAACATTGGATTGCAGGACAGAGAGTACTTAGCTACATCAAGGGCACACTTAAAGAAGGTTTGTACTATGGATTTACTTCAGATACAAGAGTCAAAATATACAGTGATGCAGATTGGGCAGGTAATTCTGATGATAGAAGATCAACACATGGATACTTGTGTTATGTGGGAGATAAGCTAATTTCATGGTGCTCTAAGAAGCAACATACAGTTGCTTTATCATCTACGGAAGCAGAGTACAAAGGCATGGTAGAAGCTGCAAAGGAAGTAATATGGTTAAAGACTCTTATGAAGAGTTTTGATATTGTTCAGAGTACTCCTATAATTTGTGGAGACAATATGAGTTCTTTATATTTGGCAGCAAATCCTGTATTCCATGCTAGAACTAAACATATTGAGATTCAATATCATTTTTTGAGAGAGAAGGTTATTGATAAAGAAATAGAAGTTATGCATACTCCTACAAAAGATCAACTTGCAGATATGATGACAAAGAGTTTGGATGGACCAAAGTTGTAGAGGTTTAAAGATATGGCAGGAATAAAGAAGATGCAGGTAATCACAATTGATGATTGAGGGGGAGCTGTTGGAGCAAGAAAATCAAGAATTTGTGATTATATGAAACTTAGAGATGAAGATATGAAGAAAAGATTGAAGTTCAACTTCATGAAGTGAAGTGAAGGTTCAGGAAGAAAAGCTCTTTAAACATATGTACATTAGTTTTGTAAATACTTCAAAATACTTGAAGTAATGACAAATCAATACTCATATGTATATATATATACATGTAGATGGTTGTATTAGATAAGTGAGAGGAAATATAGATGAGATAGAGAAGAATAGATGATGAGTATTGAGTGTATCATCCATCAGATGTATGACGAGTTGAATAGAAAGAATATTCAGAGAATTGCGCGTCGATCTTTTCTACAGTTCTCCTTCTGTGTTTGATTAGATCAGAAATCCTTTTGTAGAAATCTAAGTCCATAGTTGACCTATCTATGGTTAAGTTTTAAGAGCCTAATTGCAAACAGGCTGAGAGAATTTTGTGTAGGAACATCTATATGTGAGAAAGTGTTGAGTGTCTTCTGAAACAGGCATAATCCTGATGGTCAAAGAAATGGTCAGTTCTCAATGCACAGTGTAAAGTTTTACACAAATGAGGAGTCAAAATCTAAGTTGGAAGGTAAGCCATCTATGGCTAAAAGCATTTGTTTAAACGGGTTCTAATTTGGGAGAACTATGTGTTAGAAGTTACAGGTGTCAAAGTCGACTCTACAAAAAGGCAGTTTCAGACATAGGTAGATTGTTTGGATCATTTCTCATAATCTACTTAAGCTTTTGAAGTGTTTTAACTTGGAGGAGGTGCACAAAACTTTAGCGACACATTCTACAAGGTTTCATAAGAAACTTTACACAATTGATAAGTCAATGAGTGAGTTATGTGCAACAGACTTTCTGTGTACTCATATTCTTCATAGTTAGCTAAAGTTTTGACAGTTTGTTACTTGTCTTCCAAAATTGGTTGGAGTTTAAAGTTATTATTGATATAGAGGTGTTTTAGCATCAAGGATAGATTGTTCTTTTGGAGATTAACACTCTCCATCAATACATCCTTTAGACTTTGCTTTCAATGGATACACCCATGCATGCGTAGAAAAATAATCAATGAAATTCATGAAGTAAAGGCAGTTCCCAAAAAACGGTGTCTACATAAGGCCATATACATAATTGTTGATATATTTAGGTAGTGATGTGTGTGAACACTCTAGGAATGCTAGGGCACTTTTTCCCTCTTTAGGAGTTTTTTTTCCCTCGGCTTGTATATATGCCTATTGCCCTAACGGGCTACTTATCTTTGTACATTCTAGTGGTAATACATTCAGTATTGTGTGTTGTGCTCCATGTTTTCTTCTTCTTCCTTGTGGTGTTTGCATCTATAGACGTCTAACTCCAACAATTGGTACCAGAGCAGGTCGTCGCTTCATCTAGGGCGTCGTCGACAGCTCTCTGATTGTAGTCTCAAAATCGCACAAATTTTGGTGAGCATACTCAACGTGTTTTTGAGATCAAAATAGCTTCGCTATGTGGTGCCAAAATCTCCATGTAAGCTCGTTTTGGCCTCTGAATGCACTATCATAGCACTTGTGTAGGCTATTTTGTCTTTTTGTGCCAAAAGTATATACAGTTTGGCTTTGGTACTATAAGTGTCTCAAAGTCTGCTATAGGTTTAGCAAAATTTGTCTGGGCAGTTATGTTCAACTTTTTGAGATACTGTCAATTTTTTGCATCAAGGTATTTTAGTCACCGGCCATGGCTGAAAGTAGTGATGTATTCTGTATGATGGCTATTGAGGATAAGTTGGATGGTATCAACTACCCAATATGGGCTTATATGATGCGACATGTATTGGTTGCAAAAGGACTATGGAACAATGTGCAGGGTGTTGAGAAACGTCCTATCACACCTACAATTGTTACAACTATAGGTCCTAAAGCTGATGCAGAAGGTATCAAAGATGATGATATTTTGCATATTCCTGTTTGTGCTCCGATTTCTACTACACCTACTGCAGAGAAAATTTGTTGGCATGGCAGAGATGCCTAGGCACATGCATTGACAGCTTTGTCTGTCAAACGTGCCATTATTCCTCACATCCGCTCTTGCAAAATCGCTAAGGATGCTTGGGATACACTTACCACATTATACCAAGGTAGGAATGAGGCTCGTGTTGCTTACCTCCAAAAATAATTGGAGAGTGAGCACATTAATGAAGGTGATTCTATGGGACAATTTTCTAACAAAGATCAAAGACTTGAAGAAATAGTTGATTTCTGCTTATGAAGTTATACGAGATAGCTCACTTTGTGCAGACCCTTGTGAATGGTCTTCCTGATTCATATCAGAGTTTTGCTTCTACTCTTCGGTTGATGATGAAAGGAAATCCAAATGCCTTATCATTTGAAGGGTTATTCTCTGTTCTGTTGCAGGAAGATCAATCGAGGCAGAACAAGTCCATTATGCATGTTGCAGATCAAGCTTTCCTGGCTAGTTAGAAGGGCAAAGTAAAATGGAGCTCTTCAACTAGCAAGCAGAAATCTGCAAATGCTGCACATTCAAAGAAGGAAGACAAAGATGAGTAAAAATAAAAAAAGCAGAAATTGTTTTACAAGTATTGTAATGAAAATGATCATATCATAAAGAACTATCCTAAGCTGGTTGCAAAAGAGGCAAAGAAGAAAGAGGTTGGAATGGTTGTTGCAGAGGCCTCTACACCGAAAACAGAGTCTGCAAATCTTGTGCACGAAGAAGAATGGGTGTTTACTACTGTTTGTAGTTTTGAACCATCTTCTCATGAGCAGTGCATGCCTGTAGTAGACTGAGATGTTTGGTACTTTGATAGTGGGGGACCAAACATATTACCTCGTAGCATAGTTTCTTCTCTTCACTCGAGCCTGCCCCTATAGGGAATATTGTTACATGTGCCAACAACTCCTCCTATCCTGTTATGGGAGTTGGTAAGATCATTTTGACTACTGCTGATGGTAGTTCTTTCACTTTGTTAGATGCTTTGTTTGTGCTGATGGAGAGTGTTAATCTCCAAAAGAACAAGCTATCCTTGATTTTAGACCACCTCTATATCAAGAATAACTTCAGACTCCACTTAATTTTAAAGAACAATCACCAAACTATCAAGAAATTGATCAACTGTGAAAAATCACTTCTCAGAAAAAGTCTGCTGCACATTAATCATTCATTGATTGATCATTCGTGTAACGTTTTTCATAAAACTTTGTAGAATGTTTCGCCTAGAGGTTGCAAATCTTCTCCAAGTTAAAAATCCTCAAATGCTTGAGTAGATTGTGAGAAATGACTCAGACAATGTACCTATGTCTGAAACTGTCTCTCTATAATGATGACTTTGACACCTGTAACTTCTAAGCTATGGTTCTCCCAAACTACAGCTCGTTTAATCAAATGCTTTTAGCCATAGATGGCTTACCTCTCAACTTAAATTTTGAATCCTCATTTGTGTAAAAATTTACACTATGCACTGAGCACTGTCCATTTCTTTGACCATCAAATCTGCGCCTGTTTCAGAAGACATTCAGAACTTTCTACAATGAAAGTTCCTATTCAAAATTCTCTCAGCCTGTTCGCAATTGGACTCTCAAATTTTAACCATAGATGGATTAACTATAGACTTAGACATGTTCAAAAGGATTTCTCAAAAGATTAACCACAGAAGGAGAATCAGAGAAAAGATCGACGTGCAATTCTCTGAAGATTTTTCTTCTCATAACTTTTCATACATCTGATGGATGACATGCATAATGTTCATCTCATACTCTCCTATTCTTCTATTCTTCACTTCTATTGTCTTCTCTATCTCTTCTATATCTCACTCTATGACTATGAACATGTATCTATATATATATATACGAGTCTTACTCGTCAATTTTCCAAATACATTGAAATATTTACAAGAGTAATGTACAAAAAAACTTTGTTTCTGAATCTCCTCTTTCTTGAAACTGATCTTCAATCTTCCAATCATTTTTCCACTTCTGGATTTTATGTAATCACTAATTGTTGATTGTTCTGCTCCAACAGCTCCCCCTCAATCATCAATTGTGATTACCTGCATCTTCTTTATTCCTGCCATATCTTTAAACCTCTACAACTTTGGTCCATCCAAACTTTTTGTCATCATATCTGCAAGTTGATCTTTTGTAGGAGTATGCATGATTTCCATTTCTTTATCAATAACCTTCTCTCTCAAAAAATGATACTGAATTTCAATATGTTTAGTTCTAGCATGAAACACAAGATTTGCTGCCAAATATAAAGAACTCATATTGTCTCCACAAATGATAGGAATATATTGAATAACATCAAAACTCTTCATAAGTGTCTTTAGCCATATTACTTCCTTTGCAGCTTCCACCATGCCTTTGTATTCTGCTTCTATGGATGATAGAGCAACTGTATGTTGCTTCTTAGAACACCATGAGATTAGGTTATCTCCCACATAACACAAAATATCCATGTGTTGATCTTCTATCATCCAAATTACCTGCCCAATCTGCATCACTGTATTTTTTGACTCTTGTATCTGAAGTAAACCCATAGTACAACCCTTCTTTGAGTGTACCCTTGATGTACCTAAGTACTCTTTGTCCTGCAATCCAATGTTCCTTTCTAGGACAATGCATGAATTGAGATAGAACTCCAACTGCATATGACAAATCAGGCCTTGTTAATGTAGCATAAATTAAGCTACCCACCAAACTCTGATAGAGCTTCATATCTTTGAATTCTTCTCCTCCATATTTAGTCAATCTATGATTCACTTCCATTGGAGTTGGTGCTAACCTGCAATCTTCCATTTTAAATTTGGTTAGCAAATTTCTCAGATACCTTTCTTGAGTTACATATACTCCATGTTGAGTATATGAAATCTCCATTCCCAAGAAGAATGACAAGTCATCAACATAAATACAAACATAAATAAATCCATCTTCACTTGATTTGACTAGCAAGCTACTATCTGCCTTTGATGCTTGAAATCCAAGTTCCTTCAAGAACTTTACAAGCCTATAATTCCATGCCCTTGGGGCCTACGCCAATCCATACAAAGCTCTCTTGAGCTTACACACATAATTTGGATACACTTGATCTTTGAACCCTTCTGGTTGCTCCATGTAAACTTCATCTGAAATGTAACCATTCAAGAAAGCATTTTTAACATCTAATTGAGATAATTACCAACCTTTGCAAGCAGCAATTGCTATGAGTGTTCTGATGGTTGTCATCTTTGCCACAAGACTATAAGTCTCATCATAGTCCACTCCATATGTCTGTGCATATCCCTTCACAACAAGTCTGGCTTTGTACCTAGACACATTTCCATCTGCAAATCTTTTTGTTTTGTAAACCCACTTACATGCAATGATTTTCTGACTATTAGGTTTAGGAACCAGATCCCATGTCTGATTTTCCATCAATGCATCATACTCCTCTTGCATAGCTTCTTCCCAATTCTTCTTCCCTTTGGCTTCATCATATGTAGATGGATCTTCATCTGCTTTTATCATGTAAGCATAATCCTTAGTAGTCAAGAATGAAGTATCATAGCTATACCTTGTAGGTTGCCATTTGTGCCTTGTAGACCTCCTGAGTTCTCCACTTCTTGAAGTTTCTGGTTCATCACATTCTGGATCAAACCTTGGCACTTCTTCACCTCCAACTTGTATTTCATTTTTCTCTTCTTCATCAAATATCTGAACCTTTGTTTTACCTTTCTTCTGATTCATAATTTCTTCAACTTCTGCATACACATTAGATGTACCTGCATACACATTAGATGTACCTGCATACCAAGTACCTTGTTCATCAAATGTAACATCCTTGGATACAAGGAATTTTTTTGTGGATGGACTCCACAATCTATAACCCATCTGCTTGTCATCATAACCAATGAATACATACTTCTCTGCTTTAGGCTCCAACTTATGCCTCAATTGAGATGGCACATATGCATATGCCAGGCATCCAAATATTTTACAATGATCCAAGGTAGGTCTCTTACCCCACCAAGCTTCATATGGTGTCATACCCTGCAAAGCTTTACAAGGCAATCTATTAACCAAATATGTGGTTGTGTTTACAACCTCAACCCATAAATAATTTGGACAATTTTTCTCTTTCAACATGGATCTTGCAAATTCAACAAGTGTCCTATTTCTTCTTTCTGCTACCCCATTTTGTTGAGGAGAGTACCTACAAGTAATTTCCCTCTTTATACCTGCATTCCACAAGTAATTACTGAACTCATTAGAGAAATACTCTTCCCCTCCATCTGACCTTAACCTCTTCAATTTTTGACCTGTAATTCTCTCTGCATATGCATGATAGTGTTTAAATGTATTAAACACTTCTGATTTGTCTTTGATCACATAGATTGTGATCCACTTGGTAGCATCATCAACATATATAACATAATATCTTGAACCATTTATACTAAAGTCCTTTGAAGGACCCCACACATCTGTATGTACCAATTCAAGTCTTTCTCAATACATAAAACCATGCTTATTGTATGATTGCTTATGAGCCTTACCTAACTGACATGCTTCACATCTGTATGTCATGTGTTGACCTATAATGTTAGGCAATCCAAGTACTGAACCATTGTTTATCATTTCTTTGATACCTCTCTCATTAAAATGTCCAAGTCTTTTGTGCCAAAGATCCAATTCTGACACCTTTTGCTCTCCATATGCAAACATAGCATGTCCAATGTTTACTTGTACCTTTAATGTGAAGAGCCTTCCTTCCTTCTTCCCTGTAACAATCTGTTTATACCCTTGACTAGGTTCTTCAACATAAACTCCATCATTAGTGAACCTTACCTCATATCCTTTTTCCACAATTTGTCCTACACTTATCAGATTAGTAGGAATTGTAGGAACATACAAAACCTTACTCAAGAAAGTGCTTCCATCTTTGGCTTTGACTGAACCAATTGACTTTACCTTGTGCTTTGTATTATCACCTGTTTGGACTGTATGATTAATTGCATTATAATCTAGATCAATCATCAAGGCAATGTTTCCACTCAGATGGTTGCTACATCCTGAGTCAATATAAAATACTCTCATGTCTTCATGTGAAGCTTCACATGTTGCATTCATAATAAGAGTCGAGTCTTCTTTCTGATCTGATGCATAATTGTAGTACGTGTTATTATATGATTGATTTTGGAAGTTTCTTCCTCCACCTCTTCCAAAAGAATACCTACCACCTCTACCTCTGAAGTTTCCTCTCTGATATCTACCACCTCTTCCTCTTTGATTAAAATTCTGATTAAAATTACCATTGCTTTGATTATTGTGCCAACAATCATGAGATAGATGATTGGTCTTACCACATATCCAACAGGCTCTGACATTATCTTTGTTATTTCTGCCTCTTCCTCTATTTTTGCCACTTCCTCTTCCTCTTAGGAAGTTTGCTTGGCTTGGAGTACCTTCATCTTCAACTGATTGTTGCCTTCCTTTGCTAGCTTTCTTCTTATCTTTAGAATACATTGCATGTCTTGCACTCTTATCAATATCTCCTTTGATATCATTCTCAAAAGTTAGCATATGTCCTAACAATTGATTTAGATCAGGAGTGAAATGATCTAATGAAAGTTCTGTAGACAAAATAAAAGGCTTCCACTTCTCATCTCCTCTTAGCCCTGTGAGAATTTGTCTTACCAATTTATCTTCTTCAATATCTTCATCCACTGCACCTAAAGAATCTACAATGTCCTTCATCTTTGTCACATAATCAGATATTGATTGTGAAGCCTTCTTCTTGAAGGTAGTGAATTCTGCCCATAATGAAGCTTTCCTTGATTTGGTTGTGTTCTGAAAATGCTCTTCCAAAGCATTCCAAATGTCACTTGGAACTTTCAAGTCCTCTAATATGAGGAAGCAAATAATCATTCACTGCCATGTAGATTATGCTCCTTGCTTGAGCATCCTTCTTCATCCAAATCTTTACATCTGCTAGCTCCTCCCTAGTTGGAACACTAGGATCTCTGAACTCTAGCTTTTCTTCCTCTCCTGTGATATATCCCATCAGATCTTTGCTCATAAGATGAGCTTCCATTCTCATAGACCAAGCTGGATAATCTTCTCTATCCAACTTTTCAATTTGGAGACTATCTCCCATCCTTGCTTCACCTGTAGTCTCAAATCTTTAGTCCTTATAAAGAATGAATGTACCTTAGCTTCGAATGTTGCTCCTTCTGATCCTTTGGACAACCTTTATGTGTCTTCCTTCAATCTTTCTTCACACTTTATCCTTTTGATCCTTCGAAATGTAAATTTTGTATGTCTGCAGTAGTCGGAGTCTTCCTTTCCTCAATTTTGATATAACTTGCTCTGATACCACTGATGGAGAGTGTTAATCTCCAAAAGAACAAGCTATCCTTGATGTTAGACCACCTCTATATCAAGAATAACTTCAAACTCCACTTAATTTTAAAGAACAATCACCAAACTATCAAGAAATTGATCAACTGTGAAAAATCACTTCTCAGAAAAAGTCTGCTGCACATTAATCATTCATTGATTGATCATTCGTGTAACTTTTTTCATAAAACTTTGTAGAATGTGTTGCCTAGAGGTTGTGCATCTTCTCCAAGTTAAAAATCCTCAAATGCTTGAGTAGATTATGAGAAATGACTCAGACAATGTACCTATGTCTGAAACTGTCTCTCTGTAATGACGACTTTGACACCTGTAACTTCTAAGCTATGGTTCTCCCAAACTACAGCCCGTTTAATCAAATGCTTTTAGCCATAGATGGCTTACCTCTCAACTTAAATTCTGAATCCTCATTTGTGTAAAACTTTACACTATGCACTGAGCACTGTCCATTTCTTTGACCATCGAATCTGCGCCTGTTTCAGAAGACATTCAGAACTTTCTACATATGAATGTTCCTATTCAAAATTCTCTCAGCCTGTTCACAATTGGACTCTCAAATTTTAACCATAGATGGATTAACTATAGACTTAGACATGTTCAAAAGGATTTCTCAAAAGATTAAACACAGAAGGAGAATCAGAGAAAAGATCGACGCGCAATTCTCTGAAGATTTTTCTTCTCATAACTTTTCATACATCTGATGGATGACATGCATAATGTTCATCTCATACTCTCCTATTCTTCTATTCTTAACTTCTATTGTCTTCTCTATCTCTTCTATATCTCACTCTACGACTATGAACATGTATCTATATATATATATACGAGTCTTACTCGTCAATTTTCCAAATACATTGAAATATTTACAAGAGTAATGTACAAAAGAACTTTGTTTCTGAATCTCCTCTTTCTTGAAACTGATCTTCAATCTTCCAATCATTTTTCCACTTCTGGATTTTATGTAATCACTAATTGTTGATTGTTCTGCTCCAACATGTGCTAGGGATCAAGAAAGATCTGTTATCAGTTTTTGCATTAGCCAAGATTGGCTTGGTTGTGAAATTTGTTGATGACAGATGTACAATTCATGATCTATCAAATGGCAACATCATTATTGCATCTGGCATTTTATGTCGTGGGCTGTATAAGCTCATAGACTATGAAAGATCTGTAAATGGTTTTGCATGTGCAATACATGATTCTCAGGCTATGTCAGATGCAAAGCTTTGGCATACTCGCTTTGGTCATCTCAATTTTGCTAGTTTGCTATGCCTGTAGAAATCTAAAATGGTGTCCTCTTTGCCCAAACTTGAGGCACCCGGTAAACATGTATATGAAGGCTATATCTTGGGCAAAATGCAGTGTTCTTCCTTTCCAAAGATGGTTCAGTCCAGGCTACTGAGAAATTGCAGCTTGTACATAGTGATACATGTTGTCCTATGCAGACACCTTCTTTTGGGAACTATCTTTACTTCATGACTTTCATCGATGATTTTTCTAGGCATGCATGGGTATATCCATTGAAGGCAAAGTCCAAAGTGTTTATGTGCTTCAAACAGTTTCTGGTTTTGGCTGAAAATCTTTCAGCATGTAAAATGGGAACCCTCCGTTCTAATCGAGGGGGGGAATATATGTCTTCTAACCTTAATGCATTTCTGGCTTCAGGCTATCATGTGTGTAGCATATGTACTTAATAGGTGTCCCACTAAAGCACTACAGTCTATCACTCCATATGAGGCTTGGTATGATCGCAAGCCATCTGTTGCTCATCTGCATGTTTTTGGTTGTTTGGCATATGCATTAGTGCCTGAACAACATCGCAGAAAATTGGATGATAAAGCAGTAAAATGTATTTTTGTTGGGTACAGTTCCAAAAGTAAAGGCTATCGTCTTTATCATCCATAGACTAAACACATTTTGGTTAGTCGTGATATTGTCGTTGTGGAAGATGCTATTCAACCATTGCTTTCATGTACTAAGGAGACATCTATTAGCTTCAAGGACATGTATGTAGTGATTTAAAGCATAATATATTAGTATATTATCTTCTATATTGCTACAAAATCTAACTATCATTGCTTCTCTGAATCGCAATATATTAGCATTTCATTACTCTCTAGTCTGTTGATTGATGCACCCCAAAAATGTCGAGCTTAATCTATGATTTGCGAAACATCATAATGAGCATGTAGTTCATCATTTTAGATGAAATCACTCATGATTGGTAGCTTTCCAAGATATCTAGACATCACCAAAAGGAATTAAGCTAATTTCTACTATGCTGAGAGAATTGTTCAAAATATTGAATAGGTGTAGAGATAAGAATAGCAAGTTTATGACCTTGGAATAATTTTCTTCCTATCTCTTTTGATCCATTGATTAGTGGAACATGTTCCAAACACTATAGGTGATTATTTATGATCATTAGCTAGCTAAAGAGGCCCAGTACACTCTCTAGAAATTGTTCTTGGCTGGTGTGAAGCACATGTTTAAGCAACACCACTTCATCTCTGAAGATTATTCACCATCTCCTCCAATAGTGGTATCAGAGCAACAACAAGCAAGATGGGAGATGGATTTCCATCATTCATTGACAAATTGGATAGGAGCAACTACTCAGCATGGTCACTAAGGATGCAAGCCTACCTTCAAGGGAGAAGTTTATAGGGATAAATGTCAAGAGATGAAGAGATGCCAACATTCAGGAGCAAGCATCAACCTAAAAGGTAAGAGCAAGAAAGGTTGACCGCATGGTGTGCAAAGGATGCTCTTGCCATTTCTTATCTAGTAAACTCAAAATTTGATGGTAACATGAACCTCTTAAGTAAGGTCTTGTATGTGCTAACTATAACCAAAAACCTAATTAGCATTGGATAGATTGTTGAGAAAGGCCTATAGGTCAGATTCACAAGGCATGAAGCATATGTGGAAGACCCTCAACAAGGCTTCAAAAGGATTGCAAAAGGTGAGAAATCTAGTAGAGTCTTTACATTTGAAATTGAAGACACCAGAAACATAGCACTCTTCAATTACAAAGATCAAAATCTAACCGAACTAGAGATATGGCACAAAAGGCTAGGTCATATAGGAGAAAGAACAGTAAAGAAAATATGTAGGGATCAGAGTGTGCTTGGCATCCCCAATGTGTCCAAGCAACTCATGATATACAAATGTGGAGCATGACAATTTGGCAAAGTCACAGGCAACCATTCAACAGGAAAGGGTACATGTATGAAGACTACTTGGAGCTTGTACACACTAATGTGTGGGGTCCTACCAAAGATCCATCAATCTCAGGTTCAAGGTACTATGTTTCATTTATAGATGATTATAGTAGATGGACAATCCTTTATTTCATGAAGCATAAGGATGACGTATTTACATGCTTCAAAAAGTATTTGGCATTAGTTGAGAACCAAACAGGTAGAAGGTTGAAGAGGATCATATTTGATGGAGGTGGTGAGTACTTTTCACATGAATTTGAATTCTTATAGGATAGGTATAAAAAGAGAAGTCACAAAAAGATATACTCGAACTAAATGGAGTGGCATAGAGAAGGAATAGCTTGATAGTAGAAGCTGCAAGGTCAATGTTGAATGAGAAGAAACTACCCAATTACGTATGGGCAAAGGCCGTTTCTACAATCACTTATTTGGTTAACAGGATCCCATACAAATTCTTGGATGGAATGACACCCTATGAAGCATGGAATGGTAGGAGATCCTCATTGAACCATTGCAAAATATTTGGGTGCATTGCTTATGCACACATTTCCTCACAGATTAGAGGGAAGCTTGATCCTAAAGTTAAAAAGTGTATATTCATTGGCTATGACCAAAACCAGAAGGGTTATAGGCTATACAATCCCACTAACAAAGGATTTATAGTTATAGGGATGTAGTGTTTGATGAAAATAATTCATGGTTTGAAGATGATTGTAGGAAGATCAAATTACCTTATGATTTGGAAAGTGATTTTCCAAATCTCACTCAAGAAGGTCAACAATTTCTAGAAGACATCAATTCAGATGATGAAGAGCAAATGGATTTGAAGGCATGGAAGTCAAGGGATAAGACCAAGATCAAGCAATTGGAGGACATTCTCGAGTCCTCAAATCAAGCACTCAGGAGATCTCAAAGGGAGAGCAAAAAGCCCATAAGGTATGGCTATGACACATCATTAGTCACCAAGCATTCTGTGTATATCACTAAAGAATCTATGACAAAAGAACCTTCTTCATTTGAAGAGGCCAATAAGAGGAAAGAATGGAGAGAAACCATGTAGGATGAAGTTGAAGCACTTCAGGAGAACAATACATGGGACTTGGTTCCCAAGAAGCCAAGCATGAAGGTAATAGGATCTAGATGGATATATAAAATCAAGAAAAATTCAGATGGTTCTATAAACATGTACAAGGCAAGGTTAGTGGCAAAGGGGTTTGCTCAAACCCATGGAGTGGACCATGAAGAAACTTTTTCACATGTGGCTAAGATGCCAACAGTTAGGATTTTGGTAAGTATTGTTGCCTCTAAGAACTGTAATCTATATCAGTTAGATGTCAAGAATACATTCTTAAATGGATGGATATCAGAAGAAGTATATATGGCACAACCACCAGGGTTTGAAGATAAAGATAAACCAGGTTTTGTATGCAAGCTAACGAAGGCACTCTATGGCCTAAAGCAAGCTCCTAGAGCTTGGAACCATACACTTGTTACTTATTTGCAGGATCAAGGTTTTGTGGTTAGCAAGGCAGATTCTTCTTTATTTATAAAGAAGACCAACTCAGAAGTTATCTACTTATGTGTCTATGTGGATGACATTATTATTACACGGAATGATGCTAATGGCATCAAGAAGGTTAAAGATCAACTAAAGGAAGAGTTTAAAATCTTGGGTTGTTAACATACTTTCTTGGCTTAGAACTTGTGTATACAGATTCTAGTGTGTTTATTACTCAGAGAAAGTATATCCATGATATGTTGGTAAAATTCAAGATGGAGAATACCAAAATTGTAGGTACACCTATGCAACTTAACCATAAGATTAGTTCTCATGAAGGAGAAATCCTTGAGGATGTTACAGGTTACCAAAAACTTGTAGGGAGCCTCAGCTATGCTACCCAAACAAGAGTAGACATTGCTTATGGAGTAAGTACATTAAACCAATTTATGCATGCACCAAGAAAGCCTCACATTGCCAAGAGGGTACTAAAGTATTTAAAGGGTACCATGAATGAAGGGTTGTTTTATCCCTTCACTTCAGACTTAGACATAAAGATGTATTCTGATGCAAATTGGGCAAGCTCCAAGGATGATAGGAGGAGTACGTCAAGATACTTGTCTTTTGCAGGCTCAAAGCTTATATCATGGTCATCTAAGGAGCAACCAAATGTGGCTTTATCATCTACAGAAGCAGAATACAGAGGGTTAGCAAATGCAACACAAGAGGATATGTGGCTCAATCAACTCTATGTAGATTTAGGGTTACACTCTTGCACTCCAATAATCGTTGGAGACAACACTAGTTCACTTCATTTGGATGCTAATCCTATATATCATGCAAGGACTAAGCACATTGAAGTCCACTACCATTATGTAAGGGAGAAATTGCTTAGCAAGAATATCCAACTATCCTATGTATCAACTCATTTACAATGTGTAGATATACTTACAAAGTCTTTGGATGGAACCAAGATGAATAGATTCAAATTGATGATTGGTTTGCAGGAGATCAAGGAGGAATGAAGACCAAGCATGTTAGGCTTGAGGGGGAGCTATTGGTGCAAGAGAATCCAAGCCCACATACTTGGATGATTAGCATATTGGTCATGAAGTTTTATGTGATCAATCCCTTGTAAAATCAAGTACATTTACTCTTGTAAAAGTGCACTACTTGCACATGGAGTTAGAAAGCATCAAATCTTGATTCATTTGGTAGTTGAGTGATGAAAGAATATATTCTATAGTTTAGGTGAACTTTTGAATTTTAATTCAAAAGGTTGGCTACAAACTCAACTATAAAAGGAGGATCAAAAGACCTGCGTGATATCTCGATTTGATGGATACATTGTGATTTGAGAGGTCACACCATAGCTCATTCACACTTCTCACATTGCAATTGGTTATTGCCAATGACATTGTATTTGTAGATGATTTAATACATACATTTCATTATATCTTCACTTCACTTCTCTGCCATGACTAAATTAGTACAATGATCTTCTTAGAGCTTGTTCTCAATGTATGATTGATCATTTGTAGTGATTTAAAGCATGATATATTCAATATATTGTCTACTATATTTCTACAAAATCGCATTATCGTTGCTTCTCTGAATCACGAGATATTAGCATTTCATTACTCTCGGGTCTATTGATTGATGCACCTCAAAAATGTGGGGCTTGTTCTATGATTTGATAAACATCATACTCAGCATGTAGTTCATCATTTTAGATGAAATCACTCATGATTCGTAGCTTTCTAAGCTAATTAGACATCAACAAAAGGAATTAAGCTAATTGCTATTTTGCTCAGAGAACTGTTCAATATAGTGAATAGGTGTAGAGACGAGAATAGCAAGTTTATGACCTTGGAATAATTTTCTTCCTATCTATTTTGATCCATTGATTAGTGGATCATGTACCAAACACCATAGGTGATTATTTGTGATAATTAGCTAGCTAAAGAGGCCCACTACACTCTCCAGCAATTGTTCTTGGCTGGTGTGAAGCAGGTTTAAGCAACACCACTTCATCTTTGAAGATTATTCACCATCTCCTCCAACATTTCTAAGGGTTTAGAGTTAAGTTTCCAAGGGTTAAAGATTAGTTTTGAGGGTTCTTGAGCTAGGGTTTCAAGGGTCTTGATTTTTTATAAGGGTAAAATTATCATGGGTTTTCATGAATTATATATACATGGTTTTTTGGTTCTTCCTTTGATTAAACACATGGGGTTCTTAATGATTTTTGTTTAGAATGCAACTAGGCTTGGGGTTTTAAGGATTTAATGGTGCTATTCAGGTAAATATACAAGTCTAATGTAGAAATGAAATGTTTCTCATCACTCATTCACTCAAACAATTATTCAACACAACTTTTTTCTTTGTCTTGCAAACAACTAATCAGTTCAGACTAGCATAAAAGATAAAATTTTGAAAAAAAATCCTACACACAATCCTAGGGGGATTTCATTCCCGACAAAGGTCCATTTGTTGCTGTAAAATGATCTCCACATCTTTGATTGCCTCGCTATCCACTATTTGCAATTTGGAATTGATTTCATTGTGTGGTTCTTGGAGGGTAAGGTATTGATCTTTTAGCATGCAGTTGTCTCCCTCTAATGCCATCACTCTAGCTTGTAGCCATTGAGATTCTTCTTGGAGAATGGCATTGCATTCCTCTAACTTTTGGTATTTGTGACTTGATTGAGTGGCACACTAAATCATAGTATCTATAGTATTATTTACAAACATAGATGCAATAGATATAGGGGGGAAATGCAAGGGGGAGGGAGATGGGAATGGGGGATATGAATGCCATGCATGATGGTGTGGTGAGTGCCGATGATGTTGGTATTGAGGGAATGGGAGATTGTGGAAGTGTAGGGGAGGGGTTGGTGTCGTGGGTGGAGAGATATCCATTGGATGGGATAGTGCAATGTGTGTATAGGAGGAAATGGAGGGTGTTGAGGGGATCTTGGTGAAGTTTGAACAAAAGTCTCGATCATTACATAAATTGTGGCTATTGATGTGGCCTCTTGAACTGTCATCGCTCCATGTTTAGATACAAGGATCCTTATGTTCTTACCAAGGCGTGATCATCTCTCGACTCATCATCTTGTTGGAGTTTGAGGTTTGCAGAAGCACACAAACGTCACAAGGAAGAAAAAGAAGCTTGAAGCACAACACACAATATTGAATGTATTAGCAAGAGAATGTACAAACATAAGTCATCCCTTAGGGTTATAGGCATATATACAAGCCAGGGAAAACAAACCTCCTAAAGAGGGAAAAAAGTGCCATGAGGTCCTAGTGTCTTCACACACATCACTACCTAAATATATCAACAAATCCCCCTAGGAGTGATGCGATGAACAAGGAGTTGGCGCTCATGTATAAGGAACTGCCAAGCTATGTGGAATCAATCCAAAAAAGTAAGTGAGCATAAAGCTTTGCAGAAAGCTTCAAACTTCTCTCTCAGTAATGTTCTCCTGTGTGGGCACATATGCCAAACTGATCTCTCTAATAGATAACCTCTCCCTGACATAATGATAGTGCACCTCAATGTGCTTAGTGCGAGCATGGAACACATGATTCCTCACAACTGCAAATGCACTCTAACTTTTAGTGAAGATGGTGGTGGCAGAAGACTAACCAACACCCAAATCAGCCATAAGGTGCCTAAGCCACACACACTCAACTATCGCTGTGAAAGCTACCCTATACTCAGCCTCACAACTAAAAGTGGCCACAGTAGGCTACTTCTTGCTCAACCAAGATATGCATGAGCTACCAAGCATGAAGCAAAAACCACTGGTGGACACATGAGTGTCATAGCAACCAGCCGAGTCAGAGTCAAAAAAAGCATGTAAATATAGCCATAGTGATCCCCCCCTTGGGATAAAACAATCCAAGTAGTCAGGTACCACTAAAATAGAAAAAGATGTGCTTAATTGCCTACCAATGCTTGTCACGTGGGAAATGCATAAACTTGCTCATCTGTGAGATAGCAAACTAAATATCTGGCTGAGTAATGCATAAGTAAATCAAGCATCCAATAGCTTGCCAATAGAGAATACCATCAAATGTGTCTCCAACATCATGAAGACTCAACCGTAAACATGTTTCCATAGGAGTGGCAATAGGTTTGCAGTCTTCAAGGCCAAAACACTCAAATAATGTGTCAACATATTTTGTTTGACACAAAGATATTCTACCATCAACTTGCATAAAGTGAACGCCCAAATAATGATACAAACGCCTCTAACATCTCAAATGAGGCATGAAAATCAACTTTAAAATCGGAAATATGCTTCTCATGAGGACCAATGAGTAGCATGTCATCAACATAGACAACAATGATCAAAAGCACATCATTTGCATGCTTAACATATAAGGTGCTCTCACTTGGAATAATCTCAAAACCATGTGCAATTAGGTAGGCATGTATCTTTTCATACCAAGCACATGGTGCTTGCTTCAAACCATATAATGCCTTTTCTCAACCTGCACACCTGGTTTTCATTCCCTTTGGCTGAACAACATACACTTCTTCATGCAAGTCACCATTCAAAAATGTAGTTTTAATTTCCAACTAATGTACATTCAAACCATCATGAGCTACAAGTGCACAAATGCTATGAACAATAGTAATTTGGCATGTAAGAGCAAAGGTCTTGTCAAAATCAATACCTCGTTTGTGAACATAACCCTTTGTAACAAGCCTAGCCTTATATCCGTTAATTGTTCCATCAGGCTTATGCTCTAGCTTCTACACCCACTTAGTGCCAATGGCCTTCTTTCCAGGAGGCAAGTCACATCAAGAACAAGTACCATTTTTCACAATAGCATCATATTTGGATTGCATAGAAGCCATCCATTTTTTTTATTTTTGTGCTTCATCAAACAAAACTTGCTCATTCTCATCACAAAGACTTGAGGCAGCCATAGCATAACAATCTGTTAAAAAAATAACATTATGAGAGCCTTAACGAGTATGATATCATTTAATTTGCTATCTTGCAAAGTCTGTACGAGCCATTTAGGCATAGTTTTTGCCTTCCACAAAAACATCACAACTAACCAAAATGCATTTAGTCTTTGGATGATATAGATGATAGCCTTTGCTGTCAAAACTGTACCCAATGAAAATAGATTTCAATGCGTTATCATCCGATTTCCTATGTTGTTGTTCATGCACTAATGCATATGCCAGACAACCAAAAACATGCACATGAGCAACTGATGGCTTACGACCGTGCCAAGCCTCATATGGAGTGATAGGTTGTAGTTAAAGGGACACCTATTAAGTACATATGTTGCACACAAAACAACCTCAAGCCAGAAAGGAAGAAGAAGAAGCTTGGAGCACAACACACAATAGTGAATGTATTACCAAGAGAATCTACAAAGATAAGTCACCCATTAGGGTTATAAGCCTATATACAAGATGGGGAAAAAACTCCTAAAGAGGGAAAATAGTGCCCTGATAGTCCTAGTGTGTTCACACACATCACTACCTAAATATATCAACACGTCCATCATAGCAAGGCATTGGTTTGTGCAACATGGTATAAACAGCTTCTGTAACATGGTGTTGGTTTTTGCAACATGGTATAAACAACTTCTTAACTCCTAAGGTTTCTATCGTAAGTTGGAGGGTCTCAATAAATTAGGGATCCACTCCTTCTTCACTAAGGATCTAACCAATCAAGGCTTTTCCTGTGCTAAATGAGATGAAATGTCGTTCTTGTACTCTCACCATGGTGTCATATAATCTTTGCAGTTGTGTTGTATAGGCCGATGCACTTTCGATTTCTCCACCTTCTTGTTGGTTATCATGTTCTTTTTCATCATGCTCATCTTCCTCTTCTTCTTCTTCTTCTTCTTCTTCTTCACCTACCTATCCTTGTTGCCCTTCTTTGTGTTGCTGTTAACGGTCACCCTCCCCTTCTTCTTTGAACTCTAGGTTCACATCTTAGAGAATCCGTTCAAAGTCTTCATTACTTAGATCTTCCAAACAGTGGGGATGTGCATACCCCGCATATCTAAGGCTTCACTTACTAACTTTTTGGTCAAAAGAAACCATTTAAACTCATTGCCCCGCACTAAGTACGGGATCACAAAAGTATTGGATGCTTTGAGGTCCTTTTTGGGTGTTAGAGAGTTGAAAAGATAGTAATAATGCATAAAGTCAGGCTTTGGAAGCTTGGCACTAAAATAGTCTACTAGACCCACTTTCTACCATACTGGACATAGCTCTACAGAGTATGTAGATGTTCAAATTCTCTCATGAAAAAGTGGTATTCTCCATACATTATTGTATTCGAACCCACTTCCCAAATAAAAGATCCTTCCCTCAAGGGTCCTAGAACTTCATTGAACCAATGTGAATTCTTCTTGACTTGATTTGTATGGCCCATTGGTGGATCTTGAATGGGGATGATCTATAAATCCCTCATATCTTTTGGTCAGCTTGTAGGGTCATCTAAGATAGGTAATTTCTCTATATCTATGGTTTGCTAACTAGTTCCTTCTTGCAAACTAGTTCCTATTGCTTCAACCATTCTACTAATAGTGGTTGGTGCTCTTGAATCTTCTTGAATAAGAAGTCCATATTAGTATTGCATTGCAAACAAGATGACACCTTGTCCCCTTTACAATACCAACATGATATTCATTATGTTCAATGGGTTACTAAGGTTGATGTGTCATTTGAAAGTGAGTGGATGTTAGAAGGTTAGTAAATTTCCTAGATGCATACTCGGGATGTGCAACATACTCAAAATGCATCTATCCTTCGATAAGGGTATTTAAACTCTTGGATCAAGGGGTTTATTAGAAGTTTTGACTTTAAACACTTCCCTTATGGGATTACATATTTTTCCATTGATGACATTTAAGGGTGTCAAGTGTAGCTTTACTTGGATATGTGACTTTTTAGGTACCCATGTCCAAGTGACTCTAGGTGTAGTTTTACGTGTTGATGTGGTGATAATAGATTTCATCCTAGATGTTGGTGGGATAAGTGCCTCCTAGCATTGATTTAAACCTAGGAGTTTAAGGGAGGCTACTTGGCCATCTAAGCAAGTATTAGGAACCCATATTTGTCTAGCATTGGGGCCATCTTTTATCAAAAAATTACATATCCAAATAGAAATGATTCATTTAGGCTGGCTCCTCAAATATTCAGATCTTGTTTTCTTTGACTTCATCATTCATTTGGTATGTGGTCCTGTTGAGCGAGCAGAGGTTTGCTCACTCTTGCCCTTGTAGATCTGCTTTACTCCATGAGTCACCGTGTTTCGAATTGGTTCTTGAGTGTGAGATTCAATTTTCTACTCCGTCTTCTTATTGGGTTTCCTTGCTTGTTTTGCCTCAACCATTAGGGAGTTCCATCTTAGCTACTCCATCATGAGTTGCATCATTCTGCATCATAGAACTTTGTACAAGAATAACATCTTTATATTCATGTGTACTCCTAGAAGAACAAGAAACTAGGAATTGGTGCCTTACTTGATTCAATGACTGCACAACTCACTAGTTCAGGTGTAATATGTTGTTGATTCACCCAAACCTAAAGAAGTCTACTTCTTAATTTCAATTTGATAGAATGTTTATAGATCCAATCTTGACCCAAGATAAAAGGTTTTGTGATGTCCTCATCCTAACAAACTAGCACCTCCATTGCCATATGGACATCTTGAATGGAGATGGGAAACTCCACCTTGCCTAGGCAATGGGTTTCCACACCTCCCAATTGTTGAAAATAAGGTCTTGATCATGCAAAAGGGCTCAACCATGACTTTTTCAAGTGGGCCAATAAAAAAGAAGGGTCCAAAGTCATGGAATAAAGTCAGAAGCCCCACCAAACTCAATCAAATTCAAATCTCATCAAATCAGCCACCAAATAGTGCACCTACATTGATTTGTGGGTGGTCCGCTAGATTGTAGGAAAAGTAAAACTCTATATAAGCATCATCCCGCCTTTGTTTCTTGAGTTGTATGCATTCCACAAGTTTCCCACTTAGTTTAGTAAAGTCTTAAACTCGAACAAGCAGCCCCCTTGCTTGCTTATCTCATTTTCTCATGATTTTGCTCCTTTATCTAGAGGTGCAGTTAGGCTTTTCCAAATCTGATTGTACCAGATTGCAGAGCATTTTTTGTTCTCTCGTTGTACTCATTTTCATTGATTTCAACCCTCATTTGGTCTCTCATATAGCAGTTGGAACTTTTCCAAACTTTCAAGTTGTTTGATTGAGCGAGCTATGAGAAATTTCAAACTTTGTGAAGGTATATCTCTGCACATAGGTGTAGAGTGTTGCAAACAGGTAGCCTGTTTTGTAGAGGGTGGGTCTCCCAGCTAGAATATGTGTTTTGGATGATTTAAAGCTTGTTGGATAGATATTATAGCCTAGTGCAATTTTTACAAAATTTCATTTTAAGTCTCTATAGTGGTGCAGAGAAAACTTCAGAACCATGAGCATATATCATTGCTTATGGACCTAGTGGAGGGCAACCATCCTCTATTGTTTTGCATTGGGGTGTTAGAACCAACCCCATCAGTGGTAATCAAGATCTCAACTAGTCGAAGGTTAGCATGGGAGAAGCTATCAAAAGGTAATATCCACACCTTCTAAAACATACAAACACTTGGGGAGAAGCTTGAGGATCACCGTAGAGCTCAGTATGGCTGATTATAATGCACAAATAGAGAAGTTAGAGAATTAACCAAGGCAAGGAAGATTCAGCGCAAGAATGAGCTAAAAAATCTTAGGAAAGCACCAAGTACTAACATAAATGAGTACATTTTGAAGGTTAAGGAGCTTGTAGATGCCCTAGGCTCAATCGGGAGCCCGATTGAACATGACAATCTTGTCGTGCACACTCTCAATGACTTGAGAGAGGATGAAAAGTGGAAAGCATTCACCACATCAATTTATGTGAGGGATCCCCTACCAAAATTTGATCAATTAGTCACATTGATGGTGACCGAGGAGATGAACCAAGGAGGTTCACAATCAAAGGGTAGCCAAGCCCACATTTTCTATGCGGGTAGAGGCAAAGGAAAAAGAGGCGGACAAAACTCCCAAACTAGAGGGAGAAGAAGGTCAAGGTCAAGCTCGAGCAACCAAGAAGGCTCGAACCAAAGCTATGGATCAAGAGGAAGAGGAAAGGAGTAGAGGAAGAGGAGGAAGATCACATGGAAGAGAAGCATCCAATGGAAAATGCTACAATTGTGGAAAATTGGGTCATTATGTAAGAGATTGTTGGTCCAAAGGAGGAGGCAATCAAGGATCCAAAAGGAACCAAGGTAATTATGGTAGTACTTCAACAAATTCAAAAAATGAGAACTTGCTTATGATGTATGGTTCAAGTGAAAGAGTCAATTCAGATTTTACATGGTACATTGATAGTGGTTGTAGCAACCATATGAGTTGCATATAAATATGTTTTCTTTAATTTACAGTCACCCATCACTCAAGGACATGTAGAGATAGGGGATGACACTGAGCACAAGATTACACATGTGGAAGATGTTGCATTGAATGGATCTCAAAGCTCCAAGGTGTTGAAGGATGTGTTGCATGTGCCAACCATCACAAAGAACTTGGTTTTGGTAGGTCAAATGGTTGAAAGAGCTTATGAGGTGAGGCTCAATGATCAAGGATGTTTTGTTGAAGACCCCATGCAAGACTAAAAACTCGTAGCAAAAGGAAAGAAGCAAGGAAGACTCTTCACCATGGAGGTAAAGCCATCGACCCCTCACACTATCTTCTTGTCAATCGGAAATAAACAGATTGCAAAAATCGACTTATGGCATAAAAGAATTCGACACATAAACTTACAAAGGATGAAGGACATGCAAAGGAAGGGCTTGGTGAGTGGTCTACTTGATCTTAAATCTCAGAATATGCAACATTTGTGCCATGCTTGTCAATGTGGATTGTCATTCAAGAAGGGAGCATATGTAAGTAATGAAGTGTTGAATCTCAGACACATAGATGTATGGAGACCTACAAGGGAGCCATCCATTGGAGGTAATAGATATTCTATCACATTTATAGATGATCATTCAAGGTTTGTTTGGATGGATTGCATGAAGTCAAAGTCAGAAGTGTTTTACCACTTCAAGAGGTTCAAAAAGCTAGTGGAGAAGGAAACAGGGAAGTATATAAAGACTCTCAGATCAGATGGAGGGGGAGAGTATTTTTCAAATGAATTTTTAGATTTTCTACATGAACATGGCATCAAAAGGCAATTCTCTTGCAGGTGTACACCTCAATAAAATGGGTCAGTAGAGAGGAAGTATAGATATATAGCAAAAGTGGCTAGAGCTTTGTTAAATGAAATGAATGTTCCTAACTCTTATTGGGCTGATGCAACAAATACAACCATATACATTATGAGTAGGTGTCCAAACTCAGGAGTACATGGAGTTAAACCTTATGAAGCTTGGTGTGGTAAGAAACCCAAAATTTCACATCTCAAAGTATTTGGTTGTGTGTATTATGTTCACATACCTCAAGAATTGAGACACAAGCTAGACCCTAAGGCAGATAGGTGTATATTTCTTGGATATTCTTCAAATCAAAAGGGTTTTAGATGCTATAATCCTTGCACCAAAGAGCTTAAGGTTTCTAAGGATGTAATATTTTAAATGATTTATTGCCTTGGTATGGTAGCAAAGATGTGTTACAGGTTGATGATGTATATGAAGATGAGAAGAAGCTCAAAGAGCAACAACACGGCATGGAGATAAGTGGTCGAACCACTTCAAGCACACCATCAAAGGAGAGTAATACATCAGCTTGGCATGGAAGGACAATGAATGAAGTTCATTCAAGTGAAGGAAGTAGAAAAAAGGAAAAGGAAAATGATGAAGACCATCGATGGGTAGACATGGAATCTACAAGTGACAAAGATATATAAAAATTAGAAACTCTAGGATTTAAGGCATCTAAAACAAGGAGGAGGAGGACTTCCTGCCACCTAATGGTGAGGTAACGTCATCAAATAGGGTTAAATGCCATGTTCAAAGGTTAACTTATGATTCATTCATTGCAAGACACTATGCCTACATGAGTCAAGTTATAGCTTGTGAAGAACCTAAGTTTTTTGAAGAAGCAAATAAGCATAGGGAATGGATTGAATCCATTGAGGATGAGTTCAATGCACTTAAAGAAAATGATACTTGGTCATTGGTGCCAAGAACAAATGACATGAAAGTCATTGGCAACAAATGGGTGTACAAGGTAAAGAGGCATGCAGATGGGAGCATCTCTAGGTATAAAGCAAGGATAGTTGCCAAAGTTTTTGCTCAAACCTATGGCTTAGACTTTGAGGAGAAATTTATTTCAATAGCTAAGATGTCCACCTTCAAAAGTTTAAATGCAATTTCAGCCTCAAACTGTTGGAAGATGTACTAGTTGGATGTGAAGAATGCTTTCCTAAATGGAGAGCTTGAAGAGGTAGTCTTCATGGAGCAGCCCCAAGGCTTTGAAGATGAAGGTTTCCACATCATGTATATAGGCTAAAGAAGGATCTTTATGGACTCAAGCAATCCCCAAGATCTTGGAACCAAAGACTTGTGGACAACTTGGTAAAATGTGGATACAATCCGAGTCATCACTCTTTGTGAAAAAGGAAGGTAGAATTTTTTTTTTCATTTGTATATATGTTGATGATTTGATCATTATAGGGGATGATGAAGCCAACATCAAGGAGATAAGGAGGAAGCTTGGATGTGAGTTTAAAATCTCAGATTTAGGGATTTTGAGGTACTTCCTTTGTTGGAGCAAGACAATCAACAATTGGTGATTATATGAAGCTTAGAAATGAAGATATGAAGAAAAGATTGAAGTTCAACTTCATGAAGTGGAGTGAAGGTTCAAGAAGAAAAGCTCTTTAAACATATGTACATTAGTTTTGTAAATACTTCAAAATACTTGAAACTTGAAGTAATGGGGAATCAATACTCATATGTATATATATATATATATATATATATATATATATATATATATATATATATATATATATATATATATATATATATATATATATATATATATATATATATATATATATATATATATATATATATATGGTCATATTAGATAAGTGAGATGAAATATAGATGAGATAGAGAAGAAAAGATGATGAGTATTGAGTGTATCATCCATGAGATGTATGATGAGTTGAATAGAAAGATTATTCAGAGAATTGCACGTCGATCTTTTCTACAGTTCTCCTTCTGTGTTTGATTAGATCAGAAATCCTTTTGTAGACATTTAGTCCATAGTTAATCTATCTATGGTTAAAGTTTAGGAGCCTAATTCCAAATAGGTTGAGAGAATTTTGTGTGGGAACATATATATGTGAGAAAGTATTGAGTGTCTTCTCAAACAAGTGCAATCCCGATGGTCAAAGAAATGGTCAGTTCTCAGTGCACAGTGTAAAGATTTACACAAATGAGGAGTCAAAATCTAAGTTGGAAGGTAAGCCATCTATGGCTAAAAGCATTTGCTTAAACAGGTTCTAGTTTTGGAGAACTATGTGTTAGAAGTTACAGGTGTCAAAGTCGACTCTACAAAAAGGAAGTTTCAGACATAAGTAGATTGTTTGGATCATTTCTCATAATCTACTTAAGCTTTTGAAGTGTTTTAACTTGGAGGAGGTGTGCAAACATTAGCTGACACATTCTACAAAGTTTCGTCAAAAACTTTACACAATTAATAAGTCAATGAGTGAGTTATGTACTACAGACTTTCTGTGTAATATTCTTCACATTGGCATTTTGGTGAGATCATTCACCAAACTTATAGACTATGGACTTTGACTCCTATGGAACTCATCAAAGTATGCATGAAAATTACAAAATGTTATTACCATAAAATTCAAGACAAGGTTGAAAACAATAGCAATGTCATTCCATATTCTTCCAATGATTAGCGATTTAACGTAGTTTTTGGCAAAAAGTCAACGTTCATGTAAAGCAAATGATCTCTTTTCCTTTATGCATTTCACTCGAAAAAATTAAAAAAAACCCAAAATGCCGAATGTCTCTCTCTATGTTATAAGAGTCAACCCTTTTCTTTCTTTTATCCCAATCAAAATGTCTCTCTCTATGTTATAAGAGTCAACCCTTTTCTTTCTTTTATCCCAATCAAAACTTTTTATCTACACACTTATGTGGATATTCCTATATAGGCATGTAGATTGGTTGCTTTCACAGATTGTTTTAACAGACTTTTAAGGTTGAAAAACCACTATACAGTATATACAAGATGGAAATCATTTTTCTACTTGTCCCGTCACAAATTGGGAGATACTTACATTTATGCAGTGCAATTCTTGATGTTTGAACCAGATTAAACATAGTGAACAAAGTTTTTATAACGTGATGAACAGCCTACAAATATATAGAAAACTAGCAAAGTCTCCCGAACCGTGTTCTTATGAAGGTGGACAGGATATGCTTCAACCCAAAAAGCCGAAACAACAATCCATGTGCAGAGCGGTAGTATCAATCATAAAAGTTTCCTTTAGACTTTACTGCAAACCGGACGATGTTTTTGATTTGCATTTTGCAGGAACAAGACAAGCATCGAAGCATCTTCAAAAAAAAAACAAAAGCTTGGATCCATCAAACCAATACTATGACCGTCTATGATCAGGAATTAAAGCCAAAAGTGAGATTTGCACAGCTATTGTAGAGAACAGACATGCTTTATCATTCAACAGAAATGAAAATAAAGTTGCACACTTCAAACACTAGCTTCAAAATCATTGAAATTCAATGAAAAGCTTTAACTATGCGGCACACTGAATGAGCTTTGTAGAAAGCACCAAATGAAGTTATAATTCTACTTCACATAGTTTGCTTGTGATTGCGTTGTCCAGCAATTCAAATTGTCGCATTCCTAACAATAGCCGATGATAGGTACTTCTGGAAACACTCGACGCACTAAACTTTTAACTGCATTCTTGCGAAGAAAAAGGTCAGAACTCTCATATATAATAAACAATGGATTTAGCGCTTAGAACAGAGTTTTTTGAACTTGAAACTGTACAAGAAGAGAGACACAAGTATACGATGTGGAAATGATGTATCAGAAAATTATTTTGTAAAGATGCATCACCTGGAATCAGATGTTGTTATTGATCATTGACAGATGAATCGATACCATGCGATCACTGAAGCCATTATAGCGAACATTTAGCGAGCGATCTCCTCAGCTCCAAGCAGAGTTCAGTTCATTTTCTGGAAATGGCGTAGACCGAGCAAGCCTTTAGCTTAGAGTCAAGATCAAGCATGACAGCAGATCTGAATAGAACATGTCAGATTCTTTTTGTTTGAATTTCCCAGAACTCTATCAGATACATCGTTGATGACAAGCTCCATCCTCAGTGTCAGATCTTCGGATCACTCTCCCGTTCGAACAGTCAGCATAAGCTTTTATTTTCCATCGCCTGAGCTTAACGCAAGTGACATCGCTTAGCACATTTTCAAAAGATTTTCAGATCATTGCACACTTTCAAAAGCACTTCACAACTGATCAATGAGGACCAAAAAAAATCGTCAGAATCTATCTCAAATCATTGGCATCTATCGAATACACAGAACATTGCCACCATCTCAGATATCACAAAGTTTGACCCTTTCTCAAATCATATCAGATAATAACCAGAAGTAATCGCATGTAATCGGCCTCCAAATCTGTCGATAATACTATGCGCATGGCAGATTGATATCGGTTAATCTCATCTTCCGTAAGAGCAGATGGATTCTTCGAGCATTATCCTCCTTCTGAAGCTTCCACGTACTTGCAGCGCCAGATTCTCCAATTTACTTCAAAGTCTGTTCTGATCAATAATCGGATGGGATTCTTCTACCATTCTCTCTCCAACACGGTTCCCATGACGTACTGATATTACAGAACTTATTTCTCCTTTCTAATTTCGAGAGAGACCTTCCTCCGAACTTCCTCAATGTGCAGTAAGAAGCCCCTACTACCTGCGCATCGTCAGATTATATCGCCTCCCCTTTTCTCTGTCGCGAGATGCCCTTTTTATCTGCATGTCCCTTTCCTCTGATCATCCGTCCATCTTCTTGTGAAGTCCCCCTTCTCCGCATGCGAACCCCCATGATTACTTGTTGTTTCATTCTCGGACCACACACGTAGTGCCACAAGTTTCATTTTTTCTAAACAGAAATACCACTTTGATCAATCGTCTTTCATTGAAATCAGATGTCAGAGAAAGCAACTCCTTCTTTCTTTTTATTTTGCATGCGGAGTTCAAGCTTTCCCATTGAGTATTTATCAATTAATAAGCACTCATCAATTGATAAATATTTTAGAGAATAAACTTTGAGAATAGAGAATCTTATTCAAGATTGATTTTCAATGATCAAACTTCCAGCAAAAGAATTTTGTCGGATCCTTTGTCCACTATAAATATATATGCAACTCCAATGATATTGCATTTATACATTACAAGGTTGGAGGAGTTCGATTTTAGGACCATAATCTCATACCCATACCATCATAAACAGAATTACAAGCCATGGCAGCATATTTACAACCTTTTGAGATCAACATGAAATAGGACAAAGAAAACACATATTGGTCTTCTGTTAGTTCTTTCATGAAGATCCCTTCAGAAGCTCCTTCATCATTGTTGCGAATGTTCTCTTATGAATGATAGATTGCGAAATCTTCTTTCATGTTCATGTTTGCTCTGCACTTCACTCCAATAACCGCATTAGCAATGGATGTTCAAGAAAGTGTGCCGATTTGTAGCATGTAAAGGCAAATGTGGAGATGGGATATCCAATTAGGGAGAGAGAATCTCTCCGATAGTGCCATGGAGCAAGATACATGCTCGTTAATTTTATTAAAGCATATAGTTTTACAGATAATGCTATATCATCAAATCTCCCCCTCAAGCTCATTATGAGCTTGAATACAAATGAAATAGATACACGTGTCCATACAAGATGGAATCAACATTAAATGAAATCTTCTAGATCGAAACTAAAGCTTCTTAACTCTTAATGCTTCTTTGAATGTGTGCCTTATACAAATATAATGAAGTGGAAACGATAGAGAGAGAGGAAGATGTGTGGAGGGAAGTAATATTAGGATTATGGATGTATGCCTTTTATGTAGTATTGGCCTCCAATTATGCTTTACAGTTACTCAACAATGATCATACAAGGTGGCTCAGATTGAGATACAAGGTGTACCTTGATCTAACATCTATCTTATGCTTCTTTTTTAATTTCTTTTTTATGTAAAGCAATGCTATGCACTTCGAGCTCCTTCTAGACTAGTGAAATTTTTTGCAAATCCTAGAGTTTGGCCATTTTTGACTCCTCTTTCTCTTGATCAATAAGAACCCATATGGAATGTAAGAGAGATCATGCACATAGAGCTTTGCGTGAGTATATAGGTCTAGTGGAATGATAAATTTTGTGTCATTCTTGGCATAGGTGCTAGACAACCATCGGAAGTTCTTTGGAGACTGTAAGATGGGTAGCATATGTGCCTTGATTGCAAAGGTTGAGTTTATATAGGCTAATATCTCATGAAGTTGTATGGTATCCAAAAAAAGAGGAATGTGTATGATAAGTTTAGTGAGGATTCTTGGAAAGAGGATATGGGCATCAAGAGGAACCTCTTGTTGTCCATTTGAGATTCTCATATAGTCTGTGTGAAGAAAAGGGAGAGAGGAACCCCTTCTGGCTAGTACTCTATCGGAAAGAGGAACCCCTTCTTGCTAGTACTCTCTCCTGAAGAATTAGAGGACATGGGATAGGATTGTATGTGCTAGATGGATTTAGAGGATGTGAATAAATGTAGTTGAGAGTGCATGCAAAGGATAGAGAAAAGTAACCGCATGTTTGAATCACAATATAGAGCATAGGGGGAAAGGCAAAGATGGGGCTGAAATTCAAACCTAGGTGTACAAAATGGTCGAGAAAGAAAGCAAGTTCTGGGTAGGAAAGCTATAAGCCACTTGTGCTACTAAAGAATCATATACCTTTCATGAGCACTTGGTTGTGTTGTTAGAGGTGGAATGTCTCTATTTTAGTAGAGCTTATTGGAAAGGGTACCTTTGAGGTAGGAGAGCATTCTAAGGGATCTGCATATAGGAGGGCCAAGCATATAAAGCAACAAGTGCATGAGAGAGAACAGTTGGTTTAGCAGCCATCATCAAGAAGAAAGGTAGGGCTATCCAAGAAGCTAGCATGAGCTCCCCTAAAACAGTGTTTTCTAAGGGGTGAAGCTTCTCACAAGCACAAGAAGATAGTCCATATGGCAAAGAATGCAAAAGCTCGGAGCTCAGGTCAATACTAACAGTTGCTCTCGAGCTATTTTGCTAGGGGACATGTGATGAATTTTCAGATTCATTTCTGAGTCACCTTGAGATGTTCTTGAGTCAGGACTTGGCAACAAACATGATCGCAATGCTAATTGCAGGCTTGGCATGTCTTGCTCGTTCTAAGAGCACAATATGGGATATGGGGGGAGATCACCTATGGATAATTGTGAATGAAGGATGGAAACCGAAGCATGTGAACTCTCACCTTCTCTTGAAGCACAAGGATAGCTGCGTGAAATTTTCAATACAGGGAGCCCTTCATTGAAGACTATGTCACATCTGGAAAACAAGATGATGTTCATGGTCATGATTTCCATGGCCATGTGGAACAGGATGATGGTAGGGCATGTGATAAGTAAAGTGAGGATGAACATGATGCAAATGTAGATGATGAACGAGAAGAAAGTACACATTCATTCGAGGACAATGCAAATCCATGTAAGGCTGGTGAGGAGGCATTTGTTTTTGAATATGGTAGTGCCAAAGAATAGGAAGTTCAGAATGAGAGTGAACGTGAAGCTGACAAAATGGCTGATATAGAGGGTGAAGGAATGCCCTTTAACTTCTTTAAAAAAATTCCTTTCACTCGTCCAAGCCTGTGTAACCTAGTGGTTTGACGCTTTGAGTCTTTGGGAGGAAGTCCTGAGTTCAAGTCTTGGGAAGACATATCTATGAGTTCCTCAAAGATGGGTGTCTCTTCCTTACGAGGTCGGGTGTGTGAGTGTGATCCAATTCATTGCACTCTCCAAAAAAAAAAGTTCTTTCACTCGCGATGACTTGCTGCTCATGCTCCGACCATAATGTCCAATCCTGCTTGACACAAGGCATCAAAGATGTCTATGGGAATGACACATTATATGTCCTATTCAGTTTTCATGAATGCATACATGATGCCAAGGACCATACACTTGCAGCCAAGGAGAAACAGAAATCCTCAAAGATCACTCTTCTGTTGTTTATCGCAAATTCATGAAAGCCTTACACAAACTGGTGAATGCAACAATCTATAATGCTAAGTTTTTGCAGATGAAGAAGTTCTGGAGAGATACATTTGATGGGCGAACCCAATGTCCTGAAGAATCATTCAGAATGGATGGAGAATGAGGAATGAACCAGAGGACATCATGCCAATGAGAACTTGGCGCACAGGCACCGCATCGCTGCTGCTTCACCGATGGGAGGTGGGCGAGACCGGCGTATGTGCAGCAATGAAAGTGGGCTAGATCTGTTAGGCACGCATCCGCCATTTGTGGCATGTGCTGACTTCTGAGCATCGAGTTGTTGGCGCACACATCTTTGGCATTCATCCTCCTGAACAACACATTCAAATAGGATGGACCTAGTTTTTGAGAGATATCACTGATCAGGACACACACAGAAACAACGAGAGACCGTAATGGAGGCGTGCCTCTAGAAAGAAGGCTACGGGCAGAGAGAGCGTTGCTACCACCTACTTGCACACGCATAGGTTAGAATTATCTGCATCTTGATCTGAAGACAATGTCCAAATATTCAGTTTGTTGGGTGGATAATGCAGAGCGCTCGCGGCTGACTAAAGGAGATGATGTAGAGGAAATCGTATCTGTTTTCTTAATGGGCATTAGAGAGTGAACAGAAAGAGGGGACGAGTGATGAAGGGTGACCCTTGGAGAGAGGCTCACAGAGCAACGACTCGGAGTGAGAAGGCAAGAGAGAGAAAGAGAGATTGGCAGAGATGTCAGATTTGGCATTCTAAGGATCTTTTCCATTTGCTTTGACCAAGGGGGTGGTCTAACTCCCATAGAATATGTGACCTAGAAAGAAAAAAGGAAAGCTATTGTTTTACAATTTAATTTTTCCAGAACTAGCACACCGTCTTCATCATTGCTTGAATGACTATGTTGGAAGATAAATAACTCTGTTATTTAAGGTGCTTGATTATTTGTGCTCAAGCATGATGAGTGAATTCCATCACTATCAAATGATGTACTTTTGCTTCTTCTTTGCACATATGGGTTCTTTCAAAGACTTTGTGTGCTTGCAAGATTACAATTGTTGTGGTAAGTTGGGTGCACTCCAATAAAAGTATGATTTGATTATCAGTAAAAAAAATGTTGAATGTGGAGAGCAAGATGATATTTAGGGCTCTCATAATATCTTAAGGATTGTTGTTGCATTCAATTTTTCAGGAAATCTAATTATGAACCTTGATCTCATAATTATTCAAACATGATTTGGTGTGATACTGTGTCCTAAGAACGCATGTGTCGATGATTTGGTGTGATATTGTGTCCTAAGAACGCATGTGTCGATCACTCACATATTAAAAACATGAAAAAAAAACCACAAAAGACTAAATTCCAAAAAACATTCAAAAAACCAAAATTTTGTTTCATCAAACATGGGAGAATGCTTTTATGAACCAAAAATGTGAATGGATTTTTCTAAGAAATGATGTGGTGTCCTACATTAGTGAAAGCATTTTGATTCCTACTTACCTTCGTGGAATTGCATGGGCATGATAGAAACAAGTGTGACTGTACATGAGGTATGATTTTTGGAGATATTTTATGTTTTGGATTGCATGGATGAATATGTTATACTAGGTTCCATATGGCTCAAAATATAGGCAAGAGGAAAGATTGGAATTCCTCATACTCATTAGGCATTAGACAATCCTAATGTGCATCCTCATTATAACCAATGTGTTCATGATAATTTGTTTGTTGATTGTCCCTATCACCCACATGAATGCTCCTATGCAAGTGATTTCCATGATGATTTGCATGTTCTACTAAATAAAAAATATTTGTCTTATTTTGTTTTAGTTGAATCAAAGGGATCTATGAAGAATGACAATGGAGGATCTCAAGTGCTTGGAGGATGTGGAAGGGCCCTCTTTTCCAAAATTATAGTTTGCATTTGATTAAAACACGATAAAGAGTGGAAAATGTGATAATTTTTGCCATGCCTTCAAATATTACAATCATAATCCTAGGTGGAGGATGTGGTGACTTATCCCAGAGCTTGCACAAATTGGCCTTAATCGATTTGATCACTGAACATCTTCACATGATGAACAATTCCAATTGCAACCAAACTTTGAATGCTTCTCACAACTTTATGGATGGCTGCAAAGTCTTCAGTTGGAGTCATAAATTGGCACAAGCTTCCCAATATTCTCACTTATCTTTGAAAGATGATAACTTAGTGAAGGGAATGTTCTTAGCTCCTCATAGCATTGATTATCCTTGTGGATGGAGACATAGTTCCCCTCCACCTATATGCATAGATTATAGTGAACATACATAATAGAGAAATTGTAGCTTAAGCGTGAGTACCACCTCCTTTACTTGTCAATCCGTGGAGACGTGAGGAGGATATGAAGATCATGAGCAATTATGGTGAGCAAATGTGAGTGATAAGCACATACATGTACACACACACACATGCACACAAGGCAAGATCAAAGAAAGGAACAATGGAAAGCTTCAATTATATAAGAAGTCTCTTACAAAGCTTCAATCTTCAACTAGCTAACTCTCTAACAAGCCAACCCCAAAAATGAGCTCTCTAGATTTTTTATATTTTTTTGACTAGTTTTGGCCTTGTCCAGACCTAGTGTCCGGCCTAGTTAAAAATTAGGTTCCAGGGCTCATTTGATGGCTCAAACGAAGTCTAAAAATTATGAAACTTTATACATAGATACTTCTAATGCTTCTCACACTCAACGACTTCTCGGCTTGTACAAAATGGAGCTAAAAAAAGGTGAAATGATATCTAGCATGGTTTTAGTGATCAAAATCAATCATTTTGTAGGGGTTTCTTCTGAAAATTTGACATGCATTTCTTGGACTCCCTACTTGCTCCTTCTTGTGTGTCGACTTCTTTGACACATTCTTGTGCCTCGTTCCTAACCTTGAGTGCTAACACGCCCCCCCCCCCCCCCCCCCCCCCTTTGAGTTTGTCATCTCTCATAGACCCTTGTTGTAGGGGGTATTCCATGTGGTACTTTGAGAGGTAGTGTCCACCACGTATTGACAAGAGCGGTTTTCCTTCCAAATGTAGCAGGGTCTGTTGTCCAGTTCTTCATTATGGTGTTGCTAGAATTTGTGAGGTTGAGTCCCTTTGTATGTATTGATTCCTTGGATTCTAGCATGACCATGTATTTGTGAGCTTCCAAGAATGGATAGTTGCCCAAAAGAGGTTATCCATCATGATGTTGAGCATCTGTTGGGTATGAAGTGATTCTTATGTACCGATGTTGTAACCTTGATGTCCTATAGATCTTTCAACTATGGGTTTCATAGTTATAATGCTAAGTATTCATGTCCCATGATGTTGATAGCAGTCAGGGCACCCAAGGATTGATGAGACAAGGAAGCCAGCGGAGAGAGTCAGAACAAAGAGAAGGATTAAGTAGATAGAGCAGTCAACGTAGATCTGGCAGATAGGCCCTTTAATTTTTCCCAAATCAACATCTTTATAGCAGTGATTCTCATCACTAACCATCATTGTAAATACCATTCCACCTTTTTATAGCTCCATTTTGTGCAAGCCAAGGAGTCCTTGAGCTTGAGGAGCATTAGAAGTACCTATCTATCAATTTTCATATTTTTTAGACTCCGTTTGAGCCCCCAAATAGGCCCTAGAACCTAATTTTTAACTAGGCCAGACACTAGGTCTGGACAGGGCCAAAGCTAATTAGAAACTATAAAAAGAGCTAGAGAGCTCATTTTTGAGGTTAGCTTGTTGTAGAATTGAACTTGTAAGAGTTCTTGAGTAATCTAAAAGAATTCCATTGTCTCTCTCTTTGTTCTTGCCTTGTGTGCGCGTGTGTGTATGTGTGTGCATGTTAGCGTGCTTCTCACTCACACACTTATGCCATCACTTGTTCGAGGTCTTCATACCATCCTCATGTCTTCCCGGATTGACATTAAAGGAGGTGCTACTCATCAGTGAGCTACACCAAATTTTGGCGCCGTTGCCGGGGATCGAGCTTTGAGGATGAGCGTGTGATGGTAAGACGTAGAGTTTTGACGTTGGCGTTGTAGGTAATTTCTTTACTTTTTCTTTCTTACTTCATCATCATCATCACCATCATCATCCTCACCATCTCCCACCTCCATCTCCATCATCGCGAAAATTTCAGTTTTTTTATCATATCACCTTCTCCCTTCCATTTCACTTGTGAGAGAGAGCGAAAGAGCTGTTTGTGTGTGCTGTTTTTGCATGTTTTTTTAGCTTTCTTGTAGCATTTGGCTGTCCCATCATCTCCAGCACGTCGTGTAGGTACAGAAAAGCTCCATCCTGTCTCTCTATTGCAGACCTTTGTCGATCGCGATTGACAGAAAAACCACTCCTTTGGTAAAACTAAGTGCACCACAGTAGACTAGAGACCTTGCACATCACAAATCCACAAAAATTTCTAAAAAATTTGCATTTTTTCTGTCCATCGTGATTGATAGCATCAATCGCGATTGACAGTGTCCATCGCGACGGATAGCCTATCCATCGCCATTGATAGACCCCGACGGACATGTGTCCATCGCGACGGACACCCCTATCCATCGCAACCGACAGAAAAATCACGATTGACACCCCATCTTGACGAGATTCTTCACCATCGTGACGAATAGAGGCCCGATCGACACCTAAACACGAAAAAATCTGAAAAACTCCATCAATCGCGATTGACACCTCACGATGGACTGCCTGTCCATCGCGATTGATAGCAGTCCATCGTGATCGACACCCTCAGTCCATCGCGACCGACACCCCCTGTCCATCGCGATTGACACCCATCAATCGTGATTGACACGTGTCCATCGGGATTGACAGGCCACGATGGATAGCTCTGTCCATCGCGATTGACAGCCCAGTCGATCGCGATTGACAGCCAATTTCGACCAAATTTCTAGGGTTTCTAATTTGAGGTTTGTGGTTAATTTTGGGCATAAATGTTGGGCTATAGAGCATATAAGGAGGCTATAAGCAAATAATCCGAGGAAAACCTATTGCCCTGTTAGCATGTTTGAACCCTATTTTAGCCCTAGAACCCTGAACTGGCATAACTTTTGTTGATGTATGAAACACCACAAGAAATGAATTAATGTGACACTAGAACACCTCTATGGTCACCATTAACTCATTGCCACTCCAAAGTTTGAGAAATGATAGCCTAAAGTGAGAACTTTGCTTCTACAGAAATTCCTAGTCACCGAAATGACATACCTTCAGTATTTTGCTAATTTCTCCTAGCTCAAGTATTATTTCTCCATGAAACTTTATAAGCTGAAACTAGAAGAGTAGAACTTTCCAAAAAGCTATCATATGCATCAAACGGATCTCTAGAACTCAAGTTATGGCTCTCACAAGATGACCCTGTATGACCTTCCAAAATTGGAAATCTTTCCTGTTATAGTAAGAGTGCCTGTTTAAAATTAGAATTCGATGCCTAGCATCGACTTGCAACGAGAATTCGATGCCGGGAATCGACTTGGGATGTTTTTAGCCACTTTTCAGCAGGGATTCGATGCCGAGCATCGATTTCCCGCATAAAACCTTGATCTTTTGGACACCAAAACTATAGGTGATTTCATGCACACTTAGAATATGACTTATCAACTGGAATTCGATGCCAGGCATCGAGTTGCTCCAACAACATCATGTTTTCAAACACTTCAGTACTGAATGAAAAGGATAAATGAAAATATGACTTATCAACAGAGATTCGATGCCAGGCATCGAGTTGCTTGGAAAACTTGATCTTTTTAACTCATCACACAGTAGGTAATTATGGAGATGATGGAGAGAGACTCATACACAGAACTTTACTCAGTTCTTTCTCATAGCTATGAAAACTCAGAAGTTTTACAGATGCTTTCTCACTCAGAGAAGCCCGACTATACTCAGTCATACAAAAATGAGTTCTTCTCACTTTCTCATTGTCTTCCTCATCGCGTCAGTTGATACAAACTAACTTATATAGATTTTCGTATTCTCGTGATTTTTAAAAAACTTCTAGAACTAAAGTGAACTAACTTTACAAATATGATACATTTGTGAATTTTTCCCTTCACATAGGCATGGGGTTTTCTTCCTAAGATTTGACCTTCAAATATATGTCTAGTTAGTGATTGTTTCTCCAACAGCTCCCCCTCAATCACTAATTGACATTCCCTGTTTCTTCATATCATCTTCTTTTCTTTTACTCCTGCCATGCTTTTGAATCTGCTGGTCTTCACACCATCCAAGCTCTTTGTCATTATGTCTGCTATTTGATCTTTAGTAGAAATGTACTCCACTTCAATCTCCTTCTCCATTACCTTTTCTCTGAGAAAATGATAATGTATCTCTATGTGCTTTGTCCTTGCATGAAATACTGGATTTGCTGCAAGATAAAGTGAACTCATATTATCTCCATGTATTGTAGGTGTACCTTGATCAATGCCTAAGCTCTTGAACAATGTCTGCATCCATATGACTTCCTTAGCTGCTTCCACAAGTCCTTTGTACTCTGCTTCAGTTGATGATAATGCTACTGTATGTTGTTTCTTTGAACACCAACTTACAAGCTTATCACCAATGTATATCATGTAACCATGAGTTGATCTTCTGTCATCCTGGTTACCTGCCCAATCTGAATCACTATAGGCTCTCAACTTCAAATCTGATGTAAAAGGATAATATAATCCTTCTTTTATAGTTCCTTTGATATATCTGAGAACTCTTTGACCTGCAATCCAATGTGGGTCCTTTGGACAATGCATGAATTGTGACAAAACTCCCACTGCATAACTAAGATCAGGTCTTGTTAGTGTAGCATAAATCAAACTACCCACAAGAGATTGATACTTCCTCATATCTTTGTATTCTGCACCATCATATTTACTGAGCTTGTGATTAACTTCAAGTGGAGTTGAAGCTTCTCTACAATTTTCCATATCAAACTTCTTCAATAAATTCAGAAGATACCTTTCTTGTGATACATATATGCCATGATCTGTATAAGTAACTTCCATTCCAAGAAAGTATGACAACTTTCCTAGGTCACTGACTTAAACTCTTTCTCAAGTAATCTCTTTACCTCCTTGATTCCTTCATCTCAAGTACCTGTGATTATAACGTCATCTACATAAATACAAATGTAGATTGTACCTTCCTCTGTTCTTCTGATAAGTAGACTTGGGTCTGCTTTTGAACTTTGATATCCAAGATCATTGAGATACTTCACCAGTCTATAGTTCCAAGCTCTTGGAGCTTGCTTCAATCCATACAATGCTCTTCTGAACCTGCAAACAAAATTTGGATACCTGGAATCTATAAACCCTTGAGGTTGTTCCATGTATACCTCATCTGATATGTATCCATTCAAGAAGGCATTTTTTATATCCAATTGACTTAGGGTCCATCCTTTTGAAGCTGCAATAGCAATGATTGTCCTTATAGTTGACATCTTAGCTACGGTACTGAATGTCTCATCATAATCTATGCCATAGGTCTGGGCATAGCCTTTCACCACCAATCTAGCTTTGTATCTGGCTATACTTCCATCTGCAAGCTTCTTCACTTTATAAACCCATTTATTTCCAATTACTTTCTTACCATTTGGTTTAGGAACAAGTTCCCATGTCTTGTTCTCCTCCAGTGCATTGAACTCTTCCTTCATCGCTTCTTCCCATTGCTTCTTACCTTTAGCTTCATCATAGTTCTGAGGTTCTTCATCATCTTTGACCATATATGCATAGTTCTTCTGAGTTATGTAAGAAGTATCATAAGAATACCTTTCTGGTTGTCTTCTAGTCCTGCTTGACCTTCTTGGTTCACATTCTTCATACGTGTCTGGATACACCTCTTCATCAAATATAGGAGCTTCTTCATTTCTTCTTGTTAATCCACTTGTGGATGTACTTGCTTGCATACAGTCTTCATCTCTATTTACCTGCACAATTGATTTTCCTTTCTCACATCTTCTTACCTCTTCTTCAAATTCTTCAGCTGTATGACTTTGATCTGCATACCAACTTTTCTGTTCATCAAATGTAACATCTCTAGAAACAAGAAATTGTTTGGTTAAAGGATTCCACAACCTGTAACCCATCTGCTTTTCATCATAACCAATGAACACATATTTTTCTGCCTTTGGTTCAAGTTTATGCCTAAGTTGTGATGGCACATAAGCATATGCAATTGATCCAAACACTCTACAATGATCTAGTGTTGGTTTCTTACCCCACCAAGCTTCATATGGAGTCATTCCATTCAGAGCTGCACATGGTAATCTATTCACAAGATATGTAGTTCTATTTACAGCCTCAGCCCAAAGATAATTTGGACAGTTCTTCTCCTTTAGCATAGCTCTAGCAAACTCAACCAAAGTCCTGTTCCTTCTTTCTGCTACACCATTTTGTTGTGGTGTATACCTGCAAGTTATTTCTCTCTTAATACCTGCATTCCAAAGATAATCATTTAACTCTTGGGAGAAATATTCTCCCCCTCCATCAGACCTCAGTCTCTTAAGCTTTTGACCTGTGACTCTCTCTGCATATGCATGAAAATGCTTGAAAGCTCCAAACACTTCTGATCTTTCCTTCAAAACATATAATGTTATCCATCTTGTAGCATCATCAATGAAAAGAACATAGTACCTTGAGCCACTGATAGATCCTTCTTTTGTTGGTCCCCATACATCTGTATGAATAAGCTCTAGTAATCCATCATGTTTGAATCCTTTCTTCTGAAATGGTAACTTGTGTGCTTTACCCATTTGACATGCTTCACATTTATAAACCATATGTTGACTTTGCACATTTGGTAATCTTAGTAGAGACTGATTAGCAACCATAGCTTTAATTCCTCTTTCATTAAAGTGACCTAATCTCTTATGCCAGAGATCAAGTTCTGTAATCACTCCTTCACCATGTGTGAGCAAAGCTTGACCAATGTTCCCTTGCACTCTTAAAGTAAAGAGTCTACCTTCTTTCTTACCAGAGACAATCTGATTATACCCATTCTCTGGATCTTCAACAAATACTCCTTCATTTCGAATATGAGTCTTCATGGGCGACTTCATGATACCTGATCTGCAACACTGTTCTAGCTTCTATATAAATCCATTGCTGCTGCGTGTCCCCCCCTCTCTCTCTCTCCTCAGTGTCAAAATAATCAGCGTCGCTCTCACCATATTTACGATGATTCCTAGTGGGTGACCGGCTGGTATGTGGATCTCTCTCTTAGGATTTCATACTCACAACATTATCCGCAATTTTGCGATCTTCATGGGGCTCTCTCTCTCTCTCTCACATCCAACCGCCCACCACTATCCATTCTCTCAATCATGCCCACTCCCGTTGTGATCTTGTAGCTTACGTAGCTTACAGTCGTGGATGAAATACGTTAGCAAGAATGAAACTCAAAGGAATTGACAGAGGGATATTATCCCGCTTTTCATCCTCAATTTGGCTGTCATATTTCTGTCACATTTACGTGTTCCGCGAGTCTGGTTGCCAATTCAAGTATTCAGCGACCTGTTAGAGAGCTTCTGCGTAGGCCCAAACAGTGTAAGTATTTGTGTTGTTCTTCGTCGTCACAGCAGTGTCTACGCAGCAGCAGTGTTCTCCGTCGACACAGCAGTGTAATAATCTCCTCATCTGCCGCCACAGTGTCGACCGGCAAGCTAAGGGCGACGGACAGAAGCTCTCGGGGGAAGGCCGCTTTTCGCAGGGTCCATCTGTCGTGGTGAAGGCCGTCTATCGCGGAGGCTTCAAAACCACTTATCGCAGGAGTTCTTCTTCGTCTATCGCGGTGGCTTCAAAACCGGTTAACGCGGGAGTTCTTTACCGTCTATCGCGGTGGCTTCAAAACCGTTTATCGCGGAGGCTTCAAAACCGCTTTTCGCGGCAGATATGCTGGAAGCACGCTCGTCGATAGACAGTGGGCGACGATAGACACCCCGGAAAAGCCCGCGATAGACACCCCAGTCCTCACTGTGATAGACAGGCCAGCTTCGGCGATAGACACCCGTAAAGCCCGCGATAGACACCCAGAATCTTCAAACCAATAGACACGAATGCCTTTCAACCGGGTGAAGGTTCTGCCAGCGTGTACACATCACCTGCGATAGAGGCCAGTATCCGCGATAGACAGGGTGCAGACGTCACCCGTGATAGACGCTCAACGACGATAGCCTTAAAAGTGAAGGCCATCTCAAAATGGGGCGCCCCCACTCTTAAATCCACGTGAGGGCCTTTTTTAGCGGTTTCAAGATAGTGCAAATCTGATCAGGTAGTCCTACGAAAAAGAGAGAAAAGAAAAAAGGGAGAAAAAAAAAGGGAAAAGGAAAAAAAAAAGAAAAAAAAGAAGAAAAAAGAAAAAAGAAAAAAGAGAAAAGGCTCGAAAAAGAAAAAAAAAGAGAAGAGAGCTACCTTTTATTGTGGGATTTTTGGTCTTTTCAAGATGCTTCTTTTCTCAGAGCTTTAGAAAAAGATCTTCTTTCTCGGGGTGTCCCTCTTTTGTCATGGATTTGGTGACCCCCTCTCTTGTGAGAAGTAACCTGGCCCCTCCTCCCGGGGAGACCGTTAACCTGGCCTCTTTGTTGGAGGGGGGTTCTTGTGCTGCCCTAGGGGCCTTCGAGAGTGCTGAACCCCCCTTGGTCTCCCTCAATAGATCCGCAATTTTGTCAACTCAGGAGGAGCTCAAGAAAGTTTGCCTCGTCGGCCAATTGTTCGGCCCTAAGCCCCCGCTCGAAATTGTGCGACAGTGGCTTCGCAACGAGTGGTTCCCCCGCGGGCTAGTTGTTTGTAAGTGTCAGTTCTTACCGGCAAGTTACTTGCTGCTAGTCTTTGAAAATGAAGATATGGCGTTTCGAGCCCTTAGTGTCGGAACTTGGCAACTCAGCCGGGCGACCCTGTGCCTATTCAGATGGTCCCCTGATTTTACTCCCGACAAATCGAAATCGCTTCGGTACCCTCTCTGGGCTGCCATACTTCTTGTACAACTTCGTGTGGGACATCGTTTCTCCTATCGGCAAGCCGTTGGCCTCACGCGAGGACATTGGTGGTCTCATTTATGAAGGTGCAAGACACTCGTTCAACGCTTGGTGGCACCCTCAAATCTGTGTTGAGGCTGACCTCAGTATGCCACTCCCATCGAAGATCAAACTGGACTTGGGCGAAGGGGATGTATGGGAGCAAGACATCAGTTACAAAAACCTTCCCAACGCGTGCTTTCGTTGTGGCCAACAAGGTCACAGGATCAAAGATTGCCCTTTGAGACGTAAAAGCAAGCGAAATCAAGAAGCCCCCAAAAATGCTCAAGATGGAGTAGAGGAATTCAAGGGTCCCCTTAATTCAGAAGCTGATGCAGACGGGTTCATCGAAGTCAGAAGAAGAAGGAAAAGAAGCCCTAGGGCAACCTCTGAGCGAAACAACAAGTCAGTTACCCCCTCCAGCAACTTGTATTGCAATCTGGAAAAGGAAATCAATGAGTTTGACTACCCTGGTGGGAACCAACTTGAGGTGGACACCGACGTCAAAGGCCCAGAGATCCCTGACAGTAAAGAAACCTTGCAGGAGGGTTACACTACAAGCAAAGAAGACGGCTTTACTACTAGCAACGAAGATAACATGGATAGTGAAAGCTCCATCATCGGATCGACTATTCCGGAAACGGAGCTGGAAATGGTGCCTTGTTCTTCCCAGCAGGAGGCATCCCGCAAAGGAAAACAACCTATGGAGTTACCGTGGAAAAGCCCCCACAAGAACCTATTGCTAACTCGGGATCCGATCCGAGCGAAAAAGAAAGATGAACCCAAGAAAAGAAAGGACAAAGCTCCCTCCCGCAAAGAGGGATTACTACGACAATGATCATCATCTCGTTAAATGCTAGAGGGCTAACCGACCCCTCAAGAGCGACCATCATTGGTCAATGGCTTCGCGACATTAGCCTAAACCCAGATTTTATATGTATCCAAGAGATTAAAATTGACGGAGAAGACCTCCAGAAACGGCTTAGACATGTCTCCTCGACCCATGTTTGGATTTCAACGGCGCATCAGCGGGGGTCCGGTGGAACAGTAATCGGTATTAATCAACGCTGGTTTGAGAAGCTTGAGAACTCCACTGAAGATGATTGCCATCGTTGGATTGCTGTTTCTTTCGGTGCTCCCTTATGTTTCACCTTAGTTTCTTTGTATGCCCCTAATGGGGAGTTAGAGAGACTTAACACTTGGGCCTCCTTGGACTCGCTCCCCCACAACGTGCTTATTTGTGGTGACTTCAACATGGTTGAGGACCCTATGGACAGATGGATGGGCAAGGGCAGGGTCATCGACTGTCGCGAGAAAGAAACGTGGGACAAAACTAAACTACACTTGGATCTGGTCGAATTCAAAGATCCGAATGGCTTTTCTTGGTCAAATCTCCAAGCAGGCGAGGACCTGAGGAAAGCTAGACTTGATAGATGCTACATTTCTCAGAGTTTTACTCATCAGTGGGGCCTCCCTTCCCTCTCGCAACGCACCGACCTCACCATCTCTGATCACTACCCGATCGTCATCACCTTTCAACCCCCCACCAAGATCCGTAAGGCTCCTTGGTTCCACGCCAGCGTGCCCTCCTTCTCTCTCCCCTCCATCCATCAAGAAATTTCTGATGTGTGGAAGGAGGCATTCGCCTCTGGCTTGTCCCCAGCCAAGAGTTGGAGAAGCACGGTCGATAAGTCACGACAAATCATGATTAGATCCAGGAAGATGCTAGAGACTGTGCGGCGGGCCCGTAGAGAAGCTCTATATCATAGACTCTGGAGGCTCGAGGAGGAAGTGAACAAAGGAAAATCTCAAGCCCAAAAAGGACTTCGAAAGATCAGAGCGCTACTGCGATACGAGGAAGAGTTACAAAGGAAAAATTTGCAAATTTTCTTCAAGGAGTGGTGGGCTGGCAAAGCCGACAAACCCACCAAAGAGGTGTGCCGTATCCTCAAAAGGAAACACAACAGAGAATCGATCCCCTTATTGCTAGACGCAAATGGTAACGTATGCAATACGGAAGAAGATAATTTTGGGGTCATTGAAGGGCACTTCACGAGACTCCTGGGGACCTCAAACCCCCTCTCCCACCATAGAAGGGACTGTATGGCAGCCATTTCTAGGGTTTCCCCCCACAGGATACCACTCAACCTCCACTCTCTGCTTCATGCCTCTATCTCTGAAGCCGAAATCATTGAGGTCATCGATGCCCTCCCTTCAGGTAAAAGCCCGGGACCTGACGGGCTCACTAATGAGTTCTTTAAATCCTTCAAGTTGGTGGTGGCCAGCCCTCTTCGCTTGGTTTGGCAAGAGGCACTCAAGTTTGGCGCGCTTCCTTCTTGTCTCAACAATGGCATTATCAAGTTAGTACACAAAAAAGGGGAAAAGAACAGAATAGAGAACTGGCGTCCCATTACAATGCTCCAAACAGGATACAAGATCATCGCCAAAGTCATTGCCAACAGAATCTCTTGCCACTTGAGAGCGTGGCTAAGTGTTGGGGGATTCTTTGACAAGAAGGAGTTTGAGGGTTTGTAGGAGAAAATGAAAAGACCAAAAGAGAAAATACACCTTGGAAGTTTCTGCCGTTTGATTACAGTAAGAAAAGTACAATGTTTGAAATACAAGATACACCAATACCTCTGGGCACAATCCCACAGAGTGCCCAATTACAAAATATCCAATATCCCAATGTCCCCTTGCTGCCGACCTCCTCTGCAACAAACCTCCACCTGCTTCAAGCTTCTCCTTGTGCACACCTTGCACCAAGCTTCCACAAAGGGGGAGGAGTGAATACCTGCTGTCGGCAAGCGTACACTGCCAAAGGACCTTGAGATACTTGGGGGAACTATAGCTTAGCACTTCTCTGCACCAAAATCCTTGGTCACTCTCTATGCACCTTGCACTTCCACTTCTGTGCGACGTACTCTGGTGACTCTTGCACTTCTCTCTCTTGCTCCACTTAGCCTATGCTCTCTTGCTTACTCTCAGATTGATCCAAGAATGGTTCTTCCTTCATGTGAGTGTGTCGATCACGTACGCTCCTAACTGCAAGTGAATCTTGGTGCTCACTTTGATGTTCCAAGATTGTTCTCTCAAGTGGCAGCCAACGACTCACTGTTTTGTCCTGTAGTGACTTTAGTCTAAAACCAAAAATTTTAATGGGGGGCCATACTTTCACCTGTGCGTACACTTTTTCCGCTTCACATACTTTCATGTTTCCTTTTAAGTCTTCACTTTTACACATAAGAGGGGGTTCACCTGAACCTTCCAAAACACTTTAAAACACACTTTGAACCTTAGGGAAATTAGAGAAAATACTTCTGCAACCTGCAACCCATTTTCTCCAATTTACCCTTTGTGGACAATTCATTGTGCACTACCTGTGCACTTTGACACCTGCACTTATGCACTTTGACTTTGCACCTGCTGACTTTGACCTTGACATTTGTTGACTTTGACCAGTTGACTTTGACCCGTTGACTTTGACTGCAGTTGACTTTGACCAACATGACTTTTATGGGCTCAACAGTTGCCCACCACCTAATGTGCTCTCCGTCCCGGAGAGCTATAGCCAAAACTCTGAGCATAACAGACACCATGAAAAGAGTACTGCAGAACTGGAAGAGGACATCTGAGCAGCAACCAAATCCACCAAAAGCAGGATGGAACAAGCACCAGAGAAGAACCATAAGTGGGAGTTGTGTTATGAAAAAGCTAAAAAGGGGGGCAAGGTGAGTGTAGAAAGGAAGGTAAGGGAGGGATGAGGAGAAGGCTTATGGGGTCTAGAGGGGGAAAAAATCATCAAACAGGAGAGCTACAGAGTGAGTATATGGAGAATAGTGAAATAGATGGTGAGAGGAGATGATAATAGACAATGTGGTCAATGTAATAAAATAAAAACATATGGTAATTATGATCAAAACATGTTGTTTGTGCCAAAAGTCAGAGAAAAAGTGGTAATTTGGAAAAATAAAGTCAAAAACTGAGTCCAGAGGTGCCAAAAAACATGAAAATGACTCCTTTTTTGTAAAAAACGGCCAACCGAGGCACAATTCAGAGCCAAAAGCTTCAAGCCATAAAAATAAAAAAAAAATATAAGTAATAATAATAATAAAAAAAAAATGGATATCTAAAGTTTTTTTTTTTTTTTTTTTTAAATTAGTAAAGAAATTCGAACGCCTAAATAATAAAAAATAAATAAAAGGAAAATAAATAAAGAAAATAAATAATGAAATAAAATAAAAAATAAAAATAATAATAAAAAAAATAAAAATAATAAAGTAATAAAAAATAAAAATAAGAAAATAAAATATCAAAGAAAATTCCAAAAATTGTACCTTTGCAAAGTTGATGAAATGGCTGCTAGATTTGCTAAAACTCAAGAAACAAACATAAAATGGATAAATAAAACTACTAAACTTAAGTAAAAAATGACGAGAAAAGACTATGTACAACCTGGACAACTATTGCAGGTTCCAGGGGATCCCTAAAACTTCAGTTGGCTTGATGATAGGCCTTGAGCCTTGTATTGTTGACTCAGAGAGACTCCTCCATAATTTGCATTTGTACTGCACTTCATTGATTTTGTCTTCTCCTTGGGCACACTGATCATCTGATAGGGGCACCCTAAATGCTTCATTATAATGTTAGCTCCTCCAGCAACTTTATGACTTAATCTGCAAAATTCCATTTTTACTATTCCAGCAACTTCATCCAATGGAACCCTCTGTTTCCAAAGACTTGCAGGTGCTCCTTCCGCAGTCCTGTAAAGCCCTGCACTTGCTATCATTAAACTTGACATAACAATTGATATCCATACTAGGATCCATAAAACAGTGGCCATTGACATATGATTTGGAGCATCTTCATCAGGGCTACACTTAAGGAGTACCTTGCTTTTCTTCTCTTTTCCATGGCTTTTGACTGAGACTGTTTCAACCTGAGTGATTTCCTCTTTTTCTTCATAGGCTTCTTCTCTACTTGAGTTTGGGAAAATTCCATAGCAGGAAGATGGGTCTTCTGCATGGAGCCAAGCCAACATGTTTTCATCTTCATATAAATCTGCTCCTTCAAATAGATCTGCTGCTGGGTTGTCCACCACTTCTTCTTCCATACAAATACCAATTGTCTGCATCATACTAGTATTTCTCTGATTGTCTGGTCCTTCTTCTAAAATTATCTGCTGCAACTCTTTTCCCTCCTGCTTTACCCACATTGTGTCTTTGCCCCAGTCATGCAACACATTGGCATGCCTTAACCAAGGTCTCCCAATTAACAGGGGGAAACTTCCTTCTACCTGTGGCAGCCTTAAAACAACAAAGTCCAGGTTAAAGATGGTACCTTGTATTTTGACTGGAACTCCAGGGACCACACCAATAGGCCTTACTATGCTTTGGTCTGCCATTGTTACAGTGAAGTTGGCAGGTCGTGAAGGGTATATTCCAATCTTTTTCATGGTATATTCAGGCATCAAGTTAATGCCAGAACCACCATCCACAATAACTCCTTGAAACTCATGACCTTTAATAGAGACTGTTAGCCGAGGGCTCTTGTAATCTGTTAGGGGTGCTTCCCCTAAACATCTATCTTTATGCATAACAGCAGCCTTTGCCACTAAACTTGTTGTGGACATTTCATCAATTATCTGCAAGAGTTCTGACCTGAACTTCCCATCCATCTTTATTAAATAAAAAATACTAACCTCCTTTTTCATGGACTTGAGTAGTTTGGAAGCTTCTGATTCCTTAAGAGCATGGGCTGCATTTGACTTATCAAACTGCTCATGAGCCCTGTTGAATGCATATTCAATGGCATCACTGGTACCTGTGAAATTTTCTTTTTGCCTTATATTTGCACTTGGGTTGGCTTTTTCTTCAGACACACCTTTGTCTCTGTTTAATCCATTAATCATTGATTCTTGGCCTATTTCCACTGGAGCCTTCCCCTTGCTTCTTGTCTGCACTGTAAAAGATTCAATTTCTTCTAAATGCACCACCCTGGTAGATGGAGATGGCACCTTAACCTGATCTACCCTTTCTTCTTTCTGCACAGAAATCATTTGAATGTGGGGCCCAGATGAAGAGGCTTGATTCTTAGGACAACAATTTGTATAATGGTCTCTGGCCTCTGGGCAGTTTCTGCAAGGAGGGGCATTTTCTGGAAGAATGCACCTACTTTGATAGTGCCCACAGTCTCCACATCTGAAACAAATAATTGGCCTTCTAGGCCCATTTCCAAAATTATCCCTCTGTCTAGGGTTATAGTTATTACCTTGATTTTGTGCAGCAGCCATCACATTTGTGGTTGTTGGGGGTCCTCCTTGGGTCCAGTATGTCGTTGCAGGCATTCCCCTTGATTGGCATTCATGGGCCTCATGGCCAACCTTCCTGCATAATTGGCAAGTTACACTTAACAGAGGACACTCACTTACTATATGCCCTTGTTTGCTGCACATGGAACACCAAAGACCACTCTTGATGCCCCCTCCTTTGAGCTCCTGCAACTCCTGTTGCAGCTGAGCTAATTCCTCTGCTTGGGCTTCCTCTTCCTTTTGGAGTTTGAGGGCTTCAATCTCTCTTCTCAGCTGAGCTACAGCAGTCTCCTCCTCTCTTTGTAGGGCTTATTTCTCTTTAAGCCCTCCAACTCCCTCCTCAGTTGGGTCACTGGATCCTCCATCTCTGTACCATATGTTGGTGGTGAAGAAGTTGTCCCATATTGGTGCCTTATTTGCTCCAGTCTTGTAGCCGTGGTGATGAACTCCTCTATGGAGGCTGTAGGTAATACTAATTCCTTTATTTTGCATTGAGTGGCTACTGGTAGGGGCTTGGCTAACCATTTCTTGACAAAAAAATCATGGGGTGGATCTGGTAGTTTAGCCATTAGTGCTTTGGCTCTGGTCACAAATTCTGGGAACTTTTCTCCTGGACCCAATCTCAAGTTCTCTAGCTCTTCTATGATAATCTCTGTTGTGTTCCCCTGCTGGAATTGATTTCTAAAAGCATCCTTCGTCAAATCCCAAGTGGTAAAGTGGTTTTCAGCAAACTGGCTGAACCACTTATCTGCTAATCCCTCTAATGTGGCAGGGAAGAGAATTAGAAAGGCATCCTCCCTACCCATTAGACCTCTAGTTTTACAAAGTGCCAAAAATCTTCTGAGGTGCTCATCTGGATCCTCCTGAGCCAGGCCTTTGAAAGAGGGGAACCTTATATTTAATCTAGAGAGTAAAGTTTCTAAATCTACCTGACCCGCCATGCTGTTGACTGAAGATGTTGAGGATAGTGGACTCGAGGACCTTTTAGCAACCTTCCTTCTTGTCTGCTTGCAGGTGACCCTCAATGTTTGTGACCGGGTTGCGGTCATGAGCAGTTCATAGCCCACTTGAATATGAGGCACTTGATAAGAATATTTTACCTTTTGTTTGATGAAGTAGTACTGTGGTTGTGGTTCTGTCGACACTTGCTCTCTTCTATGCTTTGCACTTGATTTCTCCTAAGCTCAAATCTCCCTGGAGTCCCACCGTGCGTGCCAAATTTGTTGGGGGATTCTTTGACAAGAAGGAGTTTGAGGGTTTGTAGGAGAAAATGAAAAGAACAAAAGAGAAAATACACCTTGGAAGTTTCTGCCGTTTGATTACAGTAAGAAAAGTACAATGTTTGAAATACAAGATACACCAATACCTCTGGGCACAATCCCACAGAGTGCCCAATTACAAAATATCCAATATCCCAATGTCCCCTTGCTGCCGACCTCCTCTGCAACAAACCTCCACCTGCTTCAAGCTTCTCCTTGTGCACACCTTGCACCAAGCTTCCACAAAGGGGGAGGAGTGAATACCTGCTGTCGGCAAGCGTACACTGCCAAAGGACCTTGAGATACTTGGGGGAACTATAGCTTAGCACTTCTCTGCACCAAAATCCTTGGTCACTCTCTATGCACCTTGCACTTCCACTTCTGTGCGACGTACTCTGGTGACTCTTGCACTTCTCTCTCTTGCTCCACTTAGCCTATGCTCTCTTGCTTACTCTCAGATTGATCCAAGAATGGTTCTTCCTTCATGTGAGTGTGTCGATCACGTACGCTCCTAACTGCAAGTGAATCTTGGTGCTCACTTTGATGTTCCAAGATTGTTCTCTCAAGTGGCAGCCAACGACTCACTGTTTTGTCCTGTAGTGACTTTAGTCTAAAACCAAAAATTTTAATGGGGGGCCATACTTTCACCTGTGCGTACACTTTTTCCGCTTCACATACTTTCATGTTTCCTTTTAAGTCTTCACTTTTACACATAAGAGGGGGTTCACCTGAACCTTCCAAAACACTTTAAAACACACTTTGAACCTTAGGGAAATTAGAGAAAATACTTCTGCAACCTGCAACCCATTTTCTCCAATTTACCCTTTGTGGACAATTCATTGTGCACTACCTGTGCACTTTGACACCTGCACTTACGCACTTTGACTTTGCACCTGCTGACTTTGACCTTGACATTTGTTGACTTTGACCAGTTGACTTTGACCCGTTGACTTTGACTGCAGTTGACTTTGACCAACATGACTTTTATGGGCTCAACACTAAGTGAGGACCAAAAAGGTTTCATCAAAGGCAGGTCAATTTTGGAAACCATTATAGATATCTGGGAAGGTCTTGAATTTGCAAATGAGTCTAAACAAGAAGTCATATTCCTCAAGATCGACTTTGATAAAGCCTACGACAGGCTAGAATGGGACTATATTCTACAGTCGCTACAAGATCTTGGATGTAGTCACAAATTCACCAAGATGATCGCGACCCTTCTCGGAAACGCATCGACCCAAATTAACATTAATGGAAAACTTTCAAAGGTGATCAAACTTAAAAGATCTATCAGACAAGGGTGCCCATTGGCTCCCCTTCTCTTTGCCATTGCCACGGAAGGGCTTAGCAGGCTGGTGGAGCATCAGGTGGAGGCTGGTAACATTAAAGGCCTTCGATTGCCGCATGACCACAGTCAGATCACCATGAGACTTTTTGCCGATGATATGAACGCTTTTGTTCACAATGATAGTACCAGCCTGGAGACGTTCTGGAAGTGTCTTGCTACCTTTTGTGAAGCCTCTGGTTCCATAATCAACCACTCTAAGACCGCCTTTAGAGCTATTAGTGGGTCACAACCCGACCTTCTCATTGATCATGGCTGTCAAATCATTCCGCAGGGCCAAATTTTTCGGCTTCTTGGGATTCCCTTGGGGTTTGGCGTCTCTATGGAACAGCGGTGGAACTGGGTGCTTGCCAAGCTCGAAAACAAGCTTAACTATTGGAGAGGTATGCAAATCAATCTTGCTCGTCGTGCTATGGTTATCAACACGTTCCTCTTATCATCGACCATTTATTTCCTTTCTTGTTGGAGACCGAAAGAGCAAGATCTGTCCAAACTGGATAGTATTTGTAGAAACTTCCTTTGGACGGGCGACCACAATAGGCGGGGGGTTCCTAAAATCAAATGGTCCATCTGCACCAGCCATAGAGATAGTGGGGGACTTGGTATCTTGGACATTGGGTGCATGGCTAACAAACTGTCGGCCAAACGGATGATTAAGGTTTGGTGCAACGGGGAGGCCTCATGGGCCAAGTTGATCTTCAGAAACAAGAATGAGTTGGCGCTCATGGGTTTCCAAGAATCTTGACATCTTGACCTTGTTGTTTTCCCCGATCCCCGTCTTCCCGAAAGGCTCTAATCTGGTGTGCTCCCTTTGGAAGAGTTGGAATAGAGTTAAAAGCTTCACAAGAATCTGCGAAGACTGGAAGTGGGCTGCCGGTATCAGACAAAACGACTCTATCTGGTTTCCGATCCATGGCATCCGGAGTGTGGAATCTTGGAACATTCAATATGCCAAGAAGCTATGGAACAAAGGCTTCAAGAAATGGAAACATCTCTGGAAACAAGACACCAACCGCTGGATCAACCTTGAGGATATTGACCCTAGCATCAACATTTCGCATGAAGAATGGAACACTTTGCAAAGCAGATGTCTCGCTTGGGACCGACACAAAGTTCGCCTTCTCATGGGACACGTCATGTCGAGCTCGCTTGGTCTCAAATGGCACAATGGGAATAGCCTATCAAAAATCCCGAACATCAAAGAAACGATCGACTATCAGGTTAACCTCAACAAAAAGTGGTGCCTGTCATGGACGCGGCTTTGGTGGGACATGAAGTTCATGGCTATCTGGCACCCCCTCATAGAAATCAAAAAGTCTGTCCTCTTATGGCAAATTCTTCATCATGGAATCTGGACCAACCTTAAGGCCAGCAAAATTTGTGGGAGCCCTCCCTGGTGCAAATGCTGCTACCGGTCTATCGAAGATGTTTCACACATCTTCTTTACCTGCCCCAACTCCAACAGACTTTGGCAGGTGGTTGGAAAGAGAATTGGACTTCAAAAACGTCTCAGTTGGCAGCAAGCCCTGCTGGGAGAAGCGATCGGCTGCTCCGCGGCTCTCTGGAACGCCATCAGAGGGGAGGTTCTATGGAAAATCTGGCGGGAAAGATGTGCTTTCAACTTCGGTGACTCCCCCAAGGAGTGGTCAAGTGAGAAATCGTTGTTCCTCCTTGGCAAAAGGATTGTCAATTGTAAAAAATCCCCCCCCTTTAGGCATCATCAAGTACTCCTTTTGATCGATAACAAGATTAAACCCAAGTGGGCCCCACATGAGGGTGATGAGAGGGTAATTAACCTTCTTTGTAATGTCATCTAAGCTCTGTAAAAGCTTCCCCTACTTTGTGGGATTTGGGGGGTCCCGTGGGCACTAGTCCCCTTCTCTTGTACTTTTCTTTATTTAATTCAAGTCCGGGAGAGTAGGCTAATGCCGAACTTCCTTTATATTAAAAAAAAAAACAAATACTCCTTCATTTGTAAACCTGACTTGAAAACCTTTTTCAACTATCTGTCCCACACTAATCAAGTTTTTAGGTATTGTGGGAACATACAAAACATTGGTTAGCAAATCTGCTCCACTCTTGCATTTCACCTTTCCAATTGAATGTACACTATGTCTGGTATTATCACCTGTTTGAATTGTGTGACTAGAAATGCCTTTTTCCAATTCTGACATCAATTCTATGTTTCCTGACAAATGATTAGAACATCCAGAGTCAATGTAAAATACCTTTAGATCTTCTTTATCTGATGTGTTGATTGAGTTCATCATCAATGATGTATGACTTTCATTCTGTGTGTCATTTGCATAGTTGTAGTAGGTGGTGTTGTAGGATTGATTCTGTCCCCAACTTCTTCCTCCACCTCTACCATAGCCTCCTCTTTGACTTTGTCTTCCTCTTTGGAAATTACTTTGATATCTTCCACCTCGGCCTCTGCTATTGTTGTTTTGATTCTGGTTTGATCCTTGTTGGTTGTGCCAACAGTCATGAGCTAAATGATTACTCAATCCACAGATCCAGCAAGCCTTTTTGTTGTTATTTTGATTACCTCTTCCTCTTCCAAAACCTCTTGCTCTTCCTCTGCCAGTGCCTTTACCTCTTGCATAATAAGCTTGAGAACTAGACTCCTCTTCATCCTTTGCTTTACCTTTATCTCCTTTCTTCTTGTTCTTCATGTACATTGCAGAACTTTGTCCTTTATCTCCATCTCCCTTCAAGTCTTGCTCATATGTGAGCATCAAACCAAGCAACTGGTTCAAATCTGGAACATAATGATTTAATGAAAGTTCTGTTGATAAGACAAAAGGTTTTCACCTTTCATCCCCTCTCAAACCTGCAAGTAGCTGAGCAATCAATCTGTGATCTTCAACATCTTCATCTATGGATCCAAGACTATCTGCAAGATCCTTCATCTTAGTGACATAATCACTTATACTTTGACTTGGCTTCTTCTTGAATGTTGTAAACTCTGACCATAGATTTGCTTTCCTTGCTTTAGTAGTGCTTTGGAAATGATACTCCAATGCATTCCATATATCTTCAGATGATTCCAATCCTCTGATGTGTGGTAGCAAATGATCAGAGATTGTATTGTAGATGTAGGCTTTTGCACTTGCATCCTTCTTCTGCCAATGCTTTAAAGCATCTAGTTCTTCTTTCTTTGGTCGGCTTTCATCTTCGAATACTGGCTTCTCTTCTTCACCTGTAACATATATCATGAGATCCTTACTCATAAGTAAGGCTTCCATTCTCATTAACCATGCGGGGTAATTATCTCTGTCCAATTTGTCAATGGAAATATGATCTGCCATAGTTCTTTCCTTCTGCTGCAACCTGTGAGCTTAAAGGATAAAGGATAATACCTTTTGAAGTTCTTTGTGTATGAGGATACTTTTGAAGTAGCCTTTTGATGCCTTGTGTCTTCAAATGCTTCACCTTTCAAACTTTAATGGAAAACTTTACAAAACTTCTCGTACCTTTGTCGTCTTCTGCTCTCGAGAATCTTTCTGCTCTGATACCACTTGTTGATGTATGAAACACCACAAGAAGTGAATTAATGTGACACTAGAACACCTCTATGGTCACCATTAACTCATTGCCACTCCAAACTTTGAGAAATGATAGCCTAAAATGAGAACTTTGCTTCTACAGAAATTCCTAGTCACCGAAATGACATACCTTCAGTATTTTGCTAATTTCTCCTAGCTCAAGTATTATTTCTCCATGAAACTTTATAGGCTGAAACTAGAAGAGTAGAGCTTTCCAAAAAGCTATCATATGCATAAACGGATCTCTAGAACTCAAGTTATGGCTCTCACAAGATGACCCTGTATGACCTTCCAAAATTGGAACTCTTTCCTGATAGTAAGAGCGCCTGTTTAAAATTAGAATTCGATGCCTAGCATCAACTTGCAACGAGAATTCGATGCCGGGCATCGACTTGGGATGTTTTTAGCCACTTTTCAGCAGGGATTCGATGCCGGGCATCGATTTCCCGCATAAAACCTTGATCTTTTGGACACCAAAACTATAGGTGATTTCATGCACACTTAGAATATGACTTATCAACTGGAATTCGATGCCAGGCATCGAGTTGCTCCAACAACATCATGTTTTCAAACACTTCAGTACTGAATGAAAAGGATAAATGAAAATATGACTTATCAACAGAGATTCGATGCCGGGCATCAAGTTGCTTGGAAAACTTGATCTTTTTAACTCATCACACAGTAGGTAATTATGGAGATGATGGAGAGAGACTCATACACAGAACTTTACTCAGTTCTTTCTCATAGCTATGAAAACTCAGAAGTTTTAGAGATGCTTTCTCACTCAGAGAAGCCCGACTATACTCAGTCATACAAAAATGAGTTCTTCTCACTTTCTCATTGTCTTCCTCATCGCGTCAGTTGATACAAACTAACTTATATAGATTTTCTTATTCTCGTGATTTTTAAAAAACTTCTAGAACTAAAGTGAACTAACTTTACAAATATGATACATTTGTGAATTTTTCCCTTCACATAGGCATGGGGTTTTCTTCCTAAGATTTGACCTTCAAATATATGTCCAGTTAGTGATTGTTTCTCCAACAACTTTCTCATACTAAATCCGTTTGCTGTGATTTTTGTTTTGTTGGAAAGCTTGTGGGGAGTACAACCAAAACTTCCACTGGTTACAGTAAAATTAAGATCAGGATTATTACATATAGTATTTTTAAGTGGACCATACCCAGGGGGAACCAGACTAAGGGATCTCTAGAATTGTTTCCATAAAGACATAGTGCAGTTTGATCTCTTATTGCATGAATGAACATGGTTTATTGTGTCAATTGAATTTAAGTCTTGAGCTAACTGTGGGACTTTTTCAGGTCCTTTGAGAGCATCGAAGGGTACTCAAGGCAAGAGTAAGTGCAAGCTTGGGAATACGTTTCCTGGGCACACAAGGGCAATCGAGGAGAGAAACTAAGGTTGGAAATTCTCAACACCCTCTGTCAATCCCTAGCTTAGGCTAAGTACAGATATAGGTTTTGATCAAGTAGGGATACGTTAAGCACGACCAAGTCCAAGAACTCTAATCACTCAAGTGCAAGTACCAGGAGATTACATTTGCGAAACAACCTAAGGGAAAAGAATTTAAATCGAGCGACCACAATCAAAGTACGATAAAACTTAAGTGTTCCTTGCGACGAAGATTGATTGGACAAGAAGTGACACCCTAAGGAAAATTAAATAGAACAAGTGACTAATACAAAAGAACTCAGCAACAAAAGTTGTACTTGGGAAAATTGGGATTATTCAATTGGGCTTATGAACCTTAGATTAGGACGACACCTACGAAGAGATAGACAGAGTCTTAGGTCTTCAGAGGCTAGTGTCAATCATACTGCTAGGTCTTGGGCCCAGCAGTTGAGCCACTATTCACACTACCCTAGCTCTGAAACTAGTGAGTCTGAGATGTCCCACGGTATGGAGAGACCTACAGGAAGTTCAAGTGTGCCATATTTACATAGGGTAGAAGGCCCCTACAAGATGCAGCTGGAATACCTTAGGACCAACCGATTAGGTGCTAGCATCTATGAGGACGGCCTAGGAAGATTTGTGATCCAGATAAAAAACCCAGATCAACCCATTGGACTAGAACATCCAACAGTCAAGTTTGAAAATGGAGCATACCTGGACAAAGAAGGAACCATATACGTAGTCACCAGCCACCTAGATAGGATAGACGAGTTTGGTAATGTGATCCCAGAAACGGACATAGGTGACCTAGAGCAAGGGAACATAGGTGGACAGCATAAAAACCCTCGAGGCAAATCTGTCCTCACTAGAATTATCACACCAGAGTGGATTCCCCAGGACAATAAGAGCATAGATTTGCTCTTGAATTGAGAAACCGATGAAGCCTTTTGGAGGTATAAGTCTGATCAACCTAATGAGATAGGAACGATCACAATCTATGAGTTCAAAGATCCTGATAGCCCTGGCAAAGTGACCTATCTAGACAACACTTCAGAGAGGATCTTTGTGGTCTCAGAGCATGGTAGGCATGCCTACACTTGGAAGGGAGAATTTATTTTCCCCCAACCAAGATCTAATGTCTCTTATGGTCACCCAGGAGCGGGAACGTCCCAAGCTCATGGAGCTCAAAGGGACAGAAGTAGAGATAGGCCAGAAGTGAGTTTCGCCAACCCGTTGGGAAGAGAAAGAACGAGAACAGAAATGGATAGAGTGGAACCTGAGAGACTTAGAGTTCCAAGGAATCCAAGAAATCTAGATGAATTCCCTCTGCCAAGACCTAGAGAGCACACGAGGACTTTGAGGCCTACACAACTGGTTAAATCCATGAAGAACTACTTCGATGGCACCGGAGATCCATACGATCATGTGGCCGAATTTAGACAAGTCTTGAGAACAGAACAAGTTGAGGATCTATTCACGCAATACAATGCCTTCGGTTTGACCCTTAGGAACACCGCCCTTACATGGTTTCAACCACTGAATGAGAGACAGTTCAGGAGCATAGACCAAATTTTAGAGGCTTTCATCACTAAATTCTCTAAGAGTGGTATAAGGCATAATACTTCCTCACTAATCCACAGCTTCAAGCAGACACCTCAAGAGACCGTGAGACTTGCAGGGAGAAGGTTAGGGCAATACTTAGAGAGATGTCCTATTCCTGAGTTACCCACACCAGCCTCTCTTCCACTCAATCCACATCTATTGAGGAACTCGCCGAGAAAGTAGCTCAGAAGCTAGGAGTCTCTAGCAAACAAATCCCAAGATTTGCCCCAGTAAAGAGGTGCTATACTTGCGGTGGTGACCATATGGCGAATGTATGTCCCATCATGGCTCAACCCCAAGTGAATCCTAGTAGCCAGTACTGCACGATAGAGAGAAGATACACCAACCATACTGCACAAGACTGTCCCTATAACAAACAAACTGTGAGACAAAATTACCCTCAACCATATCCACAACAGGGCAGATACCAGAACCAATACCCACCACAACAGTATGCTAGGCCTCAACAAACCTACCAACCACAATATCAGGCCTAGCAGAGACCTCAACCAGTGCTAGCCCAACAACCTCCTGCTCCAGCCAATGTGATTCCTGTAAAGTATGCAGCTACTGAAGAAAATTTGAATAGAGCTATAGTTCCAGTAACTCCATTACTTTTCAAAAGTGACCCCAGTGACCATAGCTTTGATTCTACACATATTGATAGCCCCCAGGCTTATTACATGCAGTCTACTGAACATGCTGAGTCCTACTATAGTGAAGAACTGAGTGAACCTAGTTGGGAGCCAGATTACACAAATGTCATGTATGCCAACCCCAACTCTAGACCTCAACCTAGGTAGGTACGACCCCCATTCCCTAGAGGACCATGCTTTAGATGTCAGGGAGATCACCTCATTCTTGATTGCCCCATGCTTGCACCTACACAACCTCAGTAAGTAACGATCCAGGGCTTTTACCAAGATCATGGAAAGGAGCATCTCTTACGAGACTGCCCAAAGAACCCCAATAACATGCCAAAAATCACTTTTATCAACGTTATTGGGTTAGTTGTAGACTCCTCAGGAAGTGTCACTTCCACTGCACCTGTGCAAGTGGTCACTAGGGCTCAAGCTTTGCAGCAAAACCAAGGGTTAGGCCAAGAAAAGAGTGTTGAAGTTAGTGAAACTGAGAGCATAACCAAGAAACGGACGAGAGCCTGGAAGGATAGCCGTGAGAGAATGAAAAGACAATGGGCAAAGAAGATGAGTGAACTCGAGGAAAGCCTAAGAGAAACAAGAGCCAAGATAATTGAACTTACATCTCAACCTCCCTCTCACACTACCCCACCACCACCAGTCCCATATCCATCGGATCCACCACCTTACAACCCGCCTCATGCAACCCCACCACCCCCTAGAGTAGGATCATTATTTGCAGATCCCACTCCCGAGGAACTAAATATGATGCTTAAGGCATATCAGGCCAGAATCCAAGAAGGGCCAAATGTAACGGATCATGAAAAGTGCTACCCTAGAGCCGAACTAGAGCTTGAATGAACCAAAATTTGTGCTAAGATGGTGGAATCGGATCAAACCATGTTTGAAGCCAATCGCCTCTTTAACTTCTGTAGTTCAGCTAAGACGCAGTTGCACTTTCATGGACTGCTAGAAAGATTGGAGAGGCTAATTGCACAATCAAAAAAGGAACCCGCCTCTCAAAATAAGGACAAGCCAAGTGAAAGGCTAAGCCTTCCTGCTCAGGAAGCTTATGTGCCCAACTCCATAGAGCTAGACACATCTTCTTCTATGAGTCGGTACTCACCCGAATTCCTACGAGAGATTCAAGAAGAGAAATGGGCTAAAGAAAGTGAAGTCCCTCCTCCCATTGAACTTGTGGATGACGCGCATGATCAATTCCCACAATATATTCCCTCCATTTATGGAGAGTAGGAGAGTGCACAATCTCAAGAGAGATTAGACTTTGAGTTTAATTCTTTACATGAATTACCCCAATTCACATGACCATGGGAAGCTAAGTCTACTTGTATGAGAGCACCCACGGTCATGGTACGAACGAAGACTCAGTCATACCTAGGAACACGGAGGTAGTAAAGAATACTAAAGTGCAGTGCAATCTCACTTTAGAGGAGTTACTCAAGGTTAGGCCGAAATTGTGGAAACATGTAGCCAATCAAGTCCCAGAAGTAGTGAAACCTTGTTCCCAGGTAGGATCCCATAGAACAGTGCCAGAAATACCCTTGGATAAGATAGGAGACATGAGTGAAGGAGAAGAAGGAAACACCTATCTCCCCATTATCCATCAAGGATACAAAACCAAGGCAATTTTGGACTTAGGCGCAAGAGTTGCCATTGCTACCACTTCCCTATGGAAGCGTTGGGGCAAGCCAGCACTTAGGCCAATGAGAATGAAATTGCAGATGGCTGATGGTCACATAGAAAGACCCTTAGGCTTGCTAGAAGGAATAACTCTCACTACATGTGGTGTTGAGTTCGAGCATACTTTCGCTATATGCGACTTTAGCAAGAATCATGCCTATGAGATGATTTTGGGAAGGCCCTTTATGTGGCAGTTGCAAGTGGTACATGATTGGGGAACCAATTCATTGTATTTGCAACACTTAGGTGTCACGACCAAAGTCAATCTCAAGGATTACTCACATAGAGATGTACCCCCCATCCAGTGGAATCCCATCCATAGAGCCAAAGATGATACTGAGTCGGTGCATTCCATAGGATTAGGATCCTCATGGATGCATGAAGGCACCCACTTATGGATGTGCAAAGTGGCAGTAGAAGAGGAGAAGAGAGAAAAATCCAGAGAGGTAGGTGCGAAAGAGACACATAGATCAATTCAAGACCCAGCCTATGCACCTGTAGTATTTCCTGATGAAGAATTTGAGCCTCACAGCTGGGCAAAAATTTTAGCAAAAATGGATGTAGCCATCAATGAGGAACAATGGACACCCCACTGTGATGAGGATGGCTATGACATTTCAGTCTTCTCAATAGAACCAATCATGGTAGATGCAGTTTTAGAAGAATGTGAACCTAGCCCTGATGCATTTGAGGATGAAAGTGACTCCGATCTAGAGTCAATCACATGGACCCACCCTTTGCATCAGATGAGGAATACTTCTATGAGGTAGAAGCTCACCCTTAGAGACACGCAGAAATTATGAACGAGGTGAGATTAATCACACAAGTGGTCGCCAAGAGTGAAGGCAAGAAGAGGAAGAAGAAAGAAGTCACACCAGAAGAGGAAGAATCTTTGTTTGAGGTCCCTGAAAATTTCAGGAAGTATGAAATAGATGATAGGAGAGTCATGATAAGAATGCCTAAACGTGAGGCACAATCAGGAGAGGCCTATGATAACAAAGAAACCACAAAGAAAATAGTTGTAGCCATAGAAGAAGGAGAGGAGAGATGCACTTACATAGGACATGACCTGACGGAAGAAGAAGAGCATGAGCTAATAGCCTTTCTAAGAGAATACAGAGATGTATTCGCTTGGAGTTACAAGGATTTAAAAGGCGTAGACCTAGACATATGCTCACACACGATTCCCATGACCTCAGAGGCCAAACCATCCAAGCAGAAGCCATACACCTATAATGCTAACTACGCTGCTAAGATCAAGGAGGAGATAGATAGACTGGTGGAAGCTAGATTTATCTATGAAATTGAGCACACTGAGTGGGTATCCCCCATTGTAGTTGTGCCCAAGAAGAATGGAAAGTTACGTGTGTGCATTAACTTGAAGAAGGTTAATGCAGCCACCATTCGAGATAATTATCCGCTTCCTATCACTAAGCATCTATTAGAAAGAGTAGTAGGCAAGGAAGTGTACAACTTCCTTGATGGGTTTTCTGGTTACAATCAGGTAGCCATTGCTCCAGGAGATCAACATAAGACGGCTTTTGCCACAGAGTGGGGCATATTTGCCTTCCGAGTAATGCCATTTGGTCTCACCAATGCACCCGCTACATTTCAGAGACTGATGTGTCATGTATTTAAAGAATTCCTGAGAAAGAATTTGGAAGTCTATGTGGATGACCTCTGTGCACATTCCAAGATTAGACAGACACATATATCCGAACTCAGGCAAATCTTTGACAAATGTAGAGAATATCAAGTCTGCCTGAACCCAGAAAAATGTGTTTTTATGGTCAGGCAAGGCAAGATTCTAGGACACATAGTGTCAAAGAATGGCATATCTACGGACGAGGAAAAAGTCAGAGCTATTGCAGAGCTACCTAGGCCAAAGAATGTCAAGGAAGTACAAGCTTTCATGGGGCATTGTGGTTATTACCGATGGTTTATACACATGTATGCCATCATAGCAAAGCCTCCGTATGGACTTTTAACCAATTTTGAGTGGACTGATGAGTGTGAGAACTCCTTCAATGAGCTTAAACGATGATTATGTTCAGCACCAATCTTGACCACACCTGATTGGAATAAGCCCTTTCATGTTCATGTGGATGCATCCAATTATGCTATTGGATGTGTACTCGCACAACCAACTAGTGAAGGTAATATGGATCTTCCAATTGCCTATGCTAGTAGACAATTGAATGCAGCCGAACGAAATTATACCACCACTGAACGAGAAGGATTAGGCATGGTGTATGCAGTTAAAAAGTTTAGACACTATTTGCTTGCAAATAAGTTTAAATTTTTTACTGACCATCAAGCATTGTTATATCTCGTGAACAAGCCATGCAATACAGGTAGATTGGTGAGATGGTTCCTCTTGCTAATTGCTGGCATACAAAGCAACAGAGGAGTCATGCACAATACGGCAACAAGGCCAAATCATTTTTTCCATGGACTATTTACAACTCAAGTGATTTTAATCACTACACAAACATTGTAAATCCCGTTTTTGGTAGAATAGACTCCATTTTGTGCAAGCCGAGGAGTCCTCGAGCTTGAGGAGTATTAGAACTAGCGACATATCAATTTTCATAATTTTTAGACTCTGTTTGAGCCCTCAAATAGACTCTAGAACCTAATTTTTAACTAGGCCGGACACTAGGTCTGGACAAGACCAAAGCTAGTTAGAAAACTATAAAAAGAGCTAGAGAGCTCATTTTTTGGGTTAGATTGTTGGTGAATTGAGCTTATGTAAGAGACATTTTGACTAATGCAAAGAACTCCATTGTTCCTCTCCTTGTTCTTGCCTTGTGTGCGCGTGTGTGTGTATGTGTGTGCATGCTTGTGTGCTTCTCACTCACACACTTGTGCCTTCACTTGCTCATAGTCTTCATACTAGTCCTCACGTCTCCACGGATTGACAATTATGAGGTGAATCTTCTCACGTTGGTACTCACCATTGTGCTAGAGTGACACCAAATTTGGCGCCGTTTCCGGGGAGAGAGCTTCGAGGACGAGCGTGTGATGGTAAGACGTCGAGTTGAGACATTGGAGTTATAGGTAATATCCTTCTTTCTCTTGATTTTTCTTCATTTTTTCCTTACTTTTGCATCACCATCATCACCATCATCATCTCCACCATCTCCCATCTCCATCTCCATCTCCACAAAAAATTTCAATTTTTGGTCATATTACACCCCCCACCTCATTTCCCTCATTTCATTGTGAGAGAGAGCGAGAGAGAGCTTGCATGCAATCTGTTTTTGGTGTGTTTTTGAGCTTTTGTTGCAAGAACTTGCTGTACCACCTCCTCCAGCAGTGTGCGCAGGTACGACAGACTCTGCACAGGTCCCGAGACGACGACCTCTGTCTGTCGCGACAGACAGAAAAACTTAATGTTTTGTGAATGCGTGTTTGGCACGGTAACCTACACCATTAGAGCACTCTAAATCACTAGAAGTTTCTCAAAAATTTGCGTTTTTTCAGTCTATCACGACAGACACCGTCTATCGCGACAGACATTGTCTATCGCGACAGACACCATCTATCGCGACAGACAGAGACCCACGATAGACCCCGTCTATCGCGACAGACACCGTCTATCGCGACAGACCAAAATTCCACGACAGACAGCGTCTATCGCGACAGACACCGTCCATCGCGACAGACCACTCTATCGCGACAGACAGAGACCCACGATAGACCCCGTCTATCGCGACAGACACCGTCTATCGCGACAGACCAAAATTCCACGACAGACAGCGTCTATCGCGACAGACACCGTCTATCGCGACAGACCAGTCTATCGCGATAGACACCGTCTATCGCGACAGACCAAATCACGACAGACGATAGACAGCGTCTATCGCGACAGACACCATCTATCGCGACAGACAGCCCCCACGATAGTTTGTGTCTATCGCGACAGACACCGTCTATCGCGACAGACAGACATTTTCGGCAAAAATTAAGGGGTAAATTTTTTGGAAATTTAGGCTAAACTTTGGGCATAGTTGCACTCTCAAATACTCATACACTTTTAATATAAAGGAAGTTCGGCAATAGCCTACTCTCCCGGACTTGAATTAAATTAAGAAACAAAGGTACAATAGAAGGGGACTAGTGCCCACGGGACCCCCCAAATCCCACAAAGCAGGGGAAGCTTGAATGAATCCTAGGTTGCATTACAGAGAAGGTTAATCACCCTCTCATCGCCCTCATGCGGGGCCCACTTGGGTTTGAGCTTGTTGTTGATCAAAAGGAGGACTTGGTGGTGCCTGAAGGGGGGGGAATTCTTACTGTTAACAATCCTTTTGCCAAGGAGGAATAGTGATTTCTCAATCGACCACTCCCTGGGGGGATCGCCGAAGTTGAGAGCACACCTCTCCCGCCAAATTTTCCACAGGACTTCCCCTCTGATGGCGTTCCAGAGTGTCGCAGAGCAGCCGATCGCTTCTCCCAAAAGGACTTGTTTCCAACTAAGCTGTTTTTGAAGTCTGATTTTCGTTCCAACCGTCTGCCAAATTCTGTAGGAGTTGGGGCAGGTAAGGAAGATGTGTGGGACATCTTCGATAGCACGGTGGCAGCGTTTGCACCAAGGCGGGATCCCACAAAGTTTGCTAGCCTTATGGTTGGTCCAAATTCCCCGATGAAGAATTTGCCATAAGAGGACTGACTTTTTAATCTCTATTAGGGGGTGCCAGATACCCATGAATTTCATGTCCCACCGAAGCCGCGTCCATGACAGGCGCCACTTCTTGTTGAGGCTGATCTGGAGGTCAGCCGTTTCTTTGATGTTCGGGATTTTGAGTAGGCTATTTCCATTGTGCCATTTGAGACCAAGCGAGTTCGGTGTGTCGTGTCCCATGAGAAGGCGAGTCTTGTGACGATCCCAAGCGAGGCATCTGCTTTGCAAAGTGTTCCATTCTTCGTAGGAGATGTTTATGCGAGGGTCGATATCCTCGAAGTTGATCCAGCTGTTGGTGTCTTGTTTCCAGAGGTGTTTCCATTTTTTGAATCCTTTGTTCCATAACTTCTTGGCTTTTTGAATGTTCCACGACTCCACACTCCGGATGCCATGTATCGGAAACCAGATAGAGTCGTTTTGTCTGATTCCGGCCGCCCACTTCCAGTCCTCACTAATTCTTGTGAAGCTTTTGACTTTATTCCAGCCCTTCCAAAGGGAGCACACGAGATTGGAACCTTTCGGGAAGACGGGTATCGGGGAGAATAGCAGGGTCATGATGTCGAGATTCTTCCAGTTCGGGAACCCCGTGAGGGCCAACTCATTCTTGTTTCTGAATATTAGCTTGGCCCACGAGGCCTCCCTATTGCACCAAGCCTTAATCATCCATTTGGCTGCCAGTTTGTTAGCCATACACCCAATGTCCAGGATACCAAGCCCCCCGCTATCTCTAGGGCTGGTGCAGATGGCCCATTTGATTTTCGGCACCCCCCTTCTGTTATGATCCCCCGTCCAAAGAAAGTTTCTGCAGATACTATTCAGTTTGGACAGGCCTTGCTCATTCGGTCTCCAACAAGAAAGGAAATAGATGGTAGACGAGAGGAGGAACGTGTTGATAACCATCGCACGTCCAGCGAGATTGATTTGCATGCCTCTCCAGTAGTTAAGCTTGTTTTCAAGTTTGGCCAGCACCCAGTTCCATCGCTGCTCCATAGAGACGCCAAACCCCAATGGGATTCCAAGAAGTCGGAAGATTTGGCCCTGCGGAATGATTTGACAGCCATGATCAATGAGAAGGCCAGGATGATGTCCCACAATAGCCCTAAAGGCAGTCTTGTAGTGGTTGATTTTGGATCCAGAGGCCTCACAGAAGGTATCAAGACACCTCCAGAAATTCTCCAGGCTGGCATTATCATTGTGAACGAACGCATTCATATCATCGGCAAAAAGTCTCATGATGATTTGACAGTGGTCGTGAGGCAGCTGGAGGCCTTTGATATTGCCAGCCTCCACATGATGTGCCACTAGTCTGCTCAGCCCCTCAGTGGCGATGGCAAAGAGAAGGGGGGCCAGAGGGCACCCTTGTCTAATAGATCTTTTAAGATGGATCGCCTTCGAAAGTTTGCCGTTAACGTTAATTTGGGTCGTTGCGTTTCCGAGAAGGGTCGCAATCATCTTGGTGAATTTCTGACTACATCCGAGATCTTGGAGCGACTGCAGAATATAGTCCCATTCTAGCCTATCGTAGGCTTTGTCAAAGTCGATCTTGAGGAAAATCACATCTTGATTAGACTCCTTTGCAAATTGAATGCCTTCCCAAATATCCATAATGGTTTCCAGGATAGACCTGCCTTTGATGAAACCTTTTTGGTCCTCACTAAGCCAAGATCTCAGGTGGCACGAGAGTCTGTTGGCAATGACTTTGGCGATGATCTTGTATCCTGTTTGGAGCATCGTAATAGGCCGCCAGTTCTCGATTCTTTTCTTTTCCCCCTTCTTGTGTATCAGCTTGATTATTCCATTATTTAGACAGGCAGGAAGAGCACCAAACTTTAGCGCTTCTTGCCAGACCATCCGAAGAGGGGTGGCAACCACCAGCTTGAAGGATTTAAAGAACTCGTTAGTGAGTCCGTCGGGTCCCGGGCTTTTACCGAGGGGGAGGGCATCAATGACCTCAATGATTTCTGATTCAGAGATAGGGGCATGAAGCAGGGAGTGGAGGTTGGGTGGTATTCTCCGGGGGGAAACCCTAGAAATGGCAGCCATGCAGTCCCTTCTATGGTGGGAGAGGGGGTTCGAGGTTCCCAGGAGTCTCGTGAAGTGCCCTTCGATGATGCCAAAATTATCTTCTTCCGAATTGCATACATTGCCATGTGGATCTAGCAGTAGTGGGATCGACTCTCTGTTGTGTTTCCTTTTAAGGATACGGCACATCTCTTTGGTGGGTTTGTCGGCTTTGCCGGCCCACCACTCCTTGAAGAAGATTTGCAAGTTTCTCCTTTGTATTTCTTCCTCGTATCTCAACACTGCTCTGATTTTTCGGAGACCTTTCTGGGCTTGGTGTTTTCCTTTGTTCACTTCCTCCTCGAGCCGCCAGAGTCTGTGGTAAAGAGCTTCCCTACGAGCCCGCCGCACAGTCTCGAGCATCTTCTTAGTTCTGATCATGATCTTACGAGACTTGTCGACCGCACTTCTCCAGCTCTTGGCTGGGGCCAAGCCAGAGGCGAACGCCACCTTCCACACATCGGCAATCTCTTGATGGACGGAGGGGAGAGAGAAGGTGGTTGCGTTGGCATGGAACCACGGAGCCTTGCGGATCTTGTTGGAAGGTTGAAAAGTGATAACGATCGGGTAGTGATCAGAGATGGTGAGATCAGTGCGTTGCGTGATGGTAGGGTGGCCCCACTGATGAGTAAAGCTCTGAGAGATGTAGCATCTATCGAGTCTAGCTTTCCTCAGGTCCTCGCCCGCTTGGAGATTCGACCAAGAAAAGCCGTTCAAGTCTTTGAATTCAACCAAATCCAAGTGGAGTTTGGTCATGTCCCACGTTTCTTTCTCCCGACTGTCGATGACCCTACCCTTGCCCATCCATCTGTCCATAGGGTCCTCCACCATGTTGAAGTCACCACATATAAACACGTTGTGGGGAAGCGAGTCTAATGAAGCCCAAGTGTTCAGTCTCTCCAAATCCCCGTTAGGGGCGTACAAAGAAACCATAGTAACACAAAGAGGAGCACCAAAAGAGACCGCAATCCAACGGTGACTTACATCTTCAATGGAGCTCTCAAGCTTTTCCAGCCAGAGAAGTTTAACACCGATAACTGTTCCTCCAGACCCCCGCTGGTGCTTCGTTGGGATCCAAGCGTGGGCCGAGGAGACCTGTCTGAGCCGTTTCTGGAGGTCTTCTCCGTCAATTTTAATCTCTTGAATACATATAATGTCTGGGTTTAGGCTGATGTCGCGAAGCCATTGGCCAATGATGGTCGCTCTTGAGGGGTCGGTTAGCCCTCTAGCATTTAGCGAAATGACAATCATTTTTGTGTTGATCCCTCTTTGCGGGAGGGAGCTTTGTCCTTTCTTCTCTTGGCTTCATCTTTCTATTTCGCTGGGATCTGGTCCCGACTTAGAAATCGGTTCTTGTGGGGGCTTTTCCAGGGTAACTCCATAGGCTGTTTTCCTTTGCGGGATGCTCCTTGCTGGGGAGAATTGGGCCCCGTGCTCGGCACCGTTTCCGGGATCGTCGATCCAATGATGGAACTTTCACTATCCATGTTGTCTTCATTACTAGTGGTGAAGCCATCTTCTTTGCTTGTAGTGTAACCCTCCTGGGGGGTTTCTTTGTTGTTAGGGATCTCTAGGGCTTTGACGTAGGTGTCTACCTCGAGTGGCTTCCCACCTGGGTAGTCAAGCTCGTTGATCTCCTTTCCTAGGTTGCAATACAAATTGCTGCAGGGGGTAAGTGGCAGGTTGTTTCTCTCACCGTTGGCCCTCGGACTTCTTTTCCTTCTTCTTCTAACTTCAGTAAAGCCATCAGCATCAGCTTGTGGATTGCGGAGGCCCTTGCCTTCCCCTTCCTTGGTCGAGTGGGTCAAATCGCCAGTGTTGTCTTGAGTAGTTTTGGAGGCTTCTTGAAATCGCTTGTTTTTTTGCCTGAGAGGGCAATCTTTAATCCTGTGACCTTGCTGGCCACAACGAAAGCACGCGTTGGGAAGGTTTTTGTAGGTGATATCCTGCTCCCAAACCTCGCCTTCGCCCATGTCCACTTTGATCATTGATGGGAGCGGCGAACTGAGGTCGGCCTTGACGCAGATTTGAGGGTGCCACCTAGCATTGAACGAGTGTCTTGCACCTTCGTAAATGAGACCACCAATGTCTTCGCGTGAAGCCAACGGCTTGCCGATAGGAGAGGCAATGTCCCACACGAAGTTGTACAAGAAGTATGGGAGGTTAGGGAGCTCAACCCAAAGAGGGTACCGAAGTGATTTCGATTTGTCGGGAGTGAAGTCCGGGGTCCATCTGAATAGGCACAGGGTCACCCGACCGAACTGCCAGGTGCCTACGCTTAGGGCTTGGAACGCCATCTCTTCATTTTCAAAGACCAGCAGCATGTGGTTTGCTGGTAAGAACTGACATTTGCTAACAATTAGTCCTCGAGGGAACCACTCTTTTCGAAGCCATTGTCGTACAATTTCGAGCGGGGGCCTAGGGCCAAACACTTGGCCGACGAGGCAAACTTTCTTGAGCTCCTCCTGAGCAGACAGAACTGCGGGTCTACTGAGGGACACGATGGGGGATTCAACACTTTCGGATGCCCTAGGGGCGGCACAGGACCCCCCCTCCAGCAGAGCGGCCAGGATATCGGTGTCCCCAGGGGGAGGGGCCCGATTACTTTTCACGAGAGAGGATGAAGCCACATCCATGGCCACAAGGAACTTGCACCACTTTTACTTTTCAAAACCCATAGGCAAAACCCTCCAACATGGAGAGAGAACTGACCACAAACAAGGAGGACTCCCCCCCCCGATCACATCGAAGCCAAGCGCGCCGATTTTCAGGAAAAGACTAAACGGCCGAAGATCCCACAAGAGAGTGAAGCTCTCTTCTTCTTTTTCGAATCCTTTTTTCTTTTTTTTCTTTTATTATTTTAATTTTTTCTTTTTCTTTTTCTTTTCACTTCTTTTTTTTTTATCTTCTACTTTTTTTTAAAGAACTAAAGCTAAAAAAGCGGCTCCCCTTTAAAGCCAGAATGCTCTTCGAACGGGAATGAAAGCTGCATTTAATGACTCTGAGCCGTTAGTAGAGGACGCGCCCTTACTGCCACGTGGCCGGAGCAGCCGGCGAGCGCGCGCTGGGACCCGGATAACGCGGCGGTCGGTATCGCTGCCACCGATGAGGTATCGCCGCCGATGAGGTTACACCACAGTTGCGGTATCGCTGGAGTTGAGGTATCGCCTGGAGTTGAGCCGATGAAGTATCGCCACAGTTGTGGTATCGCTGGAGTACGGAGGGCGGGGGAGAAAAGGCGGCAGGTATCGCGGAGTCCCGAGCATGAAGGGAAGTATCGCAGGAGAAAAAGACGGCAGGTATCGTGAGTGGCATTCACCGCGATCGCTTCTGTACGTCCATCACCGGTATCGCGATATCACCGGAGTCCCGGCGATACCCCAAGCAAGTATCGCGACAACCGACGATACCACCACCTTCGCCGATCGAGTCTCCACCCAGGGAGGCGTCAGCGATACCTCCAACGGAGATATCGCGATACCAGTCACCCGGGGAGACGATCGCGAACGCACCTGGAAGCAGCTCACTCGAAGAACAAGCGATGGAGATGATGGACCCACCGTGGTGCCGATTAGAGTTCAAAGATGCCGCGCAGACGAAGAGCTCACCGTATTCCTAGCATCTTGAGGCTTGGTCCGCCATAGCCGCGCAGGCGAAGAGCTCACCGTTTTCTCAAACTGACTGAATATCTTTCTCGTAGAATCTTGAGGCCTGGTCCGCCATAGCCGCGCAGACGAAGAGCTTTATCACCGCCATAGCCGCGCAGACCTACTCTTGGTTTCTTCAATACTCATACACTTGCAAAGGCCTTAGAAAAATGCATTAAAACCCCTGAAAGGTTCTGTTTGTCTAGTTAACCCCCTAAACCCTGAACGGCCATAACTTTTTCATACGAAGTCCATTTTTTGAGCTCTAGGGCTTGTCGGAAAGCTCGTGGCATATACTACGCGCCCTCAACTATTTTTTGTAAGAATAATGAGTTGCTTTTCAGATAGGATATTTGGAAGTTGGCACACTGAGGGGTAGGAACACCAAGGGAGCTCTAGAGGAAATTTCTAGCAATACAAAAGGGGGAACAAGGGTCATTAAAAAAGTGTCTGAAATAAATTGTCTGTCAATTGAAAGGTCAACTTGGAGCTAATCTTGGGACTGATGCAGGTCTATTCAGAAGCAAATGAGAGCGTCCAAGCAAGGGTTTTGTGCAAGCTTGCGAATCAACTTCTCGAGCACTAAAGAGCAAGGATCAGCAAGAAAGGTCGGAATACTCTCTGCTCCTCTTCGTCAATTCCTAGCTTAGGCTAAGAACGATTAGAAGTAGGAGTAAGTCAGGGCGACGATAGGCAACTATCAAGTTGAAGCATACCTAAACTTTCAAGCTCAAGCTAAGGGCATAATCCTTGTACTGTCGAGAATTTTAAAGGGAAAGAACTTAACGTGGAACGATCAACTGTAAGTGCGAAACAACATTCAAATATTCCTGACGACGTGATATTAGACAAGACCTTAAACACGATAAAATAACTAAAAAGAACCAAGCGACTAATATAAAGTAACCAGCAACGAGGTTGTACTCTGGGCAAAGAATTGGGCTACTTAGATAGGCATATGAACCTTAGATCAGGACGACATCTAGTAAGGGAGAGACAAAGCCTTAGATCTTCAGAGGCTAGTGTTAAGCACACTGCTAGGTCTTGGGCCCAGCAGTTGAGCCACCACTCGTACTACCCTAGCTCTGAGACCAGTGAGTCAGAGATGTCTCAAGGCATGGACAGACCTACGGGAAGTTCAGGAGTGCCTTACTTGCACAGGGTAGAAGGCCCGTACAAAACGCAGTTGGAATACCTTAGGACCAACCAATTAGGTGCCAGCATCTATGAGGATGGCCTAGGAAGATCTGTGGTACAGATTAAGAATCCTGATCAATCCATTGGACTAGAGCACCCAGCTGTCAAGTTCGAAAACGGAGCATACTTGGACAAAGAAGGAACCATATACGTAGTCACCAGTCACCCAGATAGGACGGAAGAATTTGGAAACGTGATCCCCGAAGCGGACTTAGGGGACCTAGAGCAAGGAAACATGGGTACAGAACCTAGAACCCCTCGAGGCAAATCGGTTCTCACTAGGATTATAACACCAGAGTGGATTCCCCAGGATAATAAGAGCATAGATTTGCTCCTCAATCGAGAGACTGACGAAGCCTTTTGGAGGTATAAATCTGATCAGCCAACTGATATAGGAACAATCATGATCTATGAGTTTAAGGATCCTGATAGCCCAGGCAGAGTGACCTACTTAGATCACGCTTCGGAGAGGATCTTTGTGGTTACGAAAAATGATAGGCATGCTTACACTTGGAAGGGTGAATTCATTTTCCCCCAACCAAGATCGAATGTATCCTATGGTCACCCTGGAGCTGGAACATCCCAAGCTCATGGAATGCAAAGAGACAGAAGTAGAGATAGACCCGAAGTAAGCTTTGCCAACCCAGTGGGCAGAGAAAGAACGAGGACGGAAACAAATAGAGTAGAACCTGAGATACTTAGAGCTCACAGGAATCAAAGAAATGCGGATGAGTTCCCTCTACCACGACCTAGAGAGCACACAAGGACTTTGAGACCGACTCAGCTAGTTAAGTCCATGAAGAACTACTTCGATGGCACTGGAGATCCATACGATCATGTGGCTGAGTTTAGGCAAGTCCTGAGAGCTGAACAAGTGGAGGATCTATTCACACAGTACAATGCCTTTGGTCTGACCCTTAGGAACACTGCCCTGACATGGTTTCAGCCACTAAATGAGAGGCAGTTCAGGAGCATTGACCAACTCCTAGAGGCTTTCATTATTGAATTCTCTAAGAGTGGCATAAGGCATAATACCTCCTCGCTGATTCACAGCTTCAAGCAAACCCCTCAAGAAACCGTGAGACTTGCAGGAAGAAGATTTAGGCAATACCTAGAAAGATGCCCTGTTTCGGAGCTACCCACACCAGCTAAGCAAGTGGCTTTATTTTTGGATGGATTGCTAAGTACCAAATTGAGATCTTATCATTAGGGGAAAAAATGAACCCTGAATGGGCCTTTTAGATTAAGGAGGGATTAGTGATGGACCAATGAGAAGAGGGTGGTGGCCACAGTCTAGTCCCTAGATCACATAGGCTAGGCCTAGTCTTCCCTTGTTTTTGTGTGGTCAAAGAGCAAAAAACCACCTAAAACTCCTTGTTTTCTCCACTTGAATGGTTTTCGAAATTTCGGAAATGATTTTTAGCCCTTGGATGGACTTCAAAATCCAACGGTAGAGGCTAGAGGACAAAAGTCAAGGCGCCTTTGCTTTATGACCCTTGGATTGGCTTTAGATCTTGTGGCTAAGATCAAATGAGGCTTCAAATAGGCGCCTATGCTTTATGACCCTTGGATGGGGCTTAGATCTGAGGGTTTAGCTTGAAAATGTTGAGAAAAGGCGCCTTTGTATATCCATCATTGGATTGACTTAAAACAGAGTGGTCTAGATTCATTTGTTTTGAATTTTGCATCCTCTCTTCCACGCAATCCACATCAATCGAGGAACTTGCAGAGAAAGTAGCTCAGAAACTAGGTGTAACTAGCAAACAAATCCCAAGGTTTGCCCCTGTGAAAAGGTGCTATACTTGTGGTGGCGACCACATGGCGAACGTATGTCCCATTATGGCTCAACCCCAAGTTAATCCTAGTAGCCAGTACTGCACCATAGAACGAAGGTACACCAGTCACACTGCGCAAGATTGCCCATACAACAAGCAGGCGGTTAGGCAACCCTACCCTCAGCCATACCCTCAACAGGGAAGATACCAGAACCCGTACCCTCCACAGCCATATGGCAGGCCACAACAACCTTATCAGCAACCATACCAAAACCACCAAAGGCCTCAGCCTGTGTTAGCTCAACAACCCCCTGCCCCAGCTAATGCGATCCCAGTAAAATATGCAGCAGCAGAAGAAAACCTGAATAGAGCTATAGTCCCGGTAACCCCAGTGCTTTCCGAAAGTGACCCCAGTGACCATAGCTTTGATTCTACACATGTCGATAGTCCCCAGGCCTACTACATGCAGTCTCCTGAGCATGGTGAGTCCTACTATAGCGAAGAGCCAAACGAACCTAGTTGGGAGTCAGATTACACAAACGTCATGTATGCAAACCCCAATCCTAGGCCTCAACCTAGGCAGGTAAGACCCCCATTCCCTAGAGGACCATGCTACAGATGTCAAGGAGATCACCTCATTCGTGATTGTCCCTTACCTCCACCAACACAACCCCAGTCAGTAACAATTCAGGGCTTCTGCCAAGAATGTGGAAAGGAGCATCTCTTACGAGATTGCCCTAAGAATCCTAATAATATGCCAAAAATCACTCCTATTAACGTTATTGGGTTGGTGGTAGACTCCACAGGAAGTGTGATGTCCACTGCACCCGTGCAGGTAGTCACTAGAGCTCAAGCAGTGCAGCAAAACCAAGGGGTAAGCAAGGAAAAGAGCCCAGAAGCCAGCGATACTGAGAGCCAAAATAAGAAAAGGACTAGAGCTTGGAGAGATAGCCGCGAACGTATGAAAAGGCAGTGGGCAAAGAAGATGAGTGAACTTGAGGAAAGTCTACGAGAAACCAAGGCCAAAATCATAGAGATCACATCTCAACCGCACTCTCACACATTCCCACCGCTACCATCCCCATCACCCTCCATCCCTCCACCCTCTAAGATACCCCACGTAACCCACCCACCACCCCAAGCAGGATCAGTATTAGCTGATCCCACTCCTGAAGACATAGACATGATGCTTAAAGCATATCAGGCCAGAATCCAAGAAGGGCCAAATGTCACGGATCATGACAAGTGCTACCCTAGGGCTGACCTAGAGATAGAAAGAACCAAGCTTTGCGCGAAAATGGTCGCATTGGCTCAGACTATGTTTGAAGCCAGTCGCCTTTTCAATTACTCGGGCTCAGCCAAGACGCAATTACACTTGGATGGACTTCTAGAGAAGTTAGAGGGCATAATTGCAAGATCTGCCAAGGAAGAAAAAAATCAAGAAAGGGAGAAAGCAAGCAAAAACATGACCCATCCCCCATCAAAAGTTTATGTGGCCAATTCCACTGAACCAGACAACTTCCCCTCCTTAGAAAGAATAGAGAATCTAATGGCACAATCACCAAAGGAACCAGCCTCTCAACACAAGGGCAAGGCAAGTGAAAGAGTAAGCATTCCTGCTCAAGAAGCCTATGTGCCTGAAGCCTATGTGCCTAACTCTACGGAGCTGGACACATCATCTTCTATGAATCGATTCACACCAGAATTCCTACGCGAGATTCAAGAAGACAAATGGGCTAAAGAAAGTGAAGTCCCTCCTCCCATTGAACTTGTGGATGAGGCACATGACCAATTCCCACAAGACATCCCATCCATTTATGGAGAGTAGGAGAGTACCCAATCTCAAGAAAGACTAGACTTCGAGTCTAATTCTTTACAAGAACTACCCCATTTCACAGGCCCATGGGAAGCAAAGTCCACCTGCATGAGAGCACCTACAGTCATGGTAAGAAACGAAGACTCAGTCATACCTAGGAACACAGAGGTAGTGAAGAACACCAAAGTGCAGTGCAATCTCACTTTGGAAGAGCTGCTTAAGGTTAGACCAGAAGTGTGGAAACATGTCGCCAACCAAGTACCAGGGATAGCAAAACCTCGTTCCCAGGTAGGATCACATAGGACAGTGCCAGAAATACCCTTGGATAAGATAGGAGATATGTGTGAAGGTGAAGAAGGTAATACCTATCTTCCCATTACCTACCAGGACTACACCACCAAGGCAATTTTGGACTCAGGCGCAGGAGTTGCAATTGCTACCACTTCCCTATGGAAGCGTTGGGGCAAGCCAGCACTCAGGCCAACGAGAATGAAATTGCAGATGGCCGATGGTCATATTGAGAGACCCTTAGGATTGCTGGAAGGAATAACTCTCACCACCTGTGGTGTCAAGTTTGAGCATACATTTGCTATATGTGACTTTAGCAAAAATCATGCCTACGAGATGATTTTGGGAAGACCATTTATGCGACAGTTGCAAGTGGTACAGGACTGGGGAACCAATTCTTTGTACCTGCAGCACTTAGGTGTTACGACCAAAGTCAATCTCAAGGATTACTCTCATAGAGATGTCCCTCCTATCCAATGGAATCCCATCCATAGAGCCAAAGATGATACAGAATCCGTGCATTCCATAGGCTCAGGATCCTCATGGATGCATGAAGACACCCACTTATGGATGTGCAAAGTAGCAGTGGACGAAGAGAAGAGAGAAAAAGCCAGAGAGGTAGGTGCAAAAGAAACCCATAGATCAATCCAAGACCCAGCCTATGCACCTGTAGTTTTCCCAGACGAAGAATTTGAACCTCACGGCTGGGCAGAAATTTTAGCAACCATGGATGTAGCCATCAATGAGGAACAATGGACACCTCACTGTGATGAGGATGGCTATGACATTTCAGTCTTCTCCATAGAGCCAATCATGGGAGAGGCAGTTCTAGAAGAATGCGAACCTAGCCCTGATGCATTTGAGGATGCAAGTGACTCCGATCTAGAGTCAATAATTATGGACCCACCATTTGCATCAGATGAAGAATACTTCCATGAAGTAGAATTTCAACCCCAGAGGCATGGAGAGGTTACAAATGATGTAAGATTAGCAACACATGTGACCCCGAAGGAAGAAGGGAAGAAACGAAAGAAGAAAGAAGTCTCACCGGAAGAGGAAGAATCTTTGTTTGAGGTTCCAGAAAATTTTAAGAAGTATGAGATAGATGACAGGAGAGTCATGATTAGAATGCCGAAACGAGAGGCGCAATCGGGAGAGGCCTATGATAACAAAGAAACCACCAAGAAAATAGTAGTGGCCCTAGAAGAAGGAGAGGAGAGATGCACGTACATAGGCCATGACCTAACAGAGGAAGAAGAGCATGCGTTGATAGCCTTGCTAAGAGAATACAGAGATGTATTCGCTTGGAGTTACAAGGATTTGAAAGGTGTTGACCCTGATATATGCTCACACACTATCCCCATGACCTCGGATGCTAAACCCTCTAAGCAAAAGCCCTATACATATGACGATAATTACGCTGCTAAGATCAAAGAAGAGATAGATAGACTGGTTGAAGCTGGATTTATCTATGAAATTGAGCACACTGAATGGGTATCCCCCATCGTAGTGGTGCCCAAGAAGAATGGTAAGCTGCGTGTGTGCATTAACTTGAAGAAGGTTAATGCAGCCACAATTCGGGATAACTATCCGCTTCCTATCACAGAGCATCTCTTAGAAAGAGTAGCAGGCAAGGAAGTGTACAGCTTCCTCGATGGATTTTCGGGCTACAATCAAGTAGCCATAGCTCCAGAAGATCAGCATAAGACAACTTTTGCCACAGAGTGGGGTATATTTGCCTTTCGTGTAATGCCATTTGGGCTTACCAATGCACCAGCTACCTTCCAGAGACTATTGTGCCATGTGTTTAAGGAGTTCCTGAGGAAGAATTTGGAAGTCTATGTTGATGATCTTTGTGCCCATTCCAACATTAGACAAACCCATATTCCTGAACTCAGACAAATCTTTGACAAATGTAGAGAATATCAAGTGTGCCTAAACCCAGAAAAATGTGTTTTCATGGTCAGGCAAGGCAAGATTCTAGGGCACATAGTGTCAAAAAATGGCATATCTACTGACGAAGAGAAAGTAAGAGCCATAGCAGAGTTACCTAGGCCAAAGAACGTCAAGGAGGTACAAGCCTTCATGGGGCATTGTGGTTACTACCGCCGGTTCATTCACATGTATGCTGTCATTGCAAAGCCCATGTACGGACTTCTAACTAACTTTGAGTGGACGGATGAATGTGAGAATTCCTTCCAGGAGCTTAAACGAAGATTATGTTCAGCACCAATCTTGACCACACCAGATTGGAATAAGCCATTCCATGTTCACGTGGATGCATCCAATTATGCCATTGGATGTGTGCTTGCACAACCTACTGGTGAAGGTAACATGGATCTTCCAATTGCCTATGCCAGTAGACAATTGAATGCAGCTGAACGGAATTACACCACTACAAAGAGAGAAGGCTTAGGCATGGTGTATGCGGTTAAAAAGTTTAGACATTATTTGCTTGCAAATAAGTTCAAGTTTTTTACTGACCACCAAGCATTGTTATATCTTGTAAACAAGCCATGCAATACAGGAAGATTAGTGAGATGGTTTCTCTTGCTAATGGAATATGATTTTGAGGTTGTGGTAAGAAAAGGGAGGACTCATTTAAGAGCTGATCATCTTTCTAGGCTCACATCTGAAAAAGCCCCACAAGGAGTATCAGATGACCTTCCTGACGCTTACTTGTTTAATTTGGAAGTGGTGCCACAGTGGGCTAAGCCATTGGTACCAGTATTGACATACGGGCCTAACCATCCAGTAGTAAACACACAGAATAGAGAGGTTGTGAAAGCCCAAAAGTACCACATCATGGCCGGAAGCATGTATAAGCACACAGATCAAGGGATCCTGGCCTGTTGTGTGGAAGAGGACGAGTACGCTAAATGGTTGCAACTAGCACATGTAGGTGCATTAGAGCAACACTACTCAAAACAACGAACCCTACAGACACTAAGGAGACTCGGAGTGCATTGGCCAACTATGGAAGCTGATGTCCAAAAGTTGTGCAAAGAATTCCCAATCTGTGGCACTAAACCACCTGCGGAACATGCCACTCTTTATCAAGTGTCCATAGTGCCAGATTGGAGTGAACCTCTAATATCCTTCCTGAGGACGAAAACATTCCCTCTAGACATGACTCTGGCTAGGAAGAAGAGTTTAGAACAAGAAGCCCTGGATTACTCACTCATTGGTGATAATCTATATAAGCGTGGTAAAGATGGTTACCTGAGGCTATGTGTCCATGAAAGTGAATATCTTAAGATCTTGGAAACTGCTCACCAAGGTGTAGCAGGAGGACACTTTGGACCAGATCGGGTGATCAAGGCAATACTATTTGCGGGCTTCTGGTGGCCGACCCTTCACATGGATGCACATACCTATGTGAAACTGTGTGATGTCTGTCAGCGAACTCAGTATCCTATACGTAAAGATGAGATGCCACTGAAACCTATGATGGGTGGACGTGCATTCTCTAAGTGGGGAATAGACTTCGTAGGTCCTATTAATCCCCCAGCTAAGGGTTCCTATGCAGAATATATCATTGTTGCAACAGACTATCTAACTAAGTGGGTAGAGGTAAAAGCCACAACGAAGAACGATGCTCAAACAACTGCTAAATTCTTGTTTGAAAATGTATTCACAAGATATGGGCTACCTATAGAGCTAGTTAGTGATAGAGGTACTCATTTCTTAAATGAGGTTATTGAAAATCTGCTCCAAGAATTCTTGGTAATACATAAGAAGTCTGCCCCCTATCACCCTCAAGCAATGGCCAGGCTGAGAGCACCAACAAAATCTTATGCAGTGTATTGACGAAATTAGTGAACAACAAACGCTCTGATTGGGACAAACAGCTACACCACGCTGTTTGGGCATACCGAGTCGCCTACAAAACGGTACTCCAAGCCATGCCCTTTCAAATGGTGTTTGGTCAAAATGCTGTGCTACCATTAGACTTTTTGATACCTACATTGAAAGTGGCACAAGAGCATGAATGGACGGGTCATGAACTCTCCTCTAGACTTTTTGACCTTGAACGATTAGGAGAAACCAGACTGAGAGCAGCAGCAGGGATATACGCAGCTAAGAAGAGACAGAAGGCATACTTTGATGCCCATGTTAAGGATAAGGGTTTAAAGGCAGGCGACTTAGTTTTAGTCTACACACTGAAGCAACATGCGAGGAAACTAGAGAAGAGAGGCTACGGACCTATGATCATCAATAGGATCTCCACGAGTGGAGCAGTACAATTAGCCACTTTAGAGGGTGATGTTCTCCCAAACTATATTAGCGGATGCAGAGTCAAGCTGTATTAGGAACCCCTCACGAAGGAAATGCTAAGTCGACTCAATACTGCTAAGAAACGCAAAGAGGAAGAAAAGCGAATTCGAGAAGAAGCTCAAGCAGAAGCCCTAGAGCGCATACGGAGAATGAAATTAAGAAGACAAGGGAGAGAGCACCCTAGGGAAGATGCATATGTAGATCAAGGATATGATGTGGCTATGTGTGAAGTTTCAGGTGTAAGCTCACATAAGATAACTGATCGACGTCCTTTCATAACCTTAGATATAGGACAAGGAAAGAGTGCAAGGACTGTAAGAGCCTTGATTGACTCAGGTGCAGCCACTAGTGCTGTTAAATTGTCTTACTGTCAAGAGTTGCAATTAACTGTCAATCCTATGGAAGCATATCTCATAGGATTGGGAGGCATGGAAACCCCTTGCATAGGCGAGGTGGAACTTCCCCTCTATATTCATGATGAGGCAATGACAGTTAAAGTACTAGTGTGTCAAGATGAGGATCTCACTGAACCCCTTGTCTTGGGTCAAGACTGGATATATGACCAAGCAGTCAACTTAAACCTAAGAAGTGGACTTCTTCAGGTATGGGTGAATCAAACTAGAATTACAATTGAGTTAAATAATGGAGCACTCAAGGAACTAGAAAAGACACGGACTCTTGGTCCCTCCAGGGGTGCACATGAAGTTGACCATGCTGTTCTTGTCCAAGGCTATGTGATGCAGAAGAATGAAGATCTCAAACAAGGAGTCAGAACCACAATGGAACTCCCTTCTTTTCCAAAGGCCAGAAGGAGGCAGCAACTAAGGGCAGATCAATCACTAAAGACTCTCCGGACGAGAGACCAAAAGAACGCGTGAAGCAGAACAACTCAGCCGATGAAGCAAATGTGGGTGCGGAAAGACGAGCTGCCGGCCGTAACTAAGCTACAACACCGGTCTCAACTTCCTATTAGTAATCAACGACTTGATGCTAATAAGAGGACTCCTAAAACCTCTGTTGAGAAAGTGAAGTCCATTTGGGTACCCAAGAAGTCGATGAAGGTTGACCCACAATCAAGACAAATTTGGGTGCCTAAGGCTTGCTTGCGGGCTCAACTATCCCCACACAATTCACATCATACACGACAGGGTTCACTCGCGCAAGCAGCCACCACCCACTCTTGTCTGATACACTTGAACACACTACCACCTAGAAGCACGCACAGACTCACTCGTCAATGGGCCCCAATGGCACAACAACTCCCAGCAGAATTACTCATGCAACCCTCCCGAGTCTTCACAAAACCAAGTCCCAAAGCCATCCACTATATTTGGAAACCTAAAACTTGTAATAAACCCCCAGACCCAGTTGTAAATCCATGCCCACCTACTAACTACGTCACTCTCACATTACATCATTCCACTTAGTTCTTAGGTCCAACCAATTCCTAACTACACACACAAGCACCGAGCACTTATTAACCTACTAATCTCTCCCGAACCTCATGATAATGTTGTAATGGGGACAAAAATGATTCTAACTTGTCCTTTACAATATTAACACATGTTTCTATATTCTCACAGAATCAGAGGGCAAGAAGTAACATGGCAGAAGCGATAGGTCCGAGCTCACAAGTAGGAATACTTACTACAGGAATCGATGTGGATAGTCTACCTGCGGAGGTGCCACCAACTGAACGACCGGTGGAGCTGCAACACCTTCAGCAAATCCCGGTACCTGATCCACCCACAGGGATCACAGAAAGAGTCCATGCCAATTCTCATTGGTTCAATGGCATGCCAGGTCCATTAGGAGAGGCCAAGTATATATGGGAGTCTAAGTGCGAGTATGACAGATCGTGGGTTCGATTCCAATTCTTCTCCAAGGAGTTCGAGACTCTACAGAACACCGAGGATCTCCAGACCATATGGCAACGTGCCGGGCTAGCAGAATACTTTGAAGCACCACTACCTAAACCAGATCTCCTCCGATGCTACTATTTGGTCTCCACATTACAAGCTAATGAAGAAAAGGACAAACCAGGATCATTTGTTCTTCCCTCCTTGCTGGGCAACAACGAGTTGAAGAGGTTTGAACTTACTGTGGAGTTGGTGAGCGACGCTTTGAATATGCACGGCACACATGTACCCTCTGAAAAGGATGCTCTCGTTCCCACTAACATGAAGGATAGGAAACTATTGAAGCTTAAAGACATGGCAGCACTCACACCAAACGTGTCCATCCCTCTCCGTATGTGCATGCAACATTTTGCTTTCCCCGGCCAAGACCGCTTCACACAACCACACAAGAGAATCTGGTTCGCTCTCTACTTAGCGGAAGCAGGTGCGTTACCAATTAAGCTACCGGTATGGATTATAGATCAATTGTATGAAGCAAATAAAAGGTCTTCTAGGAAATTAGTGGTGAACGGTTGCTGTGCAATCACACGCATTATTTACCGGTGCCTAGCATACGATGTTCCCATTGAACGTGCCTTGTGTCCAGACAAGGGAAGTTCTGACTACTTCGGAGGTATCGCCACGAAGGGAGACCACTGTACCTCCCTTTACCATTAGGATACCCAGGTCGGGATCTGAAACTACAACACAAGCTACCCCTTCAGCTCCTCCTGCTCCACCTGAATTTGAATTTGCTGCAACTGGAGATGCTGAAGGAATGGACCCCCAGGACTTCGAAGCATTCTTACAAAGTACACAATTCTCTGATGTGGAGTTTTATTCAGATGCAGAGGAACAAGGCACATCTTCACGAAGAAGAAGAAAATCTACAAACGGCCGACATGTACATTGGAGTGACGCTCAGCAAGGTCAACAACAAGGACACCTAGAAGAAGAAGGAGCGTGTGAAGAGGAGACCACTGAAGCCCCAGCCTATACAGCAGAGCTCCGAAGGTTGTATCAAATTATGGAAAGAGTGCGATCGCAACAACTGCTCACCGAACAGAGCAGTAGAGTGCTCATGACTCAGTTGTTGGAAGAAGCAGGAGTTGACTCAGAATATAGGGAAGGTCTCTTATTGATGGCAGAAACATATGGGGTAGTGGAAGCAGTGCGCACTGCCATTAGGAGGTCTCCAGTTCAATATGATCCACGAAGGTTCCAGACACGACCACGGGCAGGTAAGAATATCCAGATTCCCATTACAACTGCAGAAGAGCCAACTATTACATCTGAACCCATCAGGACAACCTCCCAAGCAACCGAAACGGCTAGTCAAGAGCACCCAGTCACCCATGAGGAATCCACCGAGCCACTACCACCCACACCCCCACCATCGCCTCCTAGAGCAGAAACCGTGGAAATCACCTCGACCACTCAACCCACCGAACCAACCTTCATCTTCCGTACTCCCATCTCTAGTTCAACCCTATTCTCTACCTCTGATAACCCAATCTTTGAAGCAACCCCCATCACTACACAATCCACCGAACCGCTCATAGAGCCTGCCCTAGGACAACCATCCCCCATACCCTCAGCCATAGGTCATCCTGACCCTAGATCCACATTCATGGGTTTTCCTGCTTCCACGCAACCCTTCACGCGCTCCTCAAATCTACGACCTCAACCCCCGACCTCCATCTCTCCATTTCTACAATCCCTCCATGACCTCCTTGCTAGAACTTTTCAACCCAGGTCTCAACCATTTCCTTTCTTTTCAGCTCCCCACCCCACTTCTCATCTATTCACCACTTTCACACACACACCACCTACCATTCCAATGTATATGGCAGACCCCACACTCGCACCCACTCCTGAAAGTATGGACATTTCACCACCCACGGCACCTCCCCCACGATTCCACCTCCTCCCATTCCCCCTCCACCAATTTCACCCACACACACGACTTCAATAGACACATCATTCACTCTTCCCCTTCCCCAATTCCCTTCCCATGCATCTTCCACTGTAAACACCACCCACTCATCTATAGGAAATGCATTGGACACCATGCTAGCTTGTATATCAAACTTAAGGACAGATTACAATCAGCTCCAGCAACAGAATGAACGCCTGCACGAGCACTCAGAGACACTACAGCACCGCCTCGCGGCACTAGAGGAGGAAAATGCTCGCCTCCACACACAGTTCCAAACTCTCCAAGAAGCTCATGGCATATTGGAGGTACAGTTACAGAACACAGATCAGGAAGCGATACAGGTGGTAGAAGGTCACCTACGGACACAGTTGGAACGCAATTCAAAGCTTCAGCGAAATATGGCTCTACTCAAACGCCATCTTGCCGCCGCTCAGGAAGAGAATCGACGCCTGCAAGTACAAAATCAAGAGAACCTGGAAGCAGCTATTGAGAGCACACCGGGGGCACCCATCAGCCCATCAAAGTTTCAAGCAGTGACCCCCGATAATATCAAGATCATATTGGAAGACTATGCCATGCTGCTTGAAGCACATGACCAGCTATCGGAGGAACTGGGCCAACTGAAGCAGAAACACCAAAAAGAAACAACAGCAGCCTCTCCAACCACCCCCTCCGCGGCTTCACTTCTCACAGACTCAGAGGCCTTAAAAGATCTCCAGAAACAGGTCACCGAATTGCAAACACGTCTACTACAATATGAGAGACCACCTTCCCCTCCAGAGGCTCCCACTGACGAAGAAGTAGTACAAATTCCTGTGGAACAAACGTTTGAAGAAGAATACGACCCACAACCATTCCCAGGAGGCCAACAAACAGAAGAAGCTCAGGACACATTCGAGGCACCACGGCCTCCATGGCTACGTCAAGTGGAGGAAATCGAGAGTTCTCACGAAGAGCGCACAGTAGTGCAAAATCAGGCCATGAGGGTCATAGAGGAAACTGTGCTACAATCGGCTTACTTCAAGAACCTGTCATCGAGACGCCTTATCCTCTCATCTGAACTCCAATACAGGCCTTATTATATTATCTTGGCTGATTATAATGCAGAAATACAGAGAGTCACGGGTCAGATTCCTACCTTTGCTACCCAATTTCAACCCGAAGACCTTCCTCCAGAGGTGCAAAAAGGCAAAATTCGTCAACCCACCTGGCGGCAGAAACTTCTAGAGACATATCCAGAAATGCTACGCACATGGAACAACGCGCCTTTACACCTCCTATACAATCCATGCTACGGTCCAGTTCCACGCCGCAGGTCTTGGAAGGCATTCAATATCAAAGTGCAGAACAACGCGCAATGCAAGGAATGGCTAAACTACCCGTACATTGCGCCACCACAGGGACCACCGTCGGTAGCATACATGATGGGAACAATTCGCCACTGGATGCCGCGATTGAAGCCCATGCAAGATGTAGCAGCGCAAATGATGCTTAAAATCTTAGATATGATGCAGGTAGTCCTGAAAACTTTTAGAAATGCAGCCGCACCACAGGTACGTCTCCCGGGGTTTAGCAATGGAAATTATGACTTGGTGTATGACATGAGCACCACCCCCAGTATTCGTGTGGCTTACGCCTGGCATGCACGCATCAAATACCTCCCTGCATGTTACAAACAGACCTTCGAAGAAATGTTCAGATCAGGTTTCTGGGAGTATCACTCGGAGATTTTCGCACCGAAGCCAACACACCTGCTCCATCTTTTTGCTTGTGAACAAGCAATGTACTCTGAGTACTACACCACCCCGCAACCAGAGGCCCCTGGTGCAATAAATTGGGATGCATTGGAAGCTGATCTAGCAAGAGGCTTAAGGATAGGAGAACATGAACTTGCCACCAATGTCATCCAATACTATATCGACCACCCGAGAGAACAAAGGTCTGTCAGGGGCGACAGATGCTAGGAAGGGGGGCGTGTTGGCATACAAAGCAACAGAGGAGTCATGCACAATACGGCAACAAGGCCAAATCATTTTTTCCATGGACTATTTACAACTCAAGTGATTTTAATCACTACACAAACATTGTAAATCCCATTTTTGGTAGAATAGACTCCATTTTGTGCAAGCCGAGGAGTCCTCGAGCTTGAGGAGTATTAGAACTAGTGACATATCAATTTTCATAATTTTTAGACTCTGTTTGAGCCCTCAAATAGACTCTAGAACCTAATTTTTAACTAGGCCGGACACTAGGTCTGGACAAGACCAAAGCTAGTTAGAAAACTATAAAAAGAGCTAGAGAGCTCATTTTTGGGGTTAGATTGTTGGTGAATTGAGCTTATGTAAGAGACATTTTGACTAATGCAAAGAACTCCATTGTTCCTCTCCTTGTTCTTGCCTTGTGTGCGCGTGTGTGTGTATGTGTGTGCATGCTTGTGTGCTTCTCACTCACACACTTGTGCCTTCACTTGCTCATAGTCTTCATACTAGTCCTCACGTCTCCACGGATTGACAATTATGAGGTGAATCTTCTCACGTTGGTACTCACCATTGTGCTAGAGTGACACTAATGGAATATGACTTTGAGGTTGTGGTGAGGAAAGGAAAGGCTCACCTGAGAGCAGACCATCTCTCTAGGCTCACATCAGGAGAGGCCCCACAAGGAGTATCCCATGACCTTCCTGAGCTTACTTGTTTAATTTGGAAGTTGTACCTCACTGGGCTAAGACATTAGTGCCAATATTGACATACGGGCCTAAACACCCAGTAGTAAACACTCAAGTTAGAGAGATAGTAAAAGCCCAAAAATACCAAATCATGGCAGGAAGTATGTACAAGATCAAGGGATCCTAGCTTGTTGTGTGGAAGAGGACGAGTATGCAAAATGGTTGCAATTAGCACATGTAGGTGCATTAGAGCAACACCATTCGAAGCAAAGAACTTTACAGACACTAAGGAGATTCGGAGTGCATTGGCCTACTATGGAAGTTGATGTACATAAGATGTGCAAAGAATGCCCAATCTATTGCACTAAACCACCCGTGGAACATGCCACTCTTTATCAAGTGTCCATAGTGCCAGATTGGAGTGAACCACTAGTAGCCTTCCTGAGGACGAAAACATTCCCACAAGATATGACATTGGCCAGACTAAGAAGTCTAGAACAAGAAGCCCTAGATTACTCACTCATTGGTGATAATCTATACAAGTGTGGTAAAGATGGTTACCTTAGATTATGTGTCCATGAGAGTGAATATCTTAAGATCTTGGAAACTGCTCACCAGGGTGTAGCAGGAGGACACTTTGGACCAGATCGGGTGATCAAGGCAATGCTATTTGCAGGATTATGGTGGCTGACCCTTCACATGGATGCACATACCTATGTGAAGAGGTGTGATGTCTGTCAACGAACTCAATATCCTATATGTAAGGACGAGATGTCATTGAAACCTATGATGGGTGGACGTGCATTCTCCAAGTGGGGAATAGACTTTGTAGGTCCTATTAATCCCCCAGCTAAGGGTTCACATGCTGAATATATCATTGTGGCCACAGACTATTTAACCAAGTGGGTAGAGGTAAAGGCTACGACAAAGAATGATGCTCAAACGACCGCTAAGTTTTTATTTGAGAATGTGTTCACTAGATACGGGCTACCTATAGAGCTAGTTAGTGATAGAGGCACTCACTTCTTGAATGAAGTTATTGAAAATCTGCTCCAAGAATTCTTGGTTGTACACAAGAAGTCTGCTCCCTATCATCCACAAGTTAATGGGCAAGCCGAAAGCATAAATAAGATTCTATGCAATGTGTTGACAAAATTGGTTAATAATAAACGCTCTGATTGGGACAAACAGCTACACCACGCTGTTTGGGCGTACCGAGTTGCCTATAAAACGGTACTCCAAGCCACACCCTTTCAGATGGTATTTGGCCAAAATGCAATGCTACCTTTGGACTTCTTGATTCCTACATTGAGAGTAGCACAGGAGCATGAGTGGATGGGTCATGAACTCTCTTCGAGAATTTTTGACCTTGAACGATTAGGTGAAACAAGACTAAGAGCTGTAGTAGGAATATATGCAGCTAAGAAAAGACAGAAGGTGTACTTTGATACCCACGTGAAGGATAAAGGCTTGAAAGCAGGGGACCTAGTGTTAGTCTACACTTTGAAGCGACATGCGAGAAAATTAGAGAAGAGATGCTATGGACCTATGATCATAAATAGGATCTCGACTAGTGGAGCAATACAACTAGCCACTTTAGAAGGCGATATTCTCCCTAGCTACATAAGCGGATGCAGAGTCAAACTTTATCAAGAACCCCTAACTGAGGAGATGCTCAATCGACTCAACACTACTAAGAAACGCAAGGATGAGGAAAAGCGAATTCGGGAAGAAGCACAGGCAGAAGCATTGGAGCGAATCCAAAGGATGAAATTAAGGAGACAGGGTAGAGATCAGCCTAGGGCAGATGACTATACACACCCAGGATATCATATGGCTTTGTGTGAAGCTTCAGGTATTAGCTCTCATAGAATAATTGATCGGTGTCCTTTTGTAACTTTAGAGATAGGACAAGGAAAGAGTGCAAGGACTGTAAGGGCCTTGATTGACTCAGGTGCAGCCACTAGTGCTGTTAAACTTTCTTACTCTCGAGAATTGAACTTAAATGTCAATCCTGTGGAAGCATATCTCATAGGATTGGGAGGTGTGGAAACCCCTTGCATGGGTGAGGTGGAACTTCCCCTCTACATTCAAGATGTTTTGATGACAGTTAAAGTACTAGTGTGTCAAGATGAGGATCTCACTGAGCCTCTTGTCTTGGGTCAAGATTGGATTTATGATCATGCGGTCAACCTAAACCTTAGAAGTGGACTTCTTGAGGTATGGGTAAATCAGAGTAAAATTACAGTTAAGTTAGACAGTGGAGCACTCAAGGAACTAGGAAAGGCACACACTCCTGGTCCTTCCAGGAGTACACATGAAGATGACCATGCTATTCTTGTCGAAAACTATGTGATGCAGAGGGATGAGTATCTCAACAAAGAAGTCAAGGATACGACGGAACCCCCTTCTTTTCCAAAAGCCACAAGGATGCAGCAACCAAAGGCGGATCAAATGCAGAAGAAGTAGACAACTTATGCTCGAAGTCAAAAGAAAGTATGAAGCAAGGTGTCCCAGACACCAAAACAATTGTGGGTGCAGAAAGGCGAGCATCCTATTGTGGTCAAGCCACAACAACTGGCTCAACTTCCTATTAGTGATCAACGACACAACACTAATAAGAATTCTTCCAAAAATTCTTCTGTGAAAGTGAAGTCTATCTGGGTACCCAAGAAGTCGATGAAGGCTAGCCCACAATCAAGACAAATTTGGGTGCCTAAGGCTTGCTTGCGGGCTCAAATAGATACACAGAGACTACACCCTCTGCAACATGGTTCACTCACTCGAACAGCTGATACCCACTCTTATACATCAGGCACAAACACATATTCACCCATGAGCACCAATAGAATCACTGGTAAATGGGTCCCGAAAAAGCCTCATTTCCAAGTTGACATTCGGATCAAGCCCTTTAGAGTCTCCAATAAAATCAAAACAGAGCGCCATCCACTATGTTGGCAACCCAAACCTTGTAATAAACCACCTGACCCATTTGTAAAGCCACTTCCACTTATTAACTACATCCACACTGCACCCGACCCCCCAATTAGCTCATAGGTATTCAACATCAGCTAACCACACTTCACACTCACATCCATGCGAGCACTAACTAACCGACTAACTATATCACAATTCATCAAGTTAATGTTGTAACGGGGACGGAGTGTCATTTTTTGTCCATTGTAATGTTAAAATTTATTCATATATTCTCACAGAACCGAGCGCGATTTCTTCAACATGGCTGAGGCTGCAGGAACAAGCTCTCAAGCAGGAAGGAGCCAGCAAGTGGTGGATTTAGATAGTTTACCCATTATGCCGGAGACAAATGAAAGACCAGAAGAGTTGCAGGCCATCCAAATCATACCAGGAGCAGACCCCCCCAGTGGCCATACCATGCCTGTAGGAAAAGCTTCCCACTGGTTTAGTGAAGTTGCAGGACCCTTGGGCGAGGGATCATACCTATGGGAGTCAGAGTTGGACTTCAATGGGAAGCAAGGTAAATACCATTTCTTTACAAGGGAATTCGAAAAGTTACAAAATGTAGAAGGTCTATGTCCGGTATGGGAGAAGGCAGGATTGGATGCATACTTCAGTGCCCGGCTCCCAAAGCCTGACTTCATTCGATGCTACTACCTCATCAATACCTTGACTCCAAGCAAGAACCCAAAAGGTGCAAGCTCATTTGTGCTCCCATCTCTGACAAAAGGAAATGAGCTCAAAAGGTTTAGGCTCTCAAACAACTTAGTGAGAGAGGCCCTAGATATGCGCGGAATGCATATTCCAACAGAGAAGGAGACTCTAGTGCCTGATTACATGAAGAATAGAAGCCTCATCAAGCTCAAGGACATGGTGGCCATGACGCCCAATATTGCAATACATCTACGAATGTGCATGCAACACTTTGCTTTTCCTGCCCAAGATAGATTCACCATGCAGCCCAAGAAGATATGGTTTAGTTTGTATCTGACAGAGACACAGAACCTCACCATCAACTTACCCCATTGGATAATTGATCAGATACACCTAGCCCACAAACGATGGCCACGAAAGCATGTTTTATATGGATGTTGTGCTCTAACTAGAATAATTTATAGGTGTTTGGCTTATGACATTCCTATTCAACGGGCCCTGATGTGGAATCGAGTACAGTAGTTTAGAGGATGGACATCCACTGGACCCCCTTCCAAAAAGATGAGAGGAACTATCCAAGTACCTTGCGCTCAACCACGTGGAGCCACCCTAACACCAGATGTTACCCCACCACCCCGAAGAGTTCAGCCATTCACAATACGACTTCCGAGATGCAACACCGATGGCCCCAATTTGATATTTCCTCCCGTCCCAACCGATCTTGAATTTCTCGGTGGCGCACCCTTGGAAGAACTCACGAATGAAGACTTCGAACAATTGTTAAAAGACGTAGATCTTGAGGCAGAAGAGGAACAACAAGTGGAGAATGTTCAACCAACAACCTCCCAAGTACCTGTTATCACAGTTGAAATGGATGAAGAGGACGATGAAGATGAAGAATACGAGGAAGATGAGGAGGAATATGACCACGGGCATCAAGATGAGCAAAAAGAAGTGCCAGAAGTTGTAGGTGCACCTGCATACACAACTCAACTACAGAGGTTATATGATACGATTAAAGCAGTGCAAGAAAGGCATCAACTCTCCCTTGCATCAGGCCAAGCCTTGATGCAAGAAATGCTAGCAGACGACGGAGTGGATCAACATTTTATTAACACCCTCAAATTAGTGTCAAAATCGTTAGGAGTTCTGGAGACTATCCACACAGCAGTTTGCCAGTCCGTCAGGTATGACAAACGCAGAGTCGACACGTTACCACGAGCAGGTAAGAGTATTAGAATACCCATCACAGAACCAAATGTAACCATCAAAACCTCAGCTACCCTGACCACCACCATTGACCTCTCTGCTGAAACTTTTGTTCAGAAATCACCCATCTCACCCTCGCACCCCCCATCCCCACCTTCTCCACCCCCACCACCACCTCCCACCATGATAGAAACTGTAGTCATCACATCTACGTTCACTTACAACCCAACCTCATCCACATCCTTCTCCCTTCAAGAGCCAACCTCACAAGACATCCTTTTCTCGTCCATCACCAATCCCCTGTACACTTTACCCTTTTTGTCCTCCGAGCCCATAATTGGTCACCCCATAATTCCGAGTGTGGTTGGAACCCCCGCACCCACGGAAGGCATCCTTTGTTTCCCATCTTATCCCCCAATACGGGTGCCCGCATCCCATGACCCATACTTTCCATCTGCTCCCTACACATCACTCAACCCAATCGCACCACCCCAACACCCATCTTTCATGGAGCAGTGCATCTGCACTCCAGCGTCTCAGAGGCACATTCCCCAGATGTTCGCAACAACATCAATCTACACAAACACCACACTCACTTCACCTACCATACCAACTTACATGGTAGCCCCTGCACACATCACTCTGTCCGACCCAATGGACATTTCACCAACCACAGCACCTCTCCCCACAATTCCACCATCTCCCCCTCCCCTACCCCCCACCTCACCACTCACCACATCATTGGCAGACACAACATTCACTACCTCCCTTCCCATTACCACCTCCCCTGCATTCCAAACTTTCCCCCTTGCATCTCATAATGTAAATAGCACATTTAATACATTATTCCAGTGTGCACATCAACTACAACAAGAATACCATCAATTGGAAGATCGTACCACTGCCCTCTAGGCAGAATCTCAGTGACTACAGGCTAGAGTCAACACTCTAGAAGCTGATTACCACACGCTCCTAGCAGAACATACCACTTTACAACAGGCTCACATAGAATTGGAATCAAAGGTATCGACGGTGGATGATAAAGCAGTCAAGGAACTGGAAAGTGTGCTCCAAGCACAAATGATATCTAATGCTACACTCAAACGCAATCTTGGGCTATTAAGAAAGCATATGGCAGGAGCGTTAGAAGAGAACAAACGACTTCAGCAACAAAACCAAGACAATTTTGAAGCAGCTATGGAAGGAACCGTGGGAACAACCATTAGCCCTACCAAGTATAGAGCGGTACCATCAGAGGAAATGCGCATCTTACTTGAGGAGCATGCAAATTTTTTGGAGACATATGAAAAGTTAGAGGCTGAATGTGCTGACCTAAAGAAGCAGATCGCCAGTGCCCCCACAGCTCAATAGGAGCCGGTAATCTTGCAACACTCTACAGCAGAATTAGAGACCCTCCGGAAGCAGCTCGCAGAACTCCAAGAACGTCTCTTACCATATGAAAGGCCACCCTCCCCAGCTGAAGAACCAGAACCTGATACAGTAGTGGAAATCCCCGTCGATGATAGCTATGAAGAACCATACGAGCCGATGCTGACACCCGGCGACCGAGTTACAGAGGAAGGATAGGACACTTTAGAAATTGGAGTCCCAGATTGGGTCAAAAGGATTGAGACAGTGGGATAAACACATGATGATCGTGTCGCCGTGCAAATTCAACCCCTCACAAACTTGGAAGAAACTGTGCTTCGATCTTCTTACTTTCAGCACCTATCCCACCAACGGTTAATCACACCATCAGAGCCGCAATACATGCCTTACTATGTCTTGCTACATGATTATAATGCAGAAGTTAAAAGGCATACGGGGAAGGAGCCCACATTTGCCACTCAATTTGAGCCGGAGGACTTACTGGAAGACGCACGTGCTGGCTCGATCTTCCAACCTAATTGGCGTGCACGGTTACTAACTGATTACCCTGAGATGATGAGCACCTCGGCAACCATGCCACTATATATCAAGTATAATCCATGCTATTGCCCAATGGTCTGTCGCAGATCATGGCAAGCATTTGCCATCAAGGTATGCAACAATAAAGAATGCTCGGCATGGGTCAACTATCCATATTTTGCTCCACCTCGAGGGACCCCGACCATAGCATACATGATATCAACAATTCGACACTGGTCTACGTGTCTAAAGAATGTACCCGACATAGCAGCAAAAATGTGTATGAAAATATAGGATCTCATGACAATTGTCTTCAAAACCTTTCGGAAGGTACAAGCTCCATACATTTCCACCCCTGGATTCTCTCAAGGTAACAAGGATTTAGTCTACGACATGAGCCAGACTCCCTCGGTCAACATAATCTTTGCCTGACATGCACGAATAAAGTATTTACCGCATGCTTCAAGCAGACCTTTGAAGAAATGTTCTCTACAAGCTTCTGGGAATATCACTCGGAAATTTTCATTCCCAGACCAACACATTTGCTACATCTATTCGCAGTTGAACAAGCCATCCATGCAGATCAGTTATGTCTGCCACATCCGGACATTCCAGGACCAATTGATTGGGATCGTATGATGACAGACTCTCTTGAGGAGCATTAGAAGTACCTACCTATCATTTTTCATATTTTTTAGACTCCGTTTGAGCCCCCAAATAGGCCCTAGAACCTAATTTTTAACTAGGCCGGACACTAGGTCTGGACAGGGCCAAAGCTAGTCAAAAACTATAAAAAGAGCTAGAGAGCTCATTTTTGAGGTTAGCTTGTTGTGGAATTGAACTTGTAAGAGCTCTTGCGTAATCTAAAAGAATTCCATTGTCTCTCTCTTTGTTCTTGCCTTGTGTGCACGTGTGTGCGTATACGTGTGCAAGTTAGCGTGCTTCTCACTCACACACTTGTGCCATCACTTGTTTGAGGTCTTCATACCATCCTCACGTCTTCCCGGATTGACATTAAAGGAGGTGCTACTCATCACTGAGCTACACATGATGAATGATGGTAAGCATGTAAGTGCATGGGTTGAAGAAAATATGTGCCTTGTGCACAACCTTGTAATGTGGCCCTATGCATGCTTACTTGGGGAATGCAGTGTAAGAATTTTGGTTCAAAAAAATTCGGTCTTGAGTTAAGTGCTCAAGGGTATGCTGAAGAAGAGGTTTCATAATCTATCATTGTTATAGGGTTGCCAAAGTAGGGGATTCTTACCTTGGTGAATGGTCGATTGAAGTTCATGTCTTCGTGTTGTACTGCCATCATGGTGATTGACCATGGGATTGCCCTTCGTTGTTGATGGATGTCCTTGTTGATGATTCACTGATGAGATTCTTCGAGCACATGGTCCTATTCTTGCTTTTTCTTTTTTTTTTCTTCTTTTTTTCTTTCTCTCGTCTCTTTATTTTTTCTTTTTTTCTTTTGAGAGGAGCAATGTCACAAAACAAGAAGAAAGATGTTAGTATCAATAAAACAATTTACATATGTCCAATGTGTCTCATGTGCCTAGGATTCTCAACTCTGTCTATGCACGACTGCGTAACATGGTCCTGTATTGATGCATACTCTAGAAATGCATGACCTGAATGGTGCAAAAGACAAGGTTATGCCAAAGGCACATGGTTTCTGCACGTCGAGGCTTCTGATGTTACTTGCTTATGTTGATGCAATCTTTGTTTAGAGGTATCCCTTGGATCTCGAGCATTCCTCCTTATAGGGATCCATTTTAGAAAGATGCTCGGCTGCATATAGATCACTTTTGGTCTCTTCATCTTTGGATGGTTTCTTAAATGTTGTATCCCTCATGCTTGGCTCTTTGGTTCTATGGGGGCTACCGGTGCTTTTGGCTTCCAAACCCATAACCTTGATGATTGTCTTCTTACTATTGTTGAAGAGGTGAGGATCTGCTTTTGAGCTCTCTACTTGGTTGAGACTCTTGCTTCTCCTAGGAGTCTTTGTTGAGACTTTGCTTGTGAGTGAGAAACCTGGGTTTTGTGTGTGTAAGAGTTCCTTGGGTACCCACATATGTAATTGCCCTTATTGAGTTGCAGCTAACTTCTTAGGCACCCAAACTTGTTGGCTGCCTTGTGGTTGAGCTTGTCCCTGTCACTTTATTCGTCTTCTGGCCTGGTTGGCTTGCCTATGGGAATTGTTGCGGAAAAGCCGGTAGTTGCTCTCCGTTTCATACCCAGATTTGCTTCATGCCCGGAGCTCCTTTCTTCTTGAATGTTGTTTGTATGTTTGATATAGTGGTTGTCTTGTGCTGTTTTGCTTGCCTCTATGGTTGAACTATTGTGGCTTCATTAGTCATTGAAAAAGAAGATAGATCCACTTGTTCTCGATCCCATTCTTCCATGATTGGGTCCTTCTGCATCAGAGAGCTTTGGACACATACAACATCTTCTTCTCTAAGATTAGCCTTAGAATAACTAAGAGAATGTGTGACACCTAGATTTGTGAGCATTCAATTCTCTAATTCTAATGTAATGAATTGTTCATGCACCCAAATTTGAAGAAGTTGACTTCTTAAGTTTAAATTGACTGAATGGTCATAGATCCAATCTTGACCCAAAACAAGAGGTTCCATAAGATCCTCATCTTGACAAACTAGCATTTGGACTTTCATTGGGGCATCATGAAGGTAGATGGGAAGCTCAACCTCACCCAAGCATGGGGTTCCCACACCTCTCAATCCTATGAGATAGGCTTCAATGGAATTGATGTTCAATTGTAGACATTGGCAATATGAAAGTCTAGCTGCACTAGTTGCTGCACCTGAGTCAATCAAGGCTCTCATAGTCCTTACACTCTTTCCTTGTCCTACCTCTGTGGTCACAAAGGGACGTCGATCGATTATTTGAGAACCAGTTACACCTGATGTTTGACACATGGCCATGTGATTCTTGGGGCATTGGGATTAACATCTAGGCCATGTTGCCTTAACTTATTTCTCCAAATGCGCTCTCTAGCCTCTGCCTGTGATTCCTCTCTAACCCTTAACTCTTCTGCTTTTTGCTTCATAGTAGTGTTGAGTCTCATTAGCATATCCTCTCTAAGAGGTTCTCATACAACTTGACTCTACATCCACTGATATAGTTTGGCAAGATGTCACCTTCTAGTGTGGCCAATTGAACTGTACAACTAGTGGAAATTCTATTAATGATCATGGGTCCATATCCTCGTTTTTCCAATTTACGGAAATGTTGCTTTAGTGTATAAACCAACACAGGTCTCCCTCTTTCAATCCTATAAACCAACACTAGGTCTCCCTCTTTCAATCCGTTATCCTTGATGTGTGCATCAAAGTATGCCTTTTGTCTTTTCTTTGCAGTGTACATGCCTGCTACCGCTTGTAGCCTCGTCTCACCTAAGCGTTCTGGATCAACTATCCTAGAGGACAACTCATGCCCATTCCACTCGTGTTCTTATGCAACTTTTAAAGTTGGGATCAAGAAGTCAAATGGTAATGTAGCATTCTATCCATATACCATCTGAAATGGGATGACATTGAGTATTGTGTTGTAGGCAACTCAATAAGCCCAAACAACATGATGAATTTGTTTATCCCAATTAGAGCATTTATTATTTACCAGTTTTGTCAATACATTGCATAGGATCTTATTTGTGCTCTCGATGCGTCCGTTAGCTTGTGGATGATAGGGGTAGACTTCTTATGTATCACCAAGAATTCTTGGAGAAGGTTTTCAATGACTTCATTCAAGAAGTGCATGCCTCTATCACTTACTTACTCTATCGGTAATCCATATCTGGTGAACACATTCTCGAATAAGAACTTAACCATCATTTGAGCATCATTCTTTGTCGTGGCTTTTACTTCTACGCACTTTATAAGGTAATCTCTCAATACAATAATGTACTCTGCATGCAAGTTTCTAGCTGGGGGGTTAATGGGACCAACAAAGTCTATACCCCACTTCGAGAATGCACATCCTCCCATCATTGGACTCAAGGGCATCTCACAAATATTTGAGCTATCTTTTGGCTTCTTCCATGTGTGGAATCATTGGCTTGTGCATAAACTAACTAAGTATGCTAACACTATAGCATATGCCCACCCTTGTGAGAGTTGCATAGTTCAAGCTTCCTACCAAGCTTTAATAGCTTGTGATATCTTCAATAGGTTCTCCCTCATAGCACTTAACTTATGATTCAACTCCATGTGTGTACTTACACACTTAGTATTCTCCATTTTAAACTTAGAAATCATGTCATGGACATACTTCCTTTGAGTGATCTAGATACCAGAATCTATATAGATAAGTTCAAGTCCAAGAAAATAGGTTAGAGGTCCAAGATTAGTGATCTTGAATTCATCCTTCATTTCAGCCTTTACCTATTTAATCCCATTGACATCATTCCCTGTAATTATAATATCATCTACATATACACATAGATATATAACCTCTGATCCATTCCTCTTGATGAATAAGGATGTGTCTGCTTTGCTAGCTTTGAATACTTGGTCCTGCAAGTAGGTAACTAATTTGTGATTCCAAGCTCTTGGAGCTTGTTTCGAACCATACAAAGTCTTCTTCAATTTACACACATAATTTGGATGATGTTCATCTTCATAACTAGGTGGTTGTGCCATATAAACTTCCTCTGAAATCCAACAATTGAGAAATGCATTCTTTACATCTAGTTGATAGAACTTCCAAATCCTAGATGTAGTAATGCTAACAAGTACTCTAATGGTAGGCATTTTACCAACAGGTGAGAAGGTCTCTTCATAGTCTATTCCATGGGTTTGCAAAAACCCCTTGGCCACTAACCTTGCCTTGTATCTATTAATACTACCATTTGAATTCCTTTTTACTTTACAGATCCACCTTGATCCAAACCTTCATTGATGGCTTGCTAGGAACAAGTTCCCATGTGTTATTGTCCACGAGGGCTTCAATTTCTTCATTCATTCCTTCTCTCCATTCCTTCTTGCCTTGAGCTTCTTCATATGATGTTGGTTCTTCATTGTTGGAGTCCTTATCCATATAAATTGAATGCTTTGTGACCAAAGAGGTATCAAATCCATATCTCTCTGGTTTCTTCTTCTCTCTCATTGATCTTCTAACTGGTTGATGAGAGCTTTCTGATCCTTGGGCTAGGTCCTGCACCTTAGCCTTCCCTTTGTTCTTCCATAGCTTCAATTTCTCTAAATCTATCAAGTCGTCTTTAGAGTCACTATCTTCATGATGCTTTGGTTCCTTTGCTCGAAGAGATGGAAAGCCTTCTTCCAAGTCATAGGGTATATTCACTTTCCTCTCATCATCAAAACAAGATTTATTTTCATCAAAGACTACATCCCTACTAACTGAAAAGCCTTTGTTAGAGGGATCATACAATCTATATCCTTTTTGGTTTTGATCATATCCAATAAAGATACACTTCTCTACTTTGGGATCAGATTTCCCTCTTGTTTGAGAGGGTATGTGAGCATAAGCTAGACATCCAAAGATTTTGCAATGCTCTAGACTTGGCCTTCTTCCATTCCATACCTCATAGGGAGTCATACCATCTAAAGACCTTGATGGAAGTCTATTTACAAGGTATGTGGCTGTTGATACAACCTCTACCCAAAGATAATTGGGTAAACCCTTTTCATTAAGCATGGATCTAGGTACATCAACTATTGTTCTATTCCTTTTTTTAGCTACTCTATTGAGGTTAGGTGTGTATCTAGTTGTCACCTCTCTTTTGATGCCTTTTTCTTGTAGGGAAGCATCAAATTTATTTGAGAAGGATTCTACACCACCATATGATCTGAGCTTCTTGAGACATCTACCTATTTGATTTTCTACAAGAGCAAGATACTTTTTGAAACATTTGAAGAATTCATCTTTATGCTTCATAAAGTACAAGATTGTCCATCTACTACAATCATCAATATAAGATACATAATATCTTGAACCTGAAATAGAAGATTCTTTGCTTGGACCCCACACATCTGTGTGGACAAGATCTAATAATTCCTGATGGATATAGCCTTTCCTGTTGAAGGATTGTCTATGAGCTTTACCAAATTGACAAGCTCCACACTTTTATATCATATGTTGTTTTGTGATGTTGGGCAATCCAAGTACACTTTGATCCCTGCAAATTTGTTCAAAGTTCTCTCACCAATATGAGCAAGCCTTTTGTGCCATACCTCCAATTAAGGGAGTGTTTGAGATCCATAGCTAAATAATGCTATGTTCTTGGTGTCCTCCACTTCAAAGGTGAAGAGTCTTCCTATCTTTTCTCCCTTTCCAATTCTTCTAAATCCTTGCTTGGAGTCTTCCACATATGCTCCATGCCTTGTAAACCTAACCTGCAATCCTTTCTCCACGATTTATCCAACACTTATCAAATTTTTGGTTATGATAGGCACATGCAAAAACTTGCTTAGAAGATTCATGTTACCATCGGAGGTCTTGAGATTACCTATTTTCTCCACTGAATGTCTTCTATAATCACCTATATACACTTCATGTTTATTTTTGGGATCTTCTAAATCAAAGAGCAATGCTACATATCCTGATACATGTTTTGAGCACCCTGAGTCAATATAGAAAACATGATCATCATCCGTACATTGCTTCAACGATAGGTTCATGAGGAGTAGTGAGTCTTCTTGACTTTGATCTTCAATGTGGTTGTTGTAATCCATTCTTTCTCTATATGCATTTTGATGATTATTATTGTTGAAGTAGTTGTTGGTGTATCCTCCATTGTAGCTACCTCTATTTGATCCATAGCCACCGCTATTGAATCCTCTTCCTCTAGAATTCCTTGGGTTCGTGTAACATTCATCAATGGTATGATTAGGGTAACCACAAATGCTACAAGGCTGAAATGTTTGAGGTCTCCCTCTACCTTGCTTTCCTCCTCTACCTCTTCCTCTAGCTTTTCCTCTACTTGTGAAGTTAGCTTGGAAAGAGCTACCTTCATCTTCATTCTTCTTAAACTTTGGCTTATCCTTAGCCTTAGCTTTATTAGAGTATAAGGCAGAAGACTGATTACCTCTTGAGGTTTCACCATTCTTGCTTATCTTTGCTTCATGTGTGAAGAGTTGGCCCATAAGAGTGTTGAGGTCAGACACATGCATGTCCATGTATAGGTCCACAGAACTTGTAAAGGATTCCCACTTGTCATCCACCTTGATTCCATTGTTGATTTGCCTTATGAGTTTCTCTTCTTCAATTACCTCTCCAATGCTTCCTAACTGATCAGAGATATCCTTCATTTTGGTGACATAATGAGTCACACTTTGCTTGGGACCTTTCTTCAAGGTAGTAAACTCCATCCATAGCTGGTTCTTCCTTGCTCTCCCATTTGAGGAGAAGAAAGAAGCAAGTGCTTTCCAAGTTTCTCTTGAGGTCTTGCATCCGTTCACATGAGGTTAGAGAAAATAAGAGATTGAGTTTAAGATGTAGGACCTAGCTAGTGCATCCTTTGAGCACCAAGTTGTAAGCCTTTCTTGCTCTTCATGTGATGGTTGTCCTTTGTTTCTCATTGTTGGCATGACTTCATCTCCAGATGTGTATCCAAATAGATTTCTCCCTTGAACGTAGGCTACCATCCTCAAAGACTAGCCTAAGTAGCTATTTCTATCCAATTTTTCAATGGTGGAAGGAAATCCATCTCCCATATTGATTTATCTTTGCTCTCATACCACTATCACGAAGAGAGATGGCTGATACACTCCAAAGATGGGTCTAGTGCTGCAAAAACCTGATCTACACCTGCCAAAATAACTTCAGAGATGATAAGTGGACACCTTTTGCTTGCTAAAGATGGATATAAACCATCCTAGTGCTTTGGATTATTAGTCTCAAATTGACTCATCAAGACAGACTAGTTGATACTAAATTGATGAAGTAAAACTTGCTATTTTGGGGTGGATTGCACTCTAGAAGATAACTTAGAGCTCATAGCCTGCTAAAAAATGATCAGAGATCTTTTGCACACTTTTAATTACATAGACAATGAATCTAAGGTAATAAATTTGATGACTTTTGATGAACCATATTGAGAGAAATCAATTTAGCAATATACTCTTAATCATCTCGACATTTTAGGAGTTAACTTCTAGTCTTCCTAGTTAGTTTCAAATGATTGTAGCTCACAAAGTAATAAAAAAATGATGATGAAAATTAGTATAGTGAAAATAGACTTATCAAACCTATACCACTTTAAAGCTCAACAAAAGATCAAGTATACACAGAGAACTCACTCACTAAAGTTGACTGAAAATGTAAATATGAACCTATAGGAGTAGATGAGAAAAACTTCAAAGTATAGCTAGAAAATAAATCTATATTCAACATATTGTACATGATATGAATGGACATGAAGCTTGGGAAGATGGAGCACAATGTGGGATTCACTTGTGGCTTGGTTCTTGATCAAAATCTCTCTAGAATGTAGCTCTAAGTGCTGTTATAATCGCGACTATACATAGGTGTTTATATAGTGACATTTAAATTCAAATCTTGGAGGGATTGTACCTAAAAGTTCCCCTAAAGTTGAGGAATCATCTAGCTAACAATCACTCCTAAGTCAGCTCATAATTCGTGCCGAACATGGCCACGCGTTTATTCAATGATGTTTACTTTTCAAGGTAATAACTCTTCAAGAATTACAAGAGCATGTTTCTATGAATCTCTCATTGAGAGTGTGCATAAGTAATGTTTACATTTATAAATGACCAAACACTAGGCTTGTATGAAATAAACCAACATTAAGCCCATCGTTTGCTATTTGAGTGGTATCCCACTACTTGAGTTGTTTTATCCCAATGGGTAAATATTGGCAGTTGCAAGGAACCTTTTGTTCCATGCTTGCACAAAGGAAATTGTGCACTATCATTATGTTAAGGAGAGGCTCTAGCTAGGTAGAAGTTTCAAAATGTTTCACAAAGATTTGGGCTTAATTCTTTTTGTTGATTGATTTTATTCCACATAGCTTTGGCACTTCCTTATACATGAGTGCCAACTCCTTGTTCACCACATCATTCCCAAGGGGGATTTGTTGATATATTTTGTTAGTGATGTGTGTGATCACACATAAGACTACCAGGGTAGTTGTTTTCCCTTTTTAGGAGGTTTTTCCCCTAGCTTGTATATACATCTATAAGCCTAATGGGTCACTTATCTTTTGACATTCCTTTAGTGATAAATTCAATATTGTGTCTTTCTCCAAGCTTCTTCTTCTTCCTCGTGCTGTTTGTGTGCTTCTGCTAACCTCAAACTCCAACAATAAGCAACATCATACTAAAGAAACTTTGAGAGATAAATTATTAAAACTATACATAGAATATACAATACTTGCAAGACCTTACATATGTTCCATAACTACTTCATGTATATTTTGAATCTCCTTTTTTAATAGCCTTCACATATTTTAGATTAAGCATATATATTTTCCCTTGATGGGTCTTGCTTCTTAAGGATGCATCTTTGAAATGAGTGTAGAAAGAAAGTGAACTTGGAGAGTACATATGTATAATCTCATAACAATGATGACACTAGTATTCTCTAAAGTGTTGCAATGGAGATGCACCATGGTGAAATCTCCTTCTCAAGAGATCCACAAAAATATCCTCATAAAAAAGCAATGAGCTCCAAATTGTGCACATATTACTCCATACAAGACCTGAAAAATATGTAGAAAACACAGAGTACACAAAGAGCACAAACAAAAATTTATCACGTGTTAAAGATGGATCAAACTTACAGTAAAGAACATATACAAAAGTTTTGAGTGATCGTTTGGCCTTTCACATGGACATTAATTGTAACAATCTCCTACTAAAGGCAAATATGGCTAAAATTGACTATGGGAGAAAAATAAAGAATATTGATAAAGAATACCTAAGTGTAAGTATACAAATTATACCTCCCACTTGATGGGCATGTTACGAAGTATACAAGTAACTATGTAAGATCATGAATCAAGTAACCCCCATCAAGTGACAACAATGTCAAAAGCTTTCATGTGGTAGAGATTTAGTCAAAGCAACTACAACATTATCTTGAGTATGAAACTTCTCAAGAATAATGTGCTTAGTGGCTAAGTAGTCTCTAATGAAGCGATACAGGAACTCAATGTGCTTGGTCTTTGCATGATAGACCAGATTCTTAGCCAAAGCAATGGCATTCAAACTATCATTGAGCAAATGAGCTACATGATGAGGTGAACCCATATCACAAGCAAGATGAGAAAGCCACAAAGCTTCCTTACATGCCACACCTGTTGCAACATACTCTGCATCTATAGTGGAAACAACTATACATTCTTGAAGAGGAAACATCCAAGAGATAGAACCTCCAAAAAAATTAAAAATCTACTTTGTAACCAATAATGGATGCCTTCCATCTACCCAAGCATAGACTCGCGTCCTTAGTGCCACTCACATATCTCAAAATCATCTTAGCCACTTCCCAATGTTTCTTGCCAAGATTAAACATATATTTTCTCACAACTCCCACTAGAAATGAAATGTTCGGTCTTGTGGCTATCATAGCATACACGAGAGTACCAACAATAGACTGATAAGCAGTTTTGGTCGTAAATCTCTTTTCATCGTATGATTTTGGGCCATCATCCTTGCTCGATATCACATATGTGGGTAAAGGTGTACTCAATGCCTTGCCACCCTACATATTTAAACTGTGAAGTGCTTTTGATATGTACTCACTTTGAGAAAAGTATATGCATCTTTTAATCCTATCATAAGTAATACACATACCAATAATATGTTTGGCATCCCCCAAATCCTTCATATCAAATGTCTTATTCAGCTTCTTTTTGAGAAATGAAAAGTCATAAGAGGACTTCCTGGCCATCAATATATCATTGACATAAAGTATCAAACATTCAAACTACCATCTAAGCATCTCTTTGTGTAGAGACAATGATCTCCATTGTTTTGATTCAATCACTAAGAATTTAAGCTTTATGGCTTGACACATATCTTGTTTACTTTAAATGTGGGCACCAAAGAGAATATTACCATTAATTTTCAAGATTATGGTGGTTATGAGATATTTAGTATAGCTTTGATCATGTTAGAAGTGGAACTAGAAATCCTTGGAGAAGAAAATCATAAGAAATTTAACTTAAAGGAATGTGGAGATTATGTAAAGAATGAAACGACTAAAGAAGAAAAAAATGAACAATTGCAAGAGGAGTTAACTTCATTTGTAATTGTTGAGATGGTCAAAGTGGTGACCTTGCAAGAGATGCACAGGTGGTGCAAAAGTGCAAAATGGTGCACAGGTGGTGCACAACTGACCAAGAACAAGGGTACTGCATAGGTAGTGCACCAATAGTTTCTTCACAATGGTTTTGAAAGAAAAGCCAAATGTAGTTTGCAAAATGGTCCTTTCCAAGCCTGGTTTTCAAAGATTTTTTAAGTGTTTTACATAGGGCTAAAAAACTTCTTACATGCTCATCAGGGTCTTCATGTGCTTATTCTCTAAATTAGAGAAATTTGATATATAGTCATGAAAGTAGAGTTTCTAAGTCTACTTTAGCCACCATACTTCGTACTGATGATGTGGATGAAAGAGGGCTGGCCAACCAAGGAATGACTTCCCTTCTTGTTGTTTTGCAAGGGACTCTTAAAGTTTGTGACCAGATTGTGGTTAGGAGCTGCACATCCTATCCCTTATGCTAAGATAATTCCAAGCAAAAGGAAGATTACCTCTTCAATGCTTTCGACATCTTTGCACTTCTTCTTTATTTGGTAGTATTGGTTCTACTATGCTCAAGCAGCCTTGTGTTACTGTGCGTGCCAAATGTTTTTGGGGGATTATTTAGTTGAAAGGTGCTTGAGTGTTTGTAGGAGACGAATGGAGAAGAAGACAGAAAGTTACACTACAAGCCTCTGTGTCTTGATTAATCATAAAAATTACAATAGTTTTTTCTAAAAGGACAAAATTCTCTCTGCATGATAGCATTGAAGCCCAAGAGCACATACACAAGTGTACAAAAATAACCACAATGACTAGTGCATTCAATCTCCTCTATGCCAATCCTTCACCTTGTCTAATAGCTTTCCCTTGTGCACACCTTGCACTCAAGCTTCCAATAAGGTTGAAGGGAGGTTCATTCTCCATTGATGTGCATCACCTCCTTGATGGTCTTTTGTCCCACCTTATTTTCTCTCTACACAATCTCTCTGCATACTTCTTGGCACACTTTGTCACTCTCATTGCACACCTTGTTGTCTTTGTAGGTATTGTGCAAGTTTCTTGCTCTCTCTTGCTCCTTAGTCCAACTCCTTAGTCCAAGAATTTCTAATGCCTTTGGTTGTGTGTCAATTTTTCTTATGTACATTGCTTCAACTGCTAGTGTATCTTGGTGCTCACTTTGATGTCCTAAGAACCACTTTATGTGTAAGGCCTTTTGTCTTGTAGTGACTTTTCAACTTTTGACCTTCATTTCTTCAAAATGTGTGCATAATGGAGAGTTCACTTGAACCTTTGGGACGAGAAGGTCCATTTCTAATCCTATTCCCAAAAACATTGGAGTGTCTAGCAGAAAAATGGTTCATTCAATTTTGAGAAAAACATTTTTCTACTTGAGATGTAATGAAGGACGCCTTCAAGACAAAGTTCCAACAAGGAAATATGGTAGAAAACATCATTGAAGAACAAAAGATCCTATGACTAGGTATAGGGGAGAAATTTCTTGAATTAGTTACAAGGACAAAAGCACGTATGAATAAACTACTAGACCCTCCCCATGATTGTTTTATCAAGAAGTGATTGGTTAAAACATGTCCAATATCCATAGAGTGCAAGATTAAGGAGTTAGTGGTCCCCACAACAACTAAAAGAATTCATTTCTATACCAACAAGGTTAGAGAAGATCAAACATCAATATGGAACTGGATCTTTGATTGTACCATACCATGTGGAACGTGAAAACCAGGGAAAACATTAAGGGTGATTTATAGCCAAATGGTGAATTTTCAAGACTTTCTCAAAAAAATGGCTAATCTAAATTATGTGGTATGATCAAAACTTAGCCCAATAAACTATATAAAAGAAGGGAAAAAAGTGAGTAGATTTGCATGCTCACATAAATTAGCCATACTTTTTATGATATATTTTTTCCAAATATCTTGTGCATTTGTGGAGCTCACGGGATGGCTATGTTTGTATCTACGTTTATCCCACATACTAGACAATTTTGGGCTCACCTACAAAAAGGCGCCTCCCCATCTCTTCATCACAAAGCAAGAGAGATCTCTTATGAGAGAGCTCCTCCCTCCCTTTTGTGCACTCAAGAAGAGGAGGAAGTTCAGGAAATCAACTCTATCCTTCTATTATTTGAGCGAGTTTACTTCGTTGAGGTTGGAGGTACTCATATGCAGTGTTGCATTAGACAACCATCTAGGTTGTCTGATTCATTTGCTATCATGCATATGGGATTGCGAAGGAGGCATTTTTGTGCCTTTGAGAGAGGAATCTATACACGCTATCTCAATGCCATGCATATGGGATAAAGAGGAGCCATATATGCTCCCTCATTTTCTTATAAATTCCCAATTTAGGCTCGCTTTTGATAGTGCAAAGGTGCAAAATAAGTAGAGCTTGAGTTTAAAGAGGCCTAAGATTCTATATTTTTAATGAGAACTACCATAAAGATTCGCCATATATTTTATACTTTTTATGAAATATATGTTGGCATTTCACCCAGATTTATATACTGCCAAGTTAAGGAGGGGTTCTTATTTTTTTCTCTGGTGAAAACCCAGGAAAGAGCTTTAGAGCTTAAAAAGAAACAAGCCCCACAAAGAAGAAGAACATGTAGTAACTCAACCAAGGTGTGAGATTGAAGCATTGAAGCTACAAGGGGAAGAGGAAGCCCAAGTAGAGGAATTTGCACAACTTCAATAGGAGCTACAAGGACATCATGGAGGTGGCATAAAAAATGGACTATGGTGCACCATGTGTAGCAAACAGTGCAATGTGGTAAGTGGATGCTCTCTCTTGAGTATGAGTTGCAAGTTATGCAGGAAAACTGACCATGAAGCCCATGAGTGCTACTCAAGAGGAATGCCTGCACAAGCATATTGGGAGAAGGAGGAGTCCGACCACCAACAAATGTAATGGTTGCTACACCAAGCCAAGGTGACACCTACAACCCAGGTCCTCCAGGTAACTTTTGAAATGGGCCTAGAAGGCCAATCATTTTCTTTAGGTGTGGAGAATGTGGACACTATCAAAAGAAATGTCTTCTACCACAAAATTCTTCCCCTTGTAGAAATTGCCTAGAAGCTAGAGATCACTATACAATTTGTTGCTCAAGGAACAAAGCATCCACTTCAGGGCCTCATATTCAAATGCTTTGTGTGATTAAGGTAGGAGCTATAGAAGAAAATATTATGCCTTCACCATCTGCTAGAGAATGTGGACACTATCAAAACAAATGTCTTCTGCCACAAAATTCTCCCCCTTGCAGAAATTGCCTAGAAGCTAGAGATCACTATAAAATCTTTTGCCCAAAGAACAAAGCATCCACATTAGGGCCTCATATTCAAATGCTTTGTGTGATTAAGGTAGAAGATATAGAAGAAAGTATTATGCCATCACCATTTGCTAGAGTATTACATTTAGAAGAAATTGAATCTTTTGTTATGTAGACAAGAAGTAAAGGGAAAGCCCCTCAAGTAGAAATTTTCCCAAAGTCAAGGAAAAGATGGAATAAACAAGGAAAATGGGACACTTGAGGATAGACCTACTCCAAGTGAAGAGACACAACAAGAACCTTCAAAACCATTCATCTTCACTATGACATTGGTCAACCAAAGCACTGTAAGACTATGGGAGTGGTCCCTGGAGTACTTTGAGGTACAATGTAACATCTTTACTTTGGACTTTGTTGTATTGAGACTACTACAAGTAGATGGAAGTTTTCCTCTTTTGATTGGGAGACCTTGACTAAGGCATGCCATTGTGTTACATGATTGGGGCAAGGATACTATGTAGGTAAAACAAGAGGGAAGAGAGCTAAAACAAATATTTTAAGAAGAAGGACCAGACAACCATGGCCATACAGGCATGATGGAGACAATTGGTATTTGTATGGAAAAAGATATGATGGAAAACCAAGATTTGGTTTTATATGAAGAAGAGGACATGTTGTCTTGGATGGAAGGAGGAGACTCACCTTCCTGCTATGGAATTTTTCCAAACAACTCAAGTACAGAGGAAGTCTATGAAGGAAAAGAGGAGATCATTCAAGTTGTTGATTTGGGTGAACCGATCACATGCCATAGAAGAGAGAAGAAAAAACCCATTAAGTGCAGCATTGATGAAGTGGATTCACGTCCTATACTACTGGCCACTTAGCTTTGGATAATAAAATGGATATCAGCTCTTATAAAAATATGTGTGGATGTATTTATAGGGCATTATAAGGATTTGGAAGGAATACCTGCGACTTTTGAGGCACTAAGGATTCCAACAATTAAAGAAACTAGACCAATAAGATGGAAAAGCTACATATATAATCCAAAGCATGCTAGAGTTTTCTATAGTGAGGTACAAAAAATTGAGGATGTTGGAATAATTATTTTAGTGGAGCATTATGAGTGGACCTATTCCAAGGTCATTATGCACAAAAAGAAGACAAAAAAACAAGGTGCATGGCAGTTCGAGACTTGCAGGCTCAAAGCCTATCATCAACAGAATTGAAGCTTTCTAGATCACCTAGAACTTGCAAAATCTGTCCAGGTTGTACATAGCCTTCTCATACCATTCTTTTGCTTAATCTAATTAATTTTCATCAATTATCATGATTTTTATTTACATTTTTCATGCAATGTAGAGGGCATTTCATAGCCCAATACATGAGCACCTTGTTGGAAATTTTAAGGAAATTTTTATGGAACTTTTAGAAAAAAATTATATATTTTTTGGAATTTTTTGTTTTTTCAATGCTCTTTTTCTTGTTAAAATAGAAGAACAAAGGAGGATCTCTGTAGTTTTGAGTGTACCAAGCTGTCTAGAAACTGTGGATTTTTTTTGAGAATTTGTTTTTTATGTTTTTGGATTTGTTTCCAATTTATTTGCATTTTTCTTCATTTTTTTGGCCTTTTTCCCAAAAAAGGAAGTAGCTCCCCTTGCTTTTTATTTTCTTATTAAAAAACTTCTCTCTACCTTCTCTCTCTACTTCTCTTACCTCTCTCTACCTCTCTCTACCTTATCTTTCTACTTCTCTTACCTTCTCTCTACTCTCTCCCCCTCCTCTCCCCTCTCTCTCTACCTCTCTCTCCTCTCTCTCTCTCACTCTCTCTCTCTCTGTGTGTCTCTCCCCCATAGGATAACTTTTATCCTATGGTGTGTTTTTTTTTTGTTTTTCTTTTGTCTATAATCCTTTTGGCTCTAGATTGCACTTAGGGTGGCCAAATTTTGCAAACTTGAGGTCAATTCATGTTTCTGGACACCTCAGAATCATTTTTTTCCATTATTTGCACCAAAATCCATTACATTTTCAGTCTTTAAGTAAAAATCACTATGATTTGTGCACATTTAACAAGTGGTTCTTATCCTACATGTGGTCCAGATGGTCTATTCCCTCCGTTTCCCAGAGGTTTCACATTTTGCATATGCATCAAATATATCTTCCATGTTTTGGAAATTTTTAGCTATTATTAGCCCCAAATCATACCCTTGCCTCTTCCTTTAGACGTAAACCGATCCCTTGCCTTCCCTCCTCCCTCCCTTTTCCCCATTTCCCCTCATCTGTACCCCCCTTGCCTTCTTATCCCCTCCAACAATCTTGATTCTCCTTCTATTTTCACTGATCTACTATCTAGTCTTGGTATTCCCTTTCCGCAGTGTTCCTATATTTTGCTCGTGGTTTTACCCACTCTTATGTGGAGGCGGCACATACTTGCTCATGATTTGGCTATTGGATCTCTGGGATAGAGGGCCCATTAGGTGCAACTCTTTTCATAGGTAAGCAACATGAGCCTCATTCCTTGCTTGGTACAAAGTGTTAAGTGTATCCTATGCATCCTTAGCTTTTCTACAAGATCGAACGAGAGGAATAATGGCATATTTGATAGACAAGGCTATCAATGCATGTGCTTGAGCATCTCTACCATCCCAATGAATTTGCTCTATAGTAGGTGCAACAAAAGCCGCAACACAAATAGGAATCTGCAAAATATCACCATCTTTGATGCCATTTGCATCAACTTTAGTACCTATATTTGCAGGTGTAATAGTACGTTTTTCAACACCCTACACAAAATTCCACAGCCCTTTTGTGACCAATACATGAATCATCATATAAGTCCATAATAGGTAATTGGTACCATCCAATTTATCCTCGACAACCAACATGCAGAACACATCACTACTTTTAGACATGGCCACTGAGTAAAATACCTTGATGCAAAAAATTGATTGTATCTCAAAAAGTTGAACAGAACTACCTTGTCGAGTTCTGCTAATTTAAAACCTGTAGCAGACTTTAAGATGCTACCAAAACCTGTATATATCTTTGGCGCAAAAAGACAAAATAGCCTACACAAGCACTATGATAGTGCATTTGGAGGCCAAAACGAGCTCAAATCACGATTTCGACACCACAAAGTGAAGTACTTTTGATCTCCTAATCACCCTAAGTATGTGCGATTCTAAGACTGTGATTGATGGAGTGTCGAGGATGCCCTAGATGAAGTAGTGAACTACTCTGATACCAATTGTTGGAGTTCCAAGTCTATGGAAGCACACGAACAACACAAGGAAGGAGAAGATGCTTGAAGCCAACACACAATACTGAATGTATTACCACTAGAATGTACAAAGATAAGTAACCCGTTAGAGAAATAGGCGTATATATAAGTCGGGGGAAAAAACCTCCTAAAGAGGGAAAAAAGTGCATGGACAGTCCTAGTGTGTTCACACACATCATTACCTAAATATATCAACATGCATTTCTTGCATCAACTTCCATTTCACTTCTTGAATTTCTCTCAAAAATCCCTATGAGTACTTATGTATCGAAGAAAGGCTCTCCCAATCCATAGTATTAGGCATTTGTGACAAAGAAGGTGGAGTATCTTCTTGTGTCTTCAGGACATAATGGGTCCTCTTAGGGTCAACCTTCTCATTGTTAGAAATCAGGTGTTCTAGTCTCTCTAGGAGTCCTTGAAAGTGTAGCTTTGGTTACATTAGGTTGCTCCAGTTGACGCACTGAGATGCTTCAAACACGATTTGAGCCAATTCTACCATTTTCATGTAGAGCTTAGTTCTCTCCATTTCTAGGTCTACTCTGGGATAGTTCTTACTTAATTCTCCCATGTGGGATCCTCTCTTAGCCTTGCTTGATATGCTTTGAACATCATATCTAGCTCCTCAAGTATAGGTTCGACTAGAACTGATCTTGCTCTTGACATCTGGTTTACCTGATTTGACTCCTACAATGCTAATTCTAAGATTTTGGCTCTATTCTCCTTTAAGCTTCCTTCTAGTTCATTTATATTCTTAACCCATTTTCTTTTAAGCCTTTCTCATGAATCCTTCCAAGATCTAGTTTTTCTTCTATTCGACTCTCCAATTTCACAACTCTCAGCTATCTTATAACATTTTCTCTATTGATTTTGTATTAAATCATGGGCTCTAGTCACAGCTTGGATAGGTACATAGGTTGGCATCGATATATTTGAAGTGTGCACAATGCCTATCACATAATGGGGATTACCTTAGGGCATTGATTGGGCTTTTAGGGTAGTCTCATATGACGTGTTCCTTACTACAGTCGGAACAAAAACCTTTAAACTATTTTCAAAAATATCTGAATAATTCCATGTGCATTCACACCCTCATGATTCTTCACTTGCTAAATCAAAACACAAATCACATTAAAAACCTCAAGACATTAAAATCCATTTAACATTCCATTATTCCATAAAGTATAACATGCCTCCCAGTTGACAAGCAACTAACCTTGGTCGATAAGAATAAAATAGACATGGATGGCCACTCACTTGTCCCATCACTGAACAATCATAAGCATGTTCCATGTAAAACACATGCATGGAAACGGAAAACTAGAATTTAATGTGACTGTAAATGATATGCAAAAATCAAATGATCATAGTGTGGAGTTAATGATGTCTTATGAGTCCATTGAGATTCTTCAAGTGAGTGATTTTTATATTTAACTAAATAGCTATGATATTGGTTACCTATGCATGTAGTAGTAACATCATGATAAGGTATTTTCTCTGGAACTAAAATTTCAACATCCTCTTCAAGAGAAGCAGGATAATCTAAAATAGGAGTGAGTGGTAATGTTCCTTTAAATTTTTTCAATATGAAAAGAATTATGTATATTCCAATGAGAAGGTATGTCTAATCTAAAAGCATTCTCATCAATTTTTTGAATAATACAGAAAGGTCCATAATGACATGGTGCAAGTTTAACTTTAGGATGTTGTGAAATGTTTTTCAAACTTCTTTTAATTATTCATAATGATAATAAGTCATTTTCATTAACCTCTTTAGCTACTCATATCCTATTAACATTACACATGTAATGTTCTTGACTCTTATTAATGTGCTCATGAACCTCATGAAGTGTAGGAATATGAACTTATGCAAAAGAATTAGCCATAGGTATATCAGTTTGAGTGAGAGTCATGGGAATGGGTAGTTTTTCACCATAAACAATTTCATATGGCTCATGTCAAGTAGTGGCATGTCTTGTGTTATTATATGCAAATTGTAGTAAAGGAATTTTCTCATCCTAGTTACTTGGATTATCTAAAGAATGACAAAGTAGTAAATCTAAAATAGTACTATTCATAGTTTCACTTTGCGCATTACTTTCACGATGAGATGCATAGTTAAAGTTTATTTTAGAACCTAAATTTTGAAATAATGCAACCCAAAAGTGATTAAAAAAACGAACATCTCAATCTGAAAGATCCAAAAAGATGATGCAAAAAAATACATTTAATAAATAACTTAGCAGCTTAAGGTGCAGAAAGATTCTTTTTACAAGGAATGAAATATGTTTGTTTACTAAACCTATCAACAATTGTCCAAATCATACCATTATGAGATGAAGTTGTAGGAAGACCAGTAATAAAATCCATAGAAATTTGTTCCCATGCTCCATTAGGTATGGGAAGTGGCACTAACAATCCAAATGCTTTACCATGATGTCATTTCACACATTGGCACACAATGCAATGGGAAACATACTGTGCAATATCCTTATCCATATTTGGCCAAAAGATAAATTCTTTACATGTAGAAATAGTACTTTGTATGCCCCTGTGAAACTCCTTTTCAACATCATGTGCAAAAGAGATAGCTTCATAGAGGGTCATGGAATGTAGTGCGTTGAGCTTGTCTTGGATTCCCATCTCCAAACCATCTTCACACTTTTGTTGCAAGGTATCTTCTGGAATCGTTTCAAGCAAATGAATAAGAAGTAGTCATTGCCAAAAGCGTTCATTGTACGCTAGGTTGCATTTATTCGATCGAATAATTAAAAGTAAGTTTTGTTTTGCAGATTTCAAAGTATGTGTATGCATATGTGTTTATGTATGTGCATGCGTCACACATGCACATACATACACACATATGCATAAACATACTTTCTTGCATACACACATGCATATACATACACACATGCATACACGTACTTTCATGCACACATACACATATACACACACATACATATACACATATACATACAAAATCATACATACACATAGACATATACAGATACACATACACATATAGATACTTGCACATATACATACACACATATACATACACATATATATACTTGCACATATACACACACATACATATACACGTATACACACAAAATCATACACACACATAGACATATACACATACACATACACATATAGATACTTGCACATATACATACACATATAGATACTTGCACTTATACACACATACATATACATATAAACACACAAAATCATACACACACATAAACATATATACATACACATACAGATATAGATACTTGCACATATACATACAAACACATGCATACATACGCACATGCATACACATGCATACACCTACATATAGATACATGCATACACACACATGCTTATACATGCACACATATGCATACACACACACATATACACACACATACATACACACATATATACACATACACAAATGCACACATATATGATATGCATACAGATACATTTGCAAATGCATACATATGCATACACACACATACACATATAGATACTTGCACATATACACATATGCACATACACATATACATATAGATACTTGCACATATGCATACACACACATTATAGACACACACACACACATACACTTGCATGCATACATACACACATATGCATACACGTGCATATGCATACATACATAGATACATGTATACACACATGCACATACATGCATACATATACATACATACTCACATGCATACATACACACATGTATATCTACATACTCACATACATACATACACACATGCATATGTATATGTACATAAACACAAGCACATACACACAGTAAATCGACTTGAGCCTTGAAAAAAAATAAGCATCGTCCTTAGATGAGTAGCAACACTATCTGTGTCCTTCATGCAAAGGTCATATAACTTTCTCATCAGATACACTTTATTTGATGACGTCTCTTTTTTCATATGTATCACATAACTTCTTCCAAAGATCCTCTTCACTTTCAGAGTCTAATACTATAAAGTAAACATTATCTGCTAGGTGCAATCGAATGGTAGAACTGGCCATTTCATCTAACTCATCTTAATCATCTTCACCCATGTTAGCACGATTCTTTGATATTCCATTTATTCACTTCCATTGTCTCCTTTGAATCAACATATCTTTAATCTCATTCTTTCATAGATCAAAGTTTGTGCCATCAAATTTTCAGATCTCAAAATGGTCTTTGCCCTACAAGTTATAGCTTCTCCTCCGAACATTGGCACTAGACCATAATCCATGAGACATGCTGGAGACCTCTTGGCCCATGATGGTAGACAACTAAATAGAATGATAATGGAGCTAGAAGAGTCCAAACACCACTAAGGCTCAAAGAAAGATGACCAAGTGTCAGATTCTGGAAGGGTGTTTGTTGGGGGATTCTTTGACAAGAAGGAGTTTGAGGGTTTGTAGGAGAAAATGGAAGGACCAAAAGAGAAAATACACCTTGGAAGTCTCTGCCGTTTGATTGATTACAGTAAGAAAAGTACAATGTTTGAAATACAAGATACACCAATACCTCTGTGCACAATCCCGCAGAGTGCCCAATTACAAAATATCCAATATCCCAATGTCCTCTTGCTGCCGACCTCCTCTGCAACAAACCTCCACCTGCTTCAAGCTTCTCCTTGTGCACACCTTGCACCAAGCTTCCACAAAGGGGGAGGAGTGAATACCTGCTGTCGACAAGCGTACACTGCCAAAGGACCTTGAGATACTTGGGGGAACTATAGCTTAGCACTTCTCTGCACCAAAATCCTTGGTCACTCTCTATGCACCTTGCACTTCCACTTCTGTGCGACGTACTCTGGTGTCTCTTGCACTTCCCTCTCTTGCTCCACTTAGCCTATGCTCTCTTGCTTACTCTAACCCCCGGTCCAAGAATGGCTCTTGCCTTCATTTGAGTGTGTCGATCACGTACGCTCCTAACTGCAAGTGAATCTTGGTGCTCACTTTGATGTCCCAAGATTGCTCTCACAAGTGGCAGCCAACTACTCACTGTTTTGTCCTATAGTGACTTTAGTCTAAAACCAAAAATTTTAATGGGGGGCCATACTTTCACCTGTGCGTACACTTTGCCGCTTCACATGCCTTCACATTTCCTTTTAATTCTTCACTTTTGCACATAAGGGGGGTTCACCTGAACCTTCCAAAACACTTTAAAACACACTTTGAACCTTAGGGAAATTAGAGAAAGTACCTCTGCAACCTGCAACCTATTTTCTCCAATTTACCCTTTGTGGACCATTCATTGTGCACTACCTGTGCACTTTGACACCTGCACTTACGCACTTTGACTTTGCACCTGTTGACTTTGACCTTGACCTTGTTGACTTTGACCTGTTGACTTTGACTGCAGTTGACTTTGACCAACATGACATTTATGGGCTCAACAGTGTTCAACAATCTTCCCAAAAAAATGAATTAATGAACAATAATGACAAACGAGAAGGATTATGTGAGAATAAATGTTCTCACATCAATAAGTGTATCAAGGAGTAAATAGACCACTATATAGTTGACAAAACCAGAAAATGTGCAAGAAGCCAACTAGGTTTATCGAGCACCTATGAACAACTATCATACATCTCGTATGGTGAGGTTGGGTAAGTCTTCCACCTGCATCACCAAAGAGACCCTGACAATAGGGTTTCTCTTAGTTATGAAAAACTCACCATGACCCTCTTTATCAAATGTCATAGGCTTTATGCAAAAATGTAATTGTTATATCAATGACCACATGGACGTACATAAGCGGTATCCATAGAAGCATACATAGTGTGTATGTTTTCAATATATGCAATAAAATGGCACTAAAAGGCTGAACCCACTGCCCAAACACTGACCAACAACACCTGCAATGTCTGTCAAATTTGTTCTTTAGGCTCAAAAAACTTGAGCAGATTTGCAGTGGTTGGTCCCACCACAACTTAGACCTTTCAAGAAACCTATAGATTAACTAGTGTGGCTGAGAACATAGCCCCAAAAGGTGAAAATTAATTGTCTAATAAGTACAAAGAACACTCTTCTTGATGTTCTTGGACCTCTATGAAGAGAACTATACACAAAAATACTCAAGAATGGTTGCAAAAATCACCCCAAAAATGCTTCAAAAATAAGCTTTGAAAACAAAGAATGAAGCTTTGAGTGTGCAAAACTTGTTGAAGGTAATGTGAACCTTAGTCTTTCCCCTTCTTCAAGCACCACAAGAGTGTAGCTTAGTGGCAAGAGATTGCCATGGCTAAGCGAGCTCCAAGGGGAATAGTACTGGGATGGGTGACCTCCCAAGAAGTACTGGGAACCTCTATCTTCCTTGATCGTTGAGGTCCTCCCTCATGCACAACCAACAACGCCAATGGTGACTTTGATGAATCGGATGACAAGGTATGCCAAGGTCTATGCATTGGTCGCCACCTTAAGTTGTAAGCCTTGGAGAAAGCCATGGGTGGGTGGGTGGGTGCTTGCTTGGCTCGCACAAAAGCGACAAAGCTTATGCATCGAAAAGCTCTAATACCCATGAAGTATTTTGATGGTGATGTACCAAAGTGTGATCTCCTTATTGAGAGCTCCACGACAATATCCTTAGAGTAGAAAACCAAGCTCCAAGTTCTGCATAGAGTACTCCACATAGAGGCTACAAAATACACAGAAAACAGAGTATGCAAGGAGCATGAACACAGACTCTAGGTGTTACAAATGTGGTCGAACGTACAGTCTGTGGCTGACCAGACCACTATATGTTTTATTAAAGAACATATACAAAGAAGTGTTTGGTGGCTATTTGGCCTTTCACATGGAGACTAATAATAACAATAAAGGAAATTCTATTCTCAGGTCTTTGGTGGCCTACACTTCATATGGATGCAGATACCTATGTGAAGAGGTATGACATATGCCAAAAAATGCAATACCCTATTCAAAAAGATAAGATGCCATTGAGACCCATGATGGGAGGACGTGCATTCTTTAAGTGAAGAATAGACTTTGTAGCTTCCATTAATCCCCCATCCAAGAGTTCACATGCCGAGTATATCATTGTCACAACCTAACCAAATGGGTAGAGGTAAAAGCAACCGAGAAGAAGGATGCACAAACAAAAACTAAATTTTTATTTGAAAACATTTTCATGAGATATGGATTTCCAATAGAACTGGTAAGTGACCATGACACTCACTTCTTGAACAAGCTCATTGAATATCATTTACAAAATTTCATGGTCATTCACAAGAAAACATATCATCCACAAGAAAATGGACAGACAAAGAACATGAATAAGATCCTGTGTATTGTACTGACTAAGCTTATCAAGACAAACAACATTGTCATGATGTTTGGGCATATTGAGTTGCCTAAAAAATGGTACTCAACACGTCTCTTTCAAATGGTGTTTGGCCAAAATGTTGTGCTTCTAGTAGATTTTTTGATACCCACACTTAAGGTAGCGCAAGAGCATGATTGGACTAGCCTATCTTCAAGGATCTTGGATCTAGAGCAACAAGGTGAGACAACATGACGAGCACATGCAAGAATATATGTTGCTGTGAAAGATAAGGGCTTGAAAGCCAGAGAATTGGTGTTGGTATATACATTGGAGCAACATGCATGTAAACTCCAGAAGCATGGCTATGGACCCATGATCATCAATGAGATATCAACAAGTGGGGCTATCCAATTAGCTTCCTTAGAAGATGATATATTACCAAGCTACATCAGCGGTTGTAGAGTAAAAATTTATCAAGATCCTTTGATGGAGGAGATGCTAAGTCAAATCATTGTGGCTAAGAGATGCAAGGAGGAAGAGTTAAGGATATGTGGAGAAGCATAGGTAGAGGCATTAGAGTGTATTAGATGTATGAAGATGAAATGACAAGACATCGATCAACCTAAGCACGTTAGATGTGTAGCCCAAAGGTACCATATGGCTATGTGTGAGGCCAAGAGTAATCCCTCTCATTGCATCAAGGATAGATGCACTTTTATAACAATAGAATTAGGACATGGCATGATTGCTATGACAATCAAGGCTTTGATTGATTCCGAGAAAGTTACTAGCACCATAAGATATTCTTATTGTTAGGACATGGAATTATCAACTAATCCTATTGTATCTTACCTTGCATGATTAGGAGTGGAAACTCCATGTTGCATGGGTGAGGTGGTGCTTCCCATCACTATTCAGGAGGTCCATATGAAAATCAAAGTGTTAGTTTGCCATGATGAAGATCTTACTGAATCCCTCATCCTTGGTCAAGACTAGATCTATGATCATGTAGTCAGCTTAAACCTAAGGAGTGGACTTCTTTAGGTTTGGATAAATGAGCAACATGTCAGAATAGAACTAGGGAACTATACAATCAATAATCTAGGCATGTCACAAACTCCTAGCCCTTCTAGGATTAATCATGAAGAAAAATATGTTGTTATTGTCCAAATCTATGTGATGCAAAAGGAGTCAACTATTAAAGAACAAGTAGAAGAGAGGATGGAACTCTCTTCTTTTCCAAAACCAACGGCAATCTAAGTACCCCAATCCAAAAATAAAGTTAGGCAACCCAAAGTAGCCAACACCTCAACAAAAACAAAGGAGGCTTGACAAAAGGGAAACCTTGGTGTGAACAAGAGAATGAACACAAGATTGGGTACAATCTCCCCCACATACTCTCGTGGACGAGTCTATCACAGTATGTGTATTTATAGGTATTTCTCACTACTTCCGGAATAGAAGATACATGAGGTTGGTGCTTCAAAAAGCATGCATTTATGAAAATCTACTTTATTTACAAAATCATTGCTTTCTAAGCAATCCACTATTTTTACAAAAATATTCCTTTTTAAGTGATCTACTATTTAACAAAAAATATCTAAAATACTATTGTTTAGCTATCTTCAAAAATATATGAATAAGTCCAAGTGCATTAACACCCTCATGATTCTTCACCTGCTAAATCAAAACACAAATCACATTAAAAACCTCAAGACATTAAAATCCATTTAACATTTTGTTATTCCATAGCGTATAATAGGTTGAGTTCTAGGTTGCATTTGGTATGGTATCTAGTAGTTGTGTTGGGGTCGATAATAATAAGGTCGACTATTGTATTGGCGACGGTATCTACTCGGTTGTTGATATGCCTCTGGGTAGTTCTATCTAAGCACTTCCTTGTTGTATGCACAATCTTGTGCAGTGTGGTTAGTGTACTACATTTCTATCATGCAATATTGGCTACTAGGGCTTCCTTGAGGTTGTGTCATGTTTGGGCAAGCGTTTGCCATATGGTCACCTTCATAGGTATAAGAATTCTTGACTAAGGTTATCTTGGGTGCCTATTTTCTTGAGACTCAAAGCATCTAAGCTACCTTCTCTGCCAGGTCCTCTATGGAACTAGAGTGTTTAGAGGACAAATGAGCACAACTATCCATGGCCTTGCAGACCTTGGAGAGTTCAAGCTAGTCTCCTAAGTTGACCTTGATGTCTATACATATCCTCACACATTGCTCTAGTGTTTGGGGCTCTTTCAAGTATACATATGATCGTAGTTTAGAGCTTAGTAGCCCATCCAAAAACAGAGATATGTGTTTAACTTGAGTGGGCAACTATGGCATGGGACATCTCTCAATGTAGTTTCTGAACCTACGTCCATCTAGTTTGATTGTCAAAGAAAAAGTATTATGCTTGATCCCACTTTTAGAGAACTTAGTGATAAATGATTCTAATAGGTGATGGACGCCTCCAAATTTTCTTTGTTGTAAAGTTTGGAACTAGGTTAAGGCACTATTTTCAAGGTGAGTCAGAATGCATTTTATTGGGTGAACATGTCATCCACTTGTTCAAATTGTAATACTTACTTGAACTCAGCAATGTGGTCATAGGGATCTCCTGTTGCATCAAAATATTTTTTCATGGATTTCACTAATTGGGTGGGTCTCAATATTCTTGCGTGCTCTCTCATCTAGGTAGAGGAAAGTCATGTCTACCCCATTGGGGTCTCGGTTCTCTTGGTCTCTCCATCCTATCTATTTCTATTGTTGCTTAGTCTCTTCCTACCATGTTAGAAAAGCTCACTTCAAGTCCCTCTTTGCCTTTTTCTTATTGAGAAGTAGGAGCTAAGGATGTTCCTACTCCTTCATGGTTAAAGGCGACATTAGCTTGAGGTGGGGGGAAAAACAATTCATCCCTCCATGTATAGGCATGCCTCTCATGCTCAGATACGACAAATACTCGTTCTGATCTATTTTCCAAGTACACCACTTTTCGAGGTGTCTTTGGATCCTTGAAATCATAGATAGTGAATGTTCCTACTTCACTTGGTTTCTCAAACTTATACCTCTAGAATGCCTGTAGCTCAAGCGTGAGTATCACCTCCTTTACTTGTCAACCCACAAAAACGTGAGGACTAGTATGAAGATTGAGAGCATGTGAAGGCACAAATGTGTGACTGAGAAGCACACTAGCATGCACACACATACACACACACACACACACATGCACACAAGGCAAGATCAAAGAGAGGAACAATGGAAAGCTTTCTATTAAGAATTCTCTTACAAAAGCTCAAATCTCTCACAAACTACTAAGAAGCTAACTCTCTAACAAGCCAACCCCAAAAATGAGCTCTCTTGCTCTTTTTATAGTTTTTGGACTAGTTTTCGCCCTATCTAGACCTAGTGTTTGGCCTAGTTAAAACCTAGGTTCCAGGGCTTACTGGAGGGGTCTAACGGAGTCTAAAAATTATGAAACCTGGTATGGAGCTACTTCTAACATCCTCAAGCTCAAGGACTCCTCCGCTTGAGCAAAATGGAGTTAAAAAAATATGAAATGATGTTTACAATGGTTTTCAGTGATAAAAATCACTATTTTTATAGGGATTTCTTCTAAAAATTTGACATCTACTTCTTGGAGCTCCCTATATGCTTGTTCTTCTTGTGTGTCTACTTGTTTGATGTGTTCATACACCTTGTGCTTGACCTTGAGTATCAACACTCCCCCCTCTCGAGTCTCTCATCCTTGACATACACTTTGTTGTAGTGGGTGTTCCATGTAGTTCTTTGAGAGGTAGTGTCCATCATGTATCAGCAAGAGCGGTTGGTCTTCCAAATGTTAGCGGGGTTTGTTGTCCGGTTCTTCATTATGGTGTTACTAGCCTTTGTGAGGTTGTGTCCCTTTGTATGTATTGCTTCCTTGGATTCCAGCATGACCACGTATTTGTGAGCTTCCAAGAATGGCTAGTTGCCCAAAAGAGGTTGTCCACGTTGATGTTGAGAAGCTATTAGCTATGAACTACTTCTTATGAACTAATGTTGTAACCTTGATGTCCTCTAGATCTTTCAAAGATGATGTTTGTAGTGGTCATGCCAAATACTCGTAACCTATAATGAATGATGGGGAAGTGTTTTCGTGCATGGGTTGAAGAAAATATGTGCCTTGGGCACGACCTTGTAATATGGTCCTATGCATGCTTACTTGGGGAATGCATGGTAAGAGCTATGATGCAAAAAATTGGGTCTTGAGCTCAGTGCTCAAGAGTGTGCTGATGAAGAGGTTCCCTAATCTATCATTGTTATAGTGTTGCCAAAGTAGGGGATTCTTACCAATGTGAAAGGTTGGTTGATGTTTATCTCTTCGTGTTGTACTTCCATCATGGTGATTGACCATTGGCTTGTCTTTCATTGTTGATGGAGCTCCTTGTTGATGGTCTGCTGATGCGATGCTTCGAGCACATGGTCCTATTCCTGCTTTTCCTATTCTTTCTTTTTTCCTTTTTTCTTTTCCTTTTTTTTTTCTTTCTTTCTTTCTTTTTTTGAGCAATGTCACAAAACAAGAAGAAAGATTTTAGTATCAATCAAATAGTTTACATATGTCAAATGTGTCTCATGTGCTTAGGATTCTCAATTGTTTGTATGCACGGCCTTGTAATGTGGCCCTATATTAATGCATACTCTTGAAATGCATGACCTAAATGGTGCAAGAGACAAGGTTATGCCAAAGGCACATGGTTTCTGCACATCGAGGCTTCTGATGTTACTTGCAGGCTTGATGCACTCTTTGGTTGGAGATATCCATTGAGTCTCAAAATGATGCAATCAATTGATGGTTGGATGGCGCTTGAACATTCCTCCTTATAGGCATCCATTGTAGAACTGTGTTTGGCCGTGTAGATATCACCTGTGGCCTCTTCCTCCTTGGATAATTTCTTACATTTTGTACTCCTTGTGGTTGGCTCTTTGGTTCTATGGGGGCTACCCGTGCTTTTGTCTTCCAAACCCACACCCTTGATGATTGTCTTCTTACTATTGCCAAAGCGGTGAGTTGATCTTCTTTTGATTTATCTGCTTCATTCTGATTCTTACTTCTCCTTGACTTCATTGTTGAGACTTTTCTTGTGAGGGAGATCCTAGGGATTTGTGCATGTATGAGTTCCTTGTGTACCCACATGTGTAATCTCCCTTGTTGAGTTGCAACTAATTCCTTAGGCACCCAAATTTGTAAGTTATTGTGGTGAGCCTTCATGGATTGTTTGAGTACCCAAATTTGTCAGATTCCTTGAGGTCATCCTAGTTGCGTGGTTCTTCTTTTTGCATGGTTGGCTTGCTTTGATGGAAATTGTTTGGATAGGGCAGGTAGTTGCTCTCCTTTTCGTACACAGATTTGTTGCATGCCCAAAACTACTTTCTTCTTGAATTCTATTTGTTTGTTTGATATAGTGGTTGTCTTGTATTGTTTTGCTTGCCTATGTGGTGGAACTATTGTGACTGCATTATTCTTTGAAAAAGAAGAGAGATCAACTTGCCTTTGAGCTTGTTCTTCCATGATTGAGTCCTTCTGCATCGTAGAGCTTTTGACACATGCAACATCTTCTTCTCTAGGATCAATCTTAGAAGAACTAAGAGAATGGGTGATACCTGGATTTGTTATCATGCAATTCTCTAATTCTAATGTAATGCATTGTTCATGTACCCAAACTTGTAGAAGCTGACTTCTTAGGTTTAAGTTGACATCATGGTCATAGATCCAGTCTTGACCCAAGACAAGTAGTTGTGTGAGGTCCTCATCTTGACACACTAGCATTTTGACTGTCATTGGAACATCTTGAAGGTAGATGGGAAGCTCCACCTCGCCCAAACAAAGGGTTTCCACACCTCTTAGCCCTATGAGATAGGCTTCTATGGGATTGATGTTCAATTGTAGATCTTGGTAGTATGAGAATCTAACTGCACTAGTTTTGCACCTGAATCAATCAACGCTTTCACAGAAGTGTTGAGTATCATTAGCATATCCTCTGTAAGAGGTTCTTGATATAGCTTGACTCAACATCCACTTATATAGTTTGGCAACATGTCACCTTCTAGAGTGGCCAATTGAACTGCACCACTAGCAGAAATTCTATTAATGATCATGGGTCCATATCCTCTTTTTTCTAATTTACGGGCATGTTGCTTTAATGTATAAGCCAACACTAGGTCTACCTCTTTCAAACCTTTATCCTTGATGTGTGCATCAAAGTATGCCTTTTTTCTTTTCTTTGCAGCATAGATGCCTGTTGCTGCTCATAGCCTTCTCTCACCTAAGGATTCTAGATCAAAGATCCTGGAGCACAATTCATGTACATTCCACTCGTGCTCTTGTGCCACTTTTAAAGCTAGTATTAGGAAGTTTGGAATCTTGCAGGTGCATTGGTGATCCAAATGGCATCACACAAAATGCAAAGATTCCCCTCTGTGTGGCAAAGGTCGTTTTGTGTTGATCTTTTGGGGCAATGGCTACTTGGTTGTAGCCTGAAAATCCACCAAGGAAGCTATAGACTTCCTTGCCTACAACACGCTCCAATAAATGGTCAGTGATTGGAAGTGGATAGCTATCTCTGATTGTTGCGGCACTAACTTTTTTAAGGTTAATACACACTCGCAACTTCCCATTCTTCTTGGGAACTAGTACAATGGGGGACGCCCATTCAGTATGCTCAATCTCATAGATAAATCGAGCTTCAATTAGCCTGTCAATTTCTTCTTTTATTTTTGTTGCGTAAGTGTCATTATATGTGTAGGGCTTCTGTTTGATGGGCTTGGCATCAATCGTCATGGGGATCCTATGAGAACATATTGCTAGTTCTACCCCCTTTAATTCACTATTGGTCCATGTAAACACGTCCCTATATTCCCTTAATAAAGCTACAAGCTCTACTTCTTCCTCTGCACTTAGGTTTTCTCATATGTACATATGTCGCTCTTCGTTCCCTTCAATTGTTACTACAATTTTTTTGGTCTTTTCTTTATTTTCATATGCTTCTCTTATGATGGACTTTCTCTTTGGCATTCATACCAAATTTTTTCGATTCTCAACTTCATATTTCTTGAAATTCTCTAGTACTTCAAACAATGATTCCTCCTCTATTTGTTTCACTGCTTTTTTAAAATTCATTAAAACAATCAAACAAATTTCTTTTTCCCTTAGGAAGTTGGACTGAAGTTTTGTTGTCAAGAGTAAAAGAGACCAGGTGGTAGGAAAGCAAAAAAGTGCCAAAATCTTGAAAAGCAGAAAAGACACGATTCTCTTCACAGGATCACGATTCTCTGGATAATTCTTTGTTAATGATATAAAACTGCAGGTGATAGCTGAATTGGAATTGGCAAAGGGTATTGAAGGGAAATAAGAGAAAAGAAGACTCTAAATTGGCAAAAACTGGAAGTACAGGAAAAATACGATTCTCTACACAAAACCGCGATTTTTTGTAAGAGAAAATTTTTTGGAATTTTGAGCATATTGGGGTTTTGAGATAGGTAATTGTAAGAGATTTCATTAAGGTGAGTAAGTGAAGGAACTCAAATTCCAAAGAATCAGGTAGGATTGAGTAGCAAGTGGAAGAAGTGGAAAAGAAGTACAGAATCGTGATTTCCACCAATAGGATAATGGAAGTGACTAATGATGAAAAGAAAGGAATTGAGAATTAAAATCATAAGATTGTTGAAGAATAAAATTGGACAAGTGAAAAAGTGAAAAATATGAGGAAATTGCACAGGATCGCGATTGTGTGGACATTATAAAACTCTGGAAATTCAGAAAAAACTCATTTGAGAGAGAGAGAGAGAGAGTGAGAGCAGGAACAGGATCGCGATCGTCTGCAACCATAAAGTTTTGGAGATTTCTGGATCAAGCAAGCAAGGTAAGGAGTCTTCAATACAATTTTTTGTATTTCTTTAAACTTACATGATGATTAAAGCACAAAAAAGCACAAAATAGCCAAAAACACAGAATCGCGATGTTCTGATTTTTTGAGTTTTTTGTGGAAAAAATAATAAATTTGAGTAAACTCTTTCATTGCATGTTAAAAAATAATTAAGGCGATTCTATTGAAGAAACAAAAATTTGAAAATCAATACCTTAAAAATTTTCAAAATCTTGAGAGAATCGCGATTCTATAGTCAAACACAAAATCGTGATTCTCTGAAACAAAATCGTGATTTTCATAAGAGAATCGTGTTTCTAACGATTGTGAGTAATCACGATTCTGGGAACAAAATCGTGGAAAACATGATTTTCATCACAAAATCGTGGAAAAACACGATTCTCCCACAAAATCGTGAAAAACACGATTTTCATCACAAAATCGTGATAAACACGATTTTCATAACAAAATCCTGAAAAACACGATTTTCATCACAAAATCGTGATAAACACGATTTTCATAACAAAATCGTGAAAAACACGACAAAATCGTGATAAACACAATTTTCATAACAAAATCGTGAAAAACTCGATTTCCATAACAAAATCGTGATAAACTCGATTTTCATCACAAAATCGTGGAAAACACGATTTTCATCACAAAATCGTGGAAAACACGATTTTCTTCACAAAAGCGTGGAAAACACGATTTTCATCATAAAATCGTGATAAACACGATTTTCATCACAAAATCGTGGAAAACACAATTTTCTTCACAAAATCGTGAAATTTATTGAATGATCCTTAGGTCTAGTAATAAATTATACTCACATTCCAAGCAAGAACTGGGAAGGAAGGAAATAGAGCCAGTGGTAGGGGAATTGCAAGAAAGAGATTTAGGGCAAGAAATCAACATGGAAAATCTAAATGAAACAAATGAATCCTCTGAAACTGGGGACTATAGAAACATCCTCAAATACATGTATACAAATAGGTTTGGAACCTATGTATATCAGGATGGAATGCATAAGTTTCTCATTAGATTGAGAAATTTAGAAGTTCCCTTGAACATAACACCAGTAGCACAATTTAAGGATGGTAGATATGAGGATAGGCAGGGATGTGTATACATCTTCTCACAAGACCCAGAAAATTCTAATGACCTAGGGCAATGTGCGGACAAGAGACCTTGGGAACAGAACCTAGGGCAATCAGACTTGCCAAGACGACATGAAATTCACAATAATGGTGAACAACAACAAGGTAGGAGAACACATACTTCCCCAAATCCTTTTGAAAAGGAACCAGAAGGATTTAATGATTTTCCTCTGAGAAGAAGACATCATTGGCAAAATCAGGGCAGAATGCTTAGACCCTATCAAGTAGCCAAATGCATGAAAAATCAATATGAAGGATCTTCCGATCCTCATGCTCATGCTGTAGAATTCAGACAACTAATAAGAGCAAAAGAGGTTGAGGATTACAAAGTACAATTTGAGGCATTTGGTCTAACCCTAACAGGACCTGCATTGTCTTGGTTCATTCCCTTGAGAAAGGAAATGTATCTAGATATTGAATCCTTCCTAGAAGCCTTCATTGGGGAATTCTCAAAAACTGGAATAAAACATAGCACAACTACATTGATACATAGCTTTAAACAGCAAAAAGATGAAAATGTCAGAGAGGCAGCCAGGAGATTCAAGTAGTATATTGACAGATGCCAGAGAAGAAGTACCTTCCATGGCAAGACAAGTATCCCTATTCATAGAAGGATTAAGAAGTGCCCAATTAAGAACCCTAGTGTATTATAGGAGATGCCCTGACCTAGGAGCATGTGTGAAGGAGGCAATAGATTTGGAAGACAATAGGGGACAAGACCTGTTAGCATTTGACCAACCTAGAACAAATGAAGATAAAATTCCACCAGTAGAAGAATTGGCACAAGCCATAGCTAAAGCCCTAGAAGTAAGCACCAAAACCAATTTGATAAACACCAAGATAACTACAAATAAAAAATGTTATAACAGTGGAGAAAATCATTTGGTACAACAATGTCCATATCAAAAATCACCACATTTGCAAGATAGGAAAACACTCAAATATTGTACACTAGAGAGAAAATGGACAAATCATACCAGAGAAGAATGCTTCTACAATAAACAACCCATTAAGGAGAGAGATTATCCAAACCAAAGAGAATCTGGGTTTATTGAGCAACCAAGACCTATACTTGGGCAACAACCTCCATTACCAACAAATGTGGTACCTGTTAAATACACACCAATAGAGGAGGGGAACTTAAGAATAAGATCACCTTACAAGGAAGATTACCAATGTAATGAAGGATATCAGGAAGAGTGGGAAGGATATGAGTTGAGAGAACCAGAACTACAAGCCCTAGATTTGGGAAATGGTGTTGGATGAGATGGCTGGGTACAATCAGAAGATCAAGGTGGTGCTGCTAGACCTGCTTCACACCTGCCCTTTCTTTTCTTCAGATATGGTTAGGAGACTCCTTGAGCTTCCAAATGACACCAAGAAACTATATATGTGCTTTACAAAGTGATTGAGAAATGATCAAATCAAAACAGATAAGTTTGAACCTTCATAAGTCCAAAAAACTTGCTATTCCTGTAATGACACCTGCTCAGTCCTAAGCTCAGTGTGTCCAGCACACTTATAATTGGTCTAATTCCTTCTGGGAGTATTAAATTAACTTAACAAGCTACCATTAGCAAGTTAAATCACTCCAAATGATAAACTATATACTGAGCATGATGTTTAGCAAAATCAGGGACACCCCCGACTTTTTAGGAATCACACAGAGATATACCAGTGATCACTTCGACAGCGATTTCTCCCAATTGGCTGAATAGATTGACTTGAAACTTTGTAGTGTTGTAGAATGCTTTGAGCTGGTTCCAATGAGCCCTTGATCATCAAATTTGGTTCAGTAGATCTTGAGATATGCTCTGTTGAAGTTGACAGACTTGAAGGTAGTCACTCAGAGAAAACACAGAGTAAAAACTATGAGTATATGTATTGATACTATCAAATGTACATTCCCATTGGCATGTAGAATGATGCCCAATGGTACTCAGAGGTGTAGGCTAGGTAGTAGCTCTCACACTCTCACAAATATACTTGGATTAGCCTCGGGAAGAGTGTCACAAAACCCGCGACTTTTACATTGACTTTTATAGAAGTTTTTGAATGAATTTGAATTTGAATTCAAATTAAAGCTTCCCTTGATTCTCTCCACTAGACTTAGGGAGATATTCCCTCAACTAGATCATCTAATTTTTCCACGACTCTAGTCTAGTAGGTATGATTACATTGTTGATGAAGTCACATGGACTTTTACATGAGATAAAAGTAAGAATCAATAAGACTAGGTTCACATGATTATTGACTCCTTGTGAATGTATCATCCAAGGGTTCAATCTTTTATGCTTTCCAAGGGTTCAATAGTCCAAGCTTCATGTTGGGTCTTCAAAGGCACACAACAATGCCAAGTGTTATGGCTTGTTTGCACCAACAGCTCCCCCTCAAGCCAAACACTTGCTTGAGTCTTCATCTTTAGTCTTCAATGATATCCTGTAATCCAATCATGGATTTAAACCTGCATAGCTTGCTTCCATCCAAAGCTTTTGTAAGCAAATCTGCACATTGAATATTAGTGGATACATATGATAATTGGATTTCTTTGCTCAGTAATTTCTCCCTCACATAGTGGTAATGAACCTCTATGTGTTTTGTCCTAGCATGATACACAGGATTAGCAGCTAAATGAAGTGAACTTGTATTATCACCAAATATGATAGGTGGCCTTATGTATAGGCCCAATTCTGAATAGAGTAACTTCAACCATATTGATTCTTGAGTGGCATTGGCTAGCCCTCTGTACTCTGCCTCAGTAGATGATAGAGCCACTGTGGGTTGTTTCTTGGATGACCAAGAAATAGGTTTATCACCTGCAAAGCATATGTAACCAGATGTACTCCTCCTGTCATCCTTGCATCCTGCCCAATCTGCATCTGAGTATACCTTGATGTCAATGTCTGATGAATATGGATAATACAAACCATGATTTTGTGTTCCCTTTAGGTACTTTACTATCTTCTTGGCTGCCTCCAAATGTGGTACTCTTGGCTTATGCATAAATTGACTAAGTACACTAACACCATATGAGATATCAATCCTAGTTAAGGTAGCATAATTGAGACTACCTACCAAACTTTGGTAACCTGTAATATCCTTGAGTTCTTCTCCTTCATGTGCACTGAGTTTGTGGTTGACCTCCATAGGAATGTTTGAGACTTTAGCTTCCTGCAAGTTAAACTTCTTGACCATGTCCTGAATGTACTTCTTCTGAGTAATGTATATACCTGAATTTGTGTAGACCAATTCAAGCCCTAGGAAGTACTTCAATAATCCAAGATCATTGATCTTGAATTCCTTCATCATTTGACCTTTGATGTGTCTAATTCCTTGAACATCATTTCCTGTAATAATGATGTCATCAACATAGACACACAAGTATATTACCTCTGAATTGTTCTTCTTTATAAACAATGAAGTATCTGCTTTACTCATCACAAATCCTTGATCCAAGAGATAGGTTGTCAACCTATAGTTCCATGCTCTAGGTGCCTGCTTCAATCCGTACAGAGCTTTCTTCAATTTGCAAACATGATTTACCTTATTAGGATCCTCATAGCCAGGTGGTTGTGACATGTAGATCTCTTCAGATATCCATCCATTCAAGAATGCATTCTTTACATCCAATTGGTACATGTTCCAATTCTTGGATGCAGCTACACTCACCATAATTCTGATAGTTGGCATCTTTGCCACAGGAGAAAATGTCTCCTCATAATCAATGCCTTGGGTTTGTGCAAAACCCTTGGCTACCAACCTAGCTTTGTACCTGCTTATTGTACCATCTGAGTTCCTTTTGAGTTTGTAGATCCATCTGGATCCTATCACCTTCATGGAGTCCTTCTTGGGTACCAAGTCCCAAGTATCACTCTCCTTGAGAGCCTCCATTTCTTCATCCATTGCTTCCTTCCATTCTGGTTTAGTAATGGCTTCCTCAAATGTACCTGGTTCTTCACTTAAGATATCCTTTGCAAGATATATAGAGTGCTTGGTTACAAGTGAAGTATCATAACCATACCTAATAGGTTTCTTCTTTTCCCTTGAAGATCTCCTCATAGCTTGAGTTGAGGATTCTGGATTGTCTTCAAGTTGCTTCATCTTCATCTTCCCTTTGGATTTCCAAGCTTTGAATTCTTCAATGTTGATGGTGTCTTCATCATCTGAGCTTGTGTCCTCATTCTGAGTTGGTTCTTGCCTGACAAGCTTTGGAAAGTCTTCTTCCATATCATAAGGTAGGCTCACTTTCCTGCACTCATTATCATACCATGAATCATTTTCATCAAAGATGACATCTCTGCTTACCTTGAAGCCTTTGTTTGAGGGGTTATAGAACCTGTATCCTTTCTGATTCAAATCATAACCAATAAAGATACACTTCTCAGCCTTAGGGTCTAGCTTTCCCCTTACCTGTGAGGGAATATGCACATATGCAACACACCCAAAGATCTTGCAATGATCCAGAGATGGTCTCTTACCATGCCAAGCCTCATAGGGTGTCATTCCATCAAGTGTCTTTGATGGCAACCTGTTGATCAAGTATGTGGCAGTAGATACACTCTCTGCCCAAAGATAATTTGGTAGTTTCTTCTCATTAAGCATAGACCTAGATGTCTCCACAATGAGTCTATTTCTTCTTTCAGCTACCCCATTTTGTTCAGGTGAGTACCTTGTGGTAATCTCCCTCTTGATGCCTCTTTCCTGCAAGAAGTCTTCAAAGTCATTGGAGAAGTATTCTCCACCACCATCAGACCTTAACCTCTTCAATTGTCTACCTGTTTGATTCTCTACTAATGCAAGATACCTTTTGAAGCAATTAAATACTTCATCTTTATGTTTCATGAAGTACAAGACAGTCCATCTGCTATAATCATCTATAAAAGATACATAGTACCTTGACCCAGATATGGATGGCTCCTTGCTTGGTCCCCACACATCTGTATGCACCAATTCCAAGTAATCTTCATGCATAAATCCTTTCTTGGTATATGGCAACCTGTGTGACTTACCAAATTGACAAGCCCCACACTTGTATATCATGTGTTGCTTGGATACATTAGGTATCCCAAGCACACATTGATCTCTGCTCATCTGCTTTATGGTTCTCTCTCCAATGTGACCCAATCTCTTGTGCCACATCTCCAATTCTGATAGGGTTTGGTCCCTATAGTTGTACAAGGCAATATTTTTAGTATCCTCAAGTTCAAAGGTAAACAATCTACCTGACTTCTCTCCCTTGGCTATCCTTCTGAATCCATGTCTTGGATCCTCCACAAATGCACCATGTTGAGTGAACCTGACCTGTAGACCTTTTTCAACAATCTGACCTACACTCATCAGATTCTTGGTGATTGTTGGGACATACAATACTCTGCTTAGCAAATTCTGATTACCATCACTTGTTTTGACATTACCTACTTTAACCACTGAGTGTTTAGTGTCATCACCTGTCTGCACTTGGTGCTTGCCTTTAGGTTCTTCCAAATCAGAGAGTAAGGCAACATTCCCAGCTACATGGTTAGAGCAACCTGAATCAATATAGAACAAATGATCATCATTGATACCTGATTTAGATGTCATGTTCATAATCAACAAGGAATCATCTTGATCCTCTGCATAATTGTTGTAATCCTTTCTGTTCCTGTATCCTCCTTGATAATTTCCATTGTGATTGTAGCTATTGTTGTAGTTGTTGTTGTAATTATTGTTGTAGCCATGGTAGCCTTGAGATTGATTGAACCTGCCTCTGCCTTGGGAGTATCCTCCTCTTTGGTGACCTCTTCCTCTTTGATTCTTGTAGTTCTTGTAGCATTCATCTGTAGTATGGTTAGACAAGCCACAAATATTGCATGGAGATTGATTATAGGGTCTCCCCCTACCTGACTTACCTCCTCTGCCCCTACCTCTAGATGATCTACCTCTCCCTGCATAGTTTGCTTGGGAGGTGGATCCTTCATCATCAACCTTCTTGCTTTTACCCTTGTCTTTAGACTTCTTATCTGTATATAGGGCAGAGGGATTGTTACCTTTTGATTGCTCTCCATTCTTTGTGATCTTGGCTTCATGTGTGAAGAGTTGTCCAATCAGAGTTGTTAGATCAGGTGCTTGAATGTCCATGTACAAGTCCATTGCAGTGGTAAAGCTTTCCCACTTGTCATCTGCTTTGAGTCCATTGATCACTTGTCTGACTATTTGCTCTTCTTCAATCTCTTCTCCAACACTTGCAAGTTGATCTGCTATGTCTTTGACTTTGGTGACAAAATCTGAAACACATTGTTTTGATTGCTTCCTAAGAGTTGTAAACTCAATCCATAGCTGATTCTTTCTGGCCCTTGTGCTTGATGAGAAGTATGTTGACAAGGTCTCCCAAGTCTCTTGGGAAGTCTTACAGTTCCTAACATGAGGTAGAAGGAAATCAGAGATAGAGTTTAGAAGATATGACCTTGCTAAAGCATCTTTAGCACACCATTGATTAAGTCTCTCATGCTCATCCTTTGTAGGTAGGCCTCTGGTTTTGAATGAGGGCAACTCCTCATCTCCTGATATGTATCCATACAAGCTTCTCCCTTGTAGATAAGTCTTCATTCTTAATGACCATGCCTGGTAGTTATTCCTATCCAATTTGTCAATAAAGGAAGGGAAACCATCACCCATGATTACCTTTTTTGCTCTGATACCACTGTTGGATGAGATGGCTGGGTACAATCAGAAGATCAAGGTGGTGCTGCTAGACCTGCTTCACACCTGCCCTTTCTTTTCTTCAGATATGGTTAGGAGACTCCTTGAGCTTCCAAATGACACCAAGAAACTATATATGTGCTTTACAAAGTGATTGAGAAATGATCAAATCAAAACAGATAAGTTTGAACCTTCATAAGTCCAAAAAACTTGCTATTCCTGTAATGACACCTGCTCAGTCCTAAGCTCAGTGTGTCCAGCACACTTATAATTGGTCTAATTCCTTCTGGGAGTATTAAATTAACTTAACAAGCTACCATTAGCAAGTTAAATCACTCCAAATGATAAACTATATACTGAGCATGATGTTTAGCAAAATCAGGGACACCCCCGACTTTTTAGGAATCACACAGAGATATACCAGTGATCACTTCGACAGCGATTTCTCCCAATTGGCTGAATAGATTGACTTGAAACTTTGTAGTGTTGTAGAATGCTTTGAGCTGGTTCCAATGAGCCCTTGATCATCAAATTTGGTTCAGTAGATCTTGAGATATGCTCTGTTGAAGTTGACAGACTTGAAGGTAGTCACTCAGAGAAAACACAGAGTAAAAACTATGAGTATATGTATTGATACTATCAAATGTACATTCCCATTGGCATGTAGAATGATGCCCAATGGTACTCAGAGGTGTAGGCTAGGTAGTAGCTCTCACACTCTCACAAATATACTTGGATTAGCCTCGGGAAGAGTGTCACAAAACCCGCGACTTTTACATTGACTTTTATAGAAGTTTTTGAATGAATTTGAATTTGAATTCAAATTAAAGCTTCCCTTGATTCTCTCCACTAGACTTAGGGAGATATTCCCTCAACTAGATCATCTAATTTTTCCACGACTCTAGTCTAGTAGGTATGATTACATTGTTGATGAAGTCACATGGACTTTTACATGAGATAAAAGTAAGAATCAATAAGACTAGGTTCACATGATTATTGACTCCTTGTGAATGTATCATCCAAGGGTTCAATCTTTTATGCTTTCCAAGGGTTCAATAGTCCAAGCTTCATGTTGGGTCTTCAAAGGCACACAACAATGCCAAGTGTTATGGCTTGTTTGCACCAACAAATGGGAGAATAGAGATGGATACAGCCACATTCATGTATATAACCAATCATTATATGTTCAATCAGAAACCTCAATTCAAAAGGAGCCAAAAGATAACTTGTTATAGATGTGGGGGAGAACATTTCATTAGAGACTGTCCACAACCTCCTACATTAAGAATAGAAGGAGCTTATTGCAAGGATTGTGGCAGGGATCATTTAATAAAGGATTGTCCAAAAAATCCTCAGAAACAACAAAACACATCTAATAACATACCATTGAAAACAGTCAACATCATGGAGCAAGAAGAATTGAGTGACATTGACCAAGTAAATGTAAATGCTATAACAAGGGCACAAGCTAAACAACAAGAAACAACTAAAGAACAAAATGAAGGTTTAGTTTCAAAGGTGAAAAAAAACACACAAAAAGGGAAATGGGAAAGGAAAAAAAGAATGGGTAAAAGCTTGGAAAAAGAGAATAGGGAACAGTCAAACAATATTTCTCCTCAAAAGACACAAACCCAGTTAGAGATAAGAAATTCACAGAGTCTAGACACCTTGATAAAAGCATACAAGGGAAGAATTCAAGAGGGACCAAATCCTACAGACCATGTAATGGCTTATCCTATGCCAGATATAGAACATGAAAGAATGCAAATATGAAAACAAATCATATAAGAAGCACAACTTAAACTGGGGGAATTAGACAATTCTCAAGCAACAGTTGGGGAGTCAAAGGCAACAAGAACAGGAGAAACAATTAATCAAGAAGATAACCCACAAATTACATTCTAGGTAAATATAGATAAACAATGTACAATCTTATACAACACCACATTGGAGGAAGTGGTAAAACAGAATCCTCACTTACAATACAAAATGGAAAAATGGGAAGCAATACCAGAAAATCTTGATTCACAGCCACAAGAGTTGGAGGAATTGTGGTACATTCCTATTGATAAGATAGGTGGATATTGTTAAGGAGAAGAACGGAACTCAACCTTGAGAATACAATTTGGTACATCCGAGGAAGACCATTTATGAGACAGATGCAAATTGTGCAAGATTGGGGTAATGACTGTCTATATCTTCAGAGCAAAGGGAGAATAACCAGAGTGAATCTAAGAAATGGCTATTATTGTGACATATCTCCCCAAGAATGGTTCAAGATACATCAAAATCAAGATTTAAGTGAAGAATCAGAGTTGGAAGATCAAAATGAAACAGAATCATCAATATGGAAGTGCAATGTGTTAAGAAACATTACAAATGGAAAGAGGAGATTAAGAAGAGAAGATTGTGTAGAAGGGAGAAAATTACAAGATGAGAGCTATGTACCACAAAAATTGAAAGATGAAGAATTTGAGCCATATGGTGATGAGTATGTAGGAGTAGAATTTCAAAATGAAGAAGGGTATGATGTTTTTCACATTGGAATACAAATGATAAGAGTATCAAAAACAGAAGAGGACCAGGAAAAAGAAATAATATTGGAAAATGGAAAAACATATTATTTGGAAGAAGTAAAAGCTGAAGATGCAATAAAACATAAAATCTCAGGCAAATATAAGAAAAACAAACACAAGGAAATAGAAAATGACCAAGAGGATGGAAAAAATGAGAAAATGACAAACAAAGATCAACAGTTTGATGTACCAGCAAATTTCAAGACTTATGAAGTAGAAGACAGATTACTTCTAAAAATGAAACCAAAAAGAGAAAAGAGAAAAGGGGAGGCATATGACAATGAAGAACAAACTAAGAAGGTCATGATCACTCAGGAAGATGGGAAAGAAAGACATATTGTAATAGCTGATGACATGACAAATCAAGAAGAGGAGGCATTAAGGAATTTGGCCAGAAACTATAGGGATGTGTTTGCCTATAGCTATAAGGATTTGAAAGGTATTGATCCTAAAATCTGTGAGCATAAGATACCTATCACACCTGATGCAAAACCTAGCAAACAGAGACATTACACATTCAATGATAAATACTCTGCAAAAATAAAGGAAGAAATTGATAAGCTGCTGGCTGCCAATTTCTTCTATGAGATTGTGTATACAGAACGGATATCTCCTATAGTTGTGGTACCAAAAAAGAATGGGAAACTTAGGGTATGCATTAACTTGAAAAAGGTGAATGCAACAACTATAAGGGATAGCTATCCATTGCCTATAACAGACCATCTTTTAGAAAGAGTGGCAGGGAAGGAGGTTTATAGTTTTTTGGATGGGTTTTCAGGATACAATCAGGTACCAATAGCATTGGAAGACCAACATAAAACTGCCTTTTCCACAGAATGGGGAATTTATGCTTTTAGGGTTATGCCCTTTGGGTTAACTAATGCCCCAACAACTTTTCAAAGATTGATGTGTCATATCTTCAAAGAATTCCTCAGGAGTGTAATGGAAATTTATGTAGATGATCTGTGTACTTTTTCATTAAAAAGACAGGATCATTTGAAAGATTTAGAATATATATTCAGGAAATGCAGAACATACAGAGTATGCTTAAATCTAGAAAAGTGTGTATTCTTTGTAAGACAAGGAAGAATGCTAGGTCACATAGTATCCAAAAATGGAATTTCAACTGATGAGAAGAAAATAAAGGCCATAGTAGAGCTTCCAAGACCAACAAATGTAAAGGAACTTCAAACTTTCATGGGACATTGCAGGTATTATAGAAAATTTGTACACAAGTTTGCTGACATAGCTAAACCTTTGTATGCCCTGATCACAAAATTTGAGTGGACCAAAGATTGTGACCAAGCTTTTGAGACTCTAAAAACTTTTTTGGTTACAACACCAATTCTGAAAACACCCCAGTGGGATAAAATTTTTCATGTCCATGTGGATGCTTCAAATTATGCTTTGGGATGTGTGTTAGCACAACCAATAGAAGGGAGCAAGTTAGATTTCCCAGTGGCTTATGCTAGCAGGCAACTGAATTCAGTAGAGAAAAATTACACAACCACTGAGAGGGAAGGGTTGGGAATGATATTTGCTGTGAAAAAATATAGACATTACCTTTTGGCCAACAAGTTTAAGTTCTTTGTGGATCACCAAGCTTTACTTTATTTAGTAAACAAACCTTGTCACACTAGTAGAATAGTCAGATGGTTTCTTTTACTGATGGAGTTTGAGTTTGAAGTGGTGGTAAGACAAGGAAAAACACATTTGAGAGCAAATCATTTGTCTAGAATCCAGGCTAAAGAACCAAGTTCATCTTTAGATGATTACCTGCCAGACACATATCTCTTCAAAGTAGAAAGTGTTCTTGAGTGGGCCATGCCCTTATTACCTTTGCTAACCATGGGACCTTGCAGAACATTTGGAAACAACACACATTTAGTATTACAAAGCAGAAACTTTATGTTGCTAGCTGGGCACTTGTATCACCTCAACCATACAGGCATATTGGAATATTGTACTCCAGAAGAGGAGCAACAGGAATATCTGAGAAGAGCTCATTGTTGGAATCCTTGTACTCATGCTTCCAGAATAGTTACTCTAAGTAATCTCAATAGGATGGGACTACATTGGCCTAATAAGACTCAAGATGTAACAAAATATATTGCTAAGTGTTGGGAATGCCAATCATTGCAAAACTCAGAACTTATTACTCTATATTGGTTTCATAAAAATCCAGAATGGAGTGAGAACATCATTAAGGAATTGAAAAGGGAGAAAAAAGGAAAACAAGTAATAGCTGGTGCAGATTCAAAAAATTTACAAGTGATCTCTGAAGAATATCGACTAATAGGAGAACAATTATATAAGAGAGGGATGGATGGATATTTAAGAATTTGTGTTCTTGAAGATAGATATCTGGAAATGTTGGAAATGGCACATTCTGTAGTGGCAGGAGGACATTTTTCAAGTGACAGAACAGCTAAACTCATATTATATTCTGGATTTTGGTGGCCAACCCTATTTCCTGATGCGAGAACATATGTGAACAGATGTGACATTTATCAGAGGGTGAGTCAACCAAATAAAAGAGACAATATGCCATTAGTTCCATTAATTTCAGCCAGAGCATTTAGTAAATGGGGGTTGGATTTCATTGGACCCATACATCCTCCAGCAAGACAATCCCATGCTGAATACATACTAGTAGCTACAGATTACCTGACAAAATGGGTTGAGGCCAAAGCTACAAAAAGAAATGATGCTCATACTACTGCTAGATTTCTCTATGAAAATATCATCACCAGATTTGGACTTCCAATTGAGTTGGTAAGTGATAGGGGGACTCATTTTTTGAACCAAATCATAGAAAACATAACTGAATATTTCATGATTAGTCATAGAAAGTCAGCCCCATATCACCCACAAGCCAATGGGTTAGCAGAAAGTACTAATAAAGTACTTTGTACTATATTGTCAAAATTAGTAAACACAAATAGGAATGATTGGGATTTACAACTTAATCATGTCCTATGGGCCTATAGAGTGGCATACAAAACTGCATTAGGAACCACACCATTCAACTTGGTATATGGACAAAATGCAGTTCTGCCCTTAGAATTCCTTATTCCAACATTGAAGGTGGGTAGTCAATACAATTGGACTGGACATGAACTGTTTGAGAGAGTAATAGAATTGGAAAAACTGGGAGCTTCTAGACTCCAAGCAGTCATGAGCATCTATGCAGACAAGAAAAGACAAAAAGCTTATCATGATGTTCATATTAAAGAAAAAGATCTACAAGAAGGAGATCTAGTTCTGGCATATACAATAAAGGAACATCAGAAGAAATTTCAGAAAAAAGGACATGGGCCTTATATTATACATCAGATCAGTAACAGTGGATCTATCCAACTAGCTAACATAGATGGAGAAATCATGCCAAACTTCATAAGTGGATGCAGAGTTAAAAGGTATGACCTTCCATTAATTGCTTCTGAATGGAGAAGATTACACCAAACTCAAAATAGGAAAAAAGAAGAGGAAAACATTAGAAAAGAGGCTCAATAGGAGGCAAAGGAAAGGATAAGAAAAACCAAAAACCTTAGAGAAGTCCTTCTGTGTGAAACACCTTTAAAACAAAAAGAACATTTTCCTGTGATAACAATGGATTGTCAAGATGAGAAAATCAGGGTTTTAATAGATTCAGGTGCACAAGTGAATTTGATTAGTTCAGCTTTGTTGAAAAAATTTAACCTAAAAAGGACTAAAAGCAAAACCTTTATCAAAACCTTGGAAGGAAAAATGATACAAAGCATGTCTTCACCTTCCCTTAAAGTTAAGTTCAATACGGAATATATGAAAATAGATTGTGAAGAATGGCCAGATCACTTGATGACTGAAAAATTGATTTTGGGACAACCATGGTTAAGGCAAGGTAGAGTAATACTGGATTTTGAAAAAATGAAGCTCAAATTAACAGTAAATGACAAAAGGTTTTTAATATTCTTCTGGAGTACTGAAGAACAGTAAGATCAACAGGAGATTCATGATTCAGAGCTGGAAGGATTTACTTTCTCGTTAAAAGACACACAGACATTATCGATACAATTACTAAAGGATCAAGCTTCATTTAATCAAAACCAGCAACAAATTGAAGAAGCAAAAGAGGGTGAAGAGATAGAAGCAAGGTGGCAATTAGGGTATAATCAGAAGTATCAGGACATCAAAACAAGAAGGATGTGGAAACAAAGTACACACAAGGCCTGCTCATCAAAACAAATTCCCAGAACAAAATGGATAAGGAAGCCAAAAAATTTCAACCACAGCTCATCAAATGAAGACGGGTGTATTCCCATAATAGGATCAACAAAGATTAAATATTATTGGGTAAAAAAATCAGAGTTGATTCAATGGAAAAGGACATGAGTATCTGAGATGCAATTAGGATCTTGGATAAAGAAAATTAGAGTGTTACATAGAAGAAATTTTGACATATTTGAAAAAAAAAAGAAAAAGAAAAAAAAAGGACAAATTGTTCTACCTTATCCTTTTTCTGAGAAAAGAAATAGGAGGGGAAGGAAGGAAGTGGAAAGGAAGTTGGAAAAATTATTTAGAAAAAAAAAAAATATATATATATATATATAAAGAGAGAAGAGAAAAAAAAAGAGAGAAAAATTACTCATTTCATTTTTTTGTTATGAAAAAAAGAGGAAAATAGAAGAAAAAACTATCCATTTTTCCTTTTATTAGATATATAGCACAAAGCAAGATATAGGTAGAAGGGTAGCAGGTTTCTATTTATTATTTTTTATATTTTTTATTTTATTTTGTATGATTTCTTATTTTTTATTCATTTTTTCTTTTTAAATATCTTCTTCCTGGATAGAAGTTGTCAGAAGAGAAGAGAGCACTAGACATCTTGCTACACATGTAATGATCACTTTAATTGAGTCTTTTAAGGAAGTCAGGATTTAACTGAGATTTTACTTTCATTCTTCTTTCATTCCATTTCAAAACAAATGTCAATTTCTATTTTTCTTATGACTCATGTGGGTGGAGTTTTTTTCTTTTTGTGTGATGCTATATTTTCTGGAACTCAAGGAAACTCTAGGTATTATTGGCCAGCACATATTTACAGTGGGAGTTGGAGGTTACAAGTACACTATGTTGTGTCAGGAGTTTTACAAATTCGAGAAAAGTGCAGTCAACTACAAAAGGTGGAAAGCAGTGGGATTACACAAGTTGCTGGATGAACCTATATTTTTCATAGACTTTGAAAGAGTGGCATAGGTAATGAACAGCTTGTTCGAAGTTGGGAAGGGCAATGAGGCATATTTCCGGTGTAAAGTCAAGGATAAAGAAAACCAGGAGGTGAATATCAGTATAAAAGCAGAGCATATCAGGGAAGCCCTTCAGTTTTATCCAATGGGAACTAAGTTGGATAACAGCTTTATTAAGAAGAATAAAGAAACATATACAGGATATTCTAAATTTCCTGATTTCAAAGGAAGAGAAATTGAGGAATATGCCATCAGAATGTTTTTGCAATATTTCTGTTTTCCAAAACTGCCAAGATACACCATGCCACACAAACCAGTAACACTGATTATGTTTAACAATAAGGACAGAACTAAGCCTTTTGGAATAATGGATGTATCACCCTATATAAATGAGCAATTGAAAGAAGCAGCTAAACACTGGGAGCAGAAGAAGTACATGAATGGAGCTCAATTTTTAACCAGGATTATATATCATGTACTTGGAATGGAGGATCAGTTGAAGCTAGCTCCAGCAGCCCAATAATTCAGAAATTTGATGGCAGGAATCAAAAGTCCTTCACGGAAGATATAGGAAGTGATGAAAAAACTCAACATGGCAGTGAACCAAAAAATAAAGCACCAGAAGAAGAGTATTCAGAGGAGTTTGTCCAGAAACTTCTGACAGACAGAGAATCCAGAATGGATTTCATTAGAAAAATGCATGATGAATACGAGGAACAGATTGTTACATTTGCTTTAAATAAAGGGATATATCCTGATCAACATCATTGGGCTGCAGATGGATTAGGCATACCTTTGTGCATGATCATGGAAAGTATTAAAAACTATCAGTTGGCAAGGGTGGGATTACCTCCAAACAAGTATCTAGAATATGAGGAAGCTATCAATGTGACCAAGGAGTTATTTGAAAAAGCTAATCCCAAATGGAGGAATAGATGGTTGGATGCAAATAAAGAGTGCAGAAAAATATGGAAGGAAGCACCTATTCAGCTGAAGATTAATCCAGCATACTGCCTAGTAGCAAGGAGAAGAGAGTGGACAGCTTTCTGGGAAAGAAGTAAAGAAGGACAAATTCCATCAAAATGGTTGAATTTTCCAAAGATAGCAGGTTCGAAGGCAGGAACATGGCCTACAAAGAAGTACATGGTGGACACAGCTAAATCTGTCATAGCCACATACAAGGATGTTAATGACCCAGCATGTATTTTACTAATCAGAGTAATGAGACTCATCCTGACATGTATAGAGACTTATACAGATACAGATGTCAGAATTCTAAATTACATTGGCTTCAATTCACCTATTGACGCTTTATTATTTGATCTAAGTGAAACACCTGAGAGGATATGTTTAATGGCTTATTATAGCAGAATAATATTTTTGGGCAGCCATTATCTCCAGATTTTTGAAGATGCATTTGATTATGGGTTCTTTGAAAGGGAATAAGAAATATTTGGAAATTTGTCAGTAGTAACAAAGTCTCGACTTACTGCTTATGAAGTTGCATATACAAAGTACCTAAAAAAAGATGTAATTGATAAACCAGAGGCTGCTGTGCAGTGGAGGAAAGCACTATTTGAGATGGTAAACAATTTGAACATTACAGAAAGAAAGAGCCATGACCTACTGTCACAGGTGTATCAAAGAAAGAAGAAGTGAAGAAAGCTTTCATGGAATATCAGCAAGAATGTCTTTTGTCAGGAGCCAAAAGGTCTAGGAGGGGAAGAATGTTAGAAGGAGTATTTTTTGAAGTATTTTTTATGGAAAATAATTGTAAAATGCCAAAAACTTGTAAAAATATTTATGCAAATGATGTAAAAATAAGGAAGAGTCTTCCTTATGGAGAGTAGAATCATATGTATTTTTTTTAGAATCTTTGGAAACTCCTAGATAGCATATTTTTAGATTAAAAGGGAAAAGGACCAAAATTCAAGTGTGAAAAGGGACACTTGAAAATGTATAAAAGACAATTTCCTCTATTATGAGAGGGTTGGTTATTTGTATTACATGCTATCCAAGCAAAGAGAGAGAGTTTCCTACAGAAAATCGTGTTTCTTCCTTTTGTGTGATTTCTTTGATTTGTTGAGTCTATTCTATGTGTATCCATAGAGATTTGTAAGCTTCAATTGTGTATTTCTGATGAATGTGTATGAAGAGAGTTGATTACTAATGTGTTGAGTGAGAAATTGATGAAGAATGGTGCTGGAGATGAAAATCGTCTGTTTTCACAGAATCGCGATTGTCTCGTCTGAAAGTTACAGGTATCATTTTTGAGTTTTGACTTTATGATTGTATTCTTCTGAGAAAATAACATGTTTTAGACACAAAGTTTATTGAAAATGATGGAGTATTGCTCAAGATAATCCAAACCCTAGAAATTCCTCTTCATTTTCATTAATTCTCAGAAATCCAGCCAGTTTTCTCTTATTTCTTGGATTCAATCATCTAGAAGGGGTTGTGGTCTCTTGTATACTCGCAGGATTGACAAATATAAGATGTATTGTTGATTCTTTATGCTAAATGATTGGAGAGGACAACTCCAAAGGTTAACAACAAACACAAAGCTATCAATGCATGTGTCTGGGCATCTCTGCCATCCCAACAAATTTTTCTCTGTAGTAGGTGCAGCAGAAACTGTTGCACGAACAGGAATATGCAGAATATCATCATTTTCAACAGCTTCTGCATCAACTTCAATACCTACCATTGTAACAGTTGTAGGAGTGATAGGACGCTTTTCAACACCCTGCACAATGTTCCATATTCCTTTTGCAACCCATACATGTCGCATCATATAAGCCCATAACGGGTAGTTGGTACCATCCAACTTATCCTCAACAGCCAACATACAGAATACATCACTTTTTTCAGCCATGGTCCGTGACTAAAATACCTTGATGTAGAAAATTGACTGTATCTCAAAAAGTTGAACATAGCTACCCAGACAAATTCTGCTAGACATGTAGCAAACTTTGAGACGCTTATACTCGCAAACCAAAATTGGTACATACCTTTGGCATAAAAATATAAAATAGCCTACACAAGCGCTATGATAGTGCGTTCGAAGGCTGAAACGAGCTTAGACCGCGATTTCCGAACCACACAACGAAGCTCTTTTGATCTCGAACACATGCTAAGTATACTCACAAAAATTCGTGCGATTTTGAGACTACAAACTGGAGGAGTGTCGACGATGCCCTAGATGAAGCGGCAACCTGCTCTGGTACCAATTGTTGGAGTTAGGCATCTGTGGAAGCACACGAACAGCATAAGGAAGAAGAAGAAGCTTGGAGCACAACACACAATACTGAATGCATTACTAGAGAATGTACAAAGATTAGTATCCCATTAGGGCAATAGGTGTACATACAAGCTGGGGGGAGAAAACCTCCTAAAGAGGAAAAAAAGTGCCTCGGCGGTCCTAGAGTGTTCACATACATCACTACCTAAATATATCAACAATATCAGTTTGATTGATAGACATGGGAGTGGGAAGCTTTTTACCATACACAATTTCATACAGTGCACTTCTAGTAGCGGTATGAATTGGGCTATCATATGCAAATAGTATTAAAGGAAGTTTCTCATCCCAATTACTTGGATCATCTAAAGAATAACAACATAATAAATCTAAAATAGTACTATTCATAGCTTCACTTTGCCCATTACTTTCAAGATGAAATGTAGAGCTAAATTTTATTTGAGAGTCTAAATTTTGAAAGAATAACTTTGGAAAACCATAATGCGGAAACATACATCTTGATATGAAAGAATAACTTTTGGAAAACCATAATGTAGAAAAACACATTTAATAAATAACTTATCAGCTTGAGGTGAAAAAAGAGTCTTTTTATAAGGAATGAAATATGCTTGTTTACTAAACTTATCAACAATTGTTCAAATCATATCATTATGGGATGAAGTTGTAGGAAGACGAGTAATAAGATCCATAGAAATTTGTTCCCATGGTCCATTAGGTATGGAGTGGCATTAATAATCCAAATGCTTTACCATGATGTTTTACACGTTGGCACACAATGCAATGGGAAACATACTATGCAATATCCTTTTCCATATTTGGCCTAAAGAATAATTTTTACATGTAGAAATAGTACCTTCTATGCCCCTATGACCCACACATAGTGGTTCATGCATCTCTTTCATAAAAAAATCTTTAAAACCTTGTGTGATGCATAATTTGTGTTGGAAATACAAGAATCCATTATGGAAAGTGTAATAATCCTCACTAAATGTTGTAGAATTATTGAAAGCATTTCACGTCTGTGAAAAATACAAATTAGATGCATAAGTAAGAATCATGTCATGAAATGAATGAATATGAACAACAAAAATATTATTGATTGAAACAATATTTGTTTGTGGGGATCGAAAGCAACTGAGGGCTTTTTGAGATACAATCAATTTTTTGCATCAAGGTGTTTTAGTCACCGGCCATGGCTGAAAGCAGTGATGTATTCCGTATGTTGGCTATTGAGGATAAGTTGGATGTGTTAAAATGCCCAATGCCCTTTTACATTACAGGCATTTTAAGTTCTTTCGGGTTCTTGGGAGTGGTAGGGGTCTAATAAATCAAAGGCCCTATAACTTGATTTTCCCAATTAACTTATCCAAACCGCAGTACGTTAACATTCAAAACTCTATTTAATCCGAGTTGTTGTCAATACTCTGGTTAATCCTCTCACAGACTTACTGTTCATACACAAGTTAATACTGTTCACTGTGCATCACATAGCAATTACTGACTACCTTCGTACAGACGTATATCGACAAACCTTATGTGTTAATCACAAAGTAATGAAATTAACAAAGGTAAGGACGACAATACTCAGACTTCACGAACACTGCACTACGGCTTCTCCACAGACCGCAATCACCCAGACAGACAGTCTGGCAATCCCGCTTGTCGTTGGAGCGTCACCGCAATGTCTTTTTATTAGTTGATAAGTCGATTCATCTCTTCACACGACCTTTCGGTTCGCGGAACAGGAAACCTTTCAGTTCGTGCGGGATAAGAAAATACAGGAACAATGAAAATACAAAATGCCAATCCGGCGGCTTACACTGGCACACACGGTGGACTTGAACCCGCAATGGAACAAAAGTTAGGGCTTATCTACTATACCCTGTATATACATGGCTCTAGTAACCTCCTTCATCTGCATTGGTAGTTGCTGCGACAATAGGATCAACATACTACCCATGGATGCTAACTCAGTAAACATGGGGAATGGAGGAAGAAGAGGAGGAGGAAGTGGTTGGGATGAAGAACCTGACAAGAGGTGATGGGAAGATGGTGGAGAATAGTTAGGTGAAGAGGATGAAGTAGCAGTTTCATCAGGAACAATCGGTTGAACACGGATAATGGGCTGAATGGGGACAATGGGCTCGACCGGAGGCATTGGTGGAGGAGTAAGTAGAAGACTCTTGGGCACCAACACCATTCCGGTAGGTTGCTGCTGAGTCGTTGCAGTGCTGGCGATGATAGATTCCACCAAAATGATCACGTCATCGAGAATGCCTGCAACCATCATTAACACATCTTCTTGAATCAAGTGCTGAGAATCCGTCCGAGAAGAGTTTTTTTGGAATCAGCAGTGGACGCACTAGGTTCCTGTTGCCGAATGGGAGAAGACTGGGTAGACGAATCAAGGTGAATTGAGGTGGCAGTGTCGTGGAAAATTTCTTCTTCATTTCTTTCTGCTTCATTTCCAGTGGCGGAACCTTGTTCTTGACCTTGTTGGGAAAGATGAATGGATGATCCAGGAAACTGAGTAGGTACTGCTAAACCTGCTTTGTACCAGCCCTCTCTTGCTTTAGACTTGATTAGTAGACTTCCTTAGATTTCCAATGACGCCAAGAAATGGCCTATGTCCTTTGGAAATGATGTGTGCAATGATTGAATCAAAACAGATAACTTTGGAAGTCACAAATTCAAGAAAACCTTCTATTTTGGTCTTGACACCTGCTGAATGTTTTGCTCAGTGTGACCATCACAGTAGCAATTGATAAAATTCCTTCTAGGGGTATTCAATTAACTAAGTAAGCTACCATTTGCAAGTGGAATGATGTAAAATGACAAACTATACTCAGAGAAATTAATTTAGCAAACTTAGCTATACCCCCGACTTTTTAGGACTGTAGCAGAAATAGACCAGTGAGCACTTCGATGACGATTTCTCTGAATCTGCTGAATGGAATGTCTTCAATTTTTGGTAGCATGTATTAGAATTTAAGCTGAATCCAACAAGCTTTGAATCACTGAATTTGAAGTAGTATTGACTGAGATATGCCCTTGACAAGTTGACAGACTTTTGAGTAGACTAGCAGAGAACACAGAGATGAATGATGTAAATGTATCTATTAGTTAGACCTTGTGTACAATCCCATTGGCATAGATAGCATTGCCTAATGGTGTAGAGAGGTGTAGGCTATGGTATAGTCCTCACACACACTCAATTAGAGAAGAATGAAGCTCGGGAGTGAAGTGATCTACCCGCGACTTTTCCAAGTACATCTTTATAGGATATGTGCAAAAATTTGAATTCAAATTCAAATTTTAGCTTCCTATGATCAAGGTCCTAAAACTTTGGAGATATTCTCTCAATCAAATAGGCTACTTTTTCCACGACTCACTTTGGTAGGTGATTACAAAAGATTCCAAGTCATTTTGACTTTTACAAATGAGATAAAGTGGTAATTAACCACTAGCATATGTTCCTATGGTTCTTCATGTATGTAGAGTCTTCATGATAACTTCCAAGCCAAATGTGTAGGCTTGTAATTTACACCAACAGCTCCCTCTCAAGCCAAACATTTTGGCTTAAGTCTTCATCCTCATTCTTCAAGTATATCCTGCAATCCAATCATAGATTTGAACCTGCAAAGTTTGGTTCCATCCAAAGCTTTAGTCAGCAAATCTGCACATTGCATGTTGGTTGACACATAGGTCAACTGAATATCTTTGCTTAGCAACTTCTCTCTCACATAATGATAATGAACTTCTATGTGTTTTGTTCTGGTATGATAGATAGGATTAGATGCAAGGTGGAGAGAACTTGTATTATCTCCAAAGATAATTGGAGGCCTAGTATATAAGCCCAATTCTGTGTACAAAAGCTTAATCCAAATTACTTCTTGAGTGGCATTAGCTAGCCCTCTATATTCTGCTTCTGTAGAAGACAATGCAATAGTTGGTTGCTTCTTTGCAGACCATGAAATTGGTTTGTCACCTGCAAAAGAAATATATCGTGAAGTGCTTCTCCTATCATCCTTGCATCCTGCCCAATCTGCATCTGAATAAACTTTTATATCAATGTCTGAAGTGTAAGGAAAGTACAAACCATGGTTCTGTGTACCCTTGAGATACTTCAAGATTCTTTTGGCAGCCTCTAAGTGAGGTATCCTTGGCTTGTGCATAAATTGACTTAGCACACTAACTCCATATGCAATATCAATTCTTGTAAGAGTAGCAAAGTTCAAGCTACCTACCATACTTTGATAACCTGTAATGTCTTGGACTTCATCACCTTCATGGGCACTTAGCTTTAGATTCACCTCCATTGGAGTGCTTGCTGCTTTAGCATCCTGCAATTGAAATTTCTTCAACATATCTTGTACATACTTCTTCTGAGTAATGTATATTCCTGAATTAGTGTAAACTAATTCAAGTCCCAAAAAATACTTCAATAATCCAAGATCATTGATCTTGAATTCCTTCATCATCTGGCTTTTGATGCTTCTGATTCCATTGACATCATTACCTCTAATGATGATGTCATCAACATAGACACAGAGATAGATTACCTCTGAATTACTTCTCTTAATGAACAGAGAAGTGTCAGCCTTAGTCATGACAAAACCTTGGTCTTGGAGGTATGTAGTTAGCCTGTAATTCCATGCCCTAGGTGCCTGCTTCAATCCATATAAAGCCTTCTTTAATTTGCAAACATAAGTTACCTTCTTAGGGTCTTCATAGCCAAGAGGTTGTGACATATAAACCTCTTCTGAAATCCATCCATTCAAGAAAGCATTCTTGACATCCAATTGGTACATGTTCCAATTCTTTGATGCAGCCACACTAACCAACACTCTAATTGTTGGCATCTTGGCCACAGGAGAAAATGTCTCCTCATAGTCAATGCCTTGGGTTTGTGCAAAACCCTTGGCTACCAATCTGGCCTTGTACCTGCTAATTGTGCCATAAGAATTTCTTTTTAATTTATAGATCCATCTGGATCCTATTACCTTCATGGAGTCCTTCTTGGGTACTAAGTCCCATGTATCACTCTCCTTGAGTGCTTCAATATCCTCATCCATAGCTTCTTTCCATTCTGATTTGGTGATTGCTTCTTCATATCAACCTGGTTCTTCATTTGACAAATCCTTTGCAAGATAAATTGAATGTTTAGTAACAAGAGATGTATCATACCCATATCTGATAGGTTTTTTGCTTTCTCTTTGAGACCTTCTGATTGATTGAGTTGAAGATTCTGGTATGTCCTCAAGCTTCTTCATCTTCATTTTGCCTTTGGACTTCCATGCCTTGAACTCTTCAAGGTTGATTGTATCTTCATCATCTGAACTTGACTCTCCATTCTGAGTAGGTTCCTCCTTTGTAAGTTTTGGAAATTCTTCTTCCAAATCATAGGGTTGTTGGAGATAGATGTCTGCGGAAGCACGTGAACAACACAAGGAAGAAGAAGAAGCTTGGAGCACAAACACACAATACTGAATGTATTACTAGAGAATGTACAAAGATAAGTAGCCCATTAGGGCAATAGGCGTATATACAAGCCGGGGGAAAAAAACCTCCTAAAGAGGGAAAAAAGTGCCCCGACGGTCCTAGAGTGCTCACACACATCACTACCTAAATATATCAACAAATCCCCCCTGGGAGTGATGCGGTGAACAAGGAGCTGGCACTCATGTATAAGGAAGTTCCAAGCTATGTGGAAATCACTCCACAAAAGGAAGTAAGCCCAAAGCTTTGCGGAAAGCTTCAAACTTCTCCCTAGGCAGCAATGTTCTCCTGCGTGGGCACATATGCCAAGCTGATCTCCCCAGCAGAGAACCTCTCCCTGACATAGTGATAATGCACCTCAATGTGCTTAGTGCGAGCATGGAACACAGGGTTCCTCGCAACTGCCAATGCGCTCTGACTGTCACTGAAGATGGTGGTGGCAGAAGACTGGCCAACACCCAAATCAGCCATAAGGCGTCTGAGCCACACACACTCAACAGTCGCTGTGAAAGCTTCCCTATACTCAGCCTCACAACTGGAAGTGGCCACAGTAGGCTGCTTCTTGCTCAACCAAGATATACATGAGCTACCAAGCATGAAGCAAAAGCCACTCGTGGACACACGAGTGCCATAGCAACCAGCCCAATCTGAGTCAGAAAAAGCATGCAAATCTGGCGGTAGTGATCCCCCCTTGGGATAAAACAACCCAAGTAGCCGAGTACCACTCAAGTAGCAAAAGATGCGCTTAACCGCCTTCCAATGCATGACTCCTGGGCAATGCATAAACCTGCTCATCTGTGAGACAGCAAACTGAATATCTAGCCGAGTAATGCATAAGTAAATCAAGCATCCAACAGCCTGCTGATAGAGAACATTATCAAATGCATCTCCAGCATCATGAAGACTCAATCGTAAACCTGTCTCCATAGGAGTGGAAATAGGCTTACAGTCTTCAAGGCCAAAACGTTGCAATAATGTGTCAATATATTTCGTTTGACACAAAGCCATTCCACCATCAACTTGCATAAACTGAATGCCCAAATAGTGATGCAAATGCCCCAAATCAGACATCTCAAATGAGGCATGCAAATCAGCCTTGAAATCAGCAATATGCTTCTCAATAGGACCAGTGAGCAGCATGTCGTCTACATAGACAACAATGATCAGAAGCACATCATTAGCACGCTTAACATATAAGGTGCTTTCAGTTGGACTGTTCTCAAAACCATGTGCAATCAGATAGGCATGTATCTCCTCAGCTTTAAACCATATAACGCCTTCTTTAACCTGCACACCTGGTTTTCATGCCCTTTCTGCACAAAGCCACGGGGCTGAAAAACATACACTTCTTCATGCAAGTCACCATTCAGAAATGCTGTTTTAATGTCCAACTGATGTACATTCCAACCATGATGGGCTGCAAGTGCACAAATGCTCCGAACAGTAGTCATACGGCATGTAGGTGCAAAGGTCTCATCAAAATCAATGCCTCTTTCCTGCGCATAACCCTTTGCAATAAGCCTAGCCTTATACCTGTCAACTCTACCATCAGGTTTACGCTTCAGCTTGTATACCCACTTAGTGCCAATGGCCTTCTTGCCAGGAGGCAAGTCACATAAAGAACTACCATTCTTCATTATAGCATCATATTCAGATTGCATAGCAGCCATCCAATTTTCTGAATTCTGTGCTTCATCAAAATAAACAGGCTCATTCTCATCACAGAGACTAGATGCAGCCATAGCATAGCAATCTGATGCAAAGGAGGCACTATGAGAGCCTGAATGAGTATGATATGACAAAGGTGCATCTAATTTGCTGTCACGCAAAGTCTGCACCAGCCATTTTGGCATAGTTTTTGCCTGCTCAATATCAGCTCTCTCATCAGCAAGTGCATCATGTAAATCTGCATCAGAAATGGAATGATCTGCATCATCATATGAAACCTGCAAAGGCTAAGAAGTTGCCTCATTAGGACCAGCACTAGACTGTCCACCTGTAAAAAGAGGCATCAAAGTATCATACATGTCTTTGGAGCTAATAGATGTCTCCTTAGTACATGAAAGCAATGGCTGAATAGCATCTTCCACAAAGACAACATCACGGCTAACCAGAATGCGTTTAGTCTGTGGATGATACAGACGATAGCCTTTACTTTCAGAACTGTACCCAACAAAAATACATTTTACTGCCTTATCATCCAATTTTCTACGATGTTGTTCAGGCATTAATGCATATGCCAAACAACCAAAAACATGCAGATGAGCAACAGATGGCTTGCGGTCATGCCAAGCCTCATATGGAGTGATAGACTGCAACGCTTTAGTGGGACACCTGTTCAATACATATGCTGCACACATGATAGCCTCAAGCCAGAAACTATGTGGTAAAGCCTGACTTTTGACCGTGCACCTCGCCATCTCCATGAGTGACCTGTTCTTTCGTTCAGCAACTCCATTTTGTTGAGGTGTATACGGCACTATACATTGGTGTTTTATCCCACGTTCAGCCAGAAATGCATTAAAATCTGAAGACATATATTCCCCCCCTCGATCAAAACGGAGGGTGCCCATTTTACATGCTGACAGATTTTCAGCCAAAACCAAAAACTATTTGAAGCACATGAACACTTCGGACTTTGCTTTGAGTGGATATACCCATGCATGCCTGGAAAAATCATCAATGAAAGTCACGAAGTAAAGGTAATTTCCAAAAGAGGATGTCTGCATAGGACCACAGACATCACTATGTACAAGCTGCAATTTCTGTGTAGCCTGAACTGAACCATCTTTTGGAAAGGAAGAACGCTGCATTTTGCCCAAAATACAGCCTTCACAAACATGTTTTCCAGGAGCCTCAAGTTTGGGCAAAGAGGACACCATTTCAGATTTCTGCAGGCATAGCAAACTAGCCAAATTCAGATGACCAAAGCGTGCATGCCAAAGCTTTGCATCTGACATAGCCTGAGAATCATGAACTGCACATGCCAAATCATTCACAAATCTTTCATAGTCTATGAGCTTATACAGCCCACGACATAAGATGCCAGAAGCAATAATCACATCACCATTTGAGAGATCATGGACTGTACACCTGTCATCAACGAATTTCACAACCAAGCCAATCTTGGCTAATGCAGAAACTGATAACAGGTTCTTTTTGATCCCTGGCACAAATAAAGCATCTGACAAAGTGAAAGAACTACCATCAGCAGTAGTCAGAATGATCTTACCAACTCCCATAACAGGATAAGAGGAGTTATTGGCGCATGTGACAGTATTCCCTGTAGGGGCAGGCTCGAGTGAAGAGAAGAAACTGCGCTGCGAGGTAATATGTTTGGTCGCCCCACTGTCAAAGTACCAAACATCTGAGTCTACTGCAGACATGCACTGATCATGAGAAGATGGGTCAAAACTGTAGACAGTAGTAAACGCCCATTCTTCTTCCTGCACAAGATTTGCAGACTCTGTTTTTGGTGTAGAGGCCTCTGCAACAACCATTCCAGCCCCTTTCTTCTTTGCCTCTTTAGCAGCCAGTTTTGGACAGTTCTTTATAATATGATCATTTCCTTTACAGTACTTGCAGAACAATTTCTGCTTTTCTGATTTCTTCTCATCTTTATCCTGGTTCTTCGATTGTGCAGCATTTGCAGATTTTTGCTTACTAGTAGAAGAGCTCCATTTTCCTTTGCCCTTCTGACTAGCCAGGAAAGCTTGATCTGCAACACGCATAATGGACCTGTTCTGCCTGGACTGATCTTCCTGCAACAGAACAGAGACTAATTCCTCAAATGACAAGGCATTCGGATTGCCTTTCATCATCAACCGAAGAGTAGAGGCAAAACTCTGATATGAATCAGGAAGACCATTCAGAACGGTCTGCACAAGTGAGCTATCTGGTATAACCTCATCAGCAGAAATCAATTATTCCTTCAAGTCTTTAATCTTTGTAAGAAAATTGTCCATAGAATCACCTTAATTCATGTGCTCACTCTCCAACTGTTTTCGGAGGTAAGCAACACGAGCCTCATTCCTAGCCTGGTACAAAGTGGTAAGTGTATCCCAAGCATCCTTTGTTGTTCTGCAAGAGCGAATGTGAGGAATAATGGCACGTTTGACAGACAAAGCTATCAATGCATGTGCCTAGGCATCTCTGCCATCCCAACGAATCTACTCTGCAGTAGGTGCAACAGAAACAGCAGCACGAACAGGAATCTGTGGAATATCATCTTCGACACCATCTTCATCAGCTCCAGCACCTCCAACACCTGTATTTGTAGTACCTGTAGTCATAGGTGTAACAGGACATCTTTCAACACCCTGCATAATGTTCCACAGTCCTTTTGCAACTAGTACATGTCGCATCATATAAGCCCATAATGGGTAGTTGGTACCATCCAACTTATCCTCAACAGCCAACATACGAAATACATCACTGCTTTTAGCCATGGCCGGTGACTAAAATACCTTGATGCAGAAAATTGACTGTATCTCAAAAAGTTGAACGGAATTGCCCAGACGAGTTCTGCTAGACCTGTAGCAGACTTCGAGACGCTTAAATTGGCGAACAAAAACTGGTATATACCTTTGGCACAAAAGGACAAAATAGCCTGCACAAGCGCTGCAATAGTGCGTTCGGAGGCCGAAACGAGCTCAGATCGCGATTTCGGCACCACATAGCGAAGCTGTTTTGATCTTAGAAACACCCTGAGTATGCTCACCAAATTTCGTGTGAATCTGAGACTGCAAACGGAGGAGTGTCGACGGCGCCCTAGAAGAAGCGACGACCTGCTCTGATACCAATTGTTGGAGATAGACGTCTGCGAAAGCACGCGAACAGCACAAGGAAGAAGAAGCTTGGAGCACAAACACACAATACTGAATGTATTACTAGAGAATGTACAAAGATAAGTAGCCCATTAGAGCAATAGGTGTATATACAAGCCGGGGGAAAAAAACCTCCTAAAGAGGGAAAAAAGTGCCCCGGCGGTCCTAGAGTGTTCACACACATCACTACCTAAATATATGAACAAGGGTAGTTTGACTTTCCTGCATTCATTCTCATACCAAGAATCATTCTCATCAAAGATCACATCTCTAATTACCATAAATCCCTTATTGGTAGGGTTATAAAACTTGTAACCTTTTTTATTTAAATCATATCCAATGAAAATACATTTTTCAGCCTTGGGATCTAGCTTTCCTCTTACCTGTGAAGGAATGTGTACATATGCTACACACCCAAAAATTTTGCAGTGATCCAATGATGGTCTCTTACCATGCCATGCTTCATATGGTGTCATACCATCAAGTGACTTTGATGGTAACCTGTTTATGAGATAGGTGGCAGTAGAAACACTCTCTGCCCATAGATAGTTAGGTAATTTCTTCTCATTAAGCATAGATCTAGCTGTCTCAACAATTAACCTATTTCTTCTTTCAGCTACCCCATTCTGTTAAGGAGAGTACCTTGTGGTTATTTCCCTTTTGATGCCTCTGTCCTGCAAGAAGTCCTCAAATTCATTGGAGAAGTACTCACTTAGCCTCTTCAAATTCCTTCTTGTCTGATTTTCAACTAGTGCAAGATATTTCTTAAAACAATTAAATACCTCATCCTTGTGCTTCATAAAGTATAATAGAGTCCATCTGCTATAATCATCAATAAAAGACGCATAGTACCTTGAACCTGAGACTGAGGAGTCTTTGCTAGGTCCCCATACATCTGTGTGTACAAGCTCTAGATAGTCTTCATGCATATATCCTTTCTTGGAGAAGGGTAACCTGTGAGACTTACCAAATTAACAAGCACCACACTTGTAAATCATATGTTGCTTGGATACATTAGGTATCCCAAGCACACATTGTTCCCTGCACATTTGCTTCAAGGTCCTTTCTCCTATGTGCCCTGATCTCTTGTGCTGAATCTCAAGCTCTGAAAGTGTTTGATCTTTATAACTGTATAATGCAATGTTCTTTGTATCTTCCAACTCAAAAGTGAAAAGTCTACCTGATTTTTCTCCTTTAGCTATCCTTTTGAATCCATGTCTTGGGTCCTCCACATATGCTCCATATTGATTGAATCTGACCTGCAACCCTTTCTCTACAATCTGACCAACACTCATTAAGGTCTTTGTAATGGTTGGTACATAGAGTACCCTGCTTAACAAATTCTGATTACCATCACAAGTCTTCACATTTCCAACTTTAACTACAGAAGGCTTTGTATCATCACCTGTTTGGACTTGGTGTTTACCTTTTGGTTCCTCAAGATCAGAGCGTAGTGCAACATTACCAGCCACATGATTTGAACACCCTGAATCAATATAAAATAAGTGATCATCATTTGTACCTGACTTTGAAGTCACGTTCATGATCAAGAGAGAGTCATCCTGCTCCTCTATGTAGTTGTTGTAGTCCTTTCTGTTTCTGAATCCTCCTTGGTAGTTGCCATTGTAATTGTTGTTGTAGTTGTTGTTGTAATTGTTGTTGTGGCCTTGGTGTTGGTTGAACCTTCCTCTAGACTGTGAGTATCCACCTCTTTGGTAGCCTCTTCCTCTCTGATTTTTGTAATTCCTGTAACACTCATCTGTGGTGTGATTTGATAAACCACAAATGTTACATGGTGATGAGTTATAGGGTCTCCCCCTACCTTGCTTACCTCCTTTGCCCCTTCCTCTTGAAGATCTACCTCTCCCTGCATAGTTGGCTTGGGAGGTAGGGCCTTCATCTTCCACCTTCTTATTCTTGCCTTTATCCTTAGATTTCTTATCAGTGTATAGGGCAGAAGAGTTGTTACCTTTGGATGTATCTCCACTCTTGGTGAGCTTTGCTTCATGTGTAAATAGTTGTCCCATGAGAGTTGTAAGATCTGGAGTGTGCATGTCCATGTAGAGATCCATTGCAGTGGTGAAGCTTTCCCACTTGTCATCAGCCTTGATTCCATTGATTACCTGCCTTACAATTTGTTCTTCTTCAATCTCTTCTCCTATGCTTGCTAACTGATCTGCAACATCTTTGATCTTGTTCACAAATTCTGAAACAACTTGCTTAGGTTGCTTCCTTAGTGTTGTGAATTCAATCCACAACTGATTTTTCCTAGCCCTTGTGTTAGAAGAAAAATATGATGACAAGGTCTCCCAAGTCTCTTGGGAAGTCTTACAATTTCTGATATGAGGTAAAAGAAAGTTAGATATAGAGTTGAGTAAATAAGACCTTGCCAATGCATCCCTTGCACACCATGTGTTGAGTTTTTCTTGTTCCTCCTTGGTTGGCAAACCTCTTGCTTTGAATGAGGGCAATTCCTCATCTCCTGAGATGTATCCATAGAGACTCCTTCCTTGTAAGTAATTCTTCATCCTTAGAGATCAAGCTTGATAATTGTTCCTATCCAATTTGTCAATAAATGAAGGAAAACCATCTCCCATTTTACCTTATTTGCTCTGATACCACTGTTGGGAAAGATGGATGGATGATCCAGGAAACTGAGTAGGTACTGCTAAACCTGCTTTGTACCAGCCCTCTCTTGCTTTAGACTTGATTAGTAGACTTCCTTAGCTTTCCAATGACACCAAGAAATGGCCTATGTCCTTTGGAAATGATGTGTGCAATGATTGAATCAAAACAGATAACTTTGGAAGTCACAAATTCAAGAAAACCTTCTATTTTGGTCTTGACACCTGTTGAATGTTTTGCTCAGTGTGACCAGCACAGTAGCAATTGATAAAATTCCTTCTAGGGGTATTCAATTAACTTAGTAAGCTACCATTTGCAAGTGGAATGATGTAAAATGAAAAACTATACTCAGAGAAATTAATTTAGCAAACTTAGCTATACCCCCGACTTTTTAGGACTGTAGTAGAAATAGACCAGTGAGCACCTCGACGATGATTTCTCTGAATCTGCTGAATGGAATGTCTTCAATTTTTGACATCATGTAATAGACTTCAAGCTGAATCCAACAAGCTTTGAATCACTGAATTCAGAGTAGTATTGACTGCGATATGCCCTTGACAAGTTGACAGACTTTTGAGTAGACTAGCAGAGAGCACAGAGATGAATGATGTAAATGTATCTATTAGTTAGACCTTGTGTACAATCCCATTGGTATAGATAGCATTGCCTAATGGTGTAGAGAGGTGTAGGCTATGGTATAGTCCTCACACACACTCAATTACAGAAGAATGAAGCTCGGGAGTGAAGTGATCTACCCGCGACTTTTCCAAGTACATCTTTATAGGATATGTGCAAAAATTTGAATTCAAATTCAGCTTTTAGCTTCCTATGATCAAGGTCCTAAAAGTTTGGAGATATTCTCTCAATCAAATAGGCTACTTTTTCCACGACTCACTTTGGTAGGTGATTACAAAAGATTCCAAGTCATTTTGACTTTTACAAATGAGATAAAGTGGTAATTAACCACTAGCATATGTTCCTATGGTTCTTCATGTATGTAGAGTCTTCATGATAACTTCCAAGCCAAATGTGTAGGCTTGTAATTTACACCAACACTTATCCTTCTGCGTTTCCGGCAAAGGAGTTGGAAGATATCTTCATCATCATCTTCTTCGTCTTCGAGCACTTGGGCAGATTCTTCATGATACAAAATTGGAGCTCTTGGCGGGGGTTGCGCGGCTTGAATGACTGGGAACAGAAAGGTAATGATATGCGATAAACGTGAACGCGGAAGCTCTCCCTTGTTAACATGCTTAATAACCGTAACCCATTCACGGTGAATGCATCGGAAATAGAAGGAGGCAAAATTAACAGGCTCACGAGAAGCCATGTCAATCATAGAATAAAACGGGCGTGAAATCCCATAAGTACGTTTCTCTAAATTCAATATGGCAACTAAGAATTGTAATGCGGTTCGATCTGGATCAGGGCGACACAAGATGGCATACTCATTCAATGAGTGCCGTGGGAATCATTCTACCATAGTAGCAATAGGAAGGAGAGGACCATTCTCCACGCCTTTTATGGGCAAGCGGAATGCTGCAGCGAATGATGCTAATGTAATTATGACACGAGATGGTAAACATGTAATCGACCAACTCTGCTCAGTAGCAAAAATGGCGGTAATGGCTGCAATAATCTGTGCATAATACGGGTGACACTCCACTGAATGCCAAGGCAATTCAGCGAAGCTTAGCAGGCCGCGAATACGCAAGAACTCACTCACGTCATGAGGGAGTCCGTCACGGAAGGTAGCAAAATTAGCTAAAGCTTCCATGATGCGCACTCAAAATCACAAGAACACGAAAACACGACAAACACAGAAAACACAGAGCACTCAAAGCACACAGACAAAATAGCAATTAACAGCGAAAAGAAGAAGATTAAGTAGATACTCAGCAACGGGAGGCGATCGAAAACCCTAATCATCGTGCGGTATTGAGATGATAACCTTCATAATTATGGCGGGCATGCATGAGCAGAATCAATAACACAAGGCGGCGATTAATTATGATTATGTATCAAAACGAGGAGCTTATGGTCTTATTCAACTAACACGCAACAATAAAAAAAGAAAATAAATGACACGTGGAAAAACGAAGGACACGTCAGCGAGGATCAGGTGCAATTTAAATTTCCCAACCGCACGATTTGATTTAGCATTGTAAAATAGCACAAGTTGGCCCATCGTAAACACAGGAGTCTTGAGGAAACGATCATGAGTCCGGGGTTGCCGCAATTGAACTTCTTGAAGAGGGAGAAAGCTTTCCCAACGCTGTTCATCTAAGTTTCTGAGTGTTTCCAACCGAATGGCAAAGAGTCGTCGGGTAACAGCTTCTGATTTATGGCCATGCGTAAGCTTGGCACGACAATTTCCATAGGCGTGATTGCTTCCAACCCATAAGCAAGCTTGAAAGGAGTCAGTCCGGTTGCAACTTTGTATATAGTCTGATATGCCCATAAGACTGCAGGTAGTAATTGATCCCATCTTTCTGGTGATTCCACAATCAATTTGCGAAGCATACTTAACAGCGTCTTGTTGGTACTTTCAGCTAAACCATTAGCATCAGGATAGTATGGGGAACTGAATTTATGCAGAATTTGAAAATTATGCGTTAGTACTTTCATTAAATTGTTAGCAAAGTGTGTTCCTTGATCTGTCACAAGTTCCAAAGGTAATCCATAACGCGGAAAAACATCCTTCATCAGGCATTTTGCCATCGAAACAGCTGTAGCGGACCATAAGGCCCAAGCTTCTGCCCATCTGGTAGCGTAATCTGTGCAGGTCAAGATGTAAGGATCATTGGTAAGGGTCGCTGGTGGTATGATTGGTCCAATAAAATCAAGACCCCACTTCTGAAAAGGTTCTAAAGGGAATACAGGTTGTAGAGGAAAAAAGTGTCTCTGTAATGGCTATCCAGCCCGTTGACAAGTGTCGCAGTGCTGCACAAACTGAAGCACGTTTTTATACATGGTTGGCCACCAAAGCCCACTTTGTAGAATCTTTTGATGAGTGAAATCTGCTGCAAAAATGTCCACCGGAGGGTATCAAATGTGCCATAGTGATGACTGAGTTTGCTTCATATGGCAGAATGCAGCGAAGTAATACACCAGTGTGGTCCATATAGTACAACTGTCCTACCAGCAACCGAAATCGGCAACTATAAACTGCAATCTTCCGTCGCATAGCAGGAGGTGTATGAAGAGGAAGAAATCCATCAGTCAGGAAAGTTAACAACGTATCATAATAGGTAGGCTCCTAGGATGGTCGATAGAATCGTCACAAGCTGATTTAGCAGCGTAAATTACTGGTGTGGTATCATCAACGCCCATCGGAGCTTTGTCGAAATCCAACCGAGAGAGAAAGTCTGCTAAGGCATGGGTTGTACCCAGTCGATGAATCACTTCATAGTTGAACTCTTGTAGCAATAAGACCCAACGAGCCAAGCGACCACCTAAATGTTGCTGCCGGACCAGATATACAAGTGCAGCATGATCTACGTGAAAGGTGAATTTGCGGCCTAGCAAATAATTCCTCAATTTCTTTACAGAATATACCAACCGGAGACATTCTCGTTCAGTGACAGAATAATTCCTTTCTGCCGGAGTGAGTCGACGACTTGCATAGTAAACAGGCTGAAACCATTTATCCGTTTGCTGCATTAAAACACTACCCATAGCTATATCCGATGCATCTACAAAGACATGGAATGGGCGTTCCCAATCAGGAGGTTGCAAAATGGGAGCCTGCGTCAATAATCCTTTTAAACGATCGAATGCAGTTTAGCATTCGAGAGTCCATTTGAACTGTCGTGGAGTACTAGTCATTAGCCAATTGAGTGGTGTTGCTAAATGGGCTAGCCACCGTAGATGCCTGCCATGCCACCGGATTTGACCCAAGAAGTGCATAACCTCTTTCGGTGTTTTAGGAACGGGTGCTTCCAACACAGCTGCGACTTTGTCTGGATCAACTTGGATACCTTGTGCCGATATGATATGTCCAAGGAGTTTACCACAAGACACCGCAAAAACAAATTTTGCCGGGTTCAGGCAAAGTCGATATTCACGGCATTTCTCAAAACAACACCGTAAATGATACAGGTGCGCTGCAATCTTGCCGAATAAGGAGAAGTCATCTAAATAAACTTGCATAAAAGTGGTTAGGTAGGGTGAGAAAACTTCTTGCATACAACGTTGAAATGTGCTGGGAGCATTCCGTAACCCAAACCACATGACCGTACAAGCAAAAACACCCCAGTTTGTAATGAAAGTTGTTTTCGGTATGTCTTGTTCAGCCATTCTAACCTAGTTATAACCACTGTAGCCATCCAAAAAGGAGTACATCTCATTCCCGGCCACTCTGTCAAGCATTGTGTCAAGAAAGGGAAGGGGAAACGGATCAGGTACCGTGGCCGCATTCAATTTCCGGTAATCCACACAAATGCGTAGCTGCTTCTTTTTCTTAGGAACAATAACGATCGGAGATATCTATTCAGCTTGTTCTATTGGTACGATGAATCCCACCTTCAATAACCTATCAAGCTCTACTTTGACCTGTGCTGCATAATTGGGATTCGTGTGGTAGCTGGATTGTTTAATTGGCTTCACTTCCGGCTTAAGCACGACTCGATGTTGATAGATCCGCAGATCAAGACCCTTCATATTGCGGTAATCCCAAGCAAAAACATCAGAAAACTCACGCAGGAGTCGGATCAAATCTGCTTGAAATGCCTCGGACAACCCTGCCTTAATCTTCAGACGCGGGTTGCTTTCATCACCCAAATTATAGGTTACTAACTGGTCTTCCGAGACATAGAATTGACGAGGTTTCCCCGGATCGTCAACTGACTGTAAAAGTTGATGCAGAGTGGCTTCATCCATAGCAACATTATCATCTATATCTGTGTCTCCGGTTACAGGAATAACCGTACAGGCTGCCGGACTCCAGTTATCGGCTACAGTTTGAAGATCTATAGTACCTAAGGAAATCAGATCTTTATTGTTCATAAAAAATGCCTCTTCTTCGTCGTCAGATAAGCCATCCAACATGTGGACTGGCTCTGCTACATAGGGTCTGGCATGAAGTTTGCAGGGCTGAATGGCATCCAGTTTGACCACATATTTATGATGGGTGTCTTTAAAAGTCAGTTCTTGTGCTGACCAATCCTGTATAACTTTGGCTTGTTTCAACCATGGTCGACCGAACAGAAGATTATAGTCGAGGCTTGATTCTGGTAGTTCTAAGACTACGAAATTCATTTTAAGCGTGGTACCCTGCAAAGTAATGGGGATATTCCTTACGAGTCCCACCACATGGACTCGGGATTGATCTGCCATTCTGACAAAGAATTGAACGGGCTCAATTTGAGTCCACCCTAACTTCTTGCAGAGAGCTGCAGTTTCTATATTCACACCGGAACCGCCATTGATTAACACTTGCGTAATCTTGTGATTTTTATGCCACACAGTGATTAAAGGGACAGAATGATCCACCGTAGAGTCAGTTTTCGGTTGTATTGTTGCAGTCGCCGGCGTATTGGACAATTCAGGGCTGACCTGTTGCTGGAATTGTTGCCTAACTTCGGGCACCAGAGCGAGTAGTTGCCCCAAAGGAAGTGTAATTGAAGCCTTCGAGAGAATATCCCATACTTGGTCTGTTGGAATTGCATTCTTCACTGGTTCCGATGATGATTCTCTTGTTACTGGAGTAGAGTCTTGTTCATGCGCTCTCACATTTGGCAGGGGAACCTGTGTCACCGAAATTGGATCGGGGAACACGGTAGGCTATTTGGCGGTCCATTGACTGGCTTTGGTATACATTCGATGCTGTTCACGGATGCCAGGTTCAAAGACCTCAGCTGAGGGTTGCAACTGCTTACCGGATCTTGTCTAGACCACTGCTGCTTGCGATTCCACTGGGGAGATATAGACCATGTTGGTCATCGGGTTTTGACGCTCTTTCTTTCTTTTATCATATTCGGCTGCATCCTTGCAAAATCTCCGGATGTGGCCAAGTTCACCGCAAAAGTGACATTGAGGTGGTGGCAAAGAAGTATTTTCCGGTGATGTACCTGCCTGCCAGCGATTTGTATTAAAGTTGGTATTTCATTGTCCTCGGTAATTCCTGTATCCTTGCGGTTGATTGTTTCACATCTACGGTGGCACGTAGTGGGTTGCTGGCTGTCTTAGTTCCTGTATAATGGCATTTACAGCTGCTTGTCCCTGCACTTTAGCATTATACACATAATTTTTGATTGAGTGTCCAGTGATATTACAGATGGCACAATACATCTGATTAAGGGCACAGGTGGCACTGGTGTGCCCGGGATTTTTGCACTTAGTGCAATACATCTGTTTAGTCGGATCATCGGTAACGTTTTTACTGGCCTTCAACCACTCCAAGTCTTCGGTGAAACCTCCAACCTTATGCTCTAGTTGTAGGGCCATTGCTATAACAACATCCAATGTCATAGCTCCCACACAGCGGATGATCATGATTTGCCTTAGCTGTGGGGTTAAACCATTAATAAACCACTGGGTTATAACATCATCCGGTAAATTAGCATGTGCCGGAGGCAATTGTCTTAAATGAGTTCTAAATAATGTGGCATATTCCTGAACAGTCTGATGCGGCTTCTGTCTATTGTTCTGCAAGTAATCAAAGATTTCGGCAGGATTTTTCTTCAACCGGAACCTCTGTAAAAACGCATCCCTTACCGCCTCATAGGTAACAAAATGGTTGATATCATACTCTGTTAACCATCGAGTTGCTTCATTGACTAATGTTGACTGAAATACGATGGCCTTGTATGCCGGATCGGGTGGATGGTTTAACACTGCATAACTTATTTCAAAGGTGCGTACATGAGCATCAGGATCGTCACCTGGAAATCCACCGAACTTTGTGTAAGTTACCCCTGTTGGAACCGGTTGCAGTGGAAGGGGCTATTGCTATTGCTGCTATTGTTGTTGCTGTTGTTGTTGCTGTTGCTGCTGACCACTCATAGTGCTAGTCGTGGTACCGTTGTTATCTCTTGAGTTCTGAGGTGGCGTTTCTTCACCTTCAGAGTCTGTATGGTCAGACTGTTCACCTTCCGGCTTGACAATAGCGTTCAGTCTCTTACGGATCTCCAAATCGAAGAACCTATCCTCAGTCTGGCGATCCCACTTGTCATTACCGGAGTGTCACCGCAATGTCTTTTTATTAGTAGATAAGTCGATACATCTCTTCACACGAACTTTCGGTTCGTGCCGAATAGGAAACCTTTCAATTCGTGCGGGATAAGAAAATACAGGAACAATGAAAATACAAAATGCCAATCCGGAGGCTTACAGATGGTACCAACTACCCGTTATGGGCTTATATGATGCAACATGTATTGGTTGCAAAAGGACTACGGAACATTGTAGAGGGTGTTGAAAAATGTCCTATCACACCTGCAACCGTTACAACTACAGGTACTAAAGCTGATGCAGAAGTGTCAAAGATGATGATCATATTCTGCATATTCATGATCGTGCTGTGGTTTCTATTTCACCTACTACAAAGCAATTTTTTTGGGATGGCAGAGATGCCCAGGCACATACATTGATAGCTTTGTCTATCAAACGTGCCATTATTCCTCACATTTTCTCTTGCAGAACAGCTAAGGATGTTTGGGATACACTTACCACATTGTAGCAAGCTAGGAATGAGGCTCGTGTTGCTTACCTCTGAAAACAGTTGGAAAGTGAGCACATGAATGAAGGTGATTCTATGGATAGTTTTCTAACAAAGATGAAAGACTTGAAGGAACAATTGATTTCTGTTGATAAAGTTATACTAGATAGCTCACTTGTGCAGACCGTTCTAAATGGTCTTCTTGATTCATATCAAAGTTTTGCTTCTACTCTTCGGTTGATGATGAAAGGCAATCCAAATGCCTTGTCATTTGAGGAGTTAGTCTCTTTTCTATTGCAGGAAGATCAGTCGAGGTAGAACAAGTCCATTATGCCTGTTGTAGATCAAGCGTTCCTGGCTAGTCAAAAGGGCAAAGGAAAATGGAGCTCTTCAACTAGTAAGCATAAATATGCTAATTCTACACATTCAAAGAAGGAAGACAAAGATGAGAAGAAATCAAAAAAGCAGAAATTGTTTTGCAAGTACTGTAAAGTAAATGATCATATCATAAAGAATTTTCCTAAACTCGCTACAAAAGAGGAAAAGAAAAAAGAGGCTGGAATGGTTGTTGCGGAGGCCTCTACTCCAAAAACAGAGTCTGCTAACCTTGTGCAGGATGAAGAATGGGCATTTACTACTGTTTGTAGTTTTGACCCATCTTCTCATGAGCAGTGCATGTCTACAGTAGACTCAGATGTTTGCCAGTACTTTGATAGTGGGGTGACCAAACATATTACCTCGCAGGGGAGTTTCTTCTCTTCACTTGAGCCTGTCCCTATAGGGAATACTGTCACATGCGCCAACAACTCCTCTTATCCTATCATGGGAGTTGGTAAGATCATTCTCACTATTGCTGATGATAGTTCTTTCACTTTGTCAGATGCTTTATTTGTGCCAAGGATCAAGAAGAATATGTTATCAGTTTCTACATTAGCCAAGATTGGCTTGGTTGTGAAATTTGTTGATGACAGATGTACAATTCATGACCTATCAAATGGCAATGATATTATTGCTTTTGGAATTTTATGTCATGGTTTGTATAAGCTCATAGACTATGAAAAATCAGTGACTGATTTGGCATGTGCAGTACATGATTCTCATGCTATATTAGATGCAAAGCTTTGGCATGCATGCTTTGGTTGTCTGGACTTTGCTAGTTTGCTAGGCCCACAGAAATCTGAAATGGTGTTCGCTTTGCCCAAACTTGAGGCACTCCATAAACATGTATGTGAAGGCTGTTTTTTGGGCAAAATGCAATGTTCCTCATTTCCAAAAGATGGTTCAATTTGGGCTACTAAAAAATTCCAGCTTGTTCATAGCAATGTTTGTGGTCCTATGCAAACACCTTCTTTTGGAAATTATCTTTACTTTGTGACTTTCATTGATGATTTTTCCAGGCATGCATGGGTAGATCCACTCAAAGCAAAGTCAGAAGTGTTTACGTGCTTCAAAATAGTTTCTAATTTTGGTTGAAAATATGTCAGCATGTAAAATGGGCACCCTCCATTTTGATTGAGGGGGGAATATATGTGTTCTGATTTTAATGCATTTCTGGTTGAACGTGATATAAAACACTAGTGTACAATTCTGTATACACCTCAACAAAATGGAGTTGCTGAATGGAAGAACATGTCACTCATGGAGATGGCGAGGTGTATAGTCAAGAGTCGGGCCTTACCACATAGTTTCTGGCTTGAGGTTGTTATGTGTGCAGCATATGTACTTAACAGGTGTCCCACTAAAGCACCACATTCTATCACTCCATATGAGGCTTGGCATGATCGCAAGCCATCTATTGCTCATTTGCATGTTTTTTGTTGTATGGCATATGCATTAGTGCCCAAACAACATCACAGAAAATTGGATGATAAAGCACTAAAATGTATTTTTGTTGGGTAGAGTTTTGAAAGTAAAGGCTATCCTCTATATCATCCACAAACTAAAGGCATTTTGGTTAGCCGTGATGTTGTTTTTGTGGAAGATGTTATTCAGCCATTGCTTTCATGTACTAAGGAGACATTTGTTAGCTCCAAAGACATGTGTGATACTTTGCTGCCTCTTTTTACTGCTGGAAAATCTAGTGCTGGTCCTAATGAGGCAACTTCTCACCCTTTGCAGGTTTCATGTGATGATACAGATCATTCCATTTCTGATGCAGATTTACCTGACGCACTTGCTGATGAGAGAGCTATGAGCCGTCGGAATGTAATATGTAATCCTGAAAAGTCGCACGCATACCGAAAGGGCATAGTGCAATAGTTATAACTTTTTTATTAATAAAAGAAGCATACGTGCACAGAGGGTAGGTCATCGCCGGATTGTTGGTCTGGGCAAATGCATGAAGTGGAGCGCGCATTACGGATATTTGGTGTACCCTGAGTAGTCTGCATCTCTGTCTCTCTGTAATTAAATTCAATAATGTATTAAGGATTGATGAAGTATTAAGTTAAGCGATATTACGGTGGAGTGACGAAATTGTGCAGTTAAGTGTCTAGTGTTGAAGTATGTTGTAATGCGCATGCAGATAAGTAGTTGAAGAATAATTTCATTCAGCGCGTTAAGTCGGTACAGTAGTATAAGTTGAATTTGTAGAATTTGGGAAAATACAAACAGGGCCTCTGTTTTACAGACCCCTAACCATCCCAAGAACCCAGATTTGATAAAGAGATTAAACAACAGTTAACACTGGCACCGTCTGTGGGAAATGGAGTAGCCAGTTGAAGAAAAGGTTAAGAAGCGAAGAAGAATCCTTTGATATATGCCGGTAACACGTTCCGGTGAATCGTATCCCAAACACCGAAGTGATCCATATCCTTGGGCAGTTCCGAATTTGTTAGCAACACCCTCTGGTGGTAGAAGTGAAGAACAATTAAGTTTAGTTGCAGAAGGATCAGTCCAACAAGCTAGTGGCAATTCCGGTGGCAGTTTTGTACTGTGCAGAAGCAGTTTGGTAGAAGTAATCCGGTGTGTTTCGATGATAGTCCGGTACATTCTGAAGACAGTACGTTAGTTTCTGGTGGTATTACGGTGTTGTACGGTGATAGTTCAGCGTTATTCGATGACAATTGAGTAATCTTTGGTGATAGTTCGATATTGTCCGATGATAATTTGGTGCTCTCCGGTGATAATGCGGTGATTTTTGGTGATAGTGCGTTATTGTTTGACAAGAATTTACTGCATTCACCATTTTTAGGTGCAAGTTTAGCCAATTTCGACACTAAGGTTGAGAAAGGGCTATTAGATGTTGAGCTATGTAATCGGTTCAGAGATATTTTTGGACCGGAAAATTGGCAAAGTGACCATACAGTCTAGGGACATCAGGAAATCCGGCCCCAAAGTTCAGGCAATATGAGTAGTTCATAGCAACAACAACAACAACAACAACAACAACAACAATAACAACAGCAACAACAGCAGCAAGAGATTATTCCACCGCGTCCGGTGCCAGCTGGAGTCACCTACACAAAATTTGGAGGTTTTTCGGGAGATGATCTTGACACTCATGTGCAGACATTTAAAATTAATTATGCAGTTTTGAATTACCCAACAGACCCTGCTTATAAAGCCATCATGTTCCATTCAATCTTGGTCAATGAAGCTGCTCGCTGGCTAACCGAATATGACTTAAATCATTTCTAGCAGTATGATGATGTGAAGGATGCATTTCTGCAACGATTTCGATTAAAAAAGAACCCAACAGAAATCTTTGATTACGTGCAGAATAATAGGCAGAAGCCACACTAGAATGTACAAGACTATGCCACTCTATTTTGGACTCATTTACAACAGTTACCACCAGCGCATGTCAATTTACCAGACGACGTCATTACTCAATGGTTCATAAACGGATTAAATCCCCAATTGAAACAGATTATGATCATACGATGTGTGGGAGGAATGACCTTGGATGTCGTAATCGCTATGGCGTTATAGTTAGAAAATAAAGTGGGTGGTTTCACTGAAGATCTAGAGTGGTTGAAGGTGTCCAAGCATTCAAACCAGGATCCTCTGAAACAAATTTACTGTACTAAATGTAAAAACACAGGACACACTAGCTCAGCATGCACTGTGAATTAGATGTACTGTGCTATTTGCCACACCACGGACCATACTACGGAGACTTGTCCTTATAACGCAAAGGTACATAGTAGAGCGGCTGTCAATGCTATCATTCAAGAAGAAGGGCAACCGGCCAGTCACTACCTACCACCACAAATGAGGAATACTCCTTACCAAGGATACAAGAATTATAGAGGCACACAGTCAACTAACTTTGGACAAACTCAGTGGAATGCGGGTACAGCAAGTGAGGTGCATCTCTTCCACCACCTAAATGTCATTTTTGCGGTGAAATAGGGCATATCCGTAGGTACTATAAAGATGCGGCTGAGTACGATAAAAAGAAAAAGGAACGACAACACCCGATGGCGAACATGGTGTACATTTCAGCACTCGACACTCAAACGATAGCAGTGCAAACACGCTTCGAAAAGCAATTATAGCCAGCTACAGAGATTTTTGAACCTGGAATTCGTGAATAGCAGAAGGTCTTTACTAAAGCAAGTAAGTGGGCAACCTAGGAACAAAATATTTTTCCTAACCCAGTTCCAGTAACGCAGCAAAGCATACCACACGCAATACCGAAAGGCAGAAATCTGACCCAATTAGTAGCAAACTCCCCACCGGACACCGTACCGAAAATAGCAAAATTTGATCCGGTGTGGGATGTCTTATCCAAGGCATCCATTACGCTACCATTGGGACAATTATTGGCTTTGGTTCCTGGCGTGTGCCAATAGTTCCAGCAGAAGGTCAGTCCAGGAAATTCATGTGCCCCTTCGATAGCAACAATCCAGCCCGAACTTGATCCGACAATGGATCATATGGTGCCCTTGATTATAGTCTGCGGTTCTGGTGTAAACATTGCAACAGCAGCACTTTGTCAACGGATGGGATGGACAAAAATTGAACTTGTCCAATTTTTTGTCCGAATGGCTGATCAATCCCGAGTTTATCCTGTGGGATCGGTGTGAGATATACCTATTACTCTCCAAGGAGTTGTCTTTAAAATGACCTTTGTTGTTATGGAATTACCCGAATCCAGCTTGGATGACCATGGTTAAAGCAAGCTAAGGTAGTTCAGGATTGGTCAGCACATGAATTGATTTTTAAGAATAACCATCGTAAATATGTCGTCCCACTAGACGACATGAAGCCTTGTGACTTGCATGCACGACCATATGTAGTCGAACCTATACACATGTTGGATGGCCTTTAAGATGATGAAGATGAAGCTTTTCTTAAAGTGAATAAGGATCTGATGGCACTCGGAATTGTGGACTTACAAACGGTTGCAGATAACTGGAGTCCGACGCCTTGTACGGTCGTACCATTGACCAAAGCGCTTGAGCAAAGTGCAGCACAGACTTTGGATGATACGACGCTCCAACAATTGCTTTAGCCAGTTGATGATTTGACCATGACCCAGTAGTTCTACGTACCGGAAGACCAATTGGTTACCTGCAACTTAGGTGATGAAACTAATCCACGACCAATGAAGATGAAGGCGGGACTATCAAAGACCTTCGAGGATAACTTGCTGCAGTTACTACCTGAATTCTCTGATGTGTTTGCATGGGATTACTAGGATAGGAAGGGGTTGGATCCGCATATCTATCAGCATTGGGTTATGTTGAAACCAGATGCTCAGCCTATTAAACAACCCAGCTATAGGATGAATCCTCACTATGCGGCCCAGGTCAAAGCAGAATTGGATCGATTGTTGAAGGTTGGGTTTATTGTCCCTATCGAGCATGCGGAGTGGATTTCCCCCATTGTCATAGTCCCTAAGAAGAATAAGCAATTAAGGATATGTGTGGACTACAGGAAATTAAATGCAGCAACAGTACCTGATCCATTCCCTTTGCCGTTTCTGGACACAATGTTAGATGATGTGGCAGGTCGCGAGATGTACTCCTTTTTGGACGGTTATAGTGGTTATAACCAAGTACGAATGGCGGAGCAAGACATTCCAAAGATAGCATTTATAACCAATTGGGGTGTCTATGCGTGTATAGTGATGTGGTTTGGTCTGCGAAATGCTCCAAGTACGTTTCAGCGTTGTATGCAGGAGGTTTTCTCTCCTTATCTAACCACATTCATGAGAGTTTACTTGGATGACTTCTCCTTATCCAGCGATACTTCGGCGCATCTATCCCATATTACAAGCGCCGAATTGGGAATTATCATTTCATGTCTTTGTGGATGCATCCAACATTGCAATTGGTAGTGTGCTGATGCAGCAAACGGAAAAATGGTTTTGTCCAATGTATTATGCGAGTCGCAGAGCGCAATTATTTAGTCACTGAACGTGAATGTCTCGGATTAGTGTATTCGGTGAAGAAACTTTGGCATTATTTACTGGGATGTCGCTTCACCTTTCATGTTGATCATGCAGCCTTGGTGTACCTTGTTTGCCAACAGCATTTGGGAGGAAGACTAGCAAGATGGGTCTTGTTGCTCCAAGAGTTTGATTATTCAGTAGTACATCGACCAGGGTCTGCACACGCACTTGCTGATTTTCTATCTCGCTTGGATTCTGGTGAACTTCTGGAAGGAGTTGATGATACGACACCTGCTATCTATGCAACTGAGACATGGATGTCCTCCTGGCATGACCTCTCCTGGTGCTCGTCGAAAACTGGCCATGTATAGTCGACGATTTCGGCTAATTGTAGGGTAGTTATATTACATGGATCACTTGGGAGTGCTGCTCAGATGTGTTCCACCACACGAAATCGCTTCAATAATCTCAATGGCTCATTCGGCCCCAGCTGGAGGTCATTTTGTAGTGGACCTAACCCACCGGAGGATTCCGCAAAGTGGCTTATGGTGGCCTACTATGTACTGAGATGTGACCAAGTATGTGCGATAGTGCAATGAGTGTTAGCGGTCGGCTCAATCTTTACAGAGACATTACTTTCCGCTCCAAACCGTTTTGCCTCTCGAACCTTTTCAAAAATCGGGCTTGGATTTTATCGGACCAATCACACCTCCTATGACACTTACCAGTAACAGATATATTCTTACCTTCACAGATTATGTGACTCGATGGGCCGAATCTTGGGCTCTACGATCCGCCACAGCGGTTGTGGTTGCTAAATGCTTGATGAAAGATATTTTTCCACGCTATGGTTTACCTTTGGAGATTGTGGCTGATCAAGGTACACACTTTGCAAACACATTAATGCAAGTGCTTACTCATACCTTCCAGATTGTGCATAAGTTCAGTTCTCCCTACTATCCATGAGCGAATGGACTCGCTGAGAGCACCAACAAATCTGTATTGAACATCTTAAAGAAACTGGTATTAGATTGCCCGGAGAGATGGGACCAATTCCTACCTGTCGTATTATGGGCTTACCGTACAACATATAAAGTGGTGACCGGAACAACTCCCATCAAGTTGGCTTATGGTTTGGAGGCGATTGCTCCTATGGAACTAGTGGTTCCTAGTCTGCGAGTGGCATTAGAGCAGAAATTACCATCAGAAGAATCTTTCCCTTTTGGATTGGAGGCTTTACGGTCCCTGGATGAACAACGCCTTGAGAGTTTTCTGGTGTTGCAGGAAGTTTAGCTCAGACAAGCAAGAACTCACGATCATTTCCTTAAAACCCCCGTGTTTACCATCAAGCAATTAGTGCTCTTTTATAATGCTAAATCTAATCGATTGAGCCCTTGCATTGTTGTTACACTCAGTACAGTCGCTGAGGGATTCCGTCTCCCTCAGGAGGGGTTGGTCAATGGCCCTCTCCTTCCTATGGCGATAATGAAGGAACTCTTTCCCCGGCACTCATCTGATGAGTTTTCCATTTTATGTCGACCTGAACTGGTGTGCACTTCACTCCAGTTCCTAGTAGCTACCCTAAACCTCCAAAAATGCACTTACGGCATCTCTCGCCCATTTTACTCCATGATCGACACTACATCACGAGAGGCCATCAACTTCACTTCATTCTTTTTCTAGTGCATTTACCGTGAATGCCAAGCCATTTCTAAACAACTAGCCAAGAATGAGATCCCTCAGACTCGATTGCTGCACTTGCTCACCTTTCTCCTTCCGGTGATTCAAGCAGAGCAACCACCCCTAGTGAACACTCTGCTATTACATGAGGAGTCTACACAGATGCTGGAGGATGATGATGATGATGAGGATCTTCTCCACTCCTTCTAGCGCAAAAACGCACTCGCATCAGCCCATCCCAAAGTCAAGTGCAGGAATCAACCACTGTCCAAGAGGTTGAAATTTTTCATGACACAACCACTTCATTATAGGTAGCATGCGATATTAAGATGGAGTGATGAAATTGTGTAGTTAATTGTCTCGTGTTGAAGTATGTTGTAATGCGCATGCAAATAAGTAGTTGAAGAATAATTTCATTCAGCGCGTTAAGTCAGTACAGTAGTATAAGTTGAATCTCTAGAATTTGCGAAAATACAAACAGGGCCTCTGTTTTACAGACCTCTAACCATCCCAAGAACCCAGATTTGATAAACAGACTAAAAAACAGTTAACAGAGCTCTAGAATTTGGGAAAAATACAAACAGGGCCTCTATTTTACAGACCCCTAACCATCCCAAGAACCCAGATTTGATAAACAGATTAAACAACAGTTAACAAAGCTGATAATGAACAGACAAAAACTATGCCAAAATGGCTAGTGTAGACTTTGCATGACAACAAATTAGATGCAACCTCTATCATATCGTACTTAATCAGGCTCTCATAATGCCTCTTTTGCATCAGATTGCTATGCTATGGATGCCTCTAGTCTCTGTAATCAGACTGAACCTATTTCATTTGATGAAGCACAAAATTTTGAACATTGGATGGCTACAATGCAATCTGAATATGATGCTATAATGAAGAATGGTACTTGGTCTTTATGTGACTTGCCTCCTGGCAAGAAGGCCATTGGCACAAAGTGGGTGTACAAGCTAAAGCATAAACCTGATGGAACAATTGACAGGTATAAGGCTAGGCTTGTTGCAAAGGGTTATGCATAGGAAAGAGGCATTGATTTTGATGAGACCTTTGCACCTACTTGCGGAATGACTATTTGTAGCATTTTTGCACTTGGAGCTCATCATGGTTGGAATGTACATTAGTTGGATATCAAAACAACATTTTTGAATGGTGACTTGCATGAAGTGTATGTTTTTAAGCCCCGTGGCTTTGTGCAGAAAGGGCATGAGAACCACGTGTGCAAGTTAAAGAAGGCAATATATGGTTTAAAGCAAGCACCACATGCTTGGTATGAAAAGAGACATGCCTATCTGATTACACATGGTTTTGAGAATAGTCCAAGTGAAAGCACCTTATATGTTAAGTGTGCTAATGATGTACTTCTGATCATTGTGGTTTATGTTGATGACATGCTGCTCACTGGTCCTCATGAGAGGCATATTGCTGAATTTAAGGCTGATTTGCATGCCTCATTTGAGATGTCTGATTTGGGGCATTTGCATCACTATTTGGGCATTCAGTTTATGCACGTTGATGCTGGAATGGATTTGTGTCAAACAAAATATATTGAGACATTATTGTAGCATTTTGGCCTTGAAGAATGTAAACCTATTGCCACTTCTATGGAAACAGGTTTACGATTGAGTCTTCATGATGTTGGAGATGCATTTGATGTTGTTCTCTATCAGTAGGCTGTTGGATGCTTAATTTACTTATGCATTACTCGACCAGATATTCAATTTTTTGTCTCACGGATGAGTAGGTTTATGCATTGTGCAGGTGTCAAGCATTCGCAGGTAGTTAAACACATCTTTCGCTACTTGAGTGGTACCGGGTGACTTGGGTTGTTTTATCCCAAGGGGGGATCACTACCACCAGATTTTCATGCTTTTTCTGACTCTGACTGGGCTAGTTGCTATGACAATCATGTGTCCATCAGTGGTTTTTGCTTCACGCATGGTAGCTCATGCATATCCTGGCTGAGCAAGAAGCAACCTACTATGGCCACTTCCAGTTGTGAGGCTGAGTATAGGGTAGCTTTCACGGTGACTATTGAGTGTGTGTGCCTCATACACCTTATGGCTGATTTGGGTGTTGGTCAGTCTTGTACCACCACCATCTTCACTCAAAATCAGAGTGCATTGGTAGTTGCAAGGAACCTTGTGTTCCATGCTCACACCAAGCACATCACTATGTTAGGGAGAGGTTCTCTGCTGGAGAGATCAGCTTGGCATATGTGCCCACACAAGAGAACATTGTAGACCTTTTCAAAAAGGCTCTGCCTCGGGAGAAGTTTGAAGCTTTTCACAAAGCTTTAAGCTTACTTCCTTTTGTGGAGTGATTTCCACATAGCTTGGAACTTCCTTATACATGAGTGTTGCAGAGCAAAGAGGAGCACAAGGCAGAGAAAAAGACGGGCCCCAAAATTTTCCGATTTGGACACCTCATTTTTGTATTATAACCATTCTTGTAACATATTTTCCATTGTAAATGCACTAGAGGAGTCCTCTAGATGCATCCCCACAGAAGATTAGTAGCTTACCCATGTAAATTAGTAGGAAGTTAGCCTTTTAGTGAATAAAGTGCCGGTCTCTTGTGTGAAAGGACCATTTTTAGGGCACATGTATATAAGTCATATTGTGACTCTTTGTAAGCACTTTTGGCCATTGTGAGAATCAAGAGCACAAAATTTCGAATTTGTGTCTTCTCCTCTCTGTATCATCTTCTTTCTGAGCTTGTATGCATGTGTGTTGCTTGAAAAGAGTGTTAGGAAGTGTTGTCTATCCATGAAAGTGTTTGTTTGCTGTGGTTAAGGTGTGTGTGAAGTGTAGGAAGTGCTGAAGTGTAGGAAGGTCATTCCCATGACTCAGTATTTTGCTCATAACTTGAATTAGAAGTGTCAAAAGTGAATGGTATTTTCCATTGGATGCGTCTTCTCGAGAGCTTCAAAATACATATGCTATTCGCTATATTTGGAGTTCAGAGCTGAGAGAAAAGCTCAATTTACTGTTGGCTGTTGCACCAAGTATCACGACACTTTGACTGGTAGTTGAAGATTGTTTGGATTAGTCTTAGCTTTGTTTACACTCTTTGGGAAACTCATGTGTGTTGATCGTCATTTGAATGCATGTCTTCATACACTCGGCTAGGTTTTGATACTCATCGGATTGATAAATAAAGCGTGAATCCCCACTATATGCACTTGAAGGGGATTGAGGTATAGTCTCTTTCTCCGCAAGTCCCTAGATTGGATCTTAGGTACACACATTTTTGGCGCCGTTGCTGGGGAATATCGAATCAAACCGAGGCATTCGTGTGATGGTAAGTAGTTTTTTCCATTGAAGCAAGTAGAGGAGCTGTGAATTTCTCTTCTTTGGTGAGTCACATTCACCCGCACTTATTACTTCTCACTCTTGGAGTGTGTGTAGTAAGTTGTTAGCCTAGGGAAGTGAGTGGAGTGAGTAGAGTAGGAGGAAGAAGGGAGTAGCTAGGAGGTTCAAACAGCCATTAGCCTTAGATGTGTTGAGTCCTTGTAGTTAGGAGAATTTTTCAAAAGGTATAAAAACCAAAAAGTGTCATTTTTCAAGTCGCTTGTTTCCTAAGCAAGTATCGTAGAAGCAAGCCATCGAGTATCGCCTTCGGGAAACGGAGTGATTTGTGCTGCGCAGGCTAGTAGGAGTGGTCGAGAAGTGGAAGAAGAGTTACCAAAGTGAGTACTTTAACCTTCTACTTATCAGTGCGAACTAAAAGAATCATCTCAGTAGAAAGACCTGTGGTAAGTATCATGAAAGTTAGGCAAGGGTAAAGGGTGAGTATATTCTATGATACAGGCTGAGAGAAGAGGGTAGAGGCAGTCTAAGGATATGTGTATGTACTCAAAATTAAAAAAACACTGACAAAAAATTGGAAAAAGGCCAAGTATGGTGTTCACCCGCGGTTGAGATATCACGATACCTAGGTATCATGAACTCCTATGGTCGAGTATCGCGATACTTGAACTGGTCGAATATCGTATCTCGTTGAGAAATCTTCATGATACTTGTCATATATCGCATATCGTGAAATTCAGATCACGATACTGGTCGAGTATCGTCTATCGTGAATCTCCGATCGCGATACCTGTGCAATATCGTGTATCGTGAGGGTAACTCTTCGCGATACTTGTCGAGTATCGAGTATCGTTGGAAAATTTTTCACGATACTTGTCAAGTATTGTATATCGTGAAAACCAGATTGTGATACTTCTTGAGTATCGTGTATCGTGAGTCTCTGATTGCGATACTTGTTTGATATCATGTATCGTGGAGGCGACTTTCCCGATACCTGACAAATATCGAGTATCGTCGGGAATTTTCTCGCGATACTTGTTGTGTGTCGAGTATCGTGGACATTTTCTGGTGGAGTATCGTGTATCGAGTTCATGAAGTATCGAGTATCGTGGACTCCAAGTATCGTATATCGTGTTTCCTGAAGTATCGTGTATCAAGTTTTTGCAGATATCGTGTATCGTGTCCAGTCAAGTGGTCGAGTATCGTGTATTGTTTTACTCAAATATCGAGTATCGTGACATACTCTGTTTGGGTGAAGTATCGAGTATCGTGGACTTTTTTGGGGTCAAGTATCGTGTGATGTGGGTTCATTGTCAGTCTTTTTCCAACCAAATTTTCCTCTAGAATTCAGACCCTCACGGAAAGAACTCTAGGAGCAAGAGGTTGGCTAAGGGTAATCAGAGCTTTTAAGTGAATGAACCTAAGGTCTGGAAGAACCCTAGGAAGCCAAAGAAGTGTAATCTCTTCAGTGGGAAGTGTAGCTGAACCCAGTAGCCACTCACATTATTCTGAAACCTCCAATGCGTCAGAGGAAGAAATTCCCATGGCTTCCGAGGATATGCAGAACACTGTACCAATGATTGGCATGATGTCAATTATTGAAGGTGAATATCGGACCTCGTTAGAATATGTGAACACCAACCAAAATGAGATACCTATCTACCTAGATGGTCTAAACCGATCAGTGGCCAGACTAAGGAAAGCTACAAATGCTTACGTAGTGCCTAGACCAACAGTTAAGTATGCAGGAGGAATTTATATGGACAAGAGAGATATCCAATATGTTGTTACAGAACACCCAGAAAACATCAACGAACACGAGGAAGAAGGTAATGCTCATAACCCTAATGCAGAGGGACATGAAGAACAAGTGACCACTCCCAGACGGAGATCTACTATTGTTAGGGTTTGGAGAGGAGACCTGGTTCCCCAAGACGATTCCTTAATGGATGTCTATTTGATCAATGGAATGGAGCATCTCCTTAGAGCCCACTCTTCATTATGGGAAGTAGCCCCTAACCGAGTTACTGTCTATGAGTTACAAGATCTTGAATTCCCCATCATCATCACATATTTGGACAAAAATCATAGGAGATACTGGCCTCTAACAGAGTTAGAAAGAGCAGGGTTGAAGTATCAGAACATTCCGATGTTCCCTCCTAGGGATCAAGCTACTACTTCTCAGAACCCTCAAGGAACCTTTCAAGATAACTCATATCAACAGTCAGGACAAACACAACAAACACAAATCTTGGTGAGACCCCATGTGCAGTTTGCTATGCCAGCAAATAACCCTAACTATCGGCCTTAGCCACCTATTACCCAAGGAATAGAATCCATGTCCCAAATAGACCACCTGTGGTAAGAGGACATGGTATACCGATAGGAAGACCAGTTTTCCCTGTGATGCCTAGACCACCTGAGGCATGAAGAAGATTAAGACCCATCCAAGTCGCTAAATGCATGAGAAACCATTATGATGGCTCTAGTGAACATTACAATCATATAGCGGAATTTAAGCAAGTAATCAGAGCTGAACAAGTGGAAGATTTTTTGATCCAGTATGAATCTTTTGGTCTAACCTTGATAGACACAGCTTTAGCTTGGTTCCAACCATTAGACCCTAATAATTTTCAAAACATGGAACAAGTCTATCAAGAAATGATTGAAGAATTCACTAAGTCTGGGATTAAAAACAACTAGTCATCATTGATCCATAGCTTTAAGCAAGCTCCGACAGAATCAGTGAGATTGGCAGCAAGAAGATTCAAGCAGTATGTGGATAGATGCCTTGTTGAAGAGAGACCCACTCAAAACAAGATGGTGTCATTGTTCTTGGAAGGGTTAGTGAATGGATCATTAATATCATTAGTATATGTGAAAAGAGTTCAAACTTTGCAAGAGTGTATGAAAGAATGTATCGACCTAGAAGACAATCTAGCAGAAGACCTGAAAATACTGTTGAAAAAGAAGGAGCAAGCTTAGTGGATAATTTTGGTAATTTGGATATTCCAAATGAGCATAAATACTTGGATAAAGGTAAAGCCACGACTCCTTATCCATTAGGAGTAAAAGGAAACATCAAAGGGCACTCAAGGGAGTTTGAAGATCAAGAAGAATCCATTGAAGAGTCAAGAGACAAGGAAGGGGTATGTGAAAGGTCACACACACATTCATACAAGCATGAAGGCGCATTTTCGGGATACCAAGACTGAGGAGAAGCATCTACCAAGTGCCCAAGGACCAGAGGAGCATGCCCAAGAAGTTTCAGCCCCAGATCATCTCTGTAAGTGAGGTTTTGGATCAGTTTCTCACACTAGACCCTCTCTCTCTACTGTAGTCTGTCAGACATACCCAACTTGTAACAGGTGTTGCTCTCTGTGTATAAATCCAAATTCAGTGATTCTTGTTTTGAATGAAAGCATATCTCTCCTACTTTCTCTATCTCGAGTTTCATAGTGATTGCGTACTGCTGCGCCGAGATATTCGCATTTTACTGTAACTGAAAAATTTGCACAGGTGGACAGACAGGTAGTCTGTTTTGTAACAGTGAGTTGCCTGACTTATACTCATCCAAATTGAGTGTTTGTTGGCTTGTTGGAAAGCTAACAGAGTCTACTAAGTGTGGACAAAATCTTGGAGTCATTGGATTTCAGGTGGTGGGTCAAATTGCTTGATCCAGGTCAGGTATATTTTCAGGTGTAGGCTGGAAGACCTATTTTGGGTTCATTGTGCTTTTGTTGTGCATATAGAGGATTTGTTCCTCACAGTTGGTATCAGAGCTTTGAAGCTTGGATTAGCAGCAGCACACTACAAGGAAGTACACTTGAAGAAGAAGGTGCTTCATCAAAGAGGAGAGAAGTGCAACACAAGGGATTGCTTGACAAGGTAACCTCTTTATCATAATCTCATTTCAATGGCAGATTTGGGGCAAAAAGTGGAGTTGTTGGACAAGGACAACTACCAACCTTGGAGGTTCAGAGTTACAAATTACCTCATGGGCAAAGGGCTATGGTCCATAGTGAATGGAGAAGAAGAAAGGCCTGATGTAGACCTTGAAGATGCAACCACTACCAATGCACAAAGGAAGGAGCTCAAAGAGTGGGAAGAAAGGAATAGAAGAGCAATGTTTCTCATATCTCAGGTAATTTCTAATGCTATGGTTGGTCATATACAAAATTTTGATAATGCCAAGGATGTATGGGATGCTTTGGAAAAGGTTTATGCAACCTCTACAAGAGCTAGGAAAATGCAACTAAAAAATGAGCTCAATACCATGAAGAAAGGTAATAGCCAAAGTGTGGTTGAGTACACACTCAAAATCAAGGATCTAAGGGATCAATTAGCATCAGTGGGATGCAAGGTTGATGATGAAGATTTGGTTCAGGTCACTCTCAATGGATTGAGAGGAGAAGACAAGTGGAAGCCTCTCATTACCACTATCCTCTATCGAGATCCACTTCCATGCTTAGAAGACCTCATTCCTCACTTGGTGGCTGAGGAGGCATCATTTGGAGATTCATCCAAAAGCAAGGACACTCATGGTCAGGTCCTATACTCTTCAAGAGGCAAAGGGAGAGGTGGAAGAAGAGGAAGAGGAAGAGGCTACAACAATCAAGGCAACCATCAAAGCAAAGAAGAAGGAGAAAGCTCAAGTGACTCTACATTCCAAGCAAAGGCAAGAGGTAGAGGCAAAGGAAGAGGAGGCTACAACCCCCACAAAGGTATGATTTGCTATAATTGTGGTAAACCAAATCATATAGCTTCAGATTGTAGATATAAAGATGGTAAATACACTCAAAGAAAGCAAGGGAACTATGCAAATGCTTCAAACAAGGAAACAGGTAATGATCAATTGCTTGCTATGAGACATGGTTATTCAAAGGATGCTAAATATGATACCAAATGGTACATAGACTCAGGGTGCAGCAATCATATGTCTTGTGAGGGTGATATATTCACCAATTTGCAGGTTCCAAAGTCCAAAGGATGTGTGGAGACAGGTGACAACACCGAACATGTCATAGAGCACATTGGAGATGTAAGAATTGGATGTGACAAATCAGCCAAGGTGCTTGAGAAGGTATTGCATGTTCCATCTATTACTAAGAACCTTATTTCAGTAGGGCAAATGGTAGAGAAGGGTTTGCAGGTCACCTTCAATGACAAAGGATGCTTTATAAGGAATCCTAAAGATGGAAACAAGCTTGTTGCTCAAGGAAGAAAAGAAGGAAGAATGTTCACCTTGGATGTGTCTCCTAATGCAAGCAAGGTATGCTTTGTTATGATTGGTAATCAAAGGATTGCTGAACTTGACCTTTGGCACAAGAGAATAGGCCATGTCAACATTCCTAAGCTAAGGAATATGAGCAAGGAAGAGCTTGTAAGAGGGCTGCCCATGTTTGAGAACAAAGAGCTTCATGAATTTTGTGATGCATGTCAACTAGGGAAGCAAGCAAGACAACCATTCCAAAGGAGCACACATAGGGCTGCAAATCTCTTGGACCTCATCCATACTGATGTATGGGGACCTTCCAAAGAGTCATCCTTGGGAGGATCAAGGTATTTTGTTACATTTATTGATGATTATTCTAGAAAAGTTTGGATATACATCATTAAAGAAAAATCAGATGTGTTCTCTATGTTCAAGAGGTTCAAACAAGAGGTTGAGAAGGAGACAGGTAAATATATCAAAGCCCTAAGGTCTGATGGAGGGGGAGAATACTTCTCCAAAGAATTCAGCTCTTATTTGTATGAGAATGGTATTAAAAGGCAATTTACATGCAGGTATACCCCCCAACAAAATGGGGTGGCTGAAAGGAAAAATAGGCACATTGTTGAAATTGCAAGGTGTATGATTAATGAAGCACACATGCCATTATTTTATTGGGCTGAGGCTGTTTATACTTCAGTTTATTTGATGAATAGGGTACCTACAAGTGGTGTGCATAAGTTGACTCCAAATGAGGCCTACTATGGTAAGAAACCAAGTGTGGAACATCTCAAGGTTTTTGGATGTACTTGCTATGTGCACATTCCACAAGAGGTAAGATCTAAACTTGATGCAAAATCTGAAAAATGTGTTTTCATTGGCTATTCTACTGAGCAAAAGGGGTACAAATGCTATAACCCTTACACCAAGAAGTTGTATGTATCAAGAGATGTGGTATTTAATGAATTGAAACCTTGGTATGTAGACAAGGGAAAAGAAAAGGTAATAGATGATAACTTGGATGATGTATCAGTTTGTGGTAAAGGTGATATGCAGGTTGAATCAACTCAAATGAGTGGGCCTGAGGCTTCAACATCAAGATCAGCTACCCAAGGACACATGGGAGAAAGAAGAAGTCTATCAGAATCACCAACATCCAGGTATAAGTCTCTTAGTGACTCTCATGATGATCATAAAGGTGATAGTGAGTCACAGGATGAAGAAGACTATGAAGAAGTGGTTACACCACAAGTAAAGCTTTCAAGGTTAAGGAAGCAATTCCCTAAAGGGAATGAGAGGAGATCCTCAAGGCTCAAGAAGCCAATACAAAGGTTAAGTTATGACTCTTTCATTGCCAAGCACTATGCCTATATGATGCAGGTTATTGGAGATAATGATCCTGAAATGTATGAGGAGGCATCAACAAAGGAGGAATGGAAGAGAGCAATGGATGAAGAGATGAAAGCACTCAAGGACAATGAGACTTGGGAATTAGTGCCTAAAACACCAGGTATGAAAGTGGTTCAAAACAAATGGGTGTATAAGACTAAAAGGAATGCCGATGGTTCACTAGCTAGACACAAAGCTAGGTTGGTTGCAAAGGGGTTCACACAAACTTTTGGTGTGGATTATGAAGAGACATTCAGCCCCGTGGCTAACAAAACAACAATAAGGACCTTAATAGCTGTATGTGCAGGTAGAAGATGGCCTATATATCAGCTTGATATAAAAAATGCATTCTTGAATGGTGAGCTAAAAGAAGAGGTATACATGGCACAACCTATTGGATATGAAGATGTGGATCATCCTGATTTTGTTTGTAGGTTGAAGAAGGCCTTGTATGGTCTTAAGCAAGCACCAAGGGCCTGGAATCAAAGGCTTATGGAATACCTTGAAAAGTGTGGGTACATTCAAAGCAAATCTGATCCCTCACTCTACATAAAGAAAGAAGGGAGTAAGGTGGTATTTATTTGCATATATGTGGATGATCTTATCATAACAGGTAGTGACCATGAAGGAATTAAAGACATCAAGAGGAGCCTTGGAAAGGAGTTCAAGGTATCTGATTTGGGTGAGTTAAAGTACTTTCTAGGTATTGAAGTTGTTTATGCAATGGATGGCATATACCTTTTGCAAAGGAAATACCTATTGGATGTACTTTACAAGTATGGTATGGCTGAATGTAAGGTACTCACTCAACCTATTGATGCAAATACAAAGGTAAGCATGTTGGATGGTAGGAAACTTCATGATTTGACATTATATAGAAGCTTGGTTGGCTCTTTAATATATGCAACAATGACTAGACCTGATCTTTCTTATGTGGTAGGCGTACTTGCCCAATTTATGCATGTTGCTACTCAAGAGCACTTAAATACAGCCAAAAGAGTGCTTCGGTATGTTAAGTATACAATCAATAATGGATTGTTTTATAGGTATGGAGAAGAGCTAACTCTTAGAGGATGGAGTGATGCTGATTGGGCTGGTTCTATTGATGATAGAAGATCTACTTCGGGGTATGTATTCATGCTTGGAACAAAGACTATCTCATGGATGTCAAAGAAGCAACCTACGGTGGCATTGTCTTCAACCGAGGCTGAGTATAGAGCATTAGCTCTAGCTACATGTGAAGCTATGTGGCTTAAAAAGCTTCTAATTGACTTGGATGTGTAGGTTGGAACAATCTCCCTTTATGGAGATAATATGTCATCTATTCACTTGGCTAATAACCCCATGTATCATGCTAGGAGTAAGCACATTGAAGTGCATTACCATTATGTAAGAGAAAAGGTTGCTACTAATGAAGTGGATGTTCATTTTGTGACAACAAAGGAGCAGGTTGCTGATCTATTCACCAAAGGATTGGATGCATCAAAGTTAAGCAAGTTCAAGAACATGATGAGCTTGATGGACATAGACACTTCCTACTTAAGCTTGAGGGGGAGTGTTGAAAAAGGAGCAAGCTTAGTGGATAATTTTGGTAATTTGGATATTCCAAATGAGCATAAATACTTGGATAAAGGTAAAGCCACGACTCCTTATCCATTAGGAGTAAAAGGAAACATCAAAGGGCACTCAAGGGAGTTTGAAGATCAAGAAGAATCCATTGAAGAGTCAAGAGACAAGGAAGGGGTATGTGAAAGGTCACACACACATTCATACAAGCATGAAGGCGCATTTTCGGGATACCAAGACTGAGAAGAAGCATCTACCAAGTGCCCAAGGACCAGAGGAGCATGCCCAAGAAGTTTCAGCCCCAGATCATCTCTGTAAGTGAGGTTTTGGATCAGTTTCTCACACTAGACCCTCTCTCTCTACTGTAGTCTGTCAGACATACCCAACTTGTAACAGGTGTTGCTCTCTGTGTATAAATCCAAATTCAGTGATTCTTGTTTTGAATGAAAGCATATCTCTCCTACTTTCTCTATCTCGAGTTTCATAGTGATTGCGTACTGCTGCGCCGAGATATTCGCATTTTACTGTAACTGAAAAATTTGCACAGGTGGACAGACAGGTAGTCTGTTTTGTAACAGTGAGTTGCCTGACTTATACTCATCCAAATTGAGTGTTTGTTGGCTTGTTGGAAAGCTAACAGAGTCTACTAAGTGTGGACAAAATCTTGGAGTCATTGGATTTCAGGTGGTGGGTCAAATTGCTTGATCCAGGTCAGGTATATTTTCAGGTGTAGGCTGGAAGACCTATTTTGGGTTCATTGTGCTTTTGTTGTGCATATAGAGGATTTGTTCCTCACAAATACCTCAAGGTAGTGTGAGAAGTGAAGATTTAATCAGCAGCGCATCAAACCCTAAGAACAATGTGGAGGAAATAGCCGACTTAGTAGCAAAGAAACTGAATGTTCAAGGAGAGAGGAACTACCCCAATAACCCCATGCGAGTACCCATGCTTAGAAGATGTATGCAGTGTGGAGGTGATCATCCTTCTCATTTGTGCACTAGGGGAGTAGTTGCACCACCTGCTTATGCTTACAATAGACCACCTATTCTGGGCCCTCTACAATATTGCAGCATAGAACAAAAGTACACAAACCACAGTACAGAAAACTGTCCTTACAATCGGCAAACAAGACCAGTACAACCGCTCATGAGACCTTATGGATACCTGTAGAGAGATCAAGGAGGAGAAGCCTTTAGATACCCCACATATCAACAGCAGGCACCAGCACCACGACCCTACGCTTATCAAAGTTACACTCAGCCACAACCGGTGTTAGGACAACAACCGCCCCATCCTCAGAATGTTGTCCCAGTGAAAATAGCTCAACCTGAAGAAAACTTAGAGAGAGCAATAGTTCCAGCCACACCATTGTCTAGTAATGAACCATATGACTCATCTTATGACCATAGTCAAGGAAACTATCCTAGTTATGAGAGCTCTATGATAGAATATGGACAAATGTACGAACCATATACATATGGCATGGAAGCACCAAATAATTCTTACGGATATGAGCAGGATTATGTGTCATTAATGTACACAGCCCCCACGGCACCCATACCCCCCCGACCTATGAATAGACCGCCTTTACCTAGAGGACCATGTTATAGATGCGGAGGTGATCATTAGTACACTACCAAACCCACCACCACCGCAGCGAGTCTGGGAAGCATACTGTAGTGATTGTGGTAAAGAACATCTTTTTAGAGATTGCCCCAAGAACCCCAACAAAGTTAACTCTAACGTGAAGATTAACGTGATAGAAGTGATAGAGTCGTCAGGGAGTGATAAGGAGTACACTGTGCCATTGAAAGCAATAACAAGAGCTAAAGCTAGAGAGACCACAGAAAAAACTGAAGAAAATAATCAAGGTGACAGAGGAATGAATATACTTGTACCCCAAGTAGATTGAAGACTCAGAAGAGCTTGGGAAAAGTGTTACAAGTAAACGAACGCAGAGATGGAAGAATCGTAGAGATAGGATAAAGGAAAAGAAACTACAACAACAGATGGAGAAGAAAAAAAATGAACAAGATAAAAAAGAACAACAGAAACTTGAAGAAGAAAATAAAAAAGGAAAGTGTAAAAAAGAAGAGGTAGGATCAGTTTTGGTAGATCCCATGCCAGAGGAGTTAGCCATGTGGATTCAGGCGTACAAGGCACGAATCAGAGCAGGACCGACCATTGAACAACATGAAAAATAATATCCTAGAGGTGATCTAGAGAAAGAAAGGTTGGAGATTTGCAAGAAATTAATCGAAGTAGCTCAACAGACCTTAGAAAAACCTGTCTGTAGACTACCCAATTCACGAATTCTTGAAAAAGAATTCCAAGAGTGTGTCATCCCTAATGACCCCGAGAAAACCAAAAAAGGTGAGACACATAATGAAAATCACTGTGAGGATAAAAGGGAAGGATCCATTGTCCCCGAAGTAGACAGAGAATGGCCTAAAGACTTGTGGGCAAGAGTCGAAGAAGACAGATGGAAGAAAGCGGAAGGAATAGAACCACCCTTTGAAGAGCTAGAAGCGGAAGGTGAATTGGAACATTCAATACCTGAGTTGAATTCAGAAGGATTATTACCCTTTGACCAAAGTGAAAAAGAAAATGATAGTGTAAAGGTTTTGCCAAATTACACAGGAGAATATGAACATAATTCAGAATTATACCGCATTCCCTCAATGAGAAAAAAAGAACAGAACCCCTCAGTCCAAACATCGGACATCATACAACACCTTAAAAAGGTAAAAATCCCTTGCACTCTGACATTGGAAGAACTGTTGAAGGTCAAACCACATTTGAAGGAGAAGCTGACCAGTCAGTTGAAGATCAAGGCAAAAGAGACGGAGATGCCTGATGAAGTGGCCAGAGTCAAAATCCCAGTCGATAATGTTGGAGATTTCAGTGAAGGAGATGAAGGAAATACATGTTTGCCAATTACTTATAGGGGTTACACTACTAAAGCTATCTTGGATTCTGGAGCTGAAGTAGGAATTGCAACTAAAGAAATCTGGGAGAAATGGGGAAAACCAGCTCTAAGACCAACATGCATGAAGATACAAATGGCAGACGGACACACTGAACGACCCTTGGGATTATTGGAAAGAGTAACTTTCACTACTTGTGGTGTTGAATTTGAGCACACCTTAGCGATATGTCAATTTGAAAGGGCTAGCAATTATGAAATGATACTTGGAAGACCCTTCATGAGACAGCTAAAGGTAGTGCAAGATTGGGGAAAGGACGTAGTATACCTACAGCATGAAGGAATCACCACAAGAATAAATCTCCACACATATACATATCAAGATGTTCCCCCCTTACAATGGAATCAGATTCATAAGGAGGAAGATGATCAGCCGATGCACAGTATAGGTTCAAGCGGTCAATCGTGGATGAACGAAGACACTCATCTATGGATATGCCAAACTGCAAAAAAGGAAGAGGATAGGAGGAAAGGATGGAAGCAAAGGCAAGGAGTTGCTAGATCTGTACAAGATCCAGCCTATATGCCTCAAATATTCCTAGATGAAGAATTCGAACCTCATGGTTGGATGGAGAGTTTAGCCACTCTCGACATGTGTGTAAACGAATAAGTGATAACCATGAATGAATGTATTGACGAGGAAGGATATGACGTTAGTCTATATGTGGTAGTTCTTCAAGAGGCTGAAGAAGGGGAAGTAATTGAAAAAGAATGGAAGGAGGATTACGAGAGCATTGAAATGGAACTTGAACATGTGGAAATGGAAAATGAAACTCAAGAAGTAAGTGTCATAGCTAATGAAATAAATCAAGAACCAACACAGGAAGAAGGGCTTGGATTAGATAAAGCAAAGGATAATGAAGACAACAAGCCTCAAGACCAATTTGAAGTGCCTGCCCACTTCAAAAAATATTAAGTAGAAGAGAGGAAAATTGCTATTCAAATGCCAAAATGAGAAGCACAGCCAAGAATAGCATATGACAATAAAGAGCAAACCAAGAAAATAGTAGTAACCCTAGAGGAAGGAGAAGAAAGATGTACTTTTATAGGTCAAGATGTCTCATTGGAAGAAGAGCAAGAGTTGATATGACTCATTCGAGAATATAGGGATGTCTTTGTCGGGATATATAAGGGTTTAAAAGGAGTAGATTCTTCTATATGTGCCATAGAATCCCTATGACATCTGAAGCGAAACCCTCCAAACAAAGACCATACACATACAATGATGTTTACTCAGCAAAAATCAAGGAAGAGATCGATAAGTTGTTAGATGCTGGGTTCATTTACGAGATCGAACATACGAAATGGGTGTCACCTTTGGTGGTCGTACCGAAAAAGAATGGTAAGTTAAGAGTATGCATCAACCTGAAAAAAGTAAATGCTACCACCATACGAGATAGTTACCCATTACCCATCACGGATCATCTTTTGGAAAGAGTTGTAGGGAAGGAAGTTTATAGTTTTTTGGACGGCTTTTCAGGATATAATCAGGTAGCCATCGCTCCTGAGGACCAACATAAAACAGCCTTTGCAACTGAATGGGGAGTATACGCCTTTAGGGTTATGCCTTTTGGCCTAACCAATGCCCCAGCCACTTTCCAAAGATTGATGTGCCATGTATTCAAGGAGTTCGTGAGATAGAGTATGGAGGTATACGTGGATGATTTATGTACTTATTCAGCTATACGATGAGAACATATCCCTGAACTAGGAAAGATCTTTGCCAAATGTCGACAATATAGAGTATGCCTTAATCCAGAAAAGTGTGTCTTCATGGTTTGACAAGGAAAGATATTAGGACATATTGTCTCTACGAATGGAATCTCAATAGATGAAGACAAAATCAAAGTAATTCTGGATTTGCCGAGACCAAAGACTGCTAAAGAAGTACAAGCATTTATGGGACATTGCGGATACTACCGAAGATTTATACATATGTATGCCATAATTTCTAGACCTCTTTATGCATTATTGACTCAATTTAATTGGACTGAAGAATGTGAAAAGGCCTTTAATGAATTAAAGAGTCGATTAAGTTCAGCCCCAATCCTTCGAGTACCTAATTGGAACAAACCATTTCACATTCACGTAGATGCTTCCAAGTTTGCCATTGGTTGCATCCTAGCTCAACCCGCAGATACAGGAAAGTTAGATCACCCTATAGCCTATGCCAATAGACAATTGAATCAAGCAGAACGCAATTATACCACGACTGAAAGAGAAGGTCTAGGAATGGTGTACGCAGTATAGAAGTTTCGACACTACTTATTGGCAAACAAATTCAAATTCTTCATTGATCATCAAGCTCTACTGTAATAAGTCAATAAGCCTTGTAATACAGGATGACTAGTACGATGGTTTTTATTGTTGATGGAATTTGATTTTGAAGTAGTAGTCAAGAAAGGGAATACCCACATTAGAGCAGATCACCTATCAAGAATGACACATGGAGAACCACCAATACGAGTACCAGATGATCTGCGTGACACATACCTTTTCAATCTTGAAGTATGTCCTCAATGGGCAGAAAAGTTGATTCCAATACTCACATATGGACCTAAACATGGGATCACACCGACTCGAAACCAAGATCTATGGAAGACTAAAAACCTTCATATCATTGTTGGAAGTCTATATCACCAAGACTCAAGTGGATTACTCATGAGATGCGTGGAAGAGGAGAAACAAGAAATGTGGCTTCAAAAAGCACATGTAACTCAATGGAAAACTCATCTAAATGCAACCGGAACATGGCAAACATTGAAGAGATTAGGCATATATTGGCCAACCATGCAAAGGGATACACATAATTATGTATCAGCTTGCCCAACTTGTCAAGAACAGAATCCAGAAGAGAACTCTACATTATGCTACTCCACTATAGCACCAAGATGGAGCATGCCTCTGGTAAAGTTCTTAAAGACCCAAGAATACCCGGAAGGAGCCACGCTAGCAAGGAAACGTGCACTCTTAGAACAAAGCAAGGACTATGCTCTCATAGGAAAACAACTCTTTAAGCGAGGAAGAGACAATCATTTATGAATGTGCATTCATGAAGACGAGTATCTTGCTGTATTAGAAATGGCACATACAAGAGCTGCAGGAGGACATTTCTCTACAGATAAAACTGCAAAAATGATTCTCTTTGCAGGAATGTGGTGGCCAACTCTACATCAAGATGCAGCAACATATGTGCAACGATGTGATACATATCAACGAACAAAATATCCAATTAGAAGAGATGAAATGCCATTGAAACCCATGATGAGTGCCAGAGCTTTTACTAAATGGGGAATAGACTTTATAGGACCTATTAACCCACCAGCCAAAGGATCCCATGCCGAGTACATAATAGTAGTCACAGACTATTTGACCAAATGGGTTGAAGCCAAAGCAACCAAGAAAAATGATGCAAGAACTACAACCAAGTTTCTCTTTGAGAACGTTTTCACTAGATTTGGACTACTGATAGAAATTGTGAGTGATAGAGGCACGCACTTTGTGAATGAAGTAATAGAAGCCTTACTGAATGAATTCTTGGTAATTCATAAGAAATCAGCCCCATATCACCCGCAAGCTAATGGACAAGCCAAAAGTTCAAATAAAGTCTTGTGCATAGTTCTCACGAAAATTGTGAACAATGGTAGATCAAATTGGGATAAACAATTACATCATGCTTTATGGGCATTCAGAGTAGCCTACAAAACAGTCATAGGAACTACTCCTTTTAACTTAGTGTACGGATAGAATGCCATTTTACCAATTGACTTCTTAATACCCACTCTCAGAGTAGCGACAACTTATGAGTGGATGGGACATGAACTATCAACTCAATTGGATCAAATAGAAAAATTACATGAAACTAGGTTACAAGCAGTAGCAGGGATTTATGCTGCAAAAAGACGACAAAAGGAATATTTTGATGCTCATATTAAAGATAAGAATTTGAAGGAAGGAGATTTAGTTTTGGTATATACCCTGAAACAACATGCTAAGAAACTACAGAAGGGAGGATATGGCCCATTAGTCATCAATCGCATATCCACCAGCGGGGCCATCAGTTTAGCAACCCTGGATGGAGACGTATTGACAAACTATATCAGCGGATGTCGAGTGAAAAAGTATCTAGAGCCATTGAATGAAGAGATAATGTCATGATTAATAATGGGTAAAAATAGGCATATAGAGGAAGAAAGAATACAAGAAGAAGCTAGACAAGAAGCATTAGAACGAATCAGGAAAAGAAAAGAGTGGATGAGAAAAAGAGATGAGAGATATCGACTAGGCAAGGAACTCGTCCCAATGGTTAATTTTAGAGCCACTGAAAACCTAGGACAGCAAATGATGCAACCTTATTTGAATCTGGGTGCTGGAACGAAAGAGTACCACTTGGTGGATGCTCTCATTGACACAGGAGCCGCTGTAAGCTGTATCAAATTTTCATTGGCCCAGAAAAGGAGGAACTAAGCCCCTCTGAGGCACAACTCATTGGAATAGGAGGAAAAATCACTCAATGTGTAGGTGAGATTACTTTACCTCTACATCTCGGAAACAACACAATGAAACAAAAACTTTTAGTATGTCATGATCAGGTATCATTAGAAGAGCTCGTGTTAGGTCAAGACTGGATATACGAATATGAGGTGACTATTCAATTGGCCTTAGGATACATCTCGGCCAAGATAGGACATCGTAAAGTATTTAGCATGTTAAATGAACGACCTATAAAAGCCAAAAGTATAGACCCTAGAGCTCATTCAAATGAAATTGATGATGACTGTATGTTCACTCGCACTATAAAATCCCCTTCATCGAGTAATTCATGTGAGGATACACCGAATTTCGATTGCACACAATCTTCTAATCCAGTAAATCACATGAGTAGTACTCTATCCAATAACAACCTCAAAGAGGAAACAAGCACAAGAGAGACTAGTCCTCAGGACTATCACGAATCTGCACACATTAAAATATACCCCATTCCTTACACTAGACAGGCTTGGATCCAAAAAGATCAAGTGAAAGCGTATCTTCAACAACAGAACTACTCACGACATCAGAAGGAACGACAGAATAAAAATACACATCATTTTGGACACCTAGTTCCACAAAGAATTGCTCGAGTATGGATTCCGAAGAAGGTGGCGAGGCAAGGTGCAAGGAAAATCAGTATGATCTCAAGGCTAAACGACAGAAGATAAACCACTACAGGATAGAGCAGGAGTCTACATACGAATTAAAAATCATTCCAAGATTCAAAAAGTAGACAAAGCAAAAGTACAACATGAGAAGTGCCACATTCACCAGGAATGTTGGGAATACAATTCCTCCCAATAGAGTAAAGTAGATTTGGATGCCGAAAGGCAAGACAAGCTGTATGCATCACCCAAATACTTCGAGTTGCACACATTTGGAGTTACTAGAACCCAAAGTATGCATGATAGGGCCACAATACGAGGCCAAGCATTCAGCACATTCTTCTTCTACTTCAGGATAGTGAAGCACATTTTCCTCTGGAGAAATAGGAGAGCACTTGTACATAAGCTAAACAAAATTACTCAAAAATTAATAACCGCTTCGGCTATGAACTAACTTTTATGTTTTTCTTTCAGACAAAAACATAAAAATATCTTAAAGTATGAAAAATCCCAGGTATTACCTTTCTCACACCCACAGGGAAGGGACGACACAATCCACTCGGAGAGTTGCCAAATTCAATGAGAATAAGTGAAAGATAATTCTGGATACCAACTTGCCACTGATTTTTTGATATATATTGAGTGCAGATGGCATCTGCTAATTCCGAGGCTATGCAAGAGGAAGAGGTCTAGTTTCTTCCCTTGGAATCAATAACGAAAGCAAGAGGTCATTGGTTTCTTGATGACCAACCCGTGTCTGAACTCATTTTCATGGCAACCATCAAGATAATGGATAGGGATCACTACTTCCCTATCATGCCACAAGATTTTAAGACTATCATACAAGGATTACCGCAAATGACAGATGTCTGGATACAAGCAGGAATTGATGCATTCCTAAGATTGCCAATATATCTGCCAGATTTTCAGAGATGTACACAAGTGATGAATACACTTCAGTCTGCATCAAATAAGGCATCAGTCCCGGAAGCAAGGGTACTTGACAAAGTTGGTACCTGGAAAACAATTCAATTCACTCATGAGCTAATTAACAGAGCTTTTGGATGGAATCAAGAAAGACTCACGAATGTCAAAGACGAATGTCATGATCCGAAAAAGCGAACATTTTTAGAAATCAACAGAACGAATATTGAAGACGTTGTTCGCTTAATTCACCAGCATTTTTGCTTTCCAAGTATGCATAGATACACATCACCTCAAAAGATTGTCGTGCAACTACTCTCACACGCTATGAGATAAGTGGGAAATAAAGTAAAGAAGAAGTGGGGTCAGAAAAAGTTTCTGAATGGTAGTTCGGCCTTGACCCTACTCATTTATGAGGCACTTGACATGAAGAACTGCTTGCGCGTGATGCCAACCTCAATAGAGCTAGCCAAATATGCCAAGTCAGCGACTGTTCCAAAGAAAAAGAAAACAGCCATCCCTATTGAAGAAGTAGGAACCAGTTCAAAGAAACCAATGAGAGGGACTAAACGCCTAAAAGAGGAAGAAGCTCAAGAGACACCACAATCAAAGACGACCCATACACTGCCAAAGATTCCTGTGACACAACAACTGATTACGAAAAGAGACCTCTCTACAGCCCTGGAAGAAACACATCAGTATATGCGGGGGCAAGTAAATTTAAATGTTCAGGGTCATCATTACAGGCAGGCAAGCAAGGAAAAGAAACACAAAGATAAAGAACATACTCCAGAACAATCTTCCAGATACAAAGAACTGGGGTTAGAAGATTCGAGCTCTGATGAAGAATCTAGCCCAGAGAAGGACACCTTAGACACTGACATAAGAACTGAAATGCACAATGAAGAATGGACAGAGATCGATCAAGTCGAAGTTACACCGGATAACCAATAGGCACACGCAAAGAGCTTAGAAGAATCCACTAAACCAGTGCACGTTATTCAATTGAATGATACGTCCAAGATTAGCATCAAGGAAGCTCCAATCACAAATAAAGATGTAGTGCCACCTATCAAAGAAGAAATGCAAACTCCAGTGGACCAGGACTCAGGCCTACAACAAAATAAGGAGCCAATCATGATTGAAGTGCCTGATGATACACCTCAAGGTAAGATTGACCACACGGGGGCTAAGCCAAGGATCCAACTTCATATTAGGCAGCCCCATGATACTACGTTATGTTAAGGAAACACTCACGAATTTGACGCAACAGACAAAGAGAGAAACAGAATCTTCCGGAAAATCTATGCACAGGTGTACAGTATGCGAAGTTAGTGCGCGGTGTGCGCATAACAGAGCAATTAACCGCGGCGGGCGCGTAAGGCGCGCATAACGCGAATTGAAGAATGACAGGGCAGAGGAGCGCCAAAGAAAGTGTATATATATACAGCAAGATTTGAAGAACTTAGAGAGGATGATACACAGAGGAGAACGAGAGACAGATATAGAGAAGGAAGAGAGAAGACGCCATAGATCGCATATGAGTGAAGAGAGAGTTAGAAGTTCTCAGAAGATGCCATAGATCGCGTATGTACAGATGAATAACACAAGCCTGAAGTGTGGGGTCTTTTCATCTGAAGAGAGATGGTAATAAGAAACTACTCACTATAGGAGAGTTTCTGTAACTTGAGCAAGAAGAAGCCAAGTTTACTTGTCCACATCTTCTCTAATCGAAAACACATGTTCATGTGGATGTCTGCGCGTAATCTTTACTTGTAAAGAATCTGAAGCTATTTCGTGTTACGGTAGGAAGTTCCGTTTATCGTTAACTGTCACGACTCGTTACTAAACGTGCTTCAGTACCTTCTCTGTAAACGCATGTTTCGGTGAATAACAGTTTACTCAGTAAACATATTTCAGTAATTTCCGGTCAGTTACAGTTTCTCAGAAAACAAGATTTTTCGGTAGAACAACGAAGTATAACTCGTAGCAGAGTTCGAAGCTTTGTATGAGAGATAGCTCATCTTGTAGCTAGACGTCTCTACTTTAAGCTGGTCACAGTTTCCGGTAAAATGGAGATGTACACACAGTACAAAAGTTAACCGGAAAGTAGCACTTTAGAACTGTGAAGTTTCTAGAAGGAAGTTCATTCGGTGAAGGAAGCTCACACACTACTTCCTTACTTCACATAAGTTCATCTGAAGCAATTACGAGCAGAACTAAGTTCATTTCGGTGAAGTTCCGGTAAGATTTTGGTGACGTTCCAGCGACAGTCTGGTGAAGTTCCGGTGGAACTTGTGTCGCAGAATAACATAGTTAAGACAACGTTAATTAGTCTAAGCTACTGTTGATTACAGAGGTGTTCTGAATCACTCTAGTTTAGCATTCTACTACGGTGGCGCGACAATTTCCGCAGGCCTGACAGAGTTCAAGCTTTGTCGCGAAACCCACCTTCAGGGCGAAAGTATTTCCGCAACAGTGGCGTTAGAGCCGAAGTTTTCGCCAACAATTGGTATCAGAGCAGGTTAGTTTTCCAAGAATCGGTATAAGAGCTGGATCATTCCACGAGAGGAAGAAGATCATGGCAGATCATGTCCAAATTGATAAACTGGACAGAGATAATTATCCCGCATGGGTAATGCGCATGGAAGCCTTACTTATGAGTAAGGACTTAATGATGTACGTGACCGGAGAAGAAAAGAAACCGACTTTCGAAGATGATAGTCAACCGGAAAAAGAAGAACTAGACACCCTAAAGCTGTGGCAGAAGAAAGATGCAACGGCAAGAGCCTACATCTACAACACTGTTTCAGATCATCTGCTACCGCACATTAGAGGTCTGGAGAAAGCGGAGGACATATGGAGTGCATTGGAAGATCATTTCCAAAATACTACGAAAGCCAGGAAGGCTAGCTTATGGTCCGAATTTACTACATTCAAAAAGAAGTCGAGTCAAAGCATAAGTGACTACGTCACTAAAATGAAGGATCTAGCAGATAGTCTTGGATCCATAAATGAAGAAGTCGAAGATCATAGATTGATAGCGCAAGTGCTCACAGGGTTGAGAGGAGATGAAAGGTGGAAACCTTTCGTACTATCAACTGAACTCTCCTTAAATCATTTTGTGCCAGATTTAAATCAGATGCTTGGTTTGATGCTCACATATGAGCAAGACCTGAAAGGAGATGCAGATAAAGGACAAAGCTCTGCAATGTACATGAAGAACAAGAAGAAAGACAAAGGAAAGTCAAAAGATGAAGAAGAGTCGAGCTCTCAGGCCTATTACGCAAGAGGTAAAGGCACTGGCAGAGGAAGAGCAAGAGGAAGAAGCTGCCAGAATACCACCAAGAAAGCTTGCTGGATTTGTGGACTAAGTAACCATCTGGCGCATGACTGTTGGCACAATCAACAAGGATCAAATCAAAATCAAAACAACAATAGCAGAGGCAGTAGCGGAAGAAATCAGAGTAAGTTCCAAAGAGGAAGACAAAGCCAAAGAGGAGGCTACGGTAGAGGTGGAACAAGAAGTTGGGGACAGAGCCAATCCTACAACACCACCTACAACAACTACGCAAATGACACATAGAATGAAAGTCATACATCATTGATGATGAACTCAATCAGCACATCTGATAACGAAGATCTAAAGGTATTTTACATTGACTCTGGATGTTCTAATCACTTGTCAGGAAACATAGAACTGATGTCAGAACTGGAAAAAGGAAGTGCGAGTCACACTGTTCAAACAGGTGACAATACAAGACACAAAGTACGATCAATCGGAAAGGTGAAATGCAAGAGTGGAGCAGATTTGCTAACTAATGTTTTGTATGTTCCAACAATACCGAAAAATCTGATCAGTGTGGGACAGATAGTCGAAAAAGGGTTTCAGGTCAGATTTACAAACAAAGGAGTATTTGTAGAAGTTCCCAAGAACGGATATTATCAGATCGTTTCTGGTAAGAAAGAAGGCAGACTCTTTACCTTAAGAGTACAAGGGAACATTGGCCAAGCGCTGCTCACACATGATGAAAAGGTAATTACAGAACTTGATCTCTGGCACAAGAGATTAGGTCATTTTCACGAAAAAGGAATCAAAGCTATGATAGCGAATCAGTCTGTACTGGGATTACCGAACGTACAGAACCAACATATGATTCACAAATGTGAAGCCTATCAGATGGGAAAAGCCCACAGGTTACCTTTCCAGAAGAAAGGATTCAAACATGACGGTGTGCTAGAACTCATACATACAGATGTATGGGGACCAACGAAAGAAGGATCAATCAGCGGATCAAGGTACTATGTTTTATTCATTGATGATGCAACAAGATGGATTACTCTTTATGTTTTGAAAGAGAAATCAGAAGTGTTCGGAGCTTTCAGACACTTTCATGCATATGCTGAAAGGCTCACAGGACAAAAACTTAAAAGACTGAGGTCTGATGGAGGGGGAGAATACTTCTCCCGAGAATTCAATGACTATCTCTGGAATGCAGGTATTAAAAGAGAAATAACCTGCAGGTATACACCACAACAAAATGGTGTAGCAGAAAGGAGAAACCGAACTCTAGTCGAGTTTGCACGAGCTATGCTAAAGGAAAAGAATTGCCCGGATTATCTTTGGGCTGAAGCCGTAAATACAGCTACATACTTGGTAAACAGATTACCATGTACAGCCTTAGAAGGAATGACCCCTTATGAAGCTTGGTGGGGAAAGAAGCCAACACTTGATCACTGCAAAGTGTTTGGATCAGTAGCGTATGCTTATGTACCGTCTCAACTCAGACATAAGCTTGAACCAAAAGCAAAGAAATATGTATTCGTCGGATATGACGAGAAACAGATGGGTTACAGGTTATGGAGTCCTCTAACCAAACATTTTACTGTTTCTAGAGATGTAACATTTGATGAACAGAAAAGCTCGTATGCAGATCAGAGTCATACAGCTGAAGAATTTGAAGAAGAGATAAAAAGAAAAGAGAAAGGTAAAACAATCGTACAGGTAAACAGAGAAGACGAGGCAAGTACGTCCAGGACCGGAACAGGTATAAGGAACGAAGATGAAGATGAATACTCAGACACACACGAAGAATATGAGCTAAGAAGGTCAAACAGAGTAAGAAGACAACCGGAAAGATACTCGTATGATACATCGTATATAACTCAACAAGATTATGCATATATGGTTAAAGAAGAGGAAGAGCCTCAGAGCTATGACGAAGCCAAAGGCAAGAAGCAATGGCAAGAAGCAATGGAAGAAGAACTCACCGCACTGGAAGAGAACAAGACATGGGAGCTTGTTCCTAAACCGAACGGTAAGAAAGTAATTGGAAATAAATGGGTGTTCAAAATAAAGAAACTTGCAGATGGAAGGATAGCCAGACATAAAGCAAGACTGGTTATCAAGGGCTATGCTCAGACGCATGGCATAGACTATGACGAGACGTTCAGTCCGGTGGCAAAGATGTCAACCATAAAAACAGTGATTGCTATAGCAGCGTCAAAAGGATGGAAGCTAAGTCAACTAGATACAAAGAACATATTCCTGAATGGATATATATCAGATGAAGTCTATATGGAACAACCGGAAGGTTTTATAAGTTCCAGATACCCAAATTTTGTTTGCAGGTTAAGAAAGGCACTTTATGGACTGAAGCAAGCTCCAAGAGCTTGGAACTACAGACTCGTGAAGTATCTGAACGAACTTGGATACCAAAGTTCGAAGGCAGATGCAAGTCTACTCATCAAAAGGACAGAAGAGGGAATGATCTACATTTGTATCTATGTAGATGACATAATAATTACAGGAACCTCAGACGCAGGAATCGCAGAGGTAAAGAAACTGCTAGAAAAGGAATTCAAGATCAGTGACCTAGGAAGGTTATCATACTTTCTAGGAATGGAAATCACATATACAGATCATGGTGTATATGTCACACAAGAAAGGTATCTCCTGAACTTACTGAAGAAGTTCAATATGGAAAATTGCAGAGAAGCTTCAACACCGCTTGAAGTAAACCATAAACTTAGTAAATATGATGGAACAGAGTTTAAAGATATGAATAAGTATCAATCATTAGTAGGAAGCTTAATATATGCTACGCTAACAAGACCGGATCTCAGTTTTCCGGTGGGAGTTCTCTCACAGTTTATGCATTGTCCGACAGAGCAACATTGGGTTGCAGGACAAAGAGTTCTCAGATATATCAAACGAACTATAAAGGAAGGATTATATTATCCTTTTACGTCAGATATAAAGCTCAGAGCATATAGTGACTCAGATTGGGCAGGAAGTCAAGATGACCGAAGATCAACGCACGGGTATATGATATACCTGGGAGATAAGCTGGTAAGCTGGTGTTCGAAGAAGCAACACACAGTAGCCTTATCATCAACAGAAGCAGAATACAAGGGACTGGTAGAAGCAGCAAAGGAAATAATATGGATGCAGACTTTACTTAAAAGCATGGGTATAGATCAAGGCATACCAATTATACATGGAGATAATATGAGCTCGCTGTATCTTGCAGCGAATCCTGTGTTTCATGCAAGAACAAAACACATAGAGATTCAGTATCATTTCCTAAGGGAAAAAGTAATGGAGAAAGAGATAGAAATAGTCTACACCCCTACGAAAGATCAGATTGCAGATATTCTGACAAAGAGCCTGGATGGAACAAAGACAAACAGATTCAAAGAGATGGCAGGAATAAAAGAAAGGAAGATATATGAAAGACCGGAAGATGTCAAATTAGTGATTGAGGGGGAGCTGTTAAGGAAACACTCACGAATTTGACGCAACAGACAAAGAGAGAAACAGAATCTTCCGGAAAATCTATGCACAGGTGTACAGTATGCGAAGTTAGTGCGCGGTGTGCGCATAACAGAGCAATTAACCGCGGCGGGCGCGTAAGGCGCGCATAACGCGAATTGAAGAATGACAGGGCAGAGGAGCGCCAAAGAAAGTGTATATATATACAGCAAGATTTGAAGAACTTAGAGAGGATGATACACAGAGGAGAACGAGAGACAGATATAGAGAAGGAAGAGAGAAGACGCCATAGATCGCGTATGAGTGAAGAGAGAGTTAGAAGTTCTCAGAAGACGCCATAGATCGCGTATGTACAGATGAATAACACAAGCCTGAAGTGTCGGGTCTTTTCATCTGAAGAGAGATGGTAATAAGAAACTACTCACTATAGGAGAGTTTCTGTAACTTGAGCAAGAAGAAGCCAAGTTTACTTGTACACATCTTCTCTAATCGAAAACACATGTTCATGTGGATGTCTGCGCGTAATCTTTACTTGTAAAGAATCTGAAGCTATTTCGTGTTACGGTAGGAAGTTCCATTTATCGTTAACTGTCACGACTCGTTACTAAACGTGCTTCAGTACCTTCTCTGTAAACGCATGTTTCGGTGAATAACAATTTACTCAGTAAACATATTTCAGTAATTTCCGGTCAGTTACAGTTTCTCAGAAAACAAGATTTTTCGGTAGAACAACGAAGTATAACTCGCAGCAGAGTTCGAAGCTTTGTATGAGAGATAGCTCATCTTGTAGCTAGACGTCTCTACTTTAAGCTGGTCACAATTTTCGGTAAAATGGAGATGTACACACAGTACAAAAGTTAACCGGAAAGTAGCACTTTAGAACTGTGAAGTTTCCAGAAGGAAGTTCATTCGGTGAAGGAAGCTCACACACTACTTCCTTACTTCACATAAGTTCATCTGAAGCAATTACGAGCAGAACTAAGTTCATTTCGGTGAAGTTCCGGTAAGATTTCGGTGACGTTCCAGCGACAGTCTAGTGAAGTTCCGGTGGAACTTGTGTCGCAGAATAACACAGTTAAGACGACGTTAATTAGTCTAAGCTACTGTTGATTACAGAGGTGTTCTGAATCACTCTAGTTTAGCATTCTACTACGGTGGCGTGACAATTTCCGCAGGCCTGACAGAGTTCAAGCTTTGTCGCGAAACCCACCTTCAGGGCGAAAGTATTTCCGCAACAGTGGCGTTAGAGCCGAAGTTTTCGCCAACACGTTACATGTTGCACAAGGGAAAGATGTGACAACAGGAACAGAACCTAATACCCCTACCACATGGTTGAATGTGGATGTTACTCAATTGAAACATGTTGTAAAGCAAATGATACAAACGGCCATGGACACGCAACAACAAATGATTGAAACTGATATGGATTATGACAAGGCCATGCGGGAAAAGAATCAACTTCAAATAATGAGTGAACAACTGTCCGCACAGCTCATCGAGGCCCAGAAAGAGATTGCAGCCAAAGGAACGGAGCTACTCGCCGCCACAACAAAATATGATACATTGATGATGCAGCATCATCAGTTACAGACTCAACTGACAGATTTACAAAGACTACATGAAGCCAACGAAGCCGACAAAGAGAGAATGAAAGCTCGAAGCAACCTGCTTGAAACACAACTAAAAGTATACATGGAAGAAAACGATAGTTTACGCAGCCGAAATAAAGAATTGATGAAGGCATTACTATATGACCAGCCTATAGAAAAACAGGAAACATCAGTCACTGAACAGGAGGGATTGAAAGATCAGATGGAGAAATATGCAAAATTGCTGAAGCAAGAGCAAGCCCTAAGGGAAGAATGGGAACGAAGATATGTCAAAGAAACCAATGAACTTAAGAAACAATTGAACACTGCACATGGAAAACTCGCAGTGAGTTACAATGAAAATATGGATCATATAGCAGAAATTGGTAATGAACTGCTTGCAGCAAAAGAGGCACTCAGAGTAGCTATGCAAGAAATTAAAGAAAAGACTAAATGCATAGCGCAATTAGAAACTAAAGCAGAAGAGAAACTACCAATTGGGACACCAATAGAGCCAACACAAAAGAATCCTACTGACGAGGTAGAGGTACGTCCTCTATCTCCCCCGATTTATCATTCTCCAATAAAAGAGCAGATAACGGAACCACATGATGATCATCCAATGCCATACACTACACAAATAGGTCAGAAGGAACGGGCACTATTGGTGTCCCGATTGACAAAAAATTTTGAAAATGAAGTCCTCAAAGTCATGAAAGAAGCAAAGATCAAAGGTAAAGACTTGGATACGATCATGAAGCCTTTCAACATTCCGGACGGATTATTGAAAGAGAAAACAAGGCAATACATAAAGAAGATCACATAGAAAAATCCAGACGAGCAGCTGCACTTCAAAAATGACACATTCACTTATACTCAATGAAGAATTTGAAGCTACACAGCCTGTATGGAAAAGAAAATTTTTGGAGAAAAATCCTACATTGCGGGTGCATTGGCAAGCAGCACCATACTTATTATAGGTAAACCCTTCATTTTGCCCAACACCACGTCGCAAAGAAGCAAGAGAATTTTCGGATATGCAAAAGAATGGTGTAATCAAGACACAGTGGCTGAATTATCCACTACTTCCAAGTCCACCTCATAATTATTTACCAACGGAGGATTATATGGTAAAAACCATTGAATATTGGCTGCAAAGTTACGCAACTGTACCCAATCTAACTATTAGGATGACGAATAAAATACTCAACATGATTCTTACAATTTTGAAGGTGTTCAAGCACATGGCATATACATTTTTGAACTTCATTGGCATTAATCAGGGAACATATATTCTCGTTTTTTATTTTTCTCTTATGCCTAGCCGACCCACAATAATGGCTTATTATTCCAGGCTCATGTTTCTACCGAGTACCTATATGCAAACATTCAAAGAAGTGTTTTTTTACACGGTTTTTTGAAATTGACTCAAAAATTTTCTTAAAGATGTCATCCAATTTGAATGCCTGATTAGTGGCATATGAATTAAGTTTCTTTGCGAACCACAGACAGCCACCACATGATGGTGTGAAAGCAGAACAGTGGAAGCAACTGATGATATGTGAAGCTAATCTGCTTAATGAAATAGAGCAAATAGTATACAAAACATACTCCCGTCGACTTCCAAAGCCTGTCGAGGACGACAGAGTTCAGGAGGGGGGCAGTGGTGAGGGAGACTCAAGAAAAAAGAAGAAAAGAAGAAGACAAAGAAAGAAGCTTCACTAAAAAGATCATATCTGAAGATACATCTCTGCAAGAAGCCCCGCAGGGGCGCAACACCCTTCTCTGCACAGAGCCCCGCAGGGGCACATATCAAGGAACAGCACGTAGGTGGAAGGAGGAACCAGGGCCAGGAAAGTATCCATGAAGAAGTGCAAGAAGATATCCAGCGGTTCCGAAACCACAAGAGGAGTCCTCTAGATGCATCCTCACATAAGATTAGTAGCTTACCCATGTAAATTAGTAGGAAGTTAGCCTTTCAGTGAATAAAGTGCTGGTCTGTGTGAAAGGACCATTTTTAGGGCACATGTATATAAGTCAATTTGTGACTCTTTGTAAGCACTTTTGGCCATTGTGAGAATAAAGAGCACCGAATTTCGAATTCGTGTCTTATCCTCTATGTATCATCTTCTTTGTGAGCTTGTATGCATGTGTGTTGCTTGAAAAGAGTGTTAGGAAGTGTTGTCTATCCATGAAAGTGTTTGTTTGCTATGGTTAAGGTGTGTGTGAAGTGTAGGAAGTGCTGAAGTGTAGGAAGGACATTCCCATGACTCAGTATTTTGCTCATAACGTGAAGTAGAAGCATCAGAATTGAGTGAAAATACTACCATTGGATGCGTCTTCTCGAGAGCTTCGAAATGCATATGCTATTCACTATATTCAGAGTTTGGAGTTGAGCGAAAAGCTTAATTTACTGTTGGCTGTTGCACCAAGTATCACGACACTTTGACTGGCAGTTGAAGCTTGTTTGGATTAGTCTTAGCTTTGTTTACACTCTTTGGGAAACTCACGTGCATTGATCGTCATTTGAATGCATGTCTTCATACACTCGGCTAGGTTTTGATACTCATCGGATTGATAAATAAAGTGTGAATCCCCACTATATGCATTTGAAGGGGATTGAGGTATAGTCTCTTTCTCCGCAAGTCCCTAGGTTGGATCTTAGGTACACAATGAGTGCTAGCTCCTTGTTCACCGCATCACTCCCAGAGGGGGATTTGTTGATATATTTAGGCAGTGATGTGTGTGAACACTCTAGGACTACTGGGACACTTTTTTCCCTCTTTAGGAGGTTTTTTCCCCCCAGCTTGTATATATGCCTATAGCCCTAATGGGTTACTTATCTTTGTACGTTCTCTAGTAATACATTCAATATTGTGTGTTGTGCTCCAAGCTTCTTCTTCTTCCTTGTGTTGTTTGCGTGCTTCCGCAGACCTCTAACATCAACAACATTCACATGCATGTAAACTTGTACACAAAAATCCAAAGATATGCATATGCCATATTGAACACATATGCACTAAGCACATATAGAATTCAAACACAAAAGACTTTACTCATTCGAAAACACAAACATACACATATCCACCTACATATAGTCACACACATGAATGCTGATAAACTCAATCATACATACAAACATGCATACACATATATATATAGAGCACAACGATTAACACACATGGTCATGTATGGTCTCATATATTTACTTACTCATGCACTAACACACATAGTGGTACTCACATTCATACACAAATGCACATAAGTATCACACAACCACATGCACACAAGATTTGAAGCACATGTGACACACATAGATATGCATGTCTAGATTTAGAAATACACATACACATTTAAGCATAAAAAAGGAAGCACGCAAATGAAAATAAATATGCACATATAGACACATAGACACACATACTTCACGATATACTTGCACATACATGCACACAACAACACACATAGAAACAGGAACATTCACACATACATACAAGTATAGATAAATGTAACACACATGCACATATGTCCTTCTATGTTCCATGTTGTGTTGTCTCCTATAAGTCAAAAAGTCAAATATCAAATAATTACCAAGAGAGAAATATAGAATCGTAACACATCAAGAATCAGATTAATTCCTTTTAATACAAAAAAAAAAAAAAAAAAAATTGGCTTTCAATTCGGAGTGACAAAATTTTCTCTAGATCTCCCTCCACAAAACCTACATATCATCCCCGATTGACCAACTTGTAGATTTAATTAAAGAAGCATCAAAATCATTTTGAAGCATTTTAAAAAATTGTTCAAATGTTTTTCATAATCACCATGTTTTTTTCTTCTTCACCATGTTTTTTCCTTCTTTTGCAATTATAGATTTCGGCAAGAAACTAAACTTAGATTACTCAAAGTAGAATTAAAATGTGTTCATTCAGCATATAACTTTCAAAATAAGTTAGAAATCACTTATAGAGATGATTTGGATGTTCCGGCACCAATCTTTGAAAACTTCTCTTTTCAAAGCTAATCATTATTTTATATAAATGCCTTAATGCTTTGTACTTACACACTCATCAAGAAACTAATTCCCCTATTGCATGCATCTGCCTCATATATCCGACATATATACACTCAATAGTGGTTTCAACAACACAACTAGACTTTGTGTACTATTTTGCTCTTTTCTTTTCCTTTGTCTTTTATTTGGCTTCAACTTTATAACAACCATTAATGTCCTACATCATTTTTTCTTCTTTAGTCTTTACTTCTACACTTTTGGGGTGGAAGGAAGCATAAACTTCCTATCAGATAACCAAGAACCTTCTCAACTTTTCTATAAGAAACGAAAGACCTATCCCCTAATCAGAGCTAAAGATCTAAAGACATGTGCTAACACGAACTAAGATCTCACTAACCAAGTGTTTTAAATACTATGCATATCATGTCTATATAAAACAAATCCTTACTTTTACTAAGAGTGTCAAGTCAAGACCATCATATCTAGGTATTCATGATATCTATACGGTATGTAAACCTATTCTCTTAGTATACATGTTCCTACTAGTGTCCTCAAAATAGTATAGCTAGAAAAACACGCTCATGCAAATTTAAACAATCTTTTATTACTTTATTTAATTTTAATTTTCTTTTTCATTTATTTAATTCATATTTATTGTTGATATATTTAGGTAGTGATGTGTGTGAACACACTAGGACCGCCGGGGCACTTTTTTCCCTCTTTAGGAGGTTTTTTTCCCCTGGCTTGTATATACACCTATTGCCCTAATGGGCTACTTATCTTTGTACATTCTCTACTGATACATTCAGTATTGTGTGTTGTGCTCCAAGCTTCTTCTTCTTCCTTGTGTTGTTCGCGTGCTTCCGCAGACATCTATCTCCAACAATTGGTATCAGAGCAGGTCGTCGCTTCATCTAGGGCGTCATCGACACTCCTCCGTTTTCAGCCTCAGAATCGCACGAATTTTGGTGAGCATACTCAGCATGTTTCCGAGATCAAAACATCTTTGTTGTGTGGTTCCGAAATCGCGATCTGAGCTCGTTTCGGCCTCCGAACGCACTATCACAGTGCTTGTGTAGGCTATTTTGTATTTTTATGCCAAAGCTATATACCTGTTTCTATTCGCCAGTATAAGCGTCTCGAAGTCTACTACAGGTTTAGTAGAACTCGTCTGGGCAGTTCCGTTCAACTTTTTGAGATACAATCAATTTTTTGCATCAAGGTATTTTAGTCACCGGCCATGGCTGAAAGCAGTGATGTATTCCGTATGTTGGCTATTGAGGATAAGTTGGATGGTACCAACTATCCAGTATGGGCTTATATGATGCAACATGTATTGGTTGCAAAAGGATTGTGGAACATTGTGCAGGGTGTTGAAAGACGTCCTATTACACCTGTAACAACAGGTACTGCTAATACAGGTGTTGGAGCTAATGAAGATGGTGTCGAAGATGATATTGTGCAGATTCCTGTTCGTGCTACTATTTCTGCTACACCTACTGCAGAGCAGATTCGTTGGGATGGCAGAGATGCCTAGACACATGCATTGATAGCTTTGTCTATCAAACGTGGCATTATTCCTCATATTCGCTCTTGCAGAACAGCTAAGGATGCTTGGGATACACTTACCACATTGTACCAAGCTAGAAATGAGGCTCGTGTTGCTTACCTCCGAAAACAGTTGAAGAGTGAGCACATGAATGAAGGTGATTCTAGGGACAGTTTCCTAACAAAGCTCAAAGACTTGAAGGAACAGTTGATTTCTGTTGATGAGGTTATACGAGATAGCTCACTTGTGCAGACCGTTCCGAATGGTCTTCCTGATTCATATCAGAGTTTTGCTTCTACTCTTCGGTTGATGATGAAAGGCAATCCAAATGCCTTGTCATTTAAGGAGTTAGTCTATGTTCTGTTGTAGGAAGATCAGTCCAAGCAAAACAGGTCCATTATGCGAGTTGCAGATCAAGCTTTCTTGGCTAGTCAGAAGGGAAAAGGAAAATGGAGCTCTTCAACTAGTAAGCAGAAATCTGCTAATTCTGCATATTCGAAGAAGGAAGATAAAGATGAGAAGAAATCAGAAAAGCAGAAATTGTTTTGTAAGTACTGTAAAGGGAATGATCATATCATAAAGAACGGTTCAAAACTGGCTGCTAAAGAGGCAAAGAAGAAAGAGGCTGGAATGGTTGTTGCAGAGGCCTCTAAACCAAAAATAGAGTCTACAAATCTTGTGCAGGAAGAAGAATGGGCGTTTACAACTGTCTGTGGTTTTGACCCATCTTCTCATGATTAATGCATGTCTCCAGTGGACTCAGATGTTTGGTACTTTGATAGTGGGGCGACCAAAGACATTAGCGTAGCGTAGTTTCTTCTCTTCACTCGAGCCTGCCCCTACAGGGAATACTGTCACATGTGCCAACAACTCCTCTTATCTTGTTATGGGAGTTGGTAAGATCATTCTGACTACTGCTGATGGTAGTTCTTTCACCTTGTCAGATGCTTTATTTTGCCAGGGATCAAGAAGAATATGTTATCAGTTTTTGCATTAGCCAAGATTCGCTTGGTTGTGAAATTTGTTGATGACAGATGTACAGTTCATGATCTGTCAAACGGCGATGTTATTATTGCTTCTGGCATTTTATGTCGTGGGTTGTATAAGCTCATAGACTATGAAAGATCTGTGAATGATTCGACGTGTGCAGTTCATGATTCTCAGGCTATGTCAGATGCAAAGCTTTGGCATGCACGCTTTGGTCATCTAAATTTTGCTAGTTTGCTACGCCTCTAGAAATCTGAAATGGTGTCCTCTTTGCCCAAACTTGAGGCACCTGGAAAACACGTTTGCGAAGGCTGTATTTTGGGCAAAATGTAGCGTTCCTCCTTGCCAAAAGATGGTTCAATTCGGGCTACACAGAATTGCAGCTTGAACATAGTGATGTCTGTGGTCCTATGCAGACACCCTCTTTTGGAAATTACCTTTACTTCGTGACTTTCATTGATGATTTTTCCACGCATGCATGGATATATCCACTCAAAGTAAAGTCCGAAGTGTTCATGTGCTTTAAACAGTTTTTGGTTTTGGCTGAAAATCTGTCAGCATGTAAAATGGGCACCCTCCATTCTGATCGAGGGGGGGAATATATGTCTTCTGATTTTAATGCATTTCTGGATGAACATGGGATAAAACACCAGTGTACAATGCCGTATACACCTCAACAGAATGGAGTTGCTGAACAAAAGAACAGGTCACTAATGGAGATGGCGAGGTGCATGGTCAAGAGTCAGGCTTTACCACATAGTTTCTGGCTCGAGGCTGTCATGTGTGTAGCATATGTACTAAACAGGTGTCCCACTAAAGCGCTGCAATCTATCACTCCATATGAGGCTTGGCATGACCGCAAGCCATCTGTTGCTCATCTATGTGTTTTTGGTTTTGGCATATGCATTAGTGCCTGAACAACATCGCACAAAATTGGATGATAAAGCAGTAAAATGTATTTTTGTTGGATATAGTTCTGAAAGTAAAGGCTATCGTCTGTATAATCCATAGACTAAACACATTCTGGTTAGCCGTGATGTTGTATTTGTGGAAGATGCTATTCAGCCATTGCTTTCATGTACTAAGGAGACATTTATTAGCTCCAAAGACATGTATGATACTTTGATGCCTCTTTTTACAGGTGCACAGTCTAGTGATGGTCCTAATGAGGCAACTTCTCAGCCTTTGAAGGTTTCATATGATGATGCAGATCATTCCATTTCTGATGCAGATTTACATGATGCACTTGTTGATGAGAGAGCTGATATTGAGCAGGCAAAAACTATGCCAAAATGGCTGGTGCAGACTTTGCGTGATAGCAAACTAGATGCACCTTTGTCATATCGTACTTGTTCAGGCTCTCATAGTGCCTCCTTTGCATCAGATTGCTATGCTATGGCTGTGTCTAGTCTCTGTGATGAGAATGAGCTTGTTTCTTTTGATGAAGCACATAATTCAGAAAATTGGATGGCTGCTATGCAATCTGAATATGATGCTATAATGAAGAATGGTACATGGTCTTTAAGTGACTTGCCTCTTGGCAAGAAGGCCATTGGCACTAAGTGGGTATACAAGCTGAAGCGTAAACCTGATGGTACAGTTGACAGGTATAAGTCTAGGCTTGTTGCCAAGGGTTATGCGCAGGAAAGAGGCATTGATTTGATGAGACCTTTGCACCTACATGCCGTATGACTACTGTTTGGAGCATTTGTGCACTTGCAGCCCATCATGGTTGGAATGTACATCAGTTGGACATTAAAACAACATTTCTGAATGGTGACTTGCATGAAGAAGCGTATGTTTTTCAACCCCGTGGCTTTGTGCAGAAAGGGCATGAAAACCAGGTGTGCAGGTTAAAGAAGGCATTATATGGTTTAAAGCAAGCACCACGTGCTTGGTATGAGAAAATACATGCCTATCTGGTTGCACATGGTTTTGAGAACAGTCCAACTGAAAAGCACCTTATATGTTAAGCGTGCTAATGATGTGCTTCTGATCATTGTTATCTATGTTTACGACATGCTGCTCACTGGTCCTATTGAGACGCATATTGCTGATTTCAAGGCTGATTTGCATGCCTCATTTGAGATGTCTGATTTGGGGCATTTGCATCACTATTTGGGCATTCAGTTTATGCAAGTTGATGGTGGAATGGCATTCTGTCAAATGAAATATATTGACACATTATTGCAGCGTTTTGGCCCTGAAGACTGCAAGCCTATTGCCACTCCTATGGAGATAGGTTTACGATTGAGTCTTCATGATGCTGGAGATGCATTTGATGTTGTTCTCTATCAGCAAGCTGTTGGATGCTTGATTTACTTATGCATTACTCGGCCAGATATTCAGTTTGCTATCTCACAGATGAGCAGGTTTATGCATTGCCCAGGAGTCACGCATTGGAAGGCTGTTAAGCGCATCTTTTGCTACTTGAGTGGTACTCGGCTACTTGCGTTGTTTTATCCCAAGGGGGATCACTACCGCCAGATTTGCATGCTTTTTCTAACTCAGATTGGGCTGGTTGCTATGACACTCGTGTGTCCACCAGTGGTTTTTGCTTCATGCTTGGTAGCTCATGTATATCTTGGTTGAGCAAGAAGCAGCCTACTGTGGCCACTTCCAATTGTGAGACTGAGTATAGGGCAGCTTTCACAGCAACTGCTGAGTGTCTGTGGCTCAGAGGCCTTATGGCTGATTTGGGTGTTGGCCAATCTTCTGCCACCACCATCTTCACTGACAGTTAGAGCACATTGGCAGTTGCGAGGAACCCTGTGTTCCATGCTTGCACTAAGCACATTGAGGTGCATTATCACTATGTTAGGGAGAGGTTCTCTACTGGGGAGATCAGCTTGGCATATGTGCCCACGCAGGAGAACATAGCAGACCTTTTCATGAAGGCTCTGCCTAGGGAGAAATTTGAAGCTTTCCGCAAAGCTTTGGGCTTACTTCCTTTTGTGGAGTGATTTCCACATAGCTTGGCACTTCCTTATACATGAGTGCCAGCTCCTTGTTCACTGCATCACTCCCAGGGGGGATTTGTTGATATATTTAGGTAGTGATGTGTGTGAACACACTAGGACCACCGGGGCACTTTTTTCCCTCTTTAGGAGGCTTTTTTCCCCCGGCTTGTATATACGCCTATTGCCCTAATGGGCTAATTATCTTTGTACATTCTCTAGTAATACATCCAGTATTGTGTGTTTGTGCTCCAAGCTTCTTCTTCTTCCTTGTGTTGTTCGCGTGCTTCCGCAGACATCTATCTCAACAATCATAAAGAACTGTCCAAAACTGGTTGCAAAAGAGGCAAAGAAGAAAGAGGCTGGAATGGTTGTTGCAGAAGCCTCTACACCAAAAACGGAGTCTGCTAGTCTTGTGCAGGAAGAAGAATGGGCATTTACTATTGTTTGCAGTTTTGACCCATCTTCTCATGAGCAGTGCATGTCTACGGTAGACTCAGATGTTTGGTATTTTGAGAGTGGGGCGACCAAACATATTACCTCGCAGCACAGTTTCTTCTCTTCACTCGAGCTTGCCCATATAGGGAATACTATTACATGCGCCAACAACTCCTCTTATCCTGTTATGGGAGTTGGTAAGATCATTTTGACTACAGTTGATGGTAGTTCTTTCACTTTGTCATATGCTTTATTTGTGCCAGGGATCAAGAAGAACCTGTTATCAATTTCTGCATTAGCCAAGATTGGCTTGGTTGTGAAATTTGTTGATGATAGGTGTACAGTTCATGATCTGTCAAATGGAGATGTGATTATTGCTTCTGGCATTTTATGTCGTGGGCTATATAAGCTCATAGACTATGAAAGATCTGTAAATGATTTGGCATGTGTAGTAAATGATTCTCAGGCTATGTCAAATGCAAAGCGTTGGCATGCACGCTTTGGCCATCTGAATTTTGCTAGTTTGCTATGCTTGCAGAAATCTGAAATGGTGTCATCTTTGCCCAAACTTGAGGCACCTAGAAAACATGTTTGTGAAGGACGTATTTTGGGCAAAATGCAGTGTTCATCATTTCCAAAAGATGGTTCAGTTCGGGCTACTCAGAAATTGCAGCTTGTTAAGAGTGATGTCTGTGGTCCTATGCAGACACCTTCTTTTGGGAATTATCTTTACTTTGTGACTTTCATCGATGATTTTTCCAGGCATGCATGGGTATATCCATTGAAGGCAAAGTCCGAAGTGTTCATGTGCTTCAAATAGTTTTTGGTTTTGGCTGAAAATATGTTAGCATGTAAAATGTGCACCCTCCATTCTGATCGAGGGGGGGAATATATGTCTTCTGATTTTAATGCATTTTTGGCTGAACATGGGATAAAACACTAGTGTATAGTGTCGTATACACCTCAACAGAATGGAGTTGTTGAATGAAAGAACAGGTCACTCATGGAGATGGCGAGGTGTATGGTCAAGAGTCAGGCTTTACCACATAGTTTTTGGCTTGAGGCTATCATGTGTGCAGCATATGTACTAAACAGGTGTCCCACTAAAGCTCTGAAGTCTATCACTCCATATGAGGCTTGGCATGACCGCAAGCCATCTGTTGCTCATCTGCGTGTTTTTGGTTGTTTGGCATATGCATTAGTGCCTGAACAACATCATAAAAAATTGGATGATAAAGCAGTAAAATGTATTTTTGTTGGGTACAGTTCTCAAAGTAAAGGCTATCGTATGTATCATCCATAGAGTAAACGCATTCTAGTTAGCCATGATGTTGTTTTTGTGGAGGATGCTATTCAGCCATTGCTTTCATGTACTAAGGAGACATCTATTAGCTCTAAAGACATGTATGATACTTTGCTGCCTCTTTTTATAGGTGGACAGTCTAGTACTGGTCCTAATGAGGCAACTTTTCAGCCTTTGTAGGTTTCATGTGATGATGCAAATCATTCCATTTCTGATGCAGATTTACATGATGCACTTGTTGGTGAGAGAGATGATATTGAGCAGGCAAAGACTATGCCAAAATGGCTGGTGCAGACTTTGCATGACAGCAAATTAGATGCACCTCTATCATATCGTACTCGTTCAGGCTCTCATAGTGCCTCTTTTGCATCAGATTGCTATGCTATGGCTGCATCTAGTCTCTGTGATGAGACTGAGCCTGTTTCGTTTGATGAAGCACAAAATTCAAAAACTTGGATGGTTGCTGGGCAATCTGAATATGATGCAATAATGAAGAATGGTACTTGGTCTTTATGTGACTTGCCTCTTGGCAAGAAGGCCATTGGCACTAAGTTGGTAAACAAGCTGAAGCGTAAACCTGATGGTACAGTTGACAGGTATAAGGCTAGGCTTGTTGCAAAGGGCTATGCACAGGAAAGAGGCATTGATTTTGATGAGACCTTTGCACCTACATGTTGTATGTCTACTGTTCGGAGCATCTGTGCACTTGCAGCCCATCATGGTTGGAATGTACATCAGTTGGACATTAAAATTGCATTTTTGAATGGTGACTTGCATGAAGAAGTGTATGTTTTTCAGCCCCGTGGCTTTGTGCAGAAAGGGCATGAGAACCAGGTGTGCAGGTTAAAGAAGGCATTATATGGTTTAAAGCAAGCACCACGTGCTTGGTATGAAAAGATACATACCTATCTGATTGCACATGGTTTTGAGAATAGTCCAACTGAAAGCACCTTATATGTTAAGCATGCTAATGATGTACTTCTGATCATTGTGGTTTATGTCGATGACATGCTGCTCATTGGTCCTCATGAGAGGCATATTGCTGATTTTAAGGCTGATTTGCATGCCTGATTTGAGATGTCTGATTTGGGGCATTTGCATCATTATTTGGGCATTCAGTTTATGCACGTTGATGGTGGAATGGCTTTGTGTCAAACAAAATATATTGACACATTATTGCAACGTTTTGGCCTTGAAGACTGTAAGCCTATTGCTACTCCTATGGAGACAGGTTTATGCTTGAGTCTTCATGATGCTGGAGATGCATTTGATGATGTTCTCTATCAGCAGGCTCTTGGATGCTTGATTTACTTATGCATTACTCGGCCAGATATTCAGTTTGCTGTCTCACAGATGAGCAGGTTTATGCATTGCCCAAGTGTCAAGCACTGGCAGGCAGTTAAAGCACATCTTTCACTACTTGAGTGGTACTCGGCTACTTGGGTTGTTTTATCCCAAGGGGGGATCACTACTGCCAGATTTGCATGCTTTTTCTGACTCGGACTGAGCTGGTTGCTATGATACTCATGTGTGCACTAGTGGCTTTTGCTTCATGCTTGATAGCTCATGTATATCTTGGTTGAGCAAGAAGCAGCCTATTGTGGCCACTTCTAGTTGTGAGGCTGAGTATAGGGAAGCTTTCACAGTGACTGTTGAGTGTGTGTGGCTCAGATGCCTTATGGCTGATTTGGGTGTTGGTCAGACTTCTGCCACCACCATCTTCATTGATAGTCAGAGCGCATTGGGAGTTGCGAGGAACCCTGTGTTCCATGCTCACACTAAACACATTGACGTGCATTATCACTATGTCATGGAGAGGTTCACATTAACAAAAACAAACTAAACAATAGATATATATATATATATATATATATACACATACGGATAACATGGGCACACACACTCACTCATGTACACATGCAAGCACTTTCACACACACTTACATCCAACCAAAATACATTACACTGCTTTATCATCCAATTTCCTGCATTGTTGTTCAAGCACTAAGGCACATTGTCGGGAAGAAATCCCTTGTGGATAGTGTATCAACATTTTTTCAAATTTTATTTATTTTGATTACTTTCCTCATTGTAATTTGAAGATTTATCTCCAGGAAGAAGAAAGATTTGTATATTTCTTTAGATGCTTGGATTATTTAGGTGACTATGTGATGCGAAACTTTTCTATTATACATTTAAGTGAGCTCTTTAGACCAAAAAAAACCCTAAGAACACGTAACTTTAATTCTATAAAGTCCATTGGTTCTTTAAATCTTCAAAACTCAAACCTTCACTTGTAACCCTAATTAACTAAGGACTTTAGGCGCTAATAGCATTAATGCATCAAAGACACCATGTGTATGTTCAAAAGAAAACCCTAACTCACCCTTAGAAATCCTAAAATCCTTGAGTCCAACAAATCCTAGTTACATTGAATCAAAAAATATGTATATCCAACTTTAGAAAGAAAGTGTGATTGAAAATCCGAAAAGAAATAACCCTTTAGATGTAATTTCTAACCCTAAAAAGCAAACTTCAAATCCTTAGATATTCAACCTCAAAACCCTAAAAATTTAACTTAACCCTAGAATCCAACTTCAAAACCTAGAAACCCTAGCTTAAAACACTTGAGAACTAACTTTAAACCCTAGGAAGCCAATTTCAAACCTTCAAAACCCAAGTAAATAAACCCTTAAACTAAGTACTTGCATTATGATCTTGTGTTAAAAACCCTAGCCATAAGGAAATCCTAGTTGTTCTAACTAAAGGTCTTAGCTTTGGGCCTTAAACCTTAAACCCTTGTTTTTATTGAAAACCTTGTATATACATTAATGTGTAATAGAATAGAACCTTATCCCTTAAAATAAAAAGAAGAGAAAAATAAATAAAACGAAGAGAAAAAGAAATAAGAAATGAAAAATAAAACTAAGAAAATAAAAAATAAAAAGAAAAAGAAAAGGAAGAAATTCAAAATAGAAATGAAGTTAGTAATTATCCTAAAGTCTAGAAAAGAAGAAAAAGAAGGTCCTTAATTTAGGAAAGAGAAAAAGAGTTCAAGGTCCAAGAATTCCAGTCCGAGCCTGCTTAGCCTAAAGGTTGACGCCTTGAAGCTGTGGGAGGAATTCCTGAGTTAAAGTCTTGGCTCGACATGTCCATGAATCACTCATGATGGGTGCCTCTACCTTACAAGGTTGGGTGTGTGAGTGTATATTCCCAATTCATTATACTTTTTAAAAAAAGTCCAAGAATTCGGCATACGTGGGAAATTGGAAAGTCATGTCAAGTTGAGAAGTGAAATTGGAAAGTCATGTCAAGTTGAGACGTTTTTTTTTTGGTCTGGATAAAATGAAGATTTGCTAAACATTAGTTTCTTTAAATGCTTTTTGTCAAGTGCTCTTCTCATTTGCATTTTTCTAACCTTTTCTCTGACTTATATATAAGTATATATATATATATATATATATATATATATATATATATATATATATATATATATATATTGACTTTTATATATATATATATATATATATATATATATATATATAGAGAGAGAGAGAGAGAGAGAGAGAGAGTTCGTTATCTCTCGACTCCATCCAGTCCGTGTTCCTGTAGGCGAAGAGAGGGGGAGAGAGTGCTAGAGAGAGGTCCCGATCTCTCTTCCTTCACCTTTCCTCTCTAATCCTCCACGAAATGAAGCTCAATTCCTTGCTGCTCTGACATACGCAGAGAGGCAGAGATGAAGCGCAAAAGAAATGGAGAGAGAGAGAGAGGGAGACGGCAAGAGATCCCGTTAGAGCATGTGCTTCTTCTGCTATGAAAATATGTGCAAGGCCTCCATTCGAGATGGCCATGGACCTAGTCTGAGATTTCACAGAAAAACAAACTCTCTTTCATCGTTAGAATGCTTGATATACAGAGCTCCTACGTGTAGAGGCCTCGTGCGTTGTCAATCAAACTAGAGAGCCATGAATCCATCACCCATTTGTCTTAGTCGCTTATTTTTATTGCTACGCACTTGCCGCCGCTGAGAGAGAGAGAGAGAGAGAGAGAGAGTCTTGTACATTGAAAAGGGGAATTGGGATTGCTACTGCATTGCGGCTGAGAGATGGAGGAAATCGGATTGCTCAGTAGAGGTAGAGAGAGTCATGGCAGAACTCACACAAGGAATCGGCTGCAAAATTTGCGGAGAGAGAGAGAGAGAGAGAGAGAGAGAGAGAGAGAGAGAGTAGGACCGCCTGCTAATACCGAATTGCGGATGAGCTGTAGATCAAAACAGGTGCTAATATGAAGTGCACTTCGAGAGAGAGAGAGAGAGAGAGAGAGAGAGAGAGAGAGTCTTGTACATTGAAAAGGGGAATTGGGATTGCTACTGCATTGTGGCTGAGAGATGGAGGAAATCGGATTGCTCAATAGAGTTAGAGAGAGTCATGGCAGAACTCACACAAGGAATCGACTGCAAAATTTGCGGAGAGAGAGAGAGAGAGAGAGAGAGAGAGAGTGAGTAGGACCGCCTGCTAAAACCGAATTGCGGATGAGCTATAGATCAAAACAGGTGCTAATATGAAGTGCACTTCCATAGAGAGAGAGACAGAGAGAGAGCGAGAGAGAGAGAGATTAAGCGACATGAATGTAGAGAAAGAGAAAGAGTGGCTGAAATTTTGAGTACAAATGAATGTTGTGCATTTAAATTTTTGTTTCGTTTTTACTGTAAACGAAAATTATTTTGTGATTGCAAAATTTGCGATTCTGCTTTCACACTTGTTTCATGGAATTATTTACAATAGAATCATTGAACGAAATCAGTCTCTCAAAAAGTTGATTTGTGAACATTTGCAAGAAAACATATTTCAACTAAATGGCTGTCATCTTCTAGGATTCAATTGCCTGTCATAGATGGAAACTTTTAGATACTGTAAATATGTTTCCTTGCACTTAAAAGTGAAACACCCTTTTTTTTTGAGAGTACAATGAATTGGAAAGACACACACCCAACCTTGTAAGGTAGAGGCACCCATCTTGGGGAACTTCATGGACACCCATCTTTGGAAACTATGGATATATCTAGTTAAGATTTGAACTCAGGACTTCCTCCTTGAGATTCAAAGCATCAACTCATTTCTGTTATGTAATCGTTTCTTGGCTTTCATATTTTGCGTTTTGCAAACCTGAATAAGATAAAGGAAATTTTGCGTGAAAATGATTGTTTGTGTGTTTAATACGTGTGTCACACTGCAGTACACTTGATTTTTCACGTATTTTTGTGTATGCGATGCGTATTTAAGAATGTGCGTAATACTCTGTGTGCACGAGTGTGCAATTATACATGTATGTTTTTTAGCAAATTTGTGAGACTAAACGCATACATGTTTGTTTTTGAGACGGTGCATGTGAGGATAGTTGCTAAGATGGCAGTTATTGGAGATGTGCATTGCCACTTGAATGTTGAAGGTGGAAATGTTGGAGTTTGAGGTCTGTGAGAGTATGCAAAAAGTACAAGCAAGAAGAAGAAGCTTGGGGAACAACACACAATACTCAATATATCAGCAAGTGAATGTACAAAAGAAAATAACATGTTAGGAGGGAAAAAAAACTCCTAAAAAGGGAAAAAAGTGCCTCGATGGTCTTAAATGTGTTCACACACATCACTACCAAAATATATCAACAAATCCTCCTCGGAGTGATGTGGTGAACAAGGAGTTGGGACTCATGTATAAGAAGTGCTAAGCTATGTGGAAAGAGATCAATCCATGAAAGGAACGAAGCCCAAAGCTTAGCGAAAAGCTTCAAACGTCTCTCGAGGTAGAGCCTTTGTGAAAAACTCTCCAATGTTATCCTGTGTGGGCACATATGCCAAACACATCTCTCCAGCAGAGAACCTCTCCTTCACATAATGGTAATGTATCTCAATGTGCTTTGTGCAAGCATGAACACAGGCTTCCTCACAATTGCCAATGTGCTTTGATTGTCACTGAAGATGGTGGTAGTAGAAGACTGACCAACACCCAAATCTGCCAAAAGGCATCTGAGCCACACACACTCAAGAGTCATTGTGAAAGCTTCCTATACTCAAGCCTCATAACTAGAAGTGGCCACAATAGGCTGCTTCTTGCTCAATCAAGATATGCAGGAGCTACCAAGCATGAAGTAAAAACCACTAGTGGACACACGAGTGCCATAGAAATGAGCCCTGTCAGAATCCAAAAATGCATGTATGTGCTTAACCACCTGCCAATGCTTGACACTTGGGCAATGCATAAACCTCCTCATGTGTTAGAGAGCAAACTAAATATCAAGTTGAGTTATGTATAATTAAATCAAGCATCCAACAACATGTTGATAGAGAACATCATCAAAAGCATCTCCATCATCATGAAGACCCAACCATTAACCTATTTCCATAAGAGTGGCAATAGTTTTGCAATCTTCAACATACACTTCTCCATGTAAGTCACCAATCAGAAATGCAAATTTAATGTCCAACTAATATACATTCCAACCATGATGGGTTGCAAGTGCACAAATGCTATGAATAGTAGTGATTCGACATGTGAATGCAAAAATCTCATCAAAATCAATGGCTCTTTCTTGAGCATAACCTTTTGCAACAAGCCTATCCTTATACCTATCAATTATTCCATTAGGCTTATGCTTCAGCTTGTATACCCATTTAGTTCCAATGGCCTTTTTTTTCCTAGAGGTAAACCACATAAAGACCAAGTAACATTCTTCATAATAACATCATATTTTGATTGCATAGCAGCATCCAATTTTTTGAACTTTCCACTTCATCAAAAGAAATAGGCTTTTTCTCATCACAAAGAGTAGAGGCAGTCATTGCATAGGAAACTCATATAAAAGAAGCACTATGAGAGCCTAACCGAGTATGATATGATAGAGGTGCATCTAATTTCCTATCTCTCAATGTCTACACTAGCCATTTAGACATAATTTTTGCCTCCTCTATATCAGCAATCTCATCATTAAGTGCATGATGTGAATCTGCATCAAAAATAGAATGATCTGCATCATCATGTGGAACCTTTAAAGACTAAGAAATTGCCTCATTTGGACCAGCACTTGACTATGCACCTATAAAAGGAGGCAACAAAGTACTATACACATATCTAGAGCTAACTAATATCTCCTTGGTACATGAAAGTAATGGTTGAATTTCATCTTCCACAAAAAAAACATCATGGCTAACCAAAATTCATTAGTATGTGGATGATACAAATGATAGCCTTTTTTTTAGAACTATGCCCAAAAAAATAACATTTCACTACTTTATCATCCAATTCCTTGCGATGTTGTTCATGCACTAATGCATATGCAAGATAACCAAAGACACACGGATGAGGAACAGATGGCTTGCAACCATGCCAAGCCTCAAATGGAGTGATAAATTGTAGTGCTTTTCCTGGACACCTATTAAGTAGATATGTTGCACACATAACAACCTCAAGCCAAAAGCTATGTGGTAAAGTCTAAGATTTGACCATACACCTCACCATCTCCATGAGAGAACTATTCTTTCTTTTAGCAACTCCATTCTATTGAGGTGTATACGACATTGTACATTGATGTTTTATCCCACATTCAACCATAAAGCACTAAATAAAAAGACATGTATTCCCCCCTTGATTAGAACAAAGGGTGTTTTGCCACTTCTTGAGAAGTAGTTGGCTCCTCGAATTGGACTTTCTTTTTAGTATCTTTTGCCTTTTACTCATCATCTTTACTTTGCTTCCTATTCACTCTTCTTTTTGGATCTATCTCATCCTGCATCTCATCTCTTCTCCTCTTATTCTCAACATTAGCAATATGGGAGTAGACAAAAAATTGATCTATAAGAGACTTCCAAGGAGTTTTTTGCATGCACATCTTTGGCTATCACTAGAGCTTCAGTAAGTAATTATTTTGAACTGGTGGCACATGCATCTATTGAGCAACAAGTGGCACTGGAGGTGAAACTTGAGGAATCATATATCCTTGATATATATTTGTCATAGGCATGGCTTTTCTTTGTAGTGGATCTACATATTTTTTGCTAGGCTACAAAGTAATGGGGTCTTGAAAACCCATAGAGTACACCTTGTTATGAAGGCTAGCCATCTCTTTGGATAGAGAGGCTGGCATCGACATAACATTCTCTATTTGTTTACTAAAAAGCTCTATTGGTATATGAGATGTAGATGCAACATTAGTCATAGTTGATGTTGTAGATACATTTGAACCCACTAGAACAGGTTTCACTCATGGATGCATTAGAACAATTTGCACTGGCCTATCGTGAAGGATGGCCTGACATTGCCTCATCTGGTCAATTGCCTCTACCTCTCTTTTAATTGTCCCCCAATCGTGTGTTAACCCAAATCTATTTCTAGTCTCCTCAATTCTCCTCTCGACTTCAGTCCTATCTTTAAGACTTAAAATCTTAAGGAAATTAAGAGAAAATTATTGAAAACTTATAAAGAATATTTCATAGGAGCTAATGTTGTTGTAGAGATGGATTGTCTTCCTCTAATAGGTATAATTGCTAAATGTTGTTCTCCAAATATTGCAATTCATAGGTGGATTTCATATATAAATTTTATTAGTCCATCTTTTCATATAGCTAAAGAGTTCAATATAGTTGTTGATAGACTATTAAGATATGATGAGATATGATGAGATATGATCCACTAGTTTATGTTTTCCCGTGATTTCATGAGAATGAATATGATGGAGAATGGAATGATATGGGAAATTATATTAGTTCACTAAAACCTTTAGTAGGCTAGACCAGAAATAAGTTTAGATCTATCAATAAAAAGTCTTACAACTTCTTCTTGAAGGATGGCTTTATTTGGCGACATGCTAAAGATAAAGTAAAGTAATCACAATGTGTACTGAGTAATAAGAGTCTTTGGAGAAAGATCATGAGAGAAATGCATGAGAACTTATGGGTAGGTCACAAAGGACTTTATGCGGTTATGAGAAAATTAGGGAAGCCTATTGGTGGCCAGGTATATAAATGAGTGTTTGAGACTTTGTGAGAACTTGTACCACATGTCAAGTTCATTCTTCTGTTATGATAGAGGCCCATCACATCTCACTTGCCCTCCTTGTATTCATTACAAGTCAATAGCTGACCTTGTAACCATGCCCAAATGAATTGATAAAATGAGATATATAGTACTTGCTAGAGAGGACTTGACTAACCATGTGGAAAATCTAGATCTTTTTATGAGGACTATGTATAATGTATGAAGATTTCTTTTTAGAAGAAGTGATCTCGCGATTCACATACATAGAGAAAGTGTTTGCGGATCAGGGAGAATTAGATATGAGTGAGGCAAAGGAATTCTTTGACCAACATGTGATTGTTTTGTCTCTCACTACTGCCTATAACCTTGAGGCCAATGGAAACATTGAGAGAGGTCACCCCCTCTATTCTGAAGGTGATCTCTAATGCTTGCAATGGAGAAATAAAGCAATGGCCTACATTTCTTCCATTTGCATTATTGGTAGATAGGATGATGTACACTCGGTCTAAAGGATTTATGCCTCTTGCACTAATGTATTATCAAAAGCCAGGTTTTCCCATACAGACTCAGATTTTGACATGGATGACGCTCTCTTGGAATGATGAAATAACGAGAGAAGAATTATTATCATTGAGGATTAAACAATTAGAACAAGGAAATGAAAAGTTAAAAGAGTTAGTGCAAAAGATAAAGAAGTCAAGGTTAAAGAATAAAATTTACTTTGATAAAAATCATCGACTTAGGCCGCATGATAGAGACTAACGAATAGGTATTGGTGTACGACAATAGGTTTGATACTCAATAGGATGCGAGAAAGAAACTGACTAAAAGTTTCTTGAGGCCATATGTATTGATGTCTATTTTTAATAATGGTATGTATGAGCTTTGTGAATTTGACAATACTCCTTTAAAGTCTTTAAGTGCACAAAAAGTAGCTAGTATTCAAGAAAAGAAATGAAAAAGGGTATGAGATAGATCAAGAATGGATTGAAGATGAAGATGATGTTGATGTTGTTGAAGGAAATTAAATCACGTGAATGTATTCCTTTTGGTTTTTCCATTTTCAATTATTGTTCTGTATATTTTGATTCTGTGCATATCATATATTGCATTTCATGGTGTTCTGAGCAAATAAAAGAATTTTTTAAATTACAATAAGAATTGATTAGAAATGCTAGTGGGGATGTGTGCACTTGAGAGAGTAGGTTGAGATACCCTATAGCCATTATAAAGACCTAGGTAGGACATTATCACTTGAAGCTCTTAGTATAAAGAAGGACTTGTTTTATATAGATAGGATGTGTGATGTTATCAAAAACACTTAGGAAGTGAAATCTTGCCTCCTTATAGTGCATATCTCTAGATCCTCAACTCTCATTAGGGGTTAGGCCTTTCCCCTTTAACAAAAAAGTTGCAAAGGTACTAGTTTTTACCTGATTGAGGAAGTTTATGCTTTCTTCCACCCCAAAAAAGCAAAAGTAAAGATTAAATAAAGAAGTAGTACATTATGGGTTGTTGCAAAGTGAAAAAGAAATTTGTCTTTTGATCTTTTGAATGCCATTCAAGTCATCACTTGTCACAATTATGTCATCTACATTTAGAAACATATAGATAACCTCATTGTGATCCCTTTTGATGGACAAAGAAGGATCTGATTTGCTAGGTCTGAACCCTTGATCTTGAAGGTATGTAACCAATGTGTAATTACAAGCTCTATGAGCTTGTTTCAATCCATACAATGATTTCTTAAGTCTACAGACATAGGATGTATGATTAGGGTTTTCAAAAGTTGGAGATTGTGAGATGTATACCTCTTTACTTACCAAACCATTCAAAAATGCATTTCTTGCATCAAGTTGGAGGAGTCTCTAGTTTCTTGTAGCACTACATTTATCAATTTTTTTATTGTGGTCAACTTTGCAACTAATGAGAATGTTTCCTCATAGTCTATACCATGAGTTTGTGAATATCCTTTGGCAACTAATCTAGCCTTGTACCTGAAAATTGATCAATCTAAGTTCCTCGTAAATTTATATATGCATCTACAACCAATTACCTTCTGATTGGATGACATTGGATCCAATTCCCAAGTGTCTATCTCCTTCAAAGCATTTATTTCTTCTTCCATATGTTTCACCCAATTGGGTTTCTCTTTGCCTCTTCATAGGTTAAGGGTTATTATGAAATTGATTCTTCTACCAATCAGATTGAATGCTTTGTAACAAATGTGGAATCATATCCATACCTTTCTATTTGTCTCTTCTCCCTTGTTGACCTTCTAGGTGTTTGCTTGGAGCATTGTCCATACTCTTGCATTTTCGCTTTGCCTCTTGACTTACATATCTTGTAATCTTTTTCCCTTCCATCTTGGTCATCATCTCTATCACTTCTTGGATCTTGGACCAATGTATCATGTTTGATTCCTAATTGATGGAAATCATAATCAACATCATATGATAGAGTTACCTTCTGTTTTTCTTCATCATACCAAGACCTCTGTTCTTCAAACACAACATCCCCACTTGTAGAGAATTGCTTGGTTGAAGGATTCTAGAACTTGTAACCCATCTAAATTGAATCATATCCAATAAATACTACCTTTTTTGCCCTTTCATCTAGCTTACATCTAATTTGTGAAGGTACATGAACATAGGCTAAACAGCCAAACACCTTGCAATGTCCTAGACTAGGTTTTCTTCCATGCCATTCTTCATAAGTACTCATATCTTGAAGTGATTTGGATGGTAGTATAGTGAAATGGTAGTCATACCTTTGTATTGATTGTATGCTCATAACTGATCATACAATCAATACAAAGAAGAGTGTGCACATAAGTGCTACTTCGAAACTACATGTATAGCACCATCCATATGATGGTTGAAGTGAGAAAGAAATTCATTTCAAGCATAGTCAAAGCTCGGTGATCCAACAATTCTTCATAGGTGTATGGGAGCAAAGCATAAGAACATTTATCTAAAATGACAACTGACTTCAAAACGCATCGATAGGAAAGATTGTTTTTGGAAACTCTAAATGATTTCTATATGAGTAATTTGACTTACTTTTTATGGTAGTATGCTCATCAAATGAGTTTTCCGTCATAACTTATGTATGTTAAAGTTGTCTTTCTTTTGCTTAGAACCTGTATTTGGATATGAAAATCATATTTTGAATTTCCAAAAGAAAAATACTAAAATAAAAAACTAAAAATTATTTCAAAAAGAATATTGATGCCCTTCTATTTGACTTTGAAGGTTGGCCCATCATGATGATGTGCAAGTTTAGTGGGGGTGGATGTAGAGAAGAAATCCCTTGTAGATAGTGTATCAAAATTTTTCCAAATTTATTTCTTTTGATTACTTTACTCATTGTGATTTGAAGATTTTTCTATAGAAAGAAGATCATAAAACTTGTATATCCAACTTTAGAAAGAAAGTGTGATTGAAAACCTAAAAAGAAATAACCCTTGAGATCTAATTTCTAACCCTGAAAACCAAACTTCCAAACCCTAGATAATCAACCTCAAACCCCTAAAATTCTAACTTAATCCTAGAATCCAACTTAAAAAATTTAGAAACCCTAGCTTAACATCCTTGAAAACTAACTTTAAACCATAAGAAGCCAATTTCAAAACCTAGAAACACAGGTAAATAAACCCTTAAAGTAAATACTTGCGATATGATCTTGTGTTGCTAACCTAGTTGTTCTAATTAAAGATCCTAGCTTGGAGCCTTAGGAACCCATTTTCCCTAACCTTAAACTCTTGTTTTTATTGAAACCCTTGTATATAAATTAATGTGTAATAGAAAAGAACCATAATCCTTAAAATAAAATGAAGAGAAAAAGAAATATGAAATGAAAAATATAAATAAGAAAATGAAAAAGAAAACAAAAAGGAAAAAGAAGAAATTGAAAATAGAAATGAAGTTTGTAAATACCCTAAAGTCTAGAAATGAAGAAAAACAAGGCCCTTGATTTAGGAAAGAGAAGAAGAAGAGTCCAAGGTCCAAGAATTCTGCACATGTGGGAAATCGGAAGGTCATCCCATTTTGGGAAGCTATGTTTTTTTTGGACTCTATAAAATGAAGATTTGAAACAAGTTAGATTTTCCATATGCCATTTTTGTTTAGGCAAATCTTTCTACTCTTCTAATTTCCATTTTTTGTACCTTTTCTCTAAGTAAGAGAGAGAGAGTCCCGTATCTATCTATCCTCTCCCCTCCACTCTATGTTCTTGCAGGAGGAGAGAGAGTGTGTGGAAGAGAGAGGCCTCTATCTCTCTTCCTTGAACTCTCCTCTCTAATCCTCCATGAAATGAAGCTCAATTCCCTACTGCTCTGACAAATGCAAAGAGAGGTAGAGATGAACACAAAAAAAATGAAGAGAGAGATGGACAGAGATGGAGATAGATAGAGAGAGAGAGAGCAAGAGAGCCCCTTGAAATTCAGGAGCGTGAGCTTCTTTTGCTATGAAAATATGTGCAAGGTCTCCATTTGATAGGGCCATGGATCTAGTCTATGATTTCATAGAACAACAAACTCTCTTTTACCATTAGAATGATTGATATACAAAGCTCCTAACCCCATGTACATGCCTCGTGTGTGGTACCCCATGTACATGCCTCGTGTGTTGTCAACAAAAAAAAGAACCATGAATCAACCATCCATTTGTGTTAGTCACTTGTTTATGTTGTTATGCAATCGATGCTGCTCTGAGGTAGAGAGAGAGAGAGAGAGAGAGAGAGAGAGAGTTGTACACTAAAAAGGGGATTTGGAATTACTACTGTGATGTGACTCAGAGATGGAGGAAATCAAATTGCTCACTATAGAGAGAACTGTTGAGTTAGAGAGAGTCATGGTAGAACTCACACAAGGAAACAACTCTTGAATTTGGAGAGGGAGTAAGAGGGAGAGTAGGACCACTTGCTAAAACCAAATTCGGGATTATTTGTAGATCAAAACAAGTGTTGATATGAAGTGCGCTTAAGGGGAGAGAGACAGAGAGAGAGAGAGAGAAAGAGAGAGAGAGAAAGAATTAGGATCATCGATGGCACCTAGTTTGCATTTATTAGATCGAATAATGGAAAAATATTGAATATGTTCATTTTATTCATGGATTCCCGATTAGAGGAGGAAAAAAAATCGGACATGACTTTCAGTTGAAAGTGCTTTCGATCAAAACTTTTTTCAATCACAAACATGTTTCATAACAAAAATATATATATTTTTTCATTCGATCGAAAAGCTTATTCTACACGTGCTTCTTCACAAGTTCATAGAGCTCTACTACTATCATACCATTCATAGAGCCCTTTCCTCACCATACCATTTAGGTATTACTCTATTTTTTATTATTATCTATTTTATTGTTATGTTTATTGTGACATGCATATTGTATGATTCGCATATGCATCTCTTACATATGTGTGATTTGTATTCATATAATTAGTTTTATGTTTTTTAATCATCAATAGTGTACATTTTTTACTTGCAAAAACTTTTCTTACTTGTATACGTTGATGAATAAAATTTAAACTAAACCACTAATGTGATTGTCTGACTTGCTACATCGATTCTTACTCTCACAATAGTATAGGACTAAGCAATAGATCTATTGAGATTGTTTGAATCACCACCTAGATTCCTACTCTCTCAATAGTATAGGGATTATTGTGATTGTGTGATTCTTTGACTCTTACTTTCACAATAACCACTTAGATTCATGTGAGCATAATTACAGTGTAGGTCACAAGGTGTATAGAAACTATTGTGATTCTTCGATTTTTTGACTCTTACTATCACAATAGTTATATACACTCATGTTACAAGACTTATATATAGTATAGTGCATGTATATGAACTAGTATGAATGTCTCATTCTTTGACCCTTTCATTCTTAATAGTTACATAGATTCACTTCAAGATGACAATTATAACTTTTATTTAAATATAGATCTACTTATCTAACTACCTATCCATATTTCTATCATTTCTCTACACATACTATTGATTTATCTATCCATAGAATTACTAATGTATATGTTTGTATGTGTACTTAAAATGTATTTAAGTATCTATCATTTGATTTATGAGACTAATTTCTTATTATTTCTTTTATGAATTAGATTAGTGTTTAAAGTTTTAATATAAATTTTGATTCAATTTTATCTGATAGTCTATTTTTTATAATTGCATAGATGGCAGGTAAAATAAATAAGCACGAGCCAACATTTTTGGAAGATTTTTTGTGTGCTCATACATGTATGGAATGAGAGAAGATCAAATCACTATAGCAATGGACATATCCAATTACAAATATCTCATTGAACAACTATCTAGAGCATCATATTGTTGGTGCAAAGTCCAAGAGGGCCACACGTTTGGCTTGAAGTTCATAAACACATGAACCTCCATGGAAACCATTGCTAGGAGAACTTTATCCATTTACATTTGTAAATGTCATCTATTTGACTTAAGAGAATATTTGTAATCACCTACCAAAAACTCGTGGATCTGTTAGTTAGAAAAGTAACTACTTCATTGAGGGAATATTTCCTAGATTGAAGGACTACTTTTAGAGAGAGCCAATAGTTGAATTCAAATTCAAATTTGAATGTAACACTTATAAAAGGTGGCTTGAAAAAGTCACGTGAAGAAGAGTCACTTCCCGAGTTCTCCATAGTTATTTTGTTAGAGTGTGAGGCCTATATTGTAGCCTACACTACTCTCCATCATCAGGCTATGATTACCAAGCCTATGATCTTGTACAACATTGTTCATTAATACATCACATCTACATTGCTCATCTATGATCTCTCTGTGATAGTCCTTCATAACTATCAACTTGTGCTGCTCATATCTCAATCATTTCTCCACCAAATTCAATTATCTATAGCTTGTTGGAATCCTCTCCAAATTATCTATATGCTGCCAAATTTTTAAGGGAATCCATTCAACCAATTTGGAGAAAAGCATGTCGAAGCACTCACTAGTCAAACTCTATAGAGGTCCTAAAAAATCAGGGGTAATGATTCATTTTTTAAATTGATTGCTCTGTGTATAGTGCATCATTTCAAGTGATTTCACTTGGAATCATTAGCTTATTAAGCTAATTAGATACCTCTAAAAGGAATTTTTCTAATTCCTATTGTATTGGTAGCACTGAGCATAACAAGCAGCAGGTATATAATAAAAAATAGAAGGTTTTCATTGATTCTTCTATTTGGAAGTGGTCTGTTTTGATTCAATCTTTTCATACATCATTTCCAAAGTACATAGGCACTTTTATAGTGTCTTTGGAAAACTAAGAAGGCCCACATATCATCTCTGAACCTTGAAGGGGCTAGTACTAGGCAACATTTGGCAATACCTACTCATTTCTTGGAGTGTCCATCCATCTTTCCTAACAGTGGTATCAGAGCAAAGTTAAGGTAAAATGGGAGATGGTTTTCCTTCTTCCATTGATAAATTGGACAGGAACAACTATCAAGCATGGTCTTTAAGGATGAAGACATACTTACAAGGAAGGAGCCTCTATGGATACATCTCAGGAGATGAGGAGATACCCTTATTCAGAAGCAAAGGACAACCTACAAGAGAGGAGCATAAAAGAATCCATACATGGTATGCCAAGGATGCATTAGCAAGGTCCTACTTACTTAACGCAATCTCTGATTTTCTTCTTCCACATATTAGGAACTGTAAGACATCCGAAGAGACTTGGGAAACATTATCTTCTTATTTCTCTTCCAACACAAGGGCTAGGAAAAACCAACTGTGGATTGAGTTTACCACTCAAAGAAAGCAACCTAAGCAAGGTATCTCAGAGTATGTGACCAAAGTCAAAGATGTAGCAGATCAATTGGCAAGCAGAGGAGAAGAAATTGAAGAAGATCAGATTGTAAGACAAGTAATCAATGGTATTAAAGTCGATGACAAATGGGAGAGCTTCACAACTACCATGGACTTGTACATGGACATGCAGATTCCAGACCTTACCACACCCATGGGGCAACTATTTACCCATGAAATCAAGCTCAACAAGAATGGAGATTCATCAAGAGCTAATAGCTCTTCTGCCCTATACACTGATAAAAGTAAGTCCAAAGAGAAAGGGAAGAACAAAAAGATTGAAGATGAAGGAACTGCCTCCCAAGCCAACTATGCCGGGAGAGATAGAACCTCAAAAGGAACCGACATAGGAGGTAAGTAAGGTAGGGGGAGACCTTATAACTCCTCACCATGCAATATTTGTGGATTATCAAATCATACTACAGATGAGTGTTTCAGGAACCTCAAGAATCAGAGAGGTAGAGGATATCAAAGAGGTGGATATACAAAATCAAGAGGAAGATTCAATCATCACCAAGGATACAACAACAAATACAACAACTACAACAACAACTACAATAGCAACTACAAAGGAGGATACAAATCTAGAAAAGATTACAACAACTACACAAAGGAGCAAGAAGATTTTCTTTTGATTATGAACATGACTTCAAAACTAGGTATAAATGATGACCATCTTTTCTACATTGACTCATGATGCTCAAACCATGTGGCAAGCAATGTAGCTCTTCTCTTTGATCTTGAGGAACCAAAGGGTAAGCATCAGGTTCAAATAGGTGATTACATTAGGCACTCAGTGATTAAAGTAGGGAATGTTAAGATCTTTGATGGAAACAAGAATCTATTGAGTAGGGTTCTATATGTACCAACAATTACCAAGAATCTGATGAGTGTTGGATAGATTGTGGAAAAGGGTTTGCAGGTTAGATTCAAACAATATGGAGCATTTATGGAGGATCCCCAACATGGGTTCAAGAGAATTGCCAAAGGAGAAGAGACAGGTAGATTATTCAATTTTGAACTTGAGGATACAAGGAATATTGCACTTCATAGTTATAAAGATCAAACATTATCAGAGCTTGAAATTTGGCATAAGAGATTAGGGCATGTTGGTGAAATAAACTTGAAACAAATATGTAGAGACCAAGGTGTGCTTGGGATACCTAATGTATCCAAGCAACACATGATTTATAAATGTGGTGCTTGTCAGTTTGGAAAGTCTCACAGGTTACCCATCTCAAGGAAAGGCTACATGCATGAGGACTACCTAGAGCTTGTCCATACAGATGGATGGGGACCAAGTAAAGATCCCTCAATCTCTAGATCAAGGTACTATGTATCTTTCATTGATGATTATAGTAGGTGGACTGTATTGTACTTTGTGAAGCACAAAGATGAAGTATTCAGTTGCTTTAAAAAGTATCTTGCACTTGTTGAGAACCAAATAGGGAGAAACCTAAAAAGACTAAGGTAAGATGGAGGAGATGAGTAATTCTCAAATGAGAGTGACATATTCTTGCAAGACAGAGGAATCAAAAGAGAAATCACAACAAGGTATACCCTGAGCAAAATGGGGTGACAGAGAGGAGAAATAGATTAATTGTTGAAACAGCTAGGTGAATGTTAAATGAGAAAAAATTGCCTAACTACTTGTGGGAAGAGAGTATATCTACTGTCACTTATCTTGTAAATAGGTTGCCATCCAAATCTCTTGATGGGATGATCCCATATGAAGCATGGCATGATAGAAGACCTTCACTTGATCATTGTAGGATCTTTGTATGTGTAGCTTATGTGCATATCCCTTCTCAGATAAGAGGTAAGCGAGACCCTAAGGCAGAGAAGTGCATCTTCATAGGGTATTGTAATAAAGTAAGTCTACGATCCAAGGGTCTGGCCGGTTCAGACAGATCTGAAATCGGACACTGTTTGGTCATCCGTGTGTATGACCAAAGGTCTCGAGTTTAGACTTACTAGGAGGTTTTGTGCTCTTATGAACAAGTGATCCACTTAGCTTAGTGGTTAAGTCTCAAGGATGTGATGGAGGAGGTCTTTGGTTCAATCCCCATGGGAGACATGGGGAGAGTATTTTGCCCAAAGAGATCTAGAGCCTTCTAAAAGCATCCACTTGAGCTAACTCGAGTTAGCTGGGACACTTGGCGCACATGTAGTTACATGGCTGACACTTGGCTGGCTAGTATCCACCTGCCCAAGAAGGCAATCCCCTGGAGAGAGCTTGTAGGTTGCGATCTATGGAGACTTTTTATCTTCATCACGTTGTGTGTAAGCTCTTAATGAGATGCGTCGACATTGCTCTGTCGAAGTATTTCTCGCCGTATGCCGTCATTGCTTTTGGTTATATTGGCCAAAAATACTGTGCGCAATATTTGTAGCATATCGGATTCGACTCCGCTGCCTGTCATTTCCCATGGATGGATGTTATCCAGTGCAACAGCCGGAAAGATTGGTAATTCTATCTATTCCGCTTTCTTTATTTGTTTATGACGCGCTGAGCACTGATGCTACGGACTGAGGAGATTAGTTCGGGAATCGGCTCTGCGTGGAAGGGATCGCGTTTTCTTGGCCGGTAGCTCTGGTGAGGGAGATGATGCTCCAGCAGAGGTTGCCTTACAGTTCCCAGCTCTCTTGTGCTGCTGCCATAACTTTCTCCATCGAAGCTGTTGACTGAACCTTGTAGTTCTTGTTCTTTTCCATGCCTGCGCTCCCTTATCCAAGATGTCCGACCAATTGCATGCCCACGTTCCCCGTTTGGGAGAATACTCACCTATCGACAAAATCTCTTATCCGTTCGCGACCTTCAATTGCCGCGGCAGCAACATTTGGTCTGATTCTGGCGCAGGAGAACACATTATGAATGAGATAAAAAGAGATTGGCGCCAGGATTTGAACCATCGACCTCTCATGGAGTTGTCGTTGCTGAAACCACGACGCAATCTGACTATTCGATGAAGATCAGTTGTCGATATTTCTTCAAAGATTCATCCATCAGCTGCTTTGAGGATTCGGACCCGATGGCAACAGATTTTTTGTCTGACTTTGGCGCAGCCACTTCTAATTGTCATTCTGCGCTGTTAAAGTGCAGAAATATAGAGGAGAAAAGTGTTCCAGAATCATCCAATACCGGATTCGAACTCGGCACCTCTATGACGTGAGAGAGTTGTTACACTCACGAAGCCAAGGGCCAACCGCATGTGACCACATGGACATTAACTAATGATATATCAAAGATTCTTTGCTTTGGAATCTGAAAAGCATTAGAAAATGCTTGGACTTAAGTTGAGGGGAAAGATCTCTAAAATCTTGCAGGTAAGCAAAGAAGCTTAAGATAGTTTAAGAGATCTTAAAGATAAAGACTAAGTCTTTATTTTTGTCGCAAGTGTCAACCAGAATTGATCAAACTTGGCCATGATTGTCCAAAAATGTGCGACTAGAACTACTCTATAGATTGCCCAAGTATTGGCAGTAAAAATTCCATTAGGAATGATTCACTCAAGTTCCATTTATCAAATGGAAAATTGTGAAAAAAGTAAGTTGTTCCAAGTATGAACAGAGTGAAGGAATTCCAAAAATGTATTCTACAACCGTGAAGACGATACTTAAGTCTGTGGAAGGTAAAACATAAGTGTTTGCCTATCCTTAAAAGGATTTTGGTACAAATCCAGAAAGCATGAGCGGATGCTCAGACTTATGTAGTAGAGAGATTCCTCTAAAAGTCCTGGCTAGGATAGGTATCTAAAAGCATCAGTTAAGAAAGGAATCTAAAGACAAGAAGTTAAAAGCTCTTGTCACTACAAAATTGGTTAAGGATAAATCAATTGAACTTGAATTTGACAGAATTCAAGTATTTGGAATTCTGATTAGTTTTCATTTGAAAGCCCTAGCAAAAAGGATTGGAGATATTCTATTAAAGGTTTTCAAGTTCCCAAGGTTAAGCACAAGATCGTGAAACGATCATGTCAAGGGATTAAAACCTAGAATATCAAGATAGAGATAGTGCCTAAAACTACGAAATTCTTGTCAAGAATTAAAGCTAGAAGGTTCTCTATCAAGATATGTTGTAGACTTTAGGATAAATTTCACTCACATGTTAATGTGAGTATAAAATAGGGTGGTATGGGACACCAGATTTTATACTCAGATTGATGTAGGAAAGATGGTATGGGACATCGGACCGTGAGATGATGATTATCTTTGAGTCTTCGTTTGGATCTTGAAGTTAGGTTTGATCTTCAAGGGAATTAAAACTTCAAAGAAGGAGTTTTAATTCAAGAAGAATCTCAAGATACTTCAAGATGACTTCAAGATCAAGGAAACTGAAGACATGAAGTAAGTAACTTCCAAGATCTTCTTAGAACACTAAGTTGGACTTTGATTTTGAGTTGATCTTTTCAACTAAAGATTTAATTGACTAAGTCAAGCATCAAGTTTCTAGTATAACTTGGTAAATTCACTCTTTTGACTCAAAGAAATGCACGAGAATTGCATTCACGATTAGGAGTCAAAAAGATTGAATGTGACCTGAACTTAGTCTCAAGTGAGGCATTATTAGAGTAAAAAACTCATCAAACGAACCTCAGTGGGTCGACACACTGATGGTAATTACCACACTAGTATCCTGTGGTTGGATGATATTTTTGGTTTTCTTTGTATCTTTTTGAGAATCCAGCTTATTTCTCTTAAATATAAAGACAATGCTTCAATATCCTGTTGAAATAGATCTTTGAAAAGTTGAAGTCCTGAGTCATCTAGCCTTTGACTCATAGCAAGTTTATGTATGTTCGAAGTTTGAATTGATTGTACAGAGTTTTAGTTTTTTCTTTCCGCTTTTCGAATCTTTTGGAATTTACTCAGATATGGTATCTAATTTCTTTTGCAAAAGACCAGGGATAGCCGGTTAGAATTAGATAACTAACTTGAACATCCTAGATAGATGTTATGTACAAGAACCTTTTCAATCTTCAAAAGATAATAAGTCTAAGTGGACTTGTTCATTTGAGTTTGCTTCAAGGTATAGCGTAAATGATTTCCTAGAGTCCAGTATACTCTAGAATAAAGAAGTTATGAATTGCTCATTAGATTGACAATTCCCAAGAACTTTCAGTTAAAGTCTTTGAGAAAAGTGTCCTAAGTTGGACAAATTTCATTATGGATTTGTATTGGGCAAGTTATAGTATGGTTGACTCAAAGAAATGGTAAACTTTCTCTTACAGTTTACAAAGGATTTTTAAACTCATTAGGACAAAGTAGTCCTCTAGTTGGGTGAAAAAATCAAGTAACTGTTGGATCAAAGTAAACCATTGTACTAACATCTAAAGTTAGATGTATGGGACAACCAAACTTCAAGTTCTCCAAAACAAATTCAAGTGAATCAAGAATTCTTTAAGTCTTGAAAGGGATAAAAATCCCACCTTCATTACTAAGTCCATGCACCAGTTATGCCTAGAAATGGACTAGTAATTTGAATCCACCTAGTTCACATGTTTGTGCCTAGTCGCACATCCAAAAACTGTGAATTAGCCAGGGATGTGTTTAGATCCACCCTCATTATTCTTCACTAGTTTGTACTTTGTCCCGTTCATCAAAGTGCAAAACCAGATAGTGTTTTGAATCATTTGGGCAAGGATGCCACCACAGAGATGAGACATGTTCTTCCAGTTCTAGAACATGACCATGTTCTTCCAGTTTTAGAACATGAGGCTCAGGGGTTGCCTACAGTATGTATATAGCTCTATTTTCGAGGACAAAAATATTTTCCAAGGAGGGAAGAATGTAAAGTCTACGATCCAAGGGTCTGGCCGGTTCAGACAAATCTGAAATCGGACACCGTTTGGTCATCCGTGTGTATGACCAAAGATCTCGAGTTTAGACTTACTAGGAGGTTTTGTGCTCTTGTGAACAAGTGATCCACTTAGCTTAGTGGTTAAGTCTCAAGGATGTGAAGGAGGAGGTCTTGGGTTCAATCCCCATGGGAGGCATGGGAAGAGTATTTTTCCCAAAGAGATCTAGAGCCTTCTAGAAGCATCCACTTGAGTTAACTCGAGTTAGCTGGGACACTTGGCGCACATATAGTTACATGGCTGACACTTGGCTGGCTAGTATCCACCTGCCCAAGAAGGCAGTCCCCTGGAGAGAGCTATATATAGAGGCATTTGGTTGGGAGGAGGGTCATCTCTCAAGCATGTGGTGGTCGTAATCCTTGCTCTCTTGCAGGTATGATCTAAATTAGAAAGGATACAGGTTTTACAATCCTTCAAACAAGGGATTCATGATCAGTAGAGATGTTGTCTTTGATGAGAATGACTCTTGGTTTGATAGTGAATGCAGGAAAGTAAAACTACCTTATGACTTGGAAGAGGAGTTTCCAAGCCTCACTAAGGAGGAGTCTACTCAGAATGGAGAAATCAATTCAGATGATGAGGACATCATCAACCTAGAAGAGTTCAAGGCATGGAAGTCCAAAGGCAAAGTCAAGATGAAGAAATTGGAGGATATACCTGAACCATTCAACCAAGCAATCAGATGATCACAAAGGGAGAGCAAGAAGCCAATCAGATATGGGTATTACACTTCCCTAGTTACTAAGCACTCTGTTTATCTTGCAAGATTTGTCAATTGAAGGACCAGCATCATATGAAGAGGCGAAGACCAAGGCGGAATGGAAGGAAGCTATGGATGAGGAAATTGAAGCACTCAAGGAGAGTGATACTTGGGAACTAGTACCAAAGAAGGTGTCTATGAAGGTAATTGGTTCTAGATGGATCTATAAGATCAAAACGAATTCTGATGGATCAATAAGTAGGTACAAAGCTAGACTTGTGGCTAAGGGTTTTGCACAAATCCAAGGAATTGATTATGAGGAAACCTTCTCACCTGTGGCCAAAATGCCAACCATTAGGATATTGGTAAGTGTGGCTGCATCAAAGAATTGGAACATATACCAGTTCCATGTAAAAATGGCATTTCTAAATGGCTCGATTTCAGAGGAGGTGTATATGTCTCAACCTCCTGGATATGAGGATCCAAATAAGGTAACATATGTATGTAAATTTAACTAAGCTCTTTATGGATTGAAGCAGGCACCTAGGGCATGGAACCATAGGTTGACTACATACCTTCAGGATCAAGGTTTTGCCATGAGTAAAGTAGATACCTCTAAAGAAGTAATTAAGAGGTAATATACGTATGTGTATATGTTGATGATATCATACTCATAGGTAATGATGCTAATGGCATCAAACAGATCAAGAACCAGATGATGGAGTTCAAAATTACTCACCTTGGATCACTAAAATATTTTCTTGGACTTGAGTTAGTCTATACTAACTCTGGAATTTATATTACTCAAAGAAAGTATATACAGGATATGTTGAAGAAGTTTCATTTGCAGGATGCCAAAGTTGCAAGTACTCTAATGGAGGTAAACCTAAAATTAAGTGCTCATGAAGGTGATGTACTTGAGAACATTGCAGGTTACCAAAGCATAGTGGGAAGCCTGAATTATGCTACTTTGATAAGGATTGACATTGCTTATGGAGTAAGTGTTCTAAGTCAATTTATGGACAAGCCTAGGGCACCTCACTTGGACGCTGCCAAAAGAATCTTGAAGTACCTTAAGGGTACTCAACATCATGGATTATATTTCCCTTATACATCAGACTTGAACATCAAGATATATTCAGGTGCAGATTGGGCAGGAGGCAAAGATGATAGGAGGAGTACCTCAGGATACTTATCCTTTGCAGGTGATAAGCCAATCTCATGGTCTTCAAAGAAGCAACCTACTGTTGCTTTATCTTCTACAGAGGTAGAGTATAGAGGTTTGGCCAATGCTACTCAAGAGGCCATATGGATCAGATTGTTGTATATAGAATAAAGTTTGCATACTACATCTCCAATGATTTTTGGAGACAATACTAGCTCACTACATCTTGCAACTAATCCTATCTATCATGCTGGGACCAAGCATATAGAGGTCCACTATCATTATGTGAGAGAGAAGCTATTGAGCAAGGATATTTCGTTGGCATATGTCTCAACTAATATGCAATGTGCAGACTTGTTGACTAAAGCATTAGATGGTACAAAACTTTGCAGGTTTAAATCAATGATTGGATTGCAAGATATTCATGAAGATTGAAGATGAAGACCAAGCCAAAATGTTTGACTTGAGGGGGAGCTGTTGGTGCAAAGTCCAAGCCCACACATTTGGCTTGAAGTTCATAAACACATGAAGCTCCATGGAAACCATTGCTAGGAGAATTTTATCCGTTTACATTTATAAAAGTCATCTATTTGACTTAGGAGAATATTTTTAACCACCTACCAAAAACTCGTGGATTTGTTAGCTAGAGAAGTATCCACTTCATTGAGGGAATATTTCCTAGATTGAAGGACTACTTTTAGAGAGAGCCAAAAGTTGAATTCAAATTCAAATTTGAATGTAACAATTATAAAAGGTCGCTTGAAAAAGTCGCGTGAAGAAGAGTCACTTCCCGAGTTCTCCATAGTTATTTTATTAGAGTGTGAGGCCTACATTGTAGCCTACACTACTCTCCATCATCAGGCTATGATTTCCAAGCCTATGATCTTGTACAACATTGTTCATTAATACATCACATCTACATTGTTCATCTATGATCTCTCTGTGATAGTCTTTCATAACTGTCAACTTGTGCTGCTCATATCTCAGTCAATTCTCCACCAAATTCAATGATCTATAGCTTCTTGGAATCAGCTCCATTTTAGCTACTCGTGCTCCCTGTGTACTTTGTTTTTTGCGTATTCAGCAGTCTCTATGCGAAGTATCATGTGCGGCCTTAGGAGCTCAAAATTTCTACTCCGAGGATATCGTCGTGGAGCTCGTGAGAAGGAGAGGGCACTGTGGTGCATCGCCATAAGCCCAAATTGTATGATGCAATTGCTTATGCCAATCATATCTTCCATTGTTCACATACCTAGTCAATACTATGTAAAGGACCTTATTTGAACTCTTGGCTTTTCTCTTCGTCTATGCATGATAGGTTGCTGATTTCTTATGCATGATAAGAAATATGTGTTACCATTAGTGTCCATATGAAAGGCCAAATGGCTACTGGACACTTCTTTATATATGTTCTTTAATAAAACATATAGTGGTCTCATCAGCCATAGACTGTAAATTCGACTGCATTCATAACACCTAAGAAGCCTATCTTCGTGCTCCCTGTGTACTGTATTTTCTACAGATTCTGCAGTCTCTGTGTGAAATACCGCATGTGGCCTTAGGAGGTTGAAATTTCTACTCCAAAGATATCATCGTGGAGCTCGCGAGAAGGAGAGCGCACTGTGGTGCATCGCCAACAAAATACTTCACTGGTATCATAGCAATTTGACGCAAAAGCTTTGTTACTTTTGTGCAAGCAAAGCGAGCACCCCTCCCTCCCCCCCCCCCCCCCCCCCCCCGCTTTCTCCAAAGCTTACGACTAAGGGGGCGACCAATGCATAGACCTTGGCATACCTTGTCATCCGAGTCACTGAAGTCACCGTTGGTGCCGTTGGTTGTGCGCGAGGGAGGACCTCAACGATCAAGGAATATAGAGGTTCCCGATCATTGCTGAAAAATGTTTAAGGGAATCCATTTAGCCAATGTGGAGAAAAGCGCATCGAAGCACTCACTGGTCAAACTCTATAGAGGTCCTAAAAAATCGGGGTAATGATTCATTTGTTAAATTGATGGCTCTATGTATAGTGCATCATTTCAAGTGATTTCACTTGGAATCATTAGATTACTAAGCTAATTAGATACCTCTAAAAGGAATTTTTCTAATTCCTACTATAAACAGTAGGTGTATAATAAAAAAATAGAAGGTTTTCATTGATTCTTCTATTTGGAAGTAGTCTATTTTGATTCAATCTTTTCATACATCATTTCCAAAGTACATAGGCACTTTTATAGTGTCATTGGAAAACTAAGAGGGCCCACATATCATCTTTGAACCTTGAAGGGGCTGGTACTAAGTAGGATTTGGCAGTACATACTCATTTCTTGGAGTGTCCATCCATCTTTCCCAACACATATATCAATATTGAAGATAAATTTGGAGTTGTGGCAAGAGAAGCACAAGTATTAGATGAGCAAATTTACAAAGATCTCACTCATATCTTTGGACAAATCGTCAAATTAGCAGAGTCATCAACATTGGATACCACCACAATGCTTGGATACATCAAGAAAATCAAATTTGTCAATTAACATTATCAAACAATGACGAGAGGAAAGCGAGTGAGACCCAACACAACTGAATAGGGAGAGAGACCAACAGTAGATCCAAATACAAGAGATATGCATGTGAATATGGTAGATCAAACATCAAATATTCTTTGTTTGGTCCCATATTCATCTATTCATTTCGAAGATGCAACTCTCATGGGGGAAGGAAAATATGGAATGAATAGAAAGTCAAAATAACCCACTTGAGATTCATCAACGAAATCTTTACCTCAAAGTACACTCTCTCATTGTATCATATGTCAATTAGCAATACATTTGTACTTCATTTTCATTTCTACTTGTATCTCTATTCAATGTCATAGTACATTGAGTAAAGTCTTTCAAGTTGTCTGACTCATTTCTCTCTGTGCATGAACTCATTATCCAATTTATCTATAGCAATACAAATCTTAGAGTTGTAATAAGCATTCCTACAAAGTTTCATAGTCTTTGGATAAGTAGAACTTGAGTTATGAGTAAATCTGGGTGATTGCATCTATGTATCTCATTCTTCTTGAAAATTTGGATTTACCCCCTCACTTCTTATAGACATTTCTCTGAGTATAGTACTCCTAAACTCACCAAGTAACTTGGTATATCTCACTCAACACTTTGTTTGAAAGTGTGCAAAAGTTCTTGGGTCCATTGCTACTAGGATGTGAGTTCTAAGTGCCTTCTTCCATAAATAGAAGCTTTTCTCAAGGTATCTCATACATACAAGCTATATGTTTAAAATTGGTATTTTGGGAACAATGTTACAAAGCACTATGGTGGTCGAAGTGCATATACTAGAAGCTTAGGGGTCTATTATGGTTATATGGATTAAATTAGGCCATAGTGGAGTAGGAATTTTCCAAGAGCCTCTCATCTCTGTGCATTTTATTTAAGTGCTAAACGTTGGTGGCAAGAAGTTTTTTCTATTGATTGTGTGAAGTTGCAAAAATTGTGATTCTCTCATCAAGGTGTTGGAGAAACGTAACTGTGAAGTTGAGTTGTGAGTGTATTCCTTATGAAAAATATCACAACCAAGGCACTTGAATTCAACTTAAAATCTTATTTCTATTGAAATTTATGATCAAACAAAGATTGTTGTGTATTAATTGGTCCCTATTAACTGAACATGAACATGTGACAGATACTGGAGAAAAGGTAAAAATATTTGAGTTTGCAAGTTACCATTCTAGAGAAATAGATTTTATCTCTAAAAGTTTCATGCATATTTAATAACATATAGCATGTGCATGATTGCATAGGATTGGGTATGGAGAGGCAATAAGATGTGGTTACTTTTGAACATGCTCAGCACAACACCTTGAGTGGGTCTCTTATTTGGGCTCTTCATATTAGCCTCAATTCATGCTTATCTTTTTATCTTGAGTATCTCATCTAAATGATTCTTGATAAGGATACAACAAATACGAAGAAGACAAAAAACTTATATTGAATGGATAATTCCATTTCCTAACTAACTCCTCTAATGCAATCTATTTTTTTAATCCAAAGATTAAGAATACTTTTTTGGCATTGCATTTCCTAATTTATTCTATTTCGATGATTAACATCATTTATGTAAATTTATTCCTAGAGCTATTCTATTTTCAACGTAAAAGGAGACTCAACTAAATGCATTATGTTATATCTATATATGGAATCACATCAATCTCTACTCCAATATGAAAAAGAGAGATCTTATTGTTAGCATGGACCCAACAATTGGATGCCCATTTAGTTCGTCATAGTGAGAGGAACATGGAGGGTGCAACTATGTGATATGGAAAATATTTGGCTGATAGAAAATTCACAATGTGGAAACCATTATTGATAGAAGATGAATAAAGTTACAAAAATATTCAAATAACAAAGCTTTAAGGATGAGTTAATAGAAGTGTATTTTGTATTCCAAATGTCAATGACTTTATTTCTAATGCATATGATCATTCCATCTCAACACTTGCAAACAATCATGCAAAGAATCAATGATGGTAACTTAATGTGTAATTTTAATGATTAACAATTATAACATTATATAATATATTGAGGATTAGGGAAACATTTTGGAGGCGTTGGAAATGAAGCTCCAATAATTTGAAGGAAATTCATTAGTTCAAAGTGGATCACAAACATATAAGGGAAAATTTACAAGATGTAACCATCAAATCTTAATTGGAATCCCCCTCAAATATCTCTTCAACCTTTACCAATCATCCTTGGGTGTGATCCCTCTTCTTTAGGAAAATTGAATCCTAAAAGCTAGAAATCACACCTCCGAATCGAATTGGAATTCCCATCAAATATATCGTCAACCTTTACCATCTCTAGTTTTCAGTGAGACATGTTATGTGTAGAATTTCTATGCCCTTGTGCACATTTTGTTCTGGTTAGAGTCTTAAGGATTTGGAATAAGTGAATCAAGAAAGCCCCCAAGCAAGCCCCCTTTCTACTTCCACACTTAGACCCATTTTCTAAACTCTCTACTTAGGAAGTGTTCATGTTGGTATCTTTCTATTGATTCTAGTGTTTCTTCTTGATGTATTATCATTTGGGTTGTAAGATTCTTTATCATGGTGATATAGTACTCCAAATTTGGCTAAACTCTTTGATCTTCACTCTAAAAAGTCTAATAATAAGAGTATAAAAATAAGAGTCGAAGTGAACTATATTGAATTTCATTAATTTCATGATTTTATTAGTTTTAAGTGGTCAAAGGAACTCCACTCATCTCTGATCCATCTTAGATAAACTGGCTGATTAGATTGTAGAGGTCTAAGTCAAAGTGTCTTTGGAGGCCATTCATGTTTCATGGTGCAAAACAATGGAGTTATTTCCCCCATCACTCCACATCAAACTAATTTGAAATTAGAAGCCATCAAAAGGGACTTAATGAAGCTACTAAAATCCATTAGACAAAAGGAAGATATTTTGATTCTAGTTTAACCATTCCAATAATCAAGGGGTGTATTCTTGATCAGAGACAAGATAATATACCATCCATTTGGAGCTATCGTATTTTAGAGGTAAGATACTAGTTTTCTATCCTTCATATTACGTTACATGACATTCATAAGTGCACTAAAAGAAGGGTGGACCATTGTGCCTGATTTTAGTACTTACATTGAGAAATTGAATAAAAGAAATTATAAACTTGGAAGCTTATGTTTTATAGTTTTCTTATGTAAAAATGATTGTGGGGAATCATTAGTGGGTCAGTTGCTAGACCCAAATTGGGTGAAAACCCCACTTAAAACCTCTTGAGAGCCTTTATAGAATTGAACGAGAGGTACAAAAAAGACATTTTCACAATATGATAACATATTACAATGTGTGAAGAGGTGATGGGTAGTATGCATAAATGAGATGGTCTTGGAAAAATCTTGCTCTAGACAAGCCTTGATAACTTCAAACAACCTCAATGAACTCCTTAAGCTTCCAATATATGTTTTTAGACCACTATAGTACTTTGGAGCATCATTCCTAAAATGCTATGTCAAAACAGATAAGTTGTGAATACGACGCACCTTGAATAAACTTTTTATTTATGGAAGAAAGCTATCATTGTTTTGCTCAATGCTCACATCCTGATAGCAATTTTCTAGATAACTTTCAAAAACTTTCAAATAAAGTGTTAATAAAGCTATACCAAGTTATTTCAAGAATTTAGAGGGACTACACTCATAGCAATGTGCATACAAAGTATGTAGGTTAAACTAGACTTTGAGGAGGAAAATGATACAAGGACCTTGTCACATAGATTTGTTCATATCGAAAGAAATATGCATTTGATGGTTATGAAAATTTATAGAAATCTTTAGTGCAGTACTATCTAAGTGTTCCAATTGATGGATTGGATAGTGAATACTCACACATAGAGAAATGACTAATAGAACCGGAAAGAGTTGCTCAATGTACTAGAATTGATTATAGAGATTCACAAATGAATAAGAATGAAGTATAAAATGTATGCATAGTGGACATATGATACAAAGAGAGTGTGGATGACTTCTCTAGATTCAAGGTAATACAATTCTCACTCATTATGAGTGTCATGATGAGCTCAAATCTCTCTCATATCCCCCGACTCAAAGCATAGTGTATTTATATATTTTTTGTCTTAATGATCGTTAGATATGATATTCCATCTAGAAGTGATCCTAATCTCTAGGGGATGATTTGATATTTGAATTCAAAACTTTTATCTTTGATGGAGATAAAATAGACATTTAAACTTTGAAATCTCTAACTTGTATACTGTTATTATAGCTTAGTGGGTAGTTTGAACTATGCCACATTGACTAGAGTAGATATTTGTTATAGTGTAAGTGTTTCTAGTGGTGCATGTCAATATGTCAGAACGAAAATCACAAGTAAGGAAATTGAGCTCTCATATGTATCCACTTAACAAAAATGTGCAAATATGATGAACAAGGCATTAGATGGAGTAAAGTTAGACATGTTCAAAGCTATTATTAGAATACAATAAGTATTAAAGGTCTAAAGACTCAAGAATCTTTAGCTTGAGGGGGAGTTTTTGATGCATGGAGCATGCTTAAATTCTTAGTTTAATGCACAATGGACTTCTTTTGATCTATGAAGCATAAATTTAAAGGATTGTTATGTGTTCAATTGGCTCTCCTTCATGTGCTCTTAGGTTCAAATTCATGAGCTCTTGGGTTCAAATTCATGTCTGTGGGTGTACCTACAACCTTGGAATTCTCCACCTTGAACTTGGAAATCATATCATTGATGTATTTCCTTTGATTGAGATACATATCCTTTTCTGTGTATACAACTTTCAAGTATGTGTGTTGCCCTAGTTCACTAATCTTGAATTCTTCCTTAATTTGTAGTTTGATCCTTCTAATGCCTTTAGCATCATTACCTATGAGTATTATATCATCTACATATACAGAAATGTATATGACTTCCGTAATAAAGTAATTCTATGATCTAAGGATCTAGCCGGTTCAGACAGATGTGAAATCGGACACCGTTTGGTCACTCATCTGTAGGACCAAAGATCTGAAGAATAGACTCAATCATAAGTTCATGTGCTCTCATATTCAAGTAATCCACTTAGCCTAGTGGTTAAGTCTCATGGTTGTGAAGGAGGAGGTTTTGGGTTCAACCCCCATGGGGAGCATGGGGAGAGAGTTTTGCCCAAGGAGCTCTAGAGCCTTCTAACTCAAGTTAAGGTGAGTTAACTTGAGTCTAGTGGACTTAACTTCAGAGGCGAGTACACCAACCACTAGTGGACTCTAGTGGAAGGTAGTAAAGTAGTGGTCGAGATCACTCCAGCCACTAGTAGACTCTAGTGGTAGATATGAAAGGAGTGGTGGAGATTGCACATGCACTTGTGGACTCTAGTTACATTTGTGGTCCTCGTTGATTCAAACAGCTATATATACACGCATAAGGTTGGAAGGAGAGTCGTCTCTCTAGCATGTGGTGGTGGTCTTAATTCCTAGTTTGTTGCAACTTCTCCTTGAGTCCTCTTGATAAAGAGTGAAGGACTTGCTTTGCTAACCATGAATCCTATGTCCTCCAAATAAGTGGCAAGCCTATGATTCCAAGCCCTTGGGGCTTGCTTCAGACCATATAGGTCTTTTGTTAACTTGCATACATGCTCAAGAAAGAGTGAATCTTCAAACCTAGGAGGTTTAGCCATATATACCTCTTTAGATATCCATCCATTTAGAAATGCATTCTTTACATCCATTTTGTAGATCTTCTGATTCTTGGAGGCTCCAATGCTCATAAGCACTATGATTGTTGGCATATTTGCCAAAAGTAAATCTTTTTACTTGTTGATTGTTCCTCAAAGTTCTTCTTTACTTTGTATATCGACCTAGATCCAATTATCTTCATGGTTGAAGTCTTGGGCACCAATTCTCAAGTGTGATTCTCCTACAAGGCTTCAATTTCTTCATCCATGGCATTCATCCACTCTAGTTTCTTCTTTGCCTCTTCATAGTTTAAATCATCTACTAAATAGATAGAGTGTTGAATTAGCAATGATGTATCATAGCCATACCTCTATGGCTTCTTCTTTTCCCTAGTATATCGTCTAATGTTTTGTTGAGAGGATTCTACTACATCCCTCAAGTCATGCACCTTATCTTTGTCTTTGGAGTTCCATGAGTTAATCTCTCTTCATGGAGTCTTCTGGTCATCTTTAGAAACACTTGAAGCTTCAAGTTGTGTGTATTCTTGATTGAGATAGTTCGAAAGTCTTCCTCTAGATCATATGGTAGCTTGATCTTCTTGCAATCATGTTCAAACAATGATTTGTTCTCATCAAGCACAACATCTAGACTTACTATAAAGCGTTTATTGCTAGGATTGTATAGTCTATAACCTTTTTTATTAAGTTCATAGCATATGAACGCAAGCTTTTTTGCTTTAGGGTCCATATTACCTCTTATTTTTGAAGGTATGTGTGCATTGGGAATGTAGCCAAAGATCATGCAATAGTCCAAGCTTGGTCTTCTTCCATTCCAAGCTTCATATGGAGTCATACCATCCATGTCCTTTGAGGGTAATATAGTTATTAAATATGTGGTAGTAGATACTACCTATGCCCATAAATAGTGAGGTAGCTTCTTCTCCTTCAACATCGACCTTGCTCCCTCTACCTGTTCCTTCTCTCTGCCACTCAAATCTACTCAAGAGTGTATCTCATAGTGATTTCTCTTTTGATCCCTCTATCTTGGAGATAGGAATCAAATTCATGTGAGAAATACTCTCCCCGTGCATTAGAACTTAGTCATTTTAGGGTTTTACCTATTTTATTCTCAATGAGAGCTAAATATTGCTTAAAGCATGAAAACTCTTCATCTTTATGCTCCATGAAGTACAAAATAGTCCATCTCCTACAATCTCCTATAAATGACACATAATATCTTGATCTTGAGATTGAAGGTTCTTTGCTTGGTCCCCAAACATCTATGTGGAAAAGATCTAGAAGATATCCATGTATGTATCCTTTCTTGGTAAATGGTTGCCTATGTTATTTTCCAAATTGATAGGTTATGCATTTGTATATCATGTTTTGTTTTGAGACATTGGGTAGTTCAAGTACACTTTGATCTCTACTAAGTTTTTTGAGAGCTCTTTTTGCAATATGACCTAGCCTCTTATGTTGAACCTCAAGTTTTGATAGGGTTTGGGTGCCATAGTTGAACGAGGCAATGTTCTTGGTGTCTTGGAGTTCAAATCTGAGCAACCTACTTGGCCTATCTCCCTTTGCTATCTTCTTGAAACCTTGATATGGATCCTCTACATAGGCTCCATGCTTGGTGAATCGCATTTGCAACACTTTCTCCCAAATCTGACCTACACTTACAAGATTATTTGTAATGGTTGGAACATAAATAACTCTACCTATAAGTTCATATTACCATTAGAGGTCTTCAAATTTCATATCTTCTCAACTAGATGTCTTGTGTCATCACCTATTTAGACTTATGCTTGCTCTTTGGATCTTCCATGTTTGAGAGTAGAGTTACATTTACTACCACATGGTTTGAGCATTGAAAATCTATGTAAAATACATGATCATAAGGCTTCCTTCATTGTCATGCTCATAAGTAGAAGAGAATTCTCTTGAGCTTGATCATGTGCATAATTGTTGTAGTCTCTCCTTCCTTTGTATCCTCCTTGATAGTTGTTTCTATAGGAATTGTTATTATATCCATAAGCATTGTTGTACTTGCCTCTTGAAGCTCCATAACCTCCTCTATTGTATCCTTTTCCTCTCTAATTCCTTGGGTTCTAGAAATAGTTTTTTGTGATATGACGTGATAGACCACATATGGCATAGGCTGATGAACTTTGAGCTCTCCACCTGCCATGCCTATCTCCTGTGCCCCTTCCTCTCTCTTCCTCTACCTAAAAATAGCTTTGGAGGTACTTCCTTCATCGTCACATTGGTTACCTTTCTCATTCTCAACATTCTTCATGAGTTTGTCTGGTGTAGATTTTCCCCATGAGTGTGTTGAAATCAAGCACTTGCATATCCATGTATGTTGAGATATCAAGCTCAACATGTGATGATTGAGGATGACAGGTATCAATTTTTTATTTCTCAGACATGTATACTAGTCATGCCAGTATATTTCAAGGATACTTTAGTGAGCTTTACTAGATTCATCTACCGAGAGTGATGGCACACTTGTTTCTTGCCAACTCACTCATTTGTGAACATTGGGTTTTTCCTTATGTACTGTTCTTTATATATTGCACTAGTTGTATTTTTCTATTAGGTTATTCTTGTATATTCCTTTTATGTACTAGAAGAAGAGGAAGAAGATCATTCTTCATTGCCTCAATCTGTGTGTGTGTGCTCCTCCTTGAGTGTGAGAGTGTGTGAGTGAGCTCTCTTTCTTATCTCCTTCGTGACATGGTATCAGAGCCAGCATGGCTGAAGAGAGCTCTTGGAGAACGTCAACAGTGAAGAGTACACAATAAGGCATGGAGAAAGTGCAATTCACAAATGATCTTAGATTGCTACATTTTGAGCCTGCAAGGTGGAGCCCACAAAAAATCACTCCAATCTAGAAAATTGTAATGTGCATCATATTTGGCAACACTTAAATGTTCCAAATCCATAATTTCAAGTGATTCCATGTACTCTTGATACAAGAAATCTGTGTTTTTATGAGATGGAACTGTCATGTCATAGTGTGATAGTATTCAAGCAGATGTATTTTTCTAGTGTTTCTTTACTGTTGCAAATTGCTACACAAATGGCAAGTGTAGATGGAATGAGTCAGCTTATTAGTGATAAGCTAGAAAAGGATAACTTCCTTGCTTGGAGATTCAGAATGACAAATTTCTTGATGGGAAAAGGCTACTAGAAGTACACCAAAGGAGAGAACAAAAATTCTCCATAGTTACCAGAGAGGAATCATACTAGAGAATAGTTAAGAGCATATGAAGAATGGAACAAGGAGCACAAAAGGTAATGTATTGGCTATCTTTTTAGCATACAAGATAGCATGATTGGGCACATAAATGATGCCAAGAATCCAAAAGAGGCTTGGAAGCGTTTGTTCAAATTATATGAGATCAATGCAAAGGCATAAAAAATTGCAAATTAAGAATGAGATGCATACATTGGAGAAAAGCGCATGTCGGTAAGTAACTACACCCTGAAAATCAAAAGTATATGTGAATCATTTGCATCTATTGGCATTAATGTAGATGATGATAATAAAGTGGAAGTGTGCCTTTGTGGTTTGGGAGCTACATATAAGTAGTTTAAAACTTCTATTCAGATGAGGGAAAATATTCCGAATTTTACTAATCTGGTATCCATGCTGATTATTGAAGAAAGGATTCTTGGTGATGACCCAAACTCCCAAGGAAAACCTTGTTCTGAGCAAGTTTTCTACTTTGGTAGAGAAAGAGGCAAAGATAGAGGTTTTGGAAGTGGAAGAAGAAATAGTAACCAAGACCAAGGTCAACATCAGAATCATGCAGGAGGTAGAGGACAATTTCAAGGTATGGGGAGCCAAAAAGGCGGTAGAAATTTCCATAGAAATTATTCAAGTAATGATAGTAAAGGATGCTAGAATTGTGGTAAATGTGGACACTTTGAACGTGATTGCAAGTTGACAAATCAAAATAATAGAAGGTAGCAAAACAACTATGCATATACAAGTGCAGATGATTCTGAGAAATTGTTCATGGTCCAACATCAAATGATAAATATGGTGTCTGCTGATGTTTCAAAATTGAATGATAATGTATAATATGTTGATTCTAGTGCTTCAAATCACATGACCAATCATGCAGAATGGTTCAGTAGTTTGCAAAAAATACCAATTCTTGGATATGTTGAAATGGGTGATGCCACATCACATCCTATCAAGCATACAGGAAACATAGCACTTTCTATGGAGGATGGGAAGGTAAAACATCTTGCTGATGTATTGCATGTACCAAATATAACAAAGAATCTAGTTTCCATTGGAAAAATTATTGACTAGGGATTACAAGTTAGGTGCAATGTTGATGGGTTGTACATAGAGGAGTAAGAATAGTATGGAATATTGATTGCCAAAGGAAACAAATTGGGTAGGATGTTCACCTTAAATGTGAAAACTCTTGAACTAAATGTAGCCATGTTTGCAAAAGATGCAAAAGTTATGGCTGATATAGAGATCTGGCACAAACGAATTGGACATGCAAATTTGCAGATGCTAAAATTGATGGAGTCAAAGGAGATCTCAATGGACCACCAAATTTCAAGGCTGGAGAGATGCAAAAGGTACATGTAGCATGTCAATTTGGTAAAAAATCAAGAGCATCATTTCCGCATGACAAGCATGTTAGTGAGAATGTGCTAGAAATAATACATACAAATATTTGGGTTCTTGCAAAGATCACATCTATGGGAGGTTGTAGGTTTTATGTTACTTTCATTGATGACCATGTCAAATGATTTCAACAGCTTTCTAAAAAGTCATGGAATTCGATGGCATCTTTCATGCAAGTAAACACCACAACAAAATGGTTTTGTTGAACACAAAAATAGACATATTACAAAAATAGCAGGAGCCTTGATGGTTGCAAAGAGTATGAATTATTGTTATTGGGAAGAAGCTATGCACACTAGTGTATACATCATGAACAAAACTTCAATTACTACTGTGCATCGAGTTACACCTGAAGAGAAGTTTATAGCTTAAAAGACAAACTTATCACATATGAAAGTATTTGGCTGTATTGCACATGTACATGTTCTAGATGAGGTGAGGATGAAGATTGCTCCATAAGAAGAAAAATGTATGTCCATTGGGTACTACCTTGAGCAAAAGGGATAGAGGTGAAGGTAAGCAAAGATGTGGTGTTTGATGAAATCTCAAGCTTCTATGCAGATGCCAAAGAAGGACTTAATCTTGAATCGAATGACAAAGGAAATGCTCAAAAATCAAGTGCAAAATCTCAAGTTTTGAGTGGACATGATGCATCACCAAGAAATATTTCCAACTCAAACCCATGGATTGGAAGATTTTGTGGAAATTTTAGTTCAGCAAATTCATGTGCCTACATCCAAGAAAGGTAAAGAAAAGCTTTGTGTGGGTAGTAAAACGTCTACAGGTTTTGTAGACATTGATGGAGATTCAAGCAGTTCAGAAAAAAGCCTTGATGAGGAACTTGGATTGCCCTCTATGAAAACTCCAAGAGTAAGAAAGGCACATGTAGATGATAGAAGGAGAAGTGACCCAGGACAAAGAAGATCTAGGAAGATGTGGAATTCAGTGCAACGATTGACGTATGATAATGACATGGCTCATCATTGTGCCTACATGACCAAGGTAATACAAGATGTTGAACCTTCTTGTTTGGAAGATGCAATTGGAAATGTAAATTGGGAGAAAGCTATGGATGAGGAGATGGATGCACTTTATGGAAATGAAACATGAAACCTGGTGCCATTGTCGCAAGGAAATAAACCCATAGTTTGCAAGTGGGTTTACAAGGTAAAGCACAATGGTGATGGTAGCATAAGCAGGTATAAACCATGATTGGTAGCCAAAGGATATGCACAAGCATATGCCATTTATTATGAGGAAATATTCAGATCTTTAGCTAAAATATCTAATATCATAGCACTTGTTGCATTAGCTACAACAAAAGGATGGACTTTGCATCATATGGATGTGAAGAATGCTTTCTTACATGATGATTTACAAGAAGAAGTATACATGGACTAGCCACAAGGATATGAAGATTCAAAGCACCCATAATATGTTTGCATGTTGCAAAAGGCTTTGTATGGGCTCAAACAAGCCCCTCGTGCTTGGCATGCAAGGAATGCTCATTACTTAACCACCATTGGATTTTGTATGTGTGATGTAGATCATTCATTATATGCAAGGAATGGTGATGATGACATCACAATTGTGGCTATTTATGTTGATGACCTGATTGTAGGAGGTGATAATGAAGAAAGCATGAAAGAGGTAAAGCAAATCCTTATGCAATAATTTGACTTGAAAGATGTTGGTGTGCTATGCTATTTTTTGGGCATTGAGTTTATACAAACAAAAACAGGTATATGGATGGTGCAAGGGCAATATGCCTTGAGTATTGTTGGGAAATTCTTGTGTAGGAAGGGACTTGAGTGTTTGTAGGAGAAGGGAGAAAGATAAAAAGAAAGATATAGACATTGGAGGCTTCTATAGATTGATTATAGGGAGAAAAGTACAATGGTGATGTAAAATACAATACAATGCTCTCTGTGTAAAATCTCAAAAAGTGCACAATCAACAAAGTTAAAAAATACCCAAGGTTCTTGTTGCGGCCGACCTTCTCTGCACCAGACCTCCACCTTCTCCAAGCTTGCACTTGTGCACACCTTGCACTCAAGCTTCCAACAAGGGGAGGGATGGATACCTTCTGTCGACCCGCGCAGCTTCAATGGGACCTTGTGACCTTTGGTTGCATAGCTTAGTACTTCTCTGCACACTTCTGTCACTCTTCTTGCACACCTTGCACTTCACTTCTCTGCGTTGCACACTCACTGTATGTCTCTCACTCCTCTGTTAGTCTACACTATCTCACCTTGATTAGTCTCCAAAGAATAATGCCTTGCCTTGATTTTAGTGTTCATTCACAATACGCTCCTAAATGCTAGAGTATCTTGGTGCTCACTTTGATGTCCCAAGATTGTCTCCAAAAGTGGACAACCAACGAATCCCTATTTTGTCCTATAGTGACTTTAGACTAAAACAAAAAATTTAAATTGGGGGGCCATACTTTCACTTTTGTGTACGTTGCCGCTTCACATACCTTCACATTTTGCCTTTTAATTCCTCAATTGTGCACCTAAGAGAGGGTTCACCTGAACCTTCCAAACACTTTGAACCTTAGAGAATTATAGAAATACACTCTTCATTCTGCAAACAACTTTCTGCAATTATACCCTTTGCGAACAATTAATTGTGCACTATTTGTGCACCTTGACACCCAAGTTCCATTAACTCTTGGATAATAGGGACAAGAGGTCCTATGTAGAATTTTGTACCTGTTAAAAATTTCATGTGGGATGTTGTTCACAAAATGAGTACCTTGGTCTGTAAAAATTTCAAGGGGGTATCCAAATATGCAAATGATGTTACTATAAATGAAATCGTCAACAGTTTGAGCGGTGCAATCAAGGGAGGCAATAGCTTCAGCCCACTTTGTTGCATAGTCAGTGGCAATCAATAGATACTTTTCTCTCTTTGGAACAGACACAGGGTAGATGGGCCCTACAAAATCTAGCCCCCACTTCTCAAATGGTTACCAAGAAGTGGAAATAATCAAGGGATTGTGCCTCTGCTTTGTTGGCTTGGGTCCACGCCTCTGACAGACATCACATGCTATTCCCCATTCCTCTGCATCTTTGAATAATGTAGGCCACCATAAGCCAACATCAAGGACTCTCTGGCTCATAATATGTCTTAGAAGGTGCCCACCACTTGTTCCTTGATGTGCAAATTTAAGGACTTCCCTCACCTCTTCTTCTTCCATGCACTTTCTAAACCTATTATCTTTTCCCTCTCTATATAATTTTTCCTCAATGAAGGTAAAAGGTGTGCTTTTGATTAGCAGTCTCTTTCTTTGCACATCACTTGCCTTCTCTAGATATAATCTAGTTTTAATAAAATTCTTGATGTCATCATACCACTTGTACAACAAACAGATTAGCATATGGAAAATCATCATTTACTCCAATTGCTTGATCCATATGTTGATCCTAGATAGGTGGTCTGCCATGAAAGTTTCTTTACCTAGTCTATGGACTACAAAAAAATCAAATTCCTGGAACAAAAGTAGCCACCTCCATATCCTCCAAGCCACTTATGGCTTGTTCAATAAATACTTGAGTGGTTGATGATCACTAATGATAACAAATTTCACACCTAGCAAATAATGACGAAACTTTTGTATAGCGAAAACTATTGCTAGGGCCTCCCTTTCTTTGGTGCTATAATGTTTTTTAGCCTTAGTCAAAATTCAACTAGCATACTAAACAGGCCTATCAAGTTTGTATTCTTCACTGTGTTGAGCCAAAACTGCACCCACTGCATATGCACTAGCATCTATGTGTACATGAAAAGTATTTGACCAATCTGGTGTGATAAGAATTGGTGTAGCCACCAATTTGGACCTTAATGTCTGATAAGCATTTTCTTCTTCTTCTTGTCATTTAAAGGGTACTTCTTTACCTATAAGTCTAGCCAGTGGCTTGACTGTATCTGCATACATTTTGATAAATCTTCTATGGTACCCAGTATGCCCCAAGATGCTTTGTATCTCTTTAGGAGATTTGGGTTTAGGTAACTTTAGTATAGAAATAATTTTATCAAGGTCCGGAGCCATACCTTTAACAGATACCACATGTTTCAAGAGGGTTCCTTCTGTCACAAGGAAATGACATTTATTTGGGTTCAACTTTAGTTTAATCTCCCTGCATCTTTTAAAAACATTCTACAACTGTCTCAAGTGATGATCCAAACAATCCAAAGGGGTCTCTTTGTGAGATCCTGAAAATGAAGAAAATTCATCCATGAAAATTCTAAGTGTTTCTAGAATTAAGGGTCCAAAAATGAGTTTGGCAGTCCTGTTAAAGGTGGCTGGAGCATTTCTCAGTCCAAATGGCATTTTTACATACACATATGTGCCCTAGGGTGTTGTTGAGAAGAGGGGAGCAACAGACCCTAACCGCCTCACATGGAAGTGAGAAGCTTCTCCAAGTTGGGGCAAAGAATGAGAGGAGAGGTTCACCCACACTCATGGAGCAATGGCAACAATGGCCAACATCACAAGGAGCAAGGGGAACATCCTCCAAACCATGCACACACATGCAAATCCATACACCAAGACCAACGCCATTGCACACAAGGATTTGGATGAAACCAAATGACACCTTCTTCCATTACCAAAATGGAGGCCCAGGCCATGGCCAAGGGACCCCCCCCCCCTTTTTACAAATGAGGCTCTTCCTTATATAGAGAAGAAGAGAGGCATACGTGAATTAAACATGTGGTCAAAAGACCACATGTGCTAAATCAAAAAGAGGATCTTCATATGATAGTGGGATTTCAAAACGGTAACGAACTAGAGAGAGAGGGAAATTTGCACGTATACAAAAAGGGCTTCAAATCTATGAATATCCAAAAAGAAGGATTTCATAAAAAGAAGTGTACTAAAGTCTAAGAAGGGGTTTTTATGCATTTTTATGAAAATATAGATAAGAAGTAGTTCCCATGAAGGAATTTGTAAAATAAGGGAAAAATAAAGCACTCCTTCATAAAGTCTTCAAGCCTCCTTGTAGCACCATGAATCCGTAACACTCTCCCCCTCCTAGACTTTGTCGTCCTCGACAAAGCTAAGGGAAGAAGATCATACATAACTAAATTGTTCCAAGTTGGAGTCAAGTCTGGAAACTCTTCTGATCTTCAAAATTATGCAATTCTTCAGTCTGCAAAGCTTCAGGCAACAATCTTCAGTCTTTACTTCAATCTGCAAATCTTCAATCTTCAAAGTTGGGCGACACAATCCCCTTGGGGGGCACTCATCCCCGCATGCATTCTTTTCTGCATCCCTTTGTAAAACTGGAAAAGCCTTCACAGGGAGTCCCCAAACTTGAAATTAACACATCCAAAAGCAAGTAGGCTGTTTTTTGAAAAAATGCTCATAGAAATTAAGTATTCCCTTAGTTTCCACTCCAAAGAGGATCCAATCCTACAAGACACTACTCCATAATAATAAATTCTCATTAGGGTCTTCCTTCCAATGGTGTGTCATCCTTCTTTAGCATATATGTTAGATATTAGACACAATCCGACAACAGTCACAAAATCAACATTATTGAAAATGAAGATCATATCCCATATTGTTTTCCTCTAGAGGTGTGATGTTTTGCACACCATTCCCCTAGGGGCAGTAATAGAACCTTAACCAAGACATACTCCATGTTTCACATTTGCAAAACTAGACCATGGGGGCAAGCATGATTGCAATTCAACCTAATCATATCAAGAATGGTCAAAACAATCCACATAACAGTCCAAAGTTCCCAAGAAATCATAATGATATATGTTGCACTATGATTTCAAAGATGCCTTAAATTATTCAAGAGAGAACACCTGTGTGAGCTGTTACATGCAAGTTTTTCATGCTATAACCAATGGAACTCAGCATTCATCTTCAACCTTTTCTACATTGATGCTTATCAAGAAAATGTTGTTAGGAATCAGTGTTACATGAGAATGAATACTAAAAATAAACAATCAAGTGGGTGAAGATAGTAAGGACTTCCAACATTGATTTCCCCATCTAAGCCTCCATAATCATGAAAACCAAAACCCAAAAATTAGATTTCAACATTTTCAAGGATAGGACAAGTTATACGTGAGCCATCTTCAAAGGTAGTCCCTCCTTCAAAGTGTAGCATATCTGGGGTAATGGACATAATCCCCCTATGGGCAATCAAACACCAACCAAGATACAACATATCAATACTTAACACAACACCTCAAACCGGGATTTCCACCTGTAAGGTTGAGGTGAACCATAACAAAAGCAACAAGAAAAATAGTACGTATACCATATTCTTTAATTAATGGTATCAAGTGTGGAAACAATCCCTACAGTGCAGTCACAACCACCAAGTAGATATATAGAATCTAAAACATCAATTACTGTATGCAGAGAGTTACCCAAAATCCACAAAACTTGTAGCATCAATCTTTTTGAGAAGTGCAAATCACAGTCCATGAAATGCAGGGGTTTTTCAAGCATATGAGCACACATGACCACAATGAAATCTTTAAAATATGCATGAACGTGAGTCAAAGATACTGCAACTTCACGGATCGAGAAGAGTGTGAGAATGCATGTGATCTCTATGTCCCTCTCTCATAGTGTGGCCTGCCTTGGTAGTGGACTTGTAAGAAAAATACCCCTTCAAGAACAGTCACTAAATCCTAGTGATTGGTTGTCTTTCAAAAACACATGCAACTCAAATAAACTTTCGAGAACAAGGAGGGAAATATTGTGTGATGTGAACATAGAGTGACATAAGCAACACATCATTGTGATTCTAGATGTTAAGTAAGCCATGAAAAATAAGCTAATGTACCACGGTTGGGTAGGGACTGTGAGGAACCAAAAAAAGCCCTTAATGAGGTTTCATATTTCTACTTGTTACGTAAGGACAAGTTGTAATTCTTTTTTGCAAATTCTGAAAGAACTCCTTCCTTCAATGTGTGGTTGACCTTCTGTGATTGGGTGGTGGATCTGAAACATCCTCATTCGGAGCAGACAACAGGACGCCACACCATCCTAAGCATCATCCTTCCCTCCAAGTTTCCATAGCGGTAGGGGCATGTGGACACAATCACCCTATGGGATTGTCACAAGTTTATGGCATCGAACCCTCACCAGCTTCGTGTATCTATGACTGTGAATTTAAAAGGTAAACAAATCATAGTGAACATTTTACTAGAAGCATGATTCATTGTTAGCAAAACATGATAGGCAAAGAGGAGAGACAAGGAAATATGAAGTTTGTTGATAGCAAGCTTTGCCTCATTACTCAATTGATTAAACCTGCAAGGCCTATCGTCAAGTTTATCATTGTTTAACTCGTTTATAGAGCCCTTCATGATTGGTGAAGGAACAACATCGCTAAGCCAAGAACCTCCCACCATTGTGGCACATAAAAGATGTATTTTGATGATAAAAATGCATAGGTTGCTACATTGCGTTATGAATGAAGATGCAGAAATACATCCATAAAAAATGACATTGCCAAAAGCTTCCAAGCCCCAACTCCAAATCATTATCTTTTTGTGCAGAGAAAAAAACTGCCAACGAAAAACTTTGAACAGTCATAACTACAACAAAACATATACACAAAGATCCTAAGACTCCCATTTCTCCATCGACAAAACAAGTTGTCCCAAAAATTCTTCATTCGAGTCATCCTCCCATATGGAGAAACATTGAAATACGAGTTATGCAATAATTGTCAAAAACCCATTCTCCAATCTCATTTGCGGGAGCATGGCAAAATATCTTAATAAGTCTGTCATTATCAATGCCATAACTAGATGGAGTGGTAAAAAGTGTGTGCCCAAGGGCAGCCCTTTTGACGTTGATGAGAGACCATGAGCCAAGGTTGAAGGGGGTGAGTAGCATATTGCATGAAAGAGCCTCACCTTGAATGCCACAGAGGGAATGCATAACCTTGAGAAACACCTAGACAATACGTTTGCACCTTAGCCAGATGGGAGAGGGCTACACCATTCCATCTGAATCTCATAGGTCATCAAATGCCTACTTGTGGCAGTGAGTAGAAGAGCATGGCAGACGAGTTTGATATTGCACTATTAGAAAGAACTATGAGGACATGTATGGGTGACGGCACAACAGCGAGGAGGTATGATAGGAGAAAAATGAGAAATTCTATTGTTGAGCCCCCAGCCCCAAAAGGGCCCTTCTCCAATAAGAAGTTGGAGCATCTTCTCGAGAGAGATGAAATATGTATGCATACATACCTAAACGATTTCTTCGTTCAATAGTCTGGAAGATCAGAGGTGCATCAAAAAGGCACAAATAAAGAAGGTAGGAGGAATAATGTGATGAGCCTTCTCCCATGGAGCTGCACCAGGTGCCTCAAACCTTGACTCCCACATTGTTCAATGTCATCTTCGTCGAAGCAACTACCTCTGCAAGCCGCATGCTCTACCTCTACCCAATCCTTGAATAGAGAGCAACGATGCATAATCTATAGAATCTTGCCATGGAAGAACAAGGAGCAGATATGTCTCAAGGGAAGCATGATGAGCAACGAATGAGACCACAGACTGGAAGTAGAGCCAATGTTGCTGTTTAAAATTGATGTAGGTGGTGAGCAGAGCTCGCCCCACAACACATAAGAACATGGAAAGGCTTGCTCAACCCATGGTAGTGGATGGACAAGGGGAAATCAACTTCCGAGTAGCAGCATGCTCGACAAGAAAGGGGTGAACAATGGGCCTCAACCTCATTATCACAAGTCCTTGGCACCCAAGATTCGTGATTCATCAAGGAAAAACACACCTACAGTGCGACCTTGAAGTAGAGAAGAGGAATACGTAAAGGGTGCTGATAGAAGCCATATCCGGAAGGGCACGAAGGGGACTCCAAGTTGGGGCAAAGAATGAGAGGAGAGGTTCACCCACGCTCATGGAGCAATGGCAACAATGGCCAACATCACAAGGAGCAAGGGGAACATCCTCCCAACCATGCACACACACATGCAAATCCCTACACCAAGAACAACACCATTGCACACAAGGATTTGGATGAAACCAAATGACAACTTCTTCCATTACCAAAATGGAGGCCAAGGCCACGGCCAAGGGACCCCCCCTTTTTACAAATGAGGCTCTTCCTTATATAGAGAAGAAGAGAGGCATACGTGAATAAAACATGTGGTCAAAAGACCACATGTACTAAATCAAAAAGAGGATCTTCATATGATAGTGGGATTTCAAAAAGGTAACAAACTAGAGAGAGAGAGGGAAGTTTGCACGTATACAAAAAGGGCTTCAAATCTGTGAATATCAAAAAAGAAGGATTTCATAAAAAGAAGTGTACTAAAGTCTAAGAAGGGGTTTTTATGCATTTTATGAAAAGATGGATAAGAAGTAGTTCCCATGAAGGAATTTGTAAAATAAGGGAAAAATAAAGCACTCCTTCATAAAGTCTTCAAGCCTCCTTGTAGCACCATGACTCTATAACAGGCGTGATAAAAGCAGTCTTTTCACGATCCTCTAGGTGGATGGATATTTGGTTATAGCCACTAAAGCTGTCCATAAAGCTATATAATGCGTGTCCAACCACTTCTTCAATGACGTGCTCTGCAAAAGGCATGGGGAATCCATATGGAATGGTTACCTTGTTGAGTGCTCTAAAGTCAACACAAATCCTGATTTTGTTGGTATTCTTCTTTGGTACTATAACCATGGTGAAAACCATTCTGAGTGATAGGAATGATGATTCTTGCATCCTCCATCTTCTATATTTCCAAATAAATAGCTTCAACATATTTTGGGTTAAGTATATATCTCTTTCCTCTTATTGGTTTGGCTCCATCAAGAAGAGGGATTTTGTGCTTTCCATAATTGGTGGGCACTCCTCCTAAGTCTTTATAATGCCACACAAAAATATCTGCATAGTGTGTCAAGAAAGATTTTACCTTTTCAAGCACCTCAAGGTGGCTTCACAACCAAGTGTCCACCAAAACTGGATGATTATTTTCTTGAGTGCCTAATTGTACTTCTTTGACTAGGTTTCTATCTACCATGGTATCTACATGCTCATCTCCAACTTTGTTTTCCTCCAATAGCTTTTCCTACATTGTTACATAATCAGGAGTGTTCTGGATCTCAATGTATTCCTCTTTGTCTTGCATCCATTCTGAAGGGATCTCTTGAATTGGCAAAGAACATTCCTCACTTTACCTTGCCTTTAACTTTAGTAACTTCCTTCTCTGTTGTTGTTGCATCCTCCTCCAAGTTGTGCTTGAAGGGTGTCTTCCTCCCCCTTTTTGTGGTCTATGATGGGTTTTGCCAATCCATCAACCTGGACTTTATCCTCCTTTTCATCATAACATTCATCTATGCAAGAATTATTTAGAAAAACTCCAAAACAAGAGGAAGAGTTGCCTGCTTGCAACCAATTTAGAATATCTTCTTCCTCCTCGAACTCTAATTGTGGTTTGTCCTCCATTTCTTGTTCCATGCAAATGCCAACTCATTGCATCATGGTGTTGTTCCCTTGATGATTTGGACCCTCCTCTAAATATATATGTTTAAGTTCTTGTCCCTTCTTTTGTACCCACATAGTGTCTTTACCCCAGTCATGGATGACACTTGCATGCCTCAGCCATGGTCTTCCAATCAAGAGGGAAAATCCCCCCTCTACCTGGGGCAATCTTAATACCACAAAATCCAAAATGAAGATATTACCTTGTACTTCCAGTGGAGCTTTTGGGTTCACCCCCATCGGCCTTACTTTGCTTTGATCTACCAAAGTGACAGTGAAGTAGGCTGGTTTGGATGGGTGTAGGCCAAGCTTCTCCATGGTATGCTCAGGCATCAAATTTATGCTAGACCCACCATCCACAATGACTCCTTGTAGCTTTAATCCTTTAATTGTTACTGTCAGTCTTGGACTCTTATAGTCAATGAGAGGTGCTTCTTCTACACCCTTCCCTTGGCCTAAGGTAGTAGTCTTGGCCACTAGTGGACGAGGAAGCCTCATCAATAATCTACAATACTTCAGACCTGAATTTTGCATCCATGTTTATCAACTGAAGAATACTAACCTCTGTTTTAATTGACTTGAATAATCTTGAAGCTCCAGATTCCCTAAGATCAATTTTGATGTTTGATTTCTCAAGTTCCTTGTGGGCCCAGTTGTATGCATTCCCAATGAAATCATTAGTATCTAAAAAATCTTCTTTTTGTGTTACCTCTTCATATTTTGTTGAACTTCCTTTCTCTTGTTTTGCATCTTCATATATATTTGATTTGCTCTGATGTACCCCCTGGTCTTTGTGACTTCCAAAATTATTTGATCCCTGGTTTGGTTCTTTCGGAATTTTCCCTTTGTTTCTTGTCTGCATGACCATGGAGTCGATTTCTTCTAATTGTACCACTCTAGTGGATGGTGATTGTACAACCTTGGCTCCTTTTGCTACTCCATGATCATCTATTGAGATCATTTGGAGATGGAGCCTAGATGTAGATGCATTGTTTTGTGGGCAACAATTTTGTATAATGATCCCTTGCATCTGGGCAATTCCTGCAAGGGTGGGCATTTTCTGGTAGGGTGTACTTACTTTGATATTGTCCACACTCTCCACACCTAAAACAGATAATTGGCCTTCTAGGAACATTTCCCCAATTACCTCTAGGTCTTTGATTATAGTTGTTACCGTGGCTAGGGGCTACCACCATTACATTGGTTGAGAATTGAGCACCTCCTTCTGCCCTATAAGGTTGTGCAGGCAACCCTCTTGATTGAAATTCATGGGCCTCATGACCAACTTTCCTACATAGCTGGCAAGTTACACTTAACAATGGACATTCACTTACCACATGACCCTGCTTGCTGCACATGGTACACCATAGCCCACTTTTGATGCCACCCCCCTTGAGTTCTTGCAACTCCTCTCCAAGTTGAGCAAGTTCTTCTACTTGGGCTTCCTCTTTCTTTTGTAGCTTCAATGCTTCAATTTCGCTCCTCAATTGAGTCACAATACTCTCCTCCTCTTTATGGGGCTTATTCCTTTTTAAGCTCTCAAGCTCTTTCCTTAGCTGAATTACTAGGTCTTCAGGTTCTGTAGAATATGACAAATTGGAAGATCTTACCCCATACTGATGTCTAATTTGTTTCAATCTTATAGCTATATTGATAAATTCTTCTATTTTTGTGGTTGGTAAAACTAACTCCTTATTTTACATTTTGTTGATATGGGAAGTGGTTTAGCCAGCCACTTCTTGATAAAAAAATTGTGGGGAGGGTCTCGCAGTTTGGCCATTAATGCCTTGGCTCTGGTAACAAATTTTGGGAAGGTCTCCCCAGGACCAATTCTTAAATTCTCTAATTCTTCAATAATGTTTTCACTTGTGTTCCCTTGTTGGAATTGTGTCTTAAATGCTTCCTTCATCAAGTCCCATGTGGGGAAATGGTTGTCAACAAACTGACTAAACCATGTGTCTACTAGCCTTTCTAATGTTGCAAGGAAAAGAATCAGAAATGCATCCTCTCTTCCCATCAAACCCCTTGTTTTACATAATGCTAAGAATCTCCAAATGTGCTGATCTGGGTCTTCTTGTGTTAGCCATTTGAAGAATGGAAATTTGATATTCAATCTAGAAAGTACAGTTTCCAAATCTACCTGGGCTACCATATTCTTTACGAATGATGTCGATGACAATGGACTCGTTGATCTTCAAATAACCTTCCTTCCTGTTGCTTTGCAAGGGACCCTCAAGCTTTGAAACCGGGTTGCAGTCATGAGTTGTTCATACTCCTCTTAGTTTAAGGGAATTCCAATGGAAGAAAGATTACCTCTTAAGTTAGTATAGTACTGTCGGTACCCTTGAACTCTTCTACACGATTCTTGTGCAGGAAGGGACTTGAGTGTTTGTAGGAGAAGGGAGAAAGATAAGAAGAAAGATGCAGACATTGGAAGCTTCTGTAGATCGATTATAGGGAGAAAAGTACAATGGTGATGTACAATACAATCTAGTGCTCTCTGTGTAAAATCCCAAAGAGTGCACAATCTACAAAGTTACAAAATACCCAAGGTTCTTGCTGCCAGTGACCTTCTCTGCACCAGACCTCCACCTTCTCCAAGCTTGCACTTGTGCACACCTTGCACTCAAGCCTCCAATAGGGGGAGGGATGGATACCTTTTATCAACACGTGCACAACTTCAATGGGACCTTGTGACCTTTGGTTGAGTAGCTTAATACTTCTCTGCACACTTCTAAGTCACTCTTCCCACACCTTGCACTTCACTTCTCTGCATCGCACACTCACTGTATGTCTCTTACTCCTCTCTTAGTCTAGACTATCTCACCTTGCTTAGTCTCCAAAGAATAATGCCTTGCCTTGATTTTAGTGTCGCTTCACGTATGCTCCTAATTGCTAGAGTATGTTGGTGCTCACTTTGATGTCCCAAGATTGTCTCCAAAAGTGGGCAGCCAACAAATCCATGTTTTGTCATGTAGTGACTTTAGACTAAAATAAGAAATTTTAATTGAGGGGCCATACTTTCACTTCTACATACGCTCCCGCTTCACATACCTTCACATTTTGCCTTTTAATTCCTCAATTGTGCACCTAAGAGGGGGTTCACCTGAACCTTCCAAACACTTTTAAAAACACTTTGAACCCTAGAGAATTATAGAAATACAATCTACATCCTGCAACCAACTTTCTACAATTATACCCTTTGTGAATAATTAATTGTGCACTACCTATGCACCTTGACACCCGAACTTTGAACGCTTTGACTCATCCATGTTGACTTTGACCTTGAGCATGTTGACTTTGACTGCTTTGACTTTGACCCTTTGACTTTAAGTGTGGTTGTTTTTTACCAATATGACTTTTATGGGCTGTTGAGCCCATAAAAGTCATGTTGATCAAAGTCAACTGCAGTCAAAGTCAAAAGATCAAAGTCAAATGGTCAAAGTCAACAAGGTCAAGGTCAAAGTCAACAGGTGCAAAGTCAAAGTGCTAAAATGCAGGTGTCAAAGTGCACAGGTAGTGCACAATTAATTGTCCACAAAGGGTAAATTGGAGAAAGTGAGTTGCAGGTTGCAGAGGTATTTTCTCTCATTTCCCTAAGGTTCAAAGGGTGTTTTAAAGTGTTTTGGAAGGTTCAGGTGAACCCCCCCCCCTTAGGTGCAAAAGTGAAGACTTAAAAGGAAATGTGAAGGTATGTGAAGCGACAACGTATGCACAAGTGAGAGTATGGCCCCCCATTAAAATTTTGGGTTTTAGTCTAAAGTCACTACAGGACAAAACAGTGAGTCGTTGGCTGCCAATTGTGAAGACAATCTTGGGACATCAAAGTGAGCACCAAGATACCATTGCAGTTAGGAGCGTACGTGATCAACACACTCAAATCAAGGCAAGGGCCATTCTTGGACCAATTTTAGAGTAAGCAAGAGAAGCATAGTCTAAGAGAAGCAAGAGAGAGAAGGGCAAGAGTCACCAGAGTGCGACACAGAGAAGTGGAAGTGCAAGGTGCATGGAGAGTGACTAAGGATTTGTGCAGAGAGTGCTAAGCTATACTCCCCCAAGGATCAAGGTCTCATTGCAGTGTGCGCGTGCCAACAGAAGGTATTCACTCCTCCCCCTTTGTGGAAGCTTGGTGCAAGGTGTGCACAAGGATAAGCTTGAAGCAGGTGGAGGTCTGGTGCAGAGGACGCCGGTGGCAAGAAGACTTTGGGATATTGGGTATTTTGTAATTGAGCACTCTGTGTGATTGTGCACAGAAGTATTGGCTTGTATTTTGCTTCAAACATTGTAATTGTCTTACTGTAATCAATCGGCAGAAGCTTGCTTCCAAGGTGTATTTCCTCTTCTGGTCCTTTCATTTTCTCCTACAAACCCTCAAACTCCTTCTTGTCTAAGAATCCCCCAACAAAATTTGGCACACACGGTGGGACTTCCAAGGAGATTTGAGCTTAGGAGAAACCAAGTGCAAAGCATAGAAGAGATCAAGTGTCGACAGAACCACAGTGCTACTTCATCAAACAAAAGGTAAAATTTCTTATCAAGTGTCTCATATTCAATGGGCTATGAGCTGCTCATGACCGCAACCCGGTCCCAAACATTGAGGGTCACCTACAAGCAGACAAGAAGGAAGGTTGTTAGAAGGTCCCCCAGTCCACTATCTTCAACATCATCAGTCAAGAGCATGTCGGGTCAGGTAGACTTGGAAACTTTACTCTCTAGATTAAATATAAAGTTTCCTTCTTTCAAAGGCCTAGCTTAGGAGGATCCAGATGAACACATTAGAAGGTTCTTGGAACTATGTAAGACTAGAGGCCTAATGGGTAGGGAGGATGCCTTTTTTATTCTCTTCCCTGCCACATTAGAGGGATTAGCTGATAAGTGGTTCAGCCAGTTTGCTGAAAACCATTTTTACTACTTGGGATGTGATGAAAGATGCATTTAAAAATCAGTTCGAGCATGGCAACACTACGGAGATTATCATAGAAGAGCTAGAAAATTTAAGATTGGGTCCAGGAGAAAAGTTCCCAGAGTTTGTGACTCGGGCCAAAGCACTAATGGCTAAATTGCCAGATCCACCACACGATTTTTCTGTTAAGAAATGGTTGGCTAAGCCCCTACCAGTGGCCACCTAATGCAAAATAAAGGAATTAGTGTTACCTACAGCCTCCATAGAGGAGTTCATCAGCACAGGCACATGCTTGGAGCAGATAAGGTACCAGTATGGAGCAACTTCTTCCCAACCAACATATGGTTGGGAAGAAGTTGCAAAACAACTATAATCCTAGACAGAGAAATAACTTTGGAAATGGGCCTAGGAGGCCAATCATCTGTTTCAGATGTGGAGAATGCGGGCACTATCAAAGTAGGTGCACCCTACCAGAAGATGCCCCTCCTTGCAGGAACTGCCCTGATGCAAGAGACCATTATACAAATTTTTTGCTAAGAATCAAACCTCTTCATCCGGGCCTCATATTCAAATGATTTCGGTGTACAAAGAAGAAGTGTGTGATCTAGTCAATGAGCCATCACCATCTACCAGGGTGGTGCAATTAGAAGAAATAGAATCTTTGACTGTGCAGACAAGAAGCAAGGGGAAGGCTCAAGCAGACATAGGACAAGGATCAAAGATTAAGGAATGGAATCAAAATATAGAACCATCTGAAGATAAAGTCACCACAGGTGCAGATACAAGTCAAAAAGGAGATCTCATATGCACCAGTGATGCCACTGGGCATGCCTTCAACAAGGCTCATGAGGAGTTTGATAAGTCAAATGGAGCCCATGCTCTCAAGGAATCAGAGGCTTCAAAACTACTCAAGTCCATGAAAAAGGAGGTTAGTATTTTTTATTTAATAAAGATGGATGGGAAATTCAAGTCAGAGTTATTGCAGATAATTGATGAAGCTTCCACTACAAGTTTGGTGGCAAAGACTGCTGTTTTACATAAAGGAAAAATTGTAGGGGAAGCACCCCTTACAGATTATAAAAGTCCTCGGTTGACAGTATCTATCAAGGGTCATGAATTTCAAGGAGTTATTGTGGATGGTGGTTCTGGCATTAACTTGATGCCTGAACATACAATGGAAAAGATTGGACTCCACCCTTCAAGGCCTGCAAATTTCACTGTTACTTTGGTAGATCAGAGCAAAGTAAGGCCCTTGGGAGTGATCCCAAAAGTTCCACTTGAAGTACAAGGTAATCTATTCATTTTGGATTTTTTTAATATAAAGGAAGTTCGGCAATAGCCTACTCTCCCGGACTTGAATTAAATTAAGAAACAAAGGTACAATAGAAGGGGACTAGTGCCCACGGGACCCCCAAATCCCACAAAGCAGGGGAAGCTTGAATAAAACCTATGTTGCATTACAGAGAAGGTTAATCACCCTCTCATCGCCCTCATGCGGGGCCCACTTGGGTTTGAGCTTGTTGTTGATCAAAAGGAAGACTTGATGGTGCCTGAAGGGGGGGGATTTCTTACTATTAACAATCCTTTTGCCAAGGAGGAATAGTGATTTCTCAATCGACCATTCCCTGGGGGGATCGCCGAAGTTGAGAGCACACCGCTCCCGCCAAATTTTCCACAGGACTTCCCCTCTGATGGCGTTCCAGAGTGTCGCAGAGCAGCCGATCGCTTCTCCCAAAAGGACTTGTTTCCAACTAAGCTGTTTTTGAAGTCTGATTTTCATTCCAACCGTCTGCCATATTCTGTAGGAGTTGGGGCAAGTAAGGAAGATGTGTGGGACATCTTCGATAGCCCGGTGGCAGCGCTTGCACCACGGAGGGATTCCACAAAGTTTGCTAGCCTTCTGGTTGGTCCAAATTCCTCGAATGGAAACAGAATCGGAGGATCAACCCCAAATAGATTTCGAGGAAGAAGAGGATATTCTAAATTGGCTCCAAGCAGGCAACTCTTCCTCTTGTTTTGGAATTTTTCTTAATAATTCTTGCACGATTGAAGGTTATGATGAAGATAAGAAAAAATTCCAGGTTGATTGATTGGGAGAGCCCATCACAGACCACAGAAGGGGCAAGAAGACACCCCTCAAATACAACTTGGAGGAGGATATGACAACCACAGATAAAGAGGTTACTAAAGCTAAAGGCAAGGTAAAAAATTCTAGTGAAGAATGTTCTTTCCCAATTCAAGAAATCCCTGCACGATGGATGCAGGACAAGGAGGAACACATTGAAGTCCAAAATACACCTGCTTATGAAGCAATGCACGAAAAGCTAGTAGAAGAAGACAAGGAAGAAGATGAGCACGAAGATAATATGGTAGAGAGAAATCATGTCCAAGAAATACAATTAGGCACTCAAGACAATAATCGGCCAATTTTGGTGGCCACTTGGTTGTGGAACCACCCAGGGCTCCTTGAAAAGGTAAAATCATTCTTGACCACATATACAGATGTTTTTGCCTGGCATTATAAAGACTTAGAAGGAGTGCCTGACCCTTATGGAGAGCACAGAATCCCTCTGGTTGATGGAGCCAAACCCATAAGAGGGAAGAGTTATAGAATTAATCCAAAATATGCTGAAGCTGTCTATGTGGAAATACAGAAGATGGAGGATGCAGGAATCATCATTCCTGTAGAACACTCAGAGTGGCTCTCACCTATGGTTATAGTACCAAAGAAGAATACTAATAAAATCAGAATTTGTGTTGACTTTAGAGCACTCAACAAGGTGACCATTCCAGATGGGTTCTCAATGCCTTTTGTAGAGCAGGTCATTGAAGAAGTGGCTGGGCATGCATTATATAGCTTTATGGATGGATTTAGTGGCTATAATCAAATATCAATACACCTAGAGGATCGTGAAAAGACTACTTTTATCACACCTTGGGGAACATATGTGTATGTAAAAATGCCATTTGGGCTCAGAAATGCTCCAGCCACCTTTAACAGAACGGTCAATCTCATTTTTGGCCCCCTATTGCTGGAATCACTTAGAATCTTCATGGATGACTTCTCTTCATTTTCAGGTTCTCACAAAGAAACTCCTCTAGATTGTTTGGACCATCACTTGAGGCAGCTGTAGAATATTTTCAAAAGATGCAGGGAGACTAAGCTAAAGCTCAATCCAAACAAATGTCATTTCCTTGTGACAGAAGGAGCTCTCTTAGGACATGTGGTGTCGGCTAAAGGTATGACCCCAGATCCTGACAAAATCATTTCTATATTAAAGTTGCCTAAACCTAAATCCCCTAAAGAGATTCAGAGTTTTTTGGGGCATACTGGATACCATAGAAGATTTATAAAAATGTATGCAGAGATAGCTAGACCACCGGCTAGACTTACGGGTAAGGAAGTACCTTTTAAATGGGAAGAAGAGGAGGAAAAAGCATATCAAACATTACGGTCAAGGTTAGTGTCTGCTCCTATTTTGATCACACCTGAGTCGTAAAAAATCTTTCATATACATGTAGATGCTAGTGCCTATGCAGTGGGGGCAGTTTTGACCCAACCCAGTGAAGAATTTAAAGTGGACAGACCAATTCAATATGCCAGTAGAAACTTGACCAAGGCTGAAAGGAATTACAGTACTACAGAAAGGGAAGCCCTAGCAATGGTCTTTGTTGTCCAAAAATTCCATCATTACTTACTGGGAGTAAATTTTATTATTATAACAGATCACCAACCACTAAAATACTTACTCAACAAACCACAAGCCACTGGTAGAATATGGAGGTGGTTATTGTTGTTCCAAGAGTTTGATTTTTCTGTAGTCCATAGACTAGGTAAAGATAATGTTATGGCGGATCACCTATCAAAAATCAATATGATGAATCAAACTAGTGGAATAAATGATGATTTTCCAGATGCTCATCTGTTTGCTGTACAAGCTCATAGTTGGTATTATGATATCAAAAATTTCATTAAAACTGGGTTGTATCCAGAAAAGGCTAGTGTTGTGCAAAAGAAGAGACTGCTAATCAAGAGTAGACCATATACCTTCATTGAAGATAAATAGTATAGACAGGGCAAGGATGACAGGTTTAGGAAGTGTTTGGAAGAAGAAGAAGTGAGGGAAGTCCTTCACTCTGCACATGAAGGAACAGGTGGTGGGCACCTTCAGGGCATATTATGAGTCAGAGGATACTAGATGCTGGTCTATGGTGGCCTACACTATTTAAGGATGCAGATGAATGGGGAAAGGCATGTGACGTTTGCCAGAGGTGTGGACCTAAGCCAACAAAGCAGAGGCATAACCCCTTGATTGTTTCCACTTCCTGGCAACCATTTGAGAAGTGGGGGCTAGATTTTGTAGGGCCCATCTACCCTCCCGCAATTCCAAAAAGAGAAAAATATCTCTTGATAGCTACAGATTATGCGACAAAGTGGGCTAAAGCTATTGCCTCCCCTGACTGCACTGCCCAAACTGTTGCTGATTTCATTTATAGTGGCATCATTTGCAGGTTTGGATGTCCACTTGAAATTTGTACAGATCAGGGTACCCATTTTGTCAATAAAGTCCTGCAGGAAATCTTCAGCAGGTATAGAATTCTACATAGGACCTCCTCTGCTTACTATCCAAGAGCCAATGGACAGGCTGAATCGACAAATAAGGTTTTAATCTCAATGTTAAGAAAGGAGTGTATGTTACAGCCCACTTCCTGGGGCATTGCTTATCAAAGTACACTATGGGCATACGTTAGCCTACAAAGAGGCCATCGGATATTCTCCATTCCAACTGGTTTATGGCATATTGCCCATTGAGCCCTTTGAATTTTTACATGGATCACCTAAGATAGCATTCATGCAGGGCAAGAAGGATTGTGATGTCTCTGAGAGGCTCGGAGCACTACATAAAGTGGAGGAGATTCTTCTACTAGCAACAAAACAATTGATAGAGACTCAGATGAAGAGGAAGGAGGCACATGATCGACATCTGTGGAACAACAACATTGAAGCAGGCATGTTAGTTCTTCTCCATAGACCTCATCTTCATACACAACTGAGAGGAAAATGGCTTCCACATTGGGAAGGACCTTACAGAGTCAAAACAATGCTAAATTGGGGTGCTGTGGAGTTAGAGACGCTGAAAGGAGAGGCCTTGCCACTGATCAACATATCCAGGCTCAAGGCCTATCATCAACACACTTGAAGAAGTACGGATCACCTGGAACTGCAAAATCTGTCCAGGTTGTACATAGCTTTCTCATCTCATTTTGCTCAGTTTTAGTAGTTTTCTTTAGCAATTTCATTCTTTTTCCTGGTGTTTTTAGCAAACCTAGAAGGCATTTCATAACCTCTGCAAACGAAAAACTTTTGGGTATTTTTTGGAAATTTTTCTAGCAATTTTAGCATTTTTCTAGCATTTTTTATCCCTTTCCGATGTCATTTTCTTGCCAAATAGGAGGAATAAAAGGAGGCTCTCTGTGGTTTGATGAAAGAAATGGGGCCTAGCCCTGTAGAAAATTTCATGAGAATTTTTTGGTAATTTTTTGGCATTTTTTTGGATTTTTCCTTCCTTTTTTCTATTTTTTGGGTTATTTTCCAACAAAAAAAAAAAAGCCCCCAAGGAATTTCGGGTTGCGGCATTAAAAAATAAAAAACACCCCCCCCCCCACCGACCACCACCCCCCCCCCCCCCCCCCCCGGCCCCCCCCCTCCCCCCCCAGTTCTGACATCCCCCCACCCCCCCCCCCCCAAATTTTATTTAATTTATTTTAATTTCTTTTCTTTTATTTTATTTATTTACTTTATTTTTTATTTTATTTTATTTTTATTATTATTATTATTTTTTTGCTTTTTTCTGACTGAGCATGAAAACAAAAAAAAAAAAAATTATATATATATATATATATATATATATATATATATATATATATATATATATATATATATATATATATATATATATATATATATATATATATATATATATATTATTACTTTTTTTTTTAACTTTTTATGGATCAAAGCTTTTGGCTCTGGATTGTGCCTCGGTTGGCCGTTTTTTACAAAAATGGAGTCATTTTCATATTTTTTGGCACCTCTGAACTCAGTTTTTGACTTTATTTTTCCAGATTAACACATTTTCTATGAGTTTTGGTCAATCCCTCAAGTTTTGAGCACATTTATCACATGTTTTTATTTCTCTACATTGTCCACATGGTATATTCTCACTCATCTTACATTTGGTTTTTCTATTTCCCATATGTACCCTATGTGGCCCTCCAATTTCATCATTTTAACCCCCTCCAGACCCCTGATTTGTATTCCCAATCCCTCCCTTTACCAATCTGCCCACCCACATCATCACCCCCCCTGCCCCATCCATCTCCGCACCCTCAGCCCTCCCTTCCCATTCCTTTCTACCCTCCCATTGCCATCCTTTTTGCTTTTCCATAAAAACATCCCACTTCTGGTTCTTTTCTGGTGCTTGTTCTGGTGGAATTAGTTGCTGCTCAGATGTCCTCTTACAGTTTTTGCAGCTCCATTATCATGGTGTCCTAGATGCTCAGCGTTTTGGCTATAGTTCTCTGGGACGGAGAGCACATTAGGTGGTGGGCAACTGTTGAGCCCATAAAAGTCATGTTGGTGGAAGTCAATTGCAGTCAAAGTCAAAAGATCAAAGTCAACTGGTCAAAGTCAACAAGGTCAAGGTCAAAGTCAATAGGTGCAAAGTCAAAGTGCTAAAATGCAGGTGTCAAAGTGCACAGGTAGTGCACAATTAATTGTCCACAAAGGGTAAATTGGAGAAAGTGAGTTGCAGGTTGCAGAGGTATTTTCTCTAATTTCCCTAAGGTTCAAAGTGTGTTTTAAAGTGTTTTGGAAGGTTCAGGTGAACCCCCCCCTTAGGTGCAAAAGTGAAGACTTAAAAGGAAATGTGAAGGTATGTGAAGCAACAACGTACGCACAGGTGAAAGTATGGCCCCCCATTAAAATTTTGGGTTTTAGTCTAAAGTCACTACAGGACAAAATAGTGAGTCGTTGGCTACCACTTGTGAAGACAATCTTGGGACATCAAAGTGAGCACCAAGATACCATTGTAGTTAGGAGCGTACGTGATCGACACACTCAAATCAAGGCAAGGGCCATTCTTGGACCAATTTTAGAGTAAGCAAGAGAAGCATAGTCTAAGAGAAGCAAGAGAGAGAAGGGCAAGAGTCACCAGAGTGCGACGTAGAGAAGTGGAAGTGCAAGGTGCATGGAGAGTGACTAAGGATTTGTGCAGAGAGTGCTAAGCTATACTCCCCCAAGGATCTCAAGGTCTCATTGCAGTGTGCGCGTGCCGACAGAAGGTATTCACTCCTCCCCCTTTGTGGAAGCCTGGTGCAAGGTGTGCACAAGGATAAGCTTGAAGCAGGTGGAGGTCTGGTGCAGAGGAGGCCGGTGGCAAGAAGACTTTGGGATATTGGGTATTTTGTAATTGAGCACTCTGTGTGATTGTGCATAGAAGTATTGGCTTGTATTTTGCTTCAAACATTGTAATTGTCTTACTGTAATCAATCCGCAGAAGCTTGCTTCCAAGGTGTATTTCCTCTTCTGGTCCTTTCATCAAAAGGACTCAATCATGGAAGAACAAGCTCAAAGGCAAGTGGATATCTCTTCTTTTTCAAAGAATAATGCATCCACAATAGTTCCACCACATAGGCAAGCAAAACAATACAAGACAACCACTATATCAAACAAACAAACAGAATTCAAGAAGAAAGTAGTTTTGGGCATGCAACAAATCTGGGTACGAAAAATAGAGCAACCATCAGCCTTGCCCAAACAATTCCCATCCAAGCAAGCCAACCATGCAAAAAGAAGAACCATGTAACTAGGACAACCTCAAGGAATCCGACAAATTTGGGTACCGAAATGATCCATGAAGGCTTACCACAATAACTTACAAATTTGGGTAGGCTCTCCCTCACAAGAAAAGCCTCAACAATGAAGCCAAGGAGAAGGAAGAATCAAAACCAAGCACAGAAATCAAAAGACGATCAACAAACCTCTTTGGCAATAGTAAGAAGAAAATCATCAAGGGTGTGGGTTTGGAAGACAAAAGCACTAGTAGCCCCCATAGAACCAGAGAGCCAACCACAAAGAGTACAAAATGTAAGAAATTAGCCAAGGAGGATGAGGCCACAAGTGATATCTACGCGAACAAACACAGTTCTACAATGGATGCCTATAAGGAGGGATGTTCAAGCGCCATCCAACCATCAATTGATTGCATCATTTCAAGATTCAATGGATATCTCCAACAAAGAGTGCATCAAGTCTGCAAGTAACATCAGAAGCATCGACGTGCAGAAACTATGTGCTTTTGGCATAACCTTGTCTCTTGCACAATTTAGGTCATGCATTTCAAGAGTATGCATTAATATAGGGCCACATTACAAGGCTGTGCATACACACAATTGAGAATCCCATGCATATGAGACACATTTGACATATGTAAACTATTTGATTGATAGTAAAATCTTTCTTCTTGTTTTGTGACATTTCTCCAAAACAAAGAAAGAAAGAAAGAAGAAAAAAGGAAAAGAAAAAAGAAAAAAAAGAAAGAAGAGAAAAAGCAGGAATAGGACCATGTGCTCGACGCATCGCATCAGCAGATCATCAACAAGGAGCTCCATCAACAATGAAAGAGAAGCCAATGGTCAATCACCATGATGGAAGTACAACACGAAGAGATAAACATCAACCGACCTTTCACATTGGTAAGAATCCCCTAGTTTGGCCACATTATAACAATGGTAGATTAGGAAACCTCTTCATCAGCATACTCTTGAGCACTCAGCTCAAGACCCAATGTTTTGCATCATAGCTCTTACCATGCATTACCCAAGTAAGAATGCATAGGGCCATATTACAAGGCCGTGCCCAAGGCACATATTTTCTTCAACCCATGCAAGAACACACTTCCCCATCATTCATTATGGATTATGATTACTTGGCATGACTACTATGAACATCATCTTTGAAAGATCTAGAGGACATCAAGGTTACAACATCAGTACATAAGAAGTAGTTCATAGCCAATAGCTGCTCAACATCAACATGGACAACCGCTTTTGGGAAACCAGCCATTCTTGGAAGCTCACAAATATGTGGTCATGCTAGAATCCAAGGAAGTGGTACATACAAAGGGACTCAACCTCACAAAGGCTAGCAACACCATAATGAAGAATCGGACAACAAACCCTGCTAACATTTGGAAGACCAACCGCTCTTGCTTATACATGATGGACACTACCTCTCAAAGTATTACATGGAACACCCACTACAACAAGCGTATGTGAGGGAGGAGAGACTCGAGAGGGGGGAGTGTTGACACTCAAGGTCAAGCACAAGGTGTATGAACACATCAAACAAGCAGACACACAAGAAGAACAAGCATATAGGGAGCTCCAAGAAGCAAATGTCAAATTTTTAGAAGAAATCCCTATAAAAATAGTGAATTTTATCACTAAAAACCATTGTAGATATCATTTCATATTTTTTTAACTCCATTTTGCTCAAGCAAAGGAGTCCTTGAGCTTGAGGATATTCGAAGTAGCTGCACACTAGTTTTCATAATTTTTAGACTCCATTTGAGCCCTCAAATAAGCCCTAGAACCTAATTTTTAACTAGGCCAAACACTAGGTCTGGATAGGGCCAAAACTAGTCCAAAAACTATAAAAAGAGCAAGAGAGCTCATTTTTGGGGTTGGCTTGTTAGAGAGTTAGCTTCTTAGTAGTTTGTGAGAGATTTCAGCTTTTGTAAGAGAATTCTTAATAGAAAGCTTTCCATTGTTCCTCTCTTTGATCTTGCCTTGCGTGCATGTGTGTGTGTGTATGTGTGTGTGCATGCTAGTGTGCTTCTCACTCACACATTGGTGCCTTCACATGCTCTCGGTCTTCATACCAGTCCTCACGTCTCCGTGGATTGGCAAGTAAAGGAGGTGGTATTCACGCTTGAGCTACAGGCATTCTAGAGGTATAGGTTTGAGAAACCAAGTGAAGTGGGAACGATCACTATCTATGATTTGAAGGATCCAAAGACACCTGGTAAAGTGGTGTACTTGGAAAATAGATCAGAATGAGTATTTGTGGTATCTGAGCATGAGAGGCATGCCTACATATGGAGGGGTGAATTTTTTTTCCCCTCGCCTCAAGCTAATGTTGCTTTTAACCATGAAGGAGCAGGAACATCCTTAGCTCCTGCTTCTCAATAAGAAAAGGAAAAGAGATACTTGAAGTGAACTTTTCTAACATGGTAGGAAGAGACTGAGAAACAATAGAAATAGATAGGATGGAGAGACAAAGAGAACCGAGACCCCAATGGGGTAGATATGACTTTCCTCTACCTAGACTCAGAGAGCACGCAAGAATATTGAGACCCACCCAATCAGTGAAATCCATGAAACACTATTTTGATGCAATAGGAGATCCCTAGGACCACATTGCTGAGTTCAAGCAAGTATTACAATCTGAACCAGTGGATGACATGTTCGCGCAATAAAATGCATTTGGAATCAGCTTGAAAAATAGTGCCTTAACCTAGTTCCAAACTTTACAACAAAGAAAATTTGGAGACATCCATCACCTATTAGAATCATTTATCACGAAGTTCTCTAAAGTGGAATCAAGCATAATACTTCTTCTTTGATTCACAGTTTCAAACAAACTTCTCAAGAGACAATCAAACTAGATGGATGTAAGTTCAGACACTACATTGAGAGATGTTCCATGCCATAGTTGCCCACTCAAGTTAAACACATATCTCTGTTTTTGGATAGGCTAGTGAGCTGTAAACTATGATCATATGTATACTTGAAAGAGCCCCAAACACTAGAACAATGTGTGAGGATATGTATAGACATCAAGGTCAACTTAGGTGAAAAAAAATCATGCACACTTCCCTGAGGGATTTCATCCCGACATCCGCCCTCACTAAACCTGCACATTGTCCCGATGGCCCAACCTACAAAATCCAACAGAAGTGTATCAGGGTTCTTTTGAAACACTTTTTACTTTTTAATGCCTTTCTTTTCAAAATCAAAGCGTGATCTCATGCACTCCATGCAACTTTATAAATATTAGTACAAATTTTAGAAAATTAGGTAGATGCAAGCTTCACAAACATCATACTATGTTTTTGCTTTCGCAATCAGAGGAGTAACCATATGAATAAACCATTGGCTTTCTAGATCATCTGTTTGTTCAACTGGTTCAGATCCAACAACTCATTCTAAGTACTAGCATATACTAAGTTTCTACTAACTCAGTTTGTAGAATATGCCCTGTTTCCCCTATTTATCTCCTACTGTCCAACTCTCCATTATATCTCTTCTTTTCATTTTTCATTTTCTCTTTCTTTTACTTATCTTTTATTTTTCACTTCATCTCAGCTCAGCATTTACTCTTTTTTTATCTTTATTTTCACAAATCAGTCTATGTCAAAATCGGGTGCGACTCATGGACTTGTCCATGCGGCCAAGTTTACCCCACCTGTCTGCCGACCCGACATAGCACACGACATACACAATGTCAGCCCTACATGAAATTGATGTCAGCTTGTGGCTCTGACCACGCGGCCATAGTGACTCCACCTGCCTATCAACCCATGCAAGCGCATGACAACAGATAGGTCACGCCTATGAAGAAACTAGCTACAACTCGTGGCCTTGATCGCTCGACCAAGGTGGCTCCACCCGCCTACTAGCCCATCGTAGCGCACTAACAACATGCACACACATAAACAACTGGCTTGAGTATGAAGGTTTTTCATAAATCATGATCCATATGGAGGTACGATCTCATAAGAAACAAAGAGTAGGACCCAAAGAACCCCACTCACTAAGGGTTCAAATCAATCAGCATATACGTGCACTCGATCTAAGCATGCCATCACATTCCCAAGCTTTCACTCCCAAAAATCTCTAGTTCACTATTTGATTCCATTCACGTAATTTATGTTACATAAAAACAAGTTCTAAAGTATTATTTTTTAGGCTTATGGAGTTTATTATTTATGATAAATAACATGTGGAGGCACTCGCATCTCCTAATTTAGAGTAAAAGTAGATAAAAGTAGATAAAAGTAAGAAGGAAAGGAGAGGTGTCTATTTTTAGACAAGGCGCTTCTGCTGACATCCTCTCAATAAAAAGAGTGGTTCTCTTATTTTAGGTGGACAAATTGATTGATTCTTGTTGTGTTGCGAAGCTTACAACTTTTATTATATGAATATATTATTTTTTCTACAATTTTTAATGAGAAAACCCTACGCAAGTAGGAATTTTTGCAGATCTTCTTTCTTGTGTCTATCCGCTGTCTCATCAAAGACATACCTCTCTTCAAACTTTCATATCTCAATCATTATGAAGTCTTTTTGAGTGATTTCACTTGGAGGAGTTAAGATCTCTCACACTTCTATCTATATCAAAAATTTTCATAGAGATTTGAGTTTTCTCGCTGCTCTACATCAGTTTTCAATTCAGACAGTTAGTCATACCTTGTTGTTGTAGGCCTCCACATACCTTGAGTTCAAGCTATTTTTTTGGGAGTTATACTCCACTTTTTTTGACGTTTTTTGATTTTAGAGCATGCTAATTAGAGTCTACTTTCAGAATATATGATTAGTCTTGACAAATTCTGCTTAGAGTGTTTTTGGTGGCTATTTTTCTATAGTCATCCATTTCTGTTTTCTTGAAAGTTTGGAGGAAAGTTTGATTTATGAAGTTTGGAAATATTTGTTTTATCTTTTGAAGATCTTGGGAGGTCTCATCACTTTCGTTGTGTACTTTGATGTTTACAAGTTTGTAAACATAACATTGTGGTATCAAAGCCTTTGTTTTTTTATCAAATCTTTCATACAACTTATTGAATTATCTTCTTTGATTACAACAATTCAACATGGAAGATTTGAGTGCATCGATTGAGAAGTTATCAGATGGGAGAAATTATCCCATGTGGAAATTTACAATGGAGTCTTATCTCATGTCTAAAGGTCTTTGGGGATTGATAACAGGTACAGAAGTGAAGCCGGTATTACCAGAAGCTCCTACACAAGCAGATTGAACAAGAGAGCAAGAATGGATCGAAAGAGACAGAAGAGTTTTGTTTATTATCTCACAAACGGTTTCAAATACTATGCTTGGGCATATAAGAGGTTTGAATACTAGTAGAGAGGCTTGAGAGTCTCTCAAAAGGTTATTTGAAATTACCAATAGAGCAAGGCAAATACAACTTACTGGTGAGCTGACAAGAGTAAAAAAGAAGCCACAACAATCAGTTAATGATTATGTTCTTGAGTAAAATCTCTTATTGAAGCATTAGTCTCTATTAATGCATCTCCTAGTGAGGATATAAAGTTTAATAGCATGTTAAATGGCTTGAGAGAAGATGAAAATGGAAGTCTTTCATTACCTCTATCATGACTCAAGAGAATCTACCATCCTTTGAAGATTTACAAACACTCATGATGACTGAAGAAATCAACATAGAAGGTGGCAACTCTTATCATTCACAAAGAGGTAGTCAAGGACAAGCTCTTTATACTTCATCAAATAGATCAAGAGGTAGAGGAAATTGGATAGGAGGAAAAAAGATTCAACAACAATGCAAGAGGAAGAGGAAGCTTTAATGCTACTAGAGGAGGAAGAACAACACAACAAATTCAACAGACTCAACCAAATCAACAAGGTAACTTTACTTGTCATTATTGTGGTAAAGTTGGTCATTATGCCAGGGATTGCTTATCCAACCTAAATAGAAGAGGTGATTTTAGAGGACGACAAAGAGGAAGAGGCCAAGATCACATGCATCAAAACAATAACATAGTGCAAGAGGAGGCTCAAACACATAATGAAAACATTCTTATGGCTATGCATACAGAGACACATAAGAGGAAGGTAAACAACAAAACTGGGTATGTAGATAGTGTTTTGTCAAACCACATGAGTCATAACATGAACATGTTTGTGAACTTACACAAGCCAGATTCAAGAGTCACAGTTGCTACAGGACACAGTACTGAGCATGAAGTAGTTTACATTGGTGATTGTCCACTTAATGAACATGTAACTCTTAGAGATGTTTTGTTTTTTCCTACTATTACAAGAAATTTGATTTTTAGTTGGACAGATGGAGGACAATGGAGTGAAGGTCGATTTTGACAATAATCAATGGTAGGCTTATTAGAAGAAGGATGGGAATTTTGTTATAAACGGACAAAAGGTAAACAGATTATATACTTATGAAGTTGAAGTTCCAGATTATGCAAGTTATACAATGGTTAATGGGACTCAACTAAGTCAATTGGACTTATGGCATAAAAGATTAGGACACATAAATGTTGGAAGGTTAAAGGATATTACAAAGAAATCATTGGTTGAAGGTTTACCACAACTACCTAAGCAAGATTTGGATTTTGTTTGTGAGGCATGTCAGTTTGGAAAACAGGTACGAAGTCCTTTTTCAAAAGTAGGATTGCAAAGTAGAGGTATTTTGGAATTGATTCATACTGATGTATGGGGTCCATCTCAAGAAGAGTCCATGGCAGGTAGCAAGTACTTTGTAACATTTATTGATGAATTCTCAAAGTTTACATTCATTTATTTTATGAAATACAAATCTGAAGTGTTTGATATGTTCAAGAAGTTTAAATCATTGGTTGAAAAGCAAATAGGTCAAAGCATTAGAAGATTGAGATCAGACGAAGGAGGTGATTACTTTTCTAATTAGTTTCTTGCATTTTTGGAGGAAGAAGGAATTAAAAAGGAGACTATAAACAGATACACACCTCAACAAAATGGTGTGGCCGAAAGAAGAAACAGGTCTATCTTGGAGATGGGTAGGTGTATGTTAAATGAAAAGGACTTACCACTTACTTTTTGGGCGGAAGCATGCAATATGGAAGTTTATGTGATGGACAAGTTACCACCTACTCAAAGTCATGTACAAAAAGCACCTTATGAATTGTTTTATGGATCAAAACCAGATATTTCTAATTGTAGAATTTTTGGAAGCATATGTTTTGTTCATGTTCCACAACAGTTAAGGTCAAAGTTGGATCCAAGGTCACAAAAAAATGGCTTTTATTGGTATGCAAGAAGGGCAATGAGGATATAGATGTGTGAACCCAGATACGGGAGAGGTAATTGTTTCGAGAGATATGATTTTTCATGAAGATAAATCTTGGTATAAACATGAAGTGCAGGTAGATGAAGAAGAAACTACAAGAAGTCATGAAGAAGAGCAAAGTTCTCCAAGCTCACCAAAAAGTCAGATTACACATGAAGAGATAACTCCCCCCAATCAAAAGTTGAAGAAAATTCTCGAGTTTATTTCAAAGGAAATTGAGTCACAAAAAGAAGAAAGTGAAGGTTCTACGTCAAGAAGAACTCAAATTCAAAGGCAAGAAAAGCATGGTAGGACAAGAAGTCAATCAAGGTATCCAGTAAGAGAAAGAAGGCAACCGCAAATATTTTCTCATGAAGTTTATATGTCAAAACTTCTTCAGGAGCAGGAACCAACAACTTTTAAAGAAGCATCAAATGTAAAGAAATGGGTCAAAGCAATGGATGAAGAAATGACAACTTTGTATGAGAAAAATACATGGAGTTTAGTTCCAAGGCAACCTTACATGAAGGTAATCGGTAACAAATGGGTGTATAGGATAAAGAGAAATAGTGATGGTTGAATAAGTAGATATAAAGCAAGGCTTGTTTGTAAAGTTTATGCACAAAGTTATGGCATCGATTGTGAGGAGACATTTTCTCCTGTTGCCAAGATATCAACAATAAGGACATTAATAAGTGTTGCTACAAGCAAGCTATGGAATCTTTATCAATTAGATATAGAAAATGCATTTCTCAATGGTGTTTTAAAAGAAGATGTGTACATGGAGCAACCAGCAGGTTATGAAGATCCCAAGAAGCCTACGCATGTATGTAAAATCTTGAAAGCATTGTATGGTCTTAAGCAGGCTCCAAGGGCTTGGAATTTTAGATTGGTAAAGTTTCTTGAAAAGCAGGGATACAGGTGTTCAAATGCAGATACTTCTTTGTATGTTAAGGTTGAAGGATCATTGATTGTTTATATCTCAATTTATGTGTATGACTTGATAATAACAGGAAACAATGAAGGTGAGATAGCCAGGATCAAAGTAGATCTTGGATCTGAATTTAAAATTTCAGATTTAGGAGAACTGACATACATTCTTGGAATCGAAGTTATGAAGAAGGACGATGGTGTATATCTTCTACAAAGGAAGTATATTTCAGATTTGTTAAAGAAATATGGCATGGAGCATTGCAAGAGTATCAATAATCCGATGCAACCCAATGAGAAGTACACCGCTGAAGATGGTGAACCTTTAGAAGATCCACTTATCTACAGGTCTTTGATTGGTTCTCTTATATATGCAACTTTAACAAGGCTGGATATTACATTAAGAGTAAGTACATTGTCTCAATTCATGAACAAACCTACCGATGTACATATGCAAGCAGCTTAAAGGGTCTTAAGATATTTGAAGGGTACATTAAATGAAGGTTTGGGCTATAAATATCATGAAGGTATGGATTTGAAAGCATACAGTGATGCAAATTGGGTTGGAAATAAGGATGACAGAAGGAGTACAGGTGGATATCTAGTATTTGCAGGTAATAATTTAGTTTCATGGAGTTCTAAAAAACATCCTACAGTAGCACTTTCAAGCATAGAAGTTGAATATAGAAGCCTTACAAATGCAACATGTGAGATTATGTGGTATTTGAAGCTTTATGAAGATATGAATCTATCTACAACACGTCCACTACTCTTTGGAGATAATGTAAGTTCATTACAGCTCGCGTCTAATCCAGTGTACCATGCAAGAACAAAACACATTGAAGTGCACTATCACTATATCCGAGAGAAGGTGGTGAATGAAGATAATGATATTCAACATGTTGGAACAAAAGATCAATTAGCATACATACTCACAAAAGTAGTGGATGCTCAGAAGCTCAAGCAAATCAAAGTTCTACTTGGAGCCAAAGCTTTGGATTTAGAGCTTGAGGGGGGCAATGTTACATAAGAACAAGCTCTAAAGTATTATTTTTTAAGTTTATGGAGTTTATTATTTATGATAAATAACATGTGGAGGCACTCACATCTATTAATTTAGAGTAAAAGTAATAAGGAAAGGAGAGGTGTCTATTTTTAGACAAGGAAGGCGCTTCTGTTGATAGCCTCTCAATAAAAAGAGTGGTTCTCTTAGTGTAGATGGCCAAATTGATTGATTCTTGTTGAGTTGCAAAGCTTAAAAACTTTACTATATGAATAAATCAGCTTTTCCATAATTTTTACTGAGAAATCCCCGTGCAAGAAGGCGTTTTTGTAGATCTTCTTTCTTGTGTCTATCTGGTGTCTCATCAAAGACATACCTCTCTTCAAACTTTCATATCTCAGTCGTTAGGAGGTCTTTTTGAGTAATTTCACTTGGAGGAGTTTCCTTAGCTCTCACACTTTCTATTTATATGAAAATGTTTCATAGAGCATTGAGTTTTCTTATTGCTTCCATCAGTTTTCAATTCGGATAGTTAGTCATACCTTGCTGTTGGAGGCCTCCACATACCTTGACTTAAAGCTATTTGTTTGGGAGCTATAATCCACTATTTTTGATATTTTTTATTTCTAGAGCATGCTCCTCAAATTGTACTTTCGGAATATATGATTAGCTTTGACAAACTCTGCTCATAGGGTTTTTGGTGGTTATTTTGCTATAGTCATCCATTTCTGTTTTCTTGAAAGTTTGGAGGAAAGTTTGATTTTTGAAGTTTGGAAATATTTCTTTGATCTTTTGAAGATCTTGGGAGGTCTCATCACTTTTGTTGTGTACTTTGATGTTTAGAAGTTTGTAACAATAACAATTTCTAGTCATTCATGATTCATGCAAACCCATAATAGATATTTGCTATCTTCATTCTACATGATTTTCTTAAATTTATACATATCTTTATCATACATATAGATGCAACACAAATGCTCTATCAGAAAGAAAACAGATCTCACATCAGAAACATTTCGCTGATCATTCAGTTCATCTTCATCATTGATTTATCCAACTTTTTTTCAACTTCATGATCTATCGTTCTTCATCGGCATCAGCCTCAGTGTCATCATCATCCTCCAGGAGTTCCTTCTCAATCTCATAGTCTGCATCATTCTTTTCTTAAAAAACTTTATCCTCTTTCTTGCAATCAAAGATCTCATAGGACTATTGTCTAATTCACAAAGCGCATACGTTCCATTTTTTAACACAGACGTAACCACATATGGCCCAAACCATCGTTTGGTCAATTTCTTCCTAGCATCGTATTGAGTATCGAATGTACTGTCGTACACTAAGACCCAATCATCTACCTCAATCCCACGTGGTCTGAGTCGATGTGTTTTGTCAAAATAGATCTTGTTCTTCAACCTTGACTCTTTTAATTTTCTGACTGCTTCTTTCAATTTTTCATTTCCTTGTTCTAACTGCTTTATTCTCAATGATAAAAGTTATTCTCTTGTCATACCATCATTCCGTGGGAGCATCAACCATGTCACTATCTGCGTCTAGATGGGAAACACAGGCTTTTGACAATACATCAATTCAATAGGCATCAAACATGTGGACCGAGTATATGTCATCCTATCAGCCCATAACGCGAACGGTAGAAATCTAAGCCACTGCTTAATGTCATCGATGCAAGCCTTAGAGATCACCTTCACAATGGAAGGGTGACCTCTCTCGATCTTTCCATTTGCCTCTGGGTTATAGGCAGTGGTGAGAGATAATCGAATGCCATGACGATCAAAGAACTCTTTTGCCTCTCTCGCATCCAACTCTCCCCTGTCTGCAACCACTTTCTCAACATAACCGAATCTTGAGATGACTTCTTCTAAAAGGAATTTTCATATATTATAAGCCGTCTTCGTATGCAGAGCTCGACCTTCCACATGGTTGGTCAAAGGCAAGTACAATATATCTCATCTTACCTATCCCTTTGGGCATGGTTACAAGGTAAACCACCCACTTGTAATGGATACAAGGAGGGTAAGTCGGATGTAATGGGTCTCTGTGCCTAACTGATGAATGCACCTGGCATGTTGACAAGTATCTACAAAACCTCTCACACTCACATAAATCCCTGGCCACCAGTAGGCTTCCCTAATCTTCTCATATGTAGCATAGAATCCTTTGTGACCTTCCCATAAGTTCTCGTGCATCTCTCTCATCACCTTGCTCTAAAGACTCCTTGAACTTAGTACCCTCTGTGGACTCTTTACCTTGCCATAAGCGTGTTGCCAAATAAGTCCATCCTTCAAGAAAATTTTGTAAGACTTTTTCCTGATGGATCTATACTTATTTGTGGACCAGCCTGGGGAAGGTTTCAGTGTACTCAGATATCTTCTTATATCTCTCCACTCGCCATCATACTCACTCTCATGGAACTACTCATATGCATATACCAATGGATCATATCTCATCATGTGTGTATCTCTCGCTACCTCATCATCATCATCAGACCCATCATCGAATTTTGCTCTTGAAAGCATATCAGCCACTGTATTTAACTTCCCATCTATGTGTACAAAGGCATGATTTATAAACTTTATATAACAGATCCATCTAAGCATAGCAATGTCCGGAGATGAATAGTTTGCTATCATGCCAATCAGTGGAAGACAATCGGTCTCAACTACCATATTCGCCCCAATGAAATACTCTTTATCAGTCTTTAAAGCAGTCACTGGCCCCCATAGCTCTCTCTTTATTTACGGATATTTTCTTTGAGTGTCATGCAGAATCTTTGCAGCAAAGTGCACTGCACATCTCTGCCCCTCATCATTATCTTGTCCTATGACCCAGCATATACCAAAAGGGCTGGTATCAACGGTCAAAATGATAGGCATCTGACCTGAATAGAAAACACGCTTCAGAATCGGGGCTTCAATTAGCAGTTGCTTTAGTCTACCCATCGCTCTCGAGTGTCTCTATCCATACAAACTTCTTCCTCTTTCTCAGAAGGTCATATAAGGGGCTCGCAATGTGAGCAAAGTGAGGAATCCATATCACATAGAATACATAGGCTCCCAAAAACCTCCTCATTTCACTGACATTATGACACACCTCAGAGATCCTGCTAATGGCCTCAACTTTCTACGGGTATGGCTTGCAGCCATAATGTCCACATAGATGTCCTACAATGAGGATCTCATCAAAGCCAAAAAAAGATTTCTCTACAGAAAGTGTTAGCCCCACATCTTCAAATCTCTCAAATATTTTCTCACAGTCAGAAATATGATCACTAACAAACTTTCTGCACCCAAAAGCATCTAAACTCACATCTTTCACTTTTTCCTCACATCCCTTTATTGGAACATCATCAATGACTGGCATAGTCACTGATGGTATAAAGTCTCATAAAACCAGATTCATGGCATTCATCATGTGAGCCACATAATTTGTTGCTCCCTTCGGCAAAGTACACATGCATACAAGGCCCAGTGGAGTCTTCATGGTCGTGATATCTCTACTCTCAATAGCCAATTGAAACTCGTCGTACCTTGAATATAGATCGCCCATAGAGTGGATGGAATGCCTAGAAAATGCTTCATCAAACTCATCCATTATGGGTCCTTTCCCTACATTTCTAATTATGACTTTATTCACAAGCTGCAGATCCTAGATGAAATGAAGCTTCCCATTTTTTTTAGGCACTATAAACCACCTATTCGAATATGGAGCCGAGGAGGGTTCCAATATCCGCATGGAAATCTTTTCCTTTAGCAGCCTCATCAGCTCAAGCAAGTGAGCCTTTGGGACTGGTATAGGCTGGATATTCCATGGTATATTCATGGGAGGTACTTGTTTCGGGTCTGCACACCCTATCTCATGTGGAAAAAGTGCAAATGCTTTTTCATGTTTCTTGATGACTTCAATGAACTTCTTTTTCTCTTCTTCTCTCAGGAATGATTTTTCTCCAAATTTGATCTCTTTAACAGTCTCATCAATAAAATGTTGCCCTATGAGTTGTCGTCGTCTCAACATAGGGACATCTGACACTCGTAGATACTTCTCATGACTATCTTCTAGCAATGGCTGAGCTATAGGTGTGGTGACTCATCGTAGGCCTGCACCTCGAAAGAGAAAGCTAAAGCAAAAGCTCGTGCGCATGAAACAAGCCCCATGTGTGTGCTGTTCCCACGTCTGACGAGTGGCATCTACACGTTGGGCGCCTCACCCTCTCTCTGGTATGGCGATCATCGTAGGCCCCTACCCCTCAGAAGAGATGAGCAAATGTGCATATGCATAAGACCATAGGTGTCGAGAACGAAAAAAATATAAATATCATGTTAAACGGAAGTCGTCGGATCGATGTGCAGACAAAGCTCAATAATATAATGTAAATATAGTTGAAGTCGTCCAATAAAATCTCTATAATACAATGATTCTCGCTACAGTGCAGGTCAGGGATACAGAAAGCCGCCAGAGTGTGGAATGGTGATACAATATGCCGCTCCTACAGTGCTGATCAGCCAAATATAAGGTAGACTTCCTGCTATAGTGCAAGAAGACACCCACGAGTCTCCACTTCAATCTTCAGTCAGCCTTTTCTTTTCTTCGGTCTTCAGTCCAAGCTCTACCTCAAGTCTTCGCTTTAGTCTCCAATAATTTTTACTTCATATAATCTCTAAAATCATCAACCTCAATCCCTGGAAAGAAGAACCACAGAAATATCCATGGGGTACTCTTTACTTCAGTCTTCAATCACTTTCTTCACTTCATGTAAACTCTGAAATCATCAACTGCTCGAACCTGGAAAGAAGAACCACAAAAATGTCCACGGGGGGAGGGGGAACAAAATTATTAGTACCATTTCAAAAGCAAATAGATAAAATCCACTTACAAATAATCCTTCACTTCGCCCATATACTCATCAATTCCACATATAAATTACATAATCCCAATAGCGGTCACCTCATTCTTTCAGGCAAACTAGAATAATACTCTATGTGGCAGATTATCTTAAAATCCCAGCTTCAAGTGGAAGACCAAGAATCTATAATGACAAAACTTCAAGGAAAACGTTTCTTTAATCTTGCCTTCCTTCTTTTGTTCTTTCCTTCCCCTTCTTTTTTCCCTCTTCTCTTCTTTCTCTTCTTCCCCTTTCTCTTTTCCTCCTTCCTTTCCTCCTTCTCTTCTACCCTCCTTTTTCTCTTTCTCTTTTTTTTCTTCCCCTCTTTTTCCTTCTTTTTATTCTTCTATCCTTTTTCTCTTCTTCTCTATCATTATTTGTTTTTCATTCTTTTCTTTCCTTTTATTTTTTCTCTTTTATTCTTTTGACTTTCTTTTCTTTTCTTTCTTTCTTTTTTTTCCATTTTTCTTTAATTCTTTTTTATTCTTCTACCGGTCTCTCTCTCTTCTCTCCATCTCTCTCTCTCTCTCCTCATCTCTCTCTTTGTCTCTCTCTTATCTCTCTCTTATCTCTCTCTCTTATTTCTCTCTCTGTTTGCCATGTGCTCCTCAGAACTTGTGCAACGAAGAGCCAGTTGTCTCTATAAAATTTAGACACTATCTGTATCTTACTCACATCATGGTAATGGGGGGCATGAGCAAAAACATGAATAATCAGAAATAGACAAGGAGCATACCTCGAAAGAAGAACCACACAAATGTCCACGGGGAGAAACAAATGAGGCTTGGCCCCCTATCTATAGGTTCCCCCTCCGAGGACATCCTTCTAGATTCTTCTAACCTCCTCTCAACCTTTCTAATTCCAGAATCATCTTTCATGATCATTTTCTATTTTGGGAAAATCACACCCATTATTTCTATTTTTTATTTTTCTCCTTTTTATTTTTCCTAGACTAAGGTTTTGATTTCACACTGGATGTTCATAAATTAATTATTTTTAAGGGTTTGACCTAGGGTAAACGCCAATTCTAAGGGTCCAAGTTAGGGTTTTTGATCGGGGAAAATAGGGTTTTGCCCACAATTAAGTCAAGCATGTCAATTCAAGGGTCTATTTATAATTACGGCCAAAAATCCTAGGGTCTTCTACGGTCTAGGTCAGGTTTTTCTAGGGTAAAACTCACATTTTCAAGGGGTTTCTTGAGTCAAACCTAGGGGTTTATGGATCAAAAGTCAACTATTTATACACACACGTCTAATGTACATATTTAACATGGTTTTGCATCTCTCAATCAATCAGATCAGCTAGAACACGCACAATTAATACCCCTTTCTTGATCAAAACATCACTCCAGAATCACAAATCAATGAACTTTGAAAACAAATCATGCACACTTCCCTGAGGGATTTCATCCCGACAACGTAATCTAAAAATTATGAAAATTGGTGCGTAGCTAATTCTAACACTCCTCAAGCTCGACGACTCCTCGGCTTGAACAAAATGGAGTCTATTCTACCAAAAACGGGATTTACAATGTCTAGTGATGAAAATCACTCTTAATTGGAAGTAAGTTAAGAAAAAAATGATTAGGCCTTGTTGGATTGTGCATGACTGCTCCTTTGTGCTTGTCTGCTCGTCTTACCACTTGTGAGCCACCAGCATGTCTAGAAGGAGCATAAAATATTTTGAACAATTTTTTACCTATCGTGCACAAGATACTTCCTTCTATGAATGCTCAACAAAGAAGTGCTCTAAATGTTTCTACCAGCATCCTTGTATCTTCATTCTTTGAACCCCCAAAAACCAAAATCTCTGCCAATCCTTCACTCTTTTGCCATCTTTAATGGAATTATTTCCCTAAAAACCTCTATCTCACAAGTCTCTGTCCTTCTGCTTCAAAAAAAATATTGTTTCAAATGTAACTATCTTGTTTAGGATCTCCTCCTCATTTTCTCTCGACTCTCTCTCCTAAGTCTTTAAGACTCTCACTACATGATTTCAGCTCATCCAAAAGCAAGTCAAGCTCTCAGTGAAGATATGGCAAGTTCGCATCTAAAGTTTGAAGAAATTGCCGCTTTAATCCACTAAGTGCATGCTTATTTTCCACAACTGTAAATGAAAGCATTGCCTCTTTCCATACGTCTACAATTCTTAAAATGCATATAATCCATCCTTCTCGTCATATTGTTCCCCCACTTCTCTTGTGGATATGCTCAAGAGGGGCAATAATTTCGACAATATCCACTATTGAATTCTATTTTAGTATACACCAGAAAAAAGAACTTCTCTTGGAAGGCCGAGAACTTCTGGGTCAAACATAGATCCACTATCATCTGTGTTTTGAATCACAAATCACCTACAAAAGGATGCATTCCTCCCTTCGCTAAAAAGAGTTGCTTCCCTTTTTGCTATCGCTTGCTGAACTCATCCACATGGTTTCTTGGGACCCCCAAAGTCTCTCTTAATCAGGCAATGTCTCTCTCCCTTGCTCACCCTCGATGAAATCCCTCCCTTTTTCTTTGTAATGGTGGACAGCATGTCCTTATACTACCACCTCCCATCCCCTTTTGACATTTGAGAGGGCAAGCAACCACTGTCCACCCCCCTTTTTGATAATGAACTCTAGCCCTCCTTTACATGGCTAGTGCTCGTATTTCACTCTTATCCTTTTTCTCTCTGAATTGTCCACCCAAATGCTAATTCGTGAGAGATTCTTCATATTGATTCACAGAAAAACAATAACTACAAGTTATGGTCTTATGAACTCCATTATGCATTGCATCTCTCCACCAAATATTACAACATCGCCACTAACATCAATACATCACTTCACTTAGATTATACCTTATCGATTCATACACATATGAAATCATAACCATCCCCTTCAATTCAATGTCTACCAATAAAAAAACCACAAAAAAAAATCATGAAACCAATATAAAGATCATCTATCTTGAGCTTGCCCAAAACTCTTCTTGTAGCCATCATGAAAAGCTCCACTGGAGCAATACCAACAGAGCAAAAGATCAAAACTCATCTCTAATGCCAAGAAGATTAAAAAAATCCCACCCTTCAGCAGTTCTCTCTGATATGAGGGGTCTCTTTGATATGAAGGGATAGATGCGGCAATTAACTGACTGAGACTTGAAAAATGGTGCACCTCCATATTCGATGTTGAAACAAAATCAGTTCAATGAGCTGAACAGTTCACTCTTCATCAAAAGTAATTTTCTTGCATGAACCCTGTAAAGAAACATTTTCTTTTAGTGTATTAGAACCTCTTCCTCTCCCTCTTGCTGCATTTGTACAAAGCAGTCAAAAGCTTCATCATTAAGCCCATATTGGGAATACCCACCAATCGAAGCAATCCAAGAGACCCCAACATGCCTTAGAAGGCCATCAAATACTTCCTATGTTTTTCTATGCATTCCATGCTTAACATAAAAATCTACCAATGAAGAGCCTAGTGTGGCATGCTCTTCCAAGATACCTTGCACACAGATCTGTTCATGAATTTCTTGAACTTTCTCATCTCCTCCCATCCTACCACAAGCCTTGAGTGCATAGACAAATGTACTTGAATCTAGGATAACACCATCCAATTGCATAATCTTGTAAGCACAAAGGGTCCCGCCATCTTGTCCTTATTTTGAATATCCTAAAATGAGTGCATTCCATAAAATCTCACTACAAGGGTTGCTATCATTGCCCTTTGAAATGTGGCAGGCATGTTACATAATCCGAATGGCATGATGTAGTATGCATATGTTCCCCATTCTGTCCTAAAAGTGGTTTTTGGTTGATCCTCACCATAGATCCAAACCTGATTATATCCACTAAATCCATCTAGGAAAGAGTATAGTTTATGGCCGGCTATGCTATCCAAGATTTGATAAGTGAAAGGTAACGAAAAGTGGTCCTTTAGCTTTCACAATCATTCCTTGCACTTCGTGTTCCCTTTTTGTAACTACTTTCAACTGTCAGCCTCTCTTTTGGAGTTCCAATTCCAAAGCCTTGATTTTCTCCTTAATTGTCTTACCTCCACTGTTGTGGCGAGTTTGGGATTCAATTCCTCTTCTAGAATTCCTACCTCTAGGAAATTGTTAGTCTTGTTTTCCTTGAGTCTATATTCATCATGTAACATTCAAATTGACTTATGTGTGTCAACCATCCTAGCAACTCCTCATTCGAGTCATCTTTATAAGCTAATGGGTTCTTGCACTCTCCCATTCGCGTGTTTTGGGATTTGGATAACCGAAGATTGAATCCATCCTAAAGCAAATCCTTGTAGGGCTATGTTCAAAGCAAACCTTACTCAAACTTTTTCCTACATTTCCTTCTCTTCTTCCTTTTTCTCCATTTCCTCCTTTGTCGCCAACCTCTTGCCGGTTGAAGTTGAAGAAACTTGGATCTATACATGATCACACTTTGGCCCAATGGTGATAAAGTGTGTGCACCAGTCATGCATGCAGTTGGCTTGTACCAAACATGGCCGTCCTAATAAGATGGAAAAGGTGGCTTTCACGGTCGTTGATCTGACTATCAAGTAGTTGACGCTAAACTCTAATCCCCAATATTTCTGCTTACATTTTTCAAGATACCTGTGGGTTTTACCTAGGTTTGGTCAGCCATTCTTAAGGACATAGGAGTGTCTTCCATGTGGACAAGCCTGAGGGCTTTCATCATGTATTCAATCATCAAATTGAATGCTTCCCTAGCAACTGTGCAATTGGGACTGCATATCCCTTAATCTCTACAGTTACCATAGGAGCATTTGAATTGATCTGTGTCCTAATGCTCTAAATTATGCCTTGAATCTCTTTTTCTCGTTTCTTTTTATCTTGAGATTTCCAAGGCTTCTTGATATATTCGCTATTCAATTGCTCCCTATATAGAGGAGAACACTTCAACAGAGTACCAATGTGCAGCGTGACTTCCGTTTCAATAAGTTTTTGGACTATATCAATTTTTCCTCGCTTTGTTTTCCTTTTACTGTTTCAGAGTTTTCAACCCTTCACAAAATGGAGGAATTCCTAGTACAAATTTTGTTATCACTGGTGGAAATATTTCTACCTCATCCCTTTCTTTTGATTCCTTTTGTCCATGAAGTTCTTCACCTTCCTCTTCCACTTCACTATGCTCTTGTGTCTTTTGTTTGACTACACCTTTACTCTTCCTTTTTGCATCCTTCTTTGTGTATTCTTGGGTTCTTGTAAACACCGCTATGATAGGTTATTTTTGCACCCTCTTGCTTGGGTCTACTTCCACAAAATGCATAGAAGAACTTGATCCTTCTCGAGGATCTAGTGTCCTAAACGCCACTCTTATGGTAGGAATCTGTTCTTGTAATTTAGGAGTGGGTTGCGTCTAGATTTTGATGTAGTTTTAAGATTCAACTAGCCCTTTTCCCTTGCCACTGTCGGCTCTCCTTTTAGAGCAATCTTCATCGACATGTCCTTTTGCACTATAGTACCTACACAACGGAGTGTACCTGACAGGCTTCTTTTCATTTGGACAGACTCAAGCTATGTGCCCAGCACCTCCACATCTCCAGCACTGAATTGGAGTATTTCTTCTCTGTTCTTGTGCTATCCCCCTAGGGTAGCCACCTCCTTGGCCTTAAGTATCATGCCCATATGTTTGCCTTGTTTCCCAATGAGGAACAGATGGTTCACTTTGAGTGGGTAATCCTGCATAAGGATGCTCTCTCATGTTCCTAGGTTGCATGGTTCTTCCTTTGTAAGCCATCCTCTAGTAGCATTGGTCCTTAAGCACTCATTCCATGCACCAAATTAAAAGGTGCAGTTCCAATAGATGTTTTATATGCAATTATGTTTGCCCATAAATCATGATGAAGTTTGTTATCCCAGTTAGTTTTTTATTGTTTACCAATTTTTACGATATAGTACAAAGTACGTTGTTAGTACACTCATCCAATCATTATCTTGAGGGTGATTTGGTGCTAAACTCTATCAATTATCATGCAATAATCCATTAAAAACTCTATGAATTCATTCAAGAAATTATTATTTCTATCACTTATCAACTCAATTGGTAATTCGAATCTTGTAATTATATTTTCATAAAACAACATAACTATTTTTTTAGCATCATTTTTATAAGTAGCCTTGGATTTAGCCCACTTTGCAGAGTAATCAATAGCCACTATGATATATTCTGCATGTGAACTTTTAGTAAGTGGATGTATAGGTCCAATCAAATTCATTTCCCACTTACTAAAGGATCTTGGCGACATCAAAGGTTTGGCATTTAATCCTTCGTAATTGGATATTTTTCACTTTGACAAATATCACATCTTTCCACATAAGACTTAGCATCTTGAAATATAGCTTGCCAACAAAAATTAGAACACACAATCAATTTAGATGTCTTATGTGCAAAGAAATGTCCCTTTGCTACACCTGAATGAGAAGCTTCTAAGATATCCAAATACTTTTCTTCTAAGATATCCAAATACTTTTCTTCCAGAACGCATACTCTCGGATATCCATTTACTATTCTCCTACAATTGTTCATTCATTAAAACAAAGACCTTACACATTTCTTGCATTTTTCTTTCATTTGCACTCAATTCATCAAGTCTCCTGTCATAATATGCTTCAAATATTCCATTATGTTTACACTCTACTTAGGACGAAAATGGTTGAGAATTCAAAAGAATAATCGTTCTTACATTCTTGACATGGTGTCACATATTCATCCACATCCAATAATTTATTTGTCCACTATTCTCCTAATATCAATAATTTTGTCGAGAGTGACTATTTTTGAAGCATGAGAATAAGCATCCCATTTATGTGTCTGTGTACCTAAGTCATGAAGCCTTAGGGACTTGTGTCAATGAGACTAAATCTCAATCACCCCACAAGTGCATATAGTGGTGGATTGATACACGTTTAATTATCAATCTGAGGAACCACATGACCAAGTGTATGAGGACGTGTGCGCTCATGATGGAAAGTGAAGTTGCTGAGCTACAATGTATTTGAAAAGACTTAACTAACTTTCTAACTCACTAGTTCTCTGAAAATGCATGTCGCGATACCATTTACAACATTCAAACTTTTCTCCTAGCCCCGAACTTTGAATATGGGCAATAGCAGATTTATCTCGAAGCTCTCAATGAGACGCATCTATTGGTGGTATCTTCACTCAAATCTGACAATTGCTCTTCAAGTTATGCACAAAATAGTGAATGGTGGGAAACGCCAACACTCGCTCCACAACTCGTGATGGCTCACACACACACTATAGTAGTTCAAAAGTGACGGGAAGGGGTAGATAATAGTCCTACACACACATTTAAGCATTACACACACACAAAAGATCATGGAGAAGGAGGAAATCAGTAGGAAAGTAGCGAATTCAAATTTCTTCTCCACTTCTTCACAATGGCAAAAAGTCTTTACAAAGATTCACACAATGGCTTATATACTTATGCCCTAAAAATGGTCCTTTCACACAAGAGACCGGCACTTTATTAACGAAAGACTAATTCCCTACTAGTTTACAAGGGTAATGATACAGATATCTATGGATATGCATCTAGAGGACTCCTCTAGTGCATTTACATCGGAAAATATATTACAAGATGACTATGTTATAAAAATAAAGTGTCCAAATCAAAAACATTTTGAGGCCCTTCTTTTTCTCTGCATACTTGCTATGCAACACTCTCCCCCTCTTTGTTTCTATGGTCTCTTGATAGGCTTTGCTTCTTGCCTCTAGCCTTGTGCCAGTGGTCAAGAAATTGATCATACCCCGGGATTTGTTGCCTTGTTTTTGGCCTCTTCTTTTCTTTTGACTGCTCGCAACCCGTGGAGATGAACTACAATGGATTTGTAGTCTACCTCACCAATAACCTCTTTAAATGTGGGTTTTTGTGTTAAGTCGGGCTGCCACACATGCAATTAGTGGAAGGTATGAAGGTTTGGATTTACAACCTTCCATCTAGACCTCCCGAAGATCAAGAGGTTGAAGCACCTTTGGAGGGTGGGGATCTGCCAAATATCTTCTTGCACTTCTTCATGGGTAATTGTTGGCCTTGATCTATCCTTGTTTGTTGCATACTTCTCACTGTTGTGTGCCCCTCTGGGGCTCTGTGTAGAGATGGGTCTTGTGTGCCCCTGTGAGGCTTCCTACAGAGGTATGTCTTCAGATATATTCTATTTAGTGAAGCTTCTGTCTTGATCTTCTTCATCTTTTGTTTCTGCTTGACTCTCCCTCAACACCACCCCCCTCCTGAACTCTATCGTCCCCGACAGGCTTTAGAATCCAGTGGCGTGAGTACATTTGAATCACTTTTTGCTCTCTATGATTTAGCAAATTAGCTTCACATACCATTAGTTCATGCCATTGAGATGATTTGGCTCCATCATCTGGTGCCTGTCTATGATATGCAAAGAAGCTCAGCTCATAGGCCACCAATCGTGCATTTAAGTTGGAAGACATTTTGACAAATATTTTCGAGTCCATTTCAAAAAACCCTCTAAAGAATGCTTCTTCGAATGTTTGCATGTATGGGCTCAACAAAAACATAAGTATCGAGTATATTGCCATGAGTGTTAAGCGACTAGGGGTAGTAGATAGATAGAAAACTTGGGCATCTGCTCCGTGGTTAATTCCGATGAAGTTCAAAAAGGTATACTACACGTGTTGAAATACCTTAATACTGTAAGTAGCATACTCAAAATTTTGTTTGTCATTTTAATGGCTAAATCCGGTACTGTGGCATATCTGGAGATCCAAAACTCAATGGTCTTCACCATATATTCTTATGTCGGTAAGTAGTTGCGTGGTGGACTAGGTAATAGTAGATAGTTTAGCCATTGATTATTTAAGCTACCCTGGCACTGTGCTTCCCAAAATTGCATCCAGGAGCGTCTTCTAGGTACTGGGCAAAAAGATGGATTTGAAGCATGTACGGTGTTGGTTCGTTGTGTACCCATAACATAGGATTCTTTTCTAAAAACTTGCATCTCGAGATAGGATCTGCCTTATCAAATTCTTCTTGTGTATATGTGAATGTGCATGTTGAATTGCAGATCGCTATCTGGTTCTTTATTGGTGCTCATCTTTATATACTGGCGTGTCTCTTCTTTTAGTAGTCCATAAGGGATATTGAATGGCTTCAAAATTTGTTCCAGGCTCTTGCTTCCAATCTTTGGCTCTTTCATTACCTTGACCACCTATTGTTCAAATTGTTCTATAAGCTGGGACACCAGTAGTGCCTGCTCATTTTGGCTTAGTTCTGCAATAGCCTGATTATGTCTTTCAGTGTTTGGCTTTGCTTCCTTCCTTATCGGTGAATGATGCATGGGGGGAGAAAGAGGACATACCTCAGTCTCCTCAGTAGCCGCTATGGAGTTTGGAACTACTGGTGTCCCCCCTGTTACCTGTTGTTCTATTTTAGCTTTTAATTTTGCAATCAGTTCATCCTTTTCTTTGATTTCATCGGTCACAGTTTTCAGTGCTTCTTTGGTAGTCAAAAGCTCATTGCCGATAGCCGTGATTTGATCGACATCTTCATTATATATCACAAGAAGTTTTTCATTAGTCGATTTCCACCACTTTCTGAGTTCGTTCGTGTCATGCATGTACTTTCTTTCACATTCTTCCCGGATAGTTTGCTCTTGTTTCAGTTGGTCTTCATACTTCGCAAGCTGATCTTCCATTGCCTTTGTAACACTTGTGGTCATTTCTGGAACTTCTATGGGTTGGTTGCATAGTATGGCAGTCATAAGTTCTTTATTCATGTTTCTTAGATTGTCTGCTTCCTCCATATATACTTTGATTTGAGATTCAAGCAGCTTACTTCTGAGGTTCATTTTTGCCTTCAGCTTCATATTTTCTTTGTAGCTCTATGACTTGATCTTGAAGCTTCCGATTTTCCATTGTCAGTATGGTGTTGAAGCTCAAGGTCAAAAACAAAGCATGGAGGCGCATCAAGGAAGTGGACACACAAGAACAAGGAAGCTCCAAGAAGCACATGTCAAATTTTCAGAAGAAATCCCTATAAAAATAGTGATTTTCATCACTAAAAACAATTGTGAATACCATTTTCCATTTTTTTGACTCCATTTTGTGCAAGCCGAGGAGTCCTTGAGCTTGAGGAGTCTTAGAACTATCACTCTACCAATTTTCATAATTTTTAGACTCCGTTTGAGCCCCCAAATAAGCCCTAGAACCTAATTTTTAACTAGGCTGGACACCAGGTCTGGACAGGGCCAAAACCACTCAAAAACTATAAAAAGGGCTGGAGAGCTCATTTTTGGGGGTAGCTTGTTGTAGATTTCAGCTTTGTAAGAGAGTTCTTTTGTAATCAAAGATCTTCCATTGTTCCACTCTTTGCTCTTACCTTGTGCACGTGTGTGTGTGTATGTGTGTGCATGCTTGTGTGTTTTCACTCACGCACTTGTGCACTTCACTTGCTCACGGACTTCATACCGGTCCTCACGTCTCCACGGATTGACATTTATGAGGTGAATCTCCTCACGTGGGTACTTACCATTGTGCTAGAGTGACACCAAATTTGGCGTCGTTGTCAAGGAGAGAGCTTGGAGGACAAGCGTGTGATGGTAAGATGTAGAGTAGCGATGTTGGAAGGTAAAAAAATCACCATTTTCAATTCAGTTTCTGATTTTTTCTCCATCTTCATCTTCATCATCATCACCATTTTCTCCCACCTTCATCTTCTCTGATTTTTTCAGTTTTCGCCCGTAGTTTCACTTTGTTTTCACTTGTGGTTGTGAGAAAGAACCTTAGAGAGGGTGGAAAACCAAAACGCTGAAGAAATACACCTTAATATACCCAAAACTTGAGTGAAGTATCCCGGACATGACGTGACCTGTGCCAAATGTCGTGAGTGTGATATCGCGGGTTTGAAGAGAGATTTTGCATCTACAGACACATAGGAGTGACAAGGAGGACTCCAACTCATATTTGCAAAAATTTTTGAATTTGGACTCCAAAAAATCCAGGTGTCGTGATTTCCCGCGATTGAATGTCGCGACATTTAGGTGTCATGATTTCCCGCAGTTGAGTGTCGCGATATTTACCCTTGTCGAGTATCGTGGTTGCATTGCGACATTTGATAAGTGTCGAGTATCGTGGTTGCATTATGACATTCGACAAGTGTCGAGTATCGTGGTTGCATCGTGACATTCGACAAGTGTCAGATATCGTGATTGTCTCGCGACATCTGACAAGTGTCAAGTATCGTGGACATCAAGGGTCTCGACATCTGCCAAGTGTCGAGTGACATGACCACTCAGGAGTCAAGTATCACGATATTCAGCAAGAGTCGAGTGTCATCTGAAGCAAGTGTCGCGATATCTGCCATAACCAAGTGTCGCGATATCTCTGACTTTCAAGTGTCGTGACATCTGTCGAATGTCGTGTGTCATTTCCATCAGGTGTCGAGTGTCGCCTACTCCAAGCGTCGGGATACTTCCCAAGTATCATGTGTTGTGGAATCCCAAGTATCGTGCATCGTCTGCTTCCAAGTATCATCAATACTTACTAGGTGTCGTGTGTCGCCTGTTTTGAAGCACTCCCTAGGAGGTCTTGTTTCCTTGTTTTAACCCCCAAAACCTTGAACTGGCATAACTTTCTCATACGAAATCTGTTTGCTGTGATTTTGGGTTTGTTGGAAAGCTCGTGGGGAGTACAACAAAAACATCCACTGGTTTACCGTACTAATACATGGATTGTTAGATATAGTATTTTGAAGTTGACCCTTAGGTTGGACTAAGAAGCAAGGGGTTCCACAAGATTTTGAGCAATTCAAAGGATAATTTTGGACATGTAGACAAGGCTTATGAACCTAAGATCAAGAAGAAACTTAGGAAGAGATAGATAAAGTACCAAATCATCCGAGGCTAGTGTCAACCACACAACCAAGTCAGGGACTCACAACTCAGTGGTTAGCACTACGTGCTGAGTTCACAGACAAGTGAGTCAAACATGTCATTTAACTAGGAGAGACTCTTGGCTTCTGAAAACATGCATAGTTCAGCACCTAGGGAAGTTTTTATGTCTACAATGGATAGGGAATATCGAATGTCTCTTCAATATATATCCAGTAACTTGCAAGGAATACCCATCTACCTCGATGGTCTACACACGTCAGTAGCAAGAATGATAAACACTATAGAATTGGAAATAGTTCCAAGGCCAGCTGTCAAGTATGAAGGTGGAGTTTACATGGACAAGATGGGCCAGATCTATGTGGTAACCGAAAACCCTGATCAAATTAATGATAGAGGAGAATTAGAGGGACAAGGAACTTCTGGAAAATCTAACCAAGAAGAACTAGTGACTACCCCTAGGGGAAAGTCAGTAATAACTCAAGTATTGCAAGCAGATAGGATATCCCAAGATGGCTATCTGATGGATGTGTACTTGGTCCATGGGTCTGACCTACTCCTCCAAACTGATTCACCGACACAAGGAGAAAGCATCAGCCCAACAACTATATACGAGTTAAGGGATCCAGAAAATACATCTAGAGTTACATACCTAGACCCAAGTCAAAGGCGATATTGGCCCATAGATGAAGTGGAGGGGTCTAGATTAAAGTACATGGATCTACCTATATTCCCTCCTCAAGATCAGGCAACTACCTCACTAAACCCATTCCAGACCCAGCAAAGAACGAAAAATGTAATGTCAGGAAAAACGAGCCAACGTAGTAGGCAAAACAAACCTCAGGTGCAATCCAATATGCCAGGAATTATCTTACACAACCAAACTAGCCAGGGAATAGGAAATATGAATAGAACCACCCTTAGGGCAGAACCACCCCAAGGTGTAGGAGCTGGAATACACCCCATGAAACCCTCTATTCCCATCATAATTCGATCCCCTGAGCCAAGCGAAAGATTGAAACCAATCCAATTGGCCAAATGTATGCGAAATCATTATGAGGGCATAGGAGAGCCGTATGACCACATTGCAAAATTCAAGCAGGTATTGCGAGCGGAGCAAGTGGATGACTTTTTCGTGCAATATGAATCCTTTGGGCTAACCCTCACAACAATAGCCATGACTTGGTTTCAATCCTTGGATCCAAGTTGCTTTGAACATATTGAACAATTCTTCCAAGAACTTATTTGGGAATTCACTAAGTGAGGGATCAAGCACAATTCGTCATCCTTAATACATAGTTTCAAACAAGCTCCTACTGAGACAGTAAAAAATGGAGCACAAAGATTTAATCAATACGTAACCCAATGCCCCATGACACAGAGACCTTCTCAACAAAAAATGATATCTCTATTTTTAGAAGGTCTAACCAATGGAACATTGAGAATGTTAGTATACGTAAAACGGCTGCAAACTCTAAGTGAGTGTCTTCAAGAATGCATAGTTTTGGAAGACAACTTAGCTGAGGATCTCAAAATCACACAAGATCCTATTAGAACAGAGGATACAAGGAGCAATGAGACATCGCGTTTGAGTTCTGTGGAGGAAATGGCAAAGTCAGTGGCCAAGAAATTAGGGGTACAAGGACAAAGGAACTACCAGAACTCTTCCTTGAGAGTGCCAATGTTAGGAAGTTGCACATGTTGTGGTGAGTACATCAACTACAACACCGAAAACTATCCAATGAATAGACAACCACGATTGTTTGTACCACCCCAATGTAGAACATAAGGGTACCCTCCTAGAGAACAAGGCACAGAAGTTCCTAGGTATAACCCATGTCTAGGACCACGAGGAGCAACTAGACCGTATGAACTTGGAGGATATAGCCAACCTCAACCTATACTAGGACAACAACCACCCCACCCACTAGCTCCGATACAAGGGTAGAACATCACAATACAAGTCGTTTGTCTTGAGTGTGGAAAAGAACAACTCCTGAGAGATTGTCCCGGACATCCCTCTAGTGCACCAAAGGTTACACCCGTTAATGTAGTAGGCCTAGCAGGGGATTCAAGTTCCATTAGCAATAATGTGGCTCCTATACATGCAGTTACTAGGGCACAATCCCTACAAAAAGCTAACCTAGCCGAGCAATCAGAGTCAAGCGAGTCAGGAGAGCCTAGTAAGAGAAAAACAAGAACATGGAAGGATACTAGAGAGAAGGCCAATCATAAGTGGACCAAAAAGTTATCTGAACTAGAAGAAAGCTTGAAAGATGCAAAAACAAAAATAGAAGATATTTCCTCTCAAAGCCCCTCGCATGTCAAAACTCCATCCACACCACCTCATCCCCACCCACCAACCACTATAAATAAACCACAACCAGGGTCTATTCTTGTAGATCCAACCCCAAAAGACTTGGACATGATGTTCAAGGCATACCAGGCTCGACTTCAAGAAGGGCCAACACCTGCAAACCTAGACAAGATTTACCCTAGAGTAGATTTAGAGATTGAACGGACAAAGATGTGCATAAAAATGGTGGAACTAGCTCAAGCTATGTTTGAGGCCAATCAATCGTTCAATCAGACAAATGCCATTACACCGGGTTTGCACTTCTAGGGCTTACTAGATAGATTAGAGCAGTTGGCAAATATATTGGAAGTTTCTTTACCTCCACAGGCTCAACCAACTATTGAAAGAGAAAGCTCATCACCAAAGAAAGTCTATGTTCCTGACTCCATAGATGATGGAGAACCTCTTTCAATTCAACAACACTCTCAAAAGTTCTTGCGGGAAATACAAGAAGAGAAATGGGCCAAGGAGAAGGATAATCCCCCTCTTATTCTTGAGATTGATGACCTTCATGATCAATTTCCACAAGACATTCCATCTATTTATGGAGACCAAGTAGAGCAACAAGAGGAAGAAAGTTCAGGATTTGAATCGGATTCTTTACAAGAGTTGCCACAGTTCACAGGCCCATGGGAATCTGAATCTCTCGAGATGAGAGCTCCCACAATATTGATCAGAAATGAAGACTCAGTGGTTCCAAGAAACACTGACATCATCAAGAACACTGAGGTTCAATGTCATCTCACTGTAGAAGAGCTACTCAAAGAAAAACCTAAGGTATGGAATCATGTGAAGGATCAAGTTCCAGAACTTGATTCCCATATTCCAAAAGCAAGCTCTAAGCAAAAAGTTCCAGAGATACCTCTGGATAAAATACGAGACATGAGTGAAGGTGAAGAAGGTAATACTTATCTTCCGATCACCTATCAAGGTTACACAACCAAAGCAATCGTAGATTCAGGTGCTAGTGTTGCCATTGCAACCAGCTCCTTGTGGAAGCGATGGGGCAAACCCACATTAAGACCAACTTGAATGAAGCTTCAAATGGCATACAATCATTTTGAAAGACCTATAGGATTGCTCGAAGGGATAACTCTAACCAACTGTGGTGTAGAGTTTGAACACACCTTTGATATATGTGACTTTGAGAAAAATAATGTCTACGAGATGATCCTAGGAAGGCCCTTTCTACGACAATTGCAAATAGTACAAGATTGGGGAACCAACTCCTTGTACTTACAACACTTAGGGGTTACAACCAAGGTCAATTTGACGGATTACACCTTCAAAGATGTACCACCCCTATAGTGGAATCCTATCCACAAGGAGCACGAGGATTCAATCTCTGTGCATTCTAAAAGTTCGTCTGATACATCTTGGATGCATGAAGATACTCATTTGTGGATGTGCAAGGTCGCGAAGGAAGAACAAAAATGCTTAAAGGCAAGAGAAAAAGGAACTTCTCAAGGAGATAGACTAGTTAGAGACCCAGCCTATACACGGATGATCTTTCCGGATGAGGAATTTGAGCCTCATGGTTGGGCAGAAATCTTAGCCACCGTGGACATTGCTGTCAATGAGAAACAATGGACACCTCATTGTGATGAGGAGGGATACGATATTTCAGTGTTCATGTGTCAGCCCTTGACAAAAGAATGTGACCCTAGTGACTTCATAAAAGAAGAAGAGAATGGTGATGATCTAGAGTCCATTGTGATGGATACTTGCTTTACTTCAGAGAAGCACTATCTAGAAGACATGGGAGTATTTACACAAAAAGAAGAAGAACCTCTCACAAACCTCAAAATGGTAAATTCAAAGGATGGAAGTGAAGGTGATCAAAAGAAAAAGAAAGGACAAGGAGTAAAACAAGAAGAGGAATCATTGTTCGAAGTACCAGAAAATGTCGAGAAATATGAAGTGGAAGACCAAAAAAATTTGGTACGAATGCCTAAGAGAGAGGGCATCATAGGAGAAGCATATGATAATAAAGAGAAGACCAAAAAGATTGTAGTGACCATTGAAGAGTGTTGAAGCTCAAAGTCAAGGACAAAGCATGGAAGCACATCAAAAGGTGGACACACGAGGAAAGGGAGCAAGTAGGGAGCTCCAAGAAGTGTATGTCAAATTTTCAGAAGAATCCCCTACAAAAATAGTGATTTTCATCACTAGAAACCATTGTAAATACCATTATCTATTTTTAGTAACTCCATTTTGTCAAGCCGAGGAGTCCTTGAGCTTGAGGAGTATTAGAAGTACCATCGTACCAATTTTCATAATTTTTAGACTTCGTTTGAGCCCTCAAATAAGCCCTGGAACCTAATTTTTAACTAGGCCGGACACTAGGTCTGGACAGGGCCAAAACTAGTCAAAAAACTATAAAAAGAGCTAGAGAGCTCATTTTTGGGGCTAGCTTGTTAGAGAATAGAACTTTTGTAAGAGAACTCTTTTGCAATCTAAGCTTTCCATTGTTCCTCTCTTTGATCTCACTTTGTGCGCGTGTGTGTGTATGTGTGTGCATGTTTGTGTGCTTTCACTCACGCACTTGTGCCTTCATTTGCTCGTGGTCTTCATACCGGTCCTCACGTCTCCGCGGATTGACAAGTAAAGGAGGTGGTGCTTACGCTTGAGCTACACCAAATTTTGGCGCCGTTGCCGGGGAGAGAGCTTCGAGGACGAGCGTTGTGATGGTAAGATCGTAGATTTGCGACGTTGGAAGGTAAAAAAACTATCATTTCAGTTCATTTTCTGTTTTTTCCTCTTCATCTTCATCATCATCATCATCTCCACCTTCTTCCATCTTCTTCTTCATAGAAATTTCTTGTTTTTAGTGCATTTTCACCATTTTCATACCATTTTTCATGCATTATTGTGTGGGAAGGAGTTAGGAGGTGCAAGGGAGAGCAAGCGCTGCATTTTTTTTATGATTTTCTGCTCATACGGAGCTCGCCATAGCCGGCGCTCAGAAATTTGAATTTCCCGCCAAAAAACGCGATTCTGTGATGAAAATCGCGATTCTGTGAAAATTCAAAATTTTTTGAAAAATCACGATTTTCAGTTTTCCCGCCTAAAAGTTGGTTGAAAAAAATCGCGATTCTGTGTTTTTCTCAAAAAAAACACGATTCTCTGCTCAAAATCGCGATTCTCAAAAAAAACACGATTCTCTGCTCAAAATCGCGATTCTCACCAATCACGATTTTCAGCAAAAACACGATTTTGTGAAAAAGGCGATTCTGTGAAAACACGATTTTTTGCTCAAAATCGCGATTTTCAAAAACACGATCTTGTGCTCAACATCGCGATTTTCATGTGAAAAATACGATTTTCAAAAAACACGATTCTCTGCTCAAAATCGCGATTCTCACCAATCACGATTTTCAGCAAAAAACACGATTTTGTGAAAAACACGACTTTCTGCTCAAAATCGCGATTCTCACAAATCACGATTTGCAGCCAAAAATACGATTTTGAGAAAAACACGATTCTGAGAAAACACGATTTTCAGTCAAAAACACGATTTGGTGAATCACGATTCTCTGAGTCAAAATCGCGATTTTCAGAAACACGATTTTGTGATCAACATCGCGATTCTCTGAAACACGATTTTGTGATCAACATCGCGATTCTCTGAAACACGATTTTGTGATCAACATCGCGATTTTCAAATCACGATTTTCTGCTCAAAATCGCGATTTTCAAAAACACGATTTTGTGATCAACATCGCGATTTTCAGAAACACGATTTTGTGATCAAAATCGCGATTTTCAGAAACACGATTTTGTGATCAACATCGCGATTTTCAAATCACGATTTTCTGCTCAAAATCGCGATTTTCAAAAACACGATTTTGTGCTCAAGATCGCGATTTTCTGAGTTCACAAAATCGCGATTCTCTGAAAGTTCACAAAATCGCGATTTTCTCCAAAGACCCTGTTTGGCTGTTTTGACCCCCAGGAGCCTGAATTGGCATAACTTTTTCATCCAAAGTCCATTTTTTGAGCTCTATAGCTTGTTGGAAAGCTCGTTTCAAATCCTACACGACCTCAACTGTTTTTTTCAAGAATAACGCGTTGATTTTGAGATAGGATAATTTGAAGTTGACCCTCAGGTGGGACTAGGGAACCAAGGGGGCTCTAAAGAATTTTGAACCATACCAAAGGGAAAATTTGGACTCTTGACTAAAGCTTATGAACCTGAGATCTGGTAGACACTTAGGCAAGGATAAACAAAGCATTAGATCTTCTGAGGCTAGTGTCAACCATACATCCAAGTCTTGGACACAACAACTAAGTGGTGATCTTTTACTAAGTTCAGACACAAGTGATTCAGAAATGTCTTTTAGCATGGGAAAACCTGCAGGTGGCTCAGGGACTGCCCATCTACAAACACCGGAAGGTCCCTATAAGACACAGTTGGAATATATTCGGACCATCAATTAGGTGCTCGCATCTATGAGGATGGTCTGAGGCGATCAGTGGCCCAACTCAAAAATCCAGATCAATCCTTTGGACTTGAACACCCGGTGGTCAAGTTCGAAGAGGGTTCATACATTGATAAGGAAGGAACCATGTATGTGGTTACCAACCAACCAGATCGAACCGATGAGTTTGGAAATATCATTCATGAGAATGAGATAGGAGACCTAGAACAAGGAAATATAGGACAAGGACCCCAGACTCCTAGAGGCAAGTCAGTTTTGACCCGAGTGATCACTCCAGACTGGATCCCTCAAGACAACAAAAGCATAGAACTATTTTTGAATAGAGAAACAGAGGAAGCCTTTTGGAGATTCAAGCCAGAACAACCTAGCCAATTGGGCATAGTCATCATCTACGAGTTCAAGGATCCAGAGATACCAGGAAAGGTTGTCTACCTGGATAACACATCAGAGAAAATTTTCTTGGTAACAGAACATGATAGACATGCATATACTTGGAAGAATGAATTGATTTTCCCCCCACCAAGATCCAATGTTTCCCACGGCCTCCAAGGAGTAGGGTCATCCCAAGCTCAGGAAGCCCAGAGAGAAAGAACTAGAGAGAGACCGGAGGTAAGTTTTGCACACACAGTGGGCAGGAATAGGTCAGGATTTGAAAATGAAAGACCTGAAAGAGAGAGATATCAAGCACATAGGCAACAAAGAAATGAACATGAATTTCCATTGCCTAGAACCCGAGAGCACCCAAGAACCCTCAGACCCACTCAAGTGATCAAGGCAATGAAGAATTATTTTGACGGGTCAGGAGATCCTTATGATCATGTGGCTGAGTTCAAACAAGTGTTAAGAGCTGAACAGGTTGAGGATTTGTTCACCCAGTACGAGGCATTTGGTCTGACTCTTAAGGGCACTGCCTTAGCTTGGTTTCAACCATTGAGTAGTTGCAACTATCACAATATAGGTCAACTGCTAGACGAATTCATTGTAGAATTTTCCAAGAGTGGTATCAGGCATAACACTTCATCTTTGATCCACAGCTTCAAGAAGACACCCCAAGAAACAGTGCGACTAGCAGGTAGAAGGTTTAGACAGTACCTAGAAAGATGCCCTGCTCCAGAGCTACCCACACCAGCCAAACAAGTGGCTTTGTTTTTAGATGGCTTACTGAGCACAAAGTTAAGATCCTATGTATACTTGAAAGATCCTAGATCCATAGAAGAGTGTGTGCGGACGTGCATAGACATAGAAGATAACTTGGGTGAGGAGTTAGGATTGTCCAAACTCTACAAAGATTCGGATAGTTCCACTAGTCATACTTCAAAGATCTCCACAGAAATAGAAGAGATAGCTGAGCAAGTTGCCAAGAAGCTGGGAGTCCAAAATAAACAAACACAGAGAGTCACTCCAGTGAATCGGTGTTATACTTGTGGGGGCGACCACATGGCTAATGTATGCCCAATGCAAAACCAAAACATTAGAGAAAGGAATGCTCCATATTGCACTATTGAGAGAAAATACACAAACCACACGGCTCAAGATTGTCCCTACAATAGGCAAGCGGTTAGACAGAATTATCAGCAACCTTACCCACAAGGTAGGTATCAGAACCAATACCAACAGCCATATTATAGACCACAACAACAATATCAGGCACCATATAGGCCACAACCTGTCTTGGGAAACCAACCACCAGCTCCAGCCAACGTGATTCCAGTCAAATATGCTGTGGGAGAGGAAAATCCAAATAGAGCTTTGGTGCCACTAACCCCATTGATACCAGATAATGACTCTCATGCTCATAGTTCAGACTACTCCCATGAAGGTAGTCCACATGCTTATTACACAGAGTCACCTGAACATAGTGAGATCTACTCGTATCAATATGAGGCACCGCCTATGGAGCAAAATTGGGAGCCAGAATACTCCAATGTCATGTACACAAATCCTAACCCTAGGCCCCAGTTGAGACAAATGAGACCACAAGCCCCTAGAGGATCTTGTTTCAGATGTCATGGTGACCATTTCATTCGTGACTGTCCCCACCCACCATCTCCGAGCCAAGGACAGGCTATCACAATACAGGCTTTTTGTCCTGATTGTGGCAAAGACCATCTCCCCAGAGATTGTCCAAGAAACCCCTCTAGTGCACCCAAGATTACACCCATTAATGTGGTAGGCTTAGTGGCAGATCCAAGTTCAAGTAGTAGCAATGTGGCTCCTATACAAGCTGTCACTAGAGCACAAGCCTTAAAACAGGATAAACCAGTAGAACAATCAGAGTCGAGTGAATCGGGAGAGCCTAGTAAGAGGAAAACAAGAACATGGAAGGATACCAGAGAGAAGGCCAATCGCAAGTGGAATAAAAAGTTATCGGAACTAGAAGAAAGCTTAAAAGAAGCGAAAACAAAAATAGAAGACATTGCATCTCAAAGCCCCTCGCATGCCGAAACTCCATCCACTCCACCTCATCCCACCCCACCACCCATTGTAAATAGACCGCAACCAGGGTCTGTTCTTGCAGATCCAACCCCAGAAGGCTTGGACATGATGTTCAAGGCCTATCAGGCTCGACTTCAAGAAGGGCCTACAGCGGCAAACCTAGACAAGAGTTACCCTAGAGCAGATTTAGAGATTGAACGGATGAAAATGTGCATGAAAATGGTAGAACAAGCTCAAGCCATACTTGAGACTAGTCAAAAGTTCAATCAGACAAACTCTATCAAATCAGATTTGCATTTCCAGGGCTTACTAGAACGATTAGAGCAGTTGGTAAACAAACCACAAGTTTCTCTACCTCCACAGGCTCAACCAGTTATTGAAAGAGGAAGCTCACCACCAAGGGGAGCTTATGTTCCTAATTCCACGGATGCTAGAATACCTCCTTCTATTCAACAGTACTCTCAAGAGTTCTTGCGGGAAATACAAGAGGAGAAATGGGCCAAGGAGAAGGGTAATTCCCCTCCTATTCCTGAGATTGATGATCTTCATGATCAATTTCCCCAAGACATTCCATCTATTTACGAAGATGAAGCAGAACAAGAAGACGAAAGATTAGATTTTGAATCTAATACCTTAGAAGAACTGCCTCAATTTCCAGGCCCATGGGAATCTGAATCACTCCAGATTAGAGCTCCCACAATACTAGTAAGAAATGAAGACTCAGTGGTTCCAAGGAACACGGATGTCGTGAAGAACACTAAGGTTCAGTGTCATCTCACTGTAGAAGAGTTGCTCAAAGCAAAACCTGAGTTATGGAATCATGTGAAGGATCAGGTCCCAGAACTTGAGTCCAATATGCCGAAAGCAGGCTCTAAGCAAAGGGTACCAGAGATACCTCTAGACAAAATAGGGGACATGTGTGAGGGTGAAGAAGGTAATACTTATCTTCCAATCACCTACCAAGGTTACACAACCAAAGCAATCATAGATTCAGGTGCTGGTGTTGCTATTGCGACCACCTCCTTGTGGAAGCAATGGGGCAAGCCCACATTAAGACCAACTAGAATGAAGCTTCAAATGGCTGATGGTCATTTTGAAAGACCTCTAGGATTGCTAGAAGGGATCACTCTAACCACTTGTGGTGTAGAGTTTGAGCACACATTTGCTATATGTGACTTTGAGAAAAATAATGTCTATGAGATGATCCTAGGAAGACCCTTCCTACGACAATTGCAAATAGTACAGGATTGGGGAACTAACTCCTTGTACTTACAGCACTTAGGGGTTACCACCAAGGTCAATTTGAAGGATTACACCTTCAGAGATGTACCACCCCTACAGTGGAATTCTATCCACAAAGTGAAAGAAGATTCCATCTCTGTGCATTCTGAAAGTTCACCTGATCCATCATGGCTGCATGAAGATACTCATTTGTGGATGTGCAAAGTCGCAAAGGAAGAGGAAAAACGTTTAAAGGCAAGGGAAGAAGGAATTTCACTAGGAGATAGACCGGTTAGAGACCCAGCCTACACACCGATGATCTTTCCAGATGAGGAGTTTGAGCCTCATGGCTGGCCAGAAATCTTAGCCACCATGGACATTGCTGTCAATGAGGAACAGTGGACACCTCATTGTGATGAGGAGGGTTATGATATCTCAGTGTTCATGTGTCAACCCTTGCTAGAAGAATGTGACCCTAGTGATGTCATAGAAGAAGAAGAGAATGACGATGATCTGGAGTCTATTGTGATGGATAGTTGCTTTAACTCAGAGCAGCACTATCTAGAAGATATAGGAGTGTTCACCCAGAAAGAAGAAGAACCTCTCACAAGTATTAAAACAGTAAACTCAAAGGATGGAAGTGAGAGTAGTCAAAAGAAAAAGAAAAGAAAAGCAGTGAAACAAGAAAAGGAGGAATCATTGTTTGAAGTACCAGAAAACTTCAAGAAATATGAAGTTGACGACTGCAAAATTTTGGTACGAATGCCTAAGAGAGAGGCCATCATAGGAGAATCATATGATAATAAAGAAAAGACCAAGAAGATTGTAGTGACCATTGAAGAGAACGAAGAGAGATGCACATATATAGGAGATGACCTAAGTGCAAGAGAAGAAATGGAGCTCATAGCTCTATTAAGGGAATATAGGGATGTGTTTGCGTGGCACTATAGAGACTTGAAAGGGGTAGATCCAAGAATTTGCTCTCATACTATCCCCATGACTGCTGATGCCAAGCCCACCAAACAGAAGCCCTACACATATAATGACACCTATGCAGCCAAAATAAAAGAAGAAATTGATAGGTTGATTGAAGCTGGATTCATCTATGAGATTGAGCATACTGAATGGGTGTCCCCCATTGTAGTAGTGCCCAAGAAGAACGGAAAGTTGCGAGTGTGCATTAACCTGAAAAAAGTTAATGCCGCTACAATCAGAGATAGCTATCCGCTTCCAATCACCGAACATTTATTGGAGCGTGTTGCAGGCAAGGAAGTTTATAGCTTTCTTGATGGATTTTCAGGTTACAACCAAGTAGCCATTGCCCCAGAAGATCAACACAAGACGGCTTTTGCCACCGAATGGGGAATCTTTGCATTTCGTGTGATGCCATTTGGGCTCACCAATGCACCTGCAACATTCCAAAGGCTCATGTGTCATGTCTTCAAAGAGTTCTTACGAAAGAGCTTAGAAGTGTATGTGGATGATTTATGTGCTCATTCCCAAGAAAGAAGATTTCACATCCCTGAGCTCAGACAGATCTTCAACAAGTGTAGAGAATATCGAGTGTGTCTGAACCCAGAAAAGTGTGTGTTCATGGTGCGTCAAGGTAAAATCCTCGGTCATATTGTTTCTAAGAATGGAATCTCAACGGATGAAGATAAGGTACGAGCCATAGCGGAGCTGCCAAGGCCAAGGAATGTTAAAGAGGTACAAGCCTTTATGGGCCATTGTGGATATTACCGTAGGTTTATCCACATGTACGCGATCATAGCTAGACCCCTTTATGCCTTGTTGTCTAATTTTGAGTGGAACGACGAATGCGAGAATTCTTTCAATGAACTGAAGAAACGTTTGTGCACAGCACCAATATTGACCACTCCTGATTGGAATAAGCCATTCCATGTCCATGTGGATGCATCCAATCATGCCATAGGATGTGTGCTAGCACAACCCACAAGTGAAGGGAATTTAGATTTGCCCATAGCATATGCTAGTAGACAACTAAACCCAGCCGAAAGAAATTATACCACAACCGAGCGAGAAGGGTTAGGCATGGTATATGCTGTAAAGAAGTTTAGACACTATTTATTGGCCAACAAGTTCAAGTTTTTCACTGATCATCAAGCTTTGTTATATTTGGTCAATAAACCTTGCAATACTGGACGCTTAGTAAGATGGTTCCTCTTACTAATGGAGTATGACTTTGAAGTTGTTGTCAGGAAAGGTAGAACCCACCTTCGGGCAGATCACCTTTCTCGCATTACTTCAGGAGAGTCACCACAAGGAGTGTCTGATGAACTACCTGATGCTTATCTGTTCAATTTGGAAGTTGTTCCTAAATGGGCAAATAAGTTGGTACCAGTCCTAACCTTCGGCCCTGCAAATAAGAATGTGAAAACATCACAAGAAGAAATTGTAAAATCACAAAAATATCACATATTGGCAGGAAGCATGTACAAACAAGATACTGAGGGTGTATTAGCTTGTTGTGTCGAGGATGATGAACATAGTAGTTGGTTGCAGCAAGCTCATGAGGGATTGCTAGGAAATCACTATTCTAAACAACGAACATTGCAGAATTTGAAACGTTTAGGAGTGTATTGGCCTAGCATGGACAAAGAAATACATGAGTGGATCAAGAATTGTCCAATGTGCAGAGAGAGACCACCAGTGGAGCATGCGACCCTTTATCAAGTATCATTAATTCCAGATTGGAGTGCTCCATTGGTAGAGTTTATGAGATCGGGAAGATTACCCAAAGAGGCCAGTCTAGCAAGAAGACGAAATATGGAGCAAGAGGTTCAAGGCTATGCCTTAGTAGGAGAGAACCTATATCGAAGAGGTAAAGATGGTTACTTAAGACTGTGCGTTCATGAATCAGACTATTTAAAGGTCTTAGAGACTGCACACAGTGGTGTTGCAGGTGGACATTTTGGTCCTGAGCGAGTGATTAAGACCATTCTATTCTCAGGACTTTGGTGGCCCACCCTTCATATGGATGCACATACCTATGTGAAGAAATGTGACACATGCCAACGTGCACAATACCCAGTTAGAAAAGACGAGATGCCTTTGAGGCCAATGATGGGAGGGCGTGCATTTTCCAAGTGGGGCATAGACTTCATAGGTCCTATTAATCCCCCTGCTAGAAACTCCCATGCAGAGTATATTATTGTAGCCACAGATTACCTTACCAAGTGGGTAGAAGTGAAAGCCACAACAAAGAATGATGCTCAGACGACGGCTAAGTTCTTATTCGAGAATGTGTTCACGAGATATGGGCTACCAATAGAGTTAGTGAGCGATAGAGGCACACACTTCTTGAATGAAGTCATTGAAAATCTTCTCCAAGAATTCTTGGTGATACATAAGAAATCTGCCCCCTATCACCCACAAGCTAACGGACAAGCCGAGAGTACCAATAAGATCCTCTGTAACGTATTGACAAAATTGGTAAATAATAAACGCTCTGATTGGGACAAACAACTTCATCATGCTATCTGGGCTTATCGAGTTGCCTACAAAACGGTACTCAACGCCACCCCATTTCAGATGGTCTTTGGACAGAATGCGGTGCTACCACTGGATTTCTTAATCCCTGCTTTAAAAGTAGCACAAGAGTATGAGTGGAATGGGCATGAATTGTCCTCTAGGATCTTTGATCTCGAACGCTTGGGTGAAACGAGGCTACGAGCGGCAGCAGGCATCTACGCTGCAAAGAAGAGGCAAAAGGCATACTTTGATGCTCACATCAAGGATAAGGGATTGAAAGAGGGAGATCTAGTGTTGGTATACACACTAAAACAACATGCCCGTAAGTTGGAAAAAAGAGGATACGGACCCATGATCATTAATAGAATTTCCACCAGTGGTGCAGTTCAGTTGGCCACTCTAGAAGGAGATATCTTGCCAAACTATATTAGTGGCTGTAGAGTCAAGCTATATCAAGAACCTCTTACTGAGGATATGCTAATGAGACTCAACACTGCGAAGAAGCGAAAAGAAGAAGAGTTAAGAGTGAGAGAAGAAGCACAGGTAGAGGCCAGAGAGCGTATTAGGCGAAATAAGTTAAGACGATTAGGCCTAGAAGTCAACTCAAAAGCCCCAAAATATCACATGGATATGTGTCAAAAGTCAGACATAGCGACTTCTCAGGTCATTGACCGAAGACCCTTTGTGACCATAGAGATAGGACAAGGGAAGGGTGCAAGGACGGTGAAAGCATTGATTGACTCAGGTGCAGCAAGTAGTGCAGTTAGACTTTCCTACTGCCAAGACTTGGGGTTGAACATCAATCCCATAGAAGCTTATCTCATAGGATTGGGAGGTGTGGAAACCCCTTGTTTGGGCGAGGTGGAACTTCCCATCTACCTTCAAGATGTTCCAATAAAAGTCAAAGCGCTAGTATGTCAAGATGAGAACCTTACAGAACCACTTGTCTTGGGTCAAGATTGGATCTATGACCATGCAGTTAACTTAAACCTAAGAAGTCAAAGTCTTCAAGTTTGGGTACATGAACAATGCATTACATTCGAATTAGAGAACTGCATGCTCCTAGATCATGGCACCACACACTCTCTTAGTTCTTCCAAGACTAATCATATGAAAGAAGTTGTTGTATGTGTCAAAAGCTCTATGATGCAGAAGGAGTCAATCGTGGAAGACCAGGTTCGAAGGCGGGTGGATCTTTCTTCTTCTCCAAAGACTCAAGTAGCCACAATAGTGAGCCCACCACACAAGCAAACACAACCGTTCACGACAACTGCTATATCAAATAGAAAGACACCATTCGATAAAAAAGCGGTTCCGGGCATGAAGCAGATCTGGGTACGCAAAGGAGAGCAACCACCAGCCTTACCCCCACAAATCCCATCCATGCACACTAACCAGGCCAGAAGACGAAGGAAGCAGCTCAGACAAGCTCCATCACAAGATATCCAACAAGTTTGGGTGCCTAAGAAGTTAGCTGCAGCTCAACAAGGGCAATTACAGATGTGGGTACCTAAGAAGATCCTACACCCACAACAACCTTTGTTCTCCCACATGCAAAAGGTTTCAACAAAGAAGCCAGAAAGAGAAAAGGGTAAGAACCATGTACAGAGACCAAAGGAAGATCAAATCAGCTCTTCAACATTAGTAGGAAGACATGCAAAAAGGATATGGGTTTGGAAGCCAAAAGTGCAAGTAGCCTCCACCGAACCAAAGCATCAACCACACTGGATACCACAGTTCAGAAAGCATCCAAAGAGAAAGACGCCTGAAGTGACCTCTATAGTGCCAAATGATGTTCTAAAATGGACTCCAATAAGGAGGATTACATCAGTTCGAGACTCAATGGATACCTCCACCAAGGTCGGCATCAACCTCCACAAATAACATCAAAAGCCTCGAACGAGCAACAACCATGTGCTCCTTGCACAACCCTGTCTTTTGCACCATTTAGGTCATGCATTTCCAAAGTATGCATTAATATAGGGCCACATTACACGGCCGTGCATAGACACACTGGAGAATCCCATGCACAAGAACACAGTGACATATGTCGAACATTTCTATTGATACTAACTTTTGTGTTCTTGTTTTGTGATATCCTGTTCCTCAAAAAAAAAAAAAAAAAAAAAAAAAAAAAAGTGTGAGAGAGCTTGTTCCCAGGTTTGGCTTATGAAACATGAATGAGTCATGCTTAGTTGAAGGTGGAACTGTTGATTACTAGGCATTTATCAATTTGGATAAAAGTGTGTCTCGGCCAGCAGTGAGATTATTGCTACCTTATCTGGTAGATGACAAGCATTTGGCATGAACATGGCATCTATAACTATGATTTTCTCTTACCATGGTAGGAATGAAGAGCTTGAAGGTCCGCAACTTGAGTGATGCTTAACTACTTCATGTACCAGAGCACCCAAGGAGATATCTGCACAAGGTAGTTCTGGAGGAGAAGACTCCTGCATAGGGTGAGCTAAAGAGAATATGTGACACTCAGCTTGGTGTAGTTACCCGATGTTGCTTGCCAAGGAATATAAAGCAATTCAATTCTCAGTATTTCCTGAACCAGTATGGAACAGTAGCACTGGTGAATGGTCTATGTCAATCAGCATGGTAATCTCTTAGAAACCGGCACGTGTCCAATATTCCTCTGAGTGTCAATATAGGGAAGTGAACGTGCATGAGCCCAAGCTCAAAAATGCACATTGTTAGTGACAAATGTTGCTTTGAAAAGAGGAGAGGGGATCCACCACTCAAAAGATCTCATCAGTGGACAATCAACATGGACATTCATCAACAAGGTTCCATCCCAAAGGCCGAGTGTACAACACGAAGAGGCAAACATCCATCAACCTTCGCCATGGTAAGTATCTTTACTCTGGAAACACCATAACCATGATAGTTTAGGAAACCTCTTCGTCAGCATACCCTTGAGCACTTAGCTCAAGACCCGCAATTTTCGCACCATACTTCTTCCAATGCATTTTCCAAGTAAGCATGCGTAGGGCTACATTACAAGGCCGTGCACAAGGCACATACTTTTTTCAACCCAGGCACGAACACACTTACCCATCATTCATTATGGGTTATGAGTAGTTGGCATGAAGGCTCTCAACATCATCTTTAAAAGAGCTAGCAGACATCATGGGAACAACATCCATATCTCGGAAGCAAATTGAAGCCAGTAGTTGCTCCAAATCACTCTTGACAACCTCTTCTGAGCAACTTGCAGTTTTGAAAGCTCACAACGACACATTCTTGCTGGAATCCAAGGAACCATCTCATACAACGGATGGACACCACCTCTCAAAGCACTACACAAAACAGCCCTTCCAACAAGGGTCTGTCAGGGACGACAGACTCGAGAGGGGGGGGAGTGTTGAAGCTCAAAGTCAAGGACAAAGCATGGAAGCACATCAAAAGGTGGACACACGAGGAAAGGGAGCAAGTAGGGAGCTCCAAGAAGTGTATGTCAAATTTTCAGAAGAATCCCCTACAAAAATAGTGATTTTCATCACTAGAAACCATTGTAAATACCATTATCTATTTTTAGTAACTCCATTTTGTCAAGCCGAGGAGTCCTTGAGCTTGAGGAGTATTAGAAGTACCATCGTACCAATTTTCATAATTTTTAGACTTCGTTTGAGCCCTCAAATAAGCCCTGGAACCTAATTTTTAACTAGGCCGGACACTAGGTCTGGACAGGGCCAAAACTAGTCAAAAAACTATAAAAAGAGCTAGAGAGCTCATTTTTGGGGCTAGCTTGTTAGAGAATAGAACTTTTGTAAGAGAACTCTTTTGCAATCTAAGCTTTCCATTGTTCCTCTCTTTGATCTCACTTTGTGCGCGTGTGTGTGTATGTGTGTGCATGTTTGTGTGCTTTCACTCACGCACTTGTGCCTTCATTTGCTCGTGGTCTTCATACTGGTCCTCACGTCTCCGCGGATTGACAAGTAAAGGAGGTGGTGCTTACGCTTGAGCTACAAAGAGAATGAAGAGAGATGCACATATATAGGAGATGACCTAAGCCAAAAAGAAGAAGTAGAGCTTGTAGCTCTATTAAGGGAATATAGGGACGTGTTTGGGTGGCACTATAGAGACTTGAAGGGAGTAGATTCGAAAATTTGCTCTCATACTATCCCCATGATGGCGGATGCCAAGCCCACCAAACAAAAGCCCTACACATATAATGACACTTATGCAGCTAAAATAAAAGAAGAGATTGACAGGTTGATTGAAGTTGGATTATCTATGAGATTGAGCATATTGAGTGGGTGTCCCCCATTGTAGTGGTTCCCAAGAAGAATGGAAAATTGCAGTGTGTATTAACCTTAAAAAATTTAATGCCGCTACGATCAGAGATAGTTATCTACTACCAATCACTAAACATCTATTGAAGCGTGTTGCAGGCAAGGAAGTTTATAGCTTCCTTGATGGCTTTTCAGGTTACAACCAAGTAGCCATTGCCCTAGAAGATCAACACAAAATGGCCTTTGCCACAGAGTGGGGAATCTTTGCATTTCGTGTGATGCCATTCGGGCTCACCAATGCACCTGCAACATTTCAAAGGCTCATGTGTCATGTCTTCAAAGAGTTCTTGCGAAAGATCTTAGAAGTATATGTGGATGATTTATGTGCTCATTCCCAAGAAAGAAGATACCACATTGCTGAGCTCAGACAGACCTTCAACAAGTGTAGAGAATATCGAGTGTGTTTGAACCCAGAGAAGTGTGTGTTCATGGTACAACAAGGTAAAATCTTAGGTCATATTGTTTCTAAGAATGGAATATCAATAGATGAGGACAAAGTAAGAGCCATAGCCGAGTTACCGAGGCCAAGGAATGTTAAAGAGGTACAAGCCTTTATGGGCCATTGTGGATATTACCGTAGGTTTATTCACATGTATGCAGTTATAGCTAAGCCTCTGTATGCCTTGTTGACAAATTTTGAGTGGAACGACGAATGCGAGAAGTCCTTCAATGAGCTGAAGAGACGCTTGCGCATAGCCCCAATATTGACCACTCCTGATTGGACTAAACCATTCCATGTACATGTACATGCATCCAATCATGTAATAGGGTGCATGCTAGCACAACCCACAAGAGAAGGAAATCTAGATTTGCCTATAGCATACGCTAGTAGACAACTGAAGGCTGCTGAACGAAACTAGACAACAACCGAGAGAGAGGGCTTAGGCATGGTCTATGTTGTAAAAAGTTTAGACACTATCTATTGGCCAACAAGTTTAAGTTTTTTACTGATCATCAAGCTTTGTTATACTTGGTCAATAAACCTTGCAATATAGGACGCTTAGTACGATGGTTCCTCTTACTAATGGAATATTTTGAAGTGGTTGTTAAGAAAGGTAAGACCCACCTCAAAGCAGATCACCTTTCTCGCATCACTTTAGGAGAGCCACCATGAGAAGTGTCTGATGACTTGCCCGACGCTTATTTGTTCAATCTAGAAGTTGTTCCTAAATGGGAAAATATGTTGGTACGAGTCCTCACCTTTGGACCCGCAAATAAGAATGTAAAAGCAAACAAAGATGAAATCGTAAAATCACAAAAATATCAAATATTGGTAGTAAGCATGTACAAACAAGATACAGAGGGTGTACTAGCTTCTTGTGTCGAGGATGATGAACATGGTAGTTGGTTGCAACAAGCCCATGAAGGATCGCTAGGAAATCACTACTCTAAACAACGAACATTGCAGAATCTAAAATGTTTAGGAGTGTATTGGCCTAGCATGGACAAAGAAATTCATGAGTGGATTAAGAATTGAGCAACATGCAAAAAGAGACCCCCAGTGGAGCATGCCACCCTTTATCACATGTCGTTAATTCCACATTGGAGTGCTCTATTGGTAGAATTTATGAGATTAGGAACACTACCTAGCAAAGCTAGTCTAGCAAGAAAACGAAGCATGGAGCAAGAAGCTCACGACTATGCCTTAGTAGGAGACAAGCTATATCGGAGAGGCAAAGATGGTTACCTAAGACTGTGCATTCATGAATCAGACTACTTGAGAGTCTTAGAAATCACTAACTACTATTCTAAAATGGATCCCTAAAGGAATGATTGGTCAATTGTCATCTCATGATCAATTGATCACATCATTTCAAGGTCCACTGGCCACCTCCAAACAAAGATTGCATCAAGTCTGCAAGTAACATCAGAAGCCTCCACGAGCAACGACCATGTGCCTTTGGCATAACCTTGTCTTTTGCACCATTCAGGTCATGCATTTCCAAAGTGTGCATTAATATAGGGCCACATTACACGACCGTGCATAGACACAATTGACAAATCCCAGGCACATGAGACACACTTGACATATGTAAAATATGCTATTACAACTAACCATTGTCTTCTTGCTTGTGACATTGTTCCAAACAAAAAATAAAAAAAATCAAGAAGAAGAAACAGGACTAGGCGATCCAAGAATCTCATCAGTGGATCATCAACAAGGACATCCATCCGCAATGAAGGACAAGTGTGTTTCCATCCTTGTCCCATCTGAAAGCTTCTTTGATTAAGTCATGAGTGAATTGGATGATTACCCATTCTCCTGCTGCATCTAGAACTCTTGCTTCTAGCACTAACGGGTCATGTAAAGCTGGTTGGAGGGTATTCTCACCTGAGTACATCTTTGAAAGTCTAGTTTTTAGATTGGTAGTTCGAACTATTTCTGAATGCCTGCCTTCGTTATTATGTCTATAGTTGATGGGAGTTCATGTATGGCTTTGAAATCTTGAGACATCACCAGGAACTAATGGTTTGTGTCCATAATCTTTATTGTTACTAAGAAAAGATAATCCTCAGCGGGTTGATCCTCTCAAAACCAATGACCTTTGGATTTTGTCACACTCTGTAATGGGAACTCTTGCACCTCTTCTTGAATAGTTGCTTTGGAATCCTCAGAATCCATCTGCACTTGTAATAGAGAGAAAATCAGCTTCTAGTAGAAATCAAGTCATGTGTTATGTGTGGCTTAGTGATATGTCGCTTGTTGCATCACTCTGTTTCCCCTTGCTTAAGTAAGTAAGGTCTCTTTCCACACCTCTTTTGATTTTAATCCTGAAAGAAAACAAAAATTATTTCTAGCCGAAGCATTTATTTATTTACACTATAAGTTCATTCCTATGGAAGTAGATTCTAAGACCTATTCCCATGATGGAAATGTGCACCACTAATTTCATCGAGAAGGTAATGTGCCGAATGCATGGCCTTGTAATGCGGCCCTGTTATGCATGCTCTAGGTGCATTGGACTCTTCGTCAGTGCAAGTGGAATCTTGTTGAGTAGGTTTCTCTTGTCTTGGCTGCCTCTTGGGTCTCCATATCCATTTTGTAGTTGGTATTTGAGGTATTTGGTTCCGTCATTCTAGTCGTTCTCTAGTCCTTGTTGCCTTCTTTCGTGAAGTCTTATTGGTTGACATCGTGTTCCTTTTGTGCTTGTGTTGATTCCTTTTGACCCTCCTTGTTTTGCTTTGCCAGTATAATATCTTCTCGAGCTTTTCTACCTCTTGATTTGCAGTCTGTCTGGCCTTCTTTGGAATCCACATATGCTGCTATGTTTTCTGGGCTCCTACTAATGCTTTTGCAAGCCACACATGAAGGAGTCTTGATGATTCTGATTGCAGTTGTTGTTGCGAACATTTGTTTTATGTAGGGTACAAGTTTCAAATTATGTAAATACCTTTGGGAAGTCTTCAAATACTTCAAGAAGGCTCATATTATTCAGTAAATATAGCCAAAATACCACGTGAGTTCTAGAACATGGTGAGTCAAATTAGTGAGTCACAAGGGAGCTGCAGTGGTGTCCTAGTGGAAGGTCGATGTGGCTAGTTCTCAAAGTCCATCAATACTTTGCTTATTTGAGCACTTGAGTCATGTAATATCTCCCCCCAAGTGTCTACCACGTATTTAGATGTATTAGGAAGGTTTTAGATTAGTTCCCCATGCTATAAAAAGAGGAGAGAAGTCATGATCTTGTGGGATGTCCAAGAGAGTCATATGTATATCTCTATGCTGCTGTAGTTTTGTATGCAGAGATTGCAGGTATCTCCCTCATTATATATCCAAATTACATGTTTGATAGCTCATTTGAAAGATATTACTGTCTACTTGCATACTGTAAATGTTCATAATCATTGGATTTGTGAGCTGAGAGCAGTACTCTCTGCAGGTAGTGTGTATTCTCGGGTTCACCCCCTGCTTAAGGTCTCCATTAAACCTCAAACTTGCAGAGGTCATATCGCCTTGCGTACTTATCCAAATTGAGTGTTCTTTGGCTCATTCGAAAGCTCTTGGTCTCTAGTATATGTGGTTAAAACAATTTTAAAACATTCCAAGTCAGTAGAGAGCAGTAAGCTCTGCAAGCATGACTGGTTTTTTGTGATGAAGTTTGTGAGAAGGTCAACTTGTTCCTAGGGGGTTCCACCTACTTCCAGCTATATTTTGGAGGTCAATAAACTCCAACATTGGTATCAGATCAAGGAATGGAAGCTTGGAGAAGTTTATAATACCTTGATGAAGAATTTGAAGCTATTGGAGTAGCGGTTCATCATCGACAATACACAAAGGTAGAAGGAGATAGCAAGGAAGCATCTCAAGCAACATCCAAGCAAAGAAAGGTGCATAAACTTTATTACAAAGGTAAATCTCATACTTCTTCTTATCACATATATCCAAAAGGAGGGTTAAAGGAGGAAGTTTAGTATTTTGCACAATGGGCGATCAACATGCACAAATAGAGAAGCTTGATAAGAACAACTATCAAGCATGGCGATTTAGAATCACAGCATACTTGCAAGGAAGAGGCTTGTATGGTTTGATTGATGGAACGGATATCAAACCTATATTACGAGAGGATCCAAATCAGCAACAATTGAGGGAGTTTAGACTTTGGACTGAAAGAGACAAAAGGTTTATATTCATTTTATCACAAAATATTCAAGATTCCATGGTAGGACACATACAAGATCTAGACACAAGTAGAGATGTTTGACTTGCATTGGAAAGGTTGTATGCTACAGGTACAAGAGCAAGGAAGATTCAACTCAAAAATGAGTTGAATAACATAAAGAAAGATACAAGGACATCGGTCAATGATTACTTGTTGAAAGTTAAAGAGATTGCAGATCAACTAGGATCAATTCAAGCTCATGTGGAGGACGACGACTTGGTTGCACATACTCTCAACGGACTCAAGGATGATGAGAGATGGAAACCATTCATTACTTCATATTATGTTAGAGGAGAATTACCAGACTTCGATCAGCTTGTTGCTCTCATGGTCACGGAGGAGATGAATCTAAATGGTTCTACTTCAAATCAAAAAGGATCTCAAGGACAAGCTCTTTATGTAGGATCATCAAGAGGTGGAAACAGAGGTAGAAGAGGTTCAAATAGAGGTCGAGGAAGAAGGAGAAATGATCAAGGGATTTCAAGTGGCTTCTTCAACACAAGAGGAAGAGGAAGATCAAGCGCTAGAGGTACAAGAGGCTACTACAACTACAATCAAAGACAAAGGAGTGAAGATAATAACAATTCCTATATATGTGGAAGGTATGGACACTATGCCAAAGATTGTTATCAAAATGAAAATAATCAAGGTGGTAATCGAAGAGGAGGCTTTTCAAGAAGAGGTAAACAACAAGGAAATTATGCAGTTGAAGGTAAAAGTGATGATTATGATTCTCTTCTTATGATGAATGTAGAAACTAAGATGAATTGCAATAGTGTTGTATGGTATGTAGATAGTGGTTGTTCTAACCATATGTCACATGATGCTTCATGGTTTTCTAATATGCATAATCCTTCATGTAAAGGTCATGTTGAAACAGGAGATGATACAACACATAAGATTATGCAGGTTGGAGATGTTGTCATGCAGGATAAGAGCAAGACAAATTGCTTAAAGGATGTACTTTATGTGCCAACGATCACTAAGAATTTGATGTCAGTTGGGCAAATGGTAGAAAAAGGTTTGCAAATAAGATTTGCAGGCTGCTTCATTGAGGATCCAAAGCAAAGGAGGTTAATTGCTAGAGGTCAAAAACAAGGTAGATTGTTTACATTCAAGGTAAACCCAAATCATACAAACTATTTCTCTTATGGTATGCATAGAATAGCAGAGCTTGATCTATGGCACAAAAGGATTGGACACATGAATGTACATAGGTTAAAGGAGCTATCAAAGAAGAGGATTGTTGAAGGATTACCTGATCTTACTAAGCAACATATGGTGCATCTTTGTGAAGCATGTCAAATGGGTAAGCAGAGTAGACAGCCTTTCAAGCATTCAAGCTATGTAAGCAGTGGATTGCTAGACCTTATACACACGGACGTATGGGGTCCTACTAAAGAGGCATCCTTGGCTAGTAATAAGTACTATGTATCATTCATTGATGATCATAGTAGAATGACATTTGTGTATTTCATTAAACATAAGAGTGAAGTCTTTGATTGTTTCAAAAATTTTAAATCGTTTGTCGAGAAGCAAACAGGAAGATTTGTTAAGAAGCTAAGATCTGATGGAGGGGGAGAGTATTTATCTCAAGCTTTTACTGATTTTTTGTATGATGAAGGTATCAAAAGAGAAGTTACATGCAGGTATACTCCACAACAAAATGGAGTCGCAGAGAGAAGAAACGGAATCATAGCAGAATCATCTAGAAGCATGCTAAATGATATGTGTTTTCCTAATTCTTTTTGGGCTGAAGCCGTTAGCACAAGTGTGTACATTATGAATAGCGTACCTACTGTTGGAGTTCATCATTTGACACCATATGAGGTATGGCATGGAAGGAAACCAAGTGTAAGTCATTTGAAAGTATTTGGTTGTGTATGTTATGTACATGTACCTAGTGAAGTGAGATCAAAACTTGATGTGAAATCAGAAAAGTGTATATTTATTGGTTATGCAGATACTCAAAGAGGATATAGATGTTGTAATCCTCATACCAATAAGGTGGTTGTTTCAAGAGATGTACATTTTGATGAATCACTTTCATGGTATGTAGATAAGAAAAGTTTGCAGGTCATAAATGGAGATGAAGAAGATACAGGTGAAGGAGATGAGTGCTTACCTCAGCCCACAAGAAGTTCAAGTGATGAGAAAAGTGGTTTGGATGAAGAAAGAGAGCTACCTTTCAATGGAAGATTAAGGAAATAGTCACCTCCAAGTGTTAAAAGCAAAGGTAAACTCAAACTTGTTGAAGTTAATGATGAAGGAGAGGAAATTTGTGATGTATGTGAGTATGGAGAATCATCAAAGGCTCCTAATAAGAAAGGAAGAGCATCTACATTGGAGGTAAGAAGAACTTCAAGAGTGAGTAAGCAACCTCAAAGGTAGACTTATGAATCTTTTATGAATACTCATTATGCTTTTATGACAAAAGTTGAGCAGGAAAATGAACCCACATGTTATGATGAGGCAAAAGAAGATGAAAAGTGGGAGAAAGCAATGAGAGAAGAAATGGAAGCACTACATGATAACAAGACTTGGAATTTAGTTCCAAAGACACCAAAACAAAAGGTAATTGGTTGCAAGTGGGTTTTTAAGATTAAAAGAAATAGTGATGGTAGTGTGTCAAGATATAAGGCTAGACTTGTAGCAAAAGGATATAATCAAACGCAAGGATTGGACTATGAGGAAACATTTAGTCCAGCAGCAAACATGGCAATGGTGAGAACTTTGTTGGCTTAAGCTGCAAGTAAAAGGTGGAATATATATCAACTTGATATAAAGAATGTCTTTCTTAATGATGAGTTAAATGAAGAAGTGTATATGTCACAACCAGATGGTTATGTGGATGCAAAATGTCCTAATCATGTATGCAGGCTAAAGAAGGCATTGTATGGTCTTAAACAGGCACCAAGGGCATGGAATGCAAGGTTGGTAAAGTATCTTATGCTGCAAGAGTACACAGCGAGTCATCCTGATCCTTCACTTTATGTAAAACATGTAGATGACATGTGTGTCTATGTATGCATTTATGTGGATGACTTGTTGATTACAGGGAATGATGCAAAAGCAATTGAAGAGATAAAAGGTAATTTGTGAAAGGAATTTAAAATTTCAGATCTTGGTTTGCTTAGATACTTTCTTGGGATTGAAATTGTGTATGGCTATGAAGGTATGTGGTTGATACAGAGAAAGTATATATGTGATATGCTGAAAAGGTTTGGTATGCAGGAATGTAAATTTGTTTCTACTCCAATGGAATGTAATGTAAACTTGAGTGCAAAGGAAGGTGATGAGTTGCATGATATGAATGCATATAGATCCATGGTAGGATCTTTGATTTATGCAAAAAAAACTAGACCTGATATATGCTATGCAGTGGGAGTATTGTCACAGTTTATGCATGAACCTAGAGTACCTCATATGCATGTAGCGAAAAGAGTGCTTAGATATTTGAAAGGTACCATGAATGAAGGATTATTTTATAGTCATGATGCTGATATAATTCTTAAAGTCTTTAGTGATGCAGATTGGGCTGGAAGCAAAGATGACAGAAGATCCACAAGTGGATATGTGGTAATAGCAGGAAACAAGACATTAACATGGAGTTCAAAGAAATAGCCTACTGTTGCTTTATCTTCTACAAAGGCTGAGTATAGAGGTTTAGCATTGTCTACTACTGAGGTTATGTGGTTTAAAAAGTTGTTTCATGACTTGAATGTGCAGGTTGATGTACAACTGATATATGGGGATAACTTGAGCAGCATTCATATGACCTCAAATCCTATTTTTCATGCTAGAACAAAGCATATAGAAGTACACTATCATTATGTTCGAGAGAAGGACATAAACAATGAAGTACAAGGTTCTTTTGTGGGAACAAAGGATCAAGTTGCAGATATCTTCACCAAATCCTTGGATGGACCAAAGCTTCAAAGATTCAACTATATTCTTGGCATGAAGGAAATACCCTTTGAAACTTGAGGGGGAGAATGTTGCAAACATTTTTTTTATGTAGGGTACAAGTTTCAAATTATGTAAATACCTTTGGGAAGTCTTCAAATACTTCAAGAAGGCTCATATTATTCATTAAATGGTGAGTCAAATTAGTGAGTCACAAGGGAGCTGCAGTGGTGTCCTAGTGGAAGGTCGATGTGCCTAGTTCTCAAAGTCCATCAATACTTTGCTTATTTGAGCACTTGAGTCATGTAATATCTCCACCCAAGTGACTACCACAAATTTAGATGTATTAGGAAGGTTTTAGATTAGTTCCCCATGCTATAAAAAGAGGAGAGAAGTCGTGATCTTGTGGGATGTCCAAGAGAGTCATATGTATATCTCTACGCTGCTATAGTTTTGTATGTAGAGATTGCAGAGCTTGTATCTCCCTCATTATATATCCAAATTACATGTTTGATAGCTCATTTGAAAGCTCGTACTGTCTACTTGCATACTGTAAATGTTCATAATCATTGGATTTATGAGCTGAGAGCAGTACGCTTTGCAAGTAGTGTGTATTCTCGGGTTCACCCCCTGCTGAAGGTCTCCATTAAACCTCAAACTTGAGAGGTTATATCTCCTTGTGTACTTATCCAAATTGAGTGTTCTTTGGCTCATTGGAAAGCTCGTGGTCTCTAGTATATGTGGCTAAAATAGTTTTGAAAAAAATTCCAAGTCACTAGAGAGCAGTAAGCTCTGCAAGCATGACTGGTTTTCTGTGATGAAGTTTGTGAGAAGGTCAACTTGTTCCTAGGGGGTTCCACCTACTTCTAGCTATATTTTGGAGGTCAATAAACTCCAACAGTTGTGAGTAGTGGTAATCTCTCCTCATTTTCACTGAATGGCTGGTCTGCTTTTGAGTTGAATCATCTGGTTTAGTCATTAGATCCTTTTGCATTCATTATAGACGAGTATTCCATGGATATGATGCTCGCGTAGTAGACTTCCATGTGGATGTTTTTCCCTTGGTGTAGGTAGTTTTAGGAGCATTGTCCTCACTTTCTCTCTTAGATTCATCTCTCATGGGAAAAAAGGCACAACATCAAGTATTACATTCATATTTGCAGGCAATTCTAGCTTAGGGTGTTCTTTGGGTATGGTCTCACTTGATTCATCTTCTATTTCCTTTTCTAGGGTGTTTTCCTCAAGCTTGATAACTTCATGAACATGAGGTCTTTCTTCTAACAAGCTAAAGATTTCTTTACGTCCTATTTTGGCTGATATGTATCCTTGTGCTAGATGAATGCTCACTTCATTCTCAATAACCCAATCTTGTTCTAGGATGAGATTTTCAATTAGGTCTTTCTCCTTGCATACCAAAACTCTTTGCTCCATCGAAGAATTTCCTAGCTGGAGGGATATTAGGGCTTCTCCAACACATCCTATGACTTGTCCTCAAATTCCTATCATGCGTGCATTAGTTGGGCTTATGGTTGTTTGGAGATGCATAATTAACGTCATTCGTATGCAGCTTAGGGTTGCTCTTGAGTCGATCAGGGCATCTATCAATCGATACTCCGTGCTTCCAATCCCTAGGTTTAAATATGGTTGGGATATGCTAAGTTTCTTTTCGTCGGCTTTATGGACTTGGTAATTGGCCATGGGAATGGGTTCTTCTCCCTGTAGATATCATTCATCCCTTTTCCTTATCCACTCCTTTTGTTTTTTGATGCGCTCTAGGGCTTCTTGGCGTCCTTCTTCTCTAATTCTCTCTTCTTCTTTTTTTCGATTTTGTGATCCTACGAGTCATGCTAACATCTGATCGGGCAATGGATCCATATATCGTTTTACTCGGCAACCACTTATATAGTTAGGAAGGATATCTCCATCTAATGTGGCTAGATTCACTACTCTGCTAGTTGAGATCCTATTAATCAGTAAGGGTCCGTATCTCCGTTTCTGAAGTTTCTTTGAATGTTGCTTCAATGTATTCACCATGACTAAATCTCCTTCTTTCAAGCCTTTATCTTTGATGTGCACATCATAATATGCTTCCTGTCTCCTTTTAGTGGCATAAATTCCTGCAGCTACCTATAGTCTTGTTTCATGTAACTTCTCAATCTGCTCGAGTTGCTTAGATAGCTCATGTCCTGTCCACTCATATTGTTATGCTACTCGTAAATTAGGTACCAAAAAATCGATTGGCAGGATTGCATTTTGTCCATACACTAGGTTAAAAGGATTAGTTCCAATGTCTGTCTTGTAAGCCACACAAAAGGCCCAAATTGCATGATGCAATTGTTTGTCCCAATCTGACCTTCCACTATTGACTATCTTTGTCAACACCGTACACAACACTTTATTGGAACTTTTTGCTTGACCATTGGCTTGAGGGTGATAAGGGGTTGATTTTTTATGAGTCACTAGGAATTCATCCATTAAGGACTCTATTACTTCATTAATGAAGTGTGTTCCTCGATCACTTACTATCTCTATAGGTAGTCCAAAGCGAGTAAAGATGTGCTCAAAGAGAAACTTGACTATGGTATGAGCATCATTTTTTCTAGTTGCTTTTGCTTCTACCCATTTAGTTAGATAATTTGTTGCCATTATTATGTACTCAGCATGTGATCCTGTGGATGGTGGGTTAAATGGTCCTATGAAATCAATACCCCATTTGGGAAAGGCTCTCACACAAACCATGGGTCTTAGAGGCATGTCATCTCGTCTAATAGGGTACTTAGCTCTTTGGCATACCTCACAACTTTGTAGGTACGTTTCTGCATCCATGTGTAGAGTTGGCCACCACAGGCCTACAAAGAGAATCATTTTTACAGCTCTTTCTGCTAAAAGATATCCTCCTATGACACCTGCATGTGCCATTTCTAATATGTGTAAGTACTCCCCTTCATGCACACATAGTTGTAGCTGATTGTCTTTTCCTCTTTTGAATAATTGCTTCCCCAATATAACATAGTGCTTACTCATTTCTTCTAGGGATCGCTTTCTAGCTAGACTTGTTCCTTCCTCATGATCTTGTGTCTTTAAGAATTTCACCAATGTCCTACTCTAGCTTGGTGCTATTGTAGAGAAGGGTAATGATGTATGGACTTCTAGGATAGTTCCTTGACATTCCGTGCAACTACCAACATGCTCATGAACATCTTTAGGCATATCAGGCCAATAAACTCATAATCATTTTAATTCCCTTAGAGTTCCATGGATTCCCTTGTGCATTCTCCATCTTTTTTACGTGAGCTTGCTCAATCAAGATCTTCTGTTCGTCTTCTTCTACACATCTTGACAATACACCATTAGGTTCTTTATAGTACACACTTCTTGCTATGATGTGTAAGTTACACGATTGCAGAATTCCCTTCCTAATCTCCTTGTTAATTAGGTGTTGTGGTCCATGGGTGAGTACTGAAATTAACTTTTCTCCCCACCTAGTACATACTTCCAAATTGAACAGATAAGTATCTAGTAAATCATCAGCTATTCGGTTAGGTGGTTCTCCATGTGTTAACCTAGAAAGATGATAAGCTCTTACGTGGGTATTTCCTTTTTTTACTATCACGTTGAAGTCGAAATCCATTAATAAGAAAAACCATCTTACTAACCTTCCTGTGTTACAGGGCTTATTGGCTAAGTACAATAAGGCCTGATGATCTATGAAGAACTTGAACAATAAGGTAGTGTCTAAATCTCTTCACTACGTACACCATTCCTAAACCTTCTCGTTCTGTAGTCATATAGTTTCTTTCAGCTTGATTTAGTTGTCTACTTGCATAGGCAATACGGTGGTCCAATTTTCCTTCATCTTTAGGTTGAGCTAGAATGCATCCTATTGCATAGTTGGAGGCATCTACATGGATATGAAAAGGCTTGTTCCAGTTGGGTGTTTTCAAAATAGGTGCTGTGCTGAGTCATTTTTTTAGTTCATCAAAAGCTTTCTTGCATCCATCTGTCCATGTGAATTGGGTTAATAATCCATAGAGTGGCTTGGCAATGATGGCGTACATGTGAATAAATCTATGATAGTATCCACAATGACCCATAAACGCTTGCAGCTCCTTCGCATTTTTTGGTCTTGGAAGCTCTCTTTAATTTTATCTTCGTCAATAGAGATTCCATTCCTAGATACAATGTGTCCTAGAATTTTTCCTTGTCTCACCATAAAGACACATTTCTCAGGATTCAGGCACACTCTATATTGTTGACACTTTTCAAATATCCGTCGCGACTTCGGAATATGCTCCTGTCTCCAACCTGAGTATGTGCATAAGTTGTCTACGTATACTTCCATACTCTTTCTTAGGAATTCCTTGAAGACGTGACACATCAACCTTTGGAAAGTAGTAGGGGCATTCATGAGTCTAATAGGCATCACCCTAGAAGCATAAAATCCCCATTCAGTTGCGAATACGATCTTATGTTGGTCCTCAATGGCAATATCTACTTGGTTGTATCCAAAGAATCCATCCAGGAAGCTATAGACTTCCTTACCTGCAAATCTTTCCAAGAGATGATCAGTGATAGGTTATGGGTAGCTATCGCGAATTGTAGCTGCATTTACTTTCTTCATGTTAATACACACTCTTAATTTCCCATTCTTTTTGGGTACGACCACTAATGGTGACACCCATTCAGTGTGTTCTATCTCGTAAATAAATCTGGCTACTAATAGTTTGTCTATCTCCTCCTTAATTCTTGCTAAATAGACATCATTATAAATATAAGGGCATTGCTTCGATGGTTTTGCATCAAGTGTCATTGGTATTCGATGAGAACAAGTGGATGGTTCTACACCTTTGAGGTCCTTCTAGGTCCATGCAAACACATCCTCATACTCTCGAATTAATCTTATCAATTCTTCTCCCTCCTCATGTGACACATCTTTTCCTATGTACGTGCATCTTTCTTCCCCAGTTTCCATAGTCACTATTACTTTCTTCATTTGTTCCTTGTTGTCATATGCTTCTCCTTCTCTTGCCTCTCTCTTAGGCATCTGAATGGCTATCTTCCTCTCCTCTACTTCATATCTTTTGAAGTGTTCTGGGACTTAAAACAGGTCTGGGGTTGATTCGGCATTATCTAACGTTTCCTCATGGTTTGGTCTCATCTGAACTGCTTCTATTGCTAACACCTTGGGTGTTCCTTCTTTGTTACCGACTTGAACTGCTTCTAAATATCGTTCTTGTGAATCAAACTCTGGTTCCATCTCTATGATTTCATACTCTTCCTTCCATTCCTTTTCTAACACTTCTCCTGCATCCACCTCTTGGAGGACTACCATGTAAAAGCTTACATCATAACCTTCTTCATCCACGCATCCATTCATGGTTAATACTTCTTCATTTATGCATACATCCAAGGTGGCTAGAATCTCCATCCAACTCTTGTTCGAATGCTTCATCAGGGAAAATCTGGGGCATATACATAGGATCCTCTATGGGTTGGTAATTTTGATGTCCGATAGGCCATATTTGAGTTTTTTCCTCTTCTCTCCTTGCTTCCTTACACATCCATAATTGTGCATCTTTGTGCATCCATGATTGGTCACTTAAACCGGCACTATGAATTGACAAGTCATCCTCTTCCTTGTGTATGGGATTCCATTGTAGTAGGGGTACATCCCTATATGCAAATTTATCTAGGTAGTAGTTCCTTGATATTGTAGGTATAAAGCCTCTCTTCCCCAGTCTTGTATTACCCTGAGTTGTCTCATGAATGGTCGTTCTAATATCATTTTATAGTTATTCGCTTTTCCAAATTGAGATATAGCTAACGTGTGCTCAAACTCCACTCCGCAGGTGGCTAACTTAATTTTCTCCAATATTCCAAGGGGTCTCTCTACATGGCCATCTGCTAATTGAAGCTTCATATGTGTTGGTCGCAAGGCTAGCTTTCCCCATTTCTTCCAAATCTCTTTGGTGGCTATTCCTACACCTGCCCCTGTGTCTAGAATGGCTTTGGTCATGTATCCATTATATGTGATGGGTAAACATGTGTTGCCCTCGTCTCCTTCACTAAATTCTCCGACTTTGTCCATAGGGATTTGTATAGTAGAAGGGACTTCTGTTTCTTTATTTTCTTTTTTATTCTCCTCATTCTCTAATTTCAACTGTTCCGCTAACTGTTTCCATATTTGTGGCTTAGCACGTAGTAATTCTTCCATAGTCAACCGACATTGTACCTTGGTCTTCTTGAGTTTTGCTAGATTGTGAGAGGTCTTACCTGAAGACTCATTTTCCTTTCCTCGTACTATGGGAGCATGGAAGATCATGGATTCTTTCTCATATTCTCCCATGTAGTTCGGTAGGGTAGAAATGTTGTGTGCTTCCTCCCTATTTTGGTCTAACATGGAAACCTCTTCATATAGTTCATCCAGATTTGGGGTTGGCTGATCGTCCTCAACATCTAATTCCTCAAACGGTGGTCTTGAATTTCCATTATTTTTCCATCGATCATCCCGAATCCTGGCCCACAACTCTCTTGGCCAATCAGCTTCTAGTTTAGGGATTACAGAAATTGATTTGTCTTGAGTTCTAGGTAGTTCTTCCTTACTATCTTCCTCTTTTGGTTTCTGGTCATTCTCTTTAAAACACTTCTTGTATTGATTCTCAGAAATTCTCATCTATGGGAGGACTGGGAAAGTCTTTTCTAAAGTGGCTTGAGCTACCTCTATCAGCTTTCTACATATCGCAAGTCTCTCCTTCTCTAACTCCCCTTGTGGGTAAAGTTTTTCATGCTGCTCTATGTTTGTTCTAGTCGTGATTCTGGCTTGGTAAGCTTTCAGCCACATGTCCAGATCGTCTAGTCTTGTGTCTTCTAAGATTGATCCTGGCTTGTTTAGTTCTTGTGTATGAGACATAAGTGGGGTTTCTTCTCGTATTTTTGGTTTCTCAGGTTTCTTACTGTCTCTCATGTTCTTCTTGTCCTCTTTACTTTTGTTTTTCATCCATTTGTCTCTAATTTTTTCCCTCGTATCCTTCCAATTTTGGGTCTTCTTTGTTTGGGTACTCTCACATGGGTCTTCAGAATCTTCCACTACCTGTATTTTGGGATCTAGGTTTTTATTCTTTTCTTGTCTAGAGACTGCTTTGGCTTGCGCTCATGTGATAGCTTTTAGTGGTACTATGTACTCCTTATCACTACCCGAAGATTCAATTACTTCAATCACATTGATTTGTGTTGTATTATGAGTCTTATTGGGATTCTTTGGTCAGTCTCTAAATAGATGTTCCTTCCCACATTCATTACAATACCCTTCCCAAGTCTTGGGAGGTGGTGGGTTATATGGCAGAGTGCACTCTCTTATGAATTGGTATCCTCCACATCTATAGCATAGTCGTTTTGGCACAGGCAGTCTAATGGGTGGTCTCATGGGTGCTGGTGCCTTGGGTGTGGTGTACATTAGGGTTGCAAACTTCGGCCCATAGGTGTTGTCATATCCCTCATAACCATAGTATGGTTGGTCATAAGTTTGGCCATACTCCATCAAACTGGTGTCATAGGGCTAGTATTCTCGTTGGGTTTGCTCGTATCCCTGATTCGTTGATTTTGTACTAGCTAAAGGTGTTGCTGGTACAATGTCTCTCTCCATGTTTTCCTCTGGTTGAGTGTATTTAATTAGCACTACATTCTATGGGATGGGTGGTTGTTGTCCTAATACTAGCTACGGTTGTCCATATTGCCCTTGTTAATATGGTCTAGGTGCTCCTTGTGGGCCTGGATAGGGGTTGTATCTTGGAATCTCCCTTCCTGGCTCTCTAGGGGGTATCCATAAGGCCTATACTAAGGTTGACTTAAGGGTCTTGACTGCTTGTTGAATGGGCAATTTTCAATTGTGTGATTAGTGTATCTGTGCTCTATGTGGTACTACAGGTTGGGTCCTTGAGGTGGCTGCCTATTGTATGGATAAGATTGAGGCATGCCTATTCCTCCTCTTGCACACATGTGAGATGGATGATCTCCACTACATAGGTTGCATCGTTGTAACATGGGTATTCTCATTGATGGGTGCTGATAATTCCTCTTTCTGTGGACTCTTAACTTCTTGGCTACTAATTCTGCTTACTCCTCTACATTATTAGAGTTAGATGTCACTGTACTTCTAGTGTCTTCTGATTTAGTAGGGCTTGGTGTACTTTTGAGATCATCACCTAGGTTGTCCTCTAGGTCAATACATTCTTGAAGACATTCGCTCAATGTCTGGAGCCGTTTCACATAGACCAAGGTTCTCAATGTCCCATTAGTCAGTCTGTCCGAGAATAGTGATATCATTTTTTTGTTGGGAGGGTCTTTCTGTTGTTGGACATCTATCGACATATTGATTAAATCTTCGGGCAGCAGTTTTCACCCTTTCATTAGGATTCTGTTTGAAGCTATGGATTATGGATGATGATTCGTGTTTAATTCCCCTCTTGGTGAATTCTCCAATAAACTCTTGAAAAAAATTGCTCAATATTTCCAAAATGATTTGGATCCAATGCTTGGAACCAATTCAAGGCTATCCCTCTAAGGGTAAGTCCAAAGGATTCATATTGCACAAAGAAATCATCCACTTGCTCGGCTCATAATACTTGTTTAAACTCAGCTATGTGATCATAGGGTTCTCCCATTCCATCATAGTGATTTCTCATACATTTGGCCACTTGACTTCATCTAACCTTGTTGCTATATAAATGAATTCTACAATTCTTGTTGTGGGGACCACTAAGTCCTTAATCTTGCACTCTATGGATATTGGAAATATTTTAACCAACCACTTCTTGATAAAACAATCATGGGGAGGGTCTAGTAGTTTAGTCATAAGTGCTTTTTTCCTTGTAACAAATTCAAGAAATTTCTCCCCTATACCTAATCGTAGGGTCTCTAGTTCTTCAATGATGTTTTCTACCATATTTCCTTGTTGGAACTCTGTCTTCAAGGCCTCCTTCATTACATATGAAGTAGAAAAATGTCTGTCTGAAAATTGGCTGAACCATTTTTCTGTTAGACCCTCCAATGTTTTTGGGAATAGGATTAGAAATGCATCTTCTCTTTCCATTAATCCCCTTGCTTTACATAGGTCTAAAACTCTTCTTACATGCTCATCAGGGTCTTCATGTGCTAATTCTCTAAACTAGGGAAATTTGATATATAGTCATGAAAGTAGAGTTTCTAAGTCTACTTTAGCCACCATACTCCTACGGAAGATGTGGATGAAAGAGGGTTGGCCGACCTAGGAATGACTTTCCTTCTTGTTGTTTTGCAAGGGACTCGTAAATTTTGTGACCAGATTGTGGTTATGAGCTGCACATCCTATCCCTTATGCTAAGATAATTCCAAGCAAAAGGAAGATTACCCCTTCAATGCTTTCGACACCTTTACACTTCTTCTTTATTTGGTAGTATTGGTTCTACTATGCGCAAGCAGCCTTGTGCTACTGTGCGTGCCAAATGTTTTTGGGGGATTATTTATTTGAAATGTGTTTGAGTGTTTGTAATAGAAGAATGGACAAGAAGACAGAAATTTACACTAAAAGCCTCTATGTCTTCATTAATCATAAAGAATACAATAGTTTTGTCTAAAATGAGACAAAATGCTCTCTGCATGATAGCACTGAAGCCCAAGAGCACATACACAAGTGTACAAAAATACCACAATGACTAGTGCATTCAATCTCCTCTATGTCAGTCCTTCACCTTGTCTAATAGCTTTCCCTTGTGCACACCTTGCACTCAAACTTCCAACAAGGTTGAAGGAAGGTTCACTCTCAATTGACGTGCATCACCTCCTTGATGGTCTTTTGTTCCACCTTAGTTTCTCTCTACACAATCTCTCTGCATACTTCTTGGCACACTTTGTCACTCTCCTTGCACACCTTGCTGTCTTTGTAGGTATTGTGCAATTTTTTTGCTCTCCTTTGCTCCTTAGTCCAACTCCTTAGTCCAAGAATCGCTAATGCCTTTGGTTGTGTGTCATTTCTTCTTATGTACATCGCTTCAACTGCTAGTGTATCTTGGTGCTCACTTTGATGTCCCAAGAACCACTTTATGTGTAAGGCCTTTTTTCTTGTAGTGACTTTAGGATAAACAAAATTTTAAATGGGAGCCACTCATAAACTCTTGTTTACCACTTTCTCTTCATATCTTTTATACTTTTGACCTTCATTTCTTCAAAATGTGTGCATAAGGGAGAGTTTACTTGAACCTTCCAAAACACTTAAAAAAGTTTTGAAAACCAGGCTTGGAAAGGACCATTTTGCAACCTACATTCAGCTTTTCTTTCAAAAACATTGCGAAGAAACTAGTAGTGCACTACCTATGCACCCTTGTTCTCGGTCACTTGTGCACCACCTGTGCACCATTTTGCACTTTTGCACCACCTCTGCATCTCTTGCAAGGTCACCACTTTGACCATCTCAACAATTACAAATGAAGTTAACTCCTCTTGCAATTGTTCTTTATTTTTTCTTCTTTAGTCGTTTCATTCTTTACTTAATCTCCACATTCCTTTAAGAATTTCTTATGATTTTCTTCTCCAAGGATTTCTAGTTCCACTTGTAACATGCTCAAATTTATACAAAATATCTCATAACCACCATAATCTTGAAAATTAATGGTAATATTTTCTTCGGTACCTACATCCAAAGTAGACAAGATATGTGTCAAGCCATAAAGCTTAAATTCTTAGTGATTGAATCAAAACAATGAAGATCATTTCTCTGAACAAAGAGACGTTCAGATGGTAGTTTGATATGCTTGATACATTATGTCAATGATATGTTGATGGCCAAGAAGTCCTCTTACGACTTGTCATTTCTAAAAAATAAGCTGAGTAAGACATTTGATATGAAGGATTTGGGGGATGCCAAACATATTATTGGTATGTGTATTACTTATGATAGGATTAAAAGATGCATATACTTGTCTCAAAGTGAGTACATATCAAAAGCACTTTACAGTTTAAATGTGTAGGGTGGCAAGGCATTGAGTACACCTTTACCCACATATATTAAATTGAACAAGGATGATTTCCCAAAATCATATGAGGAAAAGAGATTTACGACCAAAGTTCCTTATCAATCTATTTTTGGTACTCTCATGTATGATATGATAGCCACCAGACCAAAAATTTCATTTCTAGTGGGAGTTGTGAGCAAATATATGTTTAATCTTGGCAAGAAGCATTGAGAAGTGGCTAAGATGATTTTGAGATATGTGAGTGGCACTAAGGACAAGAGTCTATGCTTGGGTAGATGGAAAGCATCCATTATTGGTTACAAATATTCTGATATGTTGGTTGTGTAGAAAATCAAAAGTCTACATCAAGGTAGATTTTAAATTTTGTTGGAGGTTTTATCTCTAGGAGATATCCTCTTCAAGAATGTATAGTTGTTTCCACTATAGATGAAGAGTATGTTTCAGTAGGTGTGGCATGTAAGGAAGCATTGTGGCTTTCTCATCTTGCTTGTGATATGGGTTTACCTCATCATGTAGCTCATTTGCTCAATGATAGTCTGAATGCCATTGCTTTGGCTAAGAATCTGGTCTATCATGCAAAGACCAAGCACATTGAGGTCATTTATCACTTCATTGGAGACTACTTAGCCACTAAGCACATTATTCTTGAGAAGGTTCATACTCAAGATAATGTTGTAGTTACTAAATCTCTACCACATGAAAGCTTTTGACATTGTTGTCACTTGATGGGGGTTACTTGATTCATGATCTTACACAGTTACTTGTGTACTTTGTAACATGTACATCAAGTGGGAGGTATAGTTTGTATACTTACACTCAAGTATTCTTTATCAATATTCTTTATTTTTCTCCCATAGTCACTTTTAGCCATATTGGCCTTTAGTAGGAGATTGTTACAATTAATGTCCATGTTAAAGGCCAAATGATCACTTAAAACTTTTGTATATGTTCTTTAATAAAACAAATAGTGGCCTTTCAACCACAAACTATAAGTTTGATCCATTTTTAACACGTGATAAATTTGTGTTTGTGCTCTCTGTGTACTGTGTGTTTTCTACATATTTTTCAGGTCTTGTATGGAGTAATATGTGCAGAATTTGGAGCTCATTGTTTTATTATGAGGATATTTTTGTGGAGCTCTTGAGAAGAAGATTTCACCATGGTGCATTTTCGATTTCAAAGATGCATCCTTAAGAAGCAAGACCCATTCAAGGGAAAATATATATGATTAATCTAAAATATGTGAAGGCTATTAAAAAAGGAGATTCAAAATATACATGAAGTAGTTTGTCTTTACAATTACACCAAAAGGTGTAGTAAGGCCCAAACCTTTGGAAGGAAAATATTTTCCATTTGTAAGCATGTCTAAGGTAAAGCTCTATAAGAAGTTAGAGGATTGAACATAAGTATTGTATATTCTATGTATAGTTTTAATAATTTATCTCTCAAAGTTTCTTTAGTGTGATGTTGATTATTGTTGGAGTTTGAGGTTAGCAGAAGCAAACAAACAGCACGAGGAAGAAGAAGAAGCTTGGAGAACGACACAATATTGAATTTATCGCTAAAGGAATGTCGAAAGATAAGTGATCCATTAGGCTTATAGGTGTATATACAAGTTAGGGCAAAAAACCTCCTAAAAAGGGAAAAGAACTACCCTGGTAGTCTTATATGTGATCACACACATCACTAACAAAATATATCAACAAATCCCCCTTGGGAATGATGTGTTGAACAAGGAGTTGGCACTCATGTATAAGGAAGTGCCAAGCTATGTGGAATAAAATCAATCAACAAAAAGAATTAAGCCCAAATCTTTGTGAAAAAATTTGAAACTTCTACCTAGCTAGAGTCTCTCCTTAACATAATGATAGTGCACAATTTCCTTTGTGCAAGCATGGAACAAAAGGTTCCTAGGGTCAAGTAGTCTGTCTTGATGAATCAATTTGAGACTAATAATCCAAAGCACTAGGATGGTTTATATCCATCTTTAGCAAGCACAAGGTGTCTACTTATCATCTCTGAAGTTAGGTAGGTGTAGAGTAGGTTTTTGCAGCACTAGACACATCTTTGGAGTGTATCAGCCATGTCTCTTCACAGTGGTATGAGAGCAAAGATAAATCAATATGGGAGATGGATTTCCTTCCACCATTGAAAAATTGGATAGAAATAACTACTCATGCTAGTCTTTGAGGATGGCGGCCTGCCTTCAAGGGAGAAATCTATTTGGATACACATCTGGAGATGAAGTCATGCCAACAATGAGAAACAAAGGACAACCACCACATGAAGAGCAAGAATCAAAATGGAGGGTGCCCATTTTACATGCTGACAGATTTTTAGCCAAAACTAGAAACTGTTTGAACCACATAAACACTTCGGACTTTGCTTTCAATAGATAGATCCATGTATGCCTGGAAAAAACATTAATAAAATTCACGAAGTAAAGGTAATTCCCAAACAGAGTGTTTGCATAGGAGCAGAGACATCACTGTGAACAACCTACAATTTTTGAATACCTAGAATTAAAGCATATTTTGGAAAGCAGGAACGTTGTATTTTGACAAAACTACATCCTTCACAAACATGTTTACAAGGTGCCTCAAGTTTTGGCCGAGAGGGCACCATTTTAGATTTTTGCAAGTGTAGCAAACTAGCATAATCTAGATGGCCAAAGCGTGCATGTCAAATCTTTGCATCTCACATAGTCTGAGAATCTTGAATTGCACATGCTAAATCATTCAAGGATTTTTCATAATCTATGATCTTATATAGCCCACCATAAAATTCTAGAAGTAATAATAACATTTCCATGTAACATATCAAGAATTGTACATCTATCATCAACATATTTCACAATCAAGATGATCTTGGATAATGTTGAAATTGAAAAAAAAATTTCTTGATCCTTGGCACAAGCAAAGCATCTGACAATGTGAAAGAACTACCATCAGCAATAATCACAATGATCTTACCAACTCCCATTACAAGATAAGAGGAGTTGTTAGCACATGTGACAATGTTCCCTATAGGGGCAGGCTCAAGTGAGCTGAAGAAATTGCACTGTGAGGTAATATGTTTGGTTGCCCCACTATCAAAGTACTAAACAACTGATTCTACTACAGCCATACATTGTTCATGAAAAGATGGGCCATAAATGCAAATAATAGTAAACACCCATTCTTCATTCTGTGCAAGATTAGCAAACCCTGTTTTATGTATAAAAGCCTTTATAACAACAATTCTCGTCTCTTTTTTCTTTGCCTCTTTTGCAAGCAGTTTGGGATAACTCCTTATGACATGATCATTTCCTTTATACTTTTTCCAAAAAAAATTCTACTTTTCTATTTTCTTCTTGTCTTTGTCTTTCTTTTTTTATTGTGCAAAATTAGCAAATTTTTGCTTGTTAGTAGATGAGCTTCGTTTACCTTTGCCCTTTTGATTAGCTAAGAAAGCTTGATCTACAACATGCCTAATGGACCTATTCTACCTGGATTGGTCTTCCTGCAACAAAATAGAGACTAACTCCTCAAACCTTAAGGAATTTTGATTGCTTTTCATCATCAATCAAAGAGTAGAAGCAAAACTCTGATATGAATCTAGAAGTCCATTTAGAATAGTTTGCACAAGTGAACTACCAACAAGACTGCATCGTTAAAAATCAACTGCTCCCTCAAATCTTTGATCTTTGTCAAAAAACCTTCCATAGAATCTCTTTTATTCATATGCTCGCTCTCCAACTGTTTTTGGAGGTAAGTAACACAAACCTCATTTCTTGCCTGGTACAAAGTGGTAAAAGAATCTCAAGCATCCTTTGTTGTTTTGCAAGTGTAAATATGAGGGATAATGGCATGTTTGATAGACAAGGCTATCAATGCATGTTCCTGAGCACCTCCACCATCCCAACAAAGTTTCTCTACATTAGGTGCTATAGAAACTGTAGCACGAACAAGAAACTGAAGATCATCATCTTCAATGCCATGTATATCACCTTCAATAATTTTATTTGCAGGTGTAGTAGATCATTTTGCAATACCCTGCATAATATTCCATAGTATTTTTGTGACTAATACATGATGCATCATATATGCTCATAATGTGTAATTGATACCATCCAACTTATCCTCAATAACCAACATACGGAATATATCATTTCTTTCCATCATGGACACTGATTAAAATACCTTGATGCAAAAAAAAAGACTATATCTCAAAAAATTGAACATAACTACCTTGTCAAGCTCTGCGAAACCTATAGCAAACTTTGAGACACTTGTACGGGCGAACTCAAACCTATATATGTTTGGCACAAATAGATGAAATTGCCTACATAGGTGCTACGATGGTGCATTTGGAGGTCAAAACAAGCTTAGATTGAGATTTTGACACCACATAGTGAAGTTGTTTTGAACTCATAATCACCCTCAGTATGCTTACCAAATTTTGTGTAATTCTGAGATTGTGACTAGAGGAGTGTCGACAATGCCTTGGATGAAGCAGTGACCTAGTCTGATACCAATTGTTGGAGTTTGAGGTCTATGGAAGCACGCAAATAGCATAAGGAAGAAGAAGAAGCTTGGAGCACAATACACAATACTCAGTGTATTACCAAGTGAATGTACAAAGATACATAAACCATTAAGGTTTTAGGCATGTATAAAAGCTAGGGGTAAAAACCTTGAGGCTAAAGAGGGAAAAAAAGTGCCCCATGGGGTACTAGTGCATTCGCACACATCACTAACAAAATATGTCAACAACCTATCACTCTCTTTATATCAGCATTGTAGTCGGCTAATGGCACAAAGTATTGCATGTATTGTAGTTCTCATGTTGTGATAACGAGTTGGTGCGGTAGGTGTTGAAAATACTCTGATTGAAGCACCATTTCTTCTAAAATAGCTAGTTTCTGAATATGTATGGTTACACAATCATCATGGGTGCTTCCAATTTCTTCTACTTGTTTGATCCACTATGGCCAAGGTGCCTCATATGTGTCTTGGCCTTTGTCTATGGCAAGTGCTCCAAGCAGTGGTTGGTTTGTAAGTATCATCAAAGGTTTTTTCTATGCATATCTCCACTAGCTCATCAGGGTCAAGTACCTCTTCGAGCAATAGTGACCTCTTGTATTGCAACAAATTGATTTGTAATTCCTTGATTTGTTTCTATAAAGCTATGACCTCTTTTGAATTTACACCAATTGAAATAGCTTCTGCAAACTAGGTGCTTATAGAGGGTTGTTGACCGCATAGTTGATTGATCTCTTCTTGCAACTCATCATATGCGTTCACTAGATTTGCATGTTCATCAAGTATTATGCAAATGTTCTCCATGGGACCGCTTGGAATCTATAGGGACTTATCTACATGCATGGGATACTCTCAATAACAACTTCTAAATTATCCTAGTTTTGTTGTTGTAGTTGCTTATTCTCCTTGAGGGCAGCTATCATATATCTTCATAGGAGAGCCATGTTGCATTGGACTTTGGCATTTCACTCCAGTTGTGCTTGCAGGTGGATTTCTAGCTCTTACACTACTCCCTGATTGGAATCCTTCAGGAATCCTTATGTTGGGATTCAAGCTCAAAATGGGACTGCTACACAATGTGGTATAAGTCTTGTAGGTTTTGGTTGCTTTCTTCTAATTCGGTTACCCTTTCTTGTAATCGAATGATTTCAGTATTGAGGGTTGCATTACATGCCTCCAAATTTAGATATTCTTGTCTTATCAGAGTAGCACATTGAATGATTGGTTAAAATCATTGACTATATGCATAGATATGGTTTGTACAGGTGGGAATGCAAGGGTAGGGGAGATGGGAATGGGAATAGTGGATGACATGCACTTGGCTTGAAGAGATAGCTACTAGTGGGAGATGTTTAGGCTTGAGTAATACACTCTCTTATTGATCAAAAGGTGCATGTGGTGTTGGTAGAGGGGGAATGGGAGGAGGTGGAAGTGTGGGCAGTGGGGGAGTTGTTGTGGGTGGTGAAATGTCCATGGGATTCGATGTGGTTTTACATGAAGGTTCTGTTGGGAAAGATGGATGGATGCTCCAAGAGATTGAGTAGGTACTGCCAAATCCTGCTTTGTACCAGCCCTCTGATGCTTTAGAGATGATAAGTAGACCTCCTTGGCTTTCCAATGACACCATAAAAGGGCCTATGTACTTTGGAAGTGATGTGTGTAATGATTGAATCAAAACAGATAACTTTGAAACTCAAAATCTCAAGAAAACCTTCTATTTATGTCTTGATACCTGCTAGATCTTTTGCTCAGTATGACCAGCACAGTAGGAATTGGAAACATTCCTTTTAGAGGTATCTAATTAGCTTAGCAAGCTAACTATTCCAAGTGGAATGATATAAAAAGATAAACTATGCTAAGAGAAATCAATTTAGCAATTAAAGCTATACCCCCGATTTTTTAGGACTGTAGCAGACATTGACCAGTGATCACTTCGATGCGGATTTCTCTGAAGTGGCTCAATAGAATCTTCTCACATTTTGATAGCATGTAGATAACTTCAAGCTGAATCCAACAAGCTTTAAATCATTGCATTTTGTGAAGAATTGACCGAGATATGCATTTCACAAGTTGACAGGCTTTCAAGGAGTATAACAGAGAACTCAGAAATGACTAATGAGACTGTATGTATTAATGAACACTTGTATACAAATCCATTGGCATGAATGTCATTGCCTAATGGTGTAGATAGGTGTGGGCTATAGTGTAGGCTTCACACACACTCAGAATCAGTAATGAGAAGCTCGGAAGTGATGAGTTCTACCCACGACTTTTCCATGATCATTTTTATAGAGTGTGAGTAAAAATTTGAATTCAAATTCAAATTCTTGGCTCCCTATGATCAAGCTCCTATATCCTAGGAGATATTCCTTCAATCAAATAGCTAACATTTTCCACGAATCCTTTTAGTAGGTGTTTACAAAAGATTCCAAGTCAATTTGACTTTTACAAGAAGATAAAGTGGTAATAAATCACTAGCAATAGTTCCTATGCTTCTCCATATGTATATGGACTTCAATGCATCCATCAAGCCAAATGTGTAGGCTTGTGAATTACACCAACAGATCCCCCTCAAGCCAAACATTTTGGCTTGGTCTTCATCTTCAATTTTCATGTATATCCTGCAATCCAATCATTGCTTTAAATCTGCAAAGTTTGGTTCCATCCAAAGCTTTAGTCAACAAATCTGCTCAGTGCATGTTGGTTGGTACATAGGTTAGTTGAATGTCCTTGCTTAACAACTTTTCTCTCACATAATGATAATGGACCTCTATATGTTTGGTTCTAGCATGATAGATAGGATCAGCTGCAAGGTGAAGAGAACTTGTATCATCTCCAAAGATTATTGGAGACCTAGTATATAAACCCAATTTTGTATACAAAAGCTTAATCCAAATGGCTTCTTGTGTGGAATTAGTCAGTCCTCTATACTCTACCTTTGTAGAAGACAATGCAACAGTAGGTTGCTTCTTTGAAGACCATGAAATTGGTTTATCTCCTACAAAAGAAATGTATCCAGAAGTGTTGTGTACCCTTGAGATATTTCAAGATTCTCTTGGCAGCCTCTAAGTGAGGTATCCTTGGCTTGTGCATAAACTGACTTAGCACACTAACTCCATACGCAATATCTATCCTTGTTAAGGTAGCATAGTTAAAGCTACCCACCATACTTTGATAACCTGTAATGTCATTGACTTCATCATCTTCATGGGCACTTAGTTTTAGGTCTACCTCCATTGGAGTGCTTACTACTTTGGCATCCTGCAAGTGAAACTTCTTCAACATGTCCTGTATGTATTTTTTTTTAGTAATGTATATTCCAGAGTTAGTATAGACTAACACAAGTCCAAGAAAATACTTCAATAGACCAAGATCATTGATCTTGAACTCCTTCATCATCTGGCTCTTGATTTGTCTGATTCCATTGATATCATTACCTGTAAGTGATGTCATCAACATAAACACATAGGAATATTACCTCTGAATTACTTCTCTTGATGAATAGAGAAGTATCTGCCTTGCTCATGACAAAACCTTGATCTTGAAGATATGTAGTTAACCTGTAATTCCATGCCCTAGGTGCCTGTTTCAATCCATATAAAGCCTTTTTTAATTTGCAAACATATGTTACCTTCTTAGGGTCCTCATAGCCAAGAGGTTGTGACATATATACCTCCTCTAAAATCCATCCATTCAAGAAAGCATTCTTGACATCTAATTGGTACATATTCCAATTTTTTGATGCAGCCACACTTACCAACACTCTGATGGTTGGCATCTTGGCCACAGGAGAAAATGTCTCTTCATAATCAATGCCTTGGGTTTGTGCAAAACCCTTGGCTACCAATCTGGCTTTGTACCTATTAATTATGCCATCAGAATTTCTTTTAAGTTTATAGATCCATCTGGATCCTATTACCTTCATGGAGTCCTTCTTTGGTACTAGCTCCCATGTATCACTTTCCTTGAGTGCTTCAATCTCCTCATCCATAGCTTCTTTCCATTCAGTCTTGGTTATGGCTTCTTCATATGATCCTGGTTCTTCAATTGAAAAATCTTTGGCAAGATAGACAGAGTGTTTAGTAACAAGAGATGTATCATACCCATATCTGATAGGTTTTTTGCTTTCTCTTTGTGATCTTCTGATTGATTGAGTTGAAGATTCAGGTATGTCTTCAAGCCTCTTCATCTTCATTTTGCCTTTGGACTTCCATGCCTTGAACTCTTCAAGGTTGATAGTATCTTCATCATCTGAACTTGAGTCTTCATTCTGAGTAGGTTGTTCTTTTGCAAGACTTGGAAACTCCTCTTCCAAATCATAGGGTAGTTTAACCTTCCTGCATTCATTCTCATACCAAGAATCATTTTCATCAAAGAAAACATCTCTACTCACCATGAATCCCTTATTGGACGGATTATAAAATGTGTATCCTTTTTTATTTAGATCATACCCAATAAAGATGCACTTTTCAGCCTTTGGGTCAAACTTACCTCTTATCTGAGAAGCAATGTGTACATATGCTACACATCCAAATATCCTGCAATGGTCTAGTGAGGGTCTCTTACCATGCCATGCTTCATAGGGTGTCATCCCATCAAGGGATTTAGATGGGAACCTGTTTATGACATAAGTGGCAGTTGGAACACTTTCTGCCCATAGATAGTTAGGTAATTTTTTCTCATTCAACATAGACCTAGCTGTCTCAACAATCAGCATGTTTCTTCTCTCAGCTACCCCATTCTGTTCAGGAGTATACCTTGTGGTGATTTCTCTTTTGATGCCTCTGTCCTGCAAGAAGTTTTCAAACTCATTGGAGAAGTACTCACCTCCTCCATCTGACCTTAGCCTCTTCAAATTCTTTCCTGTCTGATTTTCAACAAGTGCAAGATATTCTTTAAAACAATTGAACACCTCATCCTTGTGCTTCATGAAGTACAATACAGTCCATCTGCTATAATCATCAATAAAAGATATATAGTACCTTGATCCTGAGACTGAGGGATCTTTGCTTGGTCCCCATACATCTGTATGGACAAGCTCTTGGTAGTCTTCATGCATGTAGCCTTTCCTTGAGAAGGGTAACCTGTGAGACTTCTCTGTGTTTGATCCTTATAATTGTATAGTGCAATATTCTTTGTGTCTTCTAGCTCAAAAGTGAAAAGTCTACTTGATTTTTCTCCTTTAGCAATCCTCTTGAACCCATGTCTTGGATCCTCCACAAATGCTCCATATTGGTTGAATCTAACCCGCAAACCTTTCTCCTCAATTTGTCCAACACTCATCCAATTTTTGGTAATGGTTGGTTCATAGAGTACCCTACTCAACAAGTTCTGATTTCCATCACAAACTTAACATTTCCAACTTTAACTACTGAGTGCTTGGTGTCATCACCTGTCTATACTTGATGCTTACCTTTTGGTTCCTCAAGATTAGAGAGTAGTGCTACATTGCCAGCCACATGATTTGAGCATCCTGAGTCAATGTAGAATAGGTGATCATCATTTGTACCTGATTTTGAAGTCATATTCATGATCAGAAGAGAGTCATCCTACTCCTCTGTGTAGTTGTTGTATTCCTTTCTGGATTTGAATCCTCCTTGGTAATTTCCATTGTAATTATTGTTGTAATTGTTGTTGTAGTTGTTGTTGTAGCCTTGGTGATGGTTGAATCTACCTCTTGACTATGAGTATCCACCTCTTAAAGTATCCTCTTCCTCTCTGATTCTTGTAATTCCTGAAACACTCATCTGTAGTATGATTTGATAAACCACAAATGTTGCATGGTGAGGAGTTATAGGATCTCCCCCTACCTTGGTTACCTCCTCTACCCCTTCCTCTTGATGATCTTCCTCTCCCTGCATAGTTGGCTTGGGAGGTAGAGCCTTCATCTTCCAATTTCTTGCTCTTGCCTTTATCTTTAGACTTTTTATCTGTATATAGGGCAGAAGATTTATTACATTTGGATGTATTTCCATTCTTGTTGAGCTTTGATTCATGAGTGAACAATTGTCCCATGAGAGTTGTAAGATCTGGAATTTACATGTCCATGTAAAGGTCCATAGCAGTGGTGAAGCTTTCCCATTTGTCATCAGCCTTGATCCCATTGATCACTTGCCTTACAATCTACTCTTCTTCAATCTCTTCTCCTATGCTTGCTAACTAATTTGCTACATCTTTGATCTTGGTCACAAATTCTGAAACAGCTTGCTAAGATTGCTTCCTTAATGTTGTGAATTCAATCCACAACTGATTTTTCCTAGCCCTTGTGTTGGAGGAAAAATAAGATGACAAGGTTTCCCAAGTCTCTTGGGATGTCTTACAATTTCTAATATGTGGCAAAAGAAAATCAGACATGGAGTTGAGTAAATAAGACCTTGCCAACGCATCCTTAGCACACCATGTGTTGAGCTTTTCATGTTCTTCCTTTGTTGGTAATCCCCTTGTTTTGAATGAGGGCAATTCCTCATCTCTTGAGATGTATCCATAGAGAGTCCTTCCTTGTAAGTAGGTCTTCATCCTTAGAGACCATGCCTGATAGTTGTTCCTGTCCAATTTATCATAAATGAAGGAAAACCATCTCCCATTTTACCTTAGTTTGCTCTGATACCACTGTTGGGAAAGATGGATGGATGCTCCAAGAGATTGAGTAGATATTGCCAAATCCTGCTTTGTACCAGCTCTCTAATACTTTAGAGATGATAAGTAGACCTCCTTAGTTTTCCAATGACACCATAAAATGGCCTATGTACTTTGGAAGTGATGTGTGTAATGATTGAATCAAAACAGATAACTTTGAAACTCAAAATCTCAAGAAAACCTTCTATTTATGTCTTGACACCTACTGGATCTTTTGCTCAGTATGACCAGCACAGTAGGAATTGGAAACATTCCTTTTAGAGGTATCTAATTAGCTTAGCAAGCTAACTATTCCAAGTGGAATGATATAAAAAAATAAACTATGCTAAGAGAAATCAATTTAGCAATTAAAGCTATACCCCCGATTTTTTAGGACTGTAGCAGACATTGACCAGTGATCACTTCGACGTGGATTTCTCTGAAATGGCTAAATAGAATCTTCTCAAATTTTTATAGCATGTAGATAACTTCAAGTTGAATCCAACAAGCTTTAGATCATTGAATTTGGTAAGAATTGACCGAGATATGCACTTCACAAGTTGACAGACTTTCAAGGAGTATAACAGAGAACTCAGAAATGACTAATGAGATTGTATGTATTAATGAACACTTGTATACAAATCCATTGGCATGAATGTCATTGCCTAATGGTGTATATAGGTGTGGGATATAGTGTAGGCCTCACACACACTCAGAATCAGTAATGAGAAGCTCGAAAATGATGAGTTCTACACGCGACTTTTCCATAACCATTTTTATAGAGTGTGAGTAAAAATTTGAATTCAAATTCAAACTCTTGGCTCCCTATGATCAAGCTCCTATATCCTAGGAGATATTCCTTCAATCAAACAGCTTACTTTTTCCATGAATCCTTTTAGTACGTGTTTACAAAAGATTCCAAGTCAATTTGACTTTTACAAGAAGATAAAGTGGTAATAAATCACTAGCAATAGTTCCTATGCTTCTCCATATGTATATGGACTTCAATGCATCCATCAAGCCAAATGTGTAGGCTTGTGAATTACACCAACAGGTTCTACCATAAATAGAGGCATGGAAGGTGTGGTGCTCATGGTGTTAATGAAAATTTAAGAAGACACAAATGAATAGGGACCTTGGGAAATGTTATTTTGCCACAAAGTAGATGGAGGAGGTGGTTGGAACATGGTCTCAGAGAGGCCCAATGTGATATTGTGGTTGATGGTGGTTCAGGTTAAAACATGGAATAAATTATGGATGAATAGGTTGTCGGGGGAAAAGTGGATTGGGTGGGTTGTTATGTTAGGATGCCTAAGAATGTGGTAGTTAACAATGTGGCAATTGGGGTTGGATGTCCCATGACAAGGTGTCAGAGTCGATGACCAAGGACGGGTCCGTTTGTGAATGAGGAGGTAGTGTACAATGGATTGGTAACTGAGGAGCATAATTCAAAATGGGATACGGGGGCACCGAAGCTAAAAGAGGATGTTTTGGTTGTTACTTTAGTTGTACTTACAATGCCTTCAGTGTGAGGGGGTGAATGGGATGGGGCTTTGAAGATTGGTTCCTCCAATTGGGTTACTGATGCAATTGTGGTTGTGGTTTGGATTTCTTGAGCTTTGGGTGGGGATGGAGGGTGAGGAGGTGATGTTTGTACAAAGGTCTCACTGGTGAGGTCAATGGTGGCTGTCGATGTTGCCTCCTGAGGGATTTGTATATTTTTTTCCTTGTTTTGGCCCAATGTTGATGCGTTTCTCTACAACATAGTGTTGATGGCTTTGACAATTCCAGAAGTCTCTGATAAAATTTGGAGGGACTCAATAAACTATGGATAAACTCCTTCCAATACCTATTTCATTAGTAATTGGTTGTTATGCAATGAGAGTCTACCTCTCGCTTGTATACTCTTCATGGTGTCATGTAATCTATAGAGTTGTACCTTATATGTAGGGGCTCCTTCATCTTACTCTTCTTCTCTTGTCCTTCTTCTTCTTGTTGTTCTTGGTTTTGCTATTCTTCCTATTGGTGTTGTGGATGTTCACCTTCTTCTTCATCTTTTGAATCGAGGTCTACCTCTTTGAGAAGTTGTTCAAAATCTACATTGCCTAAGTCCTCGAGGCCAATGGGCCCTGGCAACTCAAAATCCATGTAGTACAATCTATTGAGTTGTGGATTCTCCATCTGTGCTTCTTTTGGGGATTTAGATCGTAAATGGTTTTAGAAGGTGTTCCCTACTGGTGAGATGTCTAGATTCAATGTGACTCCTCTAGGTTGGACACATGGATGAATCCCTGCATCTTCTTAAATGGGGATGGGGAGTCTTTTCTGATCTTAAATTGTTGGAATTTGTTCCAAGATAAGCTGCCTTGAATGGAAATGTCATAGACTAAACATCTGTATATGATACGAGTGAGAGTGTAGCTTCCATTCAATATTGCTTTACAAGGCCATCTCTGATTAGCTGCATGAATTTTTTCAATGATCATGATTGAGAGATTGATGGTCATGTTGTTATTCTCCACTAGGTATAGACTAAACCAAACCCTCTTGTGTAATTATGTAAGTCAATCTTGCCTTGGAAATGCAAATTGCTTCATACAGAACTACATTGTTTAGGGTCATGGCCATCATGTCCTTGAGCTTGGTGAGGTTCCTATTCTTCATGTCTTCTGGAACTAATGTCTCCTTCTCTAGAGGAACATGCATGACCTACAAGTCAAAGGCCTCTCTAACTAAGTTGAGAGAAAACATGAACTTCTTTATTGAGGAGGGGATGACAAAGGTACTAGGCATATTTTTAACATTTCTAGATTGCAAGGTATTGATAAGCGAATAGCAATGCATGAATTCAGGTTTGCAAATTCATGCACTAAAATATTCTACCAATCCTGCCTTTTGTTAGGTGGGTTGGATTTATGTAGTATTCTGCAACGTTTTGAACTCTCATGTGAAAAATTGATACTCCCCCCATACATAATAAAATTGACACTCAACTTCCAAAATGTAGGCAGTGTCACCTAGGGGTCATTCCATCTCGTTGAACCAATGGGAATGTGAACTAACTTTAGTCATGTGTCCCACAGGAGGGTCCCAAATGGGAATAGTATGCAAACACAATAATGTCTCCAGTCTCTTCTTTGGTCATTTGGAAATAGGCAGTGTTAATGTCTACGAGATGGGAGCTAGTGCGTGCATGGGAACTAGTGCCTACTTTAGCCATGGACTACAAACTATCAGATGTTATGTAGATCTGCTAGAAGAATAAGAATCATATTAGCATTGTATCTAAAATTTGATGATGTCTTGTTGCATTTACAATACCAACATGATGCCCTTGACCCTTATGTGTGTGTTGTTAATGAGTTAGTGAGTAAGGCATGAGGTTGGTATGGGTGAGAGTTAGTGTAGTTATTATGCAACCTAGATGCATACTTGGGAAATGCAATGTGCACCACATACCTCTAGTAGTATACAAAGATGTTACCCAATGGGATTGGGTGGCTTTTTACATGAATTGACTCTCAAGACTTCCCTTATGGTATTACAAATTTTGCAATTGAGTACACATAAGGGTTTCATTGATGGCTTCAACCAGTCATGGGAATTTTTAGGTACCCATTTCCAAGTTATTGTAGGTATGATTTTGTCTGAAGGTGTCTTTATAACAACTTTTAGTGTGGGTTTCCAGGGGGATGGGATGGATGAACACTTACTAATTTTTAAGAGCTCATGTGTAGTTATTTGAGCTCGTGAGAGAGTCTTAGACACCCAAGTTTTGCTAAGATTTAGGTCAGCCTTCATTGACCAGTTTGGCACCTAAATAGAGATTACTCTCTACAATTGAAATCTTTGATGTGCTACAACTAGTTTTTTTGGCTTCTGCATCACTTATTTTTGTGGATTCTACATTTGATTCTTCTCAACAATGTGTCTAAACACTTTGATATTTTCTTTTCTGTTCTTGGTTTGACTATGTAGTGTTTGTTTTTTCAAATTTTTGTTTATTAGATTTTTCTAGGGTTTCCACTTGTTTCACTTTCTTTTCCAATTTATCTCTTTGTCTGGCTCTTTTTTCTCTCCAAGATGTATTTTTCTTTTTCTCTAATGAGTGTGGTTTCAATAGTATTCCTTACTCCTTAGCCTGAGATCTAGTTATTGTCTGTATAGATATCATCTCATTCTCACCAAGGTCTCCTTGCTCCATTATCTCCATAGATTTCAAAGGTATATGAATTGTTGTATTTTGTTTTTGGGGATTTCTAGTGCAATCCTTGATTAAATGTTCTCTACCACAATTTGTACAAAAAGCTCCTTTCACTCTTAGTGTTGGTGGTTGTGCAATCTCTTACAAAATGTTCTCCTCCACACCTATAGCAAGTAATCTTTTGATTGGTTTTGAATTGAGGTCTTTGACTTGACATATAATTGTTCATGATATACGTAAATGTTGTTGCATCCAACTCAAACCTTCCGTTTCCCAAATCTAGGGCTTGTAAATCTGGCTCTCTATGATCATTGTTTTCCCATCCAACTAAATCTTGATATTCCTCTAGAGAATGAAACACATTCATGTAGTTTTGTCTGGTTGTTAGATTTTCATTTTCCTCTATTGGAATATGTTTGATAGGGACTACATTTGTGGGTATGAGAGGTTGTTTCCCTAGCACCGGCCTTGGTTGTTCCACAAACCCCTATTCTCTTTGCTCATTGTATTGGCTTGAGTAGTCTTTTTTATTACTAACAGGTTGTTTGTTGTAAAAACACTCTTCCCTTGTATGATTGGTCCATTTCCTTTCCAGGGTATAGTATTTCAGTGTTTTCCTGTCTTGCAGGTGTTGAGGTCTCTGATAATGACATTGATGCATCAAATGGTTTTCCCCACAGTTATATCATTTCTTTATTGGTGTTAGTTTGCTATTTATTAGGTTTGCCTTAGTAGTAGCTTCTAGGGCCTTTGCTATAGCTTTGGCTAATTTCTTTGTAGTTGGTATCCTATCTTCATGGGTTCTTGGTCGGTCAAATGCCATTAGATCTTTCCCTCTGTTATCTTCCAAGTCTATAGCCTCTTTGACACAGGAATCTAAATCAAGACACCTTCTATAATAAACCAAAGTTCTTAACTGAGCATTTTTTAGACCTTCTATGAATAGGGACACTTGCCTTGCCATTGAGGGAACCTCATCCTTTGGACATCTATCTATATACTTCTCAAATCTCCTTGTAGCTTATCTCACAGTTTCCTCTTTTTGTTGTTTAAAACTATGAATCAAAGTTGTTGTACTATGTTTTATCCCAGTTTTTGAAAATTCCCCTACGAAGGCTTCTAAGAAGGATTCTATGTTTTGATACATTTCCTTCCTCAAAGGTATGAACCAAGACAAAGCAAGTCCAATCGGAGTTAGTCCAAATGCTTCAAATTGTAATTTATAATCCTCCACTTCTTCAGCCCTAATTAGTTTTCTAAACTCAGCAACATGTGCATGAGGGTCTGAATACCCTTCATACTGATTCTTCATACACTTTATATGGCCTCAACATTCTCCCTTGAGTCTTCCAAATTGGTCTCCTTCTCAAATTGTAATCAGGCATGTCTTCACCTTCTCTTTCAAAGGGATTTGGGGAATTAGATGGTCTCCTTTCTTTTTGTGGTTCAACTAAAGTGTGAATTCTACTTGGTCTAGGCATGTCAGATTGTCCCAAATCTTTATCCCAAGGTCTTTTGTCTACACATTGACCAAGATCATTGGAATTTACTAGATCATGAGTGAACACATGTACACATCCTTGTCTATCCTCATATCTACCATCTCTGAATTGTGCCACTCACATTAAATTTAGAGGAATTTCTAAGTTCCTCAACCTAATGAGATTCTTATGCATTCCAAATTGATACACATAGGTACCAAACCTATTTTTGTACATGCATTTAAGGATATTCCTATAATCTTCTATGTATGGGTGTTCCTATTCTAAATTCAAATTTTCCATACTTGGTGATTGATTTGTGAACTCCTTCTCATGATTAGCTAGGTATTGTTGTTTCTCAACCTCACTATGAGTTTTGGAATGTATGATGGTAGTTCCAGATCTCAGTATCATTCACTTCTTCTATTTGGAAACCCTAATTTGTCTGTTTGGAAAACCCTTTATATGTCAATGAATTGGTGATTTGATCTTGAGAAGCTAACTCTTCCTATTTTTTGCTCAGATATCTCTTTCTCTCTTCTATGATTTGTCCTAGTTGTAATTTCCTTGATTTCCCCTTAGTTTTGTACTCAGAATTGTAATTTTCTAAAAAAATGTGATTTTGGGTGTTTTTTGTGTATTCCTTACCAAGTTTGAGTGGAGGAATTGAAATTGTATGTCCTTTAACTATGCTTCAATTTTGAGTTTTGTTCCACTGTGTCAAAAGAAAACTTAACCCCTTCGTTTTTGGGCAAATTCTAAACAACATCGCATTTTTCTAGAAAAACACGATTCTGATATTTTTTGTGATTTTTTTTTTTGGAAGAAAGTTAATTGATTAAACCTTGCTTGCTCCAAATCATGTTTCTTTTAGACCAAAAAAATGCGATTTTGAGAGACCACGATTTTCAGTTTGGAAATCACGATTCTCAAACAAAATCGTGTTTTTGGCCTACACAAAAACCCGATTTTGTATTTTTATCTTCTACAAGTTTCATGATTGTGTATGACAATTGTGTTTCCAGGGAAAGGAAATATGATTTTCAAAAATCACGATTTTCTATGAAAATCATGATTGTCAAACACAATCATATATATTTTTTTAAAGTTTCAAAAATACAATTTTGTGAAATTATGATGTTGAAAATCACCATTTTCACAAAGAATCGAGTTTTTGATGGAATTACATGATTTTGAGACAAAATCATAAAATTTTGAACTCAAAATTATGATATTTTTTGAAAATCATGTTTTCTATAATTCTGAGTCAAGATCGTGAAATTTTGAACTCAACATCATGTTTTCTAATGAAAATAATAATTTTTCATGATTTTATGGAATTTCATGATTTTGTGTGAAAATTACAAATTTTTCACACAAAATCGCATTTTTTCTCACAATCATGGTTTTTCACGATTTTGTAGAATATTACGATTTTCAGCTGAAAATCGTGATTTCTCACACAATCGAGTTTTTACTCACAATCGTGATTTTTCACGATTTTGTGAGTATTAAAGATTTTGAGCTCAAAATCATGAAATTTTGAAAGCTCAAAATTGCGATTTTCAATCACAATCATGATTGCTCACAATCGTGTAAAACATGATTTTCTCAAGAAAATCATTTATTGAAAATCGTGTTTTTCTTTGCACAGAATTGCGATTCTGTGCAAGTTTAACCAGAAAAATTTCTTTGATTTTTTCTTGATTTTTCAATTACTACAAGAGTGCCTAATCAAAAAAATAACATGCAGTAAAACATTTTTCTAAAATTTATCACAAAGCCTACTTAAAAAAAAATTCTAAAGATCGTGATTCTACAAGAAATCATGATTTTTAGTTTTTTCTTATAGATTTTTTTTTATTTTAATTTGCAAAAAATATTTTTAGAGACTCTTACCTTGAGACTTGGGTTTCCACAATCCAACTTGCTGGTAGGATGCAAAAAATCATGTTTCTATAGCGCTCAATCTTTCTCTCACTCACTCCCACTCACAAATGACTTTTTTGTTCTCAAAACTTGCTTTTATAGCCTCCAAAAAATCGCGATTATGTGCTAAATTGGACCATTTCACATTAATTTTCAAATATTTTCTCTCAATTCTTATTTCAATGATCACAATTTTGCTTCCCAAGCAATTCAACACTTTGCCTATGTTCTTGCCTCAATAGTAAATCGCGCTTCTGTGTATGAGCTCCAAATTTTGCAAAAGAAATCCATATTCAACCTCACCCTTTCCTCTTGAATTCACTATAACTCCTTGGTTGATATACTTATGCAATCAAATTTGTAAAAATTAAAAAGAGTTTACCAAATCCAGAAAATTGTGATTCTTTGCTCAAAATTGTGACTTTGGGTTTTGTCAGGCCACCGGAATATTCTTCAGTAGATTAATTGTAATTAGGAAAAAGTCGTGCACTGAAAGGGTGTCACGCAAAATGTTGTAACGATTTGCTGATTAATAGAGTAGTGTGTGGAAGAGACTACAAGCGCGTCACCAGACTGTTCTCTCTAGGCGATCGACTGGAGTTGATTCCATCACAAGTTATTCATCTGTGGTGTCATCTGTATTGGTAAAGATTTAGTATTAAAATGAATAAGGTACTGCATTAACATCTTAGTGTGTCGTGAGTGAAGCGTGAATATAACAGTAATACTAAATGAATGGTAGAAGTTTTACGTATGTGGTGACGGTGATCGTTAAGAATTTGTTATGCGCTGGAAGTAGTAGTTGAATATGTTGTAATTGTTAGAAGTTAATAAGTGACTGGGGAAAATACATAAAAGGCCTCTGTATTACAGACCCTTGACCATCCCAAGAACCCACATATAGATCAATTAACAATTAGATTAATCATAAAGATTAACACTGGTGCTGGCCATGGGGCATGGAGTAGCCAGTCAGCGCATAGACTAGGATTTGAGAAAGAATCCAATGATATATGCATGTAACACATTCCGGAGAATCATACCGGACGAACAAAAGGGATGAGCATCCTTGGAAAGTTCCTAGCGCATTGGGAACACCTCCGGGTAGTAGTGGTGATGAACAATCATCGGAAGGAAAGCAAGAAATCTGGGCTAGTAGGGTACCCCCTCGGCATTTCCTTGTGCAAGGATTACAGGCTATACCAGAAGTGCAACCAATCCCATCCACGGAAAGTAAGATTGGTGAAGTAAGCACTAGTTCCAATGACAGTGTGGGAATTTTTGGTAGCAGTTTGTGGAACTTCGGTGGTACTTCGGATAATTCTAGGGTCGGTTTGCAGAATTTCGATGATAGCTCTACTTTGGGTTCTGATTTTGAGGAAACTAGTGTATTGTTGGATGAAAGTTTTGGTGAAAAGCTCACCTCAGAAGTCCACTACGATGAATGGCAGTTGGGTGTAGGCATGTGGGATCGACTTAACAATATTCGATTACCAAAGAATGTGCAAGAAAATGGGACAACACAACAGCAATTAGGTTTAACTGGTTCAAATCATTCAACATTAATATTTCCTCTTGATTTAAACAATATGAGTGGTTCGCAACAGGAACAGCACCAACAACAACAGCAACAACAACAACATCAGCAACAACAACAATAGGTCATATTACCACAATCGGTACCCGCTGGAGTTACATATACAAAATTTGGAGGATTCCCCGGTGATGATCCGAATGCACATGTGAGAATTTTTGAAATCAATTATGCTGTACTCAACTATCCAGCGGATCCGGTATATAAGGCTATAGTGTTCCAATCTACGATGGTTAATGAGGCTGCCCGGTGGTTAACTGAATATGACATTAATCATTTCGGTCAATAGGACGATGTTAAGGATGCCTTCTTACAATGATTTTGGTTGAAGAAAAATGCGGCTAAGATCTTTGACTATCTGCAAAACAATAGACAAAAACCACACCAGAATGTGCATGAGTATGCAACTTTATTTCCTACTCATCTACGACAACTGCCACCCGCACATGCTAACCTACCGGATGATGTGATCACCCAGTGGTTTATTAATGGATTAAACCCTCAACTCAAATAAGTAATGATTATATGATGTGTGGGTGGTATGACTTTGGATGCGGTAATAGCCATGGCATTACAGTTGGAACATAAAGTGGGTGGGTTCACTGAAGATTTGGACTGGTTAAAGGCAACCAAGGGTACGAGCGAGGATCCATTGAAACAAGTGTATTGCACAAAATGTAAGAACCCGGGACACATTGCTTCTGCTTGTGCACTAAATCAAATGTACTATGCTATTTGTAATATGGTGAGTCACTCCATCGAAACGTGTCGAGATAATGCTAAAGCACAAACCACGCCTACCGTAAATGCTATTATATAGGAGGAGGGACAACAGGCTACCCATTATATACCACCGCATTTGAGGAATACTTCCTACCAAAGTTACAAAACCTACAGGGGATCGCGAGCAAACAACTTTGGCCAGACTCGGTAGCACTCCGATCAATCGGGTGAAGGCATATCAATTCCACCACCAAGATGCCATTTCTGTGGTGAGATTGGACATATCCGCAGATATTGCAAAGAGGCATCCGAGTATGATAAACGAAGAAAAGAACGATAGCATCCAATGGCAAACATGGTATATATTTTAGCAATAGATACTCAAGCCATAGTGATTCAAACACGGTCCGGCAAGAAATTACAACCAACTGCTAAGATTTTTGAGCCTGGCATTCGAGAACAACAGAGAGTTTTTACCAAAGCCAGTACAGTCAAGAAACAATTGTTTTTCCCGATCCAGTACATGTGGTCCAGCGGACAGTACTGAATCTACCACAGGAAGAATCGAGTCCGGTGAAAGTGTCGCCGGAGAGTCCACCGAATTCGGTAATGGGTACGTGAAATTTTGACTTTATGTGGAATATTCTATCACAGTTATCTATTATAATATCATTGGGGCAATTGTTAGCCTTGGTTCCGAGTGTACAACAACAATTTCAGCAACAAATTAGTCCAAGATCTTCGTGTACACCTGCTATGGCAACTATCAGCGTAGAAATTGATTCTACGATGGATCATGCTATTCCTTTAATTATGTTTACTCAAGTATTAATTGATGGAGGCTCCGGTGTGAATATTGCGATAGCCACCCTTTGTAAACGGTTAGGATGGACTTAGATTGAACCTATTCAATTTTTTGTGAGAATGGCGGATCAGTCTAGGATCCATCCAGTGGGTTTGGTACGTGATATACCCATTACTCTTTAGGGAGCAGTGTTCAAAATGACTTTTGTGATCCTGGAATTGCCTGACTCAATTCTGGATTATAACTTGCTGTTCAGGAGGCCCTGGCTGAAACAAGTCAAAGTGTTGCAGGACTGGTCTGCACACCAACTTATTTTCAAAATTAATCATCGAAAATATGTAGTACCATTGGAAGAAATGAATCATTGCGACCTTCATGCTCGACCCTATGTAGCCGAACGTGTGCATATGTTGGATGGACTTTCAGATGATGAAGAAGAAGCTTTTCTCAATGCTAACCAGGATTTGCTCGCCATGGGTATAGTCGACTTACAAGCGGTTGTAGATAATTGGAATCTAGTCGTTTGTTTGGTATTTCCGATTACAGAAGAAGGGGACCCAGTTATGGATCAAGCTTTGAATGCCTACAATTTCCACCACTTATTCCAGTCACGTGAGGATATATCCATGCCATGACAGTTTTATGTACCGGAAGATCAGTTCATCACTTGCAATCTAGGCAATGATAATACACCGAGACTGATCAAGCTTAAGGCTAGGTTACCGAAAACTTTTCAAAATGAGCTACTATAGTTGTTGACAGAGTTTCAAGATGTATTTGCATGGGACTATTGATATATGAAAGGATTGGACCCTCGCATCTATCAACACCGTGTGATGCTAAAGCCGGATGCGCGTCTAGTCAAACAACACAGTTATCGCATGAACCCCAATTATGCTGCTCAAGTGAAAGCTGAATTGGATCGTTTGCTGAAAGTAGGTTTTATCGTCCCCATCGAGCATGTAGAATGGATTTCACCTATTGCCATTGTCCCAAAGAAAAATAAGCAATTGCCAATCTGTGTGGATTACCGAAAACTCAATGCGGCGACCGTGCTTGATCCCTTCCCACTTCCCTTTTTGGATACAATGCTCGATGATGTTACCAGAAGAGAAATGTATTGTTTTTTGGATGGTTACAGTGGCTATAATCAGGTGCGCATGGCTGAAATGGACATACCAAAAACTATGTTTATTACAAATTGGGGCGTATATGCATGTACGGTGATGTGGTTTTGTCTTCACAATGCTTCTAGTACCTTCCAACGTTGTATGCAGGAAATTTTTTCCCCCTACCTAACCACCTTATGCAGGTGTATCTAGATGATTTTTCGTTATCTGGTGACGCATCGGCACACCTCTATCACTTACGGTGTTGCTTCTCTAAGTGTCAAGAGTTTCGTTTGTGCTTAAATCCCAACAAGTCGGTCTTTTCGATGTCCTGTGGCAAGTTGCTTGGTCACATTATTTCACAGCAAGGCATTCAAGTGGACCCACATAAAGTGCAGGTAGTGTTGAAGGCTCCTACCCCTATGACCCCAAAAGAAGTTATGTGATTCCTTAGGCAAATATACTAGCATGGGCGGCATCTTCGGTGGCTCGCACATTTAGCTATACCCCTGAATCAGTTGATTACTAGCAATCCCCAGCATTTTGTATGGATTGAGGAGTGCCAAATTACCTCTGATCGACCGAAAATACTTCTAACCCAGGGCCCTATCCTGCAAGCACCAAGCTGGAAGCTTTCGTTCCATGTCTTTGTGGATGCATCGGACCATGCAATCGGTAGTATGATCGTGCAACAATAGAATAAGTGGTTCCACCCTGTTTAGTATGCTAGTCGATGATTAGTTGTTGTTGAATGAAATTATTCTGTCATCAAGCATGAATGCCTGGGTTTGGTTTATTCGGTGAAGAAATTCTAGCATTAGTTACTGGGACGACCATTTACCTTTCATGTGGACCATGCAGATTTGGTTTATCTTGTCCGCGAGCAACATTTGGGTGGCCAATTAGCGAGATGGGTGCTATTGCTGCAAGAGTTTGATTATGAGGTTGTGCATTGTCTAGGGTCAGCACATGCACTAGCTGATTTCTTATCTCGGCTTGATTCTGATGAACTTCCCGGTGGAATTGATGACACTACCCCTGCTATCTACGTGACTGATTCAGTCCAGGATTATTGTCAAGAGCTCCCAGTGGCACCTTCATATTATGATACTCTTATGATCTTTCTGACGAGTGGTAGCTCCCCGACTAATACTTCTACTTCTGCTCTCCGTAAATTGGCGATGTATAGTCAACGGTTTCGGATTATTGTAGGACAGTTGTACTACATGGACTCATCTGTTGCACTCTACGTTGTCTACTCCCATGACGTTCCTTCGGTTTTGACATGGCCCATTCTACTCCTTCCGATGGTCATTTTTTGGTCGATCTTACTTACCGGAAAATTCTACACAGTGGCTTATGGTGGCCCACTATGTAGCATGATATTGCTGCTTATATCCAAAAGTGTGATACTTGCCAATGATTGGGATAGCCTTTACAATGGCATCATTTTCCACTGCAGCATGTCTCTCCCCTTGAACCTTTTCAAAAGTGGGGCTTGGATTTCATTGGTCCCATTACACCTCCTACTATGATTACTAATCATCGATATATACTTACTTGTACGGATTATGCTACTCAGTGGGCTGAAGCTTGGGCTTTACAGTTCACAATTGCATCAGTGGTGGTCAAATGTTTGATGACTAATGTTTTCCCTCGATTCGGTCTTCCCTTAGAGATTGTTTCAGATCAGCACACACATTTAGTTAATTCCTTAATGCAAGCACTTACCCGAACCCTGAAGATTGTTCATAAATTTAGCTCCCCGTATTATCCTCGCACCAATGGTCTTGCTGAAAGTACCAATAAAACCCTTCTTAACATGCTCAAGAAACTAGTTCTGGAATATCCGGAGCATTGGGATCAATTCCTTCCTTCGGTCCTATGGACTTACCGTACTATTTACAAAGTGGCTACAGGGAATACAGCTTTCAAATTGGCATATGGGCTGGAGGCCATTGCACCCATGGAGTTGGTGGTACCTAGCCTACGGGTGGCACTCGACCATAAGCTATTATCAGAAGACTCCTTTCCTTTCTGGTTGGATGTGTTGCGATCCTTGGACGAAAAACACCTGGAAAGTTTTGTGATGCTGCAAGAAGTGCAACTGCGACAAGCTAAGACACATGATCAATTTTTCTGCACTCCCGTTTTTACCAAAGGACAATTAATTTTGTTCTATAATGCTAAGTCTAATCCTTCAGCAGGCAAGTTCAAACTTTGGTGGTTTGTTCCTTACCATATTGAAGATCAGGTTGGACCCGCTAAGTTCTCATTATCCACTTTAACTGGTACTCTTCTACCTAAATCTATAAATGGATCGAAACTTCATCCATATTATGCAACACCTTCTTCATCTTGATTATTTATTGGTATTTTTCTTCTCCGCCCAGGTTATGTCACTGTTGTTGTCTGACTTCTCTTCCCATTACGCACATTCGAGTTGACCAACTCACCGTAAAATTCTCGTTTTATTACCTAACCATGATTAACCACCGCACTATGTGTCTAGGATTTTGTTAATGTGTGCATGTCGTCATTATGCATGCCTATTCTCAACAACTGATGATGATTGTGTTTTCTACCCGCGTTTCCATTCGGTGTTTTTACTTAATCATGATCTTCTCCCTCTTTCCCGCTATTGTGTTTTTGCGTTCTATGTGTTCTATGTTGTCTCCTGCACATGTGTTCTATTGCTCACCATGGGAGCCTTAGCAAATATCGCTACCTTCGTGCTAGCCTCGCTCTTGAATTGAGCGAGTTTCTGCGCACACGTGGGCTTTTAGCATTTGCCGAATTGCAGATCATTTCTGCCATAGCTGATACTCCCGCTACAGAAACTTGTTGGCCGCTCACGTGTCTTAACCCCTCCCCATTGTCATCACTCTAAACACCGTCGCTGAGGGATTCCATCTCCCTCACGAGGGTAGCGTAGACCTGCCCCTCCTGCCTATGACGACCATGAAGCATCTTTTCTTGCATCAATCCTCCAATGAATTCGCTATTCTCTGTTGCCGTAAACTAGAGTGCTCAGCCCTGGAGTTCTTGGTGGCTGCACTCAACCTCCAAAAATGCACTTACGGTATTTCTTGACCATTTTACGCCATGATCGATGCCGCTGCACGAGAAGCGGTTAATTGGGACCTGTTCTTCTTCCGGCGAATTCACCGAGAATGTCAGGCAGTTTCCAGGCAGATTGCGAAGGGTGACATCCCTCGCACAAGTTTACCTCACCTGCTGACTCATCCACAAGAGCAGCCTCATCCACAAGATGCTCTTCTCTTTCACGAAGAATTTGTGCAGGTGATGGAGGTTGAAGACAATGACAACCTCCTGCAGTTTTTCTGGGAGAAGCGTCGCAAATTGAACCCCTCCCAAAGTCAAGTTCATCCTTCTTCAACCGTCCAATTGCAGGATACTACCTCCTCCGCACCGATCCTCTCTGCTCCACCATCTCCTAATGATCATGCCACTCCAGATACTGTAATGGAAGACGTTCATCCCAGTGATACGATTGTTCAGCCACAGCCTCATTCCCAGGAGCAAGCGCCCGACACCGTCACGGAGGTTGTGCAACTCACGAAGAAAGCGCAAACCGAGGAAGTAATGGTGCAATTGGATGAACAGCCTATTACGGTAACAACCCTTGTCCTACAGCCTTCACCCAAAAATCCACCTCCTCCTCTATCTCGGTCCCAAGTGCCTTTGCCGCCTAGCCCTCCTCCTTCCCCGCGACATTCGGTAGCCCTTTGCCATTCCCAACCCATCCCTTCCTCTCCCAAGTACTATCCCCCTTCTTCTTCCACAACCGTTTCGGCTAATCCCTCTCAACCTCTATCCACCATCGTCCCTAACTCCTTGGCTCAACTAGCCCAAATTGGGAATTACCTTATCCCCCTCTCCCAGCATCTCACACACCACTTACAAGTTAACCATCAGTCCCTATGTACGGAGTATCAATCCAAGGTTGATCTACTCGAGGTGGACATCGCACCCCTCAAAGAAGAAGTTTTAGCAGTGAAAGCAGATGCAAACTTATTGCAGCAACAACCCCAAACTCTACAAGGACAGTTGACTGAGAAGGATGCCATCATTGAAGCTCGCAATGATGAGATCAGAAAACTTACTCAAATAGTGACTCATAAGGAGGGCGCTTTGAAGGCTTTGGCTAATCTGTTAGAGACAACATGGAATCAATTCATTACAGTCGAGCAGAATTGTCAAGCGATGGCCGCCAAAGCCTTAGAAGCAGAAGCAGAATTAAAGATAGTCACTGAAGAACTCTTCCAGAAAAGTCGATCACTGGAAGAGGAAATAGGTCAGACCATTAAACTTAAGAAGGAGGTCGAAGCTATCCAAAAGGAAAGACAAGACTTCTTTAAAACAATGCAGTTTCAGTCACAAGAGCTCGAACGACGAGAGAAACAACTCGGTATCCAATAGGAGCGCTTATCTCGCATCGATGCAGAGATTGCAGAAATGAAAGTATGCCATGATGTTGTGCTAGCAAATGAATTCTACATCCAAGAAGCCTTTTTGTAGAGTCAAGCTGACGTATACTCTCTCAAGTGATCGCTTCTAGCTCTGTGCGGACCGGTGCACACCTGGTCGAACCTCAAATTTTGCAAGAGATGATAGAATCCCTCAAACAGAAAATCTCCCATACCTTTAAATTAGCTAGAACCATGTATATACAAGGAATCATTGATGATTCTTAACTCTTGTAATTTACCCTGCTAGGTCCGAGTCCATCGTGCATGCCAATGTCAGGCCACCGGAATATTATTCAGTAGATTAATTGTAATTAGGAAAAAGTCGTGCAAAATGTTGTAATGATTTCCTGATTAATAACCACTGTGTGGAAGAGACTATAGGCGCGTCGTCGGACTGTTCTGTCTGGGCGATCGACTGGAGTTGGTTTTGTCACAAGTTATTCATCTGTGGTGTCCTTTGTATTGATAAAGATTCAGTATTGAAATGAATAAGGTACATTAACATCTTATTGTGTCGTCAGTGAAGCACGATTATAACAGTAATACTAAATGAATGGTAGAAGTTTTACGTATGTGGTGACGGTAATCATTAAGAATTTGTTATGTGCTAGAAGTAGGAGTTGAATCTGTTGTAATTGTCAGAAGTTAATAAGTGACTGGGGAAAATACATAAAGGGCCTCTGTATTACAGACCCCTGACCATCCCAACAACCCACGTATAGATCAATTAATAATTAGATTAATCATAAAGATTAACAGTTCTTTCACAAAATCGTGTTTCTTTTCACTTTGCATCCAATCACCTCTTTCCTCCTCACCATATACCTACAAACATCAAAGGATTCATTAAAATTCAGATTTTATTATAGAAAAATTGAAGAAAACACTTTGTTGTTTTTTATGGAATTTTTCACATTTTTATGAATTTTCCTTGAATTTTTCTTATCAAAACAATTTCTCACAATCAATATCTCTAACCTTCCATCAATTCCATTATAAAAAGAAATTTTTTTTTATTTTCTAAAAGATTTTTCTCTATTTTTTGGTATTTTTGTCCTAAATAAAGAGAAAACAATTTATCTAGGATTTCTTTTGATCATTCAATGATTTTGAAAACTGAAAATGGATGCTAACTTTGTAGCTCGATCCAAGTACAACAAGACACTACTCAACCATTAGTGTTTTTTTTGGCAAATGAAGCAATCAATAAGCACAAAGACAAGCACATTCACTTTCCTTTTAGCAAATGAATCAATCTTTTCCCAAAAGACAAGCACATCTACTTGGAATAAGCAAATGAAGCAATCAATTTGCACAAAGAAAAGCACATTCACCTTCCTAAAGGCAAATGAAGCAATATTTTCCCAAAAGACAAGCACATTTTCCTTCTTTTCAATGCACACATGGAAGAAAAAGAATTGTACCTTTTCCAAAAGTGTTTGTTACCATCAGTCTTGGAAGATTGAGCAAGGTCCAAAACTCCAATGGAAGCTTTGCTTACTTCCCCAGAAATGGTGCCAAAAGATGTTTGTTATACTTTGGAGTTTCCTCTCCAATCATCATAGTATAAAGGATTAGCACAAACAACACCTTTAATATATCAATCCGGGAAGTATACTAAGACCACATCCCCTTCTAGTACTAATGGGATCCAAGAAATTGCAAGAAAAGACCATATTATCCGAAATATTCTTGAAAAAGAAGTTGAAAACTAGGGTTTGAGATATGTTGAGATAGAAATAAGTATTTTTTATGATTCTTGTGCCTAAAGCATGTTGTTTTTCATCTAGATTCAAATATGAACTCAGAATTAAATTTCATTACCTGTATCATCATGATGAGACAATCACGATTTTGACAGAAATGGTATTCTTCACAATCAACAATAATATTCCACAAATAATCCTTCAATATTGTAAAAGACTTCTCTCCTCACAAGATCTAGTCAATAATACATAGGTCTCACCAACAAAATCCATGAGAAACACAAGGAAAACATTCACATTCAGCCATGTAAACTAGAGAAAAGAGAGGAAACATGATTTTATGCTAAGAGCTCTCAAATTCTCATTCAATCAAGTGCAAATGATCAACATCCCTTCTCAACACAAAATTTTGACCTTTATACTTTTTTCAAGTGTCCATGTTCACACTTGAAATTAGGTCCTTTCAACTTGTAATCTAAAACTAATTAAGATTGAGAGCTCCAAAAAGTCTCTAAAAAATGCATAGCATATAATGAATCATGAGGAAGACTCTTCCTCATTTTTACATCATTCTAAAATTGTGTTATACAAAAATTATCTTTTTTTACAAAATCCTTCTGTCTTCACAGGGATTTAGTAAGATCTTCATCATGGCAAACTAACACTTTGATTGTCCTATGGACCTCCTAAATAGCGATGGGAAGCACCAACTCACCCATGCAAGGGGTTTCCACTTCTCCTAATCCTGCAAGGTAAGATTCAATAGGATTGGTTGATAAGTCCATGTCTTGACAATAAGAATATCTTATGGTGCTAGTAGCTTTCCCCGAATCAATTAAAGACTTGATTGTCACAGCAGCCACGCCATGTCCTAATTCCATTATTATAAAAGTATGTATATCCTTTTTGCAATGAGAAGGATTACTCTTGGCCTCACACATATCCATATGGTACCTTGGGGCTGCATAATTAACGTGATTAGGTTGATTGATGCCTTGTCATCTCATCTTCATGCATCTAATACACCCTAATGCCTCTACCTATGCTTCTCCACATATCCTTAGCTCTTCCTCCTTGCATCTCTTAGCCACATTGATTTGAATTAGCATCTCCTCTATCAAAGGCTATTGCTAAATCTTTACTCTACAACCACTGATGTAGGTTGGTAATATATCACCTTCTAAGGTAGCTAATTGGATAGTTCCACTTGTTGATATCTCATTGATGATCATGGGTCCATAGCCATGCTTCTCGAGTTTACATGCATGTTGCTCCAATGTAAATACCAACACCAATTCTCTTGCTTTCAAGCCCTTGTCTTTCACATGTGCATTGAAATATGCTTTTGGCCTTTTCTTTGCAACATATATTGTTGTATGTGCTCTTAATCTTGTCTCACCTTATTGCTTTAGATCTAAGATCCTTGAAGATAGGCTAGTCCAATCATCCTCTTGTGCTACCTTAAGTGTGGGTATCAAAAAATCTACTAGAAGCACAACATTATAGCCAAACACCATCTGAAAGGGAGGCACTAAGTACTATTTTGGAGGCAACTTGATATGCCCAAACATCATGATGAATGTCTTTGTCGCAACCATCTTAGTCAACACAATACACAGGATCTTATTCATACTCTGTGCCTATCCATTTTCTTGTGGATGATATGGGGCATATTTCTTATGAATGACCATGAAATCTTGTACACGATATTCAATGAGCTCGTTCAAGAAGTGAGTGCCATGTTCACTTGCCAGTTCTATTGGCAATCCATATCTCATGAACATGTTTCCAATTTTTTCTTTTTTGTTTGTGCATCCTTCTTCTTGGTTGCTTTTACCTCTACCCATTTGGTTAGATAATCCATTGTGACAATGATATACTTGGCATGTGAACTCTTGGTTGGGGGATTAATGGAACCTACAAATTCTATTCCCCACTTAGATAATGCACGTCCTCCCATCATGGGTCTCAATGGAATCTCATCTTTTTGAATAGGATATTGCATTCTTTGGCATATATCATACCTCTTCACATAGGTATGTGCATCCATCTGAAGTGTAGGTGAGCAAAGTCCTTAGAATAGAATTGCCTTCATCACTCGATCAGGCCCAAAGTGTCCTCTTACAAAACTTTGGTGTGCAATCTCTAAGATTTTTAGATATTCACTTTCATGGACACATAGCCTGGGATATTCATCACATCCACGCTTATGGGATTACCTCCTATTCTAGACTTCTTTTTCATGCTAAATTCATCACTTGAGGAATTTTTTTTGTCATAAAAAAGAAACTAATGGATTGCTCCAATCTGGTATTAATGACACTTGATACAAAGTTGCATGTTGTAAAGGGGATCTACTAATACAAAGTTTCATGTTGTAAAGGGGATCTACAAAGTTGCATGTTGTAAATTGGACAATCCTTACACATCCTATAGACATCTACTTCCATTGTTGGCCAATATATTCCTAGTCTCTTCAAAGCCTATAAGGTTCAGTGTTTTGAGTGATGTTGCTCTAATGCACCTACTTGTGCTAATTGCAACCATTTACCATACTCCTCTTCTTCCACACAACAAGCTAAGATTCCTTGATCATTTTTCTTATATATGTGTCTTGCAGTATATGATAATTCTAAGATTTGACAACCTCTTTTTCCATTCCTCTCACTATGGGGTTTTTTGGTCCAAAAGTGAGAATAGGCACAAGTATTTTAGCCCACTTGGGCACTACTTCCAAGTCGATCAAGTAAGCATCAGGAAGTTCATCTAATACTCCTTGGGGTGATTCACTTCAGGTAAGTCTAGAAAGATGATCTGCCCTAAGGTGAATCTTTCATTTCCTTATGACTAGTTCAAAAGCATACTCCACTAGTACGAGAAACCATCTTATTAACCATCCTATATTGCATGGTTTTTTTCACCAAATAAAGAGGGCATGATGATCAGTGAAGAATTTAAACTTATTTGCAAGAAAATAATGTCTAAACTTTTTGACTACATAGACCATGCCGAATTCTTCTCTTTTTGTAGTAGTGTAATTCCTTTCTACTGCATTTAATTGTCAACTTGCATAGGCAATGGTGAGTCTATGTTGCCTTCACCCGTGGGTTGTGCTAGCACACATCCAAATGCATAATTGGAAGCATCCACATGAACATGGAATGGTTTACTCCAATCAATTGTTGTCAAGATTAGTGTTAAACACAATCGAATTTTGAGCTCATTAAAAGATGTCTTGGACTATTCATTCCACTCAAATTTAGTCAAAGGTTTGTACAGAGGTTTTGCAATTATAGCATACATTTGGATAAAGTGTGGATAGTATCCACAATTTCCCATGAAAGCTTGCAATTCCTTGACCATCTTTGGTCTAGCTGGCTCTGCAATGCCTCTAACCTTATCCTCATCCATTGAGATCCCATTATTTGACACTGTGTCCTAGAGTTCTGCCTTGCTTGACCATAAAAACACACTATTCTAGGTTCAACCAGACTTGATATCCTCTACATTTGTCAAATAATTGTTTAAATTCATGGTTGTGAGTTTTTCTAAGATTTCAATGAGCAAACGTCATTCACATAGAATTCTAGGTTCTTCTATAAGAATTCCTTGAACACATGACACATCATCCTTTGAAATGTAACAGGTACATGAGTGAGCCCAAATGGGATCACACAAAATGGAAAAATACCCTGTTCTATGGCAAAAATACCCCATTCTATGGCAAAAGTCTTCTTATGTTGATCTTCAGGGAAATGGCTACTTGATTGTAACCTGAAAATCCATCAAGAAAGTTATAAACTTCCTTGCCTGCTATACGTTCTAATAGGTGTTCGATGATAGGAAGAGGATAGCCATCTCGTTTGGTGGATTCATCAACTCTTTTTAGGTTAATGCACACACATAATTTCCCATTATCTTTGGGAACTACCACAATAAGCTGGGATACCCATTTAGTATGCTCAATTTCAATGATGAATCCTACTTCAATAAGTCTATCAATTTCTTCTTTAATCTTGGCCACATAATTATCGTTGTATGTGTAAGGTTATATCTAGATCCACTCCTTTTAGGTCCTTGCAACTCCAAGTAAATAGATGTTATACTTTATGAACTAATGGAATGTTATATGGATTTTAATGTCTTGAGGTTTTTAATATGATTTGTGTTTTGATTTAGCAGGTGAAGACTCATGAGGGTGTGAACGTGCATGGAATTATTCAGATATTTTTTAAGATATTTCGAAGAATATTGAGAAGATATTATTTTAGTTATTTTTCATAAAAATAACATATCACTTTAAAAAGTGATGTTTTTGTAAAAATAGTAGATCTCTTAGAAAGCAAAGATTTTGTAAATAAAGCAAATTTTTGTAAATGCACACTTTTCAAAACGCTCCCCTCATGTATCTTCTATTCAAGATGTAATGAAAAAATACCTATAAATACACATGCTCTGATAGACTCATCCATCAGAGTATGTGGGGGGAGATTGTTACCAATCTGGTGTCTAGTCCCTTGTCTCTCTCAATTTTGTATTATCCTCAACATACGTGCATGTACAAAACCTAGTCAATAGTGGTATAAGAGGCAAGGCACATCTACAGAGGTGGTTTCTTAGCATCCGGTTGTGATTCATGGTGTCCATTCATGAATCGGCATCTGCCTTGATCATTTGGTCTACTCATAGGTTTCGGTTCTATATAAGGCCATGGAGCCTACCCATAATACCGAGGCTTTGGTATATCACCCTTACTTGGGGTACCGATTGAGAAATAGTTTGAACTTTTGCAACATGAACTCCAACATGCTCAAAATGAAATAAAATAACACAATACTGCACTCCAACAAATGTAGAGGGATGACAACAACCAAGTTATGGTGGTGAAGGCCATTATCACCACTCAAGAACAAGGCATGCAATCCAAGATTGGTGCCAAAAATTTCCAATTTTCATTCGATGGGCGAAAGGATGGAGAATTTGTTCTTTCATGGATATCCCAATTGGATGATTTTTATTCTGACAAATTTGTTACTAATTATTTCATGGGTAAGGCCTAATTATGGTGGAATGTTTTGTGGCATAGCACCGACAACCCCACCACATGGATCGCATTTCAAGAAAATATCAAGGAGTCCTTCCTTCCTCCTTAGTTCCACTTACATTCTTGTCGATCATGGACAACTTGTGGATGGAAAGAAGGAGATACTATGTCTACATACACTGAATGTTTTTGGCAATGACTACTTATTTGTTCGCTTGAAACAATTCCAGAAGATACCTTGCAATGGAAGTATGAAGATGGTTTGGAGATGGGAATCCAAGCCAAGCTCAACACACTACTTCCCATGACCCTCTATGAAGCTATTTCTTTTGCACATGATGGTGAAAACAGAGTTTCAATCCATTACCAAATCCATTTGCTTACAACAAACACGTCAATGACAATAAACAACCAAGGCCACTTTTCCTTTCAAGCATCCTTTCACTACTTTTTCTTCTCCTACATCTCAGCACACACCTACTTTTCAATGCCCTCCTCAATCCAACTTCTCAGCACTACACACGAAAACACCCGTACACCCTACCAAACATGCAACCCTTCAAATTAAAATGATGGATGCTCAACAAAAGAGTCCTCGTATCACTTGTTGGCATTGTAGTAAGTTTGTTCATACTAAAGCTAAATGTAGGTTCTGAACTAATGACATGAAGCCTGTCGGAGCTCAAGTACACAACATGGAGGTGGTTCCTGAAGACAGTCAACCTGATTGGACCAAAGAAGCACTAGAAAAAGATCTAAGTAACTTGGGTAATGCAATTTCTATTCATTCTTTATTTTGAATGCAAGGTACTATTAATGGTAAAGTTGTTAATATTTTACATGATGATGGTAATTTGCATGATTTTGTTTCTTATGCACTAGTGCAACATCTCCCATTAAAACCACTTTCTTTTATGTATAAAGTTAAGGCTGCATTTCAAGGAAATACATATAATATTAATGTGGTGCATAATGTTCAGATTTCTATAGGTCCATACATAAATGAATGCACATTCTTAATTGCATCTTTGCAGTCCTATGGTGTTATACTTGGTATGCCTTTTTGTCATCATTATAATCCATGCATTGATTATCATACACACACAAAGAGTTTTAAGTTTAACAATCAATATATTTCTTTATACGCAATGCATGACTTCCAACCCTTTCCATTAATTATTCATATTCAAGTAAAACATGCATTTAGAAAAGTCTACAATTCATGTATTGTTTTTGTCAATAACATAGTTGATTAAAGACATACACTTCCTAATGCACATAAATCATTTATGGCTTCTTATAAGAATTCTTTCATGGCTAATTTTCCTTCTAAATTACCACCTTCTAGGGATCTTTTGACCATAGTATAGACTAAATGTTACCATTAGTGTCCATGTAAAAGACCAAATGGCCACCAGACACTTCTTTGTATATGTTCTTTAATAAAACATAGTGGCTTGGTCAGCCACAGACTAGAAGTTTGACCACATTTGTCACACCTAAGAAGTTTGTGTTCGTGCTCCCTGTGTATTGTGTTTTTCTGCATATTTTGCAACCTCTGTGTGGAGTACCGTGTGCAGCCCTAGGAGCTCGATTTTCTACTCCCAGGATATCATAGTGGAGCTCTCGAGAGGGAGAGCACACTGTGGTGCATTGCCATCAAAATACTTCACTGAATTCCTAGTAGTTCTCCTCCCCAAAAAACCACCTTATAGACATGGACCTTTAGATAAAAAAGAAATAGCTAATCAAGTTAAGGATCTACTTCACAAAGGACTTATAAGACCTAGTTCTTCTCCGTTTGGAGCACCTATTCTCTTAGTGGAGAAGAAGAACAAGACTTATAGGACGTGCATTGACTATAGAGCACTCAATAAGATCACAATTAAAAATAGATATCATATTCTTAGGATAGATGATTGGCTAGATAAAATTTATGGAGCACATGTCTTTAGCAAAATTGATCTTAAATCTGGGTATCATCAGATAAGAATGACACAAAATTATATTTATAAGACTTCCTTTAGAACTCAAACTGGTCACTTTGAATTCATGGTAATGCCTTTTGGTCTAACCAATGCACCTACTACATTTACACGTATTTTTCTTGATTACCAAGTTTTTTTTCTTGTTTTCTTTAATGATATACTCGTCTATAGTGAGAACGACAATGACCACAAAAATCATTTAGCAACTATCTTTAATTTTTTATGCAAAAATAAACTTTATGTCAATCGTGAAAAGAGTTTCTTTTTTCCAAAACGAATTAGAGTATCTAGGACATATTGTTTCTAGTCAAGGCATTCATGTAGATCCAAAGAAAATTAAAGTAATTGAAGAATGGCCTATACCTCAATCTGTGAATGATGTATGCTCTTTTCTAGGGTTAGCTAGTTTTTATAAAAAGTTTGTAAAAGATTTTTCTTATTTACCACTCCCACTCACATTATTATTAAAGAGAAAGTTAAAATTTGCATGGGGATTATCACAACAATAATCTTTTGAAAAACTCAAGCATGCACTTTTTCATGTACCTATTTTGCAATTACTAGATTTTGCTTATCCTTTCCATGTAATTACAAATGCTAGTGGTTTAGGTATAAGTGTTGTATTAATGCAAAATGATCATCCTATTGCATTTGAAAGTAGGAAACTCAAATCATCTTAAAAGAATTACAATACACATGATAAGGAACTTTTAGCTCTTCTACATGCTTTAAAAATTTGGAAACATTACCTCATGGGTTTTGAAGTTCTAATCAAAACAAATCAAAGGGCTATTAAGAATTTATTAAATCAACCATTGATTTCTGACAAACATATTAAATGGGCTTCATTCATACAAAATTTTCAGCGTATGATTCAATATCAACCTGGCAAAGCTATTGTTGTAGTTGAAGCTCTTAGTTGATTCCCATCCCCACAAACAAATATTGTTTCAATCCATAATATTTCTATTGTTCATATTCATTCATTTCATGACATGGTTCCTACTTATGCATCTGATTTGTATTTTTCACAAACATGGAATGCTTTCAATAATTCTACAACATTTAGTGAGGATCAGTACACTTTTCATAATGGATTCTTGTATTCCCAACACAAGTTATGCATCACACAAGGTTTTCAAGAATTTGTTATGAAAGAGATGCATGAACCACCATATATGGATCATATGGGCATACAAATTACTATTTCTACATGTAAAGAATTTTTCTTTTGGCCAAATATGGAGAAGTATATTGCATAGTATGTTTCCCATTGCATTCTATGCCAACATGTGAAACGGCATCATGGTAATGCATTTGGATTATTAATGCCACTTCCCATACCTAATGGACCATGGGAACAAATTTCTATGGATTTTATTACTAGTCTTCCTACAATTTCATCTCATTATATGATTTGGATAATTCTTGATAGGTTAAGTAAAGAAGCCTATCTCATTCCTTGTAAAAAGACTCTTTTTGCGCCTCAAGCTGCTAAATTATTTACAAAATTTAATTTTGCATCGTTGTTTTCCAAAATTTATTCTATCATATCGCAATGTTCATTTTTGTAATCACTTTTGGATTGAATTATTTAAAAATTTAGGTTCCAAAATAGACTTTAGCTCTGCATTTCATCCTGAAAGTAATGGGAAAAGTGAAGCTACAAATAGTACTATTTTAGATTTATTATGTTGTTATTCTTTAGATAATTGAAGTAATTGGGATGAGAAAATTCCTTTACTATAGTTTGCATATAATAACACAACACATACCACTACTAGACATGCACCGTATGAAATTGTGTATGGTAAAAAACTTCCCACTCCCATGTCTATCACTCAAACTAATATCCCTATGGCTGATTCTTTTACACAAGATAATATTTCTACACTTCATGAGGTTCATGAGCACATTAAGAAGAGTCATGAATGTTACATGTGTAATGTTAATAAGAAACGAGTAGCTAAACACTTTAATGAAAATGAATTGGTATGTTTGTGAATAATTAAAAGATGTTTGAAAAATATTTCACCACATCTTAAAGTTAAGCTTGCACAATGTTATTATGGACCTTTTTGTATTATTCAAAAAATTAATGAGAATTCTTTTAGATTAGACATACCTTCTCATTGGAATATACATAATTCTTTTCATATTAGTTTATTGAAATCATTTAAAGGAACTTTACCATTCACTCCTATTTTAGATAATTCTCCTTTACTTGAAGAGGATGCTAAAATTTTAATTCTAGAGAAAATATTTGATTATGATGTTACTACTACACACATTGGTAAGCAATATCATAGATATTTAGTTAAATATAAAAATCACTCACTTGAAGAATATCAATGGATTCATAAGACATCACTAACTCCACATTATTATCATTTGATTTCTACATATCATTGGCAATCACATTAAATTTCACTTTTCCAATTCCATGCATGTGTTTTTACATGGAACATGCTTATGATTGTTCAGTGATGGAACATGTGACTGACCATCTCTAAAGGGAGATGGGTGATTTGCCAAAACCTGCTCTACACATGCCAAGATAACTTCAGAAATGATAAGTAGACACTTTGTGATTGCTAAGGATGCATATAAGCCATCCTAGTGCTTTGGAGTATCAAACTCAAATTGATTCATCAAAACAGACTAGTTGATACAAAACGGATGAACCAAAAACTTAAACGGATGAAGCAAAACTTGCTATTTTGGGATGGATTGCACTCTGGAAATCAACTTAGAGCTCACAACCTACTAGAAATTGAACAGAGATCTTTTGAAAACTTTCAACTAGATATATAATTAATCTAAAGCAACAAGTTTGATTATTTTTTATGAACCATATTGAGAGGAATCAATCTAGCAACATAGGGGTGTCATCCCAACATTTTCGGAGTTAACTTCCAGTATACCTAATCAACGTCAAATGATTGTAGCTCACAAATTAATAAACAAATGATGATGAAAATAGACTTATCAAATTACCTATACCAATTTAAAGCTCAACAAAAGATCAAGTATACATAGAGAACTCACTTACTGAGGTTGACTAAAAATGAGAATCAGAACTTGTAGCAGTAGATGAGAACAACTTCAAAGTATAGCTAGAAAATCAATCTATATTGAACATATTGTACATGATATGAATGGAGATGAAGCTTGGGAAGGAGGAGCACAATGTGTGCTTCGATTGTGGCTTGGTGCTTGATCAAAATCTCTCTAGAATGTATCTCTAAGTGTTCCTCTAATATGTATCTATGCATAGGTGTTTTTTTAATGATATTTAAATCCAAATCTTGGAGGGATTGTACCTAAAAGTTCCCCTAAAGTTGAGGAATCATCTAGCTAATCAATCACTCCTAATTCACCTCATAATTCATGCCTAACATGGTCACGAGTTTCTTCAATAACTTTTACTTTTCAAGCTAATAACTTTTCAAGAGTTACAAGAGCATGTTTCTATGACTCTATGATTGAGAGTGTGTATAAGAAATGTTTACATTTATGTATGATCAAGCACTAGGCTTGGATGAAATACACCAACATCATCCATGTCTATCTTATTCTTATCAACTAAGGTCAGTTGCTTGTCAATTGGGAGGCATATTATACTTTATGGAATAATGGATTTTAATATCTTGAGGTTTGTAATGTGATTTGTGTTTTGATTTAGTAGGTGAAAACTCATGAGGGTGTGAACACACGTGGACTTATTCAGATATTTTTGAAGATATTTAGAAGAATATTTAGAAGATAGTATTTTAGTTATTTTTTGTAAAATTAATAGATCGCTTTAGAAAGCGAAATTTTTTGTAAAAATAGTACATCGCTTAGAAAGCAATGATTTTGTAATTAAAGCAGATTTAACTCATGTTCTTCTTCTTCACTTGGGTCATGTCCTATGTACGTACATATCTCTTCGCCATCTTCTATGATCATTATAACCTTCTTAGTCTTTTCTTTTTTTCCATAGGCTTCTCCTACAAGTGCTTCTCATTTGGGCATTCTTATCATGATCTTCTTGTCCTCTATCACATACTTCTTGAAACTATCTGGAACTTCAAACAAGGATTCTTTGTCTTGTAGTGTGGGTGCCTTTTTCTTTTTGTGTTTCTTTTCACTCTTGCAATTTTTTGGCTTAGTTAATTTCTTATCAGTTGTACTTATTTCTATTCTTGAGTTTTTTCATCTATCAAATAAAGATACTCTTCCTCTAAGGCACAAAAAGGTCCCATGATGATCGATTCCTCTTCCTCATCACTGACTTCTGTGAGTGCGGATGTGCTCTGCTCACACTCTTCCATAGCTGAATCAAATATGATTGGTTCTATGGTGAAAAACAATATTTCGTAGCCATCTTCATCAAAATGGGGGTCCACTGCTCCTCATTGACATCTACGTCCATCATGCCTAAGATTTTAGCCCAACCATAGGGTTCAAATTCTTCATCTGGGAATACCATAGGTGCATAGGTTGGGTCTTGAATAGGTATAGGGTTCTAGTTAGCACCTCCATTCCTAGAGTTTAATCTTTTCTCTTCATCCACCATGACTTTACACATCCACAAGTGTGTGCCCTCGTGCATCCATGAAGATTTTGATCCTATGGAATGCTCTGACTCTGTCTCATCTAATATTCTATGGACTATATTACATTGCAATGGTGATGCATCTCTGTGAGAGTAGTCCTTGAGATTGACTTTAGTGGCCACACTAAGATCTATAAGTATAGAGAATTGGTCTCCCAATTTTCCACTATCTACAACTGCCTCATGAAGGTTCTACCTAAAATCATCTCAGAGACGTGATTCTTGCCAAAATCACAAATGGCAAAAGTTTGTTCAAACTCCATACCAAAGGTGGTGAGAGTTATCCCTTCTAACAACCCTAATGGTTTCTCAATATACCTTCTACCATTTTCAATTTCCTTCTAGTGGGCCTCAAAGCTCACTTTCCACAATGTTTCCATAGGGAAGTAGTAGCAATCACAACTCATGCACCCGCTTCTAGAATAGCTCTTGTTGTATAGCCCTAGTAAGTGATAGAAAGATAGGTGTTTCCTTCTTCTCCTTCACTCATATCTCCTATCTTATCCAAGGTTATTATTGGCTCTATCTTCTATGATCCTACATTCTAGCACTTGGTTAGCTATATGTTTCCATAACTCAGGTTTAATTTTAAGTAGCTCCTCTTAAGTGAGATGACATTGCACTTTAGTGTTCCTAGGTAGAATTGATTCATCCTTTCTAAACAAGATTGTGGGGGCTCTCATGTGAATAGAATTAGAGTCCCAAGGGCCTATAAAGTGAGGCAATTGCTACACGGAATTGGATTCAAAAGTATATTTTTTTGCTTGATTGTGCATCTTCTTGCTCCCCATAGATAGGGGGAATGTCTTGAGAAAAATGGTCATGAAGAGCATCCATTACTTCAGTAGAAGGGGGATTCTTTCCCTCTTTGGCCCGTTTCTCCTCTTGTATTTCTCTCAAGAACTTGTGGGAGTAATGATTTATAAAGGAAGGAATCCCATCATCTGTAAAATTAGGAACATAACCTTCCATAAGAGGTAAGTTATCCTTTCACTTCCACTACTTTCAGCCTCAGATATAGCCAAAGACTTAGGTTTAGCTACGAATCACTCTAACCTCTCCAACAGTTCTTCAAAATGTAACTATGGGGTAATTGAGTTTGTCTTATTGAAAAGGTGGCTTGCATCAAATATAGCTTGAGCTAGTTTCTACCATTTCCGCACAAAGGTTGGTCCTCTTAATCTCTAGGTCCACTCTAGGATAGCACTTATCTAACTCTGCCATGTTTGGCCCTTCCTTGATTTGAGCCTAATAAGCCTTGAACACCATATCCAAGTCTTGACGAGTAGGATATACAAAGAATAACCTTGATCTGGGTGGTGGTGGGATGGATGGTGGGTTTTGATGAGATGGTAGGGTGGTGGTGGTGTTTGAGAGTGTGCTTGGGATGTGATTTCCAATTTTTTTCTTTTAGGATTTCTTTTAGTTTTCTCATCTTTCTCTCCCATTGTCTTTTCATTCTTTCTTGGCTATCCTTCCAAGCTCTAGTTTTTTTTCTAGCTATAATTTTTTACTCATTGGCCTCAGATTTCTTCTCCACATCTATACCTAGATCATTTTGTAGAGCATGTGCTCTAGTCACTACTTGTACAAGGGATGTAGTTGTCAAACTTCCCTTGGATTCTACAACCAAGCTAATAACATTGATAGGTGTAATCTTTTGTGTATTGGATGGATTCTTAGGATAATCTCTCAAGAGATGTTCTTTTCCACAATCGAGACAAAAACCTTGAATAAATATAAGTTGAGGTTGTCTTTGTGGAGGAAGTGGGCACTCACATTTGAATTGATCTCCTTAACATTTTAACATGGTCCTTTAGGTGCCTAGGATCCCATCTACCTTACTTGGTGCCTTGGGTTCGGGTTGGTATACATCACGTTGGCATATTTTGGCTCCCAATTAAGTTCTACTATTGTTCCATATTGATAGATCTCATTATGCTTTGATGATCCCATATGGTAAGTCAGTGGGCTATCCATGTGGATTGAGTCAAAAATTTGAGCATTCAAGTCACTTTCTGAGACATTAGGGATGCAGGAACTATATCTCTGTTCAAGTTGACATAGATCACATTGGTACGGGGAGGTAGTTGCTGACCTAACAAGAGCTGAGGTCTTTGCTAATCTTGGTAGTGGGGTTGATAAGGTTTCTAGGGCCTATAATATGGTTGCTATTGGTATTGATTTTGATACCTTGTTGGTTGTTGATAAGGTTATTGATAGTTTTGTCTAACCACTTGTTTGTTGTAAGGACAATCATGTGTTGTGTGGTTAGTATACTTTGTTTCTATAGTGTAGTACTGGCTATTACTTGATTCTGAGCCATTATAGGGAAAGCAGTGTCCATGTGGTCTCCTTCGCAATTATAGCATCATTTTATTGAGACAATCCTATGGGTTTATCTACTTGAAACTCCTAACTTTTTAGTAATTTTTTCAGCTAATTCATCTATTGATGTTGAGGGCTTGGATGTGAAACTAATAGAACACTCTAAATCTTTGTAGAACTTTGAAAGTTCTAGCTCATATCCCAAGTTATCTTTGATTTCAATGCACATTTGTACACAATGCTTTATGGCTTTCGGTTCCTTCAAGTACACATACGATTGTCACTTTACACTTAATAAACGATCCAAAAATAAGGAAACTTGCTTTGCTTGGGTAGGTAGCCCTAGGATAGGACATCGCTCAATGTATTGCCTAAATTTGCATCCTTCTAGCCTCAGTGTTTCCTGAGGTTTCTTCTTAAAGCTATGGATCAAGGATGAAGTGTTGGGCTTGATGCCACTCTTAGAGAACTTTGTGATGAACACCACTAGCAACTAGTTGATATCCCACAATTAGCCTTGATGTAAAGATTGGAAACATTTCAAGGTTGTATTCTTTAAGATTAGTCCAAAAGCATTGTATTGAGTGAACATATTGTGGACCTATTCAGCTCTCAAGACTTTTTTTTATCTCTACTACATGTTCATAAGGATCTCCACTTCCATCAAAATATTTCTTCATTAACTTAACTAGTTGGGTGGGTCTCAATATTCTAGAGTGTTCTCTAGGTCTAGGAATGGGAAACTCATCCATGCCTCTCTAATGCCTATGTCCTTTCGGCCTCTCATGATTGGCTCTATCAATCTTTAATCCCAAACTTTCTCTTCCAAAAGGGTTTGCAAAACTCACTTCTAGTCTCTCACTAGTTTTCTCCTTATGGTTACCCTTAAAACACTAGTTTTGTACTAAGACACTTGAGTGTCCTGGGACACTTGAGGGTCCTGCTTTTACACCAAATTGCTTGATTTTTCTTGATGACACACTTGAGGCTTTGATGGCATATTTACTTGGATTTCATAGCCCACATCATCTACTTTTAAAAAATATAATCTTTAATATTTTTCAATTTCATGTGGGTTATTAAATGAAGAAAAAAGTGGAAATTTTAAAAAACCCAACCTTTAGCATAAGTGAAAAAATAACTCAATTCAAATATTTTGACAAATTGGATATGTTTTAGGAAATGGCCAGCTATTTATGGATTTTGGCAGTCTAGAGAGAGTGTTTCGGGATCTTTTGAGAAGGTTGGAAACTTTGAAAAGTGAAAAATATATACTCCAAAGTTGTCTTCTCTAGATCATTGCCATTTATCACAACCTAGGTTGCATTATTTGTTATTCTACAATTTGTTTATTTGTGAATAATTATAGAATTTTACGTTAAACCCTTATTATTTGACAAAATTATTCGCTACCACATCAATTTATTTGGACAAGATTGAATACTTTTTGCACGGTAATTCGATGCATTTTTTATCAAAAGCGCTTTCAATCGAAAAACTTTTTGATAAAAAAGCTATCGATCAAATACTTTTTTTTATTGAAAATAATTCGGTCGAATATTTTTTTATAAAAGAATAAGCAATACAAGGAACAAGGTATAAGCTCTTGTTAGAAATATTTAGTATTTCAGTATTAAGACAATTCTCTCCATCAACACCTATTCATCCAGATCTTACTTACCAATAATGTTTTTCATTTTCTTTCTGAAAGATTATCTATGGTCCATCCCCACCTCTACCTCTTCGAAGATTTGCATCCATCTTTTCCTTCTCTTACAGAAAAACAATGTGTTTTCCCTCTCTCATAACAAAAGGACATTAGTGGCAAGAAACATGTAGGAAGCATTCTTTTTCCTTTTGGTAAAGATGAACTTAGTTAAGGAAGAAGAGGAAAAGCAGATGCATATGTCAAAGGACTTGGTTTGACCACGACTTGTGGAGGATCACTACTTTTTGGGTGTCCACCCATAAGACAAAGATCAAGACCACCACTTGTAAGACCATGACCAAGAACACGACACGGAATAGTAACACCACCCATAAGACAAAGGATGTGTAACTACTTGGGAAATTGCCTTATCACTCGTAATTGCTCATGTTCATGCCTCTATGCAAAAAGGTTATCGGTACAAAATGGGTATACAAGCTAAAATGTAAGCCTGATGGAACAATTGATAGGTATAAGGCTAGGCTTGTTGCCAAAGGTTATGTTCAAGAGAGAGGCATTGATTTTGATGAGATCTTTTCTCCCACATGATGAATGACCACTGTTTGTAGCATTTGTGCACTTGCGCAGCTCATCATGGTTGATGTACTTTAGATCATTGTACTATATGTTGAGAACATGCTGCTCATTGGTCCTAATGAGAAGCATAATGCTAATTTTAAGGCTGATTTGCATGCCTCTTTTGAAATGTCAAATTTGGGGCATTCGCATCATTATTTGACCATTCAATTTATGCAAGTTCATCTGGGAATAGCTTTGTGTCAAACAAAATATATTGACACACCATTGTAGTGTTTTGTCCTTGAAGATTCAAAACCTATTGCCACTCATATGGGAAAAAGTTTACGGTTGAGCCTAAGTGATGATGCAAATGCATTTGATGTTGTCCTCTATCAATAGGGTGTTCGAGGCTTGATTTAATTATGCATAGCTCACCTTGATATTCAATTTGCAGTCTCTCATATCAGAAGGTTTATGCATTGCCCAAGTGTCAAGCATCGGCAAGTGGTTAAGAATATCTTTGGCTACTTGATTGATACTCAACTACTGTTTTATCCCACAGGAGGGATCATTATCACCAGATTTACATGCTTTTCCTGACTCAGAATGGGCTGGTTGCTATGACACTTGTGTGCCCACGAGTCATTTTTGCTTCATGCTTGGTAGCTCATGCATATCTTGGTTAATCGAGAAGAAGCCTATTGTGCACATTTCTATTTGTGAGGTTGTGTATAGGGCAGCTTTCAAAGTGAACGTTGAGTGTGTGTGGCTCAAATGCTTTTTGCCTAATTTGGGTATTGATCAAGAGAAGTCTTATGCCATCACCATCTTCACTGATAATCAGAGTGCATTGGCAGTCACAAGGAACATTGTGTTCTATGCTCGCACAAAGCATATTGAGGTGTACTATCATTATGTCAGAGAGAGGTTCTCTTTTGGAGAGATTAGTTTGGATTATGTGCCAACATAGTTTAATGTTGCAAAGCTTTTCACAAAGGCTCTGCCTAGGGAGAAGTTTGAAGCTTTTTAGAAAGTTTTGTACTTCCTTTTGTGCATTGATCTCTTTCCACATTGTTTGGCACTTCCTTATACATGAGTGCAAACTCCTTTTTCATCGCATAACTCCTAGGGGGGATTTGTTGATATATTTTGATATTGATGTGTGTGAACACACTTAGGACCATCAAGGCACTTTTTCCCCTCTTTAGGAGGTTTTTTTCCCCTGGCTTTTATATATGCCTATAACCCTAAGAACTTATCTTTTGTACATTCACTTGGTAATACATTCTATATTGTGTTGTGCTCCACGCTTCATCTTCTTCCTTGTATTGTTCTATGCTTTTGCACACCTCGAGCTCCAACTTGATTATAGTACCTCTTTTTACTCTCATCCAATTCCAAGGCATAATATTGAATTCATCTAAATATGTGTTTATCAATTTTGAGAGCTAAGCCTAAATCCAAAGCAAAATGATCAAGCAACATCATGCACATTGACAAATTCTTGTGAGTGTAAGGAAGAAACAATGTGTCATCTACAAATCCCATACTAATGATCATCTATCCATTAAATGTAATAGAGGAGGAGCGCTCTTTCCCTCACTTGTGCTCCAAGATGTAGCATAATGGATGTGCTACAAGTGCAAAAAGGAATCTTCTAAGTGAACAACCTTATGTGATTACATTCACCATAAATGATTTAGCAACTCACTCGCACAATAGATATATGATGGATGAGAATTTTCCTTGAACGCCAATTTTATGCAACAAGAGATGAAGAAATATCCATGAAAGTGTATCATAAGCCTCTCCAAAGTCCAATTGTTCTATAATCATTCTAACCCTCTCATGGTAAGAAAAAATCAATGAAGTATGGACATAAGAATGTTATCATAATCGGCTTGTCTATGTGCAAAAACCATACTGCATAGGATGTAGATACTTTGCAAGAAGAGGTTGCAACCTCAATGCAAGGGCCTTGGTAAAATGTTTGTACATGATCCTAAGGATAGTAATGGGTGCTAATCTACAACAAATACTTGCTATACATATTGAGGTACAAACACTCCAATACCTTTCTTGATTGAAATTGACATGCAAAAGTCATTCCATATTTTGTGAGTTGGAGTAATCACTAATGCTTTTATGGATTGCCAATAACAAATAATGGCTTCCTTTGTTAATCCATCCATGTTTGGTATTTTGTCATTCCACAAGCACTTCAATTGGAAAAAGTTTATCCACATCAAAGATAAGGTTGCAAGGAAGATAGAATAGAAGTACACGTTACTTTTTAAGAATGTGTGATACATTTGAAGCAAAGTGTTAGTGTGTAAGATCCAATCTTCACTTTCCAGTAAATTTTAAAAAGAAACTACTAGAAACACGGTGGATACCACAAAGACAGAGGGGTGAAAGGTGGTCTGTAATGCAAGAGGGATGGATAAAATTAGTAGAACAAACGGGTGTATGTGTGTGTGTGTGTGTGTGAGAGAGAGAGAGAGAGAGAGAGAGAGAGAGAGAGATGGAATTGAATCTTTCCTCGAGCATGCCTTGGCTTAACTGATAACTTCCATAATGTGGAAATCGTAAGAGATCCAAATTTGTCGGAAGATGTTCGTGGATAATATCATTTCGAGGGACAAAGCGAGGACAAAGAAGCTTGCAGATGCCTCGCAGCACCATGCGATTGCGTTCAAACATGAAGGCGAACGATGAAAATTATGTCAGCATAAACTACAACTACCAGTGTCTTGCTTATTTATTTAAGGCAAATATTAAAAAATATTATGCATCAAGTACCAAATAAAGCTGTTCTGGAAATCTGGAATAACAGCATCTAATACTTCTCAGATGATGTAATGTATCAAACATATGGGCATGACTCATGAGCTCATTTACACAGTTGTACTGTAGTGATCAAACAATTCTTGCCTCTCCCTCTCCAACTCTCTTTCAAACTCCAAATGCTCCTCACACTTGATTCTCATGAATTCTCTCTTTCGTATATGTTGCTGCCTTAGGAGCTGCTGCTTTTCATGTTCATATTCTTCTTTCTCTCGAAGGCTTGATTCAATAAGTTGAGTCTCACGGGCAATATCATCTCGCATTCTGGATACAATCAAGAATTTGAGACCGCTAATATTTATCATGAAGAAATATTAAAAAAACAAAAGCAATCAATTTACTTGGTTTGTTTGGGATGATGCTGTTCTTCAGAAAGCTTTTTCTCAAGCTGTTCAAAGCGCTCTATGTGTCCTAATTGAAGCTCTTCCTTCTTTTCTTGAATCTGTTGCTCTCGTTTCAGCCTGTCCCGTTGCAGCTGAATAATCCTCTCTTTGTATGTTTTTTCAAGTTCATCTATCTGTGAACGTAAGAAGAAAAAACCCGAGAACTAAGAAAATTCATCAGAGAAACAAAGCTCTGTATCTACGTATCTTATCACATCAATCGCAATAACAACAGAAATAATGTATATTCATCGCCAACCAGGAACCCCAATGTAAAGAAATCATGCAATCAAGAAGCTTTACAGTGAGGTGGCAAGTATAGTATGCAATCCACACCCCTTGGCTCAGTTGGTTGGACCCTTTGCCTCTCAAGGTTGGGGGTCAGGGTTCAACCCCTGCAGGTTGCCATCAGATACCCATCATCACTTGGGTGGTGATCTGTTAAACCAGCCCCTTCTCTTTGGAAGACCATTGGGCCTTCGGACTACCCAATGCAAATCAGTCATCTCATCTGGCCTTAAGTTTGTCCCTTCCCAGTGTCTACTTTAGCGAACCTTCAGGCTCTATATTTTAGTAGTTGCTAGGCTTTTAACCCTTGTTTTGTGGGATTTGGGAGGTCCCTTGTGTGTATTCCTGCCTTTCATTGTACTTTCAATTAATCAAAATAGTCCCCAAGAGTAGATCTCAATGACCTAACTTCCTTTCAAAAAAAAGATATATTACGCCCTTGTAAACCTGATTTCTGATGTTTGCACAAATCAGAATGGAATAAAACCAAAATCCAACCACTCCTGATGAATATATAGCATGGTCAGGCAAAGAAAACTCTTGACCAAAGAAAAACTCAAAAAAGAGCTCTCACTTCTCTTTGATTCTCTTCGTGTTGATCTCTTGCAAGCTGTCGTATTTTAAAAATTTCTTCCTCTTTCTGCCGCAGCTTCCTTGAGAACGTACCCAAAGATTTTTCAAGAATTTTACTCTGTTCCTTTTGCTTCTGTACTTTACTTTTTAAGTAAATGAGCTGCTGATTTTCCTCATCCATCTGTGATAGTGCCTTATCAACAGCTTCTCTGTATCGTTTTAGTGTCCATTTTATCTTGGATTTGGCTAGTAATCAAGACAGTCAGAAGAGTCAGAACTTCCAAACAAGATAGAAATAATGAGCATTATAGCCTTTAAGTGGAAAGTAATCACCTGCGCTATGCTTATTGAAGATGTCCAAGTCCTCTGCCCTGGCCATATATCCATACAAAATCCTGTCACCCCCAGGCTGAAACACCCTCTTGCCTGGACTGTCCCAGTGTTGTCTGCCTTTACCTGCATCATTGAAAACTTTGGCCAGACGATCTGCATACCAATATCCTGTTGGTGATTCAGGAAATATTAGAAGGCTCATCCCTCTATGGCCTTGAGGACCATATGCATGCCTTGCTTTAGCTGGTGTGTAGTCCTGAAACATCTCCATAAGCTCCTTGTTTCCCATACCAATCCACTGTGCCACAAGCGTACATCAAGTCCTTGGAATCATTTCTTTAGACTACAACATCAACATTTCAGACAATCATAGGTCCAACAAATATAGATGAAGAAATCTTAGAATTTGAGTATTTTAAATCATTCATTCTTGCTCTACTGTTTACTTAAATGTCATTTCTGTCTCCATTATGCAGCATCCTGCTAATGTTCAAGGAAAATGTATACAGGTTTGATACAGCATTCCCATTCAAAGAAAGATACAAGAATAAACCTTAACCAAAGAGAAATAGCATTCCTAGAAAGTTACATGATGTGCCAAGGGATATGAAAGATGTGCCTGTCGTTTGGCCTACTACACCTATTTGTGATCATGAAGAATAGAACTGCCAACCAAAGGAGACCGGGCAAAGCGATCTGCACTATTTACTGTCAACTGAAAATGTGTTGTCAAAAAAGTCAGCTCAAGCAAGAAAATCCTGATTATTTTGACATTATTATTTGCAAGGGAAAACATTTTAATTATAAAAAATGCATACAAAAAACAATGAGTCCGTATAAAAGCCGTGAAGTGATTTTAGGTCTTGACTCTTTCGTTTATCTACTCATGGAATATTTTTTGTAACTTTTTTTATTTTTTGGCTTATGGTAACCAGTATTCTGGGCAATTGGACCTCTAATCAACTAGCTGCGAATGAATTGCCGTATGTCTCTGCGACAATGTTCTTAAAAGTGCTTCTCCTGGCTACATTTCTAGTTGAAAAGAAAGAAAGTGTTGGTAGTAGTCAGGGCACTCAAGGACTGACGAGACAAGGAAGCCAACGGAAAGATCAGAGCAAAGAGAAGGACCAAGTAGGCAAAGCAGTCAACGCAGATCCGGCAAATATTCCTACAATTTTTCATGAAGCAATATTTCCCAAATAGTGATCGTAGTCACTTCACACCATTGTACATACCATTTTTTATTATTCCTACTCCATTTTGTGCAAGCCAAGGAGTCCTCGAGCTTGAGGAGTATTGGTAGTATTTATGTACCAATTTTCATAATTTTCAGAGCTCGTTTGAGCCTCCAAAATAGCTTTAGAGCTTAATAAAACTAAGCTGGACACTAGGTCTGGACACGACCAAAGCTAGTCAAAACTATAAAAAGAGCTAGAGAGCTCATTTTTTAGGTTAGCTTGTTGTAGAATTGAACTTTGTATGAGAAATCTTTTGTAATGGAAGTTACTCCTTTGTCACTCTCTTTGTTCTTTCCGTGTGTGCGCGTTTGTGCTAACGTGTGTGCATGTTAGTGTGCTTCTCCATCACCACTTGTGCACATCACTTGCTCGAGGTCTTCATACCATCCTCGTGTCTTCCCGGATTGACATTAAAGGAGGTTCTACTCACTACTGAGCTACACCAAATTTTGGCGACGTTGACGAGGATTGAGCTTTGAGGACGAGTGTGTGATGGTAATACGTAGAGTAGAGATGTTGGAAGAGTAGGTAAGCATTATCTTTTACTTGATTTACTTGTTTTTTTTCCTCCTCTTCACTTCTAAATACCATATCCATTCATCATCATCTTCACCATCGCGATCATATACCTCCATCTCCATTCATTTCTTCATTTCCACTTGAGAGCGAGAGCGAGAGAGAGCTTGTATGCGCACTTGTCTTTTGTGTTTTTATGAGTGTTCTTGCAAGTACCAGCTTCCATTGCAGCATCTGCAGCTCCAGCTCTTGAGAAATTTGATTGTGCAGGTCCCGAGGAGTTGACCTCTCTCGATCGCGATTGACAGAAAATTTCAGCTTTTGGTAAAACAAAGTGCACCACCATAACACACATAATGAGCACATTGCAAATCACTAATCAAAATTGAAAAATTCCTTAATTCTCTATCAATTCGATTGACACTGTCAATCGCGACCGATAGCCATGAACGGCATACTGTTAATCGCGACCGACAGGCACTCTCAGTCGCGACATACAGATCACGACGGATTGCCATGTAGGACTCCGTCAATCGCGATTGACACTGTCGATCGCGATCGACACTGTCGATCGCGATCGACACTGTCGATCGCGATCGATACTGTCGATCACAATCGACTGAAATATCATGATTGACACAAAGATTTGCGTGTCCACATATCCATTGCGACAGACACACCCACGATCAACTAAATTTGCGCCGGAATTGGCAGAAAAAGTGTCGCTCGCAATTGACTCCATCAATCGCGATTGACAGACCCACGACCGACTCTGTCGATCGCGATAGACACCATCAATCACGACTGACGTCTCGATCACGACTGACAGGCCTGATGGACACCTCTGTCAATCGCGATTGACAGACCTGTCGATCGCGATTGACAGGCATTTTCGGCTAAATTTTGGGGTAATTGTGGGCACAAAAAATCAAGCACTTAGAGCATTGTGAGGCCTCTACAACAGTAATTTGAGAAAAATCAAGCAATAGCTTTCCCTGCCATTCCTCAGCTTTCCAAAATCTAGAATAAGGTTAGCTGATCCTATCATAAGATATAACAAAAATCTTTCTGAAAGCATTTTAGGATTCATAAGCTTCTACAACATAACAAGTATCTTCTTCTATTTCTCAACAACACTAATCTGATAGAATCTGAATCTTTGACTTACTTCTTCCAATGTTAAGAATTTTACAAACAAAGGATAGACATCTGACTCAAAAATACTCAAGATATTCAAGATCATACAAGATCTATCAAGATCTTACAAGATCTCTCCAACAAAATACCTCTGTAGAATCTGCTCTCATCAAACCTTCATGATTGAATGTTTGATTTGCAACCTGAATGTCTCTAAGTATCAATGCTTCTTACATAAAGTTGTAAAACTTTTCTTCAACTAGATCCTTTCCAAGAATCTGCAACTCCTACTTGAAACATAAGTGGACAAACTCTCACCTTGAGAACTCCAAAATTTGCAAGTTGACACTTCATATCTTCATATTCTTCCCGGGTGAAATGTGATAGTGTCTGCTTGACTTTCTTTTGGCTAACTCCACTTATCAATCAAGTGATAGGATCTGATGGAACACCTTTTTGAATACAAGCATGTATCCAAAAGTCAAGACAATCATAGAAAGTAGATTCTCCAACTGATTGGGTACATCACAAAATCTGAATTTACTTGAAAATACTGAATTTTCTGAAAATACTGAAATTCTGAATTTTTCTGAAAATACTGAAATTTTGAAAATACTGAATTTTCTGAATTTTCATCTCCCAGTCTCCAACATCTGTTACAAATACTCTTTTACCTCAAGAGTTAGGTAAAGAAGAAAAATACTTCTCTGCAACTTGTCATATACCAAGTAGCTTTGAATTGACACTCAAAGAATTCTTTGAGGGAACATATAAGCTACCTGCTCAAAATCTTCAACTAAAACATAACTCATACACATATGAGTCAAAATATATAAGTTGTCTTAGATATATGCTGCTCTACTTTCTCTCAATGCAATTCTTTGTCAAATCTACTAAAACATGACCAAGTGTAATGCAAAAAAAGAAACTCCTTCTTCTTTCAACTGTCTTCTTCACACAAGATGTTCTCGTAGACTTGTCTTTGGATGTAGAGGATAAAAGTAGGAAAAGTATATGGAAAATATAAGAGAAAAGTAAGTCTTATTTTCCCTTTGGAATTGTTGGACTTTCTTCTTCTGCATGTTTCTTCCACCTGATGATGTTAACATCTTCAATTTCTCTTCCATATCTTTTGTTCTCTTCATTTTGAAGTAGCAAGCACTCTTAACTTCTTCAAATGAATTTTTCTCTTCCTCTAGTGCTAAGAGTAAGAGACAAAACAAACATGATATATAAATGGAAGTGAATATAGAAGATAAAACATGCTTCTACCATCTCAGCTCCATCTCCTCATATGTTGAATACTGAATTACCTCTCTAGGTACAAACTCTGATCAAGAAACTTCCAACCTTGTGTTGGCTGAAAACAAAAACTGATCTTAGATGAGCTTTCTTGCCATGAAAGAGATCTTCTATCAAAACTATCAAGAACAACCTCTAGATACCTGATGTAGCTAATGTTTTAACTTTAAAAGTAATGAAAGTGTTTGAAAGCACTTCTTGTATCCTTCAAATTTCTTCATAACTTCTCTTCTAAGATATGACTTGTAAATGATGATATGATAGTAGAAACTAATACCTATGATTTGATGTTGATCTTGTTTCTTCATCTTCTCCAAACCATTGTTTTTCCTTGAATTTGAAGTAGCCTTCTCTTCATCAAGTCTTGGTCTTCAAGCAATACTTCTGTAAAGTATCTTTACTCTTCCAAAAGTATTTGACTGCTACCAGCTCATCAACTTCATACTCCACACTGATAAAATCAACATGTGACTGAATTGTCTAATTCTCAAATCTCTACTCATCTAGATTAAGTGTATATGTCATATGTCAAATGTTAAAAGATGCTCTGAAACCATATGTTGGTAGCCTAGAAGCTCTCATACCAAATGTTGGAAATTAGGTAGGCCCATAACTAATTCCACCGGTCCCATAAATCCAGGATCTACAACACAGATTCCAGCTTCTTCCAAAATTGACAAACATGAACATACATCACTTAATCATACAATGATGAGACAAAGATAGAGAGAGATTAGACAACATGTTCAAAGTATTACGTAAGCCAGTGCTTACTCACACCTTCATATATACAAATGTCAATTTACAATGTGGGAGTCAAAACCTCAACCACTCTATGTGAACAGAAATAGATGGGAAAGTGAATGTACAGAATTTACAAGAATATTCAAATGTAGGGATAGAAATCTGAATATGTATGAGATGTATGACCTTATAGGTTGTAGAAGAGTGAATATGAGTGACAGAAAGAGAAAAGATCAGTTTGAAACTGATATTCAGCAAATCCTAATCTGATTTTAGGCTATGGAAGACCCTAAATCAGATGTGTGAATGAAAGATCACATACTTACAGACTTAGCATAGAATGCTAACATGTTGCTGACAGAAATCCTCATACTCATATGGAAACACCTTCAACACCTCATCCGATGCATGTAGCATGCATGTACTGATTCTCCTTTATGTATGTTGAATAGGACTCCTCCAGATATGGATGCCACTACCTCCATAAGCTCCAAGTAGTACCTGTGTGCATAAAGAGAATATGTACCTGAATAATTAACATAAGATGCAATCTTATGTTAAGCTCCATCCAATGTCTTTGAAGTACACCAAAATCTTCATGTAGAAGACAATCTTCAAATACATAATGTAGATAGCTGATCCAAACCACCAAGTTGCTGATGAGTAAGTCTTCTCTACAAATAAGACTGTGAGCACACTCTTCTCCAAGAAGAACTCCATGGCTTCTCCTCAACATAGCTTCACAAAGTGCACCATGGTTGTCCCATGAGTGCTAGAGCACCACCTCCTCAAGCTTCACCGCAAGGTAGCGTTGAAATTGGTTGGGATATCTTCAAAAGTGACCAAGAGGCTTCTTATATAGGCCACCAAGTGTTCTAGCGAAAAAATCTGCTTTTCGTAGATCAAAATAAAGCTTATAGCTTTTTGAAATTCAATCGCAATTTTTTTACTAGCTTTTGCTTTATTTTTAAATTATCACTGAAGATAGGTTTTGATTTTCTTTTTCCACTATCTGATCACCTGATAAATGATCTGAAAACATTTTTATGACCTCCAAGCTTAGAGTTATCAAATGAGGTAAAAACCCCAAATTTTGTGCCAAAAATGACTAAGTACCAAAATTAGGGTTTTCACCCTAATAGGATTTTGGACTGATGTGACATTGTTTTCCAACATTCTTTAGCTTCATTCTTTGGTTGGAAAATATACCAATTAGATATCAAAACTACATTTCTTAATGGTGATCTTCATGAAGATGTTTATGTTCAGCAGCTAGAAGGTTTTGAAGGGACAGATAAAGAGTATTTAGTATGCAAGTTTATCAAAGCTTTGTATGGACTAAAGCAAGCACCAAGAGTTTGGTATGAGAAGAATCAAGATACATGTTTATCTTCTATCTATTGGTTTTGAAAACTCAAATGCAGCTCCCACTTTTTATGTTAAAGTTAAGAAAAATGTTTTGATTATTATTATCATATATGATGATGATATGATCATGACAAGTTCCAAGGATTCAGACCATGAGTACTTTAAAGGAGAACTTAATCATGCATTTGATGTAAATGATTTAGGTATTTTGCATTATTATCTTGGGATTGAGTTCAAGTACAGAGATTAGTGTATCTACATGATACAACAAAAATACATTGAGAAATTATTGGAAAAGTTTGAGATGATAGATTAGCCTATACAGGCACCTATGAATGTCAATGTGTCATTAGAGTCGGAAGCAAATTCAGAACGATTCGATGCTACATTATATAGTCAAGCACTTGGTTGCTTGATATATTTATGTAATACACTTTCGAACATTTAATTTGCAGTTTCCCAAGTACCAAGGTTCATGCACAGCCAGCTCAAGATTCAATGGAAATAAGTTAAGAGATATATTTGCAGTCAAAGGAAGTTTTGCAAGCTATTAATTAAACCTTGTACCATTGTGACATTGAAAGGGGATTGTCGGAAACAATGTCCCAAAGTCCAATAGAGTTTCTATATAATGTGTTTCTTGTAGAGTCCTATACAAAGAAAGCACTAGGTGCAATAAGTCAAGCACCTCTCTACCATGCCACCTGGGTTCGATCACCATCGGGAGAAGCAACGGGAATTCAGATTGTTTTTTTTTTCTAAAGCATAGCAGCCATGTTTCTTGCAAACCGTTATTTTACCAGAGAGTGCTTTTTGTGGTCTCGATTGATGGGAAGCAATCACTATATACGGAGGTAATGGATCACATTAGATTTATGACTCAATCAACTCAAGCTCTAGCAAGCTAAGGAGGTGATCAGGGAGGAGAAGTTCTATACTCTTGGAGGAGATGTTCTCTACATCTCGAGACATCTGGAGGAGTTCGTATCAGCCAACATACTGTGAGTATCAAGTCTACATATGTCCTCACTTGTTCATTCACTAGTTTCTGATTTAAGGATAATCAGAATTCGGGTTTGCTGTCACACAGTTCTAAATTGTTCATATTCTCCATATTCTCGCACACACACTCTTGATACCTCTTATGCACACAATCTTTTGTATCTAGTTCCTATTTCTACCTAGATTCAGATATTGTAAGTTTGTATCATATTCACACATTGTAATTTGACATTGGAATATAAGATAGTGTAGGTTAGCATCCTAACTTACCGTACACTTTGAAAATTTTGTCTACTCTCTATCTATCTCTCACTCATCATCTATTTTTGAGTGTTAAGGTGTGTATGCTAAGGTTCATATGATGAAAGATCTTGTAAACTTGTAATTAATATTGTTATTGAGGCCCACCCCACTTCCAACACCGTGCACATTTTGAAATTTTTTATGATAAAAAGCTTTCCACTTCCATGTCACTCACTCAAACTAATATTCCTATGGAATCAAGCTCATTTCCTCCTTGATGTGGAAAGAAGAATCACAAACCCTAACTACTGCCCTCTTTGTTGAAGATGAAGAAACCAAAACTCCGACTCCTCCAAGGTTAGACGAAGACCTTCTTTAGAGACTAGCTTTGATCAAGCCTCCAAAAGATGATGATTAATTGCTTTGGGAACTTATGTCTATTTAGTTGTTCCTCCATATTAGCATATCACAAAAAACTTTAAAACTCAAAAAAGCAAATCCTCTAAATATCAACAGAAATTTTGTTAGATTTCTTTTTATTGCTTTTCTAATTTATTTTTATTATTATTTTTTTCATGGCAAATATAAAATATAAAAATATCTTGCTTCTTACCTAAGAAATCTACTTTTTTATTGATTTGTTTACTTTGACCACATTTAGGGTTTGATTTTTGAATCCTCAAATGTGCTCTCAAATTCAGCATATGATATATCATTAGGTAGATCTCGTGTAGCACTTTTCAAATATGTAATAAAAGAATTCTTTATACTTTGACCATCTTTGATCTTGGTTTGACTATGGTCCAATACTTTGCATCATGTTTTGAAGCATATGAGGCCATTAGGCTTTGCACTTTATTATTTGACATTGATATATTGTAGGAAATTTCTTCGTGCATCCTCACTGATTGTCCGTCTATCTTAGCCATCGCCAAAAATCCCACCTTCCATGCTCGAACAAAGGACATCGAGATCTAGTACCACTTCATCCATGGAAGATCTCATCGTAGAAGATTACTTTGGCGCGATGTACCTCTCAGAAACATCTAGAAGACATGTTCACTAAGGCTTTGCCTCCATGGACCTCTGTAACGTTCAGCCTCTCCAAAATGGAGCTTCATAGGGGGTGTTGAAAAAATGATCGTATTTCCCATTTATCACATCATTTATAGTTCATTTCTATGAGTGCATATGCATTTTGTATTACTCTAATCGTATTTGGGATGCTCGTCGTTCAGCTTCTTTTTGTATTTATTCTCCTTTAACGAGAATTATTCGACATTGAATGTATTTTGAGAGCCTCCTCCAAATCTATATAAGGAGGACCTCTTCTCATGTTTATAGTTGATTAGAAGCTTGTGAGCTCACTCCATGCTCTTCTTACTCTAATCCATATGTGAGTTTTCCCATTTCATGACATAGTGACTTTTGAATCTCACTCTTTTCATTATGTGAGTACATGTTTTAGTTTTGCTTCTGCATGTGCTGTTTAGTTTCATCTATCCTTGTGAGCCTAACTCCACCCAAGCTATTGAACCTTCCAAGGAAGCTATCTAGATTGGAAGGCTAGTCAAGGATTTTGATATGTATAACAGTAATCCAACATTTGGATGGCATAAACAAGTGCAATATCTCTAGCTAAAGATGTCATATTTAATGCTCATACCTAAAAGATTTGTGCACTACCACTTTCTATGATACATATTAGTTGATGATCTGATGTTATTTACTAAAGTGAATTCATAACAAGGCCCCAATTTATCTTTTTCAGAGTCTTTTACAAGCTGGAATGAGTATTGTAATTAAGTGAAACTTTCATAGCTTAAGGGTGCCCCCCAAACTTTGAGTGGGGGGCATTCCTGATAGTCCTAGGGAGAGGTCATTGTGCTTAAGCTCCTATGAGTGTTTCCTACCATTACTTCATCTCCCTTTCTACGGTCTTTCTTCAAATTACCTATTCAGACTTCTCCTTTCTTCCTTGCATGTCACACTTTTGAAGTGAGCCCTATTTTTGAGAAGGAAAAAAAAAACACTGTTAAGAGTGTTTTTCATGCACAAGCTTTTTCATATTTAATTTTTTCCAGATACACAGAACCAGCAGAAGCAATTGGATCGAACATCAAAACCTGATGGAAATCAGACATGAAATGCATAGATTGCGTAATGGATGTATAACCTACTGTTATGCACCACATATTAGGCAATGCATTTCTACTAAGCAAGACAGGAAGGAATTTGTAATGCAGAACATACGTGAAGCATGCTAAATGAGTGAATGAATAACCAAATAAACAGAAACAAATTCTATCTACACAAAGATAGTCTGAAGTCTGTATCGGTCTTCGAAAGATGCAGACTTGTTCAAACAAAAGAAGTCGTGTATTTGAAAAGCAGCAGGAACATTTTATATTTCACCATGCCCACTACGAAGCTTTATGGAAAAAGTAGAATGAGAGACACAGACCCATTATTTTGATAGACACATACTGAGAGTTGAATAACAGAATATATCGTCACTTTTCCCCAGCTTAATATTCTTAAGTGGACCATATTACAAACTGTCATAAACCAAATAAATGAGTTATGTTGTCTTTGTTAGACAACTGCAAGAATTGCACACCTTGTCATGTTCATCCCTGGTGAGTTGAGTATTCTGAATCACAACCATTGGGGGCCAGATAATCATCATATCCTTTGTGCTGTCAGTATTCTGCAAGCCTCTCCATTTGCCAAACCTGGTCCCACCCAGAGAGGCAATTTCCACTGTCCGCATCTCAAGCTCCTCCTCCAAGGTTTTGGCAAATTCTCTATGAAGCCTTATCCTTTTTGTTCTGTGGGTTTTAGCATGTGTTAAAAGTGGATGCACGCCTTTATACCAATCTATGGCCCCAACACCTCCTTGGCAAGCAGGACAGTGAAACTGACGATTATGATCTGTAATTTCCTCATTTGTGATGGCATCGAGCTCATTGAAAAATGAACGAAACCACTTACTCCTTTTTCTACTTTCAAGACTTTTTATGCTTGCATCAGAATCATCATCTTCACTCTCCATCCAATCACTATCGTCATCAAGCTGTGTGTCTGATAAAGCACTGTCAGAATCAAGGTTTTGTAGTGTATCAATAATATAATAAGGAATTTCACCATTTGACTCTAAAGCTCCTTCATTCCCAACTTCCAAAACCCCTATGTCTGTTTCCTCAGAAGGCAGAAGCTGGGGAAAGATTGCATCCTTCGTTTCCAGACTCCTTGTTTCTTTCAAAGTTGGAGCTAAATTAGGTTTACCCGATCCTTTATATTGAGTCTGCGCTTGAGTGCCATTGTTCACAGATATAGAGTTTGACCGCTCAACTTGATTGACCTAAAAGATAGTATCATCATCTTATATAAGAATCATTATTTCCATATACCATTTAATTCATTTACAATCCATCCTATTATCAATCAAGGAGGCACGGTGTTTAAGAAGATCATTGAAGTCAACAGTTATGCAACCCAAACCATAAGATAATTACCAGAATACAATTTAACTAATGCATTGACTAATCAATTCACTTTTAGCTTTCTATGACGTCCTTACCTTCATTCTCTTTACAGTTCCTAGTCTGCCAATCACAAAAGAGTACCGATTTCACTGGTAAAAACAGAGATCCAAAAAATTCAAGACCAAGACTTCTGGCACCTTTCCAGACTACCACAATTCTGCTTAGTGATCTAAAATTACATTGTGCTGCATGCATGAATCTTTCATATGACCCATCACAAACTGATAACTGCCAGATCAAGAAAGGGGCCAAAAAAGAACACATAGGCAAAAAAATTACAACAGCTTTCTTTTAGAACTTCAAGGAGTTGTTTCTAAATCTGGATAAGTTGAACACACAACAAAAAGAGAAAAGAAAAAGCAATATTATCAAGCATATATCATGACTAGCAACCAGTTTCAAATTTCAGCTGTGAATGACAAGTTGCAGCCATATCTTGTCTGAGACATTATTCTTAACGAGCAGAAATCCAGATCAATTATGTTTACCCCAATCATGTCTACGTAAAAATTGTATATTTGAAGCATGGAACAAGAGAAACCATCAAGCATCAGAAGCCAGCCACAATTAAGGCCTTTGAAGATAGGAAAGCACTTATCAGAGAGATTCAACAAAGATTCTCTTGAAAGAAACCACTAGACAGCAGCAAGAAAATTGAAGTATGACTAAGCCTAGATACCCCACTTAGAGAGGATGTGTGCATCGGAAATAAAGTGACAACTTATAAGGACATTCTTGCATATAATGCAAATTTCAACTCAACTAATTATAATTTTTTATAGGCTTCGCATCATAAATGAGGCTTAGGACTTCATTTGTGAGAATAGGCTCTTTTGACCACTAGACCAAAACAAAGTACAATCAACTTAAAAATGGTCTAAGTTGTCCGAGTTCAAGGAGCGAGGGAATGCACACAAACACGTTCGGAGTAAAGACCCCAAGGGCACTCCTACATGTAAAAATGCTTTCACACTATGCCTCTTCTTGAGAGCCTTTCAAACATATTTAAAATGTATCTGCTCGTGCAAAATTAAGGTCATTATAGACGTTTTATTTGCCCTGGGTCACTTGGACCCTTTGAGGGTGTTCACACCTGGATTTATGTCCAAGTGTCCAAGAGGCTTCACTTTTTAAATAAAACATGTCTTAAGTCTCAAAACCTTCAACTTTTTGGACTCTAAACTTCGTATGTGGAACTCCTTATCTCTTCCAATTTTTCTTTTTGCAGAAACCAAGCTCCCTCCTTTTCTCAACACCTATACTTTCTTTGGAAATTGGGCCAAAAATCAGACATACTTGATATCGATGCAAAGTTCTTAAGCCACTCATTCATAAGAACGTGATGGACAAGAAGCTTAAGATCACAACATACACTGATGTTAAAAAATGTGCAACATCCAAAGATGAGTAGTCCATTAAGGTTATGGGCGTATACACAAGCTCGGAAAAAACCTCTTATAAAGGTTAAAAACTGTTCAGCATACCTAAGTGTGTTCATAAAAATCACAACCAAAATATTCTAATAAATTTCCTCTTGGAATCATATGGTGAACAAAGAGCTAGCAGTTAATAGGACGACATACCAAGCTATGTGGACTGTGAACAATCCTCAAAAGAGAGTAAGCACAAACCTTTGCAAAAAGTCTTTTCATACGGGAGAGCTTTAATGAAAAGTTGTGCAAGTTTATTTTGTGTAGGCATGTGATTTATGCAACCATGGCACACTGGGTTCCTCACAATTGCCAATGCACTTTAACTCGTAGTAAAGATGGTGGTGGAAGATGACTAACCAACACTCAAATAAACCATGGCCCATTAGGCATTCGAACCCTACACATTCAGTAGTAATCGTGCGAGTTTCCCTATACTCAATTTCGTAACTAAAAGCGGCCACAATAGGCTACCTCTTTCTCAACCAAGATATGCATGAGCTACCAAGTATCCATTGGAGTTCGAGGTCTCTGCAAGCACAAGAACAGCACATGGAAGAAGAAGAAGCTTCGAGCACAACACAACACTGAATAAATTACCAAGTGGATGTACAAAGATAAGTGACCCATTAGGGTTATAGACATATATACAAGCCAGGGGAAAAGAACCTCCTAAAGATGGAAAAAAGTGCTCCCCATGGTTCCAAGCGTGTTCACACACATCACTACGGAAATATATCAACAAATCCCCCTGGGAGTGATGCGGTGAACAAGGAGTTTGCACTCATGTATAAGATAGTGCCAAGCTATGTGGACAGAGATCAATCCACAAAAGGAACTTAGTCCAAAGCTTTGCGAAAAGCTTCAAACTTCTCCTTAGGCAGAGCCTTTGTGAAAAGGTATGCAATTTTATACTGTGTGGGGACATATTCCAAATTGATCTTTCCAGACATAATGATAATGAACCTCAATGTGCTTTGTGCGAGCATGGACCAGAGGGTTCCTCGCAACTGCAAGTGTGCGCGCTGATAGTCAGTGAAGATGGTGGTTGCAAAAGACTGAACAACACCCAAACCAACCAAAAGGCATCTGAGCCACACACTAATAGTCATTGTGAAATCTTCCCTATACTCAGCCTCACAACTAGAAGTGGCAAGAGTAGGTTGTTTCTTGCTCAACCAAGATATGCATGAGCAACCAAGCATGAAGCAAAAACCACTAATGCACACACGAGTGTCATAGCAACCAACCCAATCTTAGTCACAAAAAGCATGTAAATCTGGCGATGATGATCCAATCAACTTGCATAAACTGAATGCCCAAATAATGATGTAAATGTCCCAAATCTGACATCTCAAAGGAGGCATGCAAATTAGCCTTAAATTCAACAATATGCTTCTCATTAGGACCAATGAGCAACATGTCATCAATATACACAACAATGATCAGAAGTACATCATCTCCACGCTTCACATATAAGATATTCTGAGTCTGACTTTTCTCAAAACCATATGCAATCAAGTAGACATGTATTTTTTCATACGAAGCAGATGGTGCACGCTTCAAACCATACAATGCCTTTTTCAACCTGCACACTTTGTTTTCATGCTCTTTCTGCACAAAGCCACGAGGCTGAAATACGTACAGTTCTTCATGTTATTCACCACTCAAAAATGCAATTTTAATGTCCAACTGACGTACATTCCAACCACGATGAGCTGCAAATGTACAGATGCTACGAAGAGTGGTCATTCGGCAAGTAGGTGCGAACGTCTCATCAAAATCAATGCCTCTCTCTTGAGCATAACCTTTTGCAACAAGCCTAGCCTTATACTTGGCATCTGTTCCATCAGACTTACGTTTCAACTTGTATATCCATTAGTGCCAATGGCCTTTTTGTCAGGAGCCTAGGTATCATTCTTCATAATAGCATCACATTTTGATTCCATAGTAGCTATCCAGTTTTTTGAGTTTTGTGCTTCGTCAAAAAGAGACAGACTCATTCTCTTCACAAATACTAGAAGTAGTCATTGCATAATAATCTGATGCAAAGGATGCACTATGAGAGCCTGAATGAGTATGATATGATAGAGGTACATCTAATTTGCTATCTTTCAAAGTCTGCACAAGCCATCTAGGCATAGTTTTTGCCTCCTCTATATCATCTCTCTCATCAACAAGTGCATCATGTAAATCTGCATCAGAAATGTGATGATTTGCATCATCGTGTGGAACCTGTAAAGATTGAAAATTTGCCTCATTTGAACCAGCACTTGACTTTCCACCCATTAAAAAAGGCAACAGAAAGTGCCATTCATATCTTTGGAGCTAACTGAACTCTCCTTAGTACATGAAAGTAATGGTTGAACTCCATCTTCCACAAAAACAACATCTTCCACAAAAACAACATCACGGCTAACCAACGTGTTTAGTAAGTGAATGACAATAGCTTTTAGTTTTAGAATTGTAACCAACACAATACATTTCACTGCTTCATCATCCAATTTCCTCCGTTGATAATGCATGTGTCAGACAACCAAAGACACACCTATGAGCAACAGACGGGTTGCACCTATGCCAAGCCGTAATTGGAGTGATAGCATAGCCAAAAACTATTTGAAGCACACAAACACCTCGGACTTTGCTTTCAATGGATAAACCATGCATGCCTGGAAAAATCATCAATGAACGTCACGAAGTAAAGGTAGTGATGGAGTTAGACGTCTACGGAACCACACGAACAGCACAAGGAAGAAGAAGAAGCTTCGAGCACGACACACAATATTGAATGTATTGCCACTAGAATGTACAAAGATAAGTAGCCCGTTAGGGCAATAGGCCTATATACAAGCTCGTGAAAAAACTTCCTAAAGAGGGAAAAAAGTGCCCTGACGGTCCCAGAGTGTTCACACACATCAGTACCTAAATATATCAACACATCACTACCTAAATATATCAACAAATCCCCCCTAGGAGTGATGCGGTGAACAAGGAGCTTCCACTCATGTATAAGGAAGTGCCAAGCTATGTGGAATCAATCCACAAAAGGAAGTAAGCCCAAAGCTTTGCGGAAAGCTTCAAACTTCTCCCTAAAAAGAGCCTTCGTGAAAAGGTTTGCAATGTTCTCCTATGTGGGCACATATGCAAAGCTGATCTCCGAGTAGAGAACCTCTCCCGACATAATGATAATGCACCTCAATGTGCTTAGTGCAAGGATGGAACACACGGTTCCTCGCAACTGCCAATGCGCGCTGACTGTCAGTGAAAATGGTGATGGCAGAAGACTGACCAACACCCAAATCAGCCATAAGGCATCTGAGCCACACACACTCAACAGTCGCTGTGAAAGCTTCCCTATACTCAACCTCATAACTGGAAGTGGCCACAGTAGGCTGCTTGCTCCAAGATATACATGAGCTACCAAGCATGAAGCAAAAGCCACTAGTGGACATTTGAGGATCATAGCTAGCAACCCAATCACTGTCAAAAAAAGCATGCAAATCTGGAGGTAGTGATCCCCCCTTGGGATAAAACAATCCAAGTAGTTGGTACCACTCAAGTAGCGAAAGATGCGCTTAACCGCCTCGGCAATGCATATACCTGCTCATATCTGGAAGCAAACTGAATATCTGGCCGAGTAATGCATAAGTAAATCAAACATCCAAGAGTTTGCTGATAGAGAACAGCATCAAATGCATCTCCAGCATCATGAAGACTCAATCGTAAGCCTGTCTCCATAGGAGTGGCAATAGGCTTACAATCTTCAAGGCCAAAACGCTACAGTAATGTGTCAATATATTTTGTTTGACACAAACCCATTCCACCATCAACTTGCATAAATTGAATGCCCAAATAGTGATGCAAATGCCCCAAATCATGTTGGAGCAAAAGAGAGTATTCAGCAGATGGAGAAGCTCAAATGGGGCACCTCTTGACTGAGCAGTCTTGACTGAGCAGCAGGGAAGGTGAGTGTCCAGTAGCACACGCAGGTGAGAGAGAGAGAGAGAGATCGAAAAAAGAGAGGCGCAGCTCTTTTGGTGGGTTCTCCAAAAAAAGAAGAGAACCCTAACTTTAGTTTAGGTTATTATTTATAGGACATGGCCAAGTTCACACTGAACTTGGCCAAAAGAATAAAAATGACTTATAATGACTATAATCAGCCTTTTAAAGGCCTATACACAAGTGTACAACTATGAGAGGTCATTTAGGGCCTTTACCCCAACAACTTCCCCTTAAAGGCATAAATGACGCCTTTAAGCTATGTGACTCCCACCATCTGTATACATAGCTGATGTTGTGCTTTGGACAAGCACTTAGTAAGAACATCTGCAGGATTCTGTGACGTATGGACCTTAACCAATGTGATAAGGCCATCCTCAAGCACTTCTCAAATGAAGTGATACCGCACATCAATGTGCTTTGTACGTGCATGGAACATGGCATTCTTTGCTAAACATTTAGCACTTTGGCTGTCACATCCAAGCATAGGTGCCTTGCTGGGCAAACCAAACTCACAGCATAAACGTGCCAGCCAAATGGCTTCCTTGGAAGCCTCAATGGCTGAAATATATTCAGCCTCCGTAGTTGAGAGAGCAACAATCTTTTGCAACCTAGAACATCATGAAATAGCACCTCCTGCAAGGGTAAATATATATCCACTTCTGGATTTACGAGTATCCACATCACCAGCCATGTCAGAGTCACAAAAGCCTTTCAGCTCCAATGGATCTTTGCCATAGCAAATACATTTATTCTTGGTCCCTTTCAAGTACCTCAAGATAGATTTGACTGCCTCCCAATGAGCTTTGCCAGGATTAGCCATAAACCTGCTAACAACTCCCACTGCATGAGCAATGTCTGATCGAGTGGCAACCATAGCATACATAAGTGAACCACATGCTGATGCATATGGAACACTCTTCATGTAGTTGGCTGCATCATCATCCTTGGGACAGTCATCTTTGGAAAGCTTAACATGTGGCTGCAATGGCACTCCAAGAGGCTTAGAATCAGCCACATAAAATCTGTCAAGTACTTTATCAATGTACTTTTCTTGGGATAAATGCAAAGTATGCTGCTGCCTATCCCTTTTTATTCGCATACCAAGAATATGCTCAGCTTCCCCAAGGTCTTTCATTGAGAACTCAGAGTTCAGCTGCTGTTTAAGAGCATTTAGTGTGCCCTTTTTCTTCCCAGCCAGCAGCTATCATCTACATACAGCACAAGAATGATTGGGCTGCCATCTTCATCCTTTTTAGTGTACAAACAGTGATCTGCATGGCTTCTTTTGAACCCATGTTTGAGCATAAATGCATCAAACTTCTTATACCATTGCCTAGGGGCTTGTTTCAGTCCATATAAGCTCCTTTTCACCTTGCATACCAGATGCTCTTTTCTAGGAATGGCATATCCTTCTGGCTGTTTCATGTACAGCTCTTCATCTAAGTCACCATGCAAAAAGGCTGTTTTAACATCCATTTGGAATAGCTCCAAATCCAAAGCAGCTGTAATAGCAAATAGCACACGTAGAGTGGTCATTTTAACTACCGGAGAGAACACCTCTTGGAAATCAATGCCCTCCTTTTGGGCATATCCCTTAGCAACCAGCCTTGCCTTATACTTGGGTTTGTCATCAACAGTTTTGATTTTGTATACCCACTTGTTAGGAATGGCTTTCCTACCTTTGGGCAACTCAACAAGATCCCAAGTATCATTTGCATGCAAGGCCTTTATTTCTTCCTGCATGGCTAACTCCCACTTCTTCTTGTGCTCACATAGCTTTGCCTCTTTACAAGTGAGAGGCTCCCCCTCATCTGATAACATAATGTAATGTATAGAGGGATCATATCTGTTCATTGGCCTCCTAGCATGTGTAGATCTTCTTCTCCAATGATCCACATTATCTGGCAATGGATCTACATCAGGAGGTATATCAACATGTCCATTGTTAATGGGCTGCTGCACATCATTTCCAGCCCTGTTTTCAGCATGAATAGGTCGTTGCATATGCCCATCAGGAGCGGCATTTTGCTGTCTAGCATCATCTGGCTCAAAAACCACTGGATCATCAATATTTTCAGTCCTTTGTGGTGCATCCTGAGGATCAAAATCAGGCCTAATAGGTGGCTGGTCATGCTGAAATCTGACCCTTTTATGGTCATCCTTTGAGGCACAATTACTTTGAAGCAACCTTGCCTCATTAAAAACAACATCCTGGCTGCGTACAACTTTCTTGAGCTGAGGTATCCAAATTCTGTAGCCCATTTCACCTTCTTCACCATATCCCATGAAGAGACCTTTTATGGACTTAGCATCAAGTTTGTTTTTCAGCTCCGGCCTTATGTGCACAAAAGCCTTGCAGCCAAAGACACGTAAGTGATCATACGAAGCAGGTTTGCCAGACCAAACCTCTTCAGGGATGTCACCTTTCAAGGACATGTGAGGGCATCTATTGCAAATATGTACTGCAGTTTTGAGTGCTTCTCCCCAAAATCCATGAGGGAGATTAGCTGTGGACAGCATGCATCTCACCCTCTCACAAAGTGTCCTATTATAGCGTTCAGCCATACCATTAGAAGAGAGGCTCTATGGAGCAGTAAGCTCTCTCTTAATGCCCAAATTTTCACAAAATTTCTGAAATTCACCACTTGTATACTCACCACCATTGTCCGTACGCAAGCATTTCAGCTTTCTACCTGTTTGGGTGGTCACAAATGCATGAAAGCGCTTAAACGCAGCAAATGCTTCATCCTTAGATTTAAGCAATTGAACCCAAATTTTTCTAGAAAAATCATCAACAAAAGAGATGAAATACAAAGCACCCCTCATAGATTTGGTGGGCATGCTACATACATCAGAATGAACAAGATCAAGTACACAAGACTTACGACACACACCAGAATAAAAGGAACGTTTCACTTGCTTTCCATATTGACATTCATTACAAAAATCAAGCTTTGTGCCTTTAGCATCAAGCTTCTTTAAGTTACAAAGCCTAGTGAGACCCTTTTGGCTCATATGGCCAAGTCTCTTATGCCACAACTCCATATGGGAGTGAACTTCAGCCAAAGCAATGAACTTGCCTGATAAGGCTTTCCCATGCAAGCAATAGAGAGTTCCCTTCTTTATGCCTTTCACAATCAGCCTTGATCCCTTTGTCATTTTCCATGATCCTCTCTCAAAGAGAATGCTATAACCATGCATATCCATTTGACCCACAGAGAGTAAGCTTTTCTTGATCCCTGGTACATAACGCACATCATGCAAAACCAGCTCATTAGTGCCATTTGTAGAGAAATGCAGTGTGCCAATACCCTCAATGGAACAAGCATTATTGTTTCCAAGGTATACATGGCCATGGCTGCCTGCAGTAAAAGTAGAAAAGCACTCCTTGATAGGAGTCACATGAAAAGAAGCACCAGAGTCAACTATCCATGTCTGGGCCAATGCATCATTAACAGTCAGCAAAGCATCGATAAGATCACTTTTGGTGATCGACATGTCCTCTGTATGAACATTCAGAGAGAAATCAAGAAATCATATGCATAAGTATCATCAGCTCATAAAGTAGTGCACAAAATATCCTCAACATCTGACAATTCCTCTATGACTACATTAGAGGCCACATTGGCCTTCTCTTTGTCCTTTTGGTTGTCCTGTGCATCAGTCTTGTCGTTTTTTTTGCCCTTCTTTTTATCTCCAGCATTCCTATTTCTTTCAAGCTGTGCCTTGTAATAGCGGCAATCAGGTTTCTTGTGGCCTTTCCTGCCACACTGATAGCAAGTCACATCATTGCTTTTACCTTTGCTGCCATTACCTCTTTCCCTGCTCTTAATCTTGTTCCTTTGTGCATTATTACTCCTCTTATATGTCCTGCCTCTAACCATGTTAGCTGAGCTTCCACCTTCACCACCTGCTTTTCTCCTGATCTCTTCATGAAGTATAGAACCCCTAACACCATCAAAGGTCAGGTTGGGGTTATTGGACAATGAGACTACCAATGTCTCCCAAGAGTCAGGAAGTGTCATAAGCAAGAAGATGGCTTTAAGTTTGTCATCAAAAGCAGCCATACCTAAGTCCTACAATTGTGACAAAGTACCTGTTAAGAGGGATAAGTGTTCGGTTGCACTCTTGGACTCATCAAGTTGCATACCAACAAGCTTCCGCATCAAATGCACTTGGTTCACAGGCGTAGTGTTCTCATAAGTTGCTTTAAGCTTTGCCCATATTTTTGAAGCAGAGGTCAGCCCTTTGAGATCTACCAAGATCTCATCAGAGACAGCCATCTTGATATACGTAACAGCTTTCTTGTTCAAGATCAGCCAAGCTTCCTGTGACATATCTTCTGGTTTTTCCGCTTCCAATGCCCTATCACAATCCTTCAAGAAGAGAATACCTTGCATTCTCTCCTTCCACAAATCAAAACCTATTCCCTCAAAACGTCGAATCTCAAATAGATTCTTCACATCTGAGGAGGATGACGCCATGATTGTACGACGAAGAAGTTAATATGCTAAAATTTGGGCAAAAAATGCACCAAATCAGAGTATCACTTCTAAAAAATGATGCACAATGGCTTCAAACTGTTGTGAGAGCAAAATGGAGCAAAAACAGACCAGTTGCACCACAAGATTAAAATCTGTAATTTTCTGAAATTACTTGCAGAAAATTCCAGCAAGTCAATTTATGCTTCAAATCAGCAAATTTGACTTTTCTTGACCTCAAAGTGTATACATAAGGCTATAAGGAAGCCTTTAGGAGCAAAAGGGAGCAAAAGCCCCAAATTTTCTCTTCCGAATTTTGAAAAATTCAGAGAAAATCCCAATATTTGCTGTAAATAAGCAAATTTCTCATGCCACACTTCAACACATGAAATGGTAAACCTGTATATTGCTGTTTTGGACTGTGGAACACTTGTGTAGACCTGTAAAACACCTGCAAATAGCCTGTTTTGAGCAATAAGACAAAGAGGAACAGTTTCTTCACGATAAAATCGAAGAATATCACGTGAAAAGAAGTTTATGCTGCTCCAAAGGTGTGGTGCTGCACTTTTAACCCTTTTCTTCGCGACAAAACTCAGAAAAACCTGCAAAAACTGAAGTAGAACACTCCAGAAATGCTGATGTCACTGTTTTGGGCACCTTCTTCGCGATGAAACGCAAAGATCTTGCAGAATCTGAAGAAAACCCTGCTGAAAACTGAAACGAAGCTGCTCTAATGCCTCAACGGAGCTCTGATACCAGTTGTTGGAGCAAAAGAGAGTATTCAGCAGATCGAGAAGCTCAAATGGAGCACCTCTTGACTTAGCAGCACGGAAGGTCAGTGTCCAGTAGCACACACAGGTGAGAGAGAGAGAGAGAGAGATCGAAAGAAGAGAGGCACAGCTGTTTTGGTGGGTTCTCCAGAAAAGAAGTGAACCCTAACTTTAGTTTAGGTTATTATTTATAGGACCAGGCAGTTCACACTAAACTTGGCCAAAAGAATAAAAATGACTTATAATGACTATAATCAGCCTTTTAAAGGCCTATACACAAGTGTACAATTATGAGGGGTCATTTAGGGCCTTTACCCCAACAAATCAGACATCTCAAATGAGGCATGCAAATCAGCCTTAAAATCAATAATATGCATGTCATGAGGATCAATGAGCAGCATGTCATCAACATACATCACAATCATTAGAAGCACTTCATTAGCACGCTTAACATATAAAGTGCTTTCAGTTGGACTGTTCTCAAAACCATGTGCAATGAGATAGGCATGTATCTTTTCATACCAAACATGTGGTGCTTGCTTTAAACCATATAATGCCTTCTTTAACCTGCACACCTGGCTTTCACGCTCTTTCTACACAAAGCCACGGGGCTTAAAAACATACACTTCATGCAAGTCACCATTCAGAAATGTTGTTTTAATGTCCAACTAATGTACATTCCAACCACGATGAGCTGCAAGTGCACAGATGCTACAAACAGTAGTCATTCGGCAAGTAGGAGCAAAGGTTTCATCAAAATCAATGCCTCTTTCCTGTGCATAAGCCTATGCAACAAGCTTAGCCTTATACTTGTCAACGCTTCCATCAGGTTTACGCTTCAGCTTGTATACCCACTTAGTGCCAATGACCTTCTTTCCAGGAGGAAAGTCACATAAAGACCAGGTATCATTTTTCATGATTCAAGAAGGCGCGGCGATTCAGTCAAGAAGGTAAAGAAAACCATTAAGTAAGTTTTCTTGAGAAGCGATTCATTTACCTATCGAGCTAAAGAAAACCTAAAGGTATTATAGCATCATATTCAGATTGCATTGCAACCATCCAATGTTCAGAATTTTGTGCTTCATCGAACGAAACAGGTTGAGACTCATCACAGAGACTAGAGGCAACCATAGCATAGTAATTTGTTGCAAAAGAGGCACTATGAGAGCCTTACTAAATACGATATGACAGAGGTGCATCTAATTTGCTGTCATACAAAGTCTGCACCAACCATTTTGGCTGCCCAATATGAGCTCTCTCATCAATAAGCTCTCTCATCAACAAGTCTCATCAACAAGTGAATCATGTAAATCTGCATCAGAAATGGAATGATCTGCATCATCATATGAAACCTGCAAAGGCTGAGAAGTTTCCTCATTAAGGCCAGCACTAGACTGTCCACCTCTAAAAAGAGGAAGCAAAGTATCTTACATGTCTTTGGAGCTAACAAATTTCTCCTTAGTACATGAAAGCAATGGTTGAATAGCATCTTCTACAAAAACATCATCGTGGCTAACCAGAATGCATTTAGTCAGTGGATGACGATAGCCTTTACTTCCAGAATAGTACCCAACAAAAATGCATTTTACTGGTTTATCATCCAATTTTATGTGATGTAGTTCAAGCACTAATGCATATGCCAGACAACTAAAAACACATAGATGAGCAACATATGGCTTGCGACCATGCCAAGCCTCATATGGAGTGATAGACTGCAACGCTTTAGTGGGACACCTATTAAGTACATATGTTCCACACATACCAGCCTCAAGCCAAAAACTGTGGTAAAGCTTGACTCTTGACCATACACCTCGCCATCTCCATGAGTGACCTATTCTTCCGTTCAGCAACTTCATTCTATTGAGGTGTATAAGGCACTGTACACTGATGTTTCATCCCACGTTCAACCAGAAATGCATTAAAGTGAGAAGACATATATTCCACCCCTCGATGAGAACGGAGAGTGCCCATTTTACATGCTGACAGATTTTCAGTCAAAACTAGAAACTGTTTGAAGCACATAAACACGTCGGACTTTGCTTTCAATGGATATACCCATGCACGCTTGGAAAAATCATCGATGAAAGTCACGAAGTAAAGATAATTTCCAAAAGAGGGAGTCTCCATAGGACCACAGACATCACTCTTAACAAGCTTCAATTTCTACGTAGCTCGAATTGGACCATCTTTTGGAAGGTTGTTGAGGATAAGTTGGACAGCACCAATTACCCATTATGGGCTTATATGATGTGTCATGTATTGGTTGCAAAGGGACTCTGGAACATTGTCCGGGGTGTTGAAAAATGTCCTATTACACTTGCAAATAGAGTTAGTGAAGTTGATGCAGATGACGTTGATAATATTCTTCAGGTTCCTATTCATGATGCGGCTCCTGCTACACCTTCTACAGAGAAACTTCATTTGGATGGCAAAGATGCTCAGGCACATGCATTGATAGCTTTTTTTGTCAAACGTGCCATTATTCCTCATATTCGTTCTTGCAGAACAACAAAGGATGCTTGGGATACACTTACCACTTTATACCTGGCAAGGAATGAGGCTCGTGTTGGTGACCTCCAACAACAGTTGGAGAGTGAGCACATGAATGAAGAAGATTCCATGAATAGCTTTTTGATAAAGATCAAAGATTTGAAGGTGGAGATGATTTCTCTTGATGAAGTATTGCCTAAGAGTTCACTTGTGCATACTGTTCTGAATGGTCTTCCAGATTCATATAAGGGTTTTGCTTGTACTCTTCGATTGATGATGAAAGGCAATCCAAATGCCTTAAAATTTGAGGAGTTAGTGTTTGTTATGTTGCAAAAAGATCAATCTAGGCAGAAGAGGTCCATTATGTGTGTTGCAGATCAAGCTTTCCTTGCTAGCCAGGAAGATAAGTCTAGGCATAACATTTCCATTATGCATGTTGCAGATCAAGCTAGTCAGAAGGGCAAAGGTAAATGGAGCTCTTCTATTAGTAAGCAGAAATCTGCTGAATCTGCACAATCAAAGAAAGATGATAGAGGAGAGAAGAAAACAGAAAAGAAGAAATTGTTTTGCACATACTATAAAGGAAATACTCATGTCATAAAGAGTTGTCCAAAACTGGTTGCAAAAGAGGCAAAGAAGAAAGAGGCTTGAACGGTTGTTGCAGAAGCCTCTACACCCAAAACAGAGTATGCTAATCTTGTGCAGAATGAAGAATGGACATTTACTCTGCAATAGACTAAGATGTTTGTTACTTTGATAGTGGGGAAACCAAACATATTACCTCGGAGCGCAATTTCTTCACTTCAATTGAGCCTTCCCCTATAGGGAATACTATCAAATGCGCCAATAACTCCTCGTATCCTGTCATGGGAGTTCGTAAGATCATTCTGACTAGTACTGATGGTAGTTCTTTTACATTGTCAGATGTTTTATTTGTGGTAGGGATCAAGAAAAATCTATTATCAATTTTTGCATTAGCCAAGATCGGCTTGGTTGTGAAACTTGTTGATGACGGATGTAAAGTTCATGATCTGTCAAATGGAAGCGTCATTATTGCTTCTGGTATTTTATGTATTTTATGTATTGTTGCTTCTGGTATTTTATGTATTTTATGTATTGCTTCCGGTATTTTATGTCTGGTATTTTATGTCGTGAGCTGCATAAGCTCATAGATTATGCAAAATGTGTGAATGGTTAAGCATGTGCAATTCAAGATTCTCAGGCTATGTGAGATGCAAAGCTTTGGCATACACGCTTTGGTCATCTGAATTTTGCGAGTTTGCTATGCTTGCGTAAATCTAAAATGGTGTCCTCTTTTCCCAAACTTGAGGCACCTCGTAAACATGTCTGCAAAGGCTCTATTTTGGGTAAATTACATCATTCCTCCTTCCCAAAAGATGGTTCAATTCGAGCTACTCAGAAATTGAAGCTTGTTCATAGTGATGTCTGTGGTCCTATGCAGACACCTTCTTTTGGGAGCGACCTTTACTTTGTGACTTTCATTGATGATTTTTTCAGGCATGCATGTGTGTATCCACTGAAAGCAAAGTCCGAAGTATTTATGTGCTTCAAATAGTTTCTGGTTTTGGCTGAAAAATCTGTCAGCATGTAAAATGGGAAACCTCCATTCTAATCGAGGGGGGGAATATATGTCTTTTGACTTTAATGCATTTTTGGTTGAACGTGGAATAAAACATGAGTGTAAAATGCCATATACACTTGAACAAAATGGAGTTGCTCAAAGGAAGAGCCGGTCACTCATGGAGATGGTGAGGTGTACGGTCAAGAGTCAGGCTTTACAGCATAATTTCTGGCTTGAGGTTGTTATGTGTGAAACATATGTACTTAATAGGTGCCCCACTAAAACATTGGAGTGCATCACTCCATATGAGGCTTGGCATGGTTGCAAGCCATCTCTTGCTCACTTGCATGTCTTTGGTTCTCTCGTATATGCATTAGTGCCTGAACAACAACACGGGAAATCGGATGATAGAGCAATGAAATGTATTTTTGTTGGGTACAGTTTTGAAAGCAAAGGCTATCATTTGTATCATCCACATACTAAACGCACTTTGGTTAGCCGTGATGTTGTTTTTGTGGGATATACTATTCAGCCATTACTTTCATGTACTAAGAGACATCAGTTAGCTCCAAAGATGTGTATGACACTTTGCTTCCTCTTTTTACAGGTGAACAATTTAGTGCAAGTCCAAATGAGGCAATTTCTCAGGCTTTACAGGTTTCACATGATGATGAAGATCATTCCATTTCTGATGCAGATTTACATGATGCACTCATTGATGAGAGAACTGACATAGAGGAGGCAAAAACTATGCCTAAATGGCTGGTGCAGACTTTGGAGATAGCAAACTAAATGCACCTCTATCATACCGTAATCGTTCATGCTCTCATAGTGCTTCTTTTGCATCATATTTCTATGCTATGGCTGCCTCTAGTTTTTGTGATGAGAATGATCCTGTTTTGTTTGATGAAGCACAAAATTCAGAAAATTGGATGGCTTCTATGCAATCAGAATATGACACTAATATGAAAAATGGTACATGGTCTTTATGTGACTTGCCTCATGACAAGAAGGCCATTGTCACTAAGCGGGTATACAAGTTTAAGTGTAAGCCTGATGGAACAGTTCATAGGTATAAGGCTAGGCTTGTTGCAAAGGGTTATGCTCAAGAAAGAGGCATTGATTTTGATGAGACCTTTGCTCTTACATGCTGAAGGACTACTATTCGTAGCATCTATGCACTTGGAGCTCATCATGGTTGGAACGTAATTCAATTGGACATTAAACTGCATTTCTGAATGGTGACTTGCATGAAGAAGTGTATGTTTTTCAGCCCCGTGGTTTTGTGTAGAAAGGGCATGAAAATAAATTGTGCAAGTTGAAAAAGGCATTACATGGTTTGAAGAAAGCACCATGTGCTTGGTATGAAAAGATGCATCCCTACCTGATTGCACATGGTTTTGCGAACAGTCGAACTCAGAGCAACTTATATGTTAAGCATGCAAATGATGCCCTAAGCATGCAAATGATGCCTTAAGCATGCAAATGATGCCCTGCTGATCATTGTTGTCTATGTTGATGACATGCTCCTCACTGGTCCTCATGAGAAGCATATTGTTGATTTTAAGACTGATTTGCATGGCTCATTTGAGATCTCAAACTTGGAGCATTTGTATCATTATTTGGGCATTTAGTTTATGCAAGTTGATGGCCGAATAGCTTTGTGTCAAAGAAAATATATTGACATATTATTGCAGTGTTTTGGCCTTGAAGGTTGCAAACCTATTGCCACTCCTATGGAAACATGTTTACGGTTGAGTCTTCATGATGCTAGAAATACATTTGATGTTGTTCTCTATCGGTAGGTTGTTGGATGCTTGATTTATTTGTGCATTACTCGGCCAGATATTCAGTTTGTTGTCTTACAGATGAGCAGGTTTATGCATTGCGCAGGTGTCAAGCATTGGCAGGCGGTTATGCGCATCTTTCTCTACTTGAGTGGTACCCGGCTACTTGGATTGTTTTATCCCAAGGGGGGATCAATACCACCAGATTTACATGCTGACTCTGATTGGGCTGGTTGCTATGATACTCGTGGTCCACTAGTGGTCTTTGCTTCATGCTCATGCATATCTTGGTTGAGCAAGAAAGAGCCTACTAGCCTACTATGGCCACTTCTAGTTGTGAGGCTGAGTATAGGGAAGGTTTCACAGCGACTGTTGAGTCTGTGGCTCAAACGCCTTATGGTTGATTTGGGTATTGGTTAGTCTTTTGCCACCACCATCTTCACTGAAAGTCAAAGTGCATTGGCAGTTGCAAGGAACCCAGTGTTCCATGCTCGCACTAAGCACATTGAGGTGCACTATCATTATGTCAGGGAGAGCTTCTCTGCTAGAGAAATCAGCTTGGCATATGTGCCCACGCAGGAGAACATTGCAAACCTTTTCACGAAGGCTTTGCCTAGGGAGAAGTTTGAAGCTTTCCGCAAAGCTTTGGGCTTACTTCCTTTTGTGGATTGATTCCACATAGCTTGGCTCTTCCTTATACATGAGTGCCAACTCCTTGTTCACTGCATCACTCCCAGAGAGATTTGTTGATATATTCAGAGAGTGATATGTGTGAACACACTAGGACTACCAGGGCACTTTTTCCCTCTTTAGGAGGCTTTTTTCTCCCGGCTTGTATATATGCCTATTGCCCTAACGAGTCACTTATTTTTGTACATTATAGTGGTAATACATTGAGTATTGTGTGTTGTGCTTCAGGCATGAAAATGTCAAATCAGCATTTATTTGCTGCTGGAACCAAAGTTCTGCACATGTCTGCTGCAAGAAGTTATTTGGTGATGTATTCTTAATATTATTTTTGTTTACCATCATCCTACATCTTTCTAGCTTTATATTGCAAAAACACTCTCACTATCAGCATATGTTGTTATAAGAGTTGTAATCTCTTGTTTCTCTATCAATTCTTGTGTCTTTGAAAAAGTTGCTCTAGCAAAAATATTCTTTACATCCTATTCTATTCCTTCTGCATTAGCTATTGTGTATACCTCTTTGTCTTCAATGTGTGTGTGTGTGTGTGTGTGTGTGTGTGTGTGTGTGTGTGTGTGTGTGTGTGTGCACGCATGTTGTGCCGAAGAGACAGGAGGCTTTTTGACATAATCTCTCCATCATGGGGTTAAGTATCCAAGTTGGGCTAAAGCCAAGGAGTTCAAATATAAATGAAGTGGATTTCTAGAAACTTGAAAGTGACAAGGACACAAGTAGCATGACCCAAGGCATAGAGTTACACAACTTTACTGAAGCATGTCCCTTCGAAAAAAAAGAATATGGGACCCCTCCCTCCCAGCATTTTTAGTCAAACAAGCCATGTTTGATAGGCACCTGCCTCCCTGGTATTGAATCATGGTCATTTGATAGTGCCCCTAGAATTGTACACAGATTTTGTGGAGATTTGTGTTTTCAGTTCTATGCAACACTCATATATCTTTTCCCCTCTCTTTCTCGCTTTTTATCTTGTGCATTATATGTTTAGGAAGTATCGTGAGAGGCTTTCTCAACCTCCTCTTGAGATTTTCCTTTCCAATTTCACTTCTCACTATTACGAATTTTGATGTATTTTTGTAGAAGTAATGACTAATCTCACTTTCTAAACCATTGCTTGGGAGCATAGATGTATAGACAGCCTCGCTGCACACACATTTTCTTCAGGTGTTACATATAGAATGTTATGTAGCATAATCTACAGTATCTCCAGTTTGCTTCATATACCACTTTTCCTCAATATATGCTGTTAAAAGACTGGTTTGACACAGAGAGGAACATGGGAAAAGCAATGGAGTAAACTGAAGGAGTGGAGGATAGGGCAATGTAACGTACATTTTAGAAATTTAAAAGTAAGTTTGATTATTTGAGTTCCTGAGAGAACAAGAACGTTCCAAATTCATGCAAAGCAAAGCAGTTTCAGGAACCAAGAAAGATTATACCATCATGCTCATCAAAGAGGGCATTCCTTCCAAATTTATGACACACATAAAGCCATTATACGTTAGAAGTGAATAAAGATAGCAGGAGCTTATGCTTTTTATAACATTATCCAAGTCAAACAAATGCTTTTCATAAAAAAATATCGGAGTAACTTTCAAAATGGTTGTCCACTCCAAAAGAAGCAGAAGCAAGAAATCTATCTATTTTCCGGAATGCAAATTTCGAGGAATCATTCAGTCACAATTTGAATTCCTCCCGGGAGCATTCTTTGTTTTCAGCCATATATCTCTTTTTTGCAATATCATTACATTTTTGTACTTATAATCAAATATCAAGTATCTATGTTTAAGAGAATCTATGTTTTCTTGTCGCCAGTACTATTGAAGAGGTGACTCTGAAAAGTACCAGCGATTGAGGACAATATAATGCATTTGGCGCTACATTGTTAAGGTTCAGGAAAAATAATAATAATAATGATAACTTCGAGCAAAATAGATTATGGCACTGTCGCTTGTAAGTTCTGACAAAGAATCTCTGTTGCGTAAATGAGACATCCGTAGAGTATAAAATGAATCAAAGCACATGATGAGCTTGTGCAACCCACTGCACATACGGACTGAACGAGCCTTTGTTAGTTGAGAATGTTTCCGAACAAATCGACAAAAATATTCAAGAAAAACACATATTCGCAACCATAAGTAGATGGACGTCTTACAATTTGAGGTTTAACGGCACGTTTGGAAACTTCTGCGAAGGTTTTTGGTCTTTGGGAAGCCACATCAGAGACCCTCCACGGAGAAATTGCAGCATTCGCTGCCCCAGACAAAGACTTTGGGTTGACAGCATTTACAGTACTCGTGCTTGTACTACCACTGTAAGCACCATATTGCCCATTGAAAGTCTCAGGATGTGCAGTTCTCTTCATAGAAGAAACGCAACCTGATCTTGTAGGTTCTGAATTTGAATGTGAAGGTCGATTGTGGATCGTTGGTGAGGATGCAGTGTAAACTACAGGAAACTGCTTGGGATTCCTGGAGCTTTCGGTTCTCCATCCACCCAAATTTGAGGAACCAGCTTGAGCACTGTGGCCAGCTACTTCGTCTTGAACAATTTGGCACGCCACTTTGTCATCCCCAGATCGTACAGTTAGATTTTTAAATTCTGCTTGAACGTACGTACTTTCAGCAACATTTTGTATTTCTTGCTCCATATGGCCATTTTCCTTATTCTTTTTCTTCTTCCTGTTCTTCCTTCCCTTTGACAAACCTCCTGCAGTCACACTAGCCGATGCATCACACCATTCTTCTTCTTCTGGTGTTTTTCCCACCTCGCTCGCAGGAGTACCCCTGCAATCCATTGGTAAAACACCGGGTGCCATATGCACACAGGACTCTGACAACTGTTCAAGCAGCGGAGCTTCTATCAAAAGGATGGAAATTATAGCGAAAACGCAATCATGTAGTCTTCATGTACCTATTTTAAGCTGTAGAAATTGGATAAAGCGAGATATGCTTCCAGGCTAGAACTGGCGAAAATCAGAGGAAATCACTTCCTTCTGTGTAAAATTCGAAGCATACAAGCATGCGAAACGGCATCCAATGGGAGCATGGAGTGCCTTAACAAGTTAAAACTCGAGTTGCTCTATGTTAGATTTTACGTACTGAACGCGCCTGCACGTGCGCATATCGAGTGCCGGGTTCGAGTCGTGATCAATTGAGCGCAAGGGCCATCTATGGGAGTTCTCCCGAACGGAGCGGATCACGGGCTCCAGAGTCCAAACCAATAGACTACGTAGCAGATGGAAAAAAACATTATAAAATCAGATTAAGTTGACTTGACCCGGACTCCGACAAGCGAAGCTACCTCGAAGACACTTTGGACTCCCAAAGCGAAGCTACCTCGAAGGCACACGTAGGGGGCCGGAGCTGATATAGAAGAAGGGTTAAAAGGGCGGAAAAGTGATAAGAAGAAGGGAGGTAGAGGGCATCCTCCTCCACACACACTATGGCCATGGATAAAATAATATAATTCATCATTTTATTTATTTTATCACTTTATAAAATAATATAATTTATTTAATTTTTATCACTTAGAGAACCAGGAAACCATGCATGGATCATGGGCTCCCAACAAAATATCATCAAGATGTTCAAAGTATGAGTCCTACCTCTACTCTTTGAAGTTTGGAAAGGGTCCCCCAAGTTTGGAGCACTGTCAATATGCTTGAGCGAAGGACTTAAACTAATCCTCTGTTAAGAAATTTTCTCCGAAACAAATCTATTAAGAAATTTATTAAGAAGATTAGGGCATCGCTAGATAATGCAAGTCATAGGAAATGGATAAACAAAGTAAGTCCTCTTTGATCTCTTCATGCTAAAGGCTCACTAGGAAAGGTTTCCATTTTGAACCCATACTCTCTAGAGTACCAGTTCTTGCCCCTTATCTGTAAATGAATACTATTGCCATGATGAAAAATAGAAAACCTTATCAAGTCAGCATAACCTAGTGGATAATGTCTTGAATTTTCTCGAAGGAAGTTCAAGATTCAATTCCCCTTGAGCTCAACCTATCTATATGGAACTATGCTAAGGACTGCCCACCCCTTAACTATGGGATACAAAGTGTGCCTCTACATGATGAAGTTGGGTGTGTGTGTGTGTCTTTCTAGTTTATTCTAACTTTTAAAAAAAAAACATCCGATAGCCATAGGCTTTCCTTAAAGAAACATGTATTGCTTCAATCTATTCCTTGATCTTGTAACTTATGTCTTTTGGAGGATGCAATGACCTATTCCTTCCGAATTGACTAATCATTATATGAATGAGTTGAGGGGGGGCATTTTTTTGCATCAAGCAAAGTATATTGATAAGCTACTTTAGTGTTTTGGTTTTGAGGATTGCAAGCCTATCTCAACACTAGTGGAAAAAAGACTTAGGTTCTCAAATGAGGATGCAGATGATGTGTTTGATACTCCTCTTTATCAACAAGTTGTAGGATCTTTGATACATGCATGTAACACAAGACCGGCCATACTTTAGTTTCCTAGTTGAGTCAATTTATATGTAGCTCTAGCACTAAGCATTGACAAATAGTAAAACATGTGCCTAATTTGGGTCCCTTTTATGGTAGAAATGCTCAATTATGCTTGCATGCTTTTACATATAGTGATTGGGTTGGTAGTTATGATACAAAAGTTTCCACTAGTGCTAATTACTTTTTCCTTCGAGGATCATGCATATCTTGGTTGAGTAAGAAGCAACCTAATGTGGCCACATCGAGTTGTGAAGCTGAGTACATGGCAATATTCATAGCTAGTGGATTGTGTATGGTTGATACTCCTATTGATGGATCTATGTATGGAGATGGAGATTGATGCATCTAGGCATATTCCCACTAATATTCATAGTGCATTGAAGGTTGCAAGAACTCCAGTGTTTCATGCGTGCACAAAGCACATTGAGGTTATTTAGCATTACGTAAGAGAATGTCTTCATGTTGGAAACATTGATTTGGTAAATGTGCCTACACAAGATAATGTGGCATAAATATTCACCAAAGCTCTTCCACCAAAAGAGTTTGAAGCTTTTTGCAAAGCTTTAGGATTATTACCTTGTGGGGGTTGATCTATGACTCCTTCTATGTATTCACATAATTCACTCGAGGGGGTTTGTCACACTTATGCGTCCCTCGAGTAACTTTGATGTGAATTGTTTCCCTACACATGGGCATTTTTTACTCTAGTGATGGCTAGAGGCTTTTCATTAAACCAAATATACACGATATAATCCTATGTGGTGGTATGCACCTAAGGATTCACTTATAGCTCTCACCTCATCTATTTTCATATTTTTGATCATCTATTTACAGAGTTATCTATGCTTAGACATGTCACCCTCCTTCCATGGACAACTCCTTTCACATGCAAGTTCTCTCTCTAAAGCAATATCATGGAAGGGAGCACTAAGTTATTGATAGCTTTTAGCACTTCATGCACCTGACCATGCAAGCTACATACATGATGAAAAGGTAGATAGATTTGACCTCAATCCATGATCGTTCGATGGGAATCACATAGTGTCAGGGGAGCACTAGATTGTGCTCTCTAACTACAATAGACAAGATTTCGAAAATACACTTTTGATTACAGGAACACCCATGCAAGGAAAACATTACAAGAATATGTAACCGATACAAGACGTCCCACAACTCGGGACCGATAGGTATAGATAACTCAGCCATAGATGATACAGGAGATCCCACAACTCGAGATCGTAGGTCTGGAGCAAGATCTCTGGATAACAAGAAATCCCTTCAGGGAGATGAACTAGCTACAAGAAATAACTCAAAAGGATCTCATACTACGAGACTACAACATGACAAGAGAGGATGTCCAAGATACAAGACTATACAAGACTAGAGCAAGAGACAAGACTAGAACTCGAACCGGAACTTGAAAGTACTTACTTGGTGATCTGGGCTCCTTGAGCTCCCAAGATTGGCATCCACAAGATTAAGAATGAAGGTGGCCAACCCCTCCTTATATAGGATTTCCAAGGGCAGTTATGAGTTGATGATGTCATCAACTAGAAACAAAACCTGCGGATGTCCAAATTCAATGAATAGGCAGTCGATGTTGCCCGGGTTTTGGCATGTTCTGAATGCAATGGTAGCATTAGTTTCTCCAAAATCTTAACCAAACGTGAGATATAGGAAATTCACATGGAATCTAAGGTTTAAGATGGTTTTCTTTATGTCCATGACATCACCTCCCCCATCAAGCGACGAGTTCCACGAGGAGCGGCCATGTTCACTAGCTTGGGTTTCATTGGATTCTTCTTAAGGAATTCTCAAACCTTGATTTTTGCTCTCAAAAAAGTTTTTGTAAGTTCCCAAGTACGATCACTGGTGTCATATGCTTTCCAATGAATAAGGCATTCCAATCTTTCTCGAGAGATCCTTGAATCTAATACATGCATGACCTCGAATTCTTCATGATCCTTAATCTTGAAAGGTGGAGAAGGACTGGGTCTCCCTTGAGCTTCCTTAGGTTCGTCACAAGATAGGTCCTTTGAGCTTTTAGTGCTGCATTGTAGTGTTTCCAAGATCTTTGATGGAGCCTTGAGTAAGCACACCTCCTTTAATGAACATGAACTCCTCTTTGTACTTTACCTTCTTATTATCTTCATAATATGTAAAGTCCATATCATTTGTAATGACTTCTTGGGCTTCAAAGATTCTTGATTCAGATTCTTGAGGAATAGTGTCTTCATTATTCAAGACTTCTAGCTCTTGGAATTGGCTTTCTTTGAATAATTGATTCTCACATTGAACTATCTGATTGATAACATCCTCCAAGGTATTTGCTTGAGGCATGGATAACAAGAGATATTTGACTTTATGATTGAGGCCACTTCGAAATTGATTAACCATGTAGTCTTCTTGATATGTGTTGGAGTTAGACGTCTGCGGAAGTATGCGAACAGCACAAGGAAGAAGAAGAAGCTTGGAGCACAACACACAATACTGAATGTATTACTAGAGAATGTACAAAGATAAGTAGCATTAGGGCAATAGGCATATATACAAGCCGTGGGAAAAAAACCTCCTAAAGAGGGAAAAAAGTGCCCCGGTGGTCCTAGAGTGTTCACACACATCACTACCTAAATATATCAACAAATCCCCCCTAGGAGTGATGTGGTGAACAAGTAGTTGGCACTCATGTATAAGGAAGTGCCAAGCTATGTGGAAATCACTCCACAAAAGGAAGTAAGCCCAAAGCTTTGGGGAAAGCTTCAAACTTCTCCCTAGGCAGAGCCTTCGTGAAAAGGTCTGCAATGTTCTCCTGCGTGGGCACATATGCCAAGATGATCTCCCCAGTAGAGAACCTCTCCCTGACATAATGATAATGCACCTCAATGTGCTTAGTGCGAGCATGGAACACAGGGTTCCTCGCAACTGCCAATGTGCTCTGACTGTTAGTGAAAGATGATGGTGGCAGAAGACTGACCAACACCCAAATTAGCCATAAGGCGTCTGAGCCACACACACTCAACAGTCGCTGTGAAAGCTTCCCTATACTCAGCCTCACAAAGTAGGCTGCTTCTTGCTCAACCAAGATATACATGAGCTACCAAGCATGAAGCAAAAGCCACTAGTGGACACACAAGTGTCATAGCAACCAGCCCAATCAGATTCAGAAAAAGCATGCAAATCTAGCGGTTGTGATCCCCCCTTAGGATAAAACAACCCAAGTATCCGAGTACCACTCAAGTAGCGAAAGATATGCTTAACCGCCTGCCAATGCTTGACTCCTGGGCAATGCATAAACCTGCTCATCTGTGAGACAGCAAACTGAATATCTGGCCGAGTAATGCATAATTAAATCAAGCATCCAACAGCCTGCTGATAGAGAACATCATCAAATGCATCTCCGACATCATGATGACTCAATCGTAAACCTGTCTCCATAGGAGTGGCAATAGGCTTACAGTCTTCAAGGCCAAAACGCTGCAATAATGTGTCAATATATTTCATTTGACACAAAGCCATTCCACCATCAACGTGCATAAACTGAATGCCCAAATAATGATGCAAATGCCCCAAATGAGACATCTCAAATGAGGCATGTAAATCAGCCTTAAAATCAGCAATATGCTTCTCAATAGGACCAGTGAGCAGCATGTCGTCAACATAGACAACAATGATCAGAAGCACATCATTAGCACACTTAACATATAAGGTGCTTTCAGTTGGACTGTTCTCAAAACCATGTGCAATCAGATAGGCATGTATCTTCTCATACCAAGCACGTGGTGCTCGCTTAAACCATATAATGCCTTCTTTAACCTGAACACTTGGTTTTCATGTCCTTTTTGCACAAAGCCACGGGGCTGAAAAACATACACTTCTTCATGCAAGTCACCATTCAGAAATGTTGTTTTAATGTCCAATTGATGTACATTCCAACCATGATGGGCTGCAAGTGCACAGATGCTCCAAACAGTAGTCATATGGCATGTAGGTGCAAAGGTCTCATCAAAATCAATGCCTCTTTCCTGTGCATAACCCTTTGCAACAAGCCTAGCTTTATTTTTACATATGGATAGAGCATCAATGGCATTGCTATTATTTTTTGGTATAAAATCTTGTAGAAATTAAAAAATTTTAGTGACAGGTGGAAGAAAAAAGTACAAGTACTTATAGTTTTGAAAAAAATAAATCTCCATATGTTTCCAACATTAATAAAAAATTGCCATAAAAAATATGGAGAAAAATGATGTACATGTTGTAGTGTCTATTTTTCTACAATTAATACAGCTCATGGATGCTTTTACAACTAGAGAATTAGTAGCATCAATGAAAACACGATTGGTGCTATTGTTGTTTTGACTACAAACATATATACTCATATTTGGGAGGATTATTTAAACACTACAAGAATAATGGGGGTGTAGTGATGCCCCCGATTGAAAAAACAACAAGCATCATTGCTTATGTGACACTTCTTTAAAAAAGCATCGCTTAAGCGAAGTACCTGAAAAAAAACCAAGAAAATAAATCGGGACCGTCGCATATGCAATGCTTAGTGTCGCTTATGCGACACTTATGCCAAGTGTTGCTTATGCGATGCTTATGCCAAGCATCGTTAAGAGCATCAAAGCTTGGCGATGCTTATCGCAATGGGGGCAAACTGTTTGCGATGCTTTGGCATCGCATAAGCGATAGTGCAGGAATTGAAAAAAAAAATTAGCTTTTTCCCGGCACATTTGTGTTGGGCACATTTGTGCCGGGATCAAGCTTTGTGAATGAATGAATGACTGAAGAGCGAAGAGCGAGCAAGTGACCAAGGTACACATGCATATACACACACATATACATACACACATATGCATACACACACATGCACATACATACACACATATGCATACACACACATACATACACATATATACACATATACATACACACATATACATACACACACATACGTACACACATATACACAAACATACACACACATACATATATACACATATATTCACACATAAACATACACATATATACACACACAAATAAACACACTCAACGCGTTAACGGATACAACAGCTCTGCTCTATCGAATTCGGTCATTCAGTAATGTTAAAATGGACAGAACAAGATAGAGACTCTAAATATTATATCACACAATGTATATATGAAGAGTACCGGCCAGCACCTGGCAATCCTATTGTGAGTTCCGAATGGATACAACATACAACACGCGAAGTGATGTCGCATTGACGATCGGAAGCTCGCGATGCTTTCAAAGCAGGCTTACCGAAGCCTGTATGGCTAGATGCCAAAGAATGGGAATCGATTCAGGATGAGCATCAACATACTCCTGATCGGTATTGGCAACAGAGAGATGCGACGGCCACTCGTTTAGATACGATTGGAACGTCGCATTTAGGTAGCGGCGGATACGACAGTATGCGCTACCAATTTGTAAGTATGATTGAAGTTGTTTGTGTTAAGTATATTATGTATAGTCATCTAACATTTTGCATATTTACTATAGGAGTTGGCAGTGGGTCATCCTCCAACGCGAACTGAAGAATCATATGGATATCGACATGGACTGACTGCACTGTTACAAGACTTAGAGGGACGCGGTGCAATCGTCTCATGGGAGAATATTCTTGATTAGGTAAAGTTATATCTTGGTTTCATGTTTTTAGTTGTTGTTTATAAATGCCATGTTAATTGGTCTTATTTTATACATATGTTTTGTTGCAAGATTGTAGGTGTAAATATTTTGATCAATGTCACAATTTTGTATCACACTCGCATACGACAATGATGAACCACAATTTTGTATTCGATTCCTATATAGAAGTGTTTTGTCACATTGCCACAATTTTGTATTACACTCCTATGTGGCAATGATGTACCATAATTTTGTATTCCATTCCTATATGGAAGTGCTTTGCCACACTTTTGTACATTCTCATTTATGGAATATACGACTTTCTGTACATGAACCATTGTTCATTTTTACTCATATAAGTTTATGTTTTGGTTGCCATTAGAGTACATAACACATGTACGTAGTTGGGCAGAGTGTATTGTCTTTTGCTAAACAACATCATGCTGTAGCAAAAGACAACACACTCTGCCCAAAAAAATTTGTGCAGGTATGGTCGTCGGTATACGCGTCGGTAGCTCCATTATGGTCATCAGTATATGCGCCGGTATACCCAGTGGGCCATCGGTATATGCGTCGGTATTGACGCCTGTATAAGCGTCGGTATTTCCGACGCGTATACCGACGGTTATACCGGCACATATACCAGCGCCATATCGGTGCTTTCTTTCTGACGCCTGTACCGACTGCTACACCGACGTCGTGAAGAAATCCCACCCGTTCACTTACGTCGGTAGCAGCCTCGGTATACCCTCGATCTGTTGTAGTGAACAATCATCCCTTATGGAGAACATTTCAAGAAGCATGCTACAATAAAATCTTGGGTGTATATGCAACAGAGGTCCAATAGCTAGGTGAACCTTGCTACAATTGACACACATTCTTCCTCTTAAGACCTTGGGGATCAACTGAATATATGGGCATACCTGAGACTATGCACTGGACTACATCTGCTTGCCTAAACTATGTACTGCAGTTGCCACTTGCGCATCAATGAGTTGGGCATAGCTAGTGATGTACTTCAAAGCTGACCACCCTCTTTCTCTTGGGCCACTCTTTCTCAAGGCAACTATCAATTCTTGAGATCCCTTCTCCTCGACGGTGATACTTATCTCCCCACTCTGACAAGCTCTCCTTCCTTACTAATGTCCACCTCTTTGTTACAAACTACAACATCTAAACCAACATTTGTTTTGAGCTACTGCTCGTCTCTCTCTGCCTCACTCTGTAGATTCCTCCCACTCATCCTAATGCTCTCTCTTGATTTAGAGTAGTCGATCAACCAACCAACTCTTCTATTGGCCAAGGAGTGGTAGTTTTATAGAATGGGGAGGCGCCAGGCACCCTTTGCCCATAGGTGGGTTGCAAAGACCTATTGGTGCACGTGGGGGCTTCGGACTACTGTTGCCGGAGTGGGTGTCAGAGTAGAGGAAGAGTGGGAAACAGAGTGGAGGAGAGTGGGGAAAGGAGTTGAAGGGCTTTGGTGTGCAGAGCAAGAGGAGCAAGGAGGAGATGGAGGAAGAGAGAAGAGAGGAGAGACGTGCACAAATGCATGGGAGCCTCGAAACCCACATAATGATCTCTCTTGAGGCAATGCTCTATATATGATGTATATATATGAATATGGGGGTAAGGTCACATGACCCTTACATCCCCAACAATCTCCCACTTAAGGGTCAATGTGACCATAAGTGGAAACACATACAAATAATGATGTAGGACTCTACAATAATGTACAGGAAGAGTCCGGATCTCTACCCATACCAGATCAACCTACACCAACTGCCTCAAACAAGGTGTATCCATGCACCTCAAACCAATCTAGACTCATATCGACAAGAGTGGAGCCCACATCTGACTGATGCAAGAACTGATGAAGTTCCTGCAAAGCTCCCAATCGCTCTATGCCTATGTAAATCATCAAACAACTGACAAAGTGCAAATGGTCCAATAGAAATTGCAATGTTTGGTCTTGAGCATAACAAATCGTACATCAGACTCCCAAATGCTGACGAAACATGTGCTATCTTGGCTAACCTAAGCATGTCAGCCATGCCTATATCCAAGGCATTCAAAACACCATCATCAAGACCAACATGTCCTGATATATCTGTGTCAACATCTGTCATGAGCAAATCCAAGAATGACTGCATAACTGTTGACTCATCAATATCCAAATCAGGCATCCTCTCAACCAAGGATGTATCTAGCTGTGCATCATGAGAGCTAGTATGCTCTGGCATACACTATGTATCATAAGAGCTATCCTACTCTACCACACCAAGTGTATCATCATGCTCCACATGAGCTAGCTGCACAACATCAATACCAATATCAAACTGACGATCTAACTCTAACTGAGTATCATCACAATGCTCTGCATGAGCATCCACATCATGCTCTAAAGCACCCAACTGATCATCCAAAATGTGCTCCATATGAGCATCCATATGATCAAGAAAATCATGCTCTATATAAGCATCATGAGCATTCAAAACATGCTCTACATGTGCATCCATTTGACATTTGAATCCTGCCATACATGTGCATCATCAATGTCAATAGACCTATCTGTAGGTAGACAAAATGGGACATGACGAGTCTCGCATCGCACATGAGGCTGAACTCCCACTGAGACGAGACTGTCTCTCACATGAAGTACCTGCAGTGGATACATGTGCCCAATCCTAGCACCTCTGACAAGCATAACCTGTCCCAACTGCAACTGAAAATGATGCTCACCGAGTAATGCATAATATCTGCTCTCCTCTAACTGGCTAACTGAAATCAACCTCATAGGGAATGAAGGCACATAGCGTACATGTGAGCATAAGTGATGCTCCACTAGGTAGCATAAGGCATACATCTCTTGCACCCTCAATGTCATATGTTGTACCATTATGCAAGTGCACACATCCACGACTCTCTCCTGAGAATCGACAAAACCACTCGCGGTGTGGAGTAACATGAAAAGTGGCTAATGCATCAAGCAACCAAGCCATATGTGTGCTATCCAATGAACAAGAGGAATCTTGAGATGAACCATAGAAGAAAGTGATCTCACCATCACTATCATAATCAACTGCCATAGACTCTCCTGAAATCACTACCTGAGCTGCATCACATGCATATCTCTGACATCGTTGTCGCATCCACCTAAAGCAACATCGTCGAATATGGCCCTCATGACCACAGTGCCAACATCAAAGTTGTCGATGTGATCTATGTCTTATATGAGTCAATGGACTCGCACACATGTCATGTAGTCTCTGCCATAATGCACTACTCGTCTCCTCATACATCACAGACTCATATATAGGATCCACAAGTTGTAATCGGATAGTGGATCTGGCCAATGCATCCATATCCATCCATACATGATCGGGCATGTCACAAAGCCTCTATGCATCTCTATGCACATACATGTGTAACCCTGCACGAACCGAAGTATGCCACATCTGAGCTTTCCATCTCGGAAATTCAGTGCCATCAAACCGAGAAGACACCATGCTAGCAATCCAAGGGACTATAAATATAAAAAGAGACTAGAAACAATACTCTATCCTCAATAGAATCACACCTGCATGTCCATATGCATAACTCACATCACAAATGTCTCGATGGAGAAGGAACCATGTGAACCACCTGTCACATAACCATGCATCTAGCATGAACATAAAACCATGAGCATAAGCCTGCTCACCAAGTCTCCAAGCTGACTAAGTAGATGTGAAAGAATCTTGGGAAAAATTTGACAGAGTATCCCCTGTAAACTGAGCAATCAAATAAGATAACCAATAGTAAAAGGACAACGAGTAATATGTCACCACCTGTCACTGATCCAATCAAGGTTAATGGAAAATACATATGCCAAAAAACTAATGGCAATACATGCCAATACAATGGTGATGCACCGCCCACTCAAGAATGAATCCTATAAGATGGTCCAATCTGTCACAAATAACTTGTGACCAAGTCCAAATGAATGGAGATAAACAATGATCCAAAGCTATCACACAAGCTTCAAGATCCACTAGAGCTCTTTTCTAGCATAAAAGCCAATGAAATTTTGACAGCATCTCCTCTGTAAAATGGACTCTAAAACCAAAACATGTGGGAATCACCATCCATAATATCAAATCAAGGTGACAAACAAGTGTGCAATTGAGGCTCCAATCTGGATCATGTACCTGCAAAGAAAACAAAAGATACAAGTACCAACTAAGATCTAGAATCAACTCTCAGAGAATTGTGTGCAACTGGTAACTAAATCCATAACCAAGTGGCATAAACGAGATAGAAACCACAATGCCACTATACATCCATGATCGAACTCATGATGACATAAACCTAAAAAAAAGAGTATACCACAATGTCATCGCACATGCCAAACACGTGACAAGATTATGTTCTACTCTCATATGGAGGAGTTACCACAGTGATCATACATGGATAATGCCTTCAAGCTCTAAGAATAAGAGCTTGCACACCAAAAATTCTCTCTCAAAGAAGTTCCAAAGCAAATTCAACCTCCAAGAGCAATTACGATTATTATCGTGAAAATATGCTGCTCTAAGTTTTGCTGTTTTAGAGGTGATAACCTCCGAATCTGAACTTTTTCTCTTTAGCAAAATTTAAGAAATCATTCTTGCCTATGTAAGCAATCGGAGTGTGTAGCTCAAGATATGAAAACAAGCATCAGCTGTCAATTTTACCTTTACCTGCAACACTGTTGCTATGTAATTTGCAATTTCGGTGACCTTGCACTCAGAATCTGGATCTGTGTTCTTCTACAAAGTTGTAGAGAATATCCCCAGCTACGCATAGCAAGTTGAACGGTCTCATTCTGATTTGTGTGTAAAACTCAACTTATAACCAAAACATTGATCTGCTATCCAAGTGATTAGAGATTCATTTTCTACATTAGTCTACCTTTTCCGAATTTTCGACACTTTAGAAGTCCGAATTAAGTTATGTGCCCTTCTGTGAAGTTGTAGCCCTTTGTGTTAGCTACGCACAAAACTTTAAAACGCATCAATTTGAGCTTCTTAACTCAAGTTATAGCCAAAATATTGAACTTCTGTTGAGAGATGACGACCTGCACTTTCACCTCTTGTGACCTAAGCTTCCATTGAAGCTTCTTGCACAGAAGCCTTCAACATGCTCTGATACCAATGAAGGGCTTTGTTGTGCAGAACAAGAGGAGCAAGGAGGAGATGGAAGAAGAGAGAAGAGAGGAGAGACACGCACAAATGTGTGGGAGCCTCAAAACCCACATAATGATCTCTCTTGAGGCAATGCTCTATATATGATGTATATATATGAATATGGGGGTAAGGTCACATGACCCTTACATCAACTTCTGTCTAAGATTCTTGGGTATATGAACATATGCTTCACACCCAAAAACTCGAAGATGATCATAATATGGTGGTTTCCCTGTCCATAACTCTTGTGCCACTTTCAGACCTTTGGCAGTACTAGGTGAAAGGTTAATCACATGAACTGCAGTCAATACTGCTTCTGCCCAAAAACCTTGTGAGAGGTTTGCATGATGCAACATAGAGACTACTCTATCTTGAATAGTTCTATTCATCCTCTCAGCTACACCATTCTGTACTGGGGTATAAGGAGCTGTAAACCCTCTACGAATCCCTCTACACTGACAGAAAAGGCTGAATTCATGTGAGGTATACTCACCCCCATTATCTGAACGTAAAGCCTTAAGCTTAGTTCCTTTTTCAGTCTCAACTGAAGCAAGCCATTTTCTGAAAGTAGGGAATACATCATCCTTCGATTTGATAGGATATACCCAGACTTTTCTAGTAGCATCATCTATGAAAGTGACAAAGTAAAGAGAACCACCTAAGGACCTAGTGGGCATAGGACCACACACATCTGTATGAACAAGATCTAAAGGCTGAATTGAAGAGTCAATGTGCGTTTTATGCACATTTCTGGTTTGCTTTCCATATTGACAATGCTCACAAAATGAAAAATCAGAGAAAGATAACACAGGTAAGTAGCCAGAACGAGAAAGATTTTCCATTCCACTACGAGATATATGGCCCAAACGACCATGCCAAATACAAGCCATAGGCTGTTCAGTAACAGCTAACAAGTGTTCTTTCTGTGATACAAATAAAGGGTAAAGTGAGCCAACTTTCCTTCCTTTTGCAATAACCATATTGCCCTTTGATATACGAAAGGACTGAGCATAGAAGACCACCTTGTAAACAAGGTCATCAAGTTGACCAATTGACATCAAACTGCGTGATAACTGAGGTACATGGCGTACATTATGCATAGTAAATTTTGAACCGTCAATGAACTGCACAACTACATCTCCAATCCCCACAACATCACACTGGTAAGAGTCACCAAGTCTCACGGTACCAAGAGACTTTGTTGCATAATTAGAGAACCATTCTCTATGTGGTGTCACATGGAAAGAAGCACCTGAATCTAGCAGCTAGGTGTGGGAAAGAGAATCAGCCATAAGTGCCTCAGATGGCACAGTACTATCAAGTGTCAACACATCAGCATCATTAGAAATAGCATTAATTTCTTCAATCTTCACAGTCGAAGTAGATGGTGCAGGTAACTGTTTAACATGCCCATCAACATTCTGTCCTTTACCTTTAGCATTCTTTAATGCATAACAGTCTTTCTTCATGTGTCCTTTCTTATGACAATAATGGCATTCAATATCCCTCTTCCTTGATTTACTTCTGCTCTTATTCCGTTGACCATTCTTTTCCTTGTTCTTGCTCCTGCCACGTTGTTGATTCTTTCCTTGGTAAGAATCACGAACATTATATGCATCTCCACTCTGAGTGCCAACCATAGATTTTCTACGAATCTCCTCACTCAAGAGTGCTCCACATATGTCATCATAGACGAGTTTACCACCTGGTGCACTATTGCTAATAGCTGTGCAAAATGTATCCCATGATGATGGCAGGGTGCATAAGAGCAATACTGCTTTCATTTCATTGTCCATATCCATTTTCTGAGCCTGTAACTGGGAGAATATGGCATCAAACTCATTTAGATGAGCAGCAACACTATCTGTGTCCTTCATACGAAGGTCGTATAATTTTCTCATCAGATATACTTTATTTGATGCCGTCTCTTTTTCATATGTATTGCATAACTTCTTCCAAAGCTCCTCTGCACTTTCACAGTCTAATACTGTAAAGTAAACATTATCTGCCAGGTGCAAGCGAATGGTAGACCTGGCCATTTCATCTAACTCATCCCAATCATCTTCATCCATGTCAGCAGGCTTCTTTGAAATCCCATTTACTGGCTTCCATTGCCTTCTTTGAATCAGCACATCTTTAATCTGATTCTTCCATAGAGCAAAGTTTGTGCCATCAAATTTTCGGATCTCAAAATGGTCTTTGCCTTGCAAGTTATAGCTCCTCCTCGGAACGCTAGCACTAGACCCTGATCCACCGGATGTGCCTGAGACCTCTGATGCCATGATCGTAGAGAACAGAATAGAATGATAATGGAGCTAGAAGAGTCCAAACACCAACAAATAAGTGTATCAAGGAGTAAATCGACCACTATATAGTTGACTAAACCAAAAATCTGGAAAAATTTTGCCAGAGTATCCTCTGCAAAATTAGCATATGACCAGTGTCAAAGTATCATAAAACTGCAAGTATTGACATGTCTACCTGCATAGTGAATCACTGACTCCATTGCATATAATCAGTTACCCAATAGAAGCCAACTAGGCTTATCGAGCACCTATGAACAACTATCATACATCTCCTATGGCGAGGCTGGGTAAGTCTTCCACCTGCATCACCAAAGAGACCCCGACATCTGGGTGTCTCCCAGTTAAGAAAACCTCACCACGACCCTCTTTATCAAACGTAAAAGGATTTATGCAAAGAACGTAACCGCTATATCAATGCCCACATGGACGTACATAAGCGGTATCCACAGAAGCGTACATGGTGTGTATGTGCTCAATATATGCAATAAAATGACACTAAAAAAGCTGAATACACAGCCCAAAAACTAGCCAATAACACCTGCAAGTGTCTGTCAACTCTGATGTTTTAGGCTTTAAAAACCTGCATAAATTTGCAGCGACTGCTCCCACCAAAACTGAAAACCCCTCGAGAAACCTGTAGTTTTACGAGTGTGGATGAAAATACAGCCCCAAAGGTTGATATTTATTTTCTGAGAAGTACAAGGAACACTCTTCTTGATGTTCTTGGACCTGTGTGAAGAGAACTACGTGCGAAAGTACTCCGAAATGGCTCCAAAAAAACACCCCAAAATTGCTTCAGAAATAGGCTTTAAAAGCAAAAATGAAGCTTTGAGGGACCAAAACTTGTTCAAGGTAATGTCAACCCTTAGTCTTTCCCCTTCTTCAAACACCACAAGAGTGTAGCTTAGTGGCAAGAGATTGCCACAGTTAAGCGAGCTCTGGGGGGAACAGTACTGGGATGGGTGACCTCCCGAGAAGTACCGGGAACCTCTATATTCCTTGATCGTTGAGGTCCTCCCTCGCGCGCAGCCAACGGCGCCAACGGTGACTTCGGTGACTCGGATGACAAGGTATGCCAAGGTCTATGCCTTGGTCGCCGCCTTGGTCGCCGCCTTGGTCGTAAGCCTTGGAGAAAGCCTGGGGTTCGCTTCGCTCGCACAAAAGGAACAAAGCTTTTTGCCTCGAACTGCTCTGATACCAGAGAAGTATTTCGATGGTGATGCACCGCACTGCACTCTCCTTCTCGAGAGCTCCACAACGATATGCTCAGAGTAGAAAACCGAGCTCCTGACGCCGCACACAGTACTCCGCACCGAGGCTGTAGAATACGCAGAAAACACAGTACACAGGGAGCACGAAGATAGACTTCTTAGGTCTTACAAATGCGGTCGAACTTACAGTCTGTGACTGACCAGGTCACTATATGTTTTATTAAAGAACATATACAAAGAAGTGTCCGATGGCCATTTGGCCTTTCACATGGACACTAACGGTAACACAAATTACTCTGCAACAATCACAAGTGGTGAGCTATGGCTAGGAACCACTATTTAAGTGACTCCAAAGATTCAAAACCTCCTTGTTCAAGATATTTGATGACTAAGCAACTAACACATTAGCTGATACTTTCATTGCATTATCAACTACAACCTCAGCACTGATTGTTTCTGGTAATTGACCTTACAATAGAACCTCTTTACAATTGATACCAACATTCTCAGCTCATTGTAATACTCAATCATTTCTTCATCCTGATTAATTGCTTGGGCAGGTAGCTCAGCTGCCCCTTGTCACATTGGCATGGTCATTGTCAGGTATCATGCAAGTTGTTCGCCAATTGCAAGAGTTATATCACCGAAACAAGAAAATATATGAGGTTTCATTGAACGATGCAGTTGATTGCATATCTTCTCATCTAAGGCTCTGCATATATCACCAACAACTCCAACAATGATTGAGCATACTTGATACTTTTCAAATATTTGAAGGCCCATCTCATAAAAATTTTTGCATCTACTTTGAGAAGTCAGAGCATGTAACCTATGCCAGTGCACCTATGGCAAGCATAGCCTCTTCATGGATTGTTGCATTCCTAGAGGCAAAACTTTGTAGGAACATATCCATCATTTGATCTGCACATTGTAGGTTACTTGTTTTGTTGCCTCAGATGATCCAAGCTTCTACACACTTACCTATAACACACCACAAAGTAAGGCCTATACTTCATTCTACTTCTCCCTGTCATCTTTTCAATAGAAACCCCTAAGCTCTGGAATTTTCCACAATGGAATACCCAACACATAATTGTGCAGCAGGTAAGTTGATCTCAGCTATCCATTTTGTGATAGGATGATCCACCTGCAAACGTGGGTTAAGCTCTAAGAAATAAAAAACCTCTAGATGCTGACTCCCCAAAGCAACTTCCATTGTAAAAATTGGAGAACCAGGAACTTCTCCTTGAACTTGTTTGAATAAGGCTTGAACCTCTTCAACATTATGGACCTTTCGAATGCCTTTTCCACCACCTCCATAAGATGCCTTGATCATGATAGGATAACCCATAGCATGAAAAGAAGTGATGGCCTCTTCAGTAGTGTAAACACATGCGTCTTTCTACAAATCATTTGGGATAGCATCCTTCCACACTTCAAAGGTTACTTTCACATGAGAACTGGTCCAAGGAAGTGTTGGCACCCTTGCTGCTTGAGCAATCAAAGAAGAGCCAATTTTATCTCCAAGAGCATCCATAAGTGCAGCTGGAGGACCCAAAAATGCTATTCTAAAGCATCTCGCAATTCTGGATCTTCAGATGCATGACCCCATCTAGGCCAAACAGCCAATACACATGTCTTCAAGGGTCGCCAAAGCTACCAACATATACATTTAATAACACGTCAGCAACCTCCTCAAAATGAGACATCAATGTCATCACCAAAGAAGGTAACATAAGAGATACTTCTTCCTTAAAATCCAAGATCACAGTAGCATGCTTCCACAATTCCATCCTAACAATAGGTTTACAATACCACGGTGTCAGCCCCTCTAGTGAGGGATACCATATATGATATGTGTCCTTGAATTTGATGCCTTCTTAAGAGCTTTAGCATAGGCATGTGCAATTTCACACCTTTTTTTCATGTGCTTGAATAGGTTGTTCTTTAATAACAATCACATCGAAATGCAAGTGAATACATGAAAATAAATCTTCTAATTCAATTACACGGCTTTAAAATATTTTTGCCTTGTCCTTGTCCAAAAGCATAACATTATTCCTCCATGCCTTCTCCTCTATAAGGAGCACTAGATCCCACATTGCTCCACTTGCTTCAGTGACCTCTGTTTTGGGGGACCATTCAGAATCTAGCAGACCTTGTTGACGAGCTTGGGTAGATAAATTGTGGAATTCTGTAAGTGAAATAATAGCCCAAAACTTTTCCTCGTGTCCCTTGATTAGATGCAAAGTGCTTCTCTTCCTGTGGCATAGCTACTGCACCAAAGAGACGCAGGCTATTGGGAAGATGAGGTCTATTGCCTAACATCTTACGACTCATTTCATTCATTGCAACTGTAGCCTGTTCAGGGGTGGAGAAAGATACAAATCCAAAACCCATAATTTGACCTTATGGACTTCTCATTACCTTATTGGGGGTCACTCTTCCATAAACTAAGAATATCTCTTTTACTTTTTCAACATATATCAAAGCATCTATGTTCTTCAAATACAAATTTGCACCCTGAGAATTTGTTGGTGCATTTTACCCAAGCCTACATGCTTGATATTATTTGATTTATGTTCATATGTTTAGTCATGTGAACACCTCTTGTAAAAGAGTACATTTTATCCCTTGTAATTGTGTAAAAGAAAAAAAGAAAAAGAATGTCTTACCTCATCCATGATGTAAAAGAAAATTTGTGGCTCCAACTACCTAAAACCACAAATTTTACTGAGCTGAGGGAATATTTCTTAACTTTGGAGATCACTTTTAGGTGGAACCATTCGAATTCAAATTCAAAACTCCCTCCAAGAGTAGCTATAAAAAGAGCAAGAAGCAAGAGGCGATTAGCAAGCCTTGTACGTGGCCACTTCATGTCATTTTGTAGAGGTTGAAGAGCTTACTCCATAACTCTATCATTCTACTCCCATTATGCAAATATTCATTGCCAATGTGGTTGTAATCATATGTGAATCTATACATTCATTAGTCTCTACTTCTCTGTTTTGTTCTCTGCTATACTCGCTTAGAGCAGTAACTTAAGAAGCTCATATCTCGAGCTCTACACAACCTTCTTCAATCGTTTAAAGTGCGTTGGATTGATCTCTAAGTCTAGTTTGTGCATACAATATTTCATGATCATTGGATTTATAATTTGGGAGATATCGTCATTTTACTGCTCACTAGTAGATCTCTGCAGAGCCCCAAGAATGGCGGGCTTGTTCCTGACATTGATGAATCTGGTTCTCAGTGCTCAGTTTATTGTTTGAAGTGTTTTAACTTGGATTAGCAATATATCTAAGTCTATTTTCTATGTCCAAAAGTAATTTTTCTAATTCCTACAAGATTTAGAGCACTGTTCATTTTTTCCAGCAGGTGTATGTTCAAAAATAGCAAGTTTTGGGAGCTAGTCATTTCGCAACTAGTCTATCTTGACTCAAACTTTTGAGATACATGTTCCAAAGTACTTTGCTGATATTTTGGTGGATTTAGGAAGCTTAAAGGGTCTACTAATCAACTCTGAAGTCTCAGTTGGCTGGTGTGAATTCGGTTGTAGCAGCACCAACTCATCTTCGGATTGCATCCACCATCTCTCTTCACAGTGGCATCAGAGCATAGTCAAACAACATGGGAGATTGATTTCCATCAACAATTGACAAATTGGATCAAAACAACTACCCAGCACGGTCTCTAAGGATGGAGGCTTACCTTCAAGGGAGGAATCTATATGGATTCATATCTGGAGATGACACAATGCCAACCATGAGGAACAAAGGGCAACCATCACATGAAGAAGTGGAAAGACTTTCAAATTGGTGTTCGAAGGATGTACTTGCAAGGTCCTATATTCTAAACTCAATCTCTGATTTTCTTTTACATAATGTCAAGGGATGCAAGACATGAAGAGAGACATGGAATGCACTTACTTCTTTCTTCTCCTTCAACACTCGAGCAAGGAAGAACCAATTGTGGATGGAGTTCACAACAATGAAGAAAAGCCTGAAGCAAAGTGTGACTGATTATGTCACAAAGATGAAGGAGATTTCCAACCAACTTGGAAGCATTGGAGAGGTAACTGAAGAGGAGCAAATCATTAGAAAAATCATAAATGGAATCAAAGCAGATGACAAGTGGGAGTCATTCACAACAGCCATGGATTTATACATGGATATGCATGTACCCGACCTCAACACACTCATGGGCCAACTCTTCACTCATGAAGCAAAGATTAGCAAAGGTGGTGAGTTTTCAAGAGGTAATCAAACTTTTGCCTTATAAGCTAAGGTAAAGGACAATTCAAAGAATAGGAAGAATGAAGATGAAGGTAGCTCTTTCCAAGCAAACTTTGGAGGTAGAGGAAGAGCAAGAGGAAGAGGCAGAGGTGGAAACCAAGGCAGGGGGAGATTCCAATCATTAGCAAAGGTGGTGAGTACTCAAGAGGTAATCAAACTTTTGCCTTATATTCTGATAAAGCTAAGGTAAAGGACAATTCAAAGAATAGGAAGAATGAAGATGAAGGTAGCTCTTTCCAAGCAAACTTTGGAGGTAGAGGAAGAGCAAGAGGAAGAGGTAGAGGTGGAAACCAAGGTAGGGGGAGATTCCAATCATCTCAACCTTGCAATGTTTGTGGCTTATCTAATCATACTACTGACGAATGTTTCAGGAACCCGAGGAACTCAAGAGGAAGAGGATTCAATAGAGGTGGCTATGGATCAAGTAGAGGCCGATATAATGGAGGCTACAACAACAACTACTACAACAACAATTACAACAACAACAACAACAACTATCAAAGTGGCCATAGAGGAAGAAGAGACTACAATAACTATGCAGAGGACCAAAGTCAAGAAGATTCATTATTGATTATGAATCTATCAGTGAAGAAGGGTAAGGATGATGATCACATCTTTTACATTGATGTGGATGCTCAAACCATGTAGCAGGAAATGTGGCTTTACTTTCTGATTTGGAAGATCCTCACAACAAACATGAAGTGCAAACAGGAGATGATACAAAGCACTCAGTGGAGAAGATAGGTAATGTGAAGACATCAGATGGGAATATGAACCTCTTAAGCAATGTCTTGTATGTCCCTACAATTACCAAAACTCTAATAAAGGTTGGACAGATTGTTGAAAAAGGATTGTAGGTTAGATTCAACAGATTTGGAGCATATGTTGAAGATCCAAGGCAAGGCTTTAGAAGGATTGCCAAAGGAGAAGAGACAGGAAGGCTTTTCACTTTTGAAGTGGAAGATACAAAGAACATAGCTTTGTTTAGCTATGGATCTCAAACTCTCAGAGAGTTGGAGATATGGCACAAAAGGCTTGCTCACATTGATGAGAGGATGCTCAAACAAATTTGCAGGGACCAAAGTGTACTTGGTTTCCCTAATATCACAAGGCAACACATGATTTATAAGTGTGAAGCTTGTCAATTTGGCAAGGCTCATAGACAACCTTTCAATAAGAAGGGATATGTGTATCAAAATCCTTTGGATCTAGTGGACATGGATGTGTGGGGTCCTAGTAAGGATCCATCTATATTAGGCTCAAGATATTATGTGTCTTTCATAGATGATTATAGTAGGTGGACCATTCTGTTTTTCATGAAGCACAAGGATGAAGTGTTTAATTGCTTTAAGAAGTATATTGCTCTTGTTGAAACCCAAACAGGTAGGACTTTGAAAAGACTCATATCAGATGGTGGAGGAGAATACTTCTCTTTTGAATTTGATGCCTACTTGCATGAAAGAGGCATTAAAAGGGAAGTCATTACAAGGTATACACCCAAACTCAATGGTGTAGCAAAGAGGAGAAACAGAGCTATTGTTGAAGCTGCAAGGTCCATGCTCAATGAAAAGCGATTATGAAACTACCTATGGGTAGAGGTTGTGTCCACAACCACATATCTCATAAATAGACCTCCATCTAAGTCACTAGATGGAAACACTCCATATGAAGTGTGGAATGGAAGAAGACCTAGTCTAGAGCATTGTAAAATCTTTGGATGCTTAGCCTATGCTCACATTCCTTCTCAGGTAAGAGGGAAATTGGATCCAAGGCAGAAAAGTCTATATTTATTGGTTACGATCAAAACCAAAAAGGATATAGATTGTACAATCCAACCAATAAAGGATTTTTTGTGAGTAGAGATGTAATTTTTTATGAGAACAAATCATGGTTTGATGATGACAAGAAAGTGAAGCTACCTTATGCCTTAGATGAAGATTTTCCATCACTTCAACCAAAAGAGCCAAAGCAAATTGAAGAAAATGATTTGGAGATTGACCTAGACGACTTGGAAGACTAAAGCTATGGAAGAACAAAGGTAAAGCAAAGATGCAGGATGCTACATATGGACCCGAGAGCTCACATGAACCACTTAGAAGGTCTTCAAGGGAGAAGAAGAAACCCGAGAGTTTTGGTTATGATACTTCTTTGGTCACCAAGCACTCAATCTACATTGCAAAGGATTCAACCAATGAGCAACCTACCACATTCGAAGAAGCACAAAGCAAGAAAGCTTGGAGAGATGCAATGGATGAAGAAATGGAAGCCTTGAAGGAGAATGACACTTGGGAGCTTGTACCTAACAAGCCATCTATGAAGGTAATTGGATCTCGATGGATATACAAAATCAAGAGGAATCCAGATGGAAGTATAAATAGACATAAAGCAAGGTTAGTTGCTAAAGGGTTTGGTCAAACCCATGGTATTGATTATGAGGAGACTTTCTCTCCTGTTGCAAAAATGCCTACAATTAGGGTTCTCATTAGTCTTTCTGTATCAAGAAATTGGAAGCTCTATCAACTTGATGTAAAGAATGCTTTCTTGAATGGATGGATTCCAAAGGAAGTGTATATGGCACAACCTCCTGAATATGAGGATGCACATCATCCAAACTATGTATGCAAATTAAAGAAAGCCTTGTATGGATTGAAGCAAGCTCCAAGAGCTTGGAATTTCATATTGGTGACTGTTGAGCCCATAAAAGTCATATTGGTCAAAGTCAACTGCAGTCAAAGTCAAAAGGTCAAAGTCAACTGGTCAAAGTCAACAAGATCAAGGTCAAAGTCAATAGGTGCAAAGTCAAAGTGCTAAAGTGCAGGTGTCAAAGTGCACAGGTAGTGCACAATTAATTGTCCACAAAGGGTAAATTGGAGAAAGTGGGTTGCAGGTTGCAGAAGGTTCAAAGTGTTTTTTAAAGTGTTTTGGAAGGTTCAGGTGAACCCTCTCTTATGTGCAAAAGTGAAGACTTAAAAGGAAATGTGAAGGTATGTGAAGCGACAGCGTACGCACAGGGGAAAGTATGGCCCCCCAATTAAAATTTTGGGTTTTAGTCTAAAGTCACTATGGGACAAAACAGTGAGTCGTTGGTTGCCACTTGTGAAGACAATCTTGGGACATCAAAGTGAGCACCAAGATACTATTGCAATTAGGAGCGTACGTGAATCGACACACTAAAATCAAGGCAAGGACTAGTCTTGGACAATTCTAGGTAAGCAAGAGAAGCATAGTCTAAGTGAAGCAAGAGAGGGAAGTGCAAGAGTCACCAGTGTGCGACGCAGAGAAGTGGAAGTGAAGGAGTGCATGGAGAGTGACTAAGGGATTGTGCAGAGAGTGCTAAGCTATTCCCCCAAGGATCTCAAAGTCTCCTGGCAGTGTGTGCGTGCCGACAGAAGGTATTCATTCCTCCCCCTTAGTGGAAGCTTGGTGCAAGGTGTGCAGAAGGGTAAGCTTGAAGCATGTGGAGGTCTGGTGCAGAGGAGGCCGATAGCAAGAAGACTTTGGGTATTTGGTAATTTGTAATTGAGCACTCTATGGGATTTTGCACAGAAGTATTGGCTTGTATTGTGCTTGAACATTGTATTTGTCTTAGTGTAATCAATCGGCAGAGGCTTCCAGGGTGTATTTTCTCTTCTTGTCTTTTCCTTTTCTCCTACAAACCCTCAAACTCCTTCTTGTCCAAGAATCCCCCAACAAAATTTGGCACGCCCGGTGGACCTCCAAGGAGATTTGAGCATAGGAGAAGATATATTGCAGTTGGAGAAGCAATATTCAAGTGTCGATAGTACCACTTCAGTGGACTAAGAGGTACATATTCTATCAATTATCTCATATTAAGAGGACTATGAACAGCCCATGACCGCAACTCGGTCCCAAACATTGAGGGTCACCTGCAAGCAAACAAGAAGGAAGGCTGTTAGAAGGTCCTCTAGTCCACTTTCATCAACTTCATCAGTAAAGAGCATGGCGGGACAGGTAGACTTGGAAACCTTACTCTCAAGTTTAAATATAAAGTTTCCTTCTTTCAAAGGCCTAGCTCAGGAGGATCCGGATGAACACATTAGAAGGTTTTTAGCACTATGTAAGACTAGAGGCTTAATGGGCAGGGAGGATGCCTTTTTGATACTTTTCCCTGCCACATTAGAGGGATCAGCAAATAAATGGTTTAGCGAATTTGTTGAGAACCATTTTACAACTTGGGATTTGATGAAAGATGCATTTAAAATCAATTCCAGCATGGGAATACTATAGAGATTATCATAGAAGAACTAGAAAATTTGAGATTGGGTCCAGGTGAAAAGTTCCCAGAGTTTGTGACTAGGACCAAGGCAATAATGGCTAAATTGCCAGATCCACCACATGAATTTTTTGTTAAGAAACGGTTAGCCAAGCCCTTACCAGTGGCCACACAATGCAAAATAAAGGAATTAGTGTTACCTACAGCCTCCATAGAGGAGTTCATCAACACGGCTACAAGACTGGAGCAAATAAGGCAACAATATGGGGCTACTTCTTCTCAATTACCATATTCCACAAAATTGGAGGATCCAGTAATCCAGCTAAGGAAGGAGTTGGAGGGCTTAAAAAGAAATAAGCCCCACAGAGAGGAGGAGAATGTTGTAACTCAGCACTAAAGCTCCAAAAGGAGGAGGAGGCCCAAGCAGAGGAATTGGCTCAACTGCGATAGGAGTTGCAGGAACTCAAAGGAGGTGGCATCAAGAGTGGACTTTGGTGTTCCATGTGCAGCAAGCAAGGGCATATAGTAAGTGAATGTCCTCTGTTAAGTGTGACTTGCCAATTATGCACGAAAGCTAGTCATGAGGCCCAAGAATGCCAATCAAGGGGATTACCTGCAACAACATATTGGACCCAAGGAGGACCCCTGCCTCCAGCAAATGTAATGGCAGCTGTATCCAATCAGGGTAACACTTACAACCCAGGCGGCTGCACTCTACCAGAAAATGCCCCTCCTTGCAGAAACTGCCCAGAGGCCAGAGACCACTATACAATTTTTTGTCCTAAGAATCAAGCCTCTTCATCTAGTCCCCATATTCAAATGATTTCTGTACGCAAAGAAGAAATGTTAGATCAAGTCAATGAGCCATCACCATCAACCAGGGTGGTGCAGTTAGAAGAAATAGAATCTTTTACATTGTAGACAAGAAATAAAGGAAAAGCTCAAGTAGATATATCTCAACAACCAAGAATTGATGGATTGAACAAAAAGACAAAGAGACTTCTGAAGACAAGGCCACTGCATGTGCAGATACAAGGCAAAAAGGAGATCACATATGTACCAGTGATGCCATTGGGCATGCATTCAACAAGGCTCAGGAGGAGTTTGGTAGATCAATTGGAGCCCATGCTCTTAAGGAATCAGAGGCTTCAAAACTTCTCAAGTCCATGAAAAAGGAGGTTATTATTTTTTATTTAATAAAGATGGATGGGAAATTCAGGTCAGAACTATTGCAGATAATTGATGAGGCTTCCACTACAAGTTTGGTAGTAAAGATTTCTGTTTTACATAAAGGAAAAAGTGTAGGGGAAGCACCCCTTACAGATTATAAAAGTCCTCGGTTGACAGTATCTATCAAAGGTCATGAATTTCAAGGAGTTATTGTGGATGTTGGTTCTGGCATTAACTTGATGCCTGAACATACAATGGAAAAGATTGGACTCCACCCTTCAAGGCCTGCAAATTTCACTGTTACTTTGGCAGATCAGAGCAAAGTAAGGCCCTTGGGAGTGATCCCAAAAGTTCCACTTGAAGTACAAGGTAATCTATTCATTCTGGATTTTGTGGTTTTAAGATTGCCCCAGGTTGAAGGAGCATTTCCCCTCTTAATTGGAAGACCATGGTTGAGGCATGCAAGTGTCATTCATGATTGGGGCAAGGACACTATGTGGGTACAAAAGAAAGGGCAAGAGATGATACATATTCATTTAGAAGAGGGCCCAGATAATAGAAGAGTTATAGACTTAACCCAAAGTATGCTGAAGCTGTCTATGTGGAAATACAGAAGATGGAGGATGCAGGAATCATCATTCCTGTGGAACACTCAGAGTGGCTCGCACCTATGGTTATAGTACCAAAGAAGAATACCAATAACATCAGAATTTGTGTTGAATTTAGAGCACTCAACAAGGTGACCATTCCAGATGGTTTCCCAATGCCTTTTGCAGAGCAGGTCATTGCAGAAGTGGCTAGACATGCATTATATAGCTTTATGGATGGATTTAGTGGCTATAATCAAATATCAATACACCCAGAGGATCGTGAAAAGACTACTTTTATCACACCTATGTGTATGTAAAAATGCCATTTGGGCTCAGAAATGCTCCAGCCACCTTTAACAGAACGGTCAATCTCATTTTTGGCCTCTTATTGCTGGAATCACTTAGAATCTTCATGAATGACTTCTCTTCGTTTTCAGGTTCTCACAAGGAGACTCCTTTAGATTGTTTGGACCATCACTTGCGACAACTGCATAATGTTTTCAAGAGATGTAGGGAGACTAAGCTAAAGCTCAATCCAAACAAATGTCATTTCCTTGTGACAAAAGGAACTCTCTTAGGGCATGTGGTGTCGGCTAAAGGTATGGCCCCAGATCCTGACAAAATCATTTCTATATTAAAGTTGCCTAAACCTAAATCTCCTAAAGAGATTCAGAGTTTCTTGGGGCATACTGGATACCACAGAAGGTTTATAAAAATGTATGCAGAGATAGCCAGGCCACTGGCTAGACTTATAGGTAAAGAAGTGCCGTTCAAATGGGAAGAGGAAGAAGAGAAGGCTTATCAGACATTAAGGTCTAAATTGGTGGCTGCACCAATCCTTATCACTCCAGATTGGTCAACTTTTTTTCATGTGCATGTGGATGCGAGTGCATATGCAGTAGGTGCAGTATTGACTCAACATAGTGAAGAATTCAAACTTGACAGGCCTATTCAGTATGCTAGTAGAATCTTGACTAAAGCTGAAAAGAATTATAGCACAACTGAAAGGGAAGCTCTAGCAATGGTTTTTGCAGTACAAAAATTTTGTCATTATTTGCTAGGTGTGAAGTTTGTCATCATCACTGATCATCAACCACTCAGGTATTTACTGAATAAGCCACAAGCAACTGGGAGGATATGGAGGTGGCTACTTTTGTTCCAGGAGTTTGATTTTTCGGTAGTCCATAGACCAGGTAAAGAAAATGTTATGGAAGATCACCTATCCAGGATCAATATGATGGATCAAGCTAGTGGAGTCAATGATGATTTTCCAGATGCTAACATGTTCGCTGTGCAAGCCCAAGGTTGGTATTATGATATCAAGAATTTCATTAAAACTGGTGTGTATCCTGAAAAGGCTAGTGCTGTGCAAAGGAAGAGACTACTAATCAAGAGTAGACCGTATACCTTCATTGAAAATAAATTATATAGATAGGGAAAGGATGACAGGTTTAGGAAGTGCTTGGAAGAAGAAGAAGTGAGGGAAGTCCTTCAATTTGCACATGAAGGAACAGGTGGTGGGCACCTTCCATGGCATATTATGAGTCAGAGGATGCTAGATGCTGGTCTATGGTGGCCTACACTATTTAAGGATGCAGATGAATGGGGAAAGGCATGTGACGTTTGCCAGAGGTGTGGACCTAAGCCAACAAAGCAGAGGCATAACCCCTTGATTGTTTCCACTTCTTGACAACCATTTGAGAAGTGGGGGCTAGATTTTGTAGGGTCCATCTACCCTCCGTCGATTCCAAAAAGAGAGAAGTATTTATTGATAGCCACAGATTATGCGACAAAGTGGGCTGAAGCTATTGCCTCCCCCGACTGCACTGCCCAAACTGTTGCTGATTTCATTTACAGTAGCATCATTTGCAGGTTTGGATGTCCACTTGAAATTTGTACAGATCAGGGTACCCATTTTGTCAATAAGGTCCTGCAGGAAATTTTCAACAGATATAGAATTCTACATAGGACCTCTTGTGCCTACTATCCAAGAGCCAATGGACAGGCTGAATCGACCAATAAGGTTTTAATTTCAATGTTAAGAAAGGAGTGTATGTTACAGCCCACTTCCTGGGGCATTGCTTATCAAGGTACCCTATGGGCATACAGGTTAGCTTACAAAGAGGCCACGGGATATTCTCCATTCCAACTAGTTTATGGCATACTACCCATTGAGCCCTTTGAATTTTTACATGGATCACCTAAAATAGCATTCATGCAGGGCAAGAAAGATTGTGATGTTTCTCAGAGGCTTGGAGCACTACATAAAGTGGAGGAGATTCGTCTACTAGCAACAAAACAATTGATAGAGACTCAGATGAAGAGGAAGGAGGCACATGATGGATATCTATGGAACAACAACATAGAACCAGGCATGTTAGTTCTTCTCCATAGACCTCATCTTCATACACAATTGAGAGCAAAATGGCTTCCACACTGGGAAGGACCATATCGAGTCAAAACAATGCTAAATTGGGGTGCTGTGGAGTTAGAGACGCTGAAAGGAGAGGCCTTGCCACTGGTCAACATATCAAGGCTCAAGGCCTACCATCAACACACTTGAAGAAGTATGGATCACCTAGAACTGCAAAATCTGTCTAGGTTGTACATAGCTTTCTCATCTCATTTTGCTCAGTTTTACTAGTTTTTTATCAATTTCATACTTGTTCATTGATTTTTTAGCCAACCTAGAAGGGATTTCATAACTGCTGCAATAGTACAATTTTTGGGTATTTTTGGAATTTTTTTCTAGCATATTTAGCATTTTTTTTTAGCATTTTTATCCTTTTCAAATGTCATTTTATTGCCAAATAGGAGGAAAAAATGAAACTCATTGTGGTTTTGAGTATGGAAATTAAGCCTAGCCCTGTAGAAAAATTTTTGAGGAGTTTTTCAGAAAATTTTTGGTAATTTTTTGGCATTTTTTTGGATTTTTTGTTAGAGTATGATCAATGTCTACCCCTCATGATTGTATGCACATTTTGTAAGGCCCCCTTTATGAGGAGAAGCCAAGTGTGCATTACCCAATTGATGGGAATCCCAACTTGAATGTTGGATGAAGGTCATATTGGACCATGTAAGATATTATAAGGAAAGGGAGTTACCAGGGTCCCCAATTGTGGGGTCCGGGGCAGCGGTGAGCAGCCCCGGCTGGGGGGTCCAAGGGGGCCAGCGGGCCCCCTGGCTGGGGGGTCCCAGGGGGCCAGCGGGCCCCCTGGTGGGGGTCCGGGGGCAGCACCCCCGGCGCGACGGTAAAGGGAATATTCCATGGAATATTCCCTGTCGGAGTCAGAAATCATTTATATTTGTTAGGTCGGTTCAACCAGTCTAAGCCGTGTATGGCAATTACGCGGGCGGTGGCCGCCCACGCTCTACCGCCCATGTATAGCCGTCCATGGCAGGCCACCCATGATCCTATATATATATGACTTCTGCACTACCTAAGACATTGAGTTGAGCCAGCATACCTCTACCTTGTATCTCCCTATCTAGAGTTGTCTAGATCACCATTTAAGCTCTACCTTGAGAGCGCACGGGTGGACAACGCCATCATCTTTGTACTTGCTGCTAGTAGAAAATTGTTGAGATTCTCCTATATCTGTTATCTTCTCTGCTATTGCTCCTGTGTTATATTGCGTAACTATTGTCTTACATGGTATCAGAGCTATAAGGTTCGAATAGCTTGAGAAGTATCATTATTTTAGCCTACTAGCAGACTAGAATATCAGTAGATTATTCGAGTGATTACATGATGGCTTCATCGTCGAACACTAGTCTTGGTGCTTCACCTAATGTTAATGCTGCACCTATTCGAATTCGTCCACCTGCATTCACTGAAGGGAAGCTGGATGGAACCAACTATACACTCTGGAAGTTCAAAATTTCTGCAATTTTGGACTCCTATGAATTACTTGACACTGTCATGGGACCGATGGGATTGGATCGAGAGCCTATACCAGTTGAAGATCCAGCAAATTCAAGATTGATGATTCAGCCAGATCCAGATCTTCTACGAGCTTGGAAGAGGCGGAATGCTGATGCATTATGTGCGATTGTCACTAGTGTAAGTGATTCTGTGCTTACTTTAGTTCAACATACTACTAAAGCACATGAGGCTTGGGGCATATTGGCTCGACAATATGAGACCAAGAACCACACTAGGATACATAATTTAGAAAATCAGTTGGCAAATGAAAAGCATTCTGATTCTGAAAAGGCTGAAGATTTTATCAAACGGATAAAGCATCTTCAAGATCAATTGGCTGCAGTTGGTGTTGTTATAACACCAGAAGAGCTAGCTCGAAGATCTGTACGTGTTCTTCCAGCAAAGTATGATGGATTAGTAACAGCCCTTAACACTCAGGTAAGGCCAACTCCTCTTACATTTGAAGAGTTTTGTGCCATGCTTTTAGAAGAAGAGATGCGGCTGAAGAATCGGCAAAGTACAACTGATGCTGCATTCTCAGCAAATGCAAAAGGTAAAGGCTCTTCAGAGGGATCAAAGAAGAAGCCAAAGAAGAAAAAGTTCACAGGAAGTTGCTTCTATTGTGAAAAGAAAGGCCATGCCATCAAGGATTGCAGAAAGAAGCAAGCTGATGAACGGAATGGGACTGTAAAATCATCATGGAAGAACAAAGAGTCTGCAAACAACACAGAGCTGGAACTTTGGGTAGCTATTGAAGAGGTATGTTCATCTGCTCAAGCTCGTGTTGATGAGCCATGGATTTTAGATAGTGGAGCTTCTCGCCATATGACTAGTAAAAAGGATTGGTATAGTTCCCTAGTGCCTCTACGGGAATCCATCAATGTAGTGGTGGGAAACGACTCCAAGTGTCCAGCTGAAGGAACTGGAACCATCTCTTTTATCACTTCTCCAGGTGTTGAGAAAAAGTTATCCGATGTTCTCTATGTACCTACACTCAAAAGAAATTTGTTGTCAGTTTCTGCAATAACAGATCGTGGACTCGAAGTTCACTTCAATAAGAGTGGTGCGGAAATCATGGATTCATCAGGTAATGTTGTAGGTAAAGGCACACGACGGGATAACTTGTATGAGTTAAGTGCTTTAACTGCTACAGAAGATAAAGATGTAAGCAGGTTATGGCACCAACGATTTGGGCATCTCGGATTTGCAGTTTTGAAGGAGATGCAACGAACAGGGATGGTTGCTCATTTGCCTGCATTTTCAGAGTTGCAGGAACCTTGTGAAGCTTGTATGATGGGCAAGCAACAACGAAAGGCATTTCCAAGAGAGACCAGCAATCGATCTCAAGCTCCTCTAGAGTTGGTACATGCTGATCTCTGCGGTAAAATGTCTACACCTGCTTTAGGAGGATCTTTCTACTTCTTGCTGTTAGTCGACGATTATAGTAGAAAGATGTGGGTTTATTTCATTCGAGAGAAGGCTGATGCTTTTGAAAAATTTAAAGCGTGGCATAAGTATGTAGAAAGTGAATCAGGAAGGAAACTGAAGAAATTTAGAACAGATAGAGGAGGTGAATTCTTGTCAACAGAATTCAACAATTACTGTAAGGAGCATGGTGTGAAAAGGCAACTTACCACAGCTCATACACCTCAACAAAATGGCGTTGTTGAGCGCAGGAACAGGACAGTAGTTGAAATGGCTCGTTGTATGTTAAAGGCTCAAGACATGCCTGATTCATTCTGGGCAGAAGCAGTCAATACAGCAGTCTACATCCTCAATCGAAGCTACACAAAAGCTCTGAAGGGGATGACTCCTCAAGAAGCATATTCTGGTAAAAAGCCTTCAGTTTTGCATTTCAGAATTTTTGGTTGTTTCTATTATGCACATATTCCTGATTCAACAAGATCAAAGTTGGATTCAAAAAGCAAAAAGTGTGTCTTCCTAGGATATAGTGAAGAGTCTAAAGCATACAGGTTATGGGATCCTGAGGCAAGGAAGATTTTTGTCAGCCGAGATGTGGTGTTTGATGAACGACCACACTTAGTAGAAGATAAAGGTAAATCTACTATCTCATCAAACGGAGAAATATCTCACCTTGTGCCTATCAAAAGACAGGTTAAAGTTGAGGAGGAGGAAACATCTGATGGAGAAATTTCCTCAATAAAAAGCCAACCAATTGTAGCTGCACAACGTAAGCCACTACCGAAGTGGGCACAACAGCTCTTTGATGATCACAATCCACATGTAGATGCACCAGAATCATCATCAGATGGATTACGAAGATCAAAGAGAATAGAGGAGCAAAGAAGAGCCTCAGAACACATTGTTAACATGGCTCTAATGGCAGATATCATGGGTTCGATAAAGGAACCTACCACCATTGAAGAAGCCATTGATGATCCACATTGGAGAGCGGCAATGCAGTCTGAGTATGATAGTATGCTCAAAAATGATACATGGGATCTAGTCGACTTGCCGCCAAAGAAGAAGGTAATAGGTACTAAATGGATTTGGAAAGCTAAGTATAAAGCTGATGGAACATTAGAAAAGTATAAGGCACGATTAGTTGCACATGGTTTTTCACAGATTGAAGGATTTGATGTTCAAGAAACTTTTGCACCAACAGCACGCATGACAACTATTCGGACGGTACTTGCAGTAGCTGCACAAAAGTCTTGGCCTATTTTCCAGATGGATGTCAAATCTGCATTTTTGAATGGTCACCTCAAGGAGGAGGTATATGTATCTCAACCACCAGGTTTTGAGGTGCCCAATTCAGAAAATAAAGTTTGCAGGTTGAAGAAAGCTTTGTATGGACTTAAGCAAGCTCCACGGGCTTGGTACCAACGAATTGATCATTTTTTCAAAAATATGGGTTTTGAAAGAAGTACTTCTGATGCTAACTTGTATGTAACGAAAAGGGATAGCAAGCTAGTTGTTGTCATTGTATATGTAGATGATTTGATCATTACAGGAGATCATCAGGAACTCATCAATCAAACTCGGATCAGCTTGGGCACTGAGTTTGAAATGACAGACTTAGGTCTACTCCATTTTTGTCTGGGAATTGAAGTATGGCAAAGGAAGGATGGCATTTTCATCTCACAACAAAAATATTCCAAAGAAATTCTCAAGGCATTTGGAATGATGGACTGCAAACCAACTAGCACACCTATGGAGGTAAATCATAAGCTATCTATGGATGATAACATGCCTGATGTAGATGCTAAGAAGTATAGGAAGCTCGTTGGAAGTCTTATTTTTCTGTGCAACACTAGACCAGACATTTGCTATGCTGTTGGAGTGTTAAGCAGGTTTTCCAACAAACCTAAGGAGAGTCACTGGAATGCTGGAATGCGAATTCTAAGGTACATTGCAGGAACCTTGGATTTTGGTATTTTGTATACCACAGGTGATACACTCCAAGGATATTGTGATTCAGATTGGGCTGGAGATTGTGATTCTAGAAAATCAGTTTCTGGATATTGTTTCTCACTTGGTTCAGGAATATTTTCTTGGGTAAGTAGGAAGCAACCAACTCTCGCACTCTCCTCCACTGAAGCAGAGTACAAAGCAGCTTGTTTTGCTTCTTGTGAGGCAGTCTGGTTAAGGAGAATTCTTGCAGATATAGGCTTTCCATCAAATATGCCAATTGTACTCAAGTGTGATAATCAAAGTTGTATGGCTATTGCAAAGAACCCAGTATTTCATGCTCGCACCAAGCACATAGAAGTACAGTACCATTACATTCGTGAGCTAATTGAAGATGAAATTGTGGAGCTAGAATATTGCCCAACAGAGGCAAATTGTGCTGACATATTCACTAAAGCACTTGGAAGAGAGCAGCTCAACAAGCATCTTCAACAGATGGGCATAGGACCGAGACCTACTTGATTTATCATCGGTAAACATTGAGGGGGGGTGTTAGAGTATGATCAATGTCTACCCCTCATGATTGTATGGACATTTTGTAAGGCCCCCTTTATGAGGAGAAGCCAAGTGTGCATTACCCAATTGATGGGAATCCCAACTTGAATGTTGGATGAAGGTCATATTGGACCATGTAAGATATTATAAGGAAAGGGAGTTACCAGGGTCCCCAATTGTGGGGTCCGGGGCAGCGGTGAGCAGCCCCGGCTGGGGGGTCCAAGGGGGCCAGCGGGCCCCCTGGCTGGGGGGTCCCAGGGGGCCAGCGGGCCCCCTGGTGGGGGTCCGGGGGCAGCGCCCCCGACGCGACGGTAAAGGGAATATTCCATGGAATATTCCCTGTCGGAGTCAGAAATCATTTATATTTGTTAGGTCGGTTCAACCAGTCTAAGCCGTGTATGGCAATTACGCGGGCGGTGGCCGCCCACGCTCTACCGCCCATGTATAGCCGTCCATGGCAGGCCACCCATGATCCTATATATATATGACTTCTGCACTACCTAAGACATTGAGTTGAGCCAGCATACCTCTACCTTGTATCTCCATATCTAGAGTTGTCTAGATCACCATTTAAGCTCTACCTTGAGAGCGCACGGGTGGACAACGCCATCATCTTTGTACTTGCTGCTAGTAGAAAATTGTTGAGATTCTCCTATATCTGTTATCTTCTCTGCTATTGCTCCTGTGTTATATTGCGTAACTATTGTCTTACATTTTTTCTCTAATTTTTTCTCTTTTTGGAAAAAAAAGGGGCCTCCCTTGAATTTTCGGGGTTGAAAAAAAAAAATCTCCCCCCCTCCCCCCCCCCCCGCCCCCCCCCACCGACCAACCACCCCCCACCGACCAACCACCCCCCACCAACCAACCGCCCCCTCCCCCGCCCCCCCCCCCAATTTTTTATTTTTTTTAAATTATTTTTTCTTTTTTATTTTATTTTTTATTTTCTTTTATTATTTATTTTCTTCATTTTTTATTTTCTTTTTATTTTTTAATTCTGTCTGATCGTTCGTCAAAAAAAAAGGGGGGATGACCATTTTTTTATTTTAGCATACATATACTTTTTATTATTTTTTTAATTTATAAGCTTTTGGCTCTGGATCGTGCCTCGGTTGGCCGTTTTTTACAAAAATGGAGTCATTTTCATGTTTTTTGGCACCTATGGACTAAATTTTTAGCTTTATTTTTCCAAATTCCAACTTTTTCTCTGACTTTTGGTCAAAACCCACATGTTTTGAACACATTTATCATATGTTTTTATTTCACCACATTGTCCACATGGTCTATTCTCACCTTGTCTTACCTTATGTTTCATAATCTCCCACATGCACCCTCTGTAGCTCTACTGTTTGATCATTTTTCACCCCCTCCAGACCCCATCATCATACCCCATGCCCTCCCTTTACCAATCTACCCAGCCACATCCTTAACCCTCCCTATCCCTTCAATCCCCGCCCCTCAGCCCTCCCCTCCACCTCCTTTCTACCCTCCCATTGCAACCCTTTGCTTTTCCATGGCAAAATCCAATTTTTGGTTCTTCTCTGGTGCTTGTTCTATCCTGCTTTTGGTGGAATTGGTTGCTGCTCAGATGTCCTCTTCAAGTTTTTTGCAGCTCCATTATCATGGTGTCCTATATGCTCAATGTTTTAGCTGTAGCTCTTCGGGACGGAGAGCACATTAGGTGGTGGCAACTGTTGAGCCCATAAAAGTCATATTGGTCAAAGTCAACTGTAGACAAAGTCAAAAGGTCAAAGTCAACAAGGTCAAGGTCAAAGTCAACATGTGCAAAGTCAAAGTGCTAAAGTGCAGGTGTCAAAGTGCATAGGTAGTGCACAATTAATTGTCCACAAAGGGTAAATTGGAGAAAGTGGGTTGCAGGTTGCAGAGGTATTTTCTCTAAATTCCCTAAGGTTCAAAGTGTTTTTTAAAGTGTTTTGGAAGGTTCAGGTGAACCCTCTCTTATGTGCAAAAGTGAAGACTTAAAAGGAAATGTGAAGGTATGTGAAGCGACAGCGTACGCACAGGGGAAAGTATGGCCCCTCCAATTAAAATTTTGGGTTTTAGTCTAAAGTCACTACATGAAAAAACAGTGAGTCGTTGGCTGCCACTTGTGAAGACAATCTTGGGACATCAAAGTGAGCACCAAGATACTATTGCAGTTATGAGCGTACGTGAATCGACACACTAAAATTAAGGCAAGGACTAGTCTTGGACAATTCTAGGTAAGCAAGAGAAGCATAGTCTAAGTGAAGCAAGAGAGGGAAGTGCAAGAGTCACCAGTGTGCAATGCAGAGAAGTGGAAGTGAAGGAGTGCATGGAGAGTGACTAAGGGATTGTGCAGAGAGTGCTAAGCTCGTCCCCCAAGGATCTCAAAGTCTCCTGGCAGTGTGTGTGCCGACAGAAGGTATTCATTCCTCCCCCTTAGTGGAAGCTTGGTGCAAGGTGTGCACAAGGGTAAGCTTGAAGCAGGTGGAGGTCTGGTGCAGAGGAGGCCGACAGCAAGAAGACTTTGGGTATTTGGTAATTTGTAATTGAGCACTCTGTGGGATTTTGCACAGAAGTATTGGCTTGTATTGTGCTTGAACATTGTATTTGTCTTAGTGTAATCAATCGGCAGAGGCTTCTAGGGTGTATTTTCTCTTCTTGTCTTTTCCTTTTCTTCTACAAACCCTCAAACTCCTTCTTGTCCAAGAATCCCCCAACAGTGACTTATTTACAGGAGCAAGGATTCAAAGCTAGCAAGGCGGATACCTCTTTGTTCATAAAGAGGAATCGATCTGAAGTGATCTATTTATGTGTGTATGTTGATGATATTATTATCACAGGCAATGATCTTAAAGGAATCAAACATGTAAAGAGTCAAATGAAGGAGGATTTCAAAATAAGTGACCTCAGACCAGTCACTTATTTTCTTGGATTGGAGTTAATCTACACAGATTCAGGTATATACGTAACACAAAGGAAGTATGTGCATGACATGCTTGTCAAGTTCAAGATGGAACATACCAAGTGTGCAGGTACACCTATGGAGAAAAATCATAAGCTTAGTGCTTATGAAGGAGAGCCAATTGAAGTCTAATTCCTACCAGGTAGATATCAGAATTCAGCAAATAGACAGTCGATCTTGGGGTTTTGCACATTCTGGACGCAATGGTAGCATTAGTTTCTCTAGAATCTTAACCGTACATGAGATATAGGAAACTCACATGGAATCTAAGGTTTAAGATTATTTTCTTTGTGTCCATGACATCACCTCCCCCTCAAGCAACAAGTTCCACGAGCGGCCATGTTCTCTAGCTTGGGTTTCATTGGATTCTTCCTATGGAATTCATGAACGTTGATTTTTTCTCTGTGAAGATATTCTATAAGTTCCATAGTACAATCATTGGTGTCATGCATTTTCCAATGAATAAGGCATTCCAGTCTTCCTCTAAAGATCCTTGAATCTAACACATGCACGACCTTGAATTCTTCATGATCCTTAATCTTGAAAGGTGGTTAAGGACTAGGTCTCCCTTGAGCTTCCTTAGCTTTGTCATAAGATAGGTCCTTTGAGCTTTTAGTGGTGTGTTGTAGGAGATATTTGCAATGGTTAGTTCTGGTACCCTGCAAATCCTTGTATGTATACTAGGTGAGAAGACTCCTGCTTATGGTGAGCTAAAGAGTATATGTGACACTAAGCTTCATGTAGTTACCCAATGCTGTTTTTTAAAGAGTATAAAGAAATTTGATTCTCAGTATTTGGCAAATGTTGCTTTGAAGAGAGGGGACAAGACTATGCGCTCAAAGAATCTCATCAGTGGACCATCAACAAGGTCATTCATCCACAACGATAGACCATCCCATGGTCCATCACAATGACGGGTGTCCAACACAAAGAGATAAACATCAATCAATGATTCACCATGGTAAGAATCCTCACTTTGGCAACACCATAACCATAATGGATTAGGAAACCTCTTCATTAGCATACCCTTGAGCACTTAGCTCAAGACCTCCAAATTTTTGCACCATACTTTCCAAGTAAGCATGCGTAGGGCCACATTGCAAGGCCATGCACAAGGCACATACTTTCTTAAACCCATGCACTAAAACACCTACCCATCATTCATTATGGGTTATGAGTACTTGGCATGACTACTATGAACATCATCTTTGAAAGATCTAGAGGACATTAGGTTACAATTACAATAGCAAGGAAGCAATCCACTGCCGATAGTTGCTATAATTCAACCTTGACAACCTCTTTTGAGCAACTAGCAATTTTTGGAAGCTCACAATCACACATTCACTGGAATCCAAGGAAGAAGCACATACAAAGGATGGACACTCCCTCTCAAAGCACTACATGGAACAACCCTTACAACAAGGGTCTATAGGGGACGACAGACTCGAGAGAGGGGGGGGAGTGTTGGAACTCAAGGTCAAGCACAAGCATGGAAGCACATCACAAAAGTGAACACACAAGTTCACACATATACACGTGCTTGCCCATAGCGAAGCTAGGTGCGGCTGATGTTCTTGACTACTCGGCCAAGATGGTTCCACTCACCTATCAACCCGCTATGTTGCATAGCGCAAAACATGTATACACACATCACTGTCGAAGCCTAGGATGAACCTAGTTGCGGCTCGTGGTCTTGACCACCCGACCAAGATGACTCCACTTGCCTACTAACCCATCGTAGCGCACTGACACATATATATACTTTTTTTTTCATTTCCCATGTCTTGAGAGTTAGGGAGAGATAGAAAGGAGCATCTATCCAACCCTTCTTGCACATCATGCATATAAAAAAACCACCCATGAAAGCTGATAGGTCGATCTTCTCTTGTCGTTACCTACTAGGATATAAAGATTATATCATATAACTGATTAATTGCAAACACATTTACCAATTTGAATGTCCCTCATTTTGTCTTAAAGTTCTTTCAATAAGGTGGCGTTGTTGTATAAGTTGACTCAAAAAATCTCTACTCAACCTCATTTCATAGTTGATGATCAATGTTCTCTCGAAGGTGAGTCAAGCTCTACTTCAAGAGCCTCATCATCACTGTGTATCACTAACTGATCTCTCCATGCCCAATAGATATCATTTACCTCGTTAGGCATCTCCCTCGTGCTATCGTAATAGAAGTATCAGTCCTCTGCATATCTAGCCCAACCAAGCAAATACTCCTTGAATTAGGGAAATGGGAATTCAATGTCCAAACCTTGGTTCCAAAAGCATACTAGCTAGTGCGCTTCCTCCACATCGTATTCTGTCTACAAGTTCTCAATTGATATCTCCATGCTCGCCAATGCTTGATCTGCAAAATACACCACAGAATAAGGCATTTTGGTACACTTCATCATCCATCGATCACCTAGTCCCTAACGATCCTGCGTAGCAACACAATTGGGTTATCAGCTTTTGTGGTCCAAACAAGTAGGCAATAAACTGTATGATAAAAAACAAAATGTCACTCTTGCTTTGTTCTCTTATCTAGCTTCATATCTCTTGTAAGATCATCCATATTAAGCAAAAGAGTCCCATGGTCCAATGGTTTGCTTGAAGTCTTTTCCATGTACCCTCTCCAATCGTCCTATGTATGGTCCACCGCCTATCTTAATACCTATCTCTACAAGGTTGTGAACTGACGTCCTTAGTATGCTCGACACAACCCATCCCTGACTTCTTTAGGCCGCCACCATTCTTATTTGTATTCTCTGTACTCACCATGCTCTTTTCTAGCTTGTCATCAAATGTGGATCTTCTCCTTAGACCTCGGATCTGGGAGACTTCTTTTCACAACCTTTTTGATCTCCCCTGTCTCTTCCTTCCAAGAGTTGCCTCTTTTGATCCTTTCTTGCCTTGTGAGAATCATCATTGTCTACATGCCACTTTTCTCTTCCCAATCTATCCTTACCCTTGTGGCCTTTCCTACACATGTCGCTACTCCTGAAGCTGTGTACCTTGCTTGTGCTAGAAGGTAAATGACTATCTTGGTTCCCATCAACCTTGAATAGTAACCTTGATCATGAGTTTTAGGAAAATGACTCTCGTCCTTCAAAAAGTTTCTTCTTCTTACGCGAGGATCAATCATCTTGTTAACTTCCTTCTCTCCCTTTGCAACACCTACTTTTATCATCTCTCCTCCATCCATCCTGGCTTTCTCTTGATCTAATAGTAAGCATGCACCATTAGTCAACAATTTTTTTAGCTTTGCCTTCCCATTTCGGAGTTACTTCCTCCAACTCAACTTTCGCATCCAATCCTTGTACATTCGGTTTCTTTTTCATCATTGTCTCCATCCCCGGGCATCTATCTTTGGGCTCAACTTCCCAAGCTTCAAACTTTCCCCTCAATTGTCTTGCTTCCAATGTGCTGGCCAATTTAGGGCTTGATTCATCTTTTAGGGTGGCTTCCACTAGGTGATTATTGGTCCTGTTCTTCATCAGGTCGATGTGCATCATGTAGCACTCAGCCTGACTTGCACCTGCCAACAATCCTAACAACTCTTGATCAGAGTCATCCTTGTATGTTAATGGATTCTTATACTCTCCCATGTTCATGTTTTGAAATTTGAATAATTTCACATATTAGTTAAAGGACTAATTGCACATTTGAGACATGTGAAAATAGTCATGAATCACCATACATGAGTATTCTAATAACCTTCAATCTCGAGGACTCCTTGGCTTGAACAAAATGGAGTTGCAAAAATATGAAATGATATTTACAATGGTTTTTAGTGATAAAAATCACTATTTTCATAGGGATTTCTTCCAAAAATTTGACATGTTCTTCTTTGAGCTCCCTATGTGATTCCTCTTCTTGTGTGTCCACTTCTTTGATGTGTTCCTATGTCTTGTGCTTGACCTTGAGTGTCAAAAATCCCCCCCCCCTCTTGAGTCTATCGTCCTTGATAGACCCTTATTGTAGTGGGTATTCAATGTGGTACTTTGGGAGGTAGTGTGCACCATGTATCGACAAGAGTTGTGTGTCTTCCAAATTTAGCTAAGTTGGTTGCCATAATCTTCATGTTGTCACACCTAGCCTTGATAGTTTTTTATCCCTTTGTATATACTACTTCCTTGGATTCCAGCATGATGAAGTATTTGTGAGATTTCAAGAATTGCTAACTTCTCAAAAGAGGTTGGCCATGTTGATCATGAGCAACTGCTAGCATCAAATTGCTTCCTAGGTATTGATGTTGTCCCATTGATGTCCTCTAGATCTTTCAAAGATGATGTTCATAGTAGTCATGCCAAGTACTCGTAACCCATAATGAATGATGGGCAAGTGTGTTCGTGCATGGGTTGAAGAAAATATGTGCCTTGTGCACGGCCTTGTAATGTGGCCCTATGCATGCTTACTTGGGGAACACATTTCAAAACGTATGGTGCAAAAAATTTTGGGTCTTGAGCGAAGTGCTCAAGGCCATGCTAAGAAGAGGTTTCCTAATCTACCATTGTTACAGAGTTGCCAAAGTAAGGGATGTTTACCATGAAAGGTCAGTCCATATTCATCTCTTCATGTTGTACTCCCATGAGAGTGATTGATCATTGGCTTGTCTTTTGTTGTTGGTGAATGTCCTTGTTGATGATTCACTAATGAGATTGTTTGAGCTCTTGGTCCAATCTCTTCTCTTTTTCTCTTCTTCTTCTTCTTCTTCTTCTTCTTCTCTCTCTCTCTCTCTCTCTTTTGAGGAGCAATGTCACAAAACAAGAAGAAAGATGTTACTATCAATAAAATAATTTACATATGTCAAATGTGTCTCATGTGCCTGGGATTCTCAACTATGTCTATGCACTATCATGTAAGGTAGCCCTATATGAATGCATACTCTGGAAATGCATGACCTGAATGGTGCAAAAGACGGGGTTGTGCAAAGAGCACATGGTTTTCACATGTCAAGGCTTTCGATTTTACTTGTAGAATTTGATTCAATCTTTGTTTGGAGGCATCCAATGGATCTCAAAATGATACAATTCATCCATGGTTGAATGAAAACTGATCATTCCTCCTTACAAGGATCCATTTGAGAACAGAGTTCGGCCGTGAATAGATCACTTTTGGCCTCTTAATCTTTGGATGGTTGCTCAAATTTTGTATCCCTCGTGGTTGGCTCCTTGGTTCTATGGGGATGACTAGTGCTTTTGGCTTCCAAACCCATATCCTTGATGCTTGTCTGCTTACTATTGCCAAAGAGGTGAGGTGATCTTCTTTTGATTTCTGTGCTTGGTTCTAACCCTTGCCATGTAAGAGGTTCTTGGGTACCCACATTTGCAATTGTCCTTCTTGAGCTGCAGCTAGTTTATTAGGCACCCAAATTAGTCAGATACCTTGTGGTTGAGCTTGTCCTAGCTGCTTGGGTCTTCTTTTGGCATGATTGGCTTGCTTGGATGGGAATTCTTGTTGCAAGGCTGGTGGTTGCTCTCCTTTTCATACATAGATCTGTTTCATGCCCGAAACTCCTTTCTTCTTGAATTCTCTTTGTCTATTTGATATAGCAGTTGTCTTGTACTGCTTTGCTTGCCTCTTTGGTTGAATTGTTGTGATTGCATTAGTCTTGGAAAAAGAAGAGAGGTATGCTCGCCTTTGAGCTTGTTCTTCCACGATTCAATCCTTTTGCATCATAGAGCTGTAGCCATACACAACATCTTCTTCTCAAAGATTAGTCTTAGAAGAACTACAAGAACGAGTGACACCTAAATTTTTGAGCATGCAATTCTCTAACTCTAATGTAATGCATTGTTCATGTACCCAAACTTGAAGAAGTTGAATTCTTAGGTTTAAGTTGACTGCATGGTCATAGATCCAATCTTGACCCAAGACAAATGGTTCCATAAGGTCCTCATCTTGACACACTAGCATTTTGACTGTTATTGGGACATCTTGAATGTAGATGGGAAGCTCCACCTTGCCCAAACAAGGGGTTTCCACACCTCCCAAACCTATGAGATATGCTTTTATGGAATTCATGTTTAATTGAAGATCTTGGCAATATGAGAGTCTAACTGCACTAGTTGGTGCACCTAAGTCAATGAAGGCTCTTACAGTCCTTACACTCTTTCCTTGTCCTACCTCTATGGTCACAAAGGGACATCGGTCACTTATTTGAGGAGCAATTGCACCCGATGTTTGGCACATGGCCATGTGATATCTTGGGGCATTCAAATTGATGTCTAGGCCTTGTCAGCTTAACGTATTTCTCCTAATATGCTCTCTAGCCTCTTCTTGTGCTTCTGCTCTAACCCTTAACTCTTATGCTTTTCTCTTATTAGGAATGTTGAGTCTCATTAGCATATCCTCTGTAAGAGGTTCTTGATATAGCTTGGCTCAAAAGCCACTAATATAGCTTGGCAAGATGTCACCTTCTAGAGTGGCCAATTGAACTACATTGCTAGTGGAAATTCTATTAATGATCATGGGTCCATATCCTCGTTTTTCCAATTTACGGGCATGCTGCTTTAGTGTATAAACAAACACTAGGTCTACTTCTTTCAATCATTTATCCTTGATGTGAGCATCAAAATATGCCTTTTGTCTTTTCTTTGCAATGTAGATGCGCGCTGCTACTCGTAGTCTCATTTCACCTAAGCATTCTAGGTTCAAGATCTTGGAGGACAACTCATGTCCATTCCACTCGTGATCTTGTGCTACTTTTAAATCTGGGATTAGGAAGTCCAATGGTAGCATAGCATTTTGTCCGAAAACCATTTGAAATGTGGTGGCATTGAGTACCGTTTTGTAGACAATTCGGTAAGCCCAAACAACATGATGAAGCTGTTTATCCCAATCAGAGTGTTTATTATTTACCTGTTTTATCAATACATTACATAGCATCTTATTTGTGCTCTCGGCTTGTCCGTTAGCTTATGGATGATAGGGTGTCAACTTCTTATGTAATACCAAGAATTCTTGAAGAAAGTTTTCAATGACTTCGTTCAAGAAGTGTGTACCTCTATCACTTACTAACTCTATTGGTAACCCATATCTGGTGAACACATTCTCAAATAAGAACTTAGCCATCGTTTGAGCATCATTTTTTGTCATGGCTTTTACTTCTACCCACTTTCTAAGGTAACCTATGGCTACAATAATGTATTCAGCATGGGAGTTTCTAGCTGGGGGGGATAATAGGACCAATAAAGCCTATATCCCACTTCAACAATGCAGGTCCTCCCATCATTGGTCTCAAAGGCATCTCGTCTTTTCTGATCGGATATTGTGCACATTGGCATGTGTCACATCTCTTCACATAGGTATGTGCATCCATATGAAGAGTGGGCCACCAAAGTCCCGAGAACAGAATGGTCTTAATTACTCAATCAGACCTGAAGTGTCCACCTGCAACACCACTGTGTGCAGTTTCTAAGATTTTCAAATAGTCTGATTCATGAATGCACAATCTTAAGTAACCATCTTTGCCTCTTTGATATAGGTTGTCTCCTACTAAGGCATATTCCTGAGCCTCTTGCTCCATGCTTCGTTTCCTCGCTAGACTAGCCTCGCTGGGTAAAGTTCTTGATCCCATAAATTCTACCAATGGAGCACTCCATTCTGGAATTAACAATACGTGATAAAGGGTAGCATGCTCCACTAGGGGCCTCTTGTGACACACTAGACAATTCTTAATCCACTCATGTAATTTTTTTTCCATACTAGGCCAAGACACTCCTAAATATTTCAAATTCTGTAATGTTCGTTGTTTAGAATAGTGATTTCCTAGCTAATACACCCTCTATATCTTGTTTGTACATACGTCTTGCCAATATTTGATATGTTTGTGATTTTACAATTTCATCTTTGTTTGTTTTCACGTTCTTATTTGCACGTCTGAAGGTTAGGACAAGTACCAACTTATTTGCCCATTTAAGAACAACTTCAATAAGCATCTGGCAATTCACCAGATGCTCCTTGTGGAGACTCTCCTAAAGTGTTGGGAGAAAGGTGATCCGCTCTAAGGTGGGTCCTACCTTTCCTAACAACCACTTCAAAATCGTATTCCATTAGTAAGAGGAAGCATCTTACTAAGTGGCCTATATTGCAAGGTTTATTGACTAAATATAATAAATCTTGATGATCAGTGAAAAAATTGAACTTGTTGGCCATAGATAGTGTCTAAAATTCTTCATGGGATATACCATGCCTAAGCCTTCTCTCTCCGTTGTTGTATAGTTTTGTTCAGTTGCATTTTTGCTAGCATATGCTATAGGAAAATCTAGATTTCCTTCACCTGTAGGTTGTGCTAGCACACATCCAATTGCATAATTGGATGCATCTACATGGACATGGAATGGTTTATTCCAATTAGGAGTGGTCAAAATTGGTGTTATGCACAAAACTCTCTTCAGCTCATTAAAGGAATTTTCACATTTGTTGTTCCACTCAAAGTTTGTCAACAAAGCATAAAGAGGTTTAGCAATGATTGCATACATGTGGATAAACCTATGGTAATATCCACAATGGCCCATAAAGGCTTGTACCTCTTTAAGGTTCCTTGACCTTTTAAACTCTTCTATGGCTCTTACTTTGTCCTCATCTGTTGATATCCTGTTCTTAGAAACAATATGACCTAAGATTTTACCTTGTTGTACCATGAACAAACACTTTTTTGGGTTCAAACAAACTCGATATTTTCTACACTTGTTGAAGATCAGTCAGAGCTCAGGGATGTGGTTTCTTCTTTCTTGGGAATGAGCACATAAATCATCCACATATACTTCTAAGATGTTTCATAAGAACTCTTTGAAGACATGACACATGAGCCTTTGGAATGTTGCAGGTGCATTGGTGAGCCCAAACGGCATCACATGAAATGCAAAGTTGCCCCACTCTATGGCAAAGGCCGTTTTGTGTTGACCTTCTGGGGCAATGGCTACTTGGTTGTAACCTAAAAGTCCATCAAGGAAGCTGTAAACTTCCTTGCTTCCAACATGTTCCAATAAATGTTCGGTGATTGGAAGTGGATAACTATCTCGTATTGTAGTGGCATTAACTTTTTTAAGGTTAATACACACTCGTAACTTTTCGCTCTTCTTGGGAACCATTAGAATGGGGGACACCCATTCAATATGCTCAATCTCATAGATAAATCCAACTTCAATCAGTTTGTCAATCTCTTCTTTTAGTTTGGATGCATAAGTGTCATTATATGTGTAGGGCTTTTGTTTGGTGGGCTTGGCATCAACTATCATGGGGATTGTATGAGTGCATATTTCTGGATCTACTCCCTTTAGGTCTCTATAAGTCCATGCAAACACAACCATGTATTCCCTTAATAGAGCTACAAGCTCTATTTCTTCTTCTGCACTTAGGTCTTCTCCTATGTATGTACATCACTCTTCGTTCCCTTCTATGGTTACTACGATTTTTTTAGTCTTTTCTTTATTATCATATGCTTATCGTATGATGGCCTCTCTCTTAGGCATTCGTACCAAAATTTTTCGGTCTTCAACTTCATATTTCTTGAAATTCTCTAGTACCTCGAACAATGATTCCTCCTCTATTTGTGACACTACTTTTCTTTTCTTTTTCTTCTGACTTCCATCACCTTCCTCCCTTGAATTTATCGTCTTAATGCTTGTGAGATATTGTTCTTCTTTTTGGGTATATACTCCAAAATTCTCTAGATCGTTCTCCTCTGAGTCAAAGCAACTATCCATCACAATGGATTCTAGATCATCATCATTCTCTTCTTCTTCTATGACACCACTAGGGTCACACTCTTCTAGTAAGGGCTCACACATGAACACAGAGATATCATAACCCTCATCACAATGCGGTGTCCAATATTCTTCATTGACAGCAATGTCCATGGTGGCTAAGATTTATGCCAAACCAGGAGGCTCAAATTCCTAATCTGGACACATCGTTGATGTGTAGGCTAGGTCTGTAACCATTTTGACTCCTTGAGAAGTTCCTGATGGATCAGAAGAACTTTCATAATGCATAGAGATTAAATCTTCTTGTGCCTTGTGGATAGGATTCCATTGTAGGGATGGTATATCTCTCACTACAACATATGATGGGCATACCGACGCTACCTATACTGACCGTCATCCCCGACATCGATATAAACATTGGAAAAATGGAATTAAGCATACCAATGGTCACTTGACCATTGGTATAACTGTTTAAAACTGATCGTCAGGGTGTTTTGCGATCGTCGATATAGGCATCGGTATAAAACGACGGTATAGGCATTGGTATAAACAATGATGTAGGTGTTGGTATAGTCATTAGTATGAGCATCAATAATTTACTGGAGATTATCGGTGCTCATACCGATGGTTATACCGATGCCTATACCAAGGCCGTGTTTTAAACATACCGGGAGCCCAAGAGCAAAAATCAACATTTTGTGCATGTTTTACATTAAGTATTGCTTGCTTCTGTCGAAGTTGTGCATGCAAACCGGATTGTGACCTGCATTGTCTTGTGCACACACACACATACACAGATCTCTCTCTCTCTCTACACATACTCTCACTCTCTCTCTAGATCTCGCATCTTGGTAAGTGAAGTGCATACTCTTACCCTTTGTCTTTCTCTATGCTTTATGTTCTATAATTTTTTCTTCTCTCTAATTTTGCAAAAGTTTTTTGGCGTCAATTCTTTGGAATTTGACGATATACGACATACATTATGCTTTGACGACCATGATCCAAAAGAGGGACATACCTGTAAGTGATTTTTTTATTCTCTATTATAGAGAGAGCGAGAGATAGAGAGAGAGAGAAAGGGAGAGAAAGAGAGAGAGAGAGAGAGAGAGAGAGAGAGAGAGAGAGAGAGAGAAAGATAGAGAAAGATCAAGAGAGATGAAAGAGAGAAAGATAGAGAAAGAAATAAAGAGAGAGGGACATACATACACACATGCATGCATACATACACACACATGTACACACATGCATACATACACACACACACGTACACACATGCATACATATACACATGTGCATACATACACACACACATGCATACATACACACTTATGCATACATAGATAGAGAAAGATAGAGACATACATACACACATATACACATACATACACACACATGCATACATACACACACATGATACACACACATGATACACACATGCATACATACACACACATATATACACACACAAACATACACACACATAAACACACATGCATACATACACACACATACACATATACACACATGCATACATACACACACATACATACACACACATGTACACACATGCATACATACATAAACATACATGTACACATGCATACATACACACACATGTACACACATGCATACATACACACGTATACACACATGGATGCATACATACACACACATGTACACACATGCATACACACACACACACATATACACACATGCATACATACACACACATACACACACACATACATACACACACATATACAGACATGAATACATACACACATACACATATACACACATGCATACATATACACACACATACATACACACATGCATACATACACACACACATATACACACATGCATACATATACATATGCATACATACATACACACATATACACACATGCAAATTAAAATATATAAAAATAGGATTAGGGTTTTTTGGCTGTTTACACATCCATACACATGCATACATACATACACACACACATATACACACATGCACATATACACACATGCATACATACACACACACATATACACACATGCATACATACACGCACATATACGATTTCAGTATACAAAATTAAATATGAAAATAGCTAGTGTTTAGGTCTAGTTCTTTAGGATTAGGGTTTTAGGGTTTTTACATATATATAATTCAATTAAATTTATATAAGGAAAAAATAAAGAAAAAAATTAGAATATATAAATAAATATATATATAAAATAGGATAATTGTATAGATAAATTATCAAAAGAGCTAGTGTTTTAAAGAAATAAACTAAATATATATAATTAAATATATAAAAATAGGATTTTAAGGTTTTTTATCAAATTAAATATATATATGCATACACATACACATATACATATATAATAAATCAGAATATATAAATAATATATATATATATATATATATATATATATATATAATAGGATAATTGTATAGATAAATAAATATGAAAAGAGCTTGTGTTTTGAAGAAATAAATTATATACACATACATACACATACACATATACATACATACATACATATATATATATATATATATATATATATATATATATATATATATATATATATATATATATATATATATATATATATATATATATATATATATATATATATATATATATATATATATACACACATATACACATATACACATACACATATCTATACACATGCATACACACATATACATGTTTTAGGTCTAGGTCTTTAGGATTAGGGTTTTAGGGTTTTTACACATGCACAATATATATACACACATACACATAGAATACATATACATATATACATGTATATACACATGCATACACACATGTAAATATTTTAGGTCTAGCTCTTTAGGATTAGGGTTTTAGGGTTTTTAAATAAATATAATTCAATTAAATTTATATGAGGAAAAAATAAAGGAAAAATTAAGAAAAAATAAAAAATATATAAATAAATATATATCTATTAAATAGGATAATTATATAGATAAATAAATATCAAAAGGGATAGTGTTAATAATAAATATATATAATTAAATATATAAAAATAGGATTTTAAGGTTTTTTATCAAATTAAATATATGTACACATACACATATACATATATAATAAATCAGAATATATAAATAAATGTATATATAAAATAGGATAAATGTATAGATAAATAAATATGAAAAGAGCTAGTGTTTTAAATAAATAAATTAAATATACATAATTAAATATATAAAAATAGGATCTTAAGGTTTTTTATCAAATTAAATATATATACACGTACATATACACACACACACACATATATATTTCCACGATTAGAAGCCAATGAAGAATACGAAAACATGCGAAGACTAGCTCGTTTTCCACCTCTACAATGGAGCAAAGATAATTGTACTACATGTGTCACTCACGATGCTCCATCTACAATCCATTTATGGATGGTCAGATAGTAGTGTCTCTAAATTTTTAAGGTAAGTGGATATCAAATAGACTTTCATTGTTGTATCAAAATAACTTTATTTACTAATATCGTTTTAATTGTTTATTGCAGGCTTCTAATTTTTTGTTTATTTTTTTTGCTATGTTCTTTTGTACACTACCATTTCTCTATATTACCTTTATTATCATATGCTAATACTCTGAGTTCTTTTGTTATAGAGCAGGATGGGAGATAGTCTTCCAGTTAGTCTTCCAGTTACTCCACATTCCATGACAGAGGAGCAGTTCTTAGAGTTCATATCTCAGGTACCTCCCGCATATATGGCCACTGCATCACAGTACTGTATCGCTTGTGGTACCACTCCACCTAGCCTCACTCTTGCCGACCTCACTCTTGCTGGCCGCAATCTTTCCGGCCTCACTTCCATCGGTGTCATTCCCACCGGTTTCACTCATGCTAGCATCACTCCTATGGGCGGTGCTACTCCCACCGGAGGTATGTCTCCTAGCTTTATGACTCCACAACAACCATCTTTTCAGCCATCCCCTAGTGGCTCTAGTAGTAGAAGTGTGCATTCGACACCTCACACAATACAGGTGCTGGCCAGTCTTGTAGGTCGAGGTCACGCTATGGAGCAGGAGGTTCTAGGAGTGGATCTGTAGGTAGCTCTGGAGGAGGCGGTTGTTGTGGAGGCAGTGCGAGAGACATTGTGTCACCCACTTCTACTCCTAGAGCGAGTACCTCAGATGTAGGTACTCCACGCAGTACACCATGTGGAATACCACGTAGACCTTGGGGTGCTCATGACCATGATGATTCCAAGGTGTATAGTATCCATGATGGAGCTCCAATGATGGATGCAGCTGGAAAGGCCATACATCATCGTATACGATAGCTTTGCTCCATACACTTTGGGCACTCTATCATGTTGAAATGGAGTGAACAAGATAAAGATAAAAAAAATTATATAACAGAAAATATCTATTAGGAGTTCCAACTAGCACATGGGCATCCTCTTGTCAATTTCAAAGTGGATTCTCCACACTGCACACGAAATTATGTCCCATCAACAATCCGCAGCTCGTTGAAATGCTACAGCCACACGTTTAGATACGGTTGGACCGTCACATTTGGGCAGTGGCGGATATGACACCATGCATCACGAATTTGTAAGTACCATTTGGTTGTCATGTATGTTCATCTTATGTTTTCTATATTTGTTGGAGCTGTCAATGGGTCACCCTCCAACATGAACAGAGGAGGCTTATGGATATCTTCATGGATTGATTGCGCTATTGGAGGACTTGGAGGGACGTCGTGCGGTCATTTCATGGGAATATTGGCGATGAGGTGATGAATTTAGAAACTTGGTTTTTACTTGTTGTTTATAATCTTATGTGAATTTATCTCATTTCATGAATGCTCTTTGTTGTAGGACTGCTGATATGGATGTTTCGATCCTTTTGTGCATATGTATGATAGTGGTGTGCCACAATTTTGTATTTGGCTCATATATAGCAGTGGTGCACCAGAATTTTGTATTTGATTTTTATATGGCAGTGCTTTGCCACATTTTGTATTTGCCTCATATATGATAGTGGTTTGCCACACTCTTGTACATGCTTCATTTATGAAATATATAACTTTTTCTATACATGGTTCATGGTTCATCCTGATCATCTCTTTTGTGTCCGATAGTAATTTGCTTTATGAAATCATATTTCGGTTGCCATTAGAGTACACATCACATGTACTCAGTTTTTTTTGGGCAGAGTGTATTGTCTTTTGTTAAACAACATCATGGTAATATTGTTGTAGCAAAAGACAACACACTCTGCCTAAAAGAAATTTTGCAGATATGGTCATCGGTCTGAGCCATGGTACTCCCAAGATGGTCACCAGCATGTGCAACGGTACACCCAGCAGATGTCGGTATAGGCGTCAATATAGGCATCGGTATGAGCGTCGATATTTTTGATGCTCATATTCATGCCTATACCGATGCCTATACCGATGTCTATACCGACACCTTTACCATTGCTTTTGTTCCGATGCCTATACCGACATGTACACCGGTGTCAAGCCAAAAAGGTGCCTGATCAATTTCCTCGGTAAAAGCCTCGGTATACGGCCGATATGTTGTAGTCTCTAAACATATAATCCTTCATATTGACCTTGGTTGTGACCCCTAAATGCTGCAAGTACAAGGGATTGGCTCCCCAATCTTGTACTATCTATAGTTGTCATAGGAAAGGTCTTCCTAAGATCATCTCATAGACATTATTTTTTCCAAAGTCACATATAGCAAATGTGTGTTCAAAATCTACACCACAAGTGGTTAGAGTTATCCCTTCTAGCAATCCTAGAGGTCTTTCACTATGGCCATCAGCCATTTAAAGCTTCATTCTAGTTGGTCTTAATGCACGTTTGCCCCATTGTTTCCACAAAGAGGTGGTCGCAATCGCAACCCCATCACCTGAATCTAAGATAGCTTTGGTTGTGTAACCTTGGTAGGTGACTGGAAGATAAGTATTACCTTCTTCACCTTCACTCATGTCTCTTGTTTTGTTTTTTGCTGCACCTACTGCAGAGCAGATTTGTTGGGATGACAGAGATGCCCAAGCACATGCATTGATAGCTTTGTCTGTCAAACATGCAATTATTCCTCACAACTGCTCTTGCAGAACAACTAAGGATGCTTGGGATACTCTTACCACATTGTACCAAGCTAGGAATGAGGCTCATGTTGCTTACCTCCAAAAACAGTTGGAGAGTGAGCACATGAATGAAGGTGATTCTATGGACACTTTTCTAACAAAGATCAAAGACTTGAAGGAACAGTTGATTTCTATTGATGAGGTTATACCAGATAGCTCACTTATGCAGACTGTTCTGAATGGTCTTCTTGATTAATATTAGAGTTTTGCTTCTACTCTTCGGTTGATGATGAAAGGAAATCCAAATGCCTTGTCATTTGAGGACTTAGTCTCTGTTATGTTGTAGGAAGATCAGTCCAGACAGAAAAGGTCCATTATGCATGTTGTAGATCAAGCTTTCCTAGCTAGTTAGAAGGGCAAAGGAAAATGGAGCTCTTCTACTAGTAAGTAGAAATTTGCAAATGCTGCACATTTGAAGAACCAAGATAAAGATGAGAAAAAATCAGAAAAGCAGAAGTTGTTTTTGCAAGTACTGTAAAGGGAATGATCATATCATAAAGAACTGTCCAAAACTCGCTGCTAAAGAGCCAAAGAAGAAAGAGGCTGGAATGGTTGTTGCAGAAGCCTCTACACCAAAAATGGAGTCTACTAATCTTGTGCAGGAAGAAGAATGGGTGTTTACTACTGTTTGTAGTTTTGACCCATCTTCTCATGAGCAGTGCATGTCTGTAGTAGACTCAGATGTTCGGTACTTTGACAGTGGGGCGACCAAACATATTACCTCGCAGCGTAGTTTCTTCTCTTCACTCGAGCTTGCCCCTACAGGGAATACTGTTACATGCGCCACCAACTCCTCTTATCCTGTTATGCGAGTTGGTAAGATCATTTTGACTACTATTGATGGTAGTTCTTTCACTTTGTTAGATGCTTTGTTTGTGCCAGGGATCAAGAAAAATCTGTTATCTGTTTTTGCATTAGCCAAGATTGGCTTGGTTGTCAAATTTGTTGATGACAGATGTACAGTTCATGATCTGTCAAATGGCGACGTGATTATTGCTTCTGGCATTCTATGTCATGGGCTGTATAAGCTCATAGACTATGAAAGATTTGTAAATGATTTGGCATGTGTAGTACATGATTCTCAGGCTATGTCAGATGCAAATATTTGGCATGCATGCTTTGGTCATCTGAATTTTGCTAGTTTGCTCCTCTTTGCCCAAACTTGAGGCACTGGGAAAACATGTTTGCGAAGGCTGTATTTTGGGTGAAATGCAGCGTTTCTCTTTTCCAAAAGATGGTTCAGTTCGGGCTACTCAAAAATTACAGCTTGTACATAGTGATGTCTGTAGTCCTGTGCAAACACCTTCTTTTGGAAATTATCTTTACTTCGTGACATTCATCGATGCTTTTTCTAGGCATGCATGGGTATATCCATTGAAGGCAAAGTCCGAAGTGTTCATGTGCTTCAAACAGTTTTTGGTTTTGGCTAAAAATCTGTGAGCATGTAAAATGGGCACCCTCCGTTCTGATCAAGGGGGGGAATATATGTCTTCTGATTTTAATGCATTTCTGGCTGAACGTGGATAAAACACCACTGTACAATGCCATATACACCTCAACAGAATGGAGTTGTTGAATGAAAGAATAGGTCACTCATGGAGATGGCGAGGTGTATGGTCAAGAGTGAGGCTTTACCACATAGTTTCTGGCTTGAGGCTATCATGTGTGCAGCATATGTACGTAACAGGTGTCCCACTAAAGCGCTACAATGTACCAGTCCATATGAGGCTTGGCATGATCGCAAGCCATCTGTTGCACATCTGCATGTTTTTGGTTGTTTCGCATATGCATTAGTGCCTAAACACATCGCAAAAAAATGGATGATAAAGTAGAAAAATGTATTTTTGTTGGGTATAGTTTTGAAAGTAAAGGCTATCATTTGTATCATCCACAGACTAAATGCATTCTAGTTAGCCGTGATGTTGTTTTTATGGAAGATGCTATTTAGCCATTGCTTTCATGTACTAAGGAGACATCTGTTAGCTCCAAAGACATGTATGATACTTTGTTGCCTCTTTTTACAGGTGGACAGTCTAGTGCTCGTCCTAATGAGGCAACTTCTCAGCCTTTGCAGGTTTCATGTGATGATGCAGATCATCCCATTTCTGATGCAGATTTACATGATGCACTTGTTGATGAGAGAGTTGACATTGATGGTGCAAAAACTATGCCAAAATGTATGGTGCAAACTTTACGTGATAGCATAGATGCACCTCTGTCATATCGTACTTGATCAGGCTCTCAAAGTGCCTCTTTTGCATCAGATTGCTATGCTATGGCTGCATCTAGTCTCTCTGATGAGAATGAGCCTGTTTCATTTGACGAAGCACAGAATTTAGAAAATTGGATGGCTGCTATGCAATTTGAATATGATGCTATAATGAAGAATGGTAATTGGTCTTTATGTGACTTTCCTCCAGGCAAGAAGGCCATTGGGACTAAGTGGGTATACAAGCTCAAACGTAAGCCTGATGGTATAGTTGACAGGTATAAGGCTAGGCTTGTTGCAAAGGGTTATGCGCAGGAAAGAGGCATTGATTTTGATGAGACCTTTGCACCTACTTGCCGAATGACTAATTTTCGTAGCATCTGTGCACTTGTATCTCATCATGGTTGCAATGTACATCAGTTGGATATCAAAACAGCATTTCTGAATGGCGACTTGCATGAAGAAGTGTATCTTTTTCAGCCCCATGGCTTTTTGAAAAAAGGCATGAAAACTAGGTGTGCAGGTTAAAGAAGGCATTATATGGTTTAAAGCAAGCACTACGTGCTTGGTATGAGAAAATACATGCCTATCTGATTGCACATGGTTTTGAGAACAGTCCAACTAAAAGCACCTTATATGTTAAGCATGCTAATGATGTACTTCTGATCATTGTGGTTTATCTTGATGGCATGCTACTCACTGCTCCTCATGAGAAACATATTGCTGATTTTAAGGCTGATTTACATGCCTCATTTGAGATGTCTAATTTGGGGCATTCGCATCACTATTTGGGCATTCAGTTTATGCACATTGATGGTGGAATGGCTTTGTGTCGAACGAAATATAATGACACATTATTGCAACGTTTTGGCCTTGAAGACTATAAGCCTATTGCCATTCCTATGGAGAGAGGTTTACGATTGAGTTTTCACGATGTTGGAGATGCATTTGATGTTGTTCTTTATCAGTAGGCTATTGGATGTTTGATTTACTTATGCATTACTCGACTTGATATTCAGTTTGTTGTCTCACAAATGAGCAGGTTTATGCGTTGCCCAAGTGTCAAGCATTGGTAGGCGGTTAAGTGTATCTTTTGCTACTTGAGTGGTACTCAGCTACTTGGGTTGTTTTATCCCAAGGGGGGATTGCTACCTCCAAATTTGCATGCTTTTTCTGACTCAGACTGGGCTAGTTGCTATGACACTCGTGTGTCCACTAGTGGCTTTTGCTCCATGCTTTGTAGCTCATGTATATCTTGGTTGAGCAGGAAGAAGCCTATAGTGGCCACTTCCAATTGTGAGCCTGAGTATGGGGCATCTTTCACAGCTATTGTTGAGTGTGTGTGGCTCAGATGCCTTATGGCTGATTTGGGTGTTGGTCAGTCTTTTGCCACCACCATCTTCACTGACAGTCAGAGCGCATTGGTAGTTGCGAGGAACCCTGTGTTCCATGCTTGCACTAAGCACATTGAGGTGCATTATCATTATGTCAGGGGGAGGTTCTCTGCTGGGGAGATCAGCTTGGAATATGTGCCCATGCAGGAGAACATTGCAGACCTTTTCACGAAGGCTCTGCCTAGGGAGAAGTTTGAAGCTTTCCACAAAGCTTTGGGCTTACTTCCTTTTGTGGATTGATTCCACATAGCTTGGCACTTCCTTATACATGAGTGTGAGCTCCTTGTTCACCGCATCACTCCCAAGGGGGGATTTATTGATATATTTAGGTAGTGATATGTATGAACACACTAGGACCATCGGGGCACTTTTCTCCCTCTTTTTGAGGTTTTTTCCCCCTCGGCTTGTATATACGCCTATTGCCCTAATGGGCTACTTATCTTTGTACATTATGTGTGTGTATGCATGTGTGTATGTATATATGCATGTAAATCTCCTTATGTGAGTCTATGTGTGTGTACATATGATTATGTATGTGTATGTGTATGTGAGTATTTGTATGTGTCTATGTGTATTCATTATATGTGTGTAACTGCATGCATGTGTATGTGTGTGTAAAAATGTGCATGTATGTATAAATGTGCATGTATGTCTATATGTGTGTAAATGTGCATGTATGATGTATATGTGTGTGTATGCATGTATTTGTACCTCTAGTCTCACTCTTTTCTCTCTCTCTCTCTCTCTCATTACATACATACATACATACATACATACATAAACACACATACTCATATCCACATATATATACATAAAAGCAATGCATACCATACATTATCGCGACGATGAGCCGTAAGTGTCCACATCTGTTTTAGACACCACTTATGCAAACATCTTGTCCCAAACTCTGTCTCAAGTGAACTAAGTACGTATTTTTTATCCCTCTCATCATGTTCACTACAAAAATAAAAAAAATCATGTAAATAAAACATAAGATATTTATTTCAATTTATATGTAAAATTTGTACTTACTTCCACTGTAAGTGGAAAAGGCATAGGTAAAAGTCGCATAATGCTCACATTCTTCTCTTGAATTCCAATCCATTCCCTATGTACACAATGTTCCCCTCTGGCTCTATATTGCACTCTAGCCCTAAGGTTCCTATGCATGTCCTCATAGGCACCTTTGCTATGCTATCATGATTTGGAGGTGATATAGGTGTCCTGAAAATAGATAGATAAAAATAAGTAAAAATATGTGTTATAATATCATTAAAAAAATTTATGAAAAAAAAACATACCTATGAGCAGATAGTTGTCTTCCTTCATGTGGAGCCACAGAAGAGCCCTCCTCTGATCATTGGGTAAGCATCTGGATCATATAATCCAACTCATCATCAGGCATCTCTGAGTACTCATGCATGATGATCCCTAGAGTATCATGCGGAACTCTTCCTCTCATAAGACTTTTTATGAGAGTGAGTTTCGCCTTTGTCTCTCTACTAGGATCCATAATACCTGTACATATAAAACCAAATGGGTTAGAAATCAATATATATACATGTACATATGTATGTGCATATATGTGTATGTAGGTGTACATGTGAGTGTGTGTATGCATGTAAGCATGTATGTATGCATATGCATATGCATTATGTATGCAAATGTATGCATGTGTCTGTATGTGTGTGTTTATGCATGTAAGTATGTAAGTATGTATGTATGTATGTATGTATGTATGTATGTATGTATGTATGCATATGCATATGCATTATGTATGCATATGTATGCATGCATGTGTATGTGTGTGTGTATGTGTCTCTATGTGTATGTATGCATATATATGTTTGTATGTCTCTATGTGTCTATCTATTCATATATATATGTGTGTATGTGTCCATGTGTGTGTGTCTGTGTGTATATACGTGTGTATCTGTATATATGTGTCTATGCATGTGTATGTATGTGTGTAAATGTGTGTGGATGTGTGTATGTGTCTGTGTAAATGTGTGTGGATGTGTGTATGTGTCTGTGTAAATGTGTGTGGATGTGTGTATGTGTCTGTGTAAGTGTATATGTGTCTATGTGTGTACGTGTGTGTATATGTGTGTGTCTATGTGTGTATATATGTGTGTATCTATATATATAGGTCTATATGCATGTGTATGTGTGTGTGTAAATGTGTGTGAATGTGTGAATGTGTGTATGTGTTGTTGGTGCAAGTCAACCACCAACTGATGTTTTGGATAAAGGTTTGAAGCCAAAGGAAGAAGAAAAGATCAAAAAATGAAGAGTGAAGATAGAACATATTCAGGAAATGAAGACTTGTATACATATGTACATTAAACTATAGCTAGCTCACTTATACCATTGTTTTAGTCATGAGCTTGTACATATATGCCTATATATACAAGTAAAAAGTTGGGAAAAGTATGAGAGAACATGTGAATAGAAGAATTAGAAGTTAGAAGAGTCATTAGACATGAGAAAGATCTCTCTCATCATTTAGTTGTAAAATTTCCAGAGATGAAGAAATATTATGCCCGATCTTTTGCTGAGTACTCCTTCTGTGTTTAATCTTTTATGGAATGCTTATGTACAAGTCTAAGTCTATAGTTCATTGACCTCTGTACAAGTTTTGAGATCCTAATTGTGTTCAGGCTGAGAGAATTGAGAGTAGGAACATTTACATGTGTAAATGTGAAGAAGTGAAGTTGCAATAGGCGCAAAATTTGATGCTAATGTTTTGGTCAGCGCTCCTTCCATAGTGTAAAATTTCGAGCAAAAAATCACTCATTCTTTAGGTTCAAAGGTAAGCTACCTATGTCTAAAAGCATTTGATTAAATGGTTTGTACTTTGGGAGAACCGTGTTTTAGAAGTTGGAGGTGTCAAAATCGACTATATTGGAGAACTGTTTTAGACATAGGTGAACTATTTGGTTCATTTCTCAAGATTTACTGAATCATTTGAGATAATTTAAGTTGGCAAAGGTGCGCAATACATAGGCAACACCTTGTGCAAAGTTTTATAAAAACCTTTACATATTTGATAAGTCAATGAGTGAGTTGTGTGCAGCAGACTTCCTGAGTATTAACTCTCTTCACAGTTTGTTCAAGATTTTGACAATCTAGTATGGATCCTCCAAATTGCTAAAGGTTTTGAGTTGTTCTTGATATAGAGGTGCTCTAACATCAAGGACAACTTGTTCTTTTGGAGATTAACACTCTCCATCAGTGGTATCAGAGCAGGAATCATCAAAATTCAAGAAAGAAGGACCCCGAGTGCTACAATCATACAGAAATCAACACTTGAAGGTTCAAAAGGTGAAAGTTTAAAGAGAAAGCTTGAGAAGGAGGTTTGAAGCTATCAAGAAGATCAAAAGGAACTTCATTCAAAGTAAAGGTACAGTTACTACTCATAAAGTCTGAAGAATTCAATACATAGGTGAAGAAAGGATGGGAGATTCGCTTCAGATAGCGAAATTGGATAGAGAAAACTATCCAGCTTGGCCAATGAGGATGGAAGCTCATCTCATGAGCAAATACCTGATAGGTTACATCAGAGGTTAAGAAGAAAAACCAAAATTTAGAGATCCCAGTGTTCCAACTAGGGATGAACTTTTAGATTTGAAGACTTGGATGAAGAAGGATGCTCAAGCAAGAAGTATCATCTACATGGGAGTCAATGACTATTTGCTACCTCATATTAGAGGTCTTGAAAGTGCAAGTGATATATGGAATCTTTGGAAGAGAATTTCCAAAACATTACAAAGTCAAGGAAGGCATCCTTATGGGTAGAGTTTACCACATTCAAGAAGAAGGCCTCTCAATCCATTTCTGATTATGTAACAAGGATGAAGGACATTGCAGATGCATTAGGAGCAGTTGATGAAGAATTGAGGAGGATAAATTGGTAAGGCAAATCCTTACAGGTTTGAGAGGTGAGAAATGGAAACCATTCATTTTGTCTAGTGAATTGTCACTAGATCATTTCACTCCTGATTTAAATTAGTTGCTAGGACACATGCTAACTTTTGAGCAGGATGTCAAAGGTGATGGTGATAAGAGTGCAGGTCAAGCAATGTATTCAAAGGATAAGAAGAATAGCGAAAGTAAGCAACAAGCAAATGAAGATGAAGGTACAACTAGTCAAGAAAACTTCTCAAGAGGAAGAGGAGGTGGCAAATGTAGAGGAAGAGACAGAATCAATAAAGATGGAGCCAAAGCTTGTTGGATTTGTGGTAAGATAAATCACTTAGCTCATGATTTTTGGCATAATAATCAGAATAATGGAGGATAGAACTTTAATTCAAGAGGAAGAGGTGGCAGAAACCAAAGAGGTAATTTCAGAGGTAGAGGTAGTAGAGGTTACTTTGGAAGAAATGCAAGTAGAGGATTCCAATGTCAATCCTACAACAATACCTACTACAATTATGTTTTAGATCAGAAGGAGGATTCAACCTTGATTATGAATGCAACTTGTGAAAGGCAAAGTGAAGACCAAAGAGTTTTTTACAGTGACTCAGGGTGTAGTAATCACCTGAGTGGTAACATAGCCTTGATGAATGATTTGGAAAATAAGGTAACTAATCATGTAGTTCAAACATGTATACAAAGCACAATGTGAAGTCAATTGGATCAGTGAAGGCCAAGGATGGAAGTACTCTTTTGAGTAAGGTCTTGTATGTTCATACAATTCCAAAGAATTTGATAAGTGTAGGACAAGTTGTTGAAAAAGGTTATGAAGTAAGGTTCACTAATGATGGAATTTTTGTGGAAGACCCTAGCAATGGGTATAAACAAATTGTTTCAGGGAAGAAAGAAGGGAGACTCTTCACATTGAAGATTCAAGGTAATGTTGGGCATGTCTTGTTTACTTATGGAGGACATAAGATCTCTGAGTTAGATCTTTGGCATAAAAGGCTTGGACATTTCAATGAAAGAGGTATTAAGGATATGGTTAACAATGGTTCAGTTCTTGGATTGCCTAATGTTGTAGATCAACATATGACATACAAATGTGAGGCATGTCAATTAGGTAAGGCTCATAAGAAATCATATAATAAGCATGGATTTATGTATTCAGAGAAGCTTGAGTTGGTACACACAGATGTGTGGGGACCGTCAAAGGATTTTAGCATTAATGGTTCAAGAGATTATGTGGTTTATGTTGATGATGCTACCAGGTTGATCACTATCTATGTGATCAAAGACAAATAAAAGATATTTAATACATTCAAACATTATCATGTGTATGCAGAAAGAATTACATGTCAAAAGTTGAAGAGACTTAGTTAGATGGAGGGGGAGAGTATTTCTCTAATGAATTCAATGATTACTTATGGAATGCATGTATAAAAAGGGAAGTTACTTGCAGGTACTCTCCTCAACGAAATGGTGTAGTAGAAAGAAGAAATAGAAATCTTTTTGAGTTTGCAAGATCAATGATGAAGGAGAAAAATTGTCAAATTATTTGTGGGTTTAGGCTGTAAATACAACCACATATTTGGTCAATAGGTTACCATGTAAAGTTTTGCAGGGTATGACACCATATAAGGCATGGTGGGGTAAGAGACCTACTTTAGATCATTGCAAAGTATTTGGATGTTTGGCTTATACATATGTGCCATCTCAATTTAGACATAAATTGGAACCTAAAGCTGAAAAGTATGTGTTCATTGGATATGATGATAAGCAGATGGGATATAGGTTGTGGAGTCCATCCACAAAGCAATTCCTTGTATCAAAGGATGTTACATTTGATGAGCAAGGTACTTGGTATGTAGGTACAATCAATATTCATGCAAGTGATGAAGAATTTGTGCATCAAAAGAAAGGTAAATCAAAGGTTCAGATATTTGATGAAGAAGAGAGCAATGAAGTACAAGTGGAAGTTGAAGAAATGCCAAGGTTTGATCCAGAATGTGATGAACCAAAAACTTCAAGAAGTGGAGAACTCAGAAGGTCATCAAGATACAAATGGAAACCTACAAGGTATAGCTATGACACTTCTTTTTTAACTACTAAGGATTATGCCTATATGATGAAAGCAGATGAAGACCCTTCTACATATGAAGAGGCAAAAGGTAAAGAAAATTGGGAAAAAGCTATGCGGGAAGAGTATGATGCATTGATGGAGAATGAGACTTGGGATTTGGTTCCTAAACCAAATAGTCAGAAGATCATTGGATGTAAATGGGTCTACAAGACAAAGAGGTATGCAGATGGAAGTGTGTCTGGGTATAAAGCTAGACTTTTTGTGAAAGGATTTGCTCAGACATATGGTATAGACTATGATGAGACCTATAGTCCTGTGGCAAAGATGAGAACCATTAGAACACTCATAGATATTGCTGCATGTAAAGGTTGGAAACTATTTCAATTAGATGCAAAAAATGCTTTTCTAAATGGTTATATTTTAGACGATGTTTTCATGGAGCAACCACAAGGATTTAGAGATGAAAGGTATTCAGAATATGTATGCAAGCTCAAGAGAGCTTTCTATGGTTTAAAGCACGCCCTAAGGGCATGGAATTATAGACTTGTAAAGTTCTTGAAGGAACTTGGTTTTCAAATATCTAAAGCAGATAGTAGCTTGCTTGTCAAAGCAAGTGGTGATGGGTTCATTTACATGTGCATATATGTTGATGATATCATTCTTACACATACAGATGAGAAGGGCATACAAAGCCTCAAGAAACAAATGGAGAAAGAGTTCAAGATTAGTGACTTGGGAGACTTATCACATTTCTTTGGCATGCAGATCTCATATACTGCACATGGAGTGTATGTGACTCAAGAAAGGTATTTGAAGAACTTGTTGATCAAGTTTAAAATGGATGATTGCAGGGTAGCACCTACTCCAATGGAAGTGAATCACAAACTGAGTAGATATGGAGGAGAAGAATTCAATGAGATGAAGCTATATCAAAGTCTAGTTGGTAGTCTTATCTATGCTACATTAATTAGGCCTGATTTGTCATATGCAGTGGGAGTTTTGTCTCAATTCATGCATTGTCCTAGGAAAGAACATTGGGTTGCAGGACAAAGAGTATTGAGGTACATTAAGGGTACACTCAAGGAAGGTTTGTATTATGGATTTAAATCAGATACAAACATCAGGATCTATAGTGATACAGATTGGGCAGGTAATCCTGATGGTAGGAGATCAACATATGGATACTTGTGTTATGTGGGAGATAAGCTAATATCTTGGTGTTCTAAGAAGCAACACATAGTTGCTTTATTATCTATAGAGGGAGAGTATGAAGGTATGGTTGAAGCTGCAAAGGAGTTCATATGGTTGAAAACCCTTATGAAGAGTTTTGACATCATTCAGCGCACACCCACTATTCATGGAGATAACATGAGTTCATTGTATCTAACTACTAACCCCATTTTTCATGCCAGGACTAAACATATTGAGATTCAGTATCATTTCTTAAGAGAGAAGGTGATTGATAAGGAGATTGAAGTCATACATACTTCAACAAAAGATCAAATTGCAGATATGTTAACCAAGAGCTTGGATGGACCAAAGCTACAAAGATTCAAAGACATGGCAAGTATAAAGAAGAAGGAGAAAACCTCAATTGATGATTGAGGGGGAGCTGTTGGTGCAAGTCAACCACCAATTGATGTTTTGGATAAAGGTTTTAAGCCAAAGGAAGAAGAAAAGATCAACAAATGAAGAGTGAAGATAGAACATATTCAGGAAACGAAGACTTGTATACATATGTACATTAAACTATAGCTAGCTCACTTATACCTTTGTTTCAGTCATGAGCTTATATATATATGCCTATATATACAAGTAAAAAGTCGGGGCAAGTATGACAGAACATGTGAATAGAAGAATTAGAAGTTAGAAGAGGCATTAGACATGAGAAAGATCTCTCTCATCATTCAGTTGTAAAATTTCCAGAGATGAACAAATATTGTGCCCGATCTTTTGCTGAGTACTCCTTTTGTGTTTAATCTTTTGTGGAATTCTTTTGTACAAGTCTAAGTCTGTAGTTGATTGACCTCTGTACAAGTTTTGAGATCCTAATTGTGTTCAGGCTGAGAGAATTGAGAGTAGGAACATTTACATGTGTAAATGTGAAGAAGTGAAGTTGCAATAGGTGCAAAATTTGATGCTAATGTTTTGGTCAGCGCTCCTTCCATAGTGTAAAATTTTGAGCAAAAAATCACTCATTCTTTAGGTTCAAAGGTAAGCTACCTATGTCTAAAAGCATTTGATTAAATGGTTTGTACTTTGGGAGAACCGTGTTTTAGAAGTTGGAGGTGTCAAAATCGACTATACCGGAGAACAATTTTAGACATAGGTGAACTATTTGGTTCATTTCTCAAGATTTACTGAATCATTTGAGATAATTTAAGTTGGAGAAGGTGTACAATATATAGGCAAAACCTTGTGCAAAGTGTTATTAAAAACTTCACACATTTGATAAGTCAATGAGTGAGTTATGTGTAGTAGACTTCCTGAGTATTAACTCTCTTCACAGTTTGTTCAAGATTTTGACAATCTAGTATTGATCCTCCAAATTGGTAAAGGTTTTGAGTTGTTCTTGATATAGAGGTGCTCTAACATCAAGTATATCTCTTTCTTTTGGAGATTAACACTCTCCATCATGTGTGTGTAACTCTATATGTGTGTATGTGTGTATGTATTTGTTTATATATATGTGTGTATATCTCTGTGTGTAAGTTTGTATGTGTCTATGCATGTATGTGTGTGTGTCTATGTGTGTAAGTGTGTGTGTGTGTCTATGTGTGTAAGTGTGTGTGTGTGTCTATGTGTGTATGTATATGTGTATGCATGTCTAAGTGTGTCTGTGTATGTGTGTGTGTGTGTCTATGTGTATGTTTAAATCTGTGTGTATATGTGTGTGTATGTGTATATGTGTGTGTATGTGTATATGTGTGTATGTGTCCATGTGTGTGTATCTATCTATGTGTGTGTATGTGTCTATGTGTGTATGTATATGCATGTAAACATATATCTATGCATATGCATGTGCATTCTGTATGCATATGTATGCATATGTGTGTGTATGTGTGTGTATATGTGCGTATGTCTGTGTATGCATGTAAGTATGTATGTATGCATATGCATATGCATTAAGTATGCATATGTATGCATATATGTGTATGTGTGCGTATGTCTCTGCTGGGGGATTCTTGGACAAGAAGGGATTTGAGTGTTTGTAGGAGAAAAGGGAAAGACAAGAAGAAAGATACACACTGGAAGCCTCTATCGATTGATTATAATAAGACAAATACAATGGTGATGCACATACAATCCAATGCTTCTGTGCAAAATCCCACAGAGTGCCCAATTACAAAATACCAAATACCCAAGGTCTTGTTGCTGCCGACCTCCTCTGCACCAGACCTCCACCTTCTCCAAGCCTGCACTTGTGCACACCTTGCACCAAGCTTCCAATAAGGGGGAGGGATGGACACCTTCTGTCGGCAGGCGCACACTGAATGAGACCTTGGGATCCTTGGCTTAACACTTCTCTGCACACTTCCTAGTCACTCTTCATGCACACCTTGCACTTCACTTCTCTGCCTCGCACACTGTGTGTCTCGTGTACTTCTCTTTCTTGCCTAGTTTAGACTATGCTCTCCTTGCTTACACTTAGAATAGTCCAAGAATAGTCCTTGCCTTGATTTGAGTGTTGATTCATGTACGCTCCTAACTGCAAGAGTATCTTGGTGCTCACTTTGATGTCCCAAGATCGTCTCCAAAAGTGGGCAGCCAACGAATCCCTGTTTTGTCATGTAGTGACTTTAGACTAAAACAAAAATTTTAATTGGGGGGCCATACTTTCCCTTCTGTGTACGCTGCCGCTTCACATACCTTCACATTTTCCTTTTAAGTCTTCACTTGTGCACCTAAGAGAGGGTTCACCTGAACCTTCCAAAACACTTTAAAAATGCTTTGAACCTTAGGGAAATTAGAGAAATACCTCTACAACTTGCAACCACTTTCTCCAATTTACCCTTTGTGGACAATTACTTGTGCACTACCTCTGCACCTTGACACCTGCACTTTGAACACTTTGACTTTACCCCTATTGACTTTGACCTTCACCATGTTGACTTTGACCAATTTGACTTTGACCTTTTGACTTTGACTATGGTTGACTTTGACTACAATTGACTTTAACCAATATGACTTATGGGCTCAATAGTTGCCCACCACCTAATGTGCTCTCCGTCTCGGAGAGCTACAACCAAAACTCTGATTAGATAGGACACCATAATATGTGTGCTGCAAAAACTTTAAAAGGACACCTAAGCAGCTACCAAGTCCACCAGAAGTAGGAGAGAACAAACACCAGAGAAGAACCCAAAAGTGGAATGTTTTGCAGGGAAAAGCAAAGGAGGGCAATGGAAGGGTAGAAAGGAGGGGGAATGGAGGGATGAGGGGGCAGAGATGGATATGGCAGGGATAGTTAAGGGTGTGGCTGGGCAGAAGGGTAGAGAGAGGGTTAGGGAGTAGGAGTTTGGGGTCTGTAGAGGGCCGAATGACAAAACAAGAAAGCTATAGAGGGTGCATATGGGAAATTTTGAAACATAAGGTAAAACAAAGTGAGAATAGACCATGTGGACCATGCGGCAAAATAAAAACATGTGATAGATGTGCAGAGGTGCTAAAATACATGAAAATGACTCCAAGTTTGAAAACAATGGCCATCCGAGGCACCATCCAGAGCCAAAATGTTTGAACCTTAAAAATGATATATATATATATATATATATATATATATATATATATATATATATATATATATATATATATATATATATATATATATATATATATATATATATATATATATATATATATATATATATATATATATATATATATATATATATATATATATATATATATATATATATATTATTTGAAGAAAACTAAAATAAAAATGAACCATCCAGAGGTGGGGGGGTCGGGGGGGAAGAGGGGCGGGGGGGTGGGGGGGAAAGAGAGAGAGAGAGAGAGAGAGAGAGAGAGAGAGAGAGAGAGAGAGAGAGAGAGAGAGAGAGAGAGAGAGAGAGAGAGAGAGAGAGAGAGAGAGAGAGAGAGAGAGAGAGAGAGAGAGAGAGAGAGAGAGAGAGAGAGAGAGAGAGAGAGAGAGAGAGAGAGAGAGAGAGAGAGAGAGAGAGAGAGAGAGATATTTTTCCCTAAAAGAATTCACTTAGGGTGCTTATTTTTTATTTTTTATTTTTTTGGGAAAATACCCAAAATTAAAGAAAATTTCAAAAAAAATAAAAAAAAACCCAACAAAAAAAATCCAAAAAAACTCTTAAAAAATATCCTACAGGTGTATGCCAATTTCCTCCCTCAAAACCACATAGAGCTTCCTTTATTCCTCCAATTTGGCAAGAAAATGACACTTGAAAAGGAGAAAATTGCTAGAAAAAATTCTAAAAATTACATGAAAAATTGCAAAAAAAAATCCCAAAAACTTCCAAAAATTGTACTTCTGCAAAGGTTATGAAATGGTTGCTGAATTTGCTAAAAACTCAAGGAACAAACAGGAAATGGATAAAGAAAACTACTAAAACTTAAGCAAAAATGAAATGAGAGGGCTCTGTACAACCTGGACAGATTTTGTAGGTTCCAGGTGATCCATAATTCTTCAGTTGTGTTGATGATAGGCCTTGAGCCTTGATATATTGACTAGTGGCAAGGCTTCTCCTTTAAGCGTCTCTAACTCTACAACACCCCAATTTAGCATTATTTTAACTCGATAAGGTCCTTCCCAGTGTGGAAGCCATTTTCCTCTAACTTGTGTTTGGATTTGAGGTCTATGGAGAAGAACTAAGGTGCTTGGCTCTATGTTGTTGTTCCACATATTCTGATTGTGGGCCTCCTTCCTCTTCATTTGAGTCTCTATCAATTGTTTTGCTGCATGTAGACGTATCTCCTCCACTTTGTGTAGTGCTCCAAGCCTCTTAGAGATACCACAATCTTTCTTTCCCTGCATGAATGCTACTTTTGGTGATCCATGTAAAAATTCAAAGGGTTCAATTGGCAATATCCCATAAACCAGTTGGAAGGGAGAATATCCAGTAGCCTCTTTGTAAGCTAACCTGTATGCCCATAGGGTACCTTGATAAGCAATGCCCAAGGAAGTGGGCTATAACATACATTCTTTCCTTAACATGGCAATTAATACATTATTAGTTGATTCTGCCTATCCATTAGCTCTTGGGTAATAGGCACAAGAGTTCCTATGTAGAATTTTGTATCTGTTGAAAATTTCCTGTAGGACCTTATTCACAAAATGAGTACCTTGGTCTGTACAAATTTCAAGTGGACATCCAAACCTGCAAATGATGCTACTATAAATGAAATCAGCAACAGTTTGAGTAGTGCAGTCAGGGGAGGCAGTAGCTTGAGCCCACTTTGTTGCATAGTCTATGGCGATCAATAGATACTTTTCTCTTTTTGGAATCGACGGAGGGTTGATAGGCCCTACAAAATCTAGCCCCCACTTCTCAAATGGTTGCCAAGAGGTGGAAATAATCAAGGGGTTGTGCCTCTGCTTTGTTGGCTTAGGTCCACACCTCTGACAAATGTCACATGCCTTTTCCCATTCATCTGCATCTTTGAATAATGTAGGCCACCATAACCCAGCATCAAGGATCCTCTGACTCATAATATGTCCTGGAAGGTGCCATCACCTGTTCCTTCATGTGCAGATTGAAGGACTTCCCTCACTTCTTCTGCTTCCATGCACTTCCTGAACCTGTTGTCCTTTCCATGTCTATATAATCTTTCTTCAATGAAAGTATAAGGTCTGCTCTTGATTAGCAGTCTCTTCCTTTGCACAGCATTTGCCTTCTCTCGATACACTCTAGTTTTAATGAAATTCTTGATATCATAATACCAACCTTGAGCTTGTACAGCAAACAGATTAGCAGCTGGAAAATCATCATTGACTCCAATAGCTTGATCCATCATATTGATCTTGGATAGGTGATCTTCCATGACATTTTCTTTACCTGGTCTATGGACTACAGAAAAATAAAACTCCTGGAACAAAAGGAGCCACCTCCATATCCTCCCAGTTGCTTGTGGCTTGTTCAATAAATACCTGAGTGGTTGATGATCAGTGATTATGACAAACTTCACGCCTAGTAAATAATGACGAAATTTTTGTACTGCGAAAACCATTGCTAGAGCTTCCCTTTCTATTGTGCTATAATTCTTTTCAACTTTAGTCAAAATTCTACTAGCATACTGAATAGGCCTGTCAAGTTTGAATTCTTCACTACGTTGAGCCAATACTGCACCCACTACATATGCACTGGCATCTACATGCACATGAAAAATGTTTGACCAATCTGGGGTGATAAGAATTGGTGCAACCACCAATTCGGACCTTAATGTCTGATAAGCCTTCTCTTCTTCCTATTCCCATTTAAAGGGAACTTCTTTACCTGTAAGTCTAGCCAGTGGCCTGGCTATCTCTGCATACATTTTTATAAACCTTCTGTGGTATACAGTATGCCCCAAGACACTATGAATCTCTTTAGGAGATTTAGGTTTAGGCAACTTTAATATAGAAATAATTTTATCAGGATATGGAGCCATACCTTTAGCTGACACCACATGTCCCAAGAGAGTTCCTTCTGTCACAAGGAAATGACATTTATTTGGGTTGAGCTTTAGCTTAGTCTCCCTGCATCTTTTAAAAACATTCTGCAGCTGTCGCAAGTGATAGTCCAAGCAATCTAAAGGGGTCTCATTGTGAGAACCTGAAAATGAAGAAAAGTCATCCATGAAAATTCTAAGTCTTTCTAGCAATAAGGGACCAAAAATGAGGTTGACCGTTATGTTAAAGTTGGCTGGAGCATTTCTGAGTCCAAATGGCATTTTTACATACACATATGTTCCCCAAGGTGTGATAAAAGCAGTCTTTTAACGATCCTCTAGGTGTATGGATATTTGATTATAGCCACTAAAGCCATCCATAAAGCTTTATAATGCATGTCCAGCCACTTCTTCAATGACTTGCTCTGCAAATGGCATTGGGAATCCATCTGGAATAGTCACCTTGTTGAGTGCTCTAAAGTCAACACAAATTCTGATTTTGTTGGTATTCTTCTTTGGTATTATAACCATAGGTGAGAGCCACTCTGAGTGTTCCACAGGAATGATGATTTCTACATCCTCCATCTTCTGTATTTCCACATAAACAGCTTCAGCATATTTTGGGTTAATTCTATAACTCTTTCCTCTTTGGCTCCATCAACCAGAGGGATTCTATGCTCTCCATAATTGGTAGGCACTCCTTCTAAGTCTTTATAATGCCAAGCAAAAACATATGCATAGTGGGTCAAGAAGGATTTTACCTTTTCAAGGAGCCCTGGGTGGCTCCACAACCAAGTGGCCACCAAAGCTAGATGATTATTTTCCTAAGTGCCTAATTGTATTTCTTTGACAGGGTTTCTCTCTACCATAGTATCTTCGTGCTCATCTCCAACCTTGTTTTCTTCCACTAGCTTTTCGTGCATTGTTTCATAAGCAGGGGTATTTTGGATCTCAATGCATTCCTTCTTGTCTTGCATCCATCCTGCAGGGATTTCTTGAATTGGGAAAGAACATTCTTCACTAGACTTATGTTTTACCTTTTCTCTAGCTTTAGTAACTTCCTTCTCTATTGTTGTTACATCCTCCTCCAAGTTCTATTTGAGGGGTGCCTTCCTGCCCCTTCTGTGGTTTGTGATGGGCTCTCCCAATCCATCAACCTAAACTTTCTCCTGATTTTCATCATAACCTTCAATTGTGCAAGAATTATTAAGAAAAATTCCAAAACAAGAGGAAGAGTTTCCTGCTTGGAGCCAATTTAGAATATCCTCTTCTTCCTCGAAATCTATTTGGGGTTGCTCCTCTGTTTCTGGTTCCATGCAAATGACAACTGTTTGCATCATGTTGGTGTTCCATTGATTATCTCGGCCCTCCTCTAATGTATCTGTGTCAACTCTCGCCCTTTCTTTTGTACCCACATAGTGTCTTTACCCCAATCATGGATGATACTTGCATGCCTCAGCCATGGTCTTCCAATTAAGAGGGGAAATCCTCCCTCAACCTGGGGCAGTCTTAAAACCACAAAATCCAGAATGAAGAGATTACCTTGTACTTCCAGTAGAACTTTTGGGATTACTCCCAAGGGCCTTACTTTGCTTTGATATGCCAAGGTAACAGTGAAATTTGCAGGCCTTGAAGGGTGGAGTCCAATCTTTTCCATTGTATGTTCAAGCATCAAGTTAATGCCAGAACCACCATCCACAATAACTCCTTGAAACTCATGACCTTTAATCGATACTGTCACTCGAGGGCTCTTATAATCTGTAAGGGGTGCTTCCCCTACAATTTTACCTTTATGCATAACTGTAGTCTTTGCCACTAAACTTGTAGTGGAAGCCTCATCAATTATCTGCAAGACGCCTCTGATTCCTTAAGAGCATGGGCTCCAATTGACTTATCAAACTCCTCATCAGCCCTGTTGAATGCATGCCCAATGGCATCACTGGTACATATGAGATCTCCTTTTTGCCTTGTATCTGCACATGTGGTGGCCTTGTCTTCAGATGTCTCTTTCTCTTTGTTCAATCCATTAATTCTTGATTCTTGAACTATATCTACTTGAGCCTTTCCCTTGTTTCTTGTCTGCACTGTAAAAGATTCAATTTCTTCTAACTGCACCACCCTGGTAGATGGTGATGGCTCATTGACTTGATCTAACATTTCTTCTTTGTGCACATAAATCATTTGAATGTGGGGCCCAGATGAAGAGGCTTGATTCTTAGGACAACAATTTGTATAGTGGTCTCTGGCCTCTGGGCAGTTTCTGCAAGGAGGGGCATTTTCTAGTAGAGTGCACCTACTTTGATAGTGCCCACATTCTCCACATCTGAAACAAATGATTGGCCTCCTAGGCCCATTTCCAAAATTATTCCTCTGTCTAGGGTTGTAATTGTTACCTTGATTGGGTGCAGCTACCATTACATTTGCTGGTGGTAGGGGTCCTCCTTGTGTCCAATATGTTGTTGCAAGCATTCCTCTTGATTGGCATTCCTGGGCCTCATGACCAGCTTTCCTGCATAATTGGCAAGTCACACTTAAGAGAGGACATTCACTTACTATATGACCTTGCTTGCTGCACATGGTACACCAAAGTCCACGCTTGATGCCACCCCCTTTGAGTTCCTACAACTCCTGTCGCAGCTGAGCCAATTCTTCTGCTTGGGCCTCCTCCTCCTTTTGGAGCTTTAATGCCTCAATCTCCCTCCTCAACTGAGTAACAACATTCTCCTCCTCTTTGTGGGTCTTATTCCTTTTTAAGCCCTCCAGCTCCTTCCTTAGCTGGATTACTAGATCCTCCATTTTTTTAGAATATGGTAGTTGAGGAGAAATTACTCCATACTATTGCCTTATCTACTCCAGTCATGTAGTTTTGTTGATGAATTCCTCAATGGAGGCTGTAGGCAACACTAATTCCTTGATTTTACATTGGTTGGTAATTGGAAGTGGCTTAGCTAACCATTTCTTAACAAAAAAATCATGTGGTGGATCTGGTAATTTAGCCATTAGTGTCTTGGCCCTAGTCACAAACTCTCGAAACTTTTCACATGGACCCAATCTCAAATTCTCTAATTCCTCTATGATGATCTCTGTAGTATTTCCATGCTGAAATTGCTTTTTGAATGCATTTTTCATTAAGTCCCAAGTTGTAAAATGGTTCTCAGCAAACTGGTTGAACCATTTATCTGCTAATCCTTCTAATGTAGCAGGGAAGAGTATCAAAAAAGCATCCTCTCTTCCCATTAAGCCTCTAGTTTTGCATAGTGCTAAAAACCTTCTAATATGCTTGTCCGGATCTTCCTGAGCTAGGCCTTTGAAAGAAGGAAATTTTATATTTAATCTTGATAATAGGGTTTCCAAGTCTACCTGACCTGCCATGCTCCTTACTGATGAAGTTGATGAAAGTGGATTGGAGGATCTTCTAATAGCCTTCCTTCTTGTTTGCTTGCAGGTGACCCTCAATGTTTGGGACCGGGTTGCGGTCATGAGCTGTTCATAATCCTCTTAGTATGAGATAATTGATAAGAATATGTACCTCTTAGCCCAATGAAGTAGTGCTGAATCTCCACACTGCAATATGTCTTTTCCTATGCTCAAATCTCCTTGGAGTCCCACCGTCCGTGCCCAAATTTTGTTGGGGGATTCTTGGACAAGAAGGGATTTGAGTGTTTGTAGGAGAAAAGGGAAAGACAAGAAGAAAGATACACACTAGAATCCTCTATCGATTGATTATAATAAGACAAATACAATGGTGATGCACAATATAATCCAATGCTTCTATGAAAAATCCCACAGAGTGCTCAATTACAAAATACCAAATACCCAAGGTCTTGTTGCTGCCGGCCTCCTCTGCACTAGAACTCCACCTTCTCCAAGCCTGCACTTGTGCACACCTTGCACCAAGCTTCCGATAAGGGGGAGGGATGGACACCTTTTGTCGGCACATGCACACTACAATGAGACCTTGGGATCCTTGGGGGGGAATAGCTTAGCACTTCTCTGCACACTTCCTAGTCACTCTTCATGCACACCTTGCACTTCACTTCTCTACGTCGCACACTGTGTCTCTTGCACTTCTCTTTCTTGCCTAGCTTAGACTATGCTCTCCTTGCTTACACTTAGAATAGTCCAAGAATAGTCCTTGCCTTGATTTGAGTGTCGATTCACGTACGCTCCTAACTACAAGATTATCTTGGTGCTCACTTCGATGTCCCAAGATTTTCTCCAAAAGTGGGTAGCCAACAAATCCTTGTTTTGTCTGTAGTGACTTTAGACTAAAACAAAAATTTCAATTGGGGGACCATACTTTCCCTTTTGCGTACGCTGCCACTTCACATACCTTCACATTTTCCTTTTAAGTCTTCACTTGTGCACCTAAGAGAGGGTTCACATGAACCTTCCAAAACACTTTAAAAACACTTTGAACCTTAGGGAAATTAGAGAAATACCTCTGCAACCTGCAACCACTTTCTCCAATTTACCCTTTGTGGAAAATTACTTGTGCACTACCTGTGCACCTTGACACGTGCACTTCGAACACTTTGACTTTGACCTTGTTGACTTTGACCTTGACCATGTTGACTTTAACCAATTTGACTTTAACCTTTTGACTTTGACTATGGTTGACTTTGACTATGGTTGACTTTGACTATAGTTGACTAACCAATATGACTTTTATGGGCTCAACAGTCTCTTTACGTATGTGTGTGTATGCATATATATGTGTGTGTGTGTGTGTGTCTCTACGTGTGTGTGTGTGTGTCTATGTGTGTATATGTATATATGTACATGTATGTGTGTGTATGTGTGTGTATGCATGTAAGCATGTATGTATGGATATGCATGTGCATTATGTATGCATGTGTGTATGTGTGTGTGTATGTGTGTATGTCTCTCTATGTGTGTATGTGTGTATGCATGTGTGTGTATGTGTGTGTATGCATGTAATTATGTATGTATGCCTATGCATATGCATTATGTGTGTATGTCTCTATGTTTGTGTGTATGTATGTGTGTGTCTATGTGTGTATGTGTGTGTATGCATGTGTATGTGTGTGTAAATCTGTGTATATGTGTGTGTATGTATGTGTATGTTTCTATGTGTGTGTATGTCTCTATGTGTGTGTATGTGTCTATGTGTGTGTATGTGTATGCATGTATCTATGCATATGCATGTGCATTATGTATGCATATATGTGTGTATGTGTGTGTATGTGTATGCACGTATCTATGCATATGCATGTGCGTTATGTATGCATATGTGTGTGTGTGTGTATTTGTAATATAAAGACTTCATGTGCAAAAGTTTAAAGGTCCATGAGAACCATTGCTATGGATTCTTTGCTTTCTTACCACTCGTAAAAGTCTATTTGACTTGAAGGAATATTTGTAGCTACCACTAAACTCTGGAGTTTGTTAGATGTAAAAGCCACGAATTTATTTGGAGAGAATATCTCCTAGATTAGGGGAACACTTTTAGTGAGAGCCAATGTTGAATTCAAATTCAAATTCCAAATGGATCTATAAAAGATGAATGTAAAACACACGGCTAAAAAGAGACTTCAATTCTGACTTCTTGTTGATTACATTGCAAGTGTCTGTATGCATGTGTATGTGTGTGTGTAAATGTGTGTGTTTGCCTATGTGTGTGTGTATATGTGTGTGTATGTGTATGTGTGTGTGTATCTATGTGTGTATGTGTGTGTGTCTATGTGTGTATATACGTGTGTACCTATATATATGTGTCTGTCTGCATGTGTATGTGTATTTGTAAATGTGTCTGGATGTGTGTGTGTAAGTGTGTGTGTGTCTATGAGTGTGTATCTGTTTATGTGTGTGTATGTCACTCGCTCTGTGTGTGTGTGTGTGTGTGTGTGTGTGTCTGTCTATGTCATGTGTCCAAATCCTGGCACAAATGTGCTAGGAGAAATTGAAAATTCTTTTTAACATTCCAAAGCGTCACTTATGCAACGCTCTGGAACACAGGACGTCGCTTATGCGATGCTAAAGCATCGCAGACAGTTTGCAAACATTGCAAATAGCATCGCTAACTAGCGATGCTATTTGCAACTCATAGTTTTAGCATCACAGAAGCGATGCTAACATCGCTTATGCGACGACAGGTCTTAAAAAAAAAAAAAAAAAAAAAAGAAACACGGGGGCGTCACTTGTTAAGAGGATAAAGGATATACTTTTACTAGGGTGAATGTCATGTTCATTCCATTTATCCTTTTGTACATACAACCAGGTGTATTTAATTGGTTCTAGAGATACATTTCTATATCTTGTAATGAACCTAAGACCTAAATCTTAATGTTTTTACCTCTAAGGTGTATCTTGATGTCTTCTATTGGATCTTGAGTATCTTTTCTCTTTGGCTATCAGAGAAAATTCTCAATGGGAGTTAGTTCTCATTGTCCCATACCAATGAGTTCTTTCTCTAACAGTATCTTTTCTTTACGGCCATCATAGAAAATTCTCAATGGGAGTTAGTGCTCACTATCTCATACCAGTGAGTTCTTTCTCCAATCCGTAGAATAACATCCTTAATGTTTCCACATTTTTTTCCCTTTTCTATGCTCTCTAATTATTTCCTATGAACACGAATTCCATCTTGGAACTCCTTGGCATCATATTCATGAGAGTAAAGACTAAGGTTTCTAAATCTAATGCCAATTAATTCAAAGGTCTCTTTAGGTTGACCTTTGAGCTTTCCTTGGTATCAAACTATAAAAGGGTTTGATCTTTTTGACTAATGTAGGCCACTTGGATTATCCAACCATAAAGGTTTTGATATATTTGACCAACTTAGGTCACCTAGCTTTCTCAAAATTCCTCTAGCTAGATTAATATGAGATAAGATCAAGTCTTTTCTTCTTTAGATCCCTTTTTCAATCATATTTATCCATAGGATTTTCTTTCGACCTTTAGCTCATACATTCATGAGTTTATATCTTTGCTTAAATCTTCAACATCCTGTTGATGTTCTTAGAACCTTTAACTATTCTCCTTTTTAGGGATCAACAATTATATGCCATCCCTTTGACTTAAACAAGTTGTCATGCTTACTAATCCAAACTTTGGATTCATCTTTATCCATTTTCAGGTACCCTATGTTGGATATGCTTTAGTCTTTGACTAGATTATCTTGGTTTACTTGCCAAATCGGAATTCTTCAATGAATTCCCTTCTTGCATATCTGGTTCTGACTTTGTTTGATATTTAACTCAAACACATGGAGGTACCTAATAACAAATGTACTCCTTAAATTTTCTATGAAAGGGTTAAGGAATGCATCTTTTTCTTAGACGTATCATATTAATGATACCTTTCTTCCCCGTTTAAAGAGTTTTCGTCCTCCAAAACTGTAGGAAATTGATGTTCATTTAATTTCCTATCCAATTTGGAGGTTCATTTATGCTCAATCCTTGATTGAAAAAGATCTCAAATATCCTTGAGCTTAAGCTTCCATTATCCTTAAGTTCAGTGTCCCAGACCATTGAAGCCACCTAAATGATATTCTAAACATAGATCTCCCATACCATCCGGTTTACAATCTCACCTTAGTGCAGAAAACTTTAGCTCTTACTTAGGGATTACTTTTACTAAGAAGGCTTTGTCAAGTATAATCAAAATCTTTGTATGTTACATCCTTACCAAGTCTTTTTCTTGAAAGGAATTTGAAGATTTAGCTTTCATTGAATTATCTCTTTGATAAGATGCCATCAAAGTTATCTTTGTTTATGTTATTTGACAATAGATCTAGTATTCTCATACTAGATATTATCTATTGCCATAAGTAGGAACTTGTCTCAAAGAATATAGTCAATCATAAGCTTTGCTAAATGGTTACCTCTTTAACCATATTGGTAAATTGCTACTTATTCATACAACACTTTTTAAAATAGAGGTATTAAGAGTTTCTTTCAACCTTTGAATGAGTTACAACTCCATATTTTTGAAGAAATTTTCATAAAGCTCAAAATGGATCCTACCTCTTGTCAATAAAGGAAGGAAACGTGTTGGGGAAGAAATGAACACTTCAAAAGGGTGAAATGGTTCAATCATTTTTCCCCCATTATGTCATTTTATGACATTCTCTTCCCCCTTTTAGTGTGCTCATTGCCATCATTTTGGTAAGACATCAATATAGTCTCATCTTCATTATCCTTATTGATTTCATTTATTTTTTCTATTGTTAAATCTGTGTTCTCATGAGTCACATCATCTATTGATGGATTAATATCGATTTCTGGTAATTCCCCTTCCTCATCAGTAGAATCAGCATGTAGAGTATTATCCTCTTCATCAAAAGTATCACTATCACGTATAATGATTCTAATTTCTCTTTTAGATGTTGATGTATAAGTATCTGATGGTGAACCATCAAGAGGACTTTCTTCGATCTCTCTAACAATAAACTGTTCAAACAATGGCCTACCTCTAGGTTGAACATGAATGACTTGCCACCAAGGGTGAGCATCTGGGCTTTTATAAAAAAATGCTTGTTCAATATGCCTAGGAAGAATATATGGTTCTTTAGTAGATCGCATTACCTTGGAAGAATCAATTGCCCAAAACCCAGATAATTCCTTTCTTAATGTGGAATTACTACCTTTATACTCGACTCGAAACCAGTCAACCTTCAAAATGACCTATCAAATAGATATACAAAAACAAAAACCCATTATTAGGTGCTTAGAAAAATAACTAACTCTATCATAAAAAATATAAACTTTTTTCTACCTGTTTGAATGTACGAAATGAAATTTCGTAGATACCAACAACAGTTGCCACGTAACCAAGTTTGCCATCTATAAGGTTTGTGTCTTTTGAGCTAGCACGTGATAGTTTCTTGAAAGAAGCAACAATACTAGAATCCTCTGCTTTATGTAAAGAATCAATGCCTTTGATTCTAATATGTTGTCCAAAAGCCCACATATTAGTAAACATTCGAGCCTGCAAAAGAAATTAAATTAGTAAATAGAAACTAATATACATATATGAAAAAAACAAAATATTATTAAAATAAAATTACCTTTCATTCACAACGTATCATTAACTCTCTCTGCTCATCTAAGATTTCTTCATTATTTGTGTTGGCGCATTGCAAATGGCTATATAGCCAATCTGTGAAAGAAGATATATTTGTAATCTCATTATTATCGAGATTATGTCTATATCTTTTGTTTCTTCACCTCTTACTTTGGAGATTTTGAAGTTCCTATTCGTACTCGCTAAGGAATGCTTGCATGCATTCGTTGTTATATGGTAGAAAAGTAGAAACATCATTTTTTTCTTGAAATGTAAATAAGAATGGAACTCCCTTACCTGATAATCTCATCTATTATTTTTGAAGAAGACTCGTTGGTCCATGCACGTGGAGCTTCTTCATGAACTCTTTCAAGGTACTCACTGACTTAATACATGCACTCTTCAAACATCCAACCCTTTGCCATGGATCCTTCTGGTTTCGCTCTTTGTCACACATAACCTTTTAATATTCCCATAAATTGCTCAACCCAAAACATACATCGAGCTTATCTGGGTCTTTAACCCAGATAAGCTCTTATCATCCATAGTAAACATGTTTTGGAAATGTGTTCCATATCCTGTACGAGTCCTAATCAATTGAATCCTATTTTTGATAGTCTGTATCTCTTTTGTTGTAAGTACCCAAGGAGCAGGTGCATAAGTCATTTCCTGTCGATGTCTATCAAAAACTGGCCATAACTTTGGTTTTGAGTTTTGATCTTTCAAATCATTCCTTGATGCTATGGTATCTTTTAGTCCAAGAAGATGCTACCATAGTGAATAACCAATATTCTTGAATATATGCATAGGATCAAGAAGATGACATACTTTTAACTCTTTCCAATACTTTAAAGAATACCATATTGATATCTTCTCTGCGAGTGCCAATTCTCCTTTACCTCTCTTCACATACTCATTATCTTCATCATCACTGAAGATTTCTTATTCTGGATCTATCAGAGGTCCATCTGTCCATTTTTTATACCAATCCATAAGCGTCATAGGTTTTGGACACTGACTTGTTTCAAGCTTTCAATTAAAATGTATCGCTTCTCTTTTGGATCTTAATGGATGATCATCAGGCAAGAATCATCGATGTCAAAGATAAATATTTTTGTTGAGATTCTTACTATAGATTGATCTCAACCAATCACCGCAATATGGACAAGCTTTATAACCCTTAGTAGATATTCCTGCATCATGGAAACGATAAAAACATAATTAGATTAAATCACATTTATTTATATGCATATTGAGTAAAAAAATTACATCAATACCTGAACAAACACCATATGTTGGAAAATCGTGAATAGTCCAAGCCACAATACCATGAACCGTAATATTTCTTTCATCGATGCTTTTTGATACATCAATGAAATTAATACCTCTCCATAACTCTTAGAGATCGTGAATGAGAGGAGCAAGATATATATTCATATCTTTAACTTGTCTTTTGCCTGGGATTAAAAGTGAAAACATTAAATGTTCCTTTTTAATGCTAAGAGATAGCAGAAGATTGTAGTTTATGACTACCACTAGCCATGTTGACCATTTACTAGATTTCATGGAGAATGTATTAACCCCATCTAATGCAACTCCTAACTTTAGATTCTGTGGATTTTGTGCAAATTCAGGCCATATAGAATCAATATGCTAAAAAGCAACACTATCATGAGGAATTCTGATTATTCCATCAGTACTTTTATGATCATGTCATGTCAAAAGCTTTGATAATTCGGGGCTTTGAAACATATGTCTAATCCGTGGAGCCAATGGAAAATGTCTCAATACCTTTTTTGGGATTTTACCTTCTTCGTCCTTATATCAAGGAGATTGACATTTGGGACTGTCAAAGAGTTTTCATATTCACCTCTATATAAAATACAATCATTAGGACATGCATGTATACATTGATAATCTATAACAAGATAGTTGATTATCTTCTTCGTTTCATCATGTAAGTAGGAAGAATATTCTGACTTGGTAAAAACTTTTCAGATAATAACCTGTAAGTTCATCAAAAAAATATATATTAAAAAAATAAATAAATAAATAAATAAATAAATAAATAAATAAATAAATATATATATATATATATGCATATAATTTTATATATGTGTATGCTTATGTGTATGTGTATGTGGATGTGTATATGTATGTGCATGCATATACATAATGTATGTGTATATGTATGTATGTATGTATGTATATGTGTTTTATAGGTGTATATGTATGTATATATATGTATGTGTATGTGTATGACTATATGTATATGTATGTGTGTATACATGTGTATGTATGTATGTATGCATGCATGTATGTATGTATGTATGGATGTATGTATGTATGTATGTATGTATGTATGTATGTATGTATGTATGTATGTATGTATGTATGTATGTATGTATGTGTATATATGAATGAATGTGTATGTATGTATGTATATGTATGTATGCATGTGTAGTTGTGTATATTTGATTTTGTTTTTAATTTTTTTTTGTATATTGTGGTTTGTAGATTTTCATATCTAGACCATTGAATTATCTGGCTGTATTCCATTTTATAGTCAATCTATTACCTGTCTTGCTAAGTTGTTCACAAATATAAAGTATCAGTAAGCTATGGAGGTATTAAGATGTTAGTAAATTGGGAGGATCAAATTTATTGCGAAGATTTTGAAAGATGCATGAATAGTTTTAAAGAATGGGCAGACAAAAAGTGTCCATTCAATACAAGTTCTTGTTCTTACCTTAGGTAAAGTAAGAATAAAAACCTGCATTGAATGGACACTTTTTTTCTACCCATCCTTTAAAATTATTTTTCCATCATTCAAAATCTTCAAGATAAATTTGGTCCTCCCATTTTACTAACGACTTAATACCTTCATAGCTAACTAATACTTAATATTTGTATGCAAAAGAGTTAGCAGCACAGGTATTAGGTTGACTAGAATAGGAGAAATAGATGTGTCAAGAAGATTCTAAAGGTTGGATGGACAATTCTAAAGGTTAGATGGACAAAACATCTTCATTCGATACAGGTATGTATAATTTGACCTTACTCTCATAACATGTGTATGTGTGTATATGTGTGTGTATGTTTATATGTGTGTATACATTTATCTATATTATGTGTATGTTTATATATGCATATATATATATATCTATATATATATATATATATATATATATATATATATATATATATATATATATATATATATATATATATATATATATATATATATATATATATATATATATATATATATATATATAGAAAATTAAAAATTATACCTTAATAGTGCCGAAACAGATACATTACTCCATCCAAAATGATTTTGAAGATTGAGAATAAGTAAGCTCGCACTTAGTCGTGTCAAACGACTTCCTTCATATACATGCTTTAGACATTCCTCTCGAAGATATTTCTCATTTTTAGAAATATTAATGCTCTCACTGTCATTTTGATACCAATCCTCAACAAAATCTGCCATGCCATCATCTTCATCATTGTCCAACAAATCTTGTACTTTATCTTCTTTTGAATATAGATCTTTCAACCTTGCATATTCCACAGGATCACTTTTGCATAGCCTCCTCATAGAAGCTTCTGATAAATGAGGTCTTACTAGGAATTGTGAATGGTGTGGGGGAATATCATCAACATCATACGTTGGAATCTACACACATGAATAAAAATCATTAGTATTTCATAAATGAATAAAAAGAAAACTTTAAACATAAAATTAAATATATAAGTTATTAAATATGGATAGAAAATTTTCATTCTCTCTAGCTAAAAGGTGCTCTTGGAGGTCTACGCCATCCATAATTCACTAATAATTCATAACCAGCATGTAATGTAGTAATAACATTGACAACTATGTATCTTGATACATCTCTACTCATGTATGGTTATTCATGACTATTTTCACGCTCCTCAAATGTGCAATTAGTTCTTGAACTATTATGTAACCCTTGACTACTATTTATTAAACCTACTATATTTCCATGTGTGTAAGGTCTTCCATCAATATGTAATCTTTCATTTTCTACATGTGAAATCCTTCTACTAGTAAGGGATGCTGCATTCAAGCATATTCCATAAGTACTCATGCTTTGAACATAATGCGCAAGTCGATGCCTGTTGATATATTTAGGTAGTGATGTGTGTGAACACACTAGGACCGCCGGGGCACTTTTTTACCTCTAGGAGGTTTTTTTCCCCCGGCTTGTATATACGCCTATTGCCCTAATGGGCTACTAATCTTTGTACATTCTCTAGTAATACATTCAGTATTGTGTGTTTGTGCTCCAAGCTTCTTCTTCTTCCTTGTGCTGTTCGCGTGCTTCCGCAGACGTCTAACTCCAACAATTGGTATCAGAGCGAGTCATCGCTTCATCTAGGGCGCCGTCGACACTCCTTCGTTTGCAGTCTCAGAATCGCACGAATTTTGGTGAGCATACTCAGCGTGTTTGCGAGCTTGTTTCGGCCTCCGAACGCACTATCGCAGCGCTTGTGTAGGCTATTTCGTCTTTTTGTGCCAAAGGTATATACCAGTTTTTGTTCGCCAGTTTAAGCGTCTTGAAGTCTGCTATAGGTCTAGCAGAACTCCTCTGGGCAGTTCTGTTCAACTTTTTGAGATATAGTCAATTTTTTGCATCAAGGTATTTTAGTCACCGGCCATGGCTGAAAGCAGTGATGTATTCCGTATGTTGGCTGTTGAGGATAAGTTGGATGGTACCAACTACCCATTATGGGCTTATATGATGCGACATGTTTTGGTTGCAAAAGGATTGTGTAACATTGTGCAGGGTGTTGAAAGACGTCATGTTATACCTGTAACGACAGGTACTACAAATATAGGTGCTGGAGCTGATGAAGATGGTGTCGAAGATGTTATTCCGTAGATTCTTGTTCATGCTGCTGTTTCTATTGCACCTACTGCAGAGCAAATTCGTTGGGATGGCAGAGATGCCCAGGCACATGCATTGATAGCTTTTTCTATCAAACGTGCCATTATTCCTCATATTCACTCTTGCAGAACAGCTAAGGATGCTTAGGATACACTTACCACATTGTACCAAGCTAGGAATGAGGCTCGTGTTGCTTACCTCCAAAAACAGTTGGAGAGTGAGCACATGAATGAAGGTGATTCTATGGACAGCTTCCTAACGAAGATCAAAGATTTGAAGGAATAGTTGATTTCTGCTAATGAGGTTATACCAGATAGCTCACTTGTGCAGACCGTTTTGAATGGTCTTCCTGATTCATATCAGAGTTTTGCTTCTACTCTTCGATTGATGATGAAAGGCAATCTGAATGCCTTATCATTTGAGGAGTTAGTCTCTGTTCTGTTGCAGGAAGATCAGTCCAGGCAGAACAGGTCCATTATGCGTGTTGCAGATCAAGCTTTCCTGGCTAGTCAGAAGGGCAAAGGAAAATGGAGCTCTTCTACTAGTAAGCAGAAATCTGCAAATGCTATACATTCGAAGAACCAGGATAAAGATGAGAAGAAATCAGAAAAGCAGAAATTGTTTTGCAAGTACTGTAAAGGGAATGATCATATTATAAAGAACTATCCAAAACTGGCTGCAAAAGAGGCAAAGAAAAAGGAGGCTGGAATGGTTGTTGCAGAAGCCTCTACACCAAAAACAGAGTCTGCTAATCTTGTGTAGGAAGAAGAATGGGTGTTTACTACTGTTTGCAGTTTTGACCCATCTTCTCATGAGCAGTGCATGTCTGCAGTGGACTCAGATGTTTGCCAGTACTTTGACAGTGGGGCGATCAAACATATTACCTCGAAGCGCAGTTTCTTCTCTTCACTCGAGCCTACCACTACAGGGAATACTGTCGCATGCGCCAACAACTCCTCTTATCCTGTTATGGGAGTTGGTAAGATCATTCTGACTACTGCTGATGGTAGTTCTTTCACCTTGTCAGATGCTTTATTTGTGCCAGGGATCAAAAAGAACCTGTTATCAGTTTCTGCATTAGCCAAGATTGGTTTGGTTGTGAAATTTGTTGATGACAGGTGTACAGTTCATGATCTGTCAAATGGCGATGTGATTATTGCTTCTCGCATTTTATGTCATGGGCTGTATAAGCTCATAGACTATGAAAGATCTGTTAATGATTCGGCATGTGAAGTTCATGATTCTCAGGCTATGTCAGATGCAAAGCTTTGGCATGCACGCTTTGGTCATCTGAATTTTGCTAGTTTGCTACGCCTGCAGAAATCTGATATGGTGTCTTCTTTGCCCAAGCTTGACACACCCCGAAAACATGTATGTGAAGGCTATATTTTGGGCAAAATGCAGCGTTCCTTCTTTCCAAAAGATGGTTCAATTCGGGCTACGCAGAAATTGCAGCTTGTACATAGTGATGTCTGTGGTCCTATGCAGACACCCTCTTTTGGAAATTACCTTTACTTCGTGACTTTCATTGATGATTTTTCCAGGCATGCATGGGTATATCCATTGAAGGCAAAGTCCGAAGTGTTCATGTGCTTTAAACAGTTTTTGGTTTTGGCTGAAAATCTGTCAGCATGTAAAATGGGCACGCTCCGTTCTGATCGAGGGGGGGAATATATGTCTTCTGATTTTAATGCATTTCTGGCTGAACGTGGGATAAAACACCAGTGTACAACGCCGTATACACCTCAACAAAATGGAGTTGCTGAACGAAAAAATAGGTCACTCATGGAGATGGCGAGGTGCATGGTCAAAAGTCAGGCTTTACCACATAGTTTCTGGCTTGAGGCTGTCATGTGTGCAACATATGTATTGAACAGGTGTCCCACTAAAGCATTGCAGTCTATCACTCCATATGAGGCTTGGCATGACCGCAAGCCATCTGTTGCTCACCTCCGTGTTTTTGGTTGTTTGGCATATGCATTAGTGCCTGAACAACATCGCAGAAAATTCGATGATAAGGCAATAAAATGTATTTTTGTTGGGTACATATCTGAAAGTAAAGGCTATCGTCTGTATCATCCACAAACTAAACGCATTCTGGTTAGCCGTGATGTTGTCTTTGTGGAAGATGCTATTCAGCCATTGCTTTCATGTACTAAGGAGACATCTGTTAGCTCCAAAGACGTGTATGATACGTTGATGCCTCTTTTTACAGGTGGACAGTCTAGAGCTGGTCCTAATGAGGCAACTTCTCAGCCTTTGCAGGTTTCATATGATGATGCAGATCATTCTATTTTTTATGCAGATTTACATGATGCACTTGATGAGGGAGCTGATATTGAGCAGGCAAAAACTATGCCAAAATGGATGGTGCAGACTTTGCATGACAGCAAATTAGATGCACCTTTGTCATATCGTACTTGTTCAGGCTCTCATAGTGCCTCCTTTGCATCAGATTGCTATGCTATGGCTGCGTCTAGTCTCTGTGATGAGAATGAGCCTATTTCTTTTGATGAAGCACAGAATTCAGAATATTGGATGGCTGCCATGCAATCTGAATATAATGCTATAATGAGGAATGGTACATGGTCTTTATGTGACTTGCCTCCTGGCAAGAAGGCCATTGGCACTAAGTGGGTATACAAGCTGAAGCGTAAACCTGATGGTACAGTTGATAGGTATAAGGCTAGGCTTGTTGCAAAGGGTTATGCGCAGGAAAGAGGCATTGATTTTGATGAGACCTTTGCACCTACATGCCGTATGACTACTGTCCGAAGCATTTGTGCACTTGCAGCCCATCATGGTTGAAATGTACATCAGTTGGACATTAAAACAACATTTCTGAATGGTGACTTGCATGAAGAAGTGTATGTTTTTCAGCCTCGTGGCTTTGTGCAGAAAGGGCATGAAAACCAGGTGTGCAAGTTAAAGAAGGCATTATATGGTTTAAAGCAAGCACCATGTGCTTGCTATGAGAAGATGCATGCCTATCTGGTTGCACATGGTTTTGTGAATAGTCCAACTGAAAGCACCTTATATGTTAAGCTTGCTAATGATGTGCTTCTGATCATTGTTGTCTATGTTGATGACATGCTGCTCACTGGTCCTATTGAGAAGCATATTGCTGATTTCAAGGCTGATTTGTGTGCCTCATTTGAGATGTCTAATTTGGGGCATTTGCATCACTATTTGGGCATTCAGTTTATGCAAGTTGATGGTGGAATGGCTTTGTGTCAAACGAAATATATTGACACATTATTGCAGTGTTTTGGCCTTGAAGACTGTAAGCCTATTGCCACTCCTATGGAGACAGGTTTACGATTGAGTCTTCATGATGCTGGAGATGCATTTGATGTTGTTCTCTATCAGCAGGTTGTTGGATGCTTGATTTACTTATGCATTACTCGGCGAGATAATCAGTTTGCTGTCTCACAGATGAGCAGGTTTATGCATTGCCCACGAGTCATGCATTGTAAGGCGGTTAAGCGCATCTTTCGCTACTTGAGTGGTACTCGGCTACTTGGGTTGTTTTATCCCAAGGGGGGATCACTACCGCCAGATTTGCATGCTTTTTCTGACTCAGATTGGGCTGGTTGCTATGACACTCGTGTGTCCACCAGTGGTTTTTGCTTGATGCTTGGTAGCTCATGTATATCTTGGTTGAGCAAGAAGCAGCCTACTGTGGCCACTACCAGTTGTGAGGCTGAGTATAGGGCAGCTTTCACAGCGATTGTTGAGTGTGTGTGGCTCAGACGCCTTATGGCTGATTTGGGTGTTGGCCAATCTTCTGCCACCACCATCTTCACTGACAGTCAGAGCGCATTGGCAGTTGCGAGGAACCCTGTGTTCCATGCTCGCACTAAGCACATTGAGGTGCATTATCACTATGCCAGGGAGAGGTTCTGTGCTGGGGAGATTAGCTTGGCATATGTGCCCACGCAGGAGAACATTGCAGACCTTTTCACGAAGGCTCTGCCTAGGGAGAAGTTTGAAGCTTTCCGCAAAGCTTTGGGCTTACTTCCTTTTGTGGAGTGATTTGCACATAGCTTGGCACTTCCTTATACATGAGTGCCAGCTCCTTGTTCACCGCATCACTCCCAAGGGGAATTTGTTGATATATTTAGGTAGTGATGTGTGTGAACACACTAGGACCGTCGGGGCACTTTTTTCCCTCTCTAGGAGGTTTTTTTCCCCCGGCTTGTATATACGCCTATTGCCCTAATGGGCTACTAATCTTTGTACATTCTCTAGTAATACATTCAGTATTGTGTGTTTGTGTTCCAAGCTTCTTCTTCTTCCTTGTGCTGTTTGCGTGCTTCCGCAGACGTCTAACTCCAACAATGCCAATCTCCCCATCCATATATAGGACCACAAAATGACATAAGAGTGACTTCAGAGTTCGGTGGCACATACAAATCCTCTACATAAAGAGACCACGACCAACATTAGTAATAGTGGATGGAGCAATCATATAGCCATTACCCCAAAAGTTGAAAACCTCTCCATCTAAAGGAAGTGTTCCTCTATTCCATCCTCCATATCTTCTTCTATCATATGTTTATACTAGAGAACGATCACGAGCTGGCAATGGATAATCTCAAGCCGTTTCAATCTCTAAACCAAGAGGTAGAGGATTTCTAGAAACCTCTGCTTGTAATTGATGAATAGCAAGTCCATAACATGTACGAGGTATATTAACATTATGGGAAAAATTATCATCATCATCATCATCGAGCAAGTATTCTTGTATATCAACAATAATTTGATTTTGTATATGGTTTTTAAATAAAATAATGACATTAATTTATAGAACAAATACATACCTAAGCATTATCACGTTGACTAGTTGATGGTGCACCCTCAAAAGTACCATACTCTGCCCACATTCCAATCGTGTTCTTCGATACGTGCCATAACAAGAGTTACACCAACATATAATATGCTCTTGATAGTAAAATTCATCATAATTCCTATCGGAGGACACATGTGAAGTCGTTGCATGGGTAGGACATGGTGGAGTGCCCTCTAATTGATCAAAATCTGATTATAATAAGAAACAAAAAAATATATAAGTTACGTATCTATCAAATATATTTCAAATTAAATGTTTGATATACTTATAGTATATAGTCCTTGCAGGATTAGGAGACGGTGGTGGAGTTCCATCTCATTGATCAGAATCTATAAATAATGGTATTTGATATTAATAATGTGATTATTTACATACATAGACATTCACATATACATATTTACACATACACACATATACACATTTACAGATACACACATATTCACATATTCACATATACACAAATACACATGCATGTATATGAGTGTATATGCATGCATGTGTGTCTATATGCATGCATGTATGTGTACGTATATATGTGTGGATATGTATATGTGTGTTTATGTTATATGTATGTATATGTGTATATGTATGCATATATGTATGTGTATATGTTTGCATGTATATGTGTATGTGTATGTATCTGTATATATGTGTATGTATTCTGATTCTTTTTTCTTTTGAGATTAAATTAACAGGAGATATTGTATGGTGGAAAAAATAAAAGGCGACCTAACATACCACCTGAGACATGGCAGTTTTTTCGTAGACAGCTACGTCTTTAGGAGTCATTTCCTCACCACAAGGTATACAAATTAATAGTTTATATTTATAATTTTCATATATTTTAGAAATTTTTTACATTTAATTTATGTATTTCTTTTTTCTTAAATAAATAGGCTGCTGCAAAGAAGAGAGTTGAGTCGGGCCACACATCGCACCTTAGCCAAATGGTCCATCATGGTTTTGTAGCTACATTTGTAAGTATATGTGTTATTGTGAGCATATCTTTTATTTTAGTTAAAATGCAAGAAACTAATCTTTTTTATTTGTTTCAATGCAGCGAAAGGATTATGGCCAATATCCTACGAAACATGAGATCGAGTATGCTACACATTTTGGATATCGGAGTTTGAGCGAGTATATGCAAGATCATCCGGATGCCTTTATGAGTATTATTAAATTTTATAAAATTATTTTATTTTTATGGATGTTTAATTGTTTTACTTATTTATGTTTGTTATATGTAATATAGGAGTATTAAGGAGAGGCAGATATGGATGAGGTCGAGAGACAAACACAGGAGGGACGATCTCGATTGTCACAAGGTGATCATGATGAGGATGAGGATAAGGATGATCATGATGTTGATAATGATGATGATGATCATGATGATGATGATTAGGATTCTTGATTATGACATTGGAATATATGTATTTACATTGATATATATATATATATATATATATATATATATATATATTGTTCATTTCAGTTATGTTTTGAATTGTGTGTATGGTATTAAGTAATGAAAAGTTTTGTTCTATTGATTGTTATTATTGTTTATATTAATCATGTGTTTTAGTACTTTAATTATATAGTTCATTCATATGTATGTACGTATGTGCATGTATATGTGTGTAATATGTGTGTACACGTATGTGCATGTATATGTGTGTGTATATGAAAGTATGTACATATGTATATGTGTATATGCATGTATGTGAATGTGCATGTGTAAGTGTCTATGTGTATGTATGTGTATGTGCATGTGCATGTGTATGTGTGTGTATATGTATGTATGTGCATGCACATGTGTAAGTGTATATGTGTGTATATGAGTATGTGCATGTGCATGTGTATGTTTGTGTATATGTATGTGCATGTATATGTGTAAGTGTATGTGTATATGTGTGTATGTGCATGTATATGTGTATATGTATGTATGTGCATGTGTGTGTGCATGTGTATATGTGTGTGTGCATGTGTATATGTGTGTGTATGTATGTGCATATATATGTGTATATATGTGTATGTCTGTGTATATATACATATGTGCATATGTATGTGTATGTGTATAAGTATGTGTATGTGTATATATATGCATGTGTGTATATATGCATATGTGCATATGCATGTGTATATGTATGAAACATGCATGTGTGTGTGGATGCATTTCCATTTTCATCCATGTGCATGCATATGGATGTGCATATACATGTATTTAAGTATATGTTAATGTGTGTATGTGTATATATATATGCAATAATGCATGCATGCAAGTCTTTTTATGTGGTTGCAGAAATATTTGTGCATATGCATGTGTATGTGTGTGTATGTGTAAGTGTATGTGCACATGTATGTGTGTATATATGTGTGTGTATGTGCATGTGTATATGTGTATATGTGTGAACGTGCATCTTCATCATGTATAAGTGTATATGTGCATATCAATAAGTGTGAGTATGCTAACTAATGAAAATAACACAATTCAAATGATATACAAAGAATGAAAATTGTACTTACAATAGTTAGCCATACTTTTTGCTTGGTTAGCTTCTTGAATAACCTGCAATAAAGAGAGAGAGAGAGAAAGAGAGAGAGAGAGAGAGAGAATTCAAAGAGAGAAAGAGGTAGAAAGAGAGAAACAGAGATAGAGAGAGACAATAAGATAGAGACTAGGCAAAACAACAATTCTACATATACTTATTTCAGTTCGTAAGTGTAGCGCAATTGCGAACGTTCAAGATCTCTTCGATCAGATATGCGAACACGCCGATCGAAGAGCCTCCAACATTTTAATTTTTTTCATCAACAGAACGTCATGTAAGCGATGCTAAGGCATCGTCAAAATCACTGGAATTGGTGTCGCATAAGCGATGTTGTTAGCATCGCTTATGCGACGCAAAAAAGCATTGCTTATGCGACGCTTTTTTAAACCATCACTTTAGCGATGCTCAATGCGAGCATCGCACATCCCGTCGCACCACACGTTGAAAAGAACATCGTTTAGTTCTTCCTTTAATCAATGATCCGTGCTCGATGCTTTTTGCAATTTTATAGCGATGAAATTGTGTCGCCTTAACTATGGCTATGCGCCTGTATTCTGTCCACCTATGGATTGGTATCGAAAATGGACAGATGGTGTTGAAAAGAACATCGTTTAGTTCGTCCTTTAATCAATGATCCGTGCTCGATGCTTTTTGCAATTTTATAGCGATGAAGTTGTGTCGCCTTAACTATGGCTATGCGCCTGTATTCCGTGCACCTATGGATTGGTATCGAAAATGGACAGATGGGTCTTTGATAGATCGAGAATTAGGAATCTTTAGTGACGATGAAGATAATGAGAATGTGAAGAGAGGTGAAGGAAAATTGGCACTCGCAGAGAATATATCGATATGGTATTCTTTGGAGTATTGGAAAGAGTTAAAGGTTTGTCACCTTCTTGATCCTATGCATATATTCAAGAATATTGGTTATTTGTTATGGAAACATCTTCTTGGATTAAAAGACACCATAGCATCAAGGATTGATTTGAAGGAACAAAACTCAAAACCAAAGTTACGACCATTTCTTGATAGACATGGACAAGAAATGACTTATGCACCTACTCCTTAGGTACTTATGACAAAAGAGATGTAGACTATCAACAATAGGATTCAGTAGATTTGGACTCCTATAGGATATGGAGCATCTTTCGAGAACAATATGTTTACTATGGATGATAAGAGCCTATCTGGGTTAAAGACCTATGATTGGCATAGCTTTTTGAAGCACATTTTACGTTTGATTATCGATGGATGTACAACAAAAGGAGTACGAGATGTGATCTATCATCTTGGATCGCTTATAAGGTAATTATGATACTTTTATATTTAATATATATGAATATTTGATATCTTTTATTTTTCAATTCATTTCTTTATAATTTTTTTAATGATGTGTATAGGTGGATTACATCAAAAGAGATTGACAAAAACTCGATCCCACAAGAGGAACGTGAATGCAAGGAGCTACTATTTTTGATGGAGAAAGAGCTTCCTACTTCGTTTTTTGATATTCAGGTTCATTTATTAGTCCATCTAGTGGATGAAATAGAGATTGCTGGTGTTGCCAACACTCGATGGATGTTTTTGTTTGAGCAATTTATGGGAATATTAAAAGGTTCTATGTGGAAAAGAGCAAAACTAAAAGGATCCATGAAAAAGGGTTGGATGCTTGAGGAGTGCATGTACTATATTGTTAGTGAGTACCTTGAAAGAGTTCATGAAGAAGCTCAACGTACATGGACCAATGAGTCTTCTTCAAAAATAACAGATGAGGTATTATCAGGTAAGGGAGTTCCATTTTTTTTACATTTCAAGAAAAAATGGTGTTTCTACTTTTGTAGCATATAATAGCAAATGCATGCAAGCATTCGTTAGCGAGTACGAACAAGAATTTCAAATCTCTGAAGTAAAAGACGGAGAAACAAAAGATATAGGCGTAATCTCGATAATAATGAGATTACAAATATATCTTCTTTCACGGATTGGCTATATACTCATTTGCAATGAGCCAATGCAAAAATGAAGAAATCTCATATGAGCACAGAGTTAATGATAGATTGTGAATGAAAGGTAATTCTATTTTAATAATATTTTGTTTTTTACATGTATGTATATTAGTTTCTCTTTATTAATTTAATTTCTTTTGCAAGCTTGAATGTTCACTAATATATGGGCTTTTGGACAACATGTTAGAATCAAAACCATTGATTCTTTAGGTACAGTAGAGGATTCTAGCATTGTTGTTTCTTTCAAGAAATTATCACATGCTAGCTCAAAAGACACAAACCTTATAGATGGCGAACTTGGTTACATGGGAACTATTGTTGCTATCTATGAATTATCATTTCGTACATTCAAACAGGTAAAAGAAAGTTTATATTTTTTATGATAGAGTTCATTATTTTTTTAAGCACCTAATAATGGTTTTTTGTCTTTATATCTTTTGATAGGTCATTTTGAAGGTTGACTGGTTTCGAGCCAAGTATAAAGGTAGTAATTCGAGAAAGGAATTATCTGGGTTTTGGGCAATTGATTCTTCCAAGGTAATGTAATCTACTAAAGAACCATATATTCTTCCTAGGCATATTGAATAAGCATGGTTTTATAAAAACCCTGATGCTCATCCTTAGTGGCAAGTCATTCATGTTCAACATAGAGGTAGGTCATTGTTTGAACAGTTTATTGTTATAGAGATCGAAGAAAGTCCTAATGATGATTCACCATTAGATACTGATACATCAACATCTGAAAGAGAAATTAGAATCATTGTACATGACAATGATACTAATCTTCCTGATGAAGAGGATAATACTCTACATGCTGATTCTACTGATGATGAAGAGGAATTACCAAAAAATCGATATTAGTCCATGAATAGATGATGTCATTCATGAGAACATAGATTTAACAATAGAAGAAATAAATAAAATAAATAAGGATAATGAAGATGAGACTATATTGATGTCTTACCAAAATGATGGCAATAATGGAAACATATGAGTAGATTAGATAATAAATCATACTCTAGTTATCGATTGATAGCTTGAATCATTTGAATGGATATCATATAATAGATTCTTTTTTATTCAACTAGAATATCGGTGAATCCCATCAGAGAGATGAAATCATGCTCTTTTAAGTTAGAACATGAAGCTCGGAGGTATGCCTAAAATTTTATATATAGCTTTATTTTCAAGGAGTAAATTTTTATCATGCATGTATGCATATGTGTGTGTAGTCATGTGTATTATATGTATACATGTGTTAGTATGTACATATGTGTGTTTCACGTACATGTATGTGTGTGCATGTGTGTGATATATGTATACATGTGTTAGTATGCACATGTGTATGTATGCATATGCATTTGTGTAATATATGCAAGTGTGTTTATAATTGTGTATGCATGTATAAGTATACATGTGTGCATGTACGCATGTATATGTGATGTGTATATATGTGTATATGTAAATATGTATGCATGTATATGTATACATGTGTGCATGTAGGCATGTATGTGTGGCGCCTATGTCTCTACCCATCATTTTATATTTATGTATGTGTATCTACATGATGTGTATGTATGTTTATATATATTATGGTCCTCATTGATTTGAGTAGCTATATATAGAGGCATAAGGTTGGGAGGAGAGACATCTCTCTAGTAGGTGGTGGAAGGAATAGATGCAATGTGTACATATACTTCAACCATATGGAAAAAAGGCTACATTAGGGTTTCTAAATTAGGGTTTATAAACCCTAATATCAAAATTAGTATTTTTGAATTAGGGATTCTATTATAAATATATCTATATACTGATTTATATATATACTTTGACACACACACACATACATACATACATACATACATACACACACACACACACACACATATATATATATATATATATATATATATATATATATATATATATATATATATATATATATATATATATATATATATATATATATATATATATATATATATATATATATATATATATATATATATATATATAATATCTATACATATATAGATATATACTATACATACACACACACACACACACACACACATACATATATATATATATATATATATATATATATAGAGAGAGAGAGAGAGAGAGAGAGAGAGAGAGAGAGAGAGAGAGAGAGAGAGAGAGTTATATAGTTATATATATGTGTGTGTATGCATGTGTATCTATATGTATGTATGCATGTGTATATGTGTGTGTATGCATGTGTATGTGTATATATGTGTGTATCAATGAATATGTGAGTCTATGTGTGTGTACATATGATTATGTATGTGTATGTGTATGTGTATGTGAGTATGTGTAGGTGTCTATGTGTGTATTGATTATACGTGTGTATCTGCATGCATGTGTACGTGTGTGTGTAAATGTGCATGTATGTGTGTGTATGTGTAAATGTGCATGTATGTGTGTATGTGTGTGTGTGTAAATGTGCATGTATGTGTGTGTATATGTGTGTGTATGTGCGTATGCGTACCTCCGGTCGCACTCCTTTCTCTCTCTCTCTCATATACATATATACATACATACATACATAAACACACATACACATATCCACATATATATACATACACACATACACATGTATGCATGTGATGTCATGTAGGTGTACATTTGTATATATATATGTGTGCGTATATAAATATGTGTATAAATATATATATGTATATATATATATATATTTTTATATTATGTGTGTGTTTGTATATATATAGTTACACATATAAATATAACAAATAAAAGCAATGCATACTGTGCATTATCAGGACGATGAGCCATAAGTGTTTTCATCTCTTTTAGACACCACTTATGCGACCACCGAAGTCCCAAATTCTATCTCAAGTGAACTAAGTACATATTTTTTATCCCTCTCATCATGCTCACTACAAAAAAAGATCATGTAAATAAAACATAAGATATTTATTTCAATTTATATGCAAAACTTATACTTACTTCCACTGCAAGTGGACAAGGCACGGGTAGGAGTTGCATAATGCTCGCATTCTTCTTTTGAACTCCAATCAATTCCCTATATACACTATATTGCCCTCTGGCTCTATACAACACTCCAACCCTAGGGTGTCTATGCATGTCCTCATTGGCACCTATGCTCTGCTCTCATGATCTAGAGGTGGTATATGTGTCCTGAAAATAGATAGATAAAAATAAATAAAAATATTTGTTATAATTTCATTAAAAAAATTTGTGAAAAAAAAACATACCTATGAGCAGATAATTCTCTTCCTTCATGTGGAGTCGCATAAGATCCCTCTTCTGATAATTGGGTAAGCATCTGGATCATAAAATCCAACTCATCATCATGCATCTCTGAGTACTCGTGCATGACAATCCCTAAGGTATCAGGCAGAACTCTTGCTCTCATAAGACTTTTTATGAGAGTGAGTTTCGCCTTTCTCTCTCTACTAGGATCCATAATCTTTGTACATATAAAACAAAATGGGTTAGAAATCAATATATGTATGTGTACATATGTATACATGTATATGTATGGGTGTGCATATGTATGTATATGTATATATGTATGTATATATGCATGTGTATGTGTGCACTATGTATGCATGCATGTGTATATGCATGTATGTATGTGTGTATGTTAGTGGGCAGGTATGCGTGTGACCTGATGTGCATATAGGTATATGTATGTGTGTGCGTATATGCATGTATATGTATATGTATATGTATCCATGTGTATGTGTGTGTGTGTGCATGCGTATGTGTATATGCATGTGTGTGTATATGCATCAATCAATATGTGTGCATGTATATGGGTGTATGTGTATGTACTCTTGACATGTCTCAACAACTAAGCAAATGAGAAAGAATGTCCAAATAGCACAGTAAATGAGGAGGAATTATGGGTCCAAAACCTCCATGCATGATGATCCCTCCTCCCAGAAAAAAAATTCACTTAATTTTCTCTCAATTTCTAATTCAGTGTGATATCGAAATAACCTCTTGATCTCTCTCTTTATATGGACGAAAAAAAGGTTTTGTTTACTGCTTTTGCCTTTGTTCTATGCTGCTTTCGTGATGAGGGAAAAAAAGGGTTGCTTTTCTGGATTTGCCTTTGTTCGATTCTGCTTTCGTGATGGCGTGTGGGATGTACGACGTCGTGTATGCCTACCCGATTACTGTTCTTCTCTGTCGAATCAAATGAAGTAGTGATGAAGGCACGGGGTGCTGCAGGGGATTGTTATTGTTTTCTTGCTTCGCAGCCGTTCGTGGACGTCATGAATCAGGTGGTGGCGTACCCGCAAGACGAGATCTACCGGACAATGAGGCAATGTACAAAGGATGCTTTTCCATCTCATCTCTCATCTGCAAGGAGATATTGTAAAATAGATCATTCGCTTTACTCCTTCCTCTCTGCTTCCTGACTGTCCTTCGCGGTTGAGCTGGTATGGTGCCCTCCGCTGTCACGTACCTATCAGAGTCTGATTTCTGTACGATTTTCTCTGCGTAGATATTTTGAAGCGCAAGGCTGGCTGCTTTTCTCCTTTTTCTTGACGTATTTTGAAAGGCGGCGTCAGGAACCAACCGCTTTCCGAAGGAGATGGGCTTCATTGTACAGAGCTCTGTTGTAAGTTTCATGATTAATCTTTCTCGTCTGTTTGCGGCCTCCAGCGTTTAGAGCTTCTTGCCTGTTTTGCTTGCGATGGCTGCTACTTCCTTGCCATATAACTATGAGGCAATGAAGCTTCTAACACTGAGTCTCTCGGCTTAGTGGTAAAGCTACTCGACCTTTGACGTGAGGTTGTTGGGAAGTGCCGGATAATGGGATTCTCTGTGTGCAGTTGTAAAAAGGAAGTTCGGCATTGGCCTATTCTCTCGGACTTTAATTAAAATAAAGAAGAAAAATTACAAGTGAATGGGACTAGTGTCCGTGGGACCCCCCAAATCCCACATTGCAAGGGAGGAGTACAACAAGCTAGAGGGCATTACAAATGAGGCGGACAAATCTATCATCTCCCTCATGTGGGATCCATTTGGCTTTCAACTTGTTATTTTCGAGGAGATAAATACAGTGATGTCTAAGCGGTGGAGATCTCTTATCTTGGGAGATTCTTTTACCTAGAAAAAACAAGGATTTCTCAATCGACCATTCCTTTGGAGTTTGGCCAAAATTGACAGCACATTGCTCCCCCCAAATCTTCCAAAGAGTCTCACCCCTGATGGCATTCCACAGCCTTGATGAGCAGCCAACCGCCTCATCCAATAGCGCTTGTTGCCAATTGATTTGGTTCGTGAGTCTTAATACCCACGTCTCATGACGCCATATAACACGGGACTTGGGGCAATCGAAGAAAAGGTGAACGAAATCTTCGATGCATCCACGGTAATGCTTGCACCATGGAGGAATACCAAAAATTTTGTTAGCCCTTGCATTGGACCAAATACCCTTATGCAAGATCTGCCACATGAGAACAGACTTTTTTATCTCAATTAGGGGGTGCCAAATAGACATGAACTTTAGTTCCCATCGAAGTTTGGTCCAAGAAAGGCACCACATCTTGTTAAGGGTGTGATGAACATCTAAGTTTTCTTTGAAGTTCAGGATTTTGGATAGTTTCTTACCATTGCTCCATTTGAGGCCCTCCAAGCAAGGAAGATCATGTCCGCGGAGAAGGCGAGTAGTTGAGCGGTCCCATGCTAAACACCGGCCTTGAAGAAGAGTCTATTCCTCAAGGATAACTCTGTCTCGGGTCTAAGTCTTTGAATCTGATCCACTGGTTGGTCTCTTGTTTCCAGAGCTGTTTCCACTATTTGAACCCCTTGTTCCATAGCCGCTTAGTAGTATGGAGGTTTCAAGACTCCACCCCCCTAATGCCAAAGATTAGGAACCAGATAGAGTCATTTTGTCTTATCCCAGCTGCCCACTTCCACTCATCACTGATTCTGATGAATTGTTTGGCCTTGTTCCAACTCTTCCATAAGGAACACCCGAGGCTAGAGCCTTTAGGGGACACCGAGTGGGGTGAGAATAAAAGCATGAGGATCCCTATGTCCTTCCAACCAGGATGGCCAACTAAGGTAAGGTCTTTCATGTTTCTGAAGACCAATTTAGCCCAAGAGGACTCACTATTGCTCCAAGCCTTGATAAAACACTTTGCCGCCAACTTTTCAGCCAATCCAACGATATCCAAAATACCCAAGCCCCCCAAGTCTTTCGAGCTAATGCAAGTTTTCCATTTGATTTTGGGAATCCCCCTCCTGTTGGGATCCCTAGTCCATAGAAAGTTTTTGCAGATTCTTTCCACTTTGGCCAACTCTTTCTCCTTAGGTCTCCAACACGAGATGAAGTAAATAGTCATCGAAAGCATAAATGTGTTAACAACCATTGCACGCCCTGCCAAGTTAACTTGCATACATTTCCAATGATTTAGTTTGCTATCAAGTTTGGATAGCACCCAGTTCCACCGTTGGTCCTTTGAGATGTCGAAGCCCATCGGAATATCGAGGAGATGGAAGACTTGACCTCTAGGGATAACTTGACACCCCTGATCTAACAGCAATTGGGGTGGAGGTCCACGGATTGCTCTGAAAGCAGTTTTAGCATGGTTGATTTTTTAACTTGATGCCACACAAAAGTGTCGAGGCAACTCCAGAACACCTCAATGTTGTTCATATCATTATGTACAGGCATTCATGTCATCGGTAAAGATTCTCGCAATAATTTGGTCGTGATCTAGGGGTAGGGAAAGACCCTTGAGATTGTCATTATCCATGTGATGCTTAAATAGGTGACTAAGGCCATCCGAGGCGATAGCGAAGAGTAATGGAGCTAGTGGGCAGCCTTGCCTGATAGATCTTTTTAAATGTATGGGCTCAAAGAGCTTACCATTGATATTTATTCTTGTTGAAGCATTTCCGAGAAGAGTGGCAACCATCTTCGTGAACTTTTGGCTGCATCCAAGGTCTTTCAGTGATTGAAGAATAAATTCCCATTCCAATCTGTCATACCCTTTGTCTAACTGGATCTTAATGAATACCAGATCTTATGCAGACTCCTCAGCAAACACAAGGCCTTCCCAAAGATCGACAATTGCTTCAAGTATAGATCTACTTTTGATAAAACCTTTCTGATCCTCACAAAGCCATGACTTTACATTAGGGGAAAAAGTGAACCCTGCATGGGCCTTATAATGATCCCTAATTTTTAGGGATTAAAACTAATCATGTTTAGTATTCATGAAGAAAGAAAACCACTAGTGGCTTTTAATAAAAAAATATTATTTATGAAGAGCTACAGTTGAGTGATCAGTCAAGATGCATTCATGGCTAATGAGAGCCCTTGGATGTTTTTCATGAACGGATGGGATTAAGAAGACATGACTATCAAAAAACGACAAAATAGACTTTGGAGTGTCTTTGGGATCATGGCTATTGAGAGTCGTTAGATTCTCTCCACCAATGAACACGATTGAATAGTTATGTCAGGCAAAAGAAGACAAAAGAGAACAGTCCATCATTTGTACTTGTAAGTGATGGAAGAAAAGAAGAGAGAGAGTATGAACTCATGGGTATCTAGTACCATTGGATCTTGTTCATGGACGGCGTCGATACAGGTTTGCATGTCTGGCAAAAAAGGACAAAGTACGAGTCACATCTCATGGGATATGGGAAAAAGCAAGAGAGAGAATACTAAAAATGGGACCCAAATGACCAACGTCCGTCAGATACATTCAAATCCGACGGGTGAAATTGAAGCATGCTATCGCGTGGCCGGGATTTAATAGGAGCGGGTTGGATCTTTTATTGATCCAATGGATACTTTTTAAATATTCTCAATCCACTACAAGAAAAATCACAAGCGTTGGATTCATCACCCCATCCAACGGTGGAAGATCAAAGGTGCCTTTTTTTATTTGTTTCAGCATCAACCATTGGATCTCCTCTACATCAAATGGCCCAAATCAAATTCGGATGGAATGATTTGACTTTTCTGATCTATGAAACCACTAAGGGAGGAAATACCATGTTTGTCATCACATTTTGGTTGTTTTGACTAGCCCAAACCAAGGGAAACCTAGGCCTAGCCTACTTACTTGATTGAGGCTCTAGAATGTGGCCACCACCCTTCTCTCATTGGTCCATCACTAATCACCTCTTAATCTAAAAGGCCCATGCAGGGTTCATTTTTTCCCCTAATGAAATGACAAGAGATTTTGTTGGCAATAACTTTGGCAATTATCTTATATCCAATCAAGTCTTGCTTTCCTCAGAGAGTCCCCCAATTGGAGATTAGACCAAGAGAACCCCTTCATGGCTTTCACCTCGACCAGGTCGAGATGGAGCTTGATTTTATCCCATATCTCTTTCTCCCGACCATCAATAATTTTTCCCTTGTTATTCCATTGGTCCTCAGGAAACTCAACCATGTTGAAGTCCCCACAAATCAGAACATTGTGTGAGAGGGAGTCCAGGGAAGCCCACGTATCGATTCTATCTCCCTCTCCATTAGGGGCATAAATTGAGACTAGAGTGAACTGATTAGGGAATCCGATAGAGGCAGCAATCCAACGATGATTCTGATCTTCACAAGTCGAGGTCAATCTGTCAGACCAGGAGTGACTAATACCAATTGTAGTCCCCCCCTGCCCCCCTAGGGTGCAAAGTGGAGAGCCAAAGATGGTTCGGAGAAATGCATTTAAGCCGTTTCGTGAGATCCTCTGCGTCGATTTTAATCTCTTGTAAGCAAATAAAGTCGGGGTTGAGGCACTTGTCTTTGAACCACTGACCAAGAATCGCCACTCTTGAGGGGTCAGACAAACCCATGATGTTTAGCAATGTGATTTTTATTATTGATGGTTGCTGTTGGAAGCAGTCAGAGGCACAGACGCCACGGAAGCATGTGAAGACGAAGCAGGGAGCCAGGCGGATCAATTTTTTAAAACAAATATATTTCTTATTAATTCTCCAAACATTCAAGAGTGATTGTTATCACTAATTGTAACATATGTATCATAAGAAAACCCCATTTTGTAATCCATAGCTCCATTTTGTGCAAGCCGAGGAGTCCTCGAGCTTGAGGAGCTTAGGTAGAATACTCGTACCAAATTTCGTTATTTTTAGACATCGTTTACCCTTCCAAATAGCCTCTAGGACCTAATTTTTAACTAGGCCGGTCACTACATGTGAAACCGGTCAAAACTAGTCTAGAAACTATAAAAAGAGCTAGAGAGCTCATTTTTGAGGTTGGTTCATTTTGGTTAGTATGAGCTTAGAGCTAGTTTGAGCTTGTAAGAGCATTCTTGAGTAATAGAGCTAATTTCCCACCTTCCATTGTGTCTTGCTTGTCTCTTCATTGTGTGTGTGTATGTGTGTGTGCATCTTTGTGCTTCTCACCTTCACTCTCACATCATCTCACGTTCACGATCTTCATATCACTCCTACCTCTCCCACGGATTGACATTAAGGAGGTGAAGCTTCTTAACGTGGTACTTACCATTGTGCTAAAGCAACACCAAATTTGGCGCCGTTGCCGGGGATCGAGTCTAGGATGAATGTGTGATGGTAAGAGTATAGCAAGAAGTGGCGTTGGAAGGTAAAAATTTCAGTTTTTGTTGTTGTTTTTACTTAGTTTTTAGTGTTTTTCACCTTCCCCACACTCCATCTTCATCATTGCATCATCATCTCCATTTCCAAAAAAATCAGAAAATTCACCATATCCACCCATTCACCTCATTTCCCCTCATTTGTGCATGCGAGAGAGCGAGAGAGAGTTTTTGCGATTGTATGTGCTTGCTTTTTCTTGAGTTTTCTTGCAGGTACAGAGCTTCAGAGCATCAGGAAAGCTTCCAAAAGGTAAAAAATGTACTTTCTGTCAGAGATTTCCGAGTGTGGCGGACCATCGCGATGGTCTGCAATTTTCGATTTTTGAGATAGGCGACCACACCACTAGATAGGCGATACTTGCGCATTCATGGAACCACAATTACATTTTGAAAATTCGTTGTTTGGTGGACCATCGCGATTGGCTCGGACCATCGCGATTGTGTCACACCATCGCGATAGGCTCACGCCATCGCGACGGCTCGGCCGGACCATCGCGACGGTTCGCTTTTTCGGACCATCGCGACGGTTCACTTGAGCCATCGCGACGGTCCACTTGGACCATCGCGACGGTTCAGCTGACCCTGGACCATCGCGATTGGCTTATGCCATCGCCACGACAGTGCCACGTGTCACGATAGACCATCGCGACGGTTCATTTTTTGGACCATCGCGACAGCCCAAAATCGGACCATCGCGATTGGCCCAAGCCATCGCATCGTGGACCATCGCGACGGTTCACTTCGGACCATCGCGATTGTCCACCGTTGACCGTTGACCGCGCCATCGCGATTGTCCGCCTGATCACGCCATCGCGACGGTTCAATTTTTGGACCATCGCGACGGTCCATTCTCACGCCATCGCGATCGTTCACTTCGAGCCATCGCGACGGTTCGCCTTTTCACGCCATCGCGATTGTCCAAATCCCGCGCCATCGCGACGGTTCGCTCGGACCATCGCGACGGTCCCAGACCATCGCGATTGCCCACCCCCATCGCAAATTTTGGACTCCAATTTTGGACCAATTTTGAGGGTATTTTTGAAAAATTTTTGGACCATTAGACTCATAGGAGACCCCTTAGCTCATATTTGAGGGAAAATTGGATTGTCAGTTTTTACCCCCCAGGACTTGAACGCGTGTAACTCTCTCATCCGAAGTCCGTTTTTTGAGCTTAATAGCTCGTTAGAAAGCTTGTGACGAGTACTACGTGACCTCAACTGTTTTTTTCATAAAGGATACATCTATTTTTGGATATGCTATTTTGAGGTTCACCTAGTTTGGGACTAGGAAGCCAGGGGGCACACATTGGAAATTTGGGCAAAAAGGGAAGGGACTTAAAAAGGTGAATATACTCAAGTGTTTGATCATCTTGTGAATTGGTCTAATATTGGAATTTTTCCAGGTCTAGCAAGGGCAATCAAAGGCAAGCAAGCAAGGCAGTGAAGACAGCAGAGCTTGGGAAGCACGGCTTCTTGGGAAACAGGACATCAGAGCAACCAGAAAAGCCGACCCGAGGTTGGAAGATTACTCAACCCCCTCAGTCAATTCTTAGCTTAGGATAAACGGTAGTTGTGGATTAACGACGATAGGAACGCCTCAAGTTCAAGATACCTAATTCTATCAAGTTTAAGACTAAAAGTAAAGGTGTGTGTGACGAAAACCTAAAGAAAAGAACATAAGTCTGACGGAACGACAACTCAAAATCATAACGAAAGTCGAATTCCTGACGCATAAATTAAGACAAGAATCCAGAGAAAATTAAAAAGAATCAAGAGAATAATAACAAAGGACCATTGACGATCTAAGTGTGTAATTGAGTGAGCAAGGAAGGAAATTAATGAACCTTAGATCAGGCAAACACATAGGTAAGTCAGACTGACGAAGCCTTAGATCATCAGAGGCTAGTGTGAGAACTACTGCTCGATCTTGGGCTCAGCAATTGAATAGTAGTTATCCCTACGAATTGAGCTCAGAATCAAGTGAATCAGAGATGGCATTTAGCACAGACAGACCAGCAGGAGGATCTCATGTAGCATACCTAGAAAAACCTGAAGGACCCTATAGAACGCAGTTAGAGTTTCTCCGAACCAACCGATTAGGTGCTCGCATCTATGAGGATGGTTTGCAAAGGCAGGTGGTGCAACTGCACAACCCTGATCAACCCATTGGATTGGAAAGACCAGTGGTGAAATTTGAGAGAGACGCTTACATAGACAAAGAAGGAACCATGTACGTGCTAAGTACGCAACCAAACGATACTAACGAGTTTGGCACAATTCAATTAGAGACGGAAACGAAATTTCAAGGAAAAGAACCGTTAGAAGAACCTAGAACACCGAGAGGGAAATCCGTATTAACAAGAGTACTCATCCCAGAATGGATCCCTCAAGATAACAGGAGCACCGAGTTGTTTGTGAATAAAGAGACGGATGAAGCCTTTTGGAGGTACAGAAAGGAAAACCCTGGTGAGGTAGGCATCATTACAATTTATGAATTCAAGGACCCAGATACACCTGGAAAGGTTGTATACCTGGATGAGACTTCAGAAAGAGTCTTTGTGGTGCCTGAGCGCGCTAAAAACACCTACACTTGGAGAGGTGAATTGATATTCCCTCCACCTAGAACAAACATGAATGCAAATCAACAAGGGGCAGGAACTTCCTCAGCCCATGGAAATCAAAGAGAAGGAAATCACGAGAGACCGGAAGTGAGCTTCAATCACCCCATAGGGAGAGATAGAACAACCACGAACACTAATAGGACGGATAGACAAAGAGAACATGGAATACCAGGTGGTAGAGATGATTTTCCTCTACCTAGACCACGTGAACACGCAAGAGTATTGAGACCTACACAATTAGTAAAATCAATGAAAAATTACTTTGATGGGACAGGAGATCCCTATGACCATGTCGCAGAATTCAAGCAAGTACTAAGAGCAGAACAAGTCGAGGACATGTTCACGCAGTACAACGCATTTGGACTAACGTTAAAGAATACCGCTTTAACTTGGTTCCAACCACTGCAACAAAGGCAATTTAGAGACATCCATCACTTTTTAGAGTCATTCATCACTGAATTCTCTAAAAGTGGGGTTAGACATGACACATCTTCATTGATTCATAGTTTCAAACAAACCCCTCAGGAAACAGTAAGACTGGCAGGTCGTAGATTCAGACAATATGTTGAACGATGTCCAATGCAAGAGCTACCCTCACAAGCCAAACAAGTATCATTGTTCCTAGATGGCTTGTTGAGCGCTAAACTACGCTCTTATGTGTACCTAAAAGAACCCAGAACGCTAGAGGAGTAAGTAAGAATATGTATAGACATTGAGGATAACCTAGGAGAGGAATTAGAACTCTCAAAGGTCTATAAGGACTCAGATTGTTCTTCTCTAGCATCCACAAAATTGTCTAATTCGATAGAGGACCTAGCAGAAAAAGTGGCCCAAAAACTAGGAGTTTCTAGTAAACAGGTGCCCAAGCTACCAACTAGCGTACGTTGTTACGCTTGTGGTGGAAGTCATTTGGCAAACATGTGCCCCAATGCACCTCAACCTCACGCCAACCCTAGTGGCCAATATTGCACAATTGAGAGAAGATATACTAATCATACGGCTCAGGACTGCCCATACAACAAACAAACCGTGAGACAGAACTACCCGCAAACATACCAGCAGCCAGGTAGGTATCAAGGCCAATACAATGCTCAGCCTTATTACTATAGGCCTCCCCAGAACTACACTTGCCAGGCTCAACAGAGACCTCAACCCGTCTTAGCTCAGCAGCCACCCCCACCAGCGAATGTCATCTCAGTCAAATACGCTGCTGCAGAAGAGAACCTAAGTAGGGCCTTAGTGCCTTCTTCACCCCTGATCACCGAAAGTGACCCGAACTCAAACAGTTTTGACTCTACTCATGTAACTAGTCCACCCGCTTATTACACGGAGTCACCAGAACATGTGGAGACATATCATTATGATAGCCCACCAATGGAACCTAGTTGGGAGCCAGATTATACTAATGTGATGTACACAAACCCAAACCCAAACCCACGGCCCCAATTGAGACAACAGAGACCACAGGGCCCTAGAGGACCATGCTTTAGGTGCCAAGGAGATCACTTCATTAAGGATTGTCCACATCCCCCAATAGCAAGGCAATCACAGTACTATAGCATACAAGGCTTTTGTGCCGATTGTGGCAAAGAGCATATAATTAAAGATTGTCCTAAGAACCCAGTTAACGCTTCGAACGTGACACCGATCAACGTGATAGGTATTGTAAACAACGCAGATGGATCCAACCCTACATACGTGCCTATCCAAGCTATAACCAGAGCCCAGGCGCTCTTACAAAACCAACAGCATAATCAAGAGAAAGTAGCCGAAACTAGTGAAGTTGCAGAATCAAGTAGTAAAAAGACAAAATCTTGGAAAGATTCTAGAGAAAGGATAAAGAGAAAGTGGAGTAAAAAGATAAGTGAGTTGGAAGGAAGTTTAAGGGAATCTAGAGCCAAAATACAAGAATTGACCTCACAAGAATTAAATCAGGAAAATCCAGCTCAGAAATCAGGATCAGTTTTAGCGAAACCAATACCAGAAGACCTAGACATGATGTTTCGTGCATATCACGCTAGAATAACAGAGGGACCTCAAGTCACGGAAATGAGTAAAAACTACCCTCGAGCTGATCTAGAAATTGAGAGAACTAAACTTTGCATGAAGATGGTAGAGTTAGCACAAGCCTTGTTCGAAGCCTCTAGATATCTTAATTGGAATAACATGGCAAAACCGGAACTACACTTTCAAGGACTAATGGAGAGGCTAGAACACTTGATAGAAAGCAAAGAGAAAAAGGATCAGTCTAGGAACCCTACTGTTCCAGAGACACAGGAAAGGAATGCACCCTCCCTGTCTCAAGTACCCAATACAGAAAGTCAAGACAACTTGTCTTCCATACATAGGTACTCACATGAATTTTTGAGAGAAATACAAGAAGAGAAATGGAGAAAAGAACAAGGAACTCATCCTCCTATTCAAGAAATAGACGATTTGCAGGAACAATTTCCCCAAGACATCCCCTCTATATACGATGATGTAGAGGTGGAATGACTGAGTGAACCCACAGGATTTGAATCTAATTCTTTACAAGAATTACCTCAGTTCACAGGACCTTGGGAAGCAAAGTCTATTAGTATGAGAGCACCCACGATAATAGTGAGGAATGAAGAATCAGTGATCCCTAGAAATACAGAAGTGATCAAGAATACAAAAATACAGTGTAATCTCACTTTGGAGGAATTGTTAAAGGTAAAACCAGAATTGTGGAAGCATGTAGCAAATCAATTCCCTGAGCTTGCTACCACACCCTCTCAAATAGGATCACATAAGAAGGTACCAGAGATACCCGTGGAAAAGATTGGAGACGTAAGCGAAGGCGAGGAAGGTAACACATACCTTCCAATAACCCATCAAGGCTACACCACGAAAGCCATCTTAGATTCAGGAGCCGGAGTAGCCATCGCTACCACCACTTTATGGAAACGTTGGGGTAAGCCAACACTCAGACCCACCAGGATGAAGCTACAAATGGCTGATGGACACATAGAAAAACCATTAGGCTTACTAGAAGGCATATCTCTCACCACTTGTGGTGTAGAATTTGAGCATACTTTCGCCATTTGTGACTTTGCGAAAAATCGAGCCTATGAGATGATATTGGGACGACCATTCATGCGTCAGTTGCAAATTGTACAAGATTGGGGAACTAATTCTTTGTACTTGCAACACTTAGGAGTGACTACCAAAGTCAATCTTAAAGACTATTCACACAGAGATGTACCCCCAATACAATGGAATACCATCCATAAGACACCAGTAGAGACGGAATCCGTGCACTCATTAGAATCAGATCCTTCTTGGTTGCATGAGGATACCCATTTATGGATGTGTAAAGTAGCCAAACAAGAAGAAGAACGATTAGAAGCCAGGACCTTAGGTGCAGAACAACATCCACGAACCCTTCAAGATCCAGCCTACGCACCTGTAGTATTCCCAGACGAAGAATTTGAACCCCATGGTTGGGCAGAGATTCTAGCAACCATGGATGTAGCCATCAATGAAGAACAATGGACACCCCACTGTGACGAGGATGGCTATGACATTTCAGTTTTCACGATAGAGCCAATCATGTGCGATGCACTCTTAGAGGAGTGTGAACCGAACACTGATGCATATGAGGATGCAAGCGATTTTGATTTAGAATCAATTATCATGGACCCACCCTTTGCATCAGAGGAAGAATATTTCTACGAAGTAGAGACTCACACTCAGAGACACGAGGAAATTACAAACGAGGTAAGGTTAGCCACCCAAGTGACTGATAAAAGTGAAGGCAAGAAAAGAAAGAAGAAAGAAACAATGTCAGAAAAAGAAGAATCTTTGTTTGAAGTACCCGAGAATTTCAAGAAATATGAAATCGACGATAGAAGAATCATGGTACGAATGCCTAATAGAAAGGCGAATGACGGACAAGTATATGATAACCGAGAGAAAACCAAGAAAGTAATAGTTGCCATAGAAGGAGAAGAAGAAAAATGCACACACATAGGGCATGATTTGACGACTGAAGAAGAGGAAGAACTAATTGCCCTATTGCGCGAATATAGAGATGTTTTTGCTTGGAGTTACAAAGATTTGAAAGGAGTAGATCCAGATATATGTTCTCATAGAATCCCTATGACTCCAGATGCAAAACCGACAAAACAGAAACCGTACACGTATAATGATAACTACGCTGCGAAGATTAAAGAGGAGATAGATCGCTTGATAGAAGCAGGATTCATTTACGAAATTGAGCATACCGAATGGGTATCTCCCATTGTGGTTGTGCCCAAGAAGAATGGAAAATTGCGTGTGTGTATTAACCTTAAAAAAGTTAATGCCGCCACAATTAGAGATAGTTATCCTCTTCCTATCACAAAACACCTATTGGAAAGAGTTGCGGGCAAGGAAGTTTACAGCTTCCTTGATGGATTCTCAGGCTATAACCAAGTAGCCATTGCTCCAGAAGATCAACACAAGACGGCTTTTGCCACAGAATGGGGCATATTTGCATTTCGTGTAATGCCATTTGGCTTAACAAATGCACCCGCCACTTTCCAGCGACTCATGTGTCATGTTTTTAAGGAATTCCTACGCAAGAGCTTGGAAGTTTATGTCGATGACTTGTGTGCGCATTCAAATGTAAGACAGACACATATCCCAGAGTTAAGACAAATATTTGATAAATGTCGAGAATATCATGTTTGTTTGAACCCAGAAAAATGCGTTTTCATGGTCAGACAAGGCAAAATTCTAGGACACATTGTGTCAAAAAATGGAATCTCCACGGATGAGGAAAAGGTGAAGGTAATTGCAGAATTACCTAGACCAACTAATGTGAAAGAGGTACAGGCATTTATGGGCCATTGCGGCTATTATAGGAGATTCATACACATGTATGCAATCATAGCCAAGCCTTTGTACTCTCTTTTAACCAACTTTGAATGGACAGATGAATGCAAAAATTCATTCAATGAACTTAAACGACGCTTGTGCTCAGCACCTATATTGACCACTCCAGATTGGAGTAAGCCATTCCATGTACATGTGGATGCATCCAATCACGCCATAGGATGTGTGTTAGCACAACCCACGGAGGAAGGTAACATAGATCTCCCCATAGCTTACGCTAGCAGACAACTGAACGCAGCAGAAAGAAATTACACCACGACGGAACGAGAGGGATTAGGGATGATCTACGCGGTAAAGAAGTTTAGGCACTACTTGTTGGCCAACAAATTCAAGTTCTTTACAGATCATCAAGCCCTATTATATTTAGTCAACAAACCATGTAACACAGGACGATTGATACGCTGGTTTCTATTACTCATGGAGTATGATTTTGAAGTAGTAGTCAGGAAAGGAAAGATGCATCTTAGAGCTGACCACCTCTCAAGATTAACCTCAGGAGAAGCTCCTCAAGGAATAACCGATGAATTACCAGATGCATACTTGTTTAACCTTGAGATAGCACCAGAATGGGCTAAGCCGTTAGTCCCTATTCTGACATACGGACCCAAGAGTCCTAGGATAAAGATCAAAGAAGGAGAGATTACCAAATCTCAGAGGTACCAAATAATAGCAGGAAGCATATATAAACAAGATAATCAAAAGATTCTTGCTTGTTGTGTAGATGAATCAGAACATGCGAATTGGTTGCAATTAGCACACGTAGGTGCACTAAAGCAACATCATTCAAAACATAGAACACTACAAACTCTGCAAAGACTAGGAGTATTTTGGCCTACGATGGAAGCAGATGTCTACAAGTTGTGTAAGGAATGCAATGTTTGTTGTGAAAGACCACCAGTTGAGCATGCGACATTATATCATGTGACTCTCACACCAGACTGGAGTGAACCTTTGGTGACCTACTTGAGGACGAACACATTCCCTCAAGGAATGACCTTAGCTCGACAACGCAGTCTAGAGCAGGAAGCTCAAGGCTACTCACTTATTGGCGATAATCTATACAAAAGAGGACGAGATGGATATCTAAGACAATGTGTCCATGAGAGCAATTATCTGAGCATACTAGAGACTGCACACCAAGGTGTTGCAGGAGGTCATTTTGGACCCGATAGGATAATCAAAGCCATCCTCTTTGCAGGATTATGGTGGCCCACTCTTCACATGGATGCACATACCTATGTAAAGAGATGTGATGTGTGCCAAAGAACTCAGTTTCCTACTCGCAGAGATGAAATGCCATTGAAACCCATGATGGGCGGACGTGCATTTTCTAAGTGGGGTATAGACTTTGTGGGACCCATTAACCCCCCTGCAAAAGGTACACATGCGGAATACATTATTGTTGCCACAGATTATCTTACGAAATGGGTAGAGGCAAAAGCCACAAAAAAGAATGATGCTCACACGACTGCAAAATTCTTATTTGAAAATGTCTTTACAAGATATGGATTGCCTATAGAGTTAGTGAGCGATCGAGGCACTCACTTTCTAAACCAAGTCATTGAATATTTGTTACAGGATTTTATGGTGATTCACAAGAAATCTGCACCATATCATCCTCAGGCCAATGGTCAGGCTGAAAGCACTAACAAGATATTATGTACCGTACTGACAAAACTCGTGAACAACAAACGTTCAGATTGGGACAAACAGTTACACCACGCTGTTTGGGCATATAGAGTGGCCTACAAGACCGTACTCAATGCAACTCCCTTTCAGATGGTTTTTGGTCAGAATGCAGTGCTTCCTTTGGACTTCTTGATACCGACCCTTAAGGTTGCACAAGAACATCAGTGGACCGGCCATGAATTATCAGCAAGAATAAGGGACTTGGAACGATTAGGAGAAACCAGGCTGAAAGCAGCGGCAGGAATATACGCAGCTAAGAAGCGACAGAAAGCATATTTTGATGCACATGTGAAAGATAAAGGCCTAAAAGAAGGAGATTTAGTTCTAGTGTATACGCTGAAACAGCATGCACGCAAGTTAGAAAAGCGAGGTTATGGACCTATGATCATTAACAGACTCTCGACTAGTGGAGCAGTACAGTTAGCCACCTTAGAAGGAGATATAATGCCTAATTACATTAGTGGCTGTAGAGTCAAGCTATATCAAGAACCTCTCACTGAGGATATGCTTAGACGACTCACGTTGGCAAAGAAGCGTAAGGAGGAAGAAAATAGAATACGAGCGGAAGCTCAGGCAGAAGCCATAGAACGCATTAAGCGCATGAAGCTAAGAAGACAAAGACTAGGGAGAGAACATTATAACCATCTGGAAACATCACCCAGATATCCCATGGCCATGTGTCAAGTAAAGTCAACCACTCATCCTAGCATAGTGGACAGGAGACCATTCGTTACCGTTAGACTAGAGCACGGTAAACATAGCCAAGAACTCAGGGCTTTGATTGACTCAGGTGCTGCGACTAGTGCGATTAGATGGTCCCACTATAAGGATTCAGGAATAGAAATGCGGCCAATTGAGGCATACCTCATAGGCCTAGGAGGCATGAAAACCTCTTGCATGGGTGAGGTGGACCTTCCTATCCTCATTAAGGATTTGACGATGACAGCGAAGCTACTAGTGTGCCATGATGACGACCTGATAGAACCCCTAATCCTTGGCCAAGATTGGCTATACGATCACTCAGTGGACCTAAATCTTAGACTAGGCTCCTTATAGATTGGAACCTTAGAGCAGAAGCGAGTGATACCGCTTGACTTCCCTAACGGCATTCCGCTTGACGGTTGTGACCCTAGACCCTATGAAACGCATGCGATGGAAGACAGGAAGATTTTTGGGCAGACCAGTCACGTTACGTCTACACCAACCCACTCGGGCTTGGCTATAGACAGTTGTCAGTCAGAAGAACAACAGGAGATCTTCCCTGGGACTTCCTGCAAACTAGAAGCGACAGTTACCCAAACGCAAGGACAGAAGGGCACAATCAGAGGTCAGGTGGGTTGCATCAGCGGCCAAATGAGCACGACACCCTGCGGTGCTCATCCTTCCAAACTTGTTGCGGACTGGCCTAGATTAAAGTTACAAAAGGCATCACTTCCTAATGGGCAGGTCACGCAAGTGTTGGAACTCCCTTCTTTTCCAAAGCAGAGTGTCCATCCGACCTCTCAACCTCAACAACAACAGAGTCAACCACGACGAAGGAACCCAGACCGACGGCAGTATCAGAAGACTCAACAAGGAAGGCAGTTTAGGCCTCCCAAAGGACGCGGCACCAGACAAATATGGGTGCCGAAAGGACAAAAAGCACCGAAGGACTCCAACCAAGCAGAGATCAACAAGCAAAAGGCCGAACAGAAACAGAATCGATATCCACCATCCCCTCGACCTTCTTCTACAGGTCCGAGCATCCGACAAATGTGGATCGCCAAGAAGTACCTTACCCATAGACCCACGCCCACGCAGATTTGGGTACCCAAACCATGTATCATAGCTCAACCCATAAGCCATGTAATATATAACCCCCATAACTCATCTCATCCCTCGATACCACCAAACCCGACACCACCTTTTACCCCTCAGCAGAAACCCACCACCCACTCCAAGATCTTTAGGAAATGGATACCGAAACGTGTCCAACCGTCTTCCCCTAACCCACTGTCTAACTACCCCCCGACTAACATACAACCTTGTACTAAATCACTAACCTTTAAACCTTGTATGAATTCACACACCATCATCACACACCACTCGTAATCTCATCTCATCAAGAAATGTATGCATGATCTGAAACGTATAGGTGTCTACAGACCTGCACTAGTGCTGCAAGAAACATTGCATCCATCACATCACAGCACTTGGCTACACGGGTTACGCATCAGTTATGGAAAGGGATTGCGGTCTCACTTTAATGGGATCATGATTAATTTCCATGCTAATGTGTTAATCTTTTGTAGCAGATCTTTCTCACTAGCGCACCAGCCACCATGCAAACCGACGAAGGAACATCAGGAGCAGGCCCCAGTGTAGCGGCTGTGCCACTCAACGTGCTACGAGCAGAATCCCACCCGACTGCTCCACCGCCGGAATTTCAGGGATTTCCAGGGCCCATGCCTATCGATAACCCCCCTATGGGATACACCGAAAAGATACACAGGAACTCTCATTGGTTTCAGGGCCTTGCAGGACCCCTTGCGGACGCAGACTTTATATTTGAATCCTCTCTGACTTTTGATGACCGCACTTGGGGAAAGTACCAGTTTTTCTCCAGAGAGTTCGAAGCCCTACAAAGCACCCAGGATTTAACTCATGTTTGGGCCAGAGCAGGCTTCACAGAGTATTTCAGTGATCCTCTGCCCAAACCGGATTTTTATAGGTGCTATTATTTAATCACTACATTGCTGGCATCAGAGAATAAGGACATCCCAGGAACCTTCATATTGCCTACTCTAGTGGATGATCCACCTTACAAGAGATTTTATCTCTCTAAGGACTTAATCAGAGCAGCCATCAAGATTCATGGAACCCACACACCCACAGATCGAGAGAGATTAATTCCAGAACCGATGAAACGTGGGGATGTCACGAAGTGGGAGGAGATTTCGGCCATTACACCTGAGCTGTCAAAGCCACTAAGGATATGCATGCAACATTTCGCATTCCCAGCTCAGGACAGATTTACCATGCCACACAAAAGAATATGGTTCGGATTATATTTGGCATGTACGGGACCTCAAACAGTTGATCTGGCAAGCTGGATCATAGATCAAATGTATCTGGCACAGCACAGATGGGAGCGCAAGAAGGTGCTTAACGGATGTTGTGCGCTCACTAGAATTGTGTATATGTGTTTGGCTTATGACTTGCCAATTGAGCGTGCACTAACAGGAGAAGAACTGAAGGCATTCAAGGGCACAACGAAGAAAGCCAGGAAGCCCAGTAGGACACGGGCAGGTAAGCGCATGCGAGGCACCATCCCTTGCCTCCAAGTGCCAGAGTCGCCATCACCACAACCATCTCCAGAGCGACCACAGACAGAAGCTGCTCCCACTGTACAACCTATTCGCATACGGTTGTCCAGACCAGTGGCTACAGAGGCCACCACTAGTACCGCTGCACCTCAGGCAGCTGCCACAGCCGAACCCTCCACCACAACAGCAGAAGCTCCCACCACCATTGGTGCGGAAGCGTTTTCTTTCCCTATACCACATATGGAGGCCGACCCCATAAACACGACATTTGATTTTGAGATGCCTAATGCATTCTCAAACGAATTCCAGTATTCAGAAGCACAACTGTTCTCCCAGGAATATGAACGTCCCAGCTACCCTACTACGCCGCGAGATTTGCCACAGGGACAAGCTGTGTCGGGCTCTGAAGAAGAAAGAACCGAAACAGACGACGATCAAGGCGACGATGAAGCCAGCCAGGGCTCACATGACGAACAGACAGAGGGCCAAGGCCAACAAACCGACACACACGACGACACTAGCACATATGAAGATGAGACTTTCGAAGCCGCAGCATACACGCTGGCCATCAAAAAATTATATCGTACCATGGAGAAAGTCTGGGCACGAAAGAAGTTAACTGAAGAGGAGAGCCAGGCATTAATTGAACAGGAACTCATCTCCGGAGGATTCGAAGACGCATATATCAGAGGGTTCAGAGAGTTAGTCAAATCAGTAGGCTCCCATGAAGCACTCAGGTTTTTACAAAGAAAGCAACTACCACAGTTTGATCCCCGCCGAGTGCGACTACTTTCAAAGCCCGGAGAGTATATTCGTGTACCAACAGGAGCTCAATCTTCAGCACAAGCCAGGGAGGCACGCCTCGCCCCCGAACGTTCATTAACCGCAGAAACCATCCTTGTAGATTCGCCACCCCGTACCACCATTGTACATACCACTACTATCCTCGAAATAACATCCACCCCTTCGACTCCTCTCTCACCTCATCTTTCACCAACCCATCCCGTATCACCCGCACACCCACCGGCTTTCCCCACATCCACACCTGTACAAAGCAACATAGCCACAACCTCTTCCTTACCCATTCATACCACCATGCTCACACCCAACCCTCCGCGTCCATATGTTAACCCCTTCACCCCTTCATCCTTCCCAGCGTTTCCCCCACCTCTAAGACCCCCATTCCCCTTCCTAACCCCACTAACCTTCTCACCAGTCTCACCTCCCCAACCTACCATAACCCCTATTTCCCCGTTTCACCAAGCGGCTCCAACCATCCCCCCTGTAAACTACTCTACATTTGTAAATCCCGTATTCACACCTACACAACCACCCACAATCACACCACTTTTCACAGTCACAACACTAAACACGTCCAATGGCATGGACATATCACCATCCACCTCACCACCACCCACTCCACTCACAACACCCGCATATTTAGGCACTTCACAATTTTCCACAATCACCACTGCACCCACTGTCCCAACCCCACTCCCCATTCCCACTGCATCTACTCCCACTGCATCCTCATTTAGCACTTCACTACTACTATCGCCCACCATAGACACCGCATTTCAACACATGTTCGCATGCATGACGCAAGTCCGCGATGAGTTTGCATCACTCGGCACCAACTATCAACAGCTGCAGAAAACGACGAACGAATTACAAACGCAGCTTAATTCGTTATCAATTGAGAACGCCTCACTGAACAGCCGATACCAAGATTTACGAGAGGCCTATCACAAGTTAGAACTAGAAAGTGAGGAGAAAAGCAAAGAGGCCACCGCGGATTTGGATAACCTACTTAGAGCCCAGACTGTCCGCAATGCAACGCTCACTAGAAATATGGGCTTACTAAGAAGACACTTAGCCGCAGCAAAAGAGGAGAACCAGAGACTCCAAGAGCAGAACAGAGAGAACTTGGAAGCAGCTTTAGATCATCCAGAACAGCCACTAAGTCCGAGCAGTTTCAAGGCAATCCCATCCGAGTCGATGCGGATGCTGCTAGACGACCATGTCAGATTGCTCGAGGACTATGATCGTATGAACGAAGAACATCAAAAGTTAAAGGAAGATCACAAACTGCTACAACTCAGAGAACCAGCAGCACAACAAGTACAAGTAGCAGCGGAATTACCAGCGCCTGTGGACCCTGCCCCTGAAGTTTTAGAGGAACTCAACGCACTCCGGGCCCAGGTAACAAATCTTGAATCTAGAATTGCAGTCTATGAAGCACCACCAAGGCCAGACTCCCCACCTGAGCTACCAGCTGAGGAAGAAACCGTCACTATCCCGGTGGAGGAGACATTCGAAGAGGCATATGAACCGATACCCATCCCAGGCGGACGTGTCACGGCCGAAGGCCAGATGACCTACGAATTACCTACCCCCGCGTGGATGAAGACAGTTGAAGAACTCGGAACGACACACTCGGCCAGAGTAGAGGCACAGCTACATGCCATGGCCATAATTGAAGAGAAAATTTTACAGTCACCATTCTTTGCTCAATTGGCCCCGCGACGATACATATCTGGGCATGAGCTCCAATATAAACCATACTTCATGTTAATGGCCGAATACCAGTTAACCATAGAGAAAGAAACAGGTATGAAACCAACGCATGCCACTCAATTCGAGCCAGAGGACTTGCCACCAAGGGCGCAGAGAGGTGAAATCCTTCAACCAGACTGGCGCAAAGATTTATTGCAAAATTATCCAGAGATGATGAGCACGTGGGTAAAAGCGCCGCTTCACTTAAAATTTAATCCGTGCTGGGGACCAGTACCACGACGCCGCTCTTGGACTGCCTTCGCTATAAAGCTACAGAACAATAAGCAGTGCCAAGACTGGTTGAACTATCCCTACTTCAAGCCACCAGTCGCGTTACCCACAGTAGGCTACATGATGGCGACGATCCGCCACTGGCTCCCTCGATTAAAACATATGGATGATATTGCCGCGCACATGACTGTCAAAATCTTTGACATGATGCAGATGGTCTTTAAAGTCTTCCGACGCATCAAGGCTCCCCATGTAAACACCCCGGGCTTCGAGCATGGCAACTTTGATTTAGTCTATGATATGAGCACAACGCCATCGCTACGGGTGTGTTACGCCTGGCACTGCAGGATCAAATATCTATCGGCATGTTACAAGCAGACATTCGAAGAAATGTTCACCACCGGCTTTTGGGAGTACCATTCAGAGGTGTTTATAAGCAGGCCCACACACTTATTGCAATTATTCGCCTGTGAACGAATGGTGTACTCCACACATTATCAGCTCCCACCACCAGACGAGCCACAACCTATTGATTGGGAGAAACTCGAGGCTGATCTAGCCCGAGGTATTCGTGTATCAGAGCACACCCTCGCTCAAGACCTCCTACAGAATTACATCCGGCAGACCTCACAACAAGGTTCTGTCAGGGACGACAGAAGCGAGAGGGAGGGGGGTGTTGGAAGCAGTCAGAGGCACAGACGCCACGGAAGCATGTGAAGACGAAGCAGGGAGCCAGGCGGATCAATTTTTTAAAACAAATATATTTCTTATTAATTCTCCAAACATTCAACAGTGATTGTTATCACTATTTGTAACATATGTATCATAAGAAAACCCCATTTTGTAATCCATAGCTCCATTTTGTGCAAGCCGAGGAGTCCTCGAGCTTGAGGAGCTTAGGTAGAATACTCGTACCAAATTTCGTTATTTTTAGACATCGTTTACCCTTCCAAATAGCCTCTAGGACCTAATTTTTAACTAGGCCGGTCACTAGATGTGAAACCGGTCAAAACTAGTCTAGAAACTATAAAAAGAGCTAGAGAGCTCATTTTTGAGGTTGGTTCATTTTGGTTAGTGTGAGCTTAGAGCTAGTTTGAGCTTGTAAGAGCATTCTTGAGTAATAGAGCTAATTTCCCACCTTCCATTGTGTCTTGCTTGTCTCTTCATTGTGTGTGTGTATGTGTGTGTGCATCTTTGTGCTTCTCACCTTCACTCTCACATCATCTCACGTTCACGATCTTCATATCACTCCTACCTCTCCCACGGATTGACATTAAGGAGGTGAAGCTTCTTAACGTGGTACTTACCATTGTGCTAAAACAACAGTTGCCATCTTTGAGGGGAGGGACCCGATCTTTTTTTTTTCTTCTGATCTTCTTTTCTCCTCCCAGCTTCTTGACTTAGGATCCTACTCTTGAGGGGACTCTTCCAAGCCATGCCGGATGGTTGTTTCCCTTTAAGCTTTGATTTTTGTTGCAGTAAGTTTGGCATGCAAACCGGAAGAGTAGGACCAAGGAAGGAGCTTTCACTGTCTGGGTTGTCTTCATTGCTAGTAGTGAATCCTTCCTCTTTACTCGTGGTGTAACCTTCCTGGTTGTCTTCTTTGCTGGTAGAGCATCCAAGGGTATTATCAGCAAGGTCTTCTTCATAATGGTTATGCTCTGGGAAGTCGACCTCATTAATCTCCTTTTCTAGGTTACAATACATGTTATTCAAAGGAGTAATGGTCGTAACGTTCCTTGTTGCTGATCTTCGAGGGCTAACTTTCCTCCTATGCCTTACTTTGGTGCATCCTTCTGAATCCGTCTCTGCAACACAAGTGCCCTCTTCTTCCTCAATCGGAGGGGGATGACCCCGAGTGCCAACCTGAGGGAAAGGATCCAGGGCCCCATCTAGTTTAAGCTTGTTGGTACTTGACGTCAAGGGGCAATCTTCGATCCTATGACCTTGGTGCCCGCGATGGAAACACTAGGAAAATTCTTGTAAGTAACCTCCTGTACCCAAATCTTACCATCTCCACAATTTATGGAGATCTTCGAGGGACGGACCTGGTTCAAGTCTATTTCAACACAGATTTGTGGGTGTCATCATGCATTGAAAGAATATTGAGCTCCATCGTACATTAACCTCTTAACATCCTCTCTTGAGGCCATCGGGTGACCGATCGGTGAAACAATTTCTCGAAGAAATCCATATACGAAATACGACAGATTGGGAAGCTCCGCCCATAGCGGGTAACGAAGAGGCTTTGACCTGTTCGGAACAAAGTCTAGGGTCCACTTAAAAAGACATAAGGTGGACCAGCCCACTTGCCAGGAACCGGCTTGTAAGGCTTGGAAGGCCATCTCTTCATTCTCAAACACTAGAAGTAGGTGATTTGCCGGCAAGAATTGACATTTGCACACAATTAGACCACGCAAGAACCACTCCTTGCGCAACCAAATTCTCACATTTTCTAGAGGGGCCCTAAGGCCAAAAACTTGCCCGATCAGACAAGTTTTCATCAGCTCTTCTTGCTTTGCCGCCATAGACTCCTTGCACAAAGAGACCACCGGAGGGACGATGTCCGATGGGATAGAATCCATCTCAAGGGGGCACTGGGATTGGGGAGAGCCACATTGCTCAGGACCAACGAGGGAAAAATGGTGAACATAGAGGCGAGAATAATCAAATTGATTTCTTCTTCAAAAAAAAAAAACCTTGACTCAATTGATCATGAAGTGCCACCTAAGAATCACACAGTCGCAAAAGGTCATTGAAAGTACCCGTAACACTTCAAACCAAAGAAACTTTGACTCCTTTATTTACTCCCATCTTTATTAAACTTCCTTTATTGCAAAAAACTTCCCTAATGGAGGAGCCTTCGAAAAAACTAGAGGAGTAAAAGGAAGAAGCACAGCCAAAAACCAAGGGCAAAGGAGGCTATACGAGCACGAGTTTAAAGGGAGATTCTAAAACCTTTATTAAAGGCAAATTCTAAAAGCATAGTCCAAAAAAGAAAAAGACAACTCTCCGGAACTGTTTACTTTTTGTTTTTTCGAACGGTGTTTGGGAAATTCTTTTTTCATTTTCTCTTTCTAAAAGATGTGATAAGGCCATGATGGAGCGGGACCCACTCTTTAAGAAAAAAACAGCCTAATAATCATGGAGAAAAAGCCAAGCACTCAATCATGTAGAGCAAAACCGTCTATCATGGTGCATCAAATTGTCAATCATGTAGAGCAAAACTGGCTATCGAGGTGCATCAAACCATCAATCGCAAAGAAGAATACCATCAATCGCCGATAGAGCCATCCATCGTGTGAAGGAAGTTGTCTATAGCGCAATAGCCCACCTTTGATTGACGTGCGACAGAGCCAAGTTTTCGATGTCTACTGTGCTCTCACTTCTTTAGCAGCAAGATCTGACGGACAATGATTGTGGCAGAGATGGAGTTTCTCGATGATGAGAGATCCACAGTTCTTGAGCACCAATCAGATCCGACGAACCTCGCCTCTCAAGCCTTTTGCAGATGTATTTTCGCAAGAGAGAAACTGAGCGCGCCTACTGCATCATCAATGTTATTGCAGGGCACTCGTAGGAGTCATGACACCTTGTAGATTTTCAAACATAATTGAAAGAGTAGGTAGGTTATGAGAGAAATTGTTTTTCAGATACCCCCCAAACAACTTGTATTTCAATCTAGAAAAGGTGATTAATGAGCTTGATTACCTAGATATTAGGAACCAGTTCGAGGTGAACAACAATGACAAAGCCCTAGAGATCCTTGACAACAAAGAAACCAATCAGGAGGGCCAGAGTACAAGCAAAGAAGATGGCTTTACCACTAGTAACAAAGACAATATGGATAGTGAAAGTTCCATGATTGGATCAACTATTTCGGAAATGATTTCTTGCTCATTCCAACAAGAGTCCCTCCGCAAGGGAAAACAACCTATTGAGTTACCCTTGAAAAACACATTACTAAGTCGGTGTGGAGGTGATCGCAATCCGGGTGGATCGGGTCCGGTCGTGGCACACACAGGGTGTATGAAGCTAATGAATGTTGGATGGTTTAAGGACATGAAAGTGAAATTAATGTTGAGGATGGAGAAGAGAGAGATGTTGAAATGATTATGGGAATGGGAAAGTAGGAGTGCAAGTTAGATTTATGAACATGAATGATAAGAATGAAAGAGAACCATACACACGAATCAAATTTGGAAGGAAGAATGGTCCATTGAAGGAGCTTCTTAAACACTTCCTAATTCTAATTCATATGCATAGTCTTCTTTGGATGATATGTATGCATGACGTGAATAGATGGAATCCTTACACATAAACCAGTTTCGAAAGGAAGAATGGTCCAATATTGGAGCTTCTTATACACTTTCAGAAACTAATCAATATGTATGGGTATGTATGGATTTATGTATGCAAGTGAATTATGATGATAGAGTTTACTCACAAGCTCAAAGAAACATCCTCACTGGTTCAACGCAATACTGCGGAGCCTTCTCACACGTGGTTCCGACCCTCAAACCATGACAGTTCAACCGAATGTCACACGTAAGAAGGTGAGTTCCACTCCAGTGACCCTAGTATGTATGTCTAGGCTCGTAACGTCTAACTAAAGAAGTTTAAGACTCATTAAAATCAGCTCTAACTCACTCACACGCTCCACCGAGGGTGAGTCAAGATAGAGATGTTGGTTTCAAGGGCCTATCCTAGATTGGAGTTCTAACTTAAATTTGAAACTAGGTACTATACTCATACTAGCTCACCTTGGATCCTCACTCGCTCAACCGAGGGTAATCGTCTCAAGGAAACCGTAAGCTAGCATGAGCCCTATGGATGCATAACAATGATGCTCTAGGAGTTTGGAGGGGGGTTTATATAGTTTTTTGAATGAATTTGGGCCCTTAGATCTAGAGAAATCAACTCTCAACTCTAGGATCACTACTTTTGATTACAACCATTTGATCAATCAAATCAATGGCTTGGAATTGTTCTTTCTATCAAATCTAGTGTAAAGGAGTGAAATTTAGGTGCCCTCATTCTCCACCATTGGATCTGGGGATGATCTGGACCGTCGGATCAGTGCTGACATCAACTCGGATAAGATAAGCCACTATTTTTGGAGAAAAGTTGCATTATTGATCTTTGATTGTCAAAAATTATCTTCTTTTATGGAAAAACTCGTGGATCATCCTTGCTTTGAGCATAAGTGCATCTCCACCCTTGAATATGAGCTCATCTTGATCGTACAACATGGCTCAATCAGCTTTCGCCATGTGGTGGCCCTTCAACCCTTCAATTTGTTTAAACTAGAAAACTGCGGTGATCTTGAAAACTGGACTTTGTACTCTTTGACCCTCCAAATAGGCTTTGATGAAGATGAAACTTTGTAGGACTATGTTTTCAAAGATCTCCTTTAGGAATATGCAGAAAAAACTCCCATCTGAATCTCCCTTGTACAAGTTTGACTACATTTAGAAGCTTGCAAGGTGGCATTAAGGTGTCTAGGAAGCTCTGATAGCCTTGAAAATTTGTACAAATATGTAGCCACATATTATCTTTATACATGCCAAACCATATGGCTAACATAAATTTCTATACAAGAATTTGTAGGGTCAAACTAGAAAAATTACATTTTTACAAAATGAACATAGCATATCAATGTGCTACAAAATCCATTTTCTGCTGAAATTTGGGCTATAGACTGCCTTTGAGAATCTTTACAAGTATATGGATTTTCATCTAATTTGGTGATAATGAAATTTTTGCCCTAATTTCCCAACTTTGACCAGCTTTGACGAGCTTTGACCGCTACCATGGACTTTCTTGATTTCTTTGAAACTTTGTATGTGACCTTCCTTTGACATCCTTGATGTATCCTGGACTTCTCGGGGAATTCCGGCTACCTTCACCAAATATGTTTTTTGTAGGCCTTCACAAGTGAGAGAGGAGAGCAAATCTCGACGACATTCGCCCCCACTAAACCTGCAATTCCTCCGGAAGCGCCACTCTAGCATCTGTGAAAAACAAAATGTTCCAGGCATCAAATTCTTTTATAGGCAACATAAGAAAGATGGAAGGAAAATTGATTATATGCATGAATAAGTAGGTAATGTGACATGAAGCAAAATTTGCATGAAAGAAATAATTGAAACAGGCAACATGAATATGCATGAACAAATAGGCAACATATATGCAAATGAACAAGCAACATTGGCAACAAGAAAGAAAAAAAACAAGCATCAATATGAAGTGGAAGTGGATGTATTGAGTCGTTTTAAGCATCAGTTCCTCTCATCTTGAAGAAAATTTTGTACCTTTTTCATAAAGCAATCTACCTTAAATATGATTATAAACAAAGATTTAGGATTTTCAAGAGACATCTTTCATCTTTAGCTTATTTTAGATCAACTCCTTTCCTACATAAATATGAATATGCTCTTTCTCTAATAACATGCAAGGAAATCTAACTAAACTCCACTAATGCATAAATCTGCCTATATAGCCCGTGATTTATTCTACTATGCCTTTGGCTTGCTCTTTTTTTTTTTCGATGATGATGATGATTCGGCAACTTTATGGTTACAATCACTTTTTTGGGGTGGAAGAAAGTGTAAACTTCTTGGTAACATGTAGCATTTTTTATTTTATTTTTATTTTTTATTTTATTTTTTTTTTGACGAGGAAAAATTAAACCCCGATACAAGGTACAACCATTTTTGATGACGGAGAATAGTCGTTTAAACTCCGATACAAGTGCTGTGAGATGGACTAAGGATGTAGAAACATGCAATAGCAGGAGCTAGGATTTCAACAATTATGCTTTCGATATAGGATACATATGCATGTTTATATATGAAAGTCATGTCACCAAAATAAACCTCCAAATCTACATGCCCTATCTTTCCACAATCCTAGATTATAATCAATTCCTTAGTAGATAAGTTACTACTTAAGATGCAATTTTACACAAGTAGAGAAATCATCATTTGCCCTTTTTGACTCAAGTGATGTGGATATGCAATGCAATGCAAAGACTGAAAAAAACATGCATGAAACAAGCATGGAAAAAAAATAGAATGAACTTGAAAAAAAAAATAAAATAAAGCAACATGAACTTGAAAATTAATGATTTTTTTTTTTAAATTTAATAACATGGATACTCCTGTTTATGAATCGGACTTATTGTTGTCATCTTCTTCAATGTCCTCATCCAAAATGTACTCGTCATTATCACGCTTCTTGAATAACTTTATCCTTTTACATGCAATCAAAGCTTTTAGTGCAACACCATTTAATTCACAAAGAGCATACGTACCATTGTTGTTGACTTTTGATACTATGTATGGCCCAAACCACCGTTGAGTGAGCTTTTTGCGTGCATCATATTGAGAGTCGAATGTACTATCATAAATGAGCACCCAATCTCCTACTTCAATTGGCTTAGGACGCAATCGATGAGTTTTATCAAAATAATGCTTGTTCTTCATTCTAGATTCTCTTAATTTTTCAACAGCATCATCAAGTCTTAATTTACCTTGTTCTAATTGTTTAATACGCAAAATCAAAAAATCATCAGTAGACATGTTTTCAGACCAAGGCAAATTTGACCATGCAGAAATATGAGACTGAATTGGAAACAATGGTTTTTGACAGTACATGAGTTCAGCAGGCATATATCCAGCAGTACGTGTGCATGTCATTCTATCTGCCCAAAGTGCAAAAGGTAAGAATTTAGGCCATTGTTTGATGTCACCATTACATACTTTAGATATGGCTTTCACAATAGGTGGATGCCCTCTCTCTATTTTACCATTGGCCTCTGGGTTATATGCAGTAGTGAGAGACAAACGAATACCGTGACGCTCAAAGAAATCTTTAGTTTCTCTCGCATTTAACTCTCCATGATCGGCAACTACTTTCTCTATGTACCCAAAGCGACTTATGACATCTTCAAGCAAGAATTTGCAAACATTGTAAGTGGTCTTAGATCGTAGTGCACGTCCCTCTACATGATTAGTTAAGTCTTCTCTTGCAAGTACAATGTAACGCATTTTGTCAATACCTTTAGGCATAGTTACAAGATCTACTACCCACTTGTAGTGAATACAAGGTGGATAAGTAGGATGCAATGGATCTCTATGTTTGACTGATGAATGAAGTTGACAAGTAGAACATGTAGAAACATAGCTACTAATGTCAACATACATCCTAGGCCAATAATAGGTACTTCTAATTTTTTCATATGTTCCAAAAAATCCTTTATGACCTGCCCATAATGTCTCATGCATTTCCTTCATTACTTGCAATTGAAGACCTCTCTTTCCTAGGACTCGTTGTGGATTCTTAACCTTACCCTTAGCATGTCTCCAAAGATAACCATTACATGGGAAAAAGTTATAAGCTCGTTTCCTAATGTTACGGAATCTATTCGTAGTCCAGCTAGGTAATGGTTGTAGTGTACTGAGATACTTTCCTATGTCTCTCCATTCATCTTCGTACTCAGACTCATGAAATTTCTCATACTCATATATATGTGGGACATAGTCAACTAAACTCACATTCTTTATTAGATCACTTTCAAGATCATCATCAAATCTAGCTCTCGATAACATATCAACAACTGAGTTTGACTTACCTGAAATATGAACTAACTCAGGATTTATGAACTTAATATATGAGATCCATCTAAGCATGGCTATATCAGGAGATGAACAATTGGCTATCATTCCAATGAGAGGCAAACAATCAGTCTCAACTTTGACATTTGCACCAATGAAATATTCTTTGTCTATTTTCAAAGTTGTTACCATACCCCATAGTTCTCGTTTGATCTGTGGATATTTTCGTTGTGTTTCATGTAGAATTTTGGCACCAAACCTAATTGCATATCTATTCCCTTCAATATCGTCTTGACTTATGACCCAACCTATACCAATAGGACTAGTATCAACAGTCAATATAATAGGTTTGTTAGCAGAATAGTCTACACGCTTAAGGATGGGAGCTTCAAGCAATAATTTCTTCAATTTACGCATAGCTTGAGTGTGTTTGTCAGTCCAAATAAATTTTCGTTTCTTCCTCAACAAGTCATAAAGACAATCAGCAACATGAGCAAAGTGAGGGATCCAAATAACATAAAAGATGCAAGCACCAAGAAATCTACGTACCTCACTCACGTTGTTACATGTTTAAGAAATCTTGCTAATGGCATCAACTTTTTGTGGGTATGGCTTTCGACCATAATGGCCACATAAATGTCCAACAATAAGTACCTCGTTGACACCAAAAACAGATTTCTCTATGGAAAATGTGAGACCTACCTCTTCAAATCGTTGAAATATTCTTTCACAATCAGAGATATGGTCAAGAACAAATTTACGACATCCCGATGAATCTAAAGTTATGTCCTTTACACGTTCCTCACTCCCTTTAATTGGAATATCATCAATGAATGGCATAGTTATATGAGGGATAAAGTCATGTAAGACCATATTCATAGCACTCATGATATGAGCCACAAAATTAGTCGCTCCTTGAGGTAAAGTACACATTCGCACTAAGCCTAAAGGAGTTTTCATTGTGGTTATGTCACGACTATCAATTGCTAATTGGAATTGGTCATATCCAGAATATAGATCACCCATTGAATAGATAGAATGTCCTGAAAATGATTCAGCAAACTCATCTACAATGGGTCCTGTTCCTACATTCCTTATGGTGACTTTATTGACAGGTTGGAGATCTTGAATAAAACGTAGTTTCCCATTCTTTTTAGGCACAGTGAACCATCTGTTTGAGTAAGGTGCAAAAGATGGCTCTAAAATTCTCATGTTTATCTTCTCCTTAAGTAGTTTCATTAGCTCAGGTAAGTGAGCCTTTGGAACAGGTATAGGACGAAGATTCCATGGAATATGTGGAATAGTAAAGATTATCATGGGTGCAACTAGCTTAGGATCAACACAACCAATCTCATGAGGATACATAGTAAAGGCTTTTCCATGGCTACGTATGACTCCCTCAAATTTATCTCTCTGCGCTGGCAAAAGAAAGTCATCATCTCTACCAATTTTCACCTGTTTGAATTGTCTCATCCGTGAATGTATGTCCTATCTTTTTCTTATCCCGAAGAGTTGGATCATTTTTCACATCAATGATTTTTTTATTACTTCCTTGAGGTAATGGTTGAGCTATGGGTTTGATTTTTTTGTCTACAGTTTTGTACTTTGTTTCAACTAAGGCATCATGTGTTTGGTTAAATTTTGAGCACTTGTCAACATTGAGAGCATACTCTTGGATTAGAGCATACTCATCAAGGGAAGAAAGAAGAATAATATGGGAATTAGAATTTTGTTGAAGACATAACTCTAACTCCTCAAGAGTAGAGAAACAATGAGATGTTTCAATCACATGCTCAATGTTCTCATCATGTTCCATGATTTTGTTGTTTTTATAATTTTTTTGGGTTTTTTGGATAAAAGACTTGGACAATTGACTCTTATGAAGAAAATCTAATCTAGAATGTGGAAAACAAAGTGACAAACTATTGAACAGGTTGGTTGGCTGCGAGATGTCAAACCAATATCCACTGTTGTCCCGCTCAACAATGGATTCTATCCGAAATTTTGATCATATGTAGCTCCAAACATGAATCGAGGTGCACAATCACTACAAGCATGCTCATGACCCTGAGTAACAATAGGTTTCTTTCTAATTGACAATCGATTCCTAGGATGATTCACTCCTACTGTCATGACTTGAAGTGATTGCATTCCATCCTTAGACTTGAATCTAGCATAGGTAGACCCATCATCCATGGCTTTAGTTTCCATACGACTCTCACAAATAAAGGGTTGACCTAAGAGAACTTCATAGGAGCAATTATCTTGAATAAAAAAGTGAAACTCTTCTGTGATTCCTCCTATGGATATGGGCACACTAGCACAAGCTCCATACAGGGTACCTACACCATTATCTGCAGTTCTCATACGCCATCCATAATCTTTATCTATGGGCCATCGAAACTTATCATAAGCTTCTCTTGAAATCACATTGATTTCGGAGCCTGAATCTACTAATGCATTTACAGTAATAGTGTTCTTATCATTTCCTATTTTAACATGCATCTCTGATGTACCTCTAGACCAAAATGTTCTTTTAAAGTGACTTTCAGGATTGTTTTCATGATTTTCATGGTCAGGTTGAATAGGTCCTAAGAAATTTTTATTAACATTTACTTCATCATCATCAAAGTCCTCTTCATCAGATTCATCAAAGTTTAAGGCTTCATTCATAGCTTGATCTTGATCTAGAGAATCTTGCATCTCAGTATTTACTTCATCATCATCAAAGTCCTCTTCATCAGATTCATCAAAGTTTAAGGCTTCATCTCTTTTTCGTTTTTCTTCTACATTGGATATGTGAGAAATAAGAGATTGATCTTCTATTGGTGACTCCCAAGCTGTTATTCTCCTAATCTCATCCCGTACTCTTACTAAAGCCTCTATGGAAAAATCACCTTCCTTTGTGGGTTTACTTGATTCTACTTGTTCATCAAGAGCTTCTAGTTTCACTCCTCTAGTTCCTACATCCGTTATGGTTATATTTTCATAGTGTTTTTTCATTCCTCCCTTACCATAATTTCCTTGCAAAGATAGCCTAGATCGATAGTCACAGATTTTCTTGTCTATGTCTATTACTAGTCGTTGCTCCTTAGCAGCCTTCAATAATTCACAATCTCTCAAAAAGTGCTCTAACGAATCACACCAAGGACACCTACGAGGGCCACGCACAAAACCATTTTGATTTTGAGGATTTTGATTAACTTGTGGTGGGAAATTTTGAAATTGAGGATTTTGTTGATAAGGTATTGCTTGAACAGGATAATTAGGATTTTGATAAGGCAATTGATGTATTTAAGGAGCTTGGGGAGCAACATGTGGTACTTGAGGTGCAAGAGGAGTTTCCATATTATACGGTTGATGATTTTGAAAATTTTGATTTTGAGGATTTTGAAAAGCTATTTGTGAAGCTTGAGGATACATGTTTTGATACATTTGAGGATTTTGCACATGAGGATGAGGATTTTGCATTGAAGGATTATGCATTGAAGGATTATGCATTGGAGGAACTTGATATGCTTGAGTAGGAGCTACTTGTGGATTTTGATTGGTAGCTATAACATGTGGATTAGGCTCTTGAAAAGACATTGGGCTCATTTGATTTTGGAAAGTTTTGGTGTAATTAGATTGTAAAGCATCTATAGTCTTGGCCAAATTGGATTGTGTAGCAATAAGACTTTCCATTTGCTTAGTGAGAATTTCCACTTGAGATTGTTCAACTACACTTTTATTTAGCTCTACTTTAAAACCTTGAGTAGGCTCCATCATTTGAGGAATAGGAGTAGAGTCAAAATTCATAGCATGGGATTGTTCTCTAAATTGCTCCTTAATTTGTGGAAGGCTAGCTTGAGGAAGACTAGTTTGCTCATAAAGCATGGATTGTCTTTGATGTCTATGGGCTACAGCCTCTACTACTTTACGCACTTTTTGCCAATTGTCAGTAAGACCATAACGCTTATCCGGTTATTCTAATCGTCGTTCAACTTCCCTACGAGTTTCAGGATGAAGAAGCTTAAGAAAATTGATCACAAGATCAGGTTCCAAGGTTATCTTATCCTCATCAGGAAGTTGTTCATAGCGTCTAATATACTCATTTTGTAAGTGAGTAATAGAGCTACTAGGCTTCGGTGAATTGAGCCATCGTAAGAATCCATCCCGATTATGTTGGCTATAATCTTCAAGATAGAATTCTTTGGCTATAATCTTCAAGAAATCACTCCAAGGAAGACTATCATATTGAGTGACACGGTTTATGATAGAGCTATCAACAATTCGTTCAAAGAATGATATCAAAAGATCTTCGGGAAGACCAAAAATCATAGCTTGCTCTTCAAACAAATCTAAGTAGCTTGTGATGTTGATGCCATTGAATTTTTCCTTCTCTCTCAACATAGAAGAGACTATTCTTTGGCCTTGTTTCTCAACAATAAGGGATTTGAATCCTTCCTCCATCTTATGTGAATAAACAAGTGATGCACGATGCTCTAGATCTCTCACAAATGCGTTTACTTCACGACGAAGATGTGCACGATACTGTGAGAAATCCAGTGCAACACTCAAGACTGATGATGATGATATGATGAGGATGAAAAATATGAAACAAAGGATATGGATCACAACCTCCCAACAAGATCAGAAGCAAATGCCACGAAGCGTTTCACGTCGGGTTCAAATGTGGAGGTGATCGCAATCCGGGTGGATCGGGTCCGGTCGTGGCACACACAGGGTGTATGAAGCTAATGAATGTTGGAAGCTTTAAGGACATGAAAGTGAAATTAATGTTGAGTATGGAGAAGAGAGAGATGTTGAAATGATTATGGGAATGGGAAAGTAGGAGTGCAAGTTAGATTTATGAACATGAATGATAAGAATGAAAGAGAACCATACATACGAATCAAATTTGGAAGGAAGAATGGTCCATTGAAGGAGCTTCTTAAACACTTCCTAATTCTAATTCATATGCATAGTCTTCTTTGGATGATATGTATGCATGACGTGAATAGATGGAATCCTTACACATAAACCAGTTTCGAAAGGAAGAATGGTCCAATATTGGAGCTTCTTATACACTTTCAGAAACTAATCAATATGTATGGGTATGTATGGATTATATGCATGCAAGTGAATTATGATGATAGAGTTTACTCACAAGCTCAAAGAAACATCCTCACTGGTTCAACGCAATACTGCGGAGCCTTCTCACACATAGAAGAAATAGAAGACATGTAAAAATACTTAAGAGACTGAGAGAGGAGACAAGAGACAAGTGACAAGTGACATGAATTGAAAGGATTTGAATTAAGATACATGTATAAGATCGTCGTGGTACGTCAAGCTAGGCAGTCTACTGATCAAAGGTAGTTTCGACCCTCAAACCATGACAGTTCAACCGAATGTCACATGTAAGAAGGTGAGTTCCACTCCAGTGACCCTATGTATGTCTAGGCTCGTAACGTCTAACTAAAGAAGTCTAAGACTCATTAAAATCAGCTCTAACTCACTCACACGCTCCACTGAGGGTGAGTCAAGATAGAGATGCTGGTTTCAAGAGCCTATCCTAGATTGGAGTTCTAACTTAAATTTGAAACTAGGTACTATACTCATACTAGCTCACCTTGGATCCTCACTCGCTCAACCGAGGGTGATCGTCTCAAGGAAACCGTAAGCTAGCATGAGCCCTATGGATGCCTAACCATGATGCTCTAGGAGTTTGGAGGGGGGTTTATATAGTTTTTTGAATGAATTTGGGCCCTTAGATCTAGAGAAATCAACTCTCAACTCTAGGATCACTACTTTTGATTACAACCATTTGATCAATCAAATCAATGGCTTGGAATTATTCTTTCTATCAAATCTAGTGTAAAGGAGTGAAATTTAGGCGCCCTCATTCTCCACCATTGGATCTGGGGATGATCTGGACCGTCGGATCAGTGCTGACATCAACTCGGATAAGATAAGCCACTATTTTTGGAGAAAAGCTGCATTATTGATCTTTGATTGTCAAAAATTATCTTCTTTTATGGAAAAACTCGTGGATCCTCCTTGCTTTAAGCATAAGTGCATCTCCACCCTTGAATATGAGCTCATCTTGATCGTACAACATGGCTCAATCAGCTTTCGCCATGTGGTGGCCCTTGAACCCTTCAATTTGTTTAAACTAGAAAACTGCGGTGATCTTGAAAACTGGACTTTGTGCTCGTTGACCCTCCAAATAGGCTTTGATGAAGATGAAACTTTGTAGGACTATGTTTCCAAAGATCTCCTTCAGGAATATGCAGAAGTAACTCCCATCTGAATCTCCCTTGTACAAGTTTGACTACATTTGGAAGCTTGCAAGGTGGCATTAAGGTCTCTAGGAAGCTCTGATGGCCTTGAAAATTTGTACAAATATGTAGCCACATATGATCTTTATACATGCCAAACCATATGGCTAACATAAATTTCTATACAAGAATTTGTAGGGTCAAACTAGAAAAATTACATTTTTACAAAATGAACATAGCATATCAATGTGCTACAAAATCCATTTTCTGCTGAAATTTGGGCTATAGACTGCCTTTGACAATCTTTACAAGTATATGGATTTTCATCTAATTTGGTGATAATGAAATTTTTTCCCTAATTTCCCAACTTTGACCAGCTTTGCCCGCTACCATGGACTTTCTTGATTTCTTTGAAACTTTGTATGTGAGCTTCCTTTGACATCCTTGATGCATCCTGGACTTCTCGGGGAATTCCGGCTACCTTCACCAAATATGTTTTTTGTAGGCCTTCACAAGTGAGAGAGGAGAGAAAATCTCGACGACATCGGCACCCCTTCCCAGCGAAAAAGAAAGACGAATCCAAGCGGAGGAAGGATAAGACCCCTTCCTACAAAGAGGGTAACATTCAGCAATGATCATCATCTCCCTAAATGCTAGGGGGTTGATTGACCCTCAAGAGTGACCATCATTGTTCAATGGCTTCGTGACATTAGCCTAAACCCTGAATTTATCTGTATCCAAGAGATTAAAATTGACGGAGCATATCTCCACAAATATCTTAGAAAGTTCTCCTTCGCCCATGTATAGATCTCGACATCGCACCCCCGAGGTCCGATGGGATGATAATTGGTATAAACCAATTCAGGTTTGAAAAGCTTGAGAAATCCATTGAAGATCATGGCCACCAATGGATTGTTGTTTCCTTTGGTGCTCCCTTTTGATTCACATTAGTTTCTATGTATGCCCCAAACAAGGAGTTGGAGAGACTAAACACCTGGGCCTCCTTGGACTCCCTCCCCCACAGTGTGCTAATTTGTAGTGACTTCAACATGGTGGAGGACCCTATGGACACATAGAATAGCAAGGGCCAAATCATCGATAGGTGGGAGAAAAAAACTTGGGACAAGACCAAACTGCACTTGGATCTGGTAGAATTCAAAAACTCGAATGGCTTCTTGTGATCAAAACTCAAAGCGGGTGAGGACTTGAGGAAATACATATTGGATAGAAGCTACAATGCTTAGAGCATTATTCATCAGGGAGGGCATCCTTCCCTCTTACAATGCACTGACCTCATCATTTCTTATCACTACTTGATCATTATCTCATTTCAACCTCTCACCAAAACCCGTAAAGTCCTTGGTTTCACACCTGTTGAACTTCGTTCTCCCTCCCCTCTGTCCATCAAGAAATTGTTGAAGTGTGGAAGGAGGCTCTTACCTCCTACTCGTCCCCAGCCAAGAGTTGGAGATGCACGATCGAAAAGTTGCGGCAGATCATGATAAGAACTAGGAAGACGCTCCAGATTGTTCGGCATGCACATAGGGAAGCTCTTTATCATAGACTCTGGAAACTTGAGGAGGAAGTGAACAAAGGAAAAACCCAATCCTAGAAGGGTCTATGAAGAATCAGATCGTTGTTGAGATACGAGGAAGAAATATGGAGGAAAAATTTACAAATATTCTTTAAGGAGTGGTGGGCAGGCAAAGTTGACAATCCCACCAAAGATATGTGCAACATTCTTAAAAGGAAACAAAAAAGAGATTTGATTCCCCTATTGCTAGACTCAAATGGTGATGTATGCAATATGGAAGAAGAAAATTTCTAAATCATTGAAGAACATTTTACAAGACTCTTGGGGATCTCGACTCCTCTCTCCCCTCATAGACGGGACTGCATGGCAGCCACCTCTAGGGTATTCTCTCATAGGATCCCACACAACCTTCATTCCATGCTTGATGCCCCTAGCTAGGAAGAAGGGATCATTGAAGTCATTGATGCCCTTCCCAATGGAAAATCCCAGGGCTGGATGGTGTGGTCGAGATTCCTAGACCAAGTCTACCATTTTATTGGAAGCAATAATTTAAAAGTTTGATGAATAAGGAAAGAGGACAATCTCGTAGACCTCTTCTATAAGGGAAAAACCAAGAACAGACTGAGGCCTTTGGTACCTACAACCAAAGAGAGTGGGCTTGCTATAACAAAGGAGCTTTTCACAATTGTTGTACAAAAGCGGCAAGATTTCAAGTAACAATAATGTACATGAAGCTTAAGGAGGAGCAAAATGAGCAGAGGCAACCATCTCATCAACCAAAAATAATATGGATAAATTTCATGGTGTTACTAGTTTTGTAACAGCCCAAAGGGATTTGCATTTGGCAAGGAGGAGTTGCACCAAATTGTACACTGTTCTACTTTCCATTCGATCATAATGGTGAAACGCATCATCGAATGAAAGGCCACGATGTTGAACATTATTTTTTCCATGGATCAGCCTTATTATGTACAAATAGGCAAGGTTTAATGGGAAGATGACTACAACTTGAGCTACGCCAGAAAAGGAAGAAAGAGGCGGCCAAGGGCCAATTGGAAAGAAGGGTGATGGTTACCTGATTCTCGTACTTCATGCATCATAGAGAAAATGGGCATGAGCGCCACATGGAGAGAGGGCTGCTATTTTCACGAAGAATGAAATACGTGACCCGAAACGGAGACTTGGAGTGGAAGATGCAGACAGAGATGGCATTGAAGTCCGAGAGCAATATTTGAGAGGGCTTTGACCCCCTATCCATAGGAAATGGAGCCTCTCCTTTGTAACATCAGTTTACCATCCTGATGGTGTGTGTGCAGTAGCCGGATAAACCTATGAAGATCGTCACAATCAAGGAATTGTAAATATTTCTTTATTCATGGTGGAACAGCAGCATTATATCCACACCTGTAACGGAGGAAGTTTGAAGAAGGACCATCTTTGTAATGTGACCAACTTGCTGATCAGGCTTTAGCAGCAAAGCAAGCTAAACAGGTTGGAACAGTGGAAACAAGTGCAAGCGTTGGCATGCTGCCCCCCCAAACGAGTTTCAGCACCTTCATTAACAAGTTTGAAGTCACCTCTTCCTTCTGCTAGCATGCTGCCTCCGGGTGCAGTGCCATCATCTATTTCACCAAAGACTTCTATCATGTCAACACCAAGTATGATACCTTCATCTCCTATACCAAAGTCTGTTTCCAGGCCATCGTCAGTTGGTTGAAAGTCTCTACCAGCCGCAGGTGACACTATTACCACCCTAACCACTCGTACCTCAACATCTCCTCTACCTGTCAAGCTTAAGGAAGCACATGTTGAAACTCCTGGTATTAATAATGATGGTGTCGTATCACCTGAGAGTGGTGTGGGGATGATGGTGGGGTACAATGTTGATGATGGACGTGATCACATGGACTTGGGTCCTTGCCTTCCCCTTCTGCACGATGCCGACCTGAACGGCAAGGTTTCTATCTAGCGGCACCTCTTAGTCAGGCCTTAACACAACAAACTTATGGTGTTTATCTACAAGCATCTAGAGGGAGTGAACAATATCCAAGCTGCAGTGCATATAGTGGATTGTATCCTCAAGCTTCACCCTTGCAACAGGTTGCTCTTGCTTTGCAAAGGCCAGCCTTTAGCCAAGGATCTAATCAGTCGTCCTCTTCTATAACCTTTGAGTCCACTAAGAGTCTTACAAACGCATCATCAAACCAGAAGCAAGCAGAGAAGCAAGAGACGCAGAGATAGGAGTGTTTTGGTTGCCAGAAACGTGCACAAATGAACATGTGAGTACTCTGCCCAAAAGCTCATGAACGAGAGATCTCTATTTGGCCTACCCATCTTAGATAAGTACAGATTGATTTATTTTTCTCAAAGATATTCGATGCAATCGTATCCTATTACTGTGGTAAAATGATTCCATTTTTGTTTTCCTATTAGTGCTCTCAAGGTTTGTGCCTTTTTAATCTACTTGCATATTGGAATTTGTTCTTGTACATTTCTTTTGTTGAGTATCTGCACAATGATTGTATGTTTCCAGTTACAATGGGTTGCTAAACTGATAAATGTATTGCTTTTTGCAATCCGTTCCGATCCAATTGCTGTTCATTTTGTTGTAGAAGGCCTTTCAGACTTGTTTTTTTTTAAATAAAAGAAGTTCGGCCTTAGCCTACTCTCCCGAACTTGAATTAATTAAAAGAAAAGTACAATAGAAGGGGACTAGTGCCCACGAGATTCCCCGAATCCCACAAAGCGGAGGTAGCTTTTACTGAGTATAGATGACATTACAAAAAAGGTTAATCACCCTCTCGTCTGTAAATACAAAGTTTAAACAAACTAAAGCATCTTCACACCGTGTATAATAATTTACTGTATTTGCTATTTCTTTTACATGCATAGAAAACAAAATCTTTGGTAGTGAATACTTTCTAAATGAAATGTCATAACAATAATAATAAATTGCTTGAACTAAAAATCAAGAACGATAGCTGCAGAGATCTAGAGTTGATGTGGTAAAACCAAATTAATGGACCGTAATGAGAGCGTTGCAATTTCCTTTCTGTGAAAGCTTCATTGATCAAAGTTATATCTAGGAATTTCAATAAATCTATGTGTTTGATTTCTTTTAACCATTATGATTTTGAATGCAAAATGGTGAAGCTTTCAGTGACAAATCATAAGTTTGAAGCTCAACAAAGCCAAACTTAAGATGCACTCAATGTGTGGATATGGGGTGTGAGCGTATAAAGAAAGAAAATTCGAGGCATTTTTTTTTTACAAATACTTCGAATGAATCCAAGATGTAAACACGGAGAATACTCAAGGCACATTATGTTCACATATTTTGTCAATCTAGTTCTCCCTTTCTGCAAAGGAATCCCCCAGCAAAATTTGGCATGCATGGTGGGACCACAAGGAGGCTTGAGCATAGGAGAAGCAATATTTGCAAAGTGTAGAAAAAGTGCAAGGATACCGATAGTGCTAGTCTGAGAGGTAATCTTTCTTCTATTTGGAAGTCTCTTAGCATAATAGGAGTATGAGCAGCTCACAACCGCAACCCGGTCCCAAACCTTGAGGGTCCCTTGAAAAGCAACAAGAAGAAAAGATGTTCGAAAGTCAACCAGCCCTTTATCATCAACATCATTAGTAAGGAACATGGTTGCTTAGGTAGATTTAGAAACTCTACTCTCCAGGTTAGATATCAAATTTCTATATTTCAAGGGATTAACACAAGAAGACCCAGATGAACATATTAGAAGATTTTTGGCCTTATGTAAGACAAGGGGTCTGATGGGAAGAGAAGATGCATTCTTGGTTCTTTTCCCAACAACATTAGAAGGATTAGCGGATAAGTGGTTTATTCAATTTACCGATAATCATTTCACTACATGGGACCTAATGAAGGAAGCATTTAAGAAACAGCTCCAATACGGGAACACAACAGAGAACATCACTGAAGAGTTAGAAAATTTACGACTATGTCTTGGGGAGACGTTTCTAGAATTTGTCACCAGATACAAGGCATTGATGGCTACATTACCAGACCCTCCCCATGACTTCTTCATCAACAAGTGGCTGGCTAAATCACTTCCAATCTCAACATAGTGTAAACTATCCCCTCTCTAGCCTCTCTCTAGCCTCTCCCTCCTCTCTCTCCAATCTCTTCCTCTCTCTCTCTCTCTCTTCCTCCACCTCCCCCAGCCCATCCCATAGGATAAAATTTATCCTATGGAGGTTAAATATTTTTTTTATTTTTATTGGGAAAATATTTTTGGTTTTGGATTGCACCTCATATGGCCATTTTTCTCAAATTTAGGATCAATTTCATGTTTCTTGACACTGTCAGACTCAATTTTTGCATTACTTTTGCAAAAATCCAGACTTTTCTCCTCCTTTTGGTCCAAACACATATGTTTTGTGCATATTTAACATGTGTTTATTATTTTGCACATAGTCCACATGGTATATTCCCTCCTTATTTTCCCACATGTTTCTCATTTTTCCATATGAACCCTCTATAGCTTTCATTATTAGCATTTTTTCCCTCTCTAGAGCCCCTAATCCTTCTCCATATCCTCCCTTTATCCCTCTACCCAATCCCACCCTTATCCCTCCTTACCCTATCCTTCTCGGCCCTTCAGCCCTCCCTAACCTTTCCTTCCTACCCTCCATTCTCCAACATTTGCTTCTTTAATGCACAATTTTCCATTTTGTTTCTTCCTTGGTATTTGTTCTTTATTGCTCCTAGTGGACTTTGTAGCTTCCCAATTATCATTTTAAAGATTTTGCACTATAAGAATCAAGGTGACATCTCTACTCATGGTTTGGTTGTTAGCTCTCTAGGACGGTCAGCCCGTTAGGTGGTGGGCAACTATTGAGCCCATCAAAGTCATATTGTTCAAAGTCAAGATGATCAAAGTCAAACTATTAAAGTCAAGTTGGTCAAGGTGCACAGGTAGTCCACAATCAATTTATTCACAATGGTTATGGTTTGCAAAAAGTTGGATGCAGGTTCCAAATTGTTGGAACATCAAGCTTACACTATGCTTGAGGTGGATTTGATCTACATCAATGGCTATCGCGTCGAAAGAATATCTTTTGGAGAGTTCTTTTTCATATGCTCATTTATTGTATTTTTTTGAGAAAATTTGATGGTTCATTTACCGTTGTAAAAGCCTTGAGCTTTACACATGTAAAGGTAGAAAGATAGAGCCCAAATCCCACGAATTTCTGGTGGTTGAAGTTGCATTCAATCAAGCAAACAATCACCTAAAAGTAGATCAAACTAGATATTCACTTTTCCTAGATTATAGGAAAGTGAATTGATTCCCTCCAATAACCATTCCCACCTTCATTTGAATTCAAATTCAACTTGTAAAAGTCTTGGAACACTCCTAGAGGCTATATAAGGACTTGAAATCACTTGTACATTATATGGAAGCAATATACATATACTTGTAACCATCATTGTCTTGCTCCTTCAATTTTTTGCATCATCTTCTTCGCCAACAGTAATCTTGCAGAGGCTGCTTCTCTCTCTCTAGAGCTCCAAATTGAGTGCAAGATGACTCATTGGAACGATATAAGTATCTAGTTTATGCTTGTAAAGTTTCAAAGCATTTGATTCAGTAGATTGGGAGAAATCACAATTGTTCTATCTTGGGGTCAATCTCTACGTATTCCTGAAAAATAGGAAGTACCACCGGTGAATGTCGCATTCATTACTATAGCATATTTTGCTTATTCCTTATACTTTTATGCATTCCATGCACTAGATCCTATTCTTATCACTCCCATAAAAGGATTTTTTCTAATTGTAATCACGCTGGTCGCTATGGGCATTTGAAGTTCATTGTCTCTTCCATAGATAGTAAGTTTTTTGAGCTAGTCGATCCGCGAACCTATCTGTTTTGTATCGACTCATTCTCCTTGATGCTCAAAAGTACATAGTGTGTTTCTTTGCACTTATCGCAGGCCTATAAGGTCTATTTAAGTCTCCATAAACTCAAGGGTTGGTCTTGTGTCGGTTGGCTTGACCAAACTTTGTCGCTTCGAAACGCACTTTTCTACCTTCGACAAGCTTCTCCAAGTTCTTTCAGTGGTATCAGAGCTAGATCAAGATGGGTGACGGCTTTCCCTCAATGATTGAAAAGCTTGATCGGCACAACTATGTGGCTTGGCAAATGAGAATGGAGGCCTATTTGCAAGGTAGAAATCTTTATGGAATTGTAGCAGGTGATGAAGCTATGCCTATTCCAAGATCTAAAGGAGAACCTACACAAGAGGAGACAGATAAGCTCACACTTTGGTGCGCAAGGGATGCTCAAGCAAGGTCGTACATACTAAACTCTATCTCTAACTTTCTATTACCACATATTAGAGGATGCAAGACATCTCAAGAGACTTGGGATGCCCTCGAGACTTTCTTTTCTACTAGTACCAAAGCAAGAAAGAATCATCTTTGGAACGAGTTCAACCAAATGAAGAAGACACCTAAACAAACCATCACAGAGTTTGTTACCAAGGTCAAGGAGGTTTTGGATCAGTTAGCATCCATTGGAGAGCTGATTGAAGAAGAGTTCATCATGAGGCAAATTCTCAATGGCATTCGAAGTGATAAGCAATGGCAATCCTTCACGACATCTTATGATCTCATCATGGATGTGCAAACTCCAGACTTCAACTTCTTTCTTGGACAACTCTTCAATCAAGAAGCCAACAATAGCATAAAGGAAGGTAACTCTTATCCTGGTAATTCAACTAGTGCTCTATATGCAGATAAGAAGGATAAGAAGCAGAAAGGCAAGAAGAAGGAAGAAGATGAAGAAGAGACTTCTCAAGCCAACTTTGCAAGCAAGAGCAAGTGGAAAGGGAAGAAGAAAGGACCAAAGCAAGACAAAGCCAAAGGTCAGAATGTTCAACCTTGTGCCATATGCGATAAGACCAACCACACCACTCAGAATTGCTGGTTCAATGGGAAGACCCAGAAAGGAAGTCAAAGAGGTGGATATGGAAGCAATAGAGGCAGAGGTGGACACAACTTCAACAATAACAATAGAAGCTATAATAGAAGGGACTACAACAATTATTCAGAAGATCAATCACATGAAGACTCATTGCTTCTCATGAATCTAAGCCACAAAGAAGGTAAAGAAGATAATCATTTGTTCTACATAGATTCAGGATGTTTGAATCATATTGCAGGCAACATTGCTCTTCTATCTGACTTGGAAAGTCCAAAGCATAGACATGAAGTGCAAACAGGGGATGACACAAAGCACAATGTGGAGAAGATTGGTAATGTCAAAGCTTCCAATGGCAGGACAAACATTCTGAGTAATGTTCTCTATGTACCCACTATCACTAAAAACCTAATAAGTGTAGGCCAAATAGTTGAAAAAGGCTTGCAAGTTAGGTTCACCCAACATGGAGCTTTTGTGGAAGATCCATGTCAAGGCTTCAAGAAGATAACCCGAGGTGAGAAGCATGGTAGGCTCTTTACTTTTGAAGTAGGAGAAACCAGGAGCATAGCTCTATTCAACTTTGGATCTCAAACCCTAAGTGAGCTTGAAGTGTGGCATAAGAGACTTGCTCATGTGAATGAAAGAACCTTAAAGGATATATGTAGGGATCAAAGTGTTCTAGGGCTGCCGAACATATCAAAGAAACACATGATCAACAGGTGCGATGCACGTCAGATTGGGAAGGCACAAAGACAACCATTCAACCACAAAGGCTACATCCACAACAACTTATTGGACTTAGTACACACAAATGTATGGGGACCAAGTCAAGAACCTTCATTGGCAGGATCAAGGTATTATGTCTCATTTATTGACGACCATAGTAGATGGATTGTTCTATACTTTATCAAGAGTAAGAATGAAGTGTTTGATTGCTTCAAGAAGTATCTTGCACATGTGGAGAATCATACAGGTAGATCACTAAAGAAGGTCAGATTTGATGGAGGGGGAGAATACTTCTCCAAAGAGTTTGATGAGTTCTTGCAGGACAAAGGTATCAAAAGGGAAGTGACTACTAGATACTCTCCTCAACTAAATGGAATTGCAGAGAGGAGAAACAAGACATTGGTTGGATCAGCCCGAACAATGCTTGAAGAGAAGAAGTTGCCACATTATCTATGGGCAGAAGCTATTTCAACTGTTGTGTACCTTGTCAATCGACTACCACCCAAATCACTTCAAGGTATGACTCCTTATGAAGCATGGCATGGAAGAAAACCTAGTCTTGGACATTGCAAGGTTTTTGGTTGTTTAGCTTATGTTCATGTACCATCACAAATAAGAGGTAAGCTAGATGAAAGGGCAACAAAGGCAGTGTTTATTGGATATGATTCAACTCAAATGGGTTACAAGTTCTTCAATCCTTCAACCAAGCAATTCACTACAAGTAGAGATGTTGTGTTTGAAGAACACAGGTGTTGGTATGATGAAGACAAACAAAAGGTAACACTACCATATCATCTTGATTCTGACTCTTATCAATTAAGAAGCAAGCATGATACACAGGTCCAGGATCCAAGAAGTGATACAGACGATGACCAAGATGAAAGAGAAAGGGATCACAAGCTATGGAAGTCAAGAGGCAAAGCAAAGATGCAAGAGGTTGGAGAATGCTCCAAACAAGCACCTAGAAGATCAACAAGAGAGAAGAAACAACCAGAAAGGTATGGATATGATTCCACATTTGTTACAAAGGATTCATTATACTTGGCAAAAGACTCTATTTCAGAGGAACCCTCAACCTATGAAGCGGCAAAGGCAAACCCTAATTGGAAAAAGGCCATGAACGAAGAGATAGATGCATTGAAGGAAATGGACACTTGGGATTTGGTTCCAATGTCACCGAATCAAAAGGTAATTGGTTGAAGATGGGTATATAAAGTTAAAAGAAATTCAGATGGATCAGTTTGCACGTACAAGGCAAGATTAGTTGCCAAAGGATACTCACAAACTCATGGTATAGACTATGAGGAAACATTCTCACCAGTTGCAAAAATAACTACAATCGGGACATTGATAAGTGTAGCTGCTGCAAGGAATTGGAGACTCCTCCAACTTGATGTGAAAAATGCATTCTTAAATGGTTGGATAAGTGAAGAGGTATACATGTCCCAACCACCAGGTTTTGAAAACCCTAATCATCCATCTTATGTTTGCAGACTTGAGAAAGCGTTGTATGGATTGAAACAAGCTCCAAGAGCTTGGAATCATGGGTTGGTTACATATCTTCAAGACCAAGGGTTCAAAGCTAGCAGCTTAGATCCTTATCTATTCATCAAAAGGGATCACAATGAGGTTATCTATCTTTGTGTATATGTAGATGATATTATTGTGACAGATGATGATCTAACTGGCATTCAAAGGATCAAGAGACACATGCAAGAGGAGTTCAAAATCAGTGAACTAGGTGAGCTCACATATTTCCTAGGTATGCAGGTGATATATACAGATGAAGGAATGTATTTGACTCAAAGAAGATACATTCAGGATCTTCTTCTCAAGTTCAAAATGGAGAACACTAAACCTGCAGGTACACCTTTGGAGATGAATCATAAACTAAGTGTTTATGACGGTGAGAAAATTGAAGACATTAAAGAGTATCAAAGCTTGGTAGGTAGCTTGATATATGCTACTCATACAAGGGCATACATCTCATATAGTGTGGGAGTGCTTACTCAGTTCATGCACTCACCGAGAAGACCACACATGGATGCGGCTAAGAGAGTACTTAAGTATCTCAAAGGTACAATCAACAAAGGTATATTCTATCCTTACCCTTCAGATTTGGATATCAAAATCTACTCTAATGCAGATTGGGCAGGAGCTAAGGATGATAGAAAAAGTACATCTGGTTACTTAGCATTTGCAGGTTCGAAGCTAGTGTCATGGAGTTCCAAGAAGCAACCAACAATTGCTTTATCCTCAACTGAAGCAGAGTACAGAGGCTTGACCATATCAACTCAACAAGCAATATGGTTAAAAGCATTGTATACAGATTTGGGACTTGTGAGTTCCAAACCTCACATATTTGGAGATAATGTAAGTTCCATGCATCTAGCGGCAAATCCTATTTCCCATGCAAGAACCAAGCACATAGAAGTCCATTACCACTTCATCAGGGAGAAGCTCATGGAAAAGGAGATTGACATTTCTTTTGTTCCAACTGAAAAGCAAGTAGCAGATATGATGACAAAGGCACTTGATGGAATAAAGCTTTGTAGATTCAAAGCTATGGCAGGTATTCAACCTATCAGAGAATGAAGACTCAAGCATACTTTAGCTTGAGGGGGAGCTATTGGAACATCAAGCTTACACTATGCTTGAGGTGGATTTGATCTACATCAAAGGTTATCGCATCGAAAGAATATCCGTTGGAGAGTTCTTTTTCATATGCTCATTTATTGTATTTTTTTGAGAAATTTTTGATGGTTCATTTACCGTTGTAAAATCCTTGAGCTTTACAAATGTAAAGGTAGAAAGATAGAGCCCAAATCCCACGAATTTGTGGTGGTTCAAGTTGCATTCAATCAAGCAATCAATCACCTAAAAGTAGATCAAACTAGATCTTCACTTTTCCTAGATTGTAGGAAAGTGAATTGATTCCCTGCAACAACCATTTTCCCACCTTCATTTGAATTCAAATTCAACTTGTAAAAGTTGTGGAACACTCCTAGAGGCTATATAAGGACTTGAAATCACTTGTACATTACATGGAAGCAATATACATACACTTGTGACCATCATTGTCTTGCTCCTTCAATTTTCTGCATGATCTTCTTCGCCAATAGTAATCTTGCAGAGGCTGCTGCTCTCTCTCCAGAGCTTCACATTGAGTGCAAGATGACTCATTGGAAAGGTATAAGCGTCTTCTTTATGCCCGTAAATTTTCAAAGCAGTTGGTTCAGTAGATTGGGAGGAATCGCAATTTTTCTGTCTCGGGGTCAATCTCTGCGTATTCTTGAAAAATAGGAAGTACCACCGGTGAATGTCGCATTCATTCCTATAGCATATTTTGCTTATTCCTTATACTTTTGTGCATTCCATACACTCAACCCTATGTTTATCACTCCCATAAAAGGATTTTTTCTAATTGTAATCACGCTGGTCGCTATGGGCATTTGAAGTTCATTGTGTCTTCCATAGATAGTAAGTTTTTTGAGCTAGTCGACCCGCGAACCTATCTGTTTTGTATCGACTCATTCTCCTTGACGCTCAAAAGTACATAGTGTGTTTCTTTGCACTTATCGCATGCCTATAAGGTCTATTTGAGTCTCCATAAGCTCAAGGGCTGGTTTTGTGGCGGTTGCCTTGACCAAACTTCGTCGCTTCGAAACACACTTTTCTACCTTCGACAAGCTTCTCCAAGTTTTTTCACAAATGGTCTTTCTGCAAGGTTTTCAAGGAGTTTAAAGTGTTTGGAATCTGCAAGTGAACCCTCCCTTATGTACATGTCTTGGGAATTGAAGGACAAAAGTCAAGGCAATTGAAGAAGAAGCAGTATGCAAAAGTGAAAGTATGGCCCCCCATTTAAAATTTTGTTTTAGTCCTAAAGTCACTATAGGAAAAAATAAGGAGTTGTTGGCTCTACACATTTTGAGACATTCTTGGGACATCAAAGTGAGCACCAAGATACACTATCACTTAGGAGCGGTGTACATAAACTCGACACTCAACTCAAGCCATATGCATTATTCTTCGAGTTAGATTAAGCAAGTGAGAGCATAGTCTACACTAGGTAAGAAGAGCAAGAGACCTTGAACTAGTGTGTGATGTAGAGAAGCAAGTGTGAGACAAAGTGTCCAAGAAGGGTGATCTAGTGTGTGCAGAGAACCAATAAGAAAAGCAACCAAGGTGGCACAAGGACCATTGAAGAGGTGTGCCCATTGATAGAAAGTGTTCCTCTCCCTCCTACCCTATTAGAAGCTTGAGTGCAAGGTGTGCACAAGAGTAAGCTATTGAAGAAGGTGAAGATCTGGTGCAGAGAAATTCGGCAGCATAAAGAACTTTGGGTATCTTGTAACCTTGTGTGCGTGTGTGTGTGCGTGTGTGTTCATTGGGATTAAGCACTTTGCACAAAGATCATTTGGTCTTGTTTGGACATCATTATTGTATTTCTCCTATTGGTAATCAATATATTAAAGCTTCTGGTGTCTGTGTTCCACATCTTCTCTTCTTCCTTCTCCTACAAACACTCAAGTTCCTTTCTGCAAAAGAATCCCCCAACACTCTATTTTTCTGGGACAGGCTTACTAACCATCAAGCTTCCCATGTGGGTGATTGAGCAATTATATGAAGCTAATAAGAGGTGGTTCAAGAAACTAGTCTTGAATGGATGTTGTGCCATCACGCGCATAATATATAAGTGTTTATCATACGATGTGCCCATCGAGCACACTCTTACCTGGCCCCAACTGCAACTTATTAAATGTTTCCCACATGCAACATACGATTCATGCAGATTACAAACCTGACCAAGGCTTGTAAGACAATAGTTACGCAATATAACACAGGAGCAGTAGCAGAGAAGATAACAGATATAGGAGAATCTCAACAATTTTCTACTAACAAAAAGTACAAAGATGATGGCGTTGTCCACCCATGCGCTCTCAAGGTAGAGCTTAAATGGTGATCTAGACAACTCTAGATAGGGAGATACAAGGTAGAGGTATGCTGGCTCAACGTGATGTCTCAAGTAGTGTAGAACTCATGTATATATAGGATCATGGGTGGCCTTCCGTGGACGGCTATACATGGGCGGTAGAGCGTGGGCGGCCATCGCCCGCGTAATTGTCACACACGGCTTAGATCGATTGAACCGACCTAACAAATATAAATGATTTCTGACTCCAACATGGAATATTCTATGGAATATTCCCTTTACCGTCGCACTGGGGGCGCTACCCCTAGACCCCCACCAGGGGGCCCGCTGGCCCCCTTGGACCCCCATCCAGGGCTGCTCCCCGCTGCCCCGGACCCCCCAATTGGGGACCCTGGTAACTCCCTTTCCTTACAATACCTTACATGGTCCAATATGACCTTCATCCAACATGCAAGTTGGGATTCCCATCAATTGGGTAATGCACGCTTGGCTTCTCCTCATAAAGGGGGCCTTACAAAATGTGCATACAATCATGAGGGGTAGACATTGATCATATACTTACACCCCTGTTGCTCTAGCACAATGGTAAGTACCACGTTAAGAAGCTTCACCTCCTTAATGTCAATCCGTGGGAGAGGTAGGAGTGATATGAAGATCGTGAATGTGAGATGATGTGAGAGTGAAGGTGAGAAGCACAAAGATGCACACACACATACACACACACACAATGAAGAGACAAGCAAGACACAATGGAAGGTGGGAAATTAGCTCTATTACTCAAGAATACTCTTACAAGCTCAAACTAGCTCTTTGCTCTCAATAACCAAAATGAACCAACCCAAAAATGAGCTCTCTAGCTCTTTTTATAGTTTCTAGACTAGTTTTGACCGGTTTCACATCTAGTGACCGGCCTAGTTAAAAAATAGGTCCTAGAGGCTATTTGGAAGGGTAAACGATGTCTAAAAATAACGAAAATTGGTACGAGCATTCTACCTAAGCTCCTCAAGCTCAAGGACTCCTCGGCTTGCACAAAATGGAGCTATGGATTACAAAATGGGGTTTTCTATGCTACATATGTTACAGTTAGTGATAACAATCACTGTTGAATGTTTGAAGAATTAATAAGAAATATATTTGTTTGGAAAATTGATCCGCCTGGCTCCCTGCTCCGTCTTTACATGCTTCCGTGGCGTCTGTGCCTCTGGCTGCTTCCAACACCCCCCTCCCTCTCGCTTCTGTCGTCCCTGACAGAACCTTGTTGTGAGGTCTGCCGGATGTAGTTCTGTAGGAGGTCTTGAGCGAGGGTGTGCTCTGAGATACGAATGCCTCGGGCTAGATCAGCCTCGAGTTTCTCCCAGTCAATAGGTTGCGGCTCGTCTGGTGGTGGGAGCTGATAATGTGTGGAGTACACCATTCGTTCACAGGCGAATAATTGCAATAAGTGTGTGGGCCTGCTTATAAATACCTCTGAATGGTACTCCCAAAAGCCGGTGGTGAACATTTCTTCGAATGTCTGCTTGTAGCATGCCGGCAGGTATTTGATTCTGCAGTGCCAGGCATAACACACCCGTAGCGATGGCGTTGTGCTCATATCATAGACTAAATCAAAGTTGCCATGCTCAAAGCCCGGGGTGTTTACATGGGGGGCCTTGACACGTCGGAAGACTTTAAAGATCATTTGCATCATGTCAAAGATTTTGACAGTCATGTGCGCGGCAATGTCATTCATATGCTTTAACCTAGGGAGCCAGTGGCGGATCGTCGCCATCATGTAGCCTACTGTTGGTAACTCGATTGGTGGCTTGAAATAGGGATAATTCAGCCAGTCTTGGCACTGCTTATTGTTCTGTACCTTAATAGCGAATGTAGTCCAAGAGCGGCGTCGTGGTACCGGTCCCCAGCATGGGTTAAATTTTAAGTGCAGCGGCGCTTTCACCCATGTGCTCATCATCTCTAGATAGTTTTGCAATAAATCTTTGCGCCAGTCTGGTTGATGGATTTCACCTCTCTGCGCACTTGGTGGCAAGTCCTCCGGCTCGAATTGAGTTGCATGCGTTGGTTTCATGCCGGTTTCCTTCTCGATGGCTAACTGGTATTCGGCCATTAACATGAAGTACGGTTTATATTGGAGCTCATGCCCAGATATGTATCGTCGCGGGGCCAAATGAGCAAAGAATGGTGACTGTAAAATTCTCTCTTCAATCATGGCCATGGCATGTAACTGTGCCTCTACTCTGGCCGAATGTGTCGTTCCGAGTTCTTCAACTGTCTTCATCCACGCGGGGGTAGGTAATTCATATGTCATCTGGCCTTCGGCCGTGACACGTCCGCCTGGGATGGGTATCGGCTCATATGCCTCTTCAAATGTCTCCTCCACCGGGATAGTGACGGTTTCTTCCTCAGCTGGTAGCTCAGGTGGGGAGTCTGGCCTTGGTGGTGCTTCATAGACTGCAATTCTAGATTCAAGATTTGTTACCTGGGCCCGGAGTGCGTTGAGTTCCTCTAAAATTTCAGGGGCGGGGTCCACAGGTGCTGGTAACTCTGCTGCTACTTGTACTTGTTGTGTTGACGGTTCACGGAGCTGTAGTAGCTTGTGATCTTCCTTTAACTTTTGATGCTCTTCATTCATACGATCATAGTCCTCGAGCAATCGAACATGGTCATCTAGCAACATCCGCATCGATTCGGATGGGATTGCCTTGAATCTGCTCGGACTTAGTGGTTGTTCTGGATGGTCCAAAGCCGCCTCCAAGTTTTCTCTATTCTGCGCTTGGAGTCTCACGTTTTCCTCCTGGGCTGCGGCTAGGTGTCTTCTGAGCAGGCCCATATTCCTTGTTAGTGTCGCGTTTCTAATCGTTTGGGCTCGAAGTAGGTTGTCCAAATCCGCCGTGGCTTCTTTTGTTTTCTCTTCACTTTCTAGTTCTAATTTGTGATAGGCCTCTCGTAAATCTTGGTATCGGCTGTTCAGTGAGGCATTCTCAATTGATAGTGAATTAAGCTGCGACTGTAATTCATTCGTAGTCCTCTGCAGCTGTTGATAGTTGTTGCCAAGAGATGCGAACTCATCTCTTACTTGTGTCATGCATGTGAACATGTGTTGCAGTGCCGTGTCTATGGTGGGTGATAATAGTAATGGAGTGCTAGTTGAGGATGCAGTGGAAATAGATGCAGCGGGGATGGGAATTGGGGTTGGGAAGGTGGATGCAGTGGTGATTGTGGAAAATTGTGACGTGCCTAAGTATGATGGTGCAGTGAGTGGAGTGGGTGCTGGTGAGGTGGATGGTGATATGTCCATGTCATTGGACGTGTCAAGTGCGGTGACTGTGAAAAGCGGTGTGTAAGTGGGTGGTTGTGTAGGTGTGAAGACGGGATTTACAAATGTAGAGTAATTTACAGGGGGGATGGCTGGAGTAGCTTGGTGAAAAGGGGATATAGGGGTTATGGTGGGTTGGGGAGGTGAAACTGGTGAGAAGGTTAGTGGGGTTAGAAAGGTGAAAGGGGGTCTTAAAGGTGGGGGAAAGGATGGGAAGGATGAAGGGGTGAAGGGGTTAACATGTAGATGCGGAGGGTTAGGTGGGGGCATGGTGGTATGAATGGGCAGGGCAAAGGGTGTGGCTATGTTGCCTTGTACTGGTGTGGATGTGGGGGAAGTAGGTGGGTGTGCGGGGGATACAGGATGGGTTGGTGAAAGATGAGGTGAGAGAGGGGTAGAAGGTGTGGATGTTATTTCGAGGATAGTGGTGGTATGTACAACGGTAGTACGTGGTGGGGAATCTACAAGGATGGGTTCTGCGGTCAATGAACTTTCGGAGACAAGGCGTGCCTCCCTGGCTTGTGCTGAAGACAGAGCTCCTGTTGGTACACGAATATACTCTCCGGGCTTTGAAAGTAGTCGCACTCGGCGGGGATCAAACTGTGGTAGTTGCTTTCTTTGTAAGTACCTGAGTGCTTCATTGGAGCCTACTGATTTGACTAACTCTCTGAACCCTTTGATGTATGCGTCTTCGAATCCTCCGGAGATGAGTTCCTGTTCAATTAATGCCTGGCTCTCCTCTTCAGTTAACTTCTTCCGGGCCCAGACTTTCTCCATCGTACGATATAATTTCTTTATGGCCAGCGTGTACGCTGCGGCTTCGAAAGTCTCATCTTCATATGTGCTGGTGTCGCCGTGTGCGTCGGTTTGTTGGCCTTGGCCATCTGTCTGTCCGTCATGTGAGCCCTGGCTGGCTTCATCGTCGCCTTCATCGTCGTCTGTTTCGGTTCTTTCTTCTTCCGAGCTCGACACAGCTTGGCCCTGTGGCAGATCTCGCGGTGTGGTAGGGTAGCTGGGGCGTTCATATTCCTGGGAGAACATCTGTGCTTCTGAAAACTGGAATTCGTTTGAGAATGCATCAGGCATCTCAAAATCGAACGTTGTGTTTATGGGTTCTGCCTCCATGTGTGGTATTGGGAAGGAAAAGGCTTCCGCACCAATAGTGGTGGGAGCTTCTGCTGTAGTGGTGGTGGGTTCGGTGGTTGTAGCTGCCTGAGGTGTAGCGACACTAGTAGTACCCTCCGTGACCACTGGTCTAGACAACCTGATGCGAATAGGCTGCACAGTAGGAGCGGCTTCTGTTGGTGATCGCTCTGGAGAAGGTTGTGGTGATGGTGACTCCGGCACTTGAAGGCAAGGAATGGTGCCTCTCATGCGCTTACCTGCCCGTGTTCTACTGGGCTTCCTGGCTTTCTTCGTCGTTCCTTTGAATGCCTTCAGTTCTTCTCCTGTTAAGGCACGCTCAATTGGCAAGTCATAAGCCAAGCACATATACACAATTCTTGTGAGTGCACAACAACCATTAAGCACTTTTTTGCGTTCCCATCTGTGTTGTGCCAGATACATTTGATCAATGATCCAGCTTGCCAGGTCAACAGTCTGCGGTCCCGTACATGCCAAGTACAAACCAAACCATATTCTTTTATGTGGCATGGTGAATCTATCCTGAGCGGGGAATGCAAAATGTTGCATGCATATCCGTAGTGGCTTTGATAGCTCAGGTGTAATAGCTGATATCTCCTCCCACTTAGTGACATCCCCACGTTTCATAGGATCTGGAATTAATCTCTCTCGATCTGTGGGTGTGTGGGTTCCATGAATCTTGATGGCCGCTCTGATTAAATCCTTTGATAGGTAAAACCTTTTGTAGGGTGGATCATCCACTAAAGAAGGCAAAATGAAGGTTCCGGGGATATCCTTATTCTCAGAGGCCTGTAAGGTAGTGATTAAGTAATAGCACCTGTAAAAGTCCGGTTTGGGCAGAGGATCACTGAAATATTCCGTGAAGCCTGCTCTGGCCCAAACGTGAGTTAAATCCTGGGTGCTCTGTAGGGCTTCGAACTCTCTAGAGAAGAACTGGTATTTTCCCCACGTGCGGTCATCAAATGTCAAAGTGGATTCAAATATAAAGTCCGCGTCCGCAAGGGGTTCTGCAAGTCCCTGGAACCAATGAGAGTTCCGGTGTATCTTTTCAGTGTAGCCCATGGGTGGGTTGTCGATAGGCATGGGCCCTGGAAATCCTTGGAATTTCGGCGGTGGAGCAGTCGGGTGTGATTCTGCTCGTAGCACATTGAGGGGTACTGCCGCTACACTGGGGCCTGCTCCTGATGTTCCTTCGTCGGTTTGCATGGTGACGGATGCGCTAATGAGAAAGATCTGCTACAAAAGATTAACACATTAGCATGGAAATTAATTATGATCTCATTAAAGTGAGACCGCAATCCCTTTCCATAACTGATGCGTAACCCGTGTAGCCAAGTGCTGTGATGTGATGGATGCAATGTTTCTTGCAGCACTAGTGCAGGTCTCTAGACTCCTACACGTTTCAGATCATGCATACATTTCTTGATGCAATGAGATTATGAGTGATATGTGATGATGGTGGGTGAATTATTACAAGGTTGTATGTTAGTCGGGGGGGTAGTTTTGTCAGACATGGGGTTAGGGGAAGACGGTTGGACACGCTTCGGTATCCATTTCCTAAGAGTTCTTGAATGGGTGGTGGGTTTCTGCTGAGGGGCAAAAGGTGGTATCGGGTGTGGTAGTGTCGAGGGATGGAAAGGTTTGTGAGGATTATATATTACATGGCTTATGGATTGAGCTATGATACATGGTTTGGGTACCCAAATCTGCGTGGTTGTGGGTCTATGGGTAAGGTATTTCTTGGCGATCCAAATTTGTCGAATGCTCGGATCTGTAGAAGGAGGTCGAGGGGATGGTGGATACTGATTCTGCTTCTGCACTGCCTTTTGCTCGTTGGTCTCTGCTTGGTTGGAGTTCTTCAGTGCTTTTTGTCCTTTAGGCACCCATATTTGTCTGGTGCCGCTTCCTTTGGGTGGTCTAGAATGCTTTCCTTGTTGTGTCTTCTGATACTGCCGTCGGTCTGGGTTCCTTCGTCGTGGTTGACTCTGTCGTGGTTGAGGGTGAGAGGTCGGATGGACGCTCTGCTTTGGAAAAGAAGGGAGATCCAAGACTTGCGTGACCTGCCCATTAGGAAGTGATGCATTCTTTAACTTTAATCTAGGCCAGTCCGCAACAAGTTTGGAAGGATGAGCACCGCAGGGTGTCGTGCTCATTTGTCCGCTGATGCAACCCACCTGACCGCTGATTGTGTCCATCTGCCCTTGCAGTTGGGTAACTGTCTCTTCTAGTTTGCAGGAAGTCCCAGGGAAGATCTCCTGTCGGCCTTCTGATTGACAAGTGTCCATAGCCAAGCCCGAGTGGGTTGGTGTAGACGTAGCGTGATTGAGCTTATCAAAGATCTTCCGGTCTTCCGTCGCATGCGTTTCATAGGGTCTAGGGTCACAACCGTCAAGCGGAATGCCGTTAGGGAAGTCAAGTGGTATCACTCGCTTCTGCTCTAAGGTTCCAATCTGTAAGGAGCCTTGTCTAAGATTTAGGTCCACTGAGTGATCGTATAGCCAATCTTGGCCAAGGATTAGGGGTTCTATCAGGTCGTCATCGTGGCACACTAGTAGCTTTGCCGTCATGGTCAAATCCTTAATGAGGATAGGAAGGTCCACCTCACCCATGCAAGGGGTTTCCATGCCTCCTAAGCCTATGAGGTATGCCTCAATTGGCCGCATTTCTATTCCTGAATCCTTATAGTGGGACCATCTAATCGCACTAGTCGCAGCACCTGAGTCAATTAGAGCCCTGAGTTCTTGGCAATAGTTGCCGTGTTCTAGCCTAACTGTAATGAATGGTCTCCTGTCCACTATGCTAGGATGTGTGGTTGACTTTACTTGACACATGGCCATGGGATATCTGGGTGATGTTTCCAGATGATTATAATGTTCTCTCCCTAGTCCTTGTCTTCTTAGCTTCATGCGCTTAATGCGTTCTATGGCTTCTGCCTGAGCTTCCGCTCGTATTCTATTTTCTTCCTCCTTACGCTTCTTTGCCAATGTGAGTCGTCTAAGCATATCCTCAGTAAGAGGTTCTTGATATAACCTGACTCTACAGCCACTAATGTAATTAGGCATTATATCTCCTTCTAAGGTGGCTAACTGTACTGCTCCACTAGTCGAAAGTCTGTTAATGATCATAGGTCCATAACCTCGCTTTTCTAACTTGCGTGCGTGCTGTTTCAGCGTATACACTAGAACTAAATCTCCTTCTTTTAGGCCTTTGTCTTTCACATGTGCATCAAAATATGCTTTCTGTCGCTTCTTTGCTGCGTATATTCCTGCTGCTGCCTTTAGCCTGGTTTCTCCTAATCGTTCCAAGTCCAATATTCTCGCTGATAATTCATGGCCGGTCCACTGATGTTCTTGTGCAACCTTAAGTGTCGGTATCAAGAAGTCCAAAGGAAGTACATCATTCTGACCAAAAACCATCTGAAAGGGAGTTGCATTGAGTACGGTCTTGTAGGCCACTCGATATGCCCAAACAGCGTGGTGTAACTGTTTGTCCCAATCTGAACGTTTGTTGTTCACGAGTTTCGTCAGTACGTTACAAAGTATCTTGTTAGTGCTTTCAGCCTGACCATTGGCCTGAGGATGATATGGTGCAGATTTCTTGTGAATCACCATAAAATCCTGTAACAAATATTCAATGACTTGGTTTAGAAAGTGAGTGCCTCGATCGCTCACTAACTCTATAGGCAATCCATATCTTGTAAAGACATTTTCAAATAAGAATTTTGCAGTCGTGTGAGCATCATTCTTTTTTGTGGCTTTTGCCTCTACCCATTTTGTTAGATAATCTGTGGCAACAATAATGTATTCCGCATGTGTACCTTTTGCAGGGGGGTTGATGGGTCCTACAAAGTCTATACCCCACTTAGAAAATGCACGTCCGCCCATCATGGGTTTCAATGGCATTTCATCTCTGCGAGTAGGAAACTGAGTTCTTTGGCACACATCACATCTCTTTACATAGGTATGTGCATCCATGTGAAGAGTGGGCCACCATAATCCTGCAAAGAGAATGGCTTTGACTATCCTATCTGGTCCAAAGTGACCTCCTGCAACACCTTGGTGTGCAGTCTCTAGTATGCTCAGATAATCGCTTTCATGAACACATTGTCTTAAATATCCATCTCGTCCTCTTTTGTATAAATTATCGCCAATAAGGGAATAGTCTTGAGCTTCCTGCTCTAGACTGCGTTGTCGAGCTAAGGTCATGCCTTGAGGGAATGTGTTCGTCCTCAAGTAAGTCACTAAAGGTTCACTCCAGTCTGGTGTGAGAGACACATGATATAGTGTAGCATGCTCTACTGGTGGTCTTTCACAACACACCTGGCATTCTTTGCACAACTTGTAGACATCTGCTTCCATCGTAGGCCAATATACTCCTAGTCTTTGCAGAGTCTGTAGTGTTCTATGTTTTGAATGATGTTGCTTTAATGCACCTATGTGTGCTAATTGCAACCAATTCGCATGTTCCGATTCATCTACGCAACAAGCAAGAATCTTTTGATTATCCTGTTTATATATGCTTCCTGCCATTATTTGGTACCTCTGAGACTTGGTAATCTCTCCTTCTCTGATCTTTATCCTAGGATTCTTGGGTCCGTATGTGAGAATAGGGACAATAGGCTTAGCCCATTCTGGTGCTATCTCAAGGTTAAACAAGTATGCATCTGGTAATTCATCCGCTACTCCTTGAGGAGCTTCTCCTGAGGTTAATCTTGAGAGGTGGTCAGCTCTAAGATGTGTCTTTCCTTTCCTGACTACCACTTCAAAATCATACTCCATGAGTAATAGAAACCAACGTATCAATCGTCCTGTGTTACATGGTTTGTTGACTAAGTACAATAGGGCTTGATGATCTGTAAAGAACTTGAATTTGTTGGCCAACAAGTAGTGCCTAAACTTGTTTACTGCGTAGATCATCCCTAATCCTTCTCGTTCCGTCGTGGTGTAATTCCTTTCTGCTGCGTTCAATTGTCTGCTCGCGTAAGCTATGGGGAGATCTATATTACCTTCATTCGTGGGTTGTGCTAACACACACCCTATGGCGTAATTGGATGCATCCACATGTACATGGAATGGCTTACTCCAATCTGGGGTTGTCAATATAGGTGCTGAGCACAAGCGTCGTTTAAGTTCATTGAATGAATTTTCACATTCATCCGTCCATTCGAAATTGGTTAAAAGAGAGTACAAAGGCTTGGCTATGATTGCATACATGTGTATGAATCTCCTATAATAACCGCAATGGCCCATGAATGCCTGTACCTCTTTCACATTAGTTGGTCTTGGTAATTCTGCAATTACCTTCACCTTTTCCTCATCTGTGGAGATTCCATTTTTTGACACAATGTGTCCTAGAATTTTGCCTTGTCTGACCATGAAAACGCATTTTTCTGGGTTCAAACAAACCTGATATTCTTGACATTTGTCAAATATTTGTCTTAACTCTGGGATATGTGTCTGTCTTACATTTGAATGAGCACATAAGTCATCGACATAAACTTCCAAGCTCTTGCGTAAGAATTCCTTAAAAACGTGACACATGAGTCACTGGAAAGTGGCGGGTGCATTTGTTAAGCCAAATGGCATTACACGAAATGCAAATATGCCCCATTCAGTGGCGAAAGCCGTCTTGTGTTGGTCTTCTGGAGCAATGGCTACTTGATTATAGCCTGAAAATCCATCAAGAAAGCTGTAAACTTCCTTGCCCGCAACTCTTTCCAATAGATGTTCTGTGATAGGAAGAGGATAACTGTCTCTAATCGTTGCGGCATTAACTTTTTTAAGGTTAATACACACTCGCAATTTTCCATTCTTCTTGGGCACAACCACAATGGGGGATACCCATTCGGTGTGCTCAATTTCATAAATGAATCCTGCTTCTATCAAGCAATCTATCTCCTCTTTAATCTTGGCAGCGTAGTTATCATTGTACGTATACGGTTTCTGTTTTGTCGGTTTTGCATCTGGAGTCATAGGGATTCTATGAGAACATATATCTGGATCTACTCCCTTCAAATCTTTGTAACTCCAAGCAAAAACATCTCTATATTCGCGCAATAGGGCAACTAGCTCTTCTTCTTCTTCAGTCGTCAAATCATGCCCTATATATGTGCATTTTTCTTCTTCTCCTTCGATAGCAACCATTACTTTCTTGGTTTTCTCTCGGTTATCATATACTTGTCCATCATTCGCCTTTCTATTGGGCATTCGTACCATGATCCTTCTATCTTCGATTTCGTATTTCTTGAAATTCTCGGGTACTTCAAACAAAGATTCTTCTTTTTCTGTCATGGTTTCTTTCTTCTTCCTTTTCTTGCCTTCACTCTTAGTAGTCACTTCTGTGGCTAACCTTACCTCGTTCGTAATTTCCTCGTGTCTCTGAGTGTGAGTCTCTACTTCGTAGAAATATTCTTCCTCTGATGCAAAGGGTGGGTCCATGATAATTGATTCTAAATCGAAATCGCTTGCATCCTCGAATGCATCAGTGTTCAGTTCACACTCTTCTAAGATTGCATCGCCCATGATTGGCTCTATCGTGAAAACTGAAATGTCATAGCCATCCTCGTCACAGTGGGGTGTCCATTGTTCTTCATTGATGGCTACATCCATGGTTGCTAATATTTCTGCCCAACCATGGGGTTCAAACTCTTCGTCTGGGAATACTACAGGTGCGTAGGCTGGATCTTGAAGGGTTCGTGGATGTTGTTCTGCACCTAAGGTCCTGGCTTCTAATCTTTCTTCCTCTTGTTTAGCTACCTTACACATCCATAAATGGGTATCCTCATGCAACCAAGAAGGATCTGATTCTAATGAGTGCACGGATTCCGTCTCTACTGGTGTCTTATGGATGGTGTTCCATTGTATTGGGGGTACATCTCTATGTGAATAGTCTTTAAGATCGACTTTGGTAGTCACTCCTAAATGTTGCAAGTACAAAGAATTAGTTCCCCAATCTTGTACAATTTGCAACTGACGCATGAATGGTCGTCCCAATATCATCTCATAAGCACGATTTTTTGCAAAGTCACAAATGGCGAAAGTATGCTCAAATTCTACACCACAAGTGGTGAGAGATATGCCTTCTAGTAAGCCTAATGGTTTTTCTATGTGTCCATCAGCCATTTGTAGTTTCATCCTGGTGGGTCTGAGTGCTGGCTTACCCCAACGTTTCCACAAAGCGGTGGTAGCGATGGCTACTCCGGCTCCTGAATCTAAGATGGCTTTCGTGGTGTAGCCCTGATGGGTTATTGGAAGATATGTGTTACCTTCCTCTCCTTCGCTTACGTCTCCGATCTTTTCTACGGGTATCTCTGGTACCTTCTTATGTGATCCTATCTGAGAGGGTGTGGTAGCTAGCTCAGGGAGTTGATTTGCTACATGCTTCCACAATTCTGGTTTTACCTTTAACAATTCCTCCAGAGTGAGATTACATTGTACTTTCGTATTCTTGATCACTTCCGTGTTCCTAGGGATCACTGATTCTTCATTCCTCACTATTATCGTGGGTGCTCTCATACTAATAGACTTAGCTTCCCAAGGTCCTGTGAACTGAGGTAATTCTTGTAAAGAATTAGATTCAAATCCTGTGGGTTCACTCAGTCGTTCCACCTCTACATCATCATATATAGAGGGGATGTCTTGGGGAAATTGTTCCTGCAAGTCGTCTATTTCTTGAATAGGAGGATGAGTTCCTTGTTCTTTTCTCCATTTCTCTTCTTGGATCTCCCTCAAAAATTCATGTGAGTACCTATGTATCTTGACTTTCTGTATTGGGTACTTGAGACAGGGATGGTGCAATCCTTTCCTGTGTCTCTGGGACAATAGGGTTCCTAGGCTGATCCTTCTTCTCTTTGCTTTCAATCAAATATTCTAGCCTCTCCATAAGTCCTTGAAAGTGTAATTCCGGTTTTGCCATGTTATTCCAATTAAGATATCTAGAGGCTTCAAACAAAGCTTGTGCTAATTCTACCATTTTCATGCAAAGTTTAGTTCTCTCAATTTCTAGATCAGCTCGTGGGTAGTTCTTACTCATTTCCGTTACTTGGGGTCCCTCTTTTATTCTAGCCTGATATGCACGAAACATCATGTCTAGGTCTTCTGGTATGGGTTCCGCTAAAACTGATCCTGATGTTTGAGCTGGGTTTTCTTGATTTAATTCTTGTGAAGTCAATTCTTGTATTTTGGCTCTAGATTCCCTTAAACTTCCTTCCAACTCACTTATCTTTTTACTCCACTTTCTCTTTACCCTTTCTCTAGAATCTTTCCAAGATTTTGTCTTTTTACTGCTAGATTCTGCTACTTCACTACTTCCTGCTACTTTCTCTTGATTAAGCTGCTGGTTTTGTAAGAGCGCCTGGGCTCTGGTTATAGCTTGGATAGGCACGTATGTAGGGTTGGATCCATCTGCGTTGTTTACAATACCTATCACGTTGATCGGTGTCACATTGAAGTGTTAACTGGGTTCTTAGGACAATCTTTGATTATGTGCTCTTTGCCACAATCGGCACAAAAGCCTTGTATGTTATAGTACTGTGATTGCCTTGCTATTGGGGGATGTGGGCAATCCTTTATGAAGTGATCTCCTTGGCACCTAAAGCATGGTCCTCTAGGGCCCTGTGGTCTCTGTTGTCTCAATTGGGGCCGTGGGTTTGGGTTTGCGTACATCACATTAGCATAGTCTGGCTCCCAACTAGGTTCCATTGGTGGACTATCATAATGATATGTCTCCACATGTTCTGGTGACTCCGTGTAATAAGCGGGTGGACTAGTTACATGAGTAGAGTCAAAACTGTTTGAGTTCGGGTCACTTTCTGTGATCAAGGGTGAAGAAGGCACTAAGGCCCTACTTAGGTTCTCTTCTGCAGCAGCGTATTTGACTGAGATGACATTCGCTGGTGGGGGTGGCTGCTGAGCTAAGACGGGTTGAGGTCTCTGTTGAGCCTGATATGGGTAGTTCTGGGGAGGCCTATAGTAATAAGGCTGAGCATTGTATTGGCCTTGATACCTACCTGGCTGCTGGTATGTTTGCGGGTAGTTCTGCCTCACGGTTTGTTTGTTGTATGGGCAGTCCTGAGCCGTATGATTCGTGTATCTTCTCTCAATTGTGCAATATTGGCCACTAGGGTTGGCTTGAGGTTGAGGTGCATTGGGGCACACATTTGCCAAATGATTTCCACCCCAAGTGTAACAACGTACATTGGTTGGCAGCTTGGGCACCTGTTTACTAGAAACTCCTAGTTTTTGGGCCACTTTTTCTGCTAGGTCCTCTATCGAATTAGACAATTTTGTGGATGCTAGAGAAGAACAATCTGAGTCCTTATAGACCTTTGAGAGTTCTAATTCCTCTCCTAGGTTATCCTCGATGTCTATACATATTCTTACACACTCCTCTAACGTTCTGGGTTCTTTTAGGTACACATAAGAGCGTAGTTTAGCGCTCAACAAGCCATCTAGGAACAGTGATACCTGTTTGGCTTGTGAGGGTAGCTCTTGCATTGGACATCGTTCAACATATTGTCTGAACCTACGACCTGCCAGTCTAACTGTTTCCTGAGGGGTCTGTTTAAAGCTATGAATCAACGAAGACATGTCATGTCTAATCCCACTTTTAGAGAATTCAGTGATGAATGACTCTAAAAAGTGATGGATGTCTCTAAATTGCCTTTGTTGCAATGGTTGGAACCAAGTTAAAGCGGTATTCTTTAACGTTAGTCCAAATGCATTGTATTGCGTGAACATGTCCTCGACTTGTTCTGCTCTTAGTACTTGCTTGAATTCTGCGACATGGTCATAGGGATCTCCTGTCCCATCAAAGTAATTCTTCATTGATTTTACTAATTGAGTGGGTCTCAATACTCTTGCGTGTTCGCGTGGTCTAGGTAGAGGAAAATCATCTCTACCACCTAGTATTCCATGATCTCTTTGTCTATCCGTTCTATTAGTGTTCGTGGTTGTTCTATCTCTCCCTATGGGGTGATTAAAGCTTACTTCCGGTCTCTCTTTATTTCCTTCTCTTTGATGTCCATGGGCTGAGGATGTTCCTGCCCCTTGTTGACTTGTATTCATGTTCGTTCTAGATGGAGGGAATATCAATTCACCTCTCCATGTGTATGTGTTTTTAGCGCGCTCAGGCACCACAAAGACTCTTTCTGAAGTCTCATCCAGGTATACCACCTTTCCAGGTGTATCTGGGTCCTTGAATTCATAAATTGTAATGATGCCTACCTCACCAGGGTTCTCCTTTCTGTACCTCCAAAAGGCTTCATCCGTCTCTTTATTTACAAACAACTCGGTGCTCCTGTTATCTTGAGGGATCCATTCTGGATGAGTACTCTTGTTAATATGGATTTCCCTCTAGGTGTTCTAGGTTCTTCTAACGGTTCTTTCCCTTGAAATTTCGCTTCTGTCTCTAATTGGATTGCGCCAAACTCATTAGTATCGTTTGGCTGCGTACTTAGGATGTACATGGTTCCTTCTTTGTCTATGTAAGCGTCTCTCTTGAATTTCACCACTGGTCTTTCCAATCCAATGGGTTGATCAGGGTTGTGCAGTTGCACCACTTGCCTCTGCAAACCATCCTCATAGATGCGAGCACCTAATCGGTTGGTTCGGAGAATCTCTAATTGCGTTCTATAGGGTCCTTCTGGTTTTTCTAGGTATGCTACATGAGACCCTCCTTCTGGTCTGTCTGTGCTAAATGCCATTTCTGATTCGCTAGTATCTGAGCTCTCGTAGGGGTAATTACTATTCAATTGCTGAGCCCACGATCGAGCGGTAGTTCTTACACTAGCCTCTGATGATCTAAGGCTTCTTCTGTCCGACTTACCTATATGTTTGCCCGATCTAAGGTTCATTAATTTTCTTCCTTGCACGCTCAATTACACACTTAGATCGTCAATGGTCCTTTGTGATTACTTTCTTGATTCTTTTTAATTTTCTCTAGATTCTTGTCTTAATTTATGCGTCAGGAATTCGACTTTCCGTTATAATTTTGAGTTCTCGTTCCGTCAGACTTATGTTCTTTCCTTTAGGTTTTCGTCACACACACCTTTACTTGTAGTCTTAAACTTGAAAGAATTAAGTATCTTGAACTTGAGGCGTTCCTATCGTCGTTAATCCACAACTACCGTTTAGCCTAAGCTAAGAATTGACTGAGGGGGTTGAGTAATCTTCCAACCTCGAGTCGGCTTTTCTGGTTGCTCTGATGCCCTGTTGCCCAAGAAGCCGCGCTTCCCAAGCTCTGCTGTCTTCACTGCCTTACTTGCTTGCCTTTGATTGCCCTTGCTAGACCTGGAAAAATCCAATATTAGACCAATTCACAAGATGATCAAACACTTGAGCATATACACCTTTTTAAGTCCCTTCTCGTTTGCCCAAATTTTCAATGTGTGCCCCCTGGCTTCCTAGTCCCAAACTGGGTGTACCTCAAAATGGCTTATCCAAAAATAGATGTAACGAGCTATTAAGCTCAAAAAACGGACTTCGGATGAAAAAGTTATGAGCGTTCAGGCCCTGGGGGGTAAAAACTGACAATCAAGTTTTTCTTCAAATATAGACTAAGGGGTCTCCTATGAGTCTAATGGTTCAAAAATTTCTCAAAAATACCCTCAAAATTGGTCAAAAATTGGAGCCCAAAATTTGCGATGGGGGTGGACAATCGCGATGGTCTGGGACCGTCGCGATGGTCCAAGCGAACCGTCGCGATGGCGTGGGATTTGGACAATCGCGATGGCCCGAAAAGGCGAACAATCGCGATGGCGCGGGTCAACGGTCAAAGGTGGACAATCGCGATGGCGCGAAAAAATGAACCGTCGCGATGGCCCGAAGTGAACGATCGCGATGGCGTGGGAATGGACCGTCGCGATGGTCCGAAAATTGAACCGTCGCGATGGCGTGATCAGGCGAACAATCGTGATAGCGCGGTCAACGGTCAAAGGTGGACAATCGCGATGGTCCGAAGTGAACCGTCGCGATGGTCCGCGATGCGATGGCGTGAGCCAATCGCGATGGTCAGGTTTTGGGCTGTCGCGATGGTCCAAAAATTGAACCGTCGCGATGGTCTATCGAGACACGTGGCACTGTCGTGGTGATGGCCTAAGCCAATCGCGATGGTCCGGGGTCAGCTGAACAATCGCGATGGTCCGAATGGACCGTCGCGATGGCTCAAGTGAACCGTCGCGATGGTCCGAAAAAACGAACCGTCGCGATGGTCCGGCCGAGCCGTCGCGATGGCGTGAGCCTATCGCGATGGTGCGACACAATCGCGATGGTCCGAGCCAATCGCGATGGTCCACCAAACAACGAATTTTTGAAATGCAGCTGTGGTTCCGTGTATGCGCAAGGATCGCCTACCTCGTGGTGTGGTCGCCTACCAAAAAATCCGAAAGTTGCAGACCATCGCGATGGTCCGCCACACTCGGCAGATCTTGACAGAGATTGAATTTTTTTACCTTTTCCAAGCTTCTCTGATGCACTGGAGCTCTGTACCTGCAAGAAAACTCAAGAAAACACAAGCACATACAAGCGCAAAAACTCTCTTTCGCTCTCTCGCATGCACAAATGAGGGGAAATGAGGTGAATGGGTGGATATGGTGAATTTTCTGATTTTTTTTGGGAATGGAGATGATGATGCGATGATGAAGATGGAGTATGGGGAAGGTGAAAAACACTAAAAACTAAGTAAAAACAACAACAAAAACTGAAATTTTTTACCTTCCAACGCCACTTCTTGCTATACTCTTACCATCACACATTCGTCCTAGACTCGATCCCCGGCAACGGCGCCAAATTTGGTGTTGCTCTAGCACAATGGTAAGTACCACGTTAAGAAGCTTCACCTCCTTAATGTCAATCCGTGGGAGAGGTAGGAGTGATATGAAGATCGTGAATGTGAGATGATGTGAGAGTGAAGGTGAGAAGCACAAAGATGCACACACACATACACACACACAATGAAGAGACAAGCAAGACACAATGGAAGGTGGGAAATTAGCTCTATTACTCAAGAATACTCTTACAAGCTCAAACTAGCTCTTTGCTCTCAATAACCAAAATGAACCAACCCAAAAATGAGCTCTCTAGCTCTTTTTATAGTTTCTAGACTAGTTTTGACCGGTTTCACATCTAGTGACCGGCCTAGTTAAAAAATAGGTCCTAGAGGCTATTTGGAAGGGTAAACGATGTCTAAAAATAACGAAAATTGGTACGAGCATTCTACCTAAGCTCCTCAAGCTCAAGGACTCCTCGGCTTGCACAAAATGGAGCTATGGATTACAAAATGGGGTTTTCTATGCTACATATGTTACAGTTAGTGATAACAATCACTGTTGAATGTTTGAAGAATTAATAAGAAATATATTTGTTTGGAAAATTGATCCGCCTGGCTCCCTGCTCCGTCTTTACATGCTTCCGTGGCGTCTGTGCCTCTGGCTGCTTCCAACAACCCCCCCTCAATGTTTACCGATGAAAAATCAAGTAGGTTTCGGTCCTATGCCCATCTGTTGAAGATGTCTGTTGAGCTGCTCTCTTCCAAGTGCTTTAGTGAATATGTCAGCACAATTTGCCTCTGTTGGGCAATACTCTAGCTCCACAATTTCATCTTCAATTAGCTCACAAATGTAATGGTACTGTACTATGTGCTTGGTGCGGGCATGAAATACTGGGTTCTTTGCAATAGCCATGCAACTTTGATTATCACACTTGAGTACAGTCGCCATATTTGATGGAAAGCCTAGATCTGCAAGAGTTCTCCTTAACCAGACTGCCTCACAAGAAGCAAAACAAGCTGCTTTGTACTCTGCTTCAGTGGAGGAGAGTGCGAGAGTTGGTTGCTTTCTACTTACCCAAGAAAATATTCCTGAAGCAAGTGAGAAACAATATCCAGAAACTGATTTTCTAGAATCACAATCTCCAGCCCAATCTGAATCACAATATCCTTGGAGTGTATCACCTGTGGTATAAAAAATACCAAAATCCAAGGTTCCTACAATGTACCTTAGAATTCGCATTCCAGCATTCCAGTGACTCTCCTTAGGTTTGTTGGAAAACCTGCTTAATACTCCAACAGCATAGCAAATGTCTAGTCTAGTGTTGCACAGAAAAATAAGACTTCCAACGAGCTTCCTATACTTCTTAGCATCTACATTAGGCATGTGATCTTCCATAGATAGCTTATGATTTACCTCCATAGGTATGCTAGTTGGTTTGCAGTCCATCATTCCAAATGCCTTGAGAATCTCTTTGGCATATTTTTGTTGTGAGATGAAAATTCCATCCTTCCTTTGCCATACTTCAATTCCCAGACAAAAATGGAGTAGACCTAAGTCTGTCATTTCAAACTCAGTTCCCAAGCTGATCCGAGTTTGATTGATGAGTTCCTGATGATCTCCTGTAATGATCAAATCATCTACATATACAATGACAACAACTAGCTTGTTATCCCTTTTCATTACATACAAGTTAGCATCAGAAGTACTTCTTTCAAAACCCATATTTTTGAAAAAATGATCTATTCGCTGGTACCAAGCCCGTGGAGCTTGCTTAAGTCCATACAAAGCTTTCTTCAACCTGCAAACTTTAATTTCTGAATTGGGCACCTCAAAACCTGGTGGTTGAGATACATCCTCCTTCTTGAGGTGACCATTCAAAAATGCAGATTTGACATCCATCTGGAAAATAGGCCAAGCCTTTTGTGCAGCGACTGCAAGTACCGTCCGAATAGTTGTCATGCGTGCTGTTGGCGCAAAAGTTTCTTGAAAATCAAATCCTTCGATCTGTGAAAAAACCTGTGCAACTAATCTTGCCTTATACTTTTCTAATGTTCCATCTGCTTTATACTTAGCTTTCCAAATCCATTTAGTACCTATTACCTTCTTCTTTGGTGGCAAGTTGACTAGATCCCATGTATCATTTTTTACTATACTATCATACTCTGACTGCATTGCCGCTCTCCAACCTGGATCATCAAGGGCTTCTTCAATGGTGGTAGGTTCCTTTATTGAGCCCATGATATCTGCCATTAGAGCCATGTTAACAATGTGTTCTGAGGCTCTTCTTTGCTCCTCTATTCTCTTTGATCTTCATAATCCATCCGATGATGATTCTGGTACATCTACATGTGGATTGTGATCATCAAAGAGCTGTTGTGCCCACTTCGGTAGTGGCTTACGTTGTGCAGCTACAACTGTTTGGCTTTTTATTGAGGAAATTTCTCCATCAGATGTTTCCTCCTCCTCAACTTTAACCTGTCTTTTGATAGGCACAAGGTGAGATATTTCTCCGTTTGATGAGATAGTAGATTTACCTTTATCTTCTACTAAGTGTGGTCATTCATCAAACACCACATCTCGGCTGACAAAAATCTTCCTTGCCTCAGGATCCCACAACCTGTATGCTTTAGACTCTTCACTATATCCTAGGAAGACACACTTTTTGCTTTTTGAATCCAACTTTGATTTTGTTGAATCAGGAATATGTGCATAACAAAAACAACCAAAAATTCTGAAATGCAAAACTGAAGGCTTTTTACCAGAATATGCTTCTTGAGAAGTCATCCCCTTAAGAGCTTTTGTGTAGCTTCGATTGAGGATGTAGACTGCTGTATTGACTGCTTCTGCCCAGAATGAATCAGGCACATCTTGAGCCTTTAACCTACAACGAGCCATTTCAACTACTGTCCTATTCCTAAGCTCAACAACGCCATTTTGTTGAGGTGTATGAGCCGTGGTAAGTTGCCTTTTCACACCATGCTCCTTACAATAATTGTTGAATTCTGTTGACAAGAATTCATCTCCTCTATCTGTTCAAAATTTCTTGAGTTTCCTTCCTGATTCATTTTCTACATAATTATGCCACGCTTTAAATTTTTCAAAAGCATCAGCCTTCTCTCGAATGAAATAAACCCACATCTTTCTACTATAAGCGTCGACTAACAGCAAGAAGTAGAAAGATCCTCCTAAAGCAGGTGTAGACATTTTACCGCAGAGATCAGCATGTACCAACTCTAGAGGAGCTTGAGATCGATTGCTGGTCTCTCTTGGAAATGCCTTTCGTTGTTGCTTGCCCATCATACAAGCTTCACAAGGTTCTTGCAACTTTGAAAATGCAGGCAAATGAGCAACCATCCCTGTTCTTTGCATCTCCTTCAAAACTGCAAATCCGAGATGCCCAAATCGTTGGTGTCATAACCTGCTTACATCTTTATCTTCTGTAGCAGTTAAAGCACTTAACTCATACAAGTTATCCCGTCATATGCCTTTACCTACAACATTACCTGATGAATCCATGATTTCCACACCACTCTTATTGAAGTGAACTCCGAGTCCACGATCTGTTATTGCAGAAACTGACAACAAATTTCTTTTGAGTGTAGGTACATAGAGAACACTTCGGATGGAAACTTGGAGTCATTTCCCACCACTACATTGATGGATTCCCGCAGAGGCACTAGGGAACTATACCAATCCTTTTTACTGGTCATATGGCGAGAAGCTCCACTATCTAAAATCCATGGTTCATCAACACGAGCTTGAGCAGATGAACATACCTCTTCAATAGCTACCCAAAGTTCCAGCTCTGTGTTGTTTGCAGACTCTTTGTTCTTCCATGATGATTTTACAGTCCCATTCCTTTCATCAGCTTGCTTCTTTCTGCAATCCTTGATGGCATGGCCTTTCTTTTCACAATAGAAGCAACTTCCTGTGAACTTTTTCTTCTTTGGCTTCTTCTTTGATCCCTCAGAAGAGCCTTTACCTTTTGCATTTGCTGAGAATGCAGCATCAGTTGTACTTTGCCGATTCTTCAGCCGCATCTCTTCTTCTAAAAGCATCGCACAAAACTCTTCAAATGTAAGAGGAGTTGGCCTTACCTGAGTGTTAAGGGCTGTTACTAATCCATCATACTTTGCTGGAAGAACACGTACAGATCTTCGAGCCAGCTCTTCTGGTGTTATAGCAACACCAACTGCAGCCAATTGATCTTGAAGATGCTTTATCCGTTTGATAAAATCTTCAGCCTTTTCAGAATCAGAATGCTTTTCATTTGCCAACTGATTTTCTAAATTTTGTATCCTAGTGTGGTTCTTGGTCTCATATTCTCGAGCCAATATGCCCCAAGCCTCATGTGCTTTAGTAGTATGTTGAACTAAAGTAAGCACAGAATCACTTACACTAGTGACAATCGCACATAATGCATCAGCATTTCACCTCTTCCAAGCTCGTAGAAGATCTGGATCTGGCTGAATCATCAATCTTGAATTTGCTGGATCTTCAACTGGTATAGGCTCTGGATCCAATCCCATCGGTCCCATGACAGTGTCAAGTAATTCATAGGAGTCCAAAATTGCAGAAATTTTGAACTTCCAAAGTGTATAGTTGGTTCCATCCAGCTTCCCTTCAGTGAATGTAGGTGGACGAATTCGAATAGGTGCAGCATTAACGTTAGCTAAAGCACCAAGACTAGTGTTCGACGATGAAGCCATCATGTAATCACTCGAATAATCTACTCATATTCTAGTCTGCTAGTAGGCTAAAATAGTGATACTTCTCAAGCTATTCAAACCTTACAGCTCTGATACCATGTAAGACAATAGTTACGCAATATAACACAGGAGCAGTAGCAGAGAAGATAACAGATATAGGAGAATCTCAACAATTTTCTACTAACAGCAAGTACAAAGATGATGGCGTTGTCCACCCATGCGCTCTCAAGGTAGAGCTTAAATGGTGATCTAGACAAATCTAGATAGGGAGATACAAGGTAGAGGTATGCTGGCTCAACGTGATGTCTCAAGTAGTGCAGAACTCATGTATATATAGGATCATGGGTGGCCTTCCGTGGATGGATATACATGGGCAGTAGAGCATGGGCGGCCATCGCCTGCGTAATTGTCACACACGGCTTAGACCGATTGAACCGAACTAACAAATATAAATGATTTCTGACTCCGACAAGGAATATTCTATGGAATATTCCCTTTACCGTCGCACCGGGGGCGCTGCCCCTGGACCCCCACCAGGGGGCCCGCTGGCCTCCTTGGACCCCCCAGCCGGGGCTGCTCCCCGCTGCCTCGGACCCCCCAATTGGGGACGCTGGTAACTCCCTTTCCTTACAATACCTTACATGGTCCAATATGACCTTCATCCAACATGCAAGTTGGGATTCCCATCAATTGGGTAATGCACGCTTGGCTTCTCCTCATAAAGAGGGCCTTACAAAATGTGCATACAATCATGAGGGGTAGACATTGATCATATACTAACAAGGCCAACGAAAAGTATTCAAAGTCCCATCACTATCATAGTGACGATAACAACAACACCCGAAGCAATCAATACAACCACCATCATAGTTTTCAAAATCAAAGGAGAGATGGTCTCTCAAGTAACTGACACTCGTATGCCACGTCCCTCGATATCCCCACTTAGAACTCCAAGCACCAAAACAATTATCATCCACAAAGAGACATCCGACCCAATTCTTCAAACACCTCCATCATCATCCCCTAGAATTGAGGATGAAACTATCATACCTACTACAGCTCCTACCAAACACATCTTCACCTTTCGTATCTCAACTTCTATTTTGTCCCTCTTTTCTTCCTTTGACAATCCATTGTATCATGCCACCACCTGGTAAACAAGCTCTTTCATTGTTCTCGCTATTGGACACCTCACTTCCACTACATTGGTGATAGGTCATCCAGATTTTTTATCAACTTTTCTCAGTCTTCCTATCACTCAACATTCTTCAATAGTAGTTCCCCCTACAACCTCCATCCCATCAGTTCTCCAACCCCTCCATTCCCATTTATCTAACCTATTCCAACCCTACACCCAAACCCCTTTGCCCTTTTTGCTATCCACACCCACTTCACAACTATTCACTGCCACCACATGCACACCACCTACCGTCCCTATGTACATGGTAGACACTATACACATTTCCATGTGCGATATGTTGGTGCAATTCACAAGCCTACACATTTGGCTTGTAATTCATACACATATGTAGATGCATAGGAACCAATGCTAGTGGCTAATTACCACTTTATCCTTTTGTAAAAGTCACATTTGACTTGGAATCTTTGTAAACACCTACCAAAAAGAACTCCTAAGATGTAGGAGCATGATTATAGAGAGCCAAAGTTTGAATTCAAATTCAAACTTTGAACTCAACTACTATAAAAGTGATCATCAAAAAGTCGTGGGTATGCAAGTCACTTTCCAAGCTCCTCAGTCTCATATCTGAGTGTGTGTGTGTGTGAGGCATACACTATAGCCCACACCTTCCTACACCATTAGACAATGATCTTCATGCCTATGGCATTGTACAACAGTGTTCATTAATACATATATCTACATTGTTCATTTTTGAGTTCTATGTCATAGTGTCTGAAAGTCTGTCAACTTGTGGAGGTCATATCTCACTCATCTCTCCACCAAATTCAAAGAGCTATAGCTTGTTGGAACCAGATCAAAGTGCTCTACATGCTATCAAAATTTGAAGGATTTCTATTCAGCCATTGTAGAGAAAAATTCATCGAAGTGATCACGGGTCTAAGTCTGCAACAGTCCTAAAATATTGGGAGTAAAGGTTTAGTTGCTAAATTGATTTCTCTGAGCATAGTTAATATTTCTAAGTGATTCAACTTGGAATAGTTAGGTTGCTAAGCTAATTAGATATCCCTAAAAGGAACTTTTTCAATCCCTACTGTGCTGGTCATACTGAGCAAAATATACAGCAAGTATCTAGTAAAAAATAGAAGGTTTTCTTGAAGACTTGAAGTTCAAAGTTGTTTGTTTTGATTCAACTTTTTCATACATCATTTCCAAAGTACATAAGCCAATTCATGGTGTCATTGGAGAGCTAAGAGGGTCCACTTATCAACTCTAAAGCATCAAAGGGCTGGTACAAAGCAAGATTTGGTAGTACCTACTCATTCTCTTGAAGTGTCCATCCATCATTCCCAACACGATAGCATGGACATATCACCACCCAGAACACTTCCCCCTTCCCCATGGTTCCACCATCTCCTAGTCCCCTTCCACCAACTTCACCTGCACCCACTTCCTCGTTAGACACGACATTCACAATTCTCATTCCCCAATCCCTCCCTTTTGCATCAACACATGTACAAATTGCATCCACTTGTGTAGATAATGCATTCAACTCTATGATTTGATGTTTGACACAACTCCAAATGGATTTGTTGGGAATTGAACTCACAACCTCCGGGTTAGGAGTGCGATGGGATAACCACTTACCCCAAAAGCCATGATTGAGGATTACTTCCTAATCCTCTCTCTTAAGGCGTGGTTCAACCATCTCCTACTAGGATTATGTAACATTCCTTTCCCCTTAGACTGAGCATTGTCCTCAATGCTCACTTGTGGACCCTTCTAACTCTTGGACCCACTTTCCATGCATGAGCACTTCCACCAACCTCAAACTCCAGCACATGGACCAAATTTGGACCTATCCCACCCTCCGTGGGTGCCCAAATGCCCATGCGCCTTCATCCAAGGCTAGTTTCACACTCACCATAGATAAGTGCTTTTTCCAAGTACCCACGAATGAGGTGCAAACCTCCATCTTGCCCAATTTCTCAACTAGGCTCTGATACCAATGTTGGGAATTGAACTCACAACCTCCGAGTTAGGAGTGTGATGCGCTAACCACTTGCCCCAAAAGCCATGATTGAGGATTACTTCCTAATCCTCTCTCTTAAGGCATGCTTCAACCATCTCCTACTAGGATTATGTAACAGGAGTATCATAGGCTTGAGGAATGCAACAACATGTTATAATCTTAATCTGAACAGTTACAACAATGCATCATGACACTTAATATAGACAACAAAGATCTCCAATATCAGTTTCACACATTACAAGAAGCTCATAGCACATTGGAGGCAAAGTTTCAAGAAGTAGACCCAGCCATGCAAATCGTTGAAGGTCACCTTCCCACACAAATGGAACATAACTTCAAACTTTGATGCAACATGGTGTTACTACGAAAGCATCTAGCAGCTTCTTAGGAAGAGAAGCGACGCTTGCAATTATAGAATCAAGAGAATTTAGTAGCTGCCATAGAGAACACACCATGTGCATCAATAAGTACATCCAAATTCCAAGAAATTCCCCTTGAAAGCATATGCACCATCCTTGAAGATTATGCAAACTTATTGGAGGCACATGATAAATTATCTGAAGAACTGACACAACTCTAGCAACAAAAGGAGTAAGGAAATAAAGTTGCTATGAGTCTAGTCCAATCATCAGCTCTAGAAGTATCAGACTCTGCTACAATGACAACCCTACAACAACAAATGGTAGAACTACAAGCTAGGTTACTACAATACGAAAGACCCCATCTCCAGAGGCTCCCAAAGAAGAGGAAGTTGTGCATATTCTGGTGGAACAAATTTTTGAAGATGACTATGCACCTCAACCTATTCTTAGAGGCAGAGTCACCAAAGAGGGGCAAGAAACATTCAAAGCCCTACTACCTCCATGGCTTAAATAAGTAGAGGATATCCGACGAACTCATGAACATCACATAGTGGATAAGAGGCAAGCCATGAAAGTTATAGAAGAAACGGTACTGTAATCAGCCTACTTCTAGAATTTGGCACATCGATGGCTGATCACTACCTCGAAACTCTAGTGTCAATTGTATTTTGTGATTTTGGTTGATTATAATGTAGAAACTCAAAGAGTCACGGGGAAAACTCCCACTTTTGCTACATAATTCTAGTTAGAGGACTTACTAGTGGCAACATGAAAAGGCACTATTTTTCAACCAACCTTGCAGAAAACTCTCTTGGAAACTTACCCTGAAATACTGTGAACATGGAAAAATACAACCTCTATGATAGAGACTGTTAATCTCCAAAAGAAAAAGTTATCCTTGATGTTAGACCACCTCTATATCAAGAAAAACTCAAAACCTCAACCAAGTTTGGAAGTCCAATGTCAAATGATCAAACTTTGAACTACTGTGAAAAACTAATTATTCAGAAAAGTCTGTTGCACTTAATTCACTCATTGACTAATCAAATGTGTAACGTTTTCTATGAAACTTTGTAGAAGGTGTCTTGTAAAGTTCTCTCACATTACCCAAGTTAAATCTCTCCAAACTATTCAGTAGATCTTGAGATTTACTTGAAACAATGTACCTATGTTTGAAACTATTTTTTGTGTAGTCAACTTTGACACTTGCAACTTCTAATGCATGGTTTTCCCAAATTAGACATTGTTTATTCAAATGCTTTTAGCCACAAGTATCTCAACTTAAAGAGTGAGTGCTTATTAGCTCAAAACTTTACACTGTGGAGGGAGATTTGATCAAAACATTGACCATCGAGATTGTGCAGGTTCTTGTCTTCACTATCCAAATTTACACATGTAAATGTTCTTACTCAAAATTCTCTTAGCCTTATTATAATTGAACTCTAAAAATGTGCACAGAGCAACTGTAGACAAAGACTTTTACAAAAGCATTCCTCAATAGGATAAACACAGAAGGATCACTGAGCAAAAGATCGAGGTGCAACTTTTTTCTATTCAGAGAAATCTTACATCTGATTGATGATTCATGTTCTTCTCACTTTCTAAAGTCTCTAATGACTTCTAAAACTTATCTCTCATCATCCCCCCTTTTTCTTAGTTCATCTATATCAAGTATATATAGATGTTTACATCCCAAGTTGTCATAGATACAAAGTTTTTATGAACTAATTACAAGATAAGTATATATGTATATACAAGTCTTCTTCTTCTTATCATGCACTGAACTTCCAGCCTCATATGTTGATCTTTGCTTCATTCTTTGATTTCAAATCTTTGTCCAAATCACCAATTGTTGATTGTCTTGCACCAATAGCTCCCCCTCAATCATCAATTGTGATTTTCTCCATCTTCTTTATACCTGCCATGTCTTTGAACCTTTGTAGCTTAGGTCCATCCAAGCTTTCCTAACATATCTGCAATCTGATCCTTTGTTGAAGTATGTATGACTTCAATCTCTTTATCAATCACCTTCTCTCTCAAGAAATGATATTGGATCTCAATATGTTGAGTCCTAGCATGAAACATAGGGTTAGCAGCTAGATACAATGAACTCATATTATCTCCATGAATAGTGGGTGTACTCTGAATGATGTCAAAAGTCTTCATGAGAGTCTTCAACCATATAACCTCCTTTGCAGCTTCAAACATACCTTCATAATTTCGTGGATGACAAAGCAATTGTATGTTGCTTCTTAGAACACCAAGAGATCAACTTATCTCCCACATAACATAGATACCCATAGGTTGACCTCCTATCATCACGATTACCTGCCCAATCTGTATCACTATAAATCTTGATGTTTGTATCTAATGTGAATCCATAAAACAGACCTTCTTTGAGTGTATCCTTAATGTATCTTAGCACCCTTTGTCTTGCAATCCAATGTTCTTTCCTAGGGCAATGCATGAATTGATACAACACTCCAACTGCATATGACAAATCAGGCCTAGTTAATGTAGCATAGATTAAACTATCAATCACACTTTGATATAGCTTCATGTCCTTAAATTCATATCCTCCATATCTGCTCAATTTGTGATTCACCTCCATTGGAGTAGATGCTACCCTGCAATATTCCATTTTAAACTTGATTAAAAAGTTCTTCAAATACCTTTCTTGAGTCACATATACTCCATGTTGAGTATATGAAATCTCCATGCCCAAGAAATATGACAAGTCTCCCAAGTCACTGATCTTGAACTCTTTCTCCATTTGCTTCTTAAGACTTTGTATGCCCTTCTCATCTGTACCTGTAAGAATTATGTCATCAACATATATGCACATGTAAATGAACCCATCATCACTTGCTTTAACAAGCAAGCTACTATTTGCCTTAGACACTTGGAAACCAAGCTCCTTCAAGAACTTCACAAGTCTATAATTCCATGCCCTTGGGGGCTACTTCAAACCATGCAAAGCTCTCTTGAGCTTACATACATACTCTGGATACCTTTTACCCTTCAAACCTTCTGGTTGCTCCATGAAAACATCATCTGAAATATAACCATTTAGAAAAGCATTCTTCACATCTAATTGACATAGCTTCCAACCCTTACATGCAGCAATAGCTATGAGAGTCCTTATAGTTGTCATCTTTGCCACAGGACTATAAGTCTCATCATAATCCCTACCATATGTTTGAGCATATCCTTTCACAACAAGTCGAGATGTATACCCCCCGGCTTTCTCTAAGGCTTACGACTAAGGCAGCGACCAAGGCATAAACCTTGGCATACCTTGTCATCCGAGTCACAGAATTCACCGTTGGCGCCGTTGGCTGAGTGCGAGGGAGGACCTCAACGATCAAGGAATATAGAGGTTCCTGGTACTTCCCGGGAGGTCACCCATCCCAGTACTGTTCCCCCTGGACCTCGCTTAATCATGGCAATCTCTTGCCACTAAGCTACACTCTTGTGGTGTCTGAAGAAGGGAAAATACTAAGGTCGACATTACCTTGAATGGGTTTTGGTCCCTCAAAGCGTCATTCTTTGCTTTCAAGGCCTATTTTTGAAGCCTTTTTTGAGTGTCTTTTGGAGACATTTTGGAGTACTTCCACACATAGTTCTCTTCACACAGGTCTAACAACATCAAGAAGAGTATTCTTTGTACTTCTCGAACTTTAACTTTCAACCTTTGGGGCTGTGTTTTCAGCTACACTTGCAAAGCTACAGGTTTCTTGAAAGATTTTAGTTTTGATGGGAGCAGTCGCTGCAAATTTATGAAGGTTTTTCGAGCCAAAAACATCAGAGTTGATAGATGTCAGACATTGGTCTACAGAGACCATTCCATGTGTGTGTGGGACGAGGACTAGTTAGCCAAGGTCCTAAGCTCGGGGGTATATCCTAAGGTATTTGATGGTTGGTGGGGATGAGTGTTGCATGCTAGCCACATGGCGATACTAGATCATTCCAGATCACTGCTATTTTAGATACAAGAGGATATAAATGGATGGGAGGAGAGTGGCACACACATCATTCGCATGTCTTCTTTGAGGAAAGCCTCACACTTGGTATCAGAGCTTGGTCTTGTTGAGCTAATTTTAGAAGAACTCGCGTAGTGCTGAAGATTTGTGCATGTTCTTTTTCGGGTTTGTTCGAGGAGGAGGAAGGAGAGGCGCTTCTTTGATCGGTGCAAGACTGTAGCAAAAGAGGAGCATAACAACACAGGTGCCTTTGGGCCACCCACGAAGAGAGAGAAACTGTCAATACTTTCTACGTGAGCACGCAACCATGCAGGCGCCTATTGGCCGCCCACGAGGAGAGAGGGATAGAGAGTCTCTCTTCCTTCTTGGTTGTTGAGAGTGTTAAGGAAGCAATTCTTTATATAAAGGCGCCTGTTGAGCTGTTGAAGAGCACATATGGGATTAAGTGGCAGGTGCACGCGCGTTCACATAGAAGAGAAGGCGAATTTCTGAGGAGGTCATAGCCAAAGGTTCTTTAATCCCAGTTTTTGAGCACCAAGCTTCACTAAATTGGCCATAACTTGGTCAATTCTTATCCAAATTTGGAGTTCTTGGGCTTATTAGAAAGCTCTCTAAGAGATCTTTCTAGATAGTGGCTGTAAGCCATAATTTGGATCCAGATATTGCCTACAACAGAGGTTGGAAGTGGATTGTTCTTCATCGAGCATCTTCAAGGAAGCACTTCTTGAAGACGTATGCGATCCATGAACCAAAGGGAGTTGATAATCTACCCATAGCTCTTCAATTGGATGCTTCAAGAATATCAAAGAAAATCTAAGATAAGTATTTAGTCAATATTTGGTTGATTATTCTGTTGATTGTGCATATTAGAAATATTCATGCATTACGTGTAGGATGACGTAAGTAGAGCGTAAATAGAAATGTATGTTTGATGCTTGAGCTTTTCTTACAGGTGGTAAGTATCAGCAGGTATCGACAAAAGAAATATTTTGATTGAGGGCTTGTAGAGCCCAACAACATATTTGGAAAAGTTTTCTATTGTAGGTGTTCGTTGAGAAGACAAAATAGATCGTGCCTACCGGCACTGATGATTTGATTTTGTTGAATGGTTGACGTTTTTTTTTTAAATTATTTAGGATTTCAAAGTGACACGTTAGGCTGTCGAAATTTCAAAAAAATTAGCATGCATGTGCATTGAAGTTTAAGAAATATATTAAAGTTTCTTTCTATTGTCTTTTGATGTTTAGCAAAGGCTTTGATTGGTTCTTTTTTGCTTGCCACTAGTATTTACGTTTGTTTAGTCTTTTTTTTTTAAGAAAAAAAAAAAAGAAAAGTTTCTTGCCTTTATTCCTAGTATGGAACTCGAACCATCATCACCTGTTAGGACAGATACCCTTATGCCTGAACCTCCAGTTGATCCAATTCAAGCCATGAACAATAGAATTTCATCCTTAGAAAGTTCTCTTCATGATATCTTGGAACACCTGCGTGGTTCTAAGAAAGAAGAAGAGCCGCTTGATTCTGATTTTCCAAAGATGGAGGTAGATGCTCCAGATGAGCATCAAACTTCAAAAGTCCTTAAAGATAGCGTCTTAGTTAGAGAAGCCAAATGGAAGCTTAAGGATCTTAAGCTACCAAGATATCATAGCTCAACTAGCACTAGGACTGCTGACGCGGTTGAGCAGTGGCTCAGCAAGTGGGAACAGTGTTTTTGCTTGTGTCATATCATTGATGATAGGCACAAGATTCAGCAGGCCACTTATAATCTTATGGATGTCGCACATAGGTGGTGGCGTAAGATAGAGGAGGATAAGAAGGAGCCCACGACATGGGATCAATTCAAAATCCTATTTTATAACAATTTTGTACCACCTGATGAGAGGTCTAGAGCATTAGACATGTGGTTCTTCATCGATGATAGGCACAAGATTCAGCAGGCCACTTATAATCTTATGGATGTCGCACATAGGTGGTGGCGTAAGATAGAGGAGGATAAGAAGGAGCCCACGACATGGGATCAATTCAAAATCCTATTTTATAACAATTTTGTACCACCTGATGAGAGGTCTAGAGCATTAGACACGTGGTTCTTCATCAGTCAGAAGAATCAATCAGTTCAAGAATATGCAGATAGGTATAGAGAGGTACTCCTTAAAGTACCTGATACCATTCCAGAGTTTCTTCAAGTCCATAAGTTTGTTTTGGGACTCAGAGAAACTATTCGACCTTTAGTAAGGAAAGAGCGGTGTCAGTCTTTGGCACAGGCCACAGAGATGGCCTTGGTTTATGAGAATGGCGATAGGAGCACAAGTTCACAGGGTCACAGATCCCCATGGACTAGGGTTAGCCGACCTTTCCATACTTTGACTCCTGGTTCGATCAGTGCACAGCCTTCTAGGGAGGCTAAGTAGGTGCAGATGATCCAGACAGTCTCAGGAGGAAAGAGAAAAGTGTCTGCTCTGGCTGAGAGGGCATATAACTGATCTATTCTTACCCCTCAGCAGAAAGAGAAGGCAATGAAAGAGGGTTTGTGCTATGGTTGTTTAGGGAAACACTTGTATAAGGATTGTCCTAAAAAGAAAAAGATAGCAGCCACCATAGTCATAAATCCGACTCAAGCAGGGGGTGGGAGTGAGGACGAGTTTGGGGATTCCCCATCTCCATTATCATCTCCCATAGTGGCCATGACGGTCACTAAAAAGGTTCCGACTGTGCCAGATGTTGTGCTTTCGCCAGTGGCACAAAAAGGATACCGGTTCCCAAATACTGAGCTTATTGTTATGAGAGGAGTCGTGGCAGGATAGCCTATCAAGGTACTCTTTGACACAGGTTTGACTCATAATGTTATTAGTTCCCGATTAGTCAAGAGATTATGCGTAGATACGATACAGTCAGATTATACTTATACCATAAAGTTAGCCGACGGAAAGGAAACTGAGACTTGGGATAGACAAGTAGTTGATCTTCCTATTCAAATCCAGTCCTATGAGGACATATTGGATTTTGAGATAGCAAGATTAGCTCGATTCGATATAGTTCTTAGTAAGAAGTGGCATGCGAGAAAGAAACCAGTCATTGATTTTGCTTCACATGTGTATCAGTTTGAGCATGAGGGAAGGAGATTACTGATTCATGGAGAACCAGATCTCCAAGAGACGCGATTGGTGACTACTACCAAGTTGCTCAAAATTGATTCTAAGTATATCTATTTTCTTTATTTCATGTATTTGTCGTATGTTGAGATGGATTCATGCAGTCATGGAGACTCAAGTTGGAATGCTCCAGCACTTTCAGCTAAAGTGAGAGTAGAATTCCAAGAGTTATTTTTAAAGGAAGTACCATCAAGTTTGTCTCCTTGCAGGAATATAGCGCATAGAATCAAATTGGTACCAGGAGCGAGTCCGACCGCTTGGCCACCATTTCGAATGAGTTTGCAGGAGGAAAATGAAGTCCGCAAGGTCGTGGACGAGTATCTTCAAAAAAGGTTGATTAGATCGACCACTCAATAAGATCACTATTAGACATAGATATCCCATGCCCCGGATTGATGATCTTTTGGATGCTCTAGGTGGAGCCATTGTATTTAGTAAGATAGATTTAAAGAGTGGCTATCATCAGATTAGAATGAAAGATCATGATGTACATAAGACAGCTTTCCGGACCCGTTTTGGTCATTATGAGTATTTGGTCATGCCTTTTGGTTTAACAAATGCTCCAGCTACATTTATGATGTTAATGAATGATATCTTAAGACCTTTTATAGGAAAGTGTGTTGTTGATTTTGTGGATGATTTGCTAGTGTATAGTAGAACTGTGCATGAGCATGAAAATCATTTAAGGTTTGTGTTGAATATTTTAAAAGAAAATCAGCTGTATGTAAATCCTGAGAAGACACAGTTGTTTCTTCCAAGGATAGAGTATCTAGGGCATGTGATTTCAACCGACAGGGTTCAGATGGATCCCAAGAAGGTTTTAGTTATTTTATCATGGCCTACTCCTCAGGATGAGGGGCAGTTACGGTCATTCTTAGGACTTTCCGGTTTCTATCGAAAATTCATCTCTTCATATCTGTCGATAGCAACACCTATGATGAACTTGCTTCAAGGCAAAATTCCATTTGCATGGAAGCAAGAGCGGCAAGAGAGTTTTGATACTCTGAAACAAGCTGTTTCAGAGGCTCCTATACTCAAGCAGCTCTGGTTCGCAAGTACTTTCCCTCATTGATCATTGAGGACAATGATCTTTAGAAGGGGGAGAGAGTGTCAGACATTGGTCTACAGAGACCACTCCATGTGTGTGTGGGACGAGGGCTAGTTAGCCAAGGTCCTAAGCTCGGGGGTATATCCTAAGGTATTTGATGGTTAGTGGGGATGAGTGTTGCATGTTGGCCACATGGCGACACTAGATCATTCCAGATCACTGCTATTTTAGATACAAGAGGATATAAATGGATGGGAGGAGAGTGGCACACACATCATTCGCATGTCTTCTTAGAGGAAAGCCTCACAACAGACACTTGCAGGTGTTATTGGTTAGTTTATAGGTTTTTCATTCAACCTTTTAGTATCATTTTACTACATATATTGAGCACATACACATTATGTACGCTTTTGTGGATACCGCTTATGTACGTCCATGTGGTCATTGATATAGTGGTTACGTTCTTTGCATAAAGCCTTTTACGTTTGATAAAGAGGGTCGTGGTGAGGTTTTCTTGACTGGGAGACACCCAAATGTCGGGGTCTCTTCAGTGATGCAGGTGGAATACTTACCCAACCTCACCATAGGAAATGTATAATAGTTGTTCATAGGTGCTCGATAAGCCTAGTTGGCTTCTATTGGGTAATTGATTATATGCAGTGGAGTCAGTGATTCATTATGCAGGCAAACATGTCAGTACTTGCAGTTTTATGATATCTTGACACTACTCATACGCTCATTTTGCAGAGGATACTCTAGCAATTTTTTTCTAGATTTTTGGTTTTGTCAACTATACAGTGGTCAATTTACTCCTTGATACACTTATTCATTGGTGTTCGGACTCTTCTAGCTCCATTATCATTCCATTCATTTCTCTACCATCATGGCATCAGAGGTCTCAGGCACATCCGATGGATCAAGGTCCAATGCTAGTGTTCCGAAGGGAGCTATAACATGTAGGCCAAAGATCATTTTGAGATCCAAAAATTTGATGGCACAAACTTTGCTCTATGGAAGAATCAGATTAAAGATGTGCTGATTCAAAGGAGGCAATGGAAGCTCGTAAATGGAATTTCAAAGAATCCTGTTGACATGGATGAAGATGATTGGGATGAGCTATATGAAATGGCGAGGTATACCATTCACTTGCACCTGGCAGATAATGTTTACTTTACAGTATTAGACTGTGAAAGTGTAGAGGAGCTTTGGAAGAAGTTATGCAATACATATGAAACAGAGACGGCATCAAATAAAGTCTATCTGATGAGAAAGTTATATGACCTTCGTATGAAGGACACAGATAGTGTTGCTGCTCATCTAAATGAGTTTGATGCTATATTCTCTTAGTTACAGGCTTAGAAAATGGATATGGATAATGAAATGAAAGCAGTATTGCTGTTATGCACGCCTTCATCATGGGATACATTTTGCATAGTTATTAGCAATAGTGCACCTGGTGGTAAATTCATCTATGATGACATATGTGGAGCACTCTTGAGTGAGGAGATTGGTAGAAAATCTATGGTTGGCACTCAGAGTGGAGATGCATATAATGTTCATGATTCTTACCAAGGAAAGAATCAACAACGTGGCAGGAGCAAGAACAAGGAAAAGAATGGTCAACGGAATAAGAGTAGAAGTAAATCAAGGAAGAGGGATATCGAATGCCATTATTGTCATAAGAAAGGACACATGAAGAAAGACTATTATGCATTAAAGAATGCTAAAGGTAAAGGACAGAATGTTGATGGGCATGTTAAATAGTTACCTGCACCATCTACTTCGATTGTGAAGATTAAAGAAATTAATGCTATTTTTGATGATGTTGATGTGTTGAAACTTGATAATACTATGCCAATTGAGGCTCTTATGGCTGATTCTCTTTTCCACACCTGGCTACTAGATTTTGGTGCTTCTTTCCATGTGATACCACATAGAGAATGGTTCTCTAATTATGCAGCAAAGTCTCTTGGTACCGTGAGACTTGGCGATTCTTACCATGTGATGTTGTGGGGATTGGAGATGTGGTTGTGCAGTCATTGATGGTTCAAAATTTACTATGCATAATGTATACCATGTACCTCAGTTATCATGCAGTTTGATGTCAGTTGGTCAACTTGATGACCTTGGTTACAAGGTGGCCTTCTATGCTCAGTCCTTTCGCATATCAAAGGGCAATATGGTTATTACAAAGGGAAGCAAAGTTGGCTCACTTTATCCTTTATTTGTATCACAGAAAGAACACTTGTTAGTTGTTACTGAACAGGCTATGGCTTGTATTTGGCATGGTAGTTTGGGCCATATATCTCGTAGTGGAATGGAAAATATTTCTCGTTTAGGCTACTTACCTTTGTTATCTTTCTCCGGATTTTCATTTTGTGAGCATTGTCAATATGGAAAGCAAACTACAAATGTGCATAGAACGCACATTGACTCTTCAATTCTGCCTTTAGATCTTGTTCATACAGATGTGTGTGGTCCTATGCCAACTAGGTCCTTAGGTGGTTCTCTTTACTTTGTCACTTTCATAGATAATGCTACCAAAAAAGTTTGGGCATATCCTATCAAATCGAAGGATGAGGTATTCCCTACTTCAAAAAATGGTTTGCTTCAGCTGAGACTGAAAAAGGAACTAAGGTTAAGGCTTTACGTTCAGATAATGGGGGTGAGTATACCTCACATGAATTCAACCTTTTTTGTCAGTCTAGAGGGATTCATAGAGAGTTTACAGCTCCTTATACCCCAGTACATAATGGTGTAGCTGAGAGGATGAATAGAACTATTCAAGATAGATTAGTCTCTATGTTGCATCATGCAAACCTCTCACAAGGTTTTTGGGCAGAAGCAGTATTGCCTGCAGTTCATGTGATTAAGCTTTCACCTAGTACTGTGAAAGGTTTGAAAGTGGCACAAGAGTTATGGACAGGGAAGCCACCATATTATGATCATCTTTGATTTTTTGGGTGTGAAGCATATGTTCATATACCAAAGAATCTTTGACAAAAGTTAGAGCATAAGTCAAAGAAATGCATTTTTCTTGGATATGGTCAAGAAGGACAATTTGGATATCGCTTATGGGATCCTGAAACATGTTCAGTGATCAGAAGTAGTGATGTCATTTTCAATGAGTTTAAGATGCATAAACAGCCCATTAAGGAGGTTGAAGTGAGAAGAGTGGTGTTTGAAGATACTAGTCCTCCGGTTAGCATGCATAAAAATGTTGCACATAGGGATGTTCAAGTGAATGTCCATTCAGATCAATCTGCACATATTCCTGTTTAGCAACCATTGAGACGTTCTGCACGTGTCTCACATCCACCTGATAGATATGTTCTAGGTTTAGATTTTGTTATGCTAACAGATGTCGGTGAACCCTCTTGCTACAAAGAGGCTATGCAGACAGAGGATCATGTCAAGTGGGAGCATGCCATTAAGAGTGAGTTGGATTCTGTTCACAAGAATGGTACTTGGGATTTGGTACCTTTGCCAAAGGGCAAGAAAGCTTTACCATGTAAATGGGTATATAAGCTTTCACATCAGATAGTGCTTCTCCAAAGTATAAAGCACGACTTGTTGCAAAGCGTTTTAAGCAACAACGGTGTTGATTTCGAGGAAATTTACTCTCCAATGGTCAAGATGACTACCCTCCACATGTTGCTTGGATTCATTGCAATGGAGGAATTAAAGCTAGTCCAAATGGATGTGAAAATTGCTTTCTTGCATGGACATCTTACAGATGAGATCTATATGGAACAACCAGAGAGTTATGTAGTTCCTGGCAAGGAAAGTCTAGTTTGTAAGCTTAAATAGAGTTTGTATGGACTTAAACAATCCCCTAGACAATGGTACCAAGGCTATGAAGTCTCAAGGCTATTCTCGAAGCAATGAGGATCATTGTCTCTACACAAAGAGATGCTCAGATGGAAGCTTGATATGCTTGATAATTTATGTTGATGATATGCTGATTGTTGGGAAGTCCTCTTATGATTTGTCAATTCTCAAAAAGAAGTTGAGTCAGACATTTGATATGAAGGATTTGGGGGATGCCAAACATATTCTTGACATGCGCATTACTCATGATAGGAGCAAAAGATGCATAAACTTGTCTCAAAGTGAGTACATATCCAAAGTACTTCACAGGTTCAATATGTAGGGTGGAAAGGCATTGAGAACACCTTTACCCACATATGTGAAATTGAGCAAGGATGATTGCCCCAAATTAGATGAGGAAAAGGAATTCATGACCGAAATTCCCTATCAATCTGTTGTTGGTAGTCTCATGTATGCTATGGTAGCTACAAGACCAGACATTGCATTTGCAGTGGGAGTTGTGAGCAGATATATGTCTAATCGTGGCAAGAAACATTGGGAAGCGATCAATATGATTTTAAGATATCTGAGTGGAACTAAGGACAAGTGTCTATGCTTAGGTAGAGGGAAACCATCCATTATTGGTTACACAGATTCTGACTATGCTCGTTGTGTAGACAATCATAAGTCTACATCAGGGTACATTTTTCATTTTGCTGGAGGTTCTATCTCTTGGAGATCTCGTCCTCAATAATGTAAAGATATTTCCACTACAGAAACAAAGTATGTTGCAGCAAGTGAGGCATGTAAGGAAGCATTGTGCCTTTCTCGTCTTGCTTCTGATATGGGTTTACCTCAGCATGTACCTTGTTTGTCAGTGATAGTCAGAGTGCCATTGCTTTGGCTAAGAATCATGTCTATCATGCAAAGACCAAGCACATTGAGATGAGGTATCACTTCATTCGATATTGCTTAGCCACCGAGCGCATTATTCTTGAGAAGGTTCACACTTGAGATAATGTTGCAGATGTTTTGACTAAAGCTCTACCACAGGATAGCTTTCGACACTGTTGTCACTTGATGATGGTTACTTGATTCATGATCTTACACAGTCACTTGTATACTGTGTAACATGCCCATCAGGTGGGAGGTATAGTCTGTATACTTACACTCAGGTATTCTTTATCATTCTTTATTTTTCTCCCATAGTTACTTTGGACATATTGGCCTTTGGTGAAATATTGTTACCGTTAGTGTCCATGTGAAAGGCCAAATGGCCACTAAACACTTCTTTGTATATGTTCTCTAATAAAAAATATAGTGGCCAGGTCAGTCATAGACTGTAAGTTGGACCGCAATTCTAAGACCTAAGAAGTGTGTCTTCGTGCTCCCTGTGTACTATGTTTTCTGTGTATTCTGTAGTCTCTTTGCGGAGTACCGCGTGCAGCCTTAGGAGCTTGGTTTTCTACTCCGAGGATATCGTTGTGGAGAGGTTACGAGAAGGAGAGCACACTGTGGTGCATCGCCATCGAAATACTGTTGATATATTTAGGTAGTGATGTGTGTGAACACACTAGGACCGCCAGGGCACTTTTTTCCCTCTTTAGGAGGTTTTTTTCCCCCGGCTTGTATATACGCCTATTGCCCTAATGGGCTACTTATCTTTGTACATTCTCTAGTAATACACTCACTATTGTGTGTTTGTGCTCCAAGCTTCTTCTTCTTCCTTGTGCTGTTCGCGTGCTTCCGCAGACATCTATCTCCAACAATTGGTATCAGAGCAGGTCGTCGCTTCATCTAGGGCATCGTCGACACTCCTCTGTTTGCAGTCTCAGAATCACACGAATTTTGGTGAGCATACTCAATGTGTTTCCGAGATCAAAACAGCTTCATCGTGTGGTGCCGAAATCGCGATCTGAGCTCGTTTCGACCTCCAAACGCACTATCACAGCGCTTGTGCAGGCTATTTCATCTTTCTGTGCCAAAGGTATATACCAGTTTCTATTCGCCATTTTAAGCGTCTCGAAGTCTGCTACAGGTCTAGCAAAACTCATCTGGGCAGTTCTGTTCAACTTTTTGAGATACAGTTAATTTTCTGCATCAAGGTATTGTAGTCACCTGCCATGGCTGAAAGCAGTGATGTATTCCGTATGTTGGTTGTTGAGGATAAGTTGGATGGTACCAACTACCCATTATGGGCTTATATGATGCGACATGTATTGGTTGCAAAAGGACTCTGGAACATTGTGCAGGATGTTGAAAGACGTCCTGTTACACCTGCAACTACAGGTACTGCAAATACAGGTGTTGGAGCTAATGAAGATGGTATCGAAGATGATATTCCACAGATTCCTGTTCGTGCTGTTGTTTCTGTTGCACCTACTACAGAGCAAATCCGTTGGGATGGCAGAGATGCCCAGGCACATGCATTGATAGCTTTGTCTGTCAAACATGCCATTATTCCTCATATTCGCTCTTGCAGAACAGCTAGGGATGCTTGGGATACACTAACCACATTGTACCAAGCTAGGAATGAGGCTCGTGTTACTTACCTTCGAAAACAGTTGGAGAGTGAGCACATGAATGAAGGTGATTCTATGGACAGTTTCCTAACAAAGATCAAAGATTTGAAGGAACAGTTGATTTTTGCTGATGAGGTTATACTAGATAGCTCACTTGTGCAGACCGTTTTGAATGGTCTTCCTGATTCATATAAGAGTTTTGCTTCTACTCTTCGATTGATGATGAAAGGCAATCCGAATGCCTTATCATTTGAGGAGTTAGTCTCTGTTCTGTTGCAGGAAGATCAGTCCAGGCAGAACAGGTCCATTATGTGTGTTGCAGATCAAGCTTTCCTGGCTAGTCAGAAGGGCAAAGGAAAATGGAGCTCTTCTACTAGTAAGCAAAAATGTGCAAATGCTGCACATTCGAAGAACCAGGATAAAGATGAGAAGAAATCAAAAAAGCAGAAATTGTTTTGCAAGTACTGTAAAGGGAATGATCATATCATAAAGAACTGTCTAAAACTGGTTGCAAAAGAGGCAAAGAAGAAAGAGGCTAGAATGGTTGTTGCAGAGGCCTCTACACCAAAAACAAAGTCTGCAAATCTTGTGCAAGAAGAAGAATGGGTGTTTACTACTGTTTGCAGTTTTGACCCATCTTCTCATGAGCAATGCATGTCTGCAGTGGACTCAGATGTTTGGTACTTTGACAGTGGGGCGACCAAACATATTACCTCGAAGCGCAGTTTCTTCTCTTCACTGGAGTCTGTCCCTACAGGGAATACTGTCACATGTGCCAACAACTCCTCTTATCCTGTTATGGGAGTTGGTAAGATCATTCTGACTACTGCTGATGGTAGTTCTTTCACCTTGTCAGATGCTTTATTTGTGCCAGGGATCAAGAAGAATCTGTTATCAGTTTCTGCATTAGCCAAGATTGGCTTGGTTGTGAAATTTATTGATGACAGATGTACAGTTCATGATCTGTCAAATGGCGATGTTATTATTGCTTCTGGCATTTTATGTCGTGGGTTGTATAAGCTCATAGACTATGAAAGATCTATGAATGATTCGGCAGGTGCAGTTCATGATTCTCAGGCTATGTCAGATGCAAAGCTTTGGCATGCACGCTTTGATCATCTGAATTTTGCTAGTTTGGTACGCCTGCAGAAATCTGAAATGGTGTCCTCTTTGCCCAAACTTGAGGCACCTAGAAAACATGTTTGTGAAGGCTGAGTTTTGGGCAAAATGCAGCGTTCATCCTTTCCAAAAGATGGTTCAGTTCGGGCTACGCAGAAATTGCAGCTTGTACACAGTGATGTCTGTGGTCCTATCCAGACACCCTCTTTTGGAAATTACCTTTACTTCGTGACTTTCATTGATGATTTTTCCAGGCATGCATGGGTATATCCATTGAAGGCAAAGTATGAAGTGTTTTTGTGCTTCAAACAGTTTTTGGTTTTGGCTCAAAATCTGTCAGCATGTAAAATGGGCACCCTCCGTTCTGATCGAGGGGGGGAATATATGTCTTCTGATTTTAATGCATTTCTGGCTGAACGTGGGATAAAACACCAGTGTACAGTGCCGTATACACCTCAACAGAATGGAGTTGCTGAACGGAAGAACAGGTCACTCATGGAGATGGCGAGGTGTATGGTCAAGAGTCAGGCTTTACCACATAGTTTCTGGCTTGAGGCTATCATGTGTGCAGCATATGTACTTAATAGGTATCCCACTAAAGCGCTACAGTCTATCACTCCATATGAGGCTTGGCATGATCGCAAGCCATCTGTTGCTCATCTGCGGGTTTTTGGTTGTTTGGCATATGCACTAGTGCCTGAACAACATCGCAGAAAATTGGATGATAAGGCAGTAAAATGTATTTTTGTTGGGTACAGTTCTGAAAGTAAAGGCTATCGTCTATATCATCCACAGACTAAACGCATTCTGGTTAGCCGTGATGTTGTCTTTGTGGAAGATGTTATTCAGCCATTACTTTCATGTACTAAGGAGACATCTGTTAGCTCTAAAGACATGTATGATACTTTGATGCCTCTTTTTACAGGTGGACAGTCTAGTGCTGGTCCTAATGAGGCAACTTCTCAGCCTTTGCAGGCTTCATATGATGATGCAGATCATTCCATTTCTGATGCAGATTTACATGATGCACTTGTTGATGAGAGAGCTGATATTGATCAGGCAAAAACTATGCCAAAATGGCTGGTGTAGACTTTGTGTGACAGCAAATTAGATGCACCTTTGTCATATCGAACTCGTTCAGGCTCTCATAGTGCCTCCTTTGCATCAGATTGCTATGCTATGGCTGCATCTAGCCTCTGTGATGAGAATGGTCTGTTTCTTTTGATGAAGCACAGAATTCAGAAAATTGGATGGCTGTTATGCAATCTGAATATGATGCTATAATGAAGAATGGTACATGGTCTTTATGTGACTTGCCTCCTGGCAAGAAGGCCATTGGCACTAAGTGGGTATACAAGTTGAAGCGTAAACCTTATGGTACAGTTGACAGGTATAAGGCTAGGCTTGTTGCAAAGGGTTATGCGCAGGAAAGAGGCATTGATTTTGATGAGACCTTTGCACCTACATGCCGTATGACTACTGTTCGGAGCATTTGTGCACTTGCAGCCCATCATGGTTGGAATGTACATCAGTTGGACATTAAAACAATATTTCTGAATGGTGACTTGCATGAAGAAGTGTATGTTTTTCAGCCCCGTGGCTTTGTGCAGAAAGGGCATGAAAACGAGGTGTGCAGGTTAAAGAAGGCGTTATATGGTTTAAAGCAAGCACCATGTGCTTGGTATGAGAAGATACATGCCTATCTGATTGCACATGGTTTTGAGAACAGTCCAACTGAAAGCACCTTATATGTTAAGCATGCTAATGATGTGCGTCTGATCATTGTTATCTATGTTGATGACATGTTGCTCACTGGTCCTATTGAGACGCATATTGCTGATTTTAAGGCTGATTTGCATGCCTCATTTGAGATGTCTGATTTGGGGCATTTGCATCACTATTTTGGCATTCAGTTTATGCAAGTTGATGGTGGAATGGCTTTGTGTCAAACGAAATATATTGACACATTATTGCAGCATTTTGGCCTTGAAGACTGTAAGCCTATTGCCACTCCTATGGAGACAGGTTTACGATTGAGTCTTCATGATGCTGGAGATGCATTTGATGTTGTTCTCTATCAGCAAGCTGTTGGATGCTTGATTTACTTATGCATTACTCGGCCAGATATTCAGTTTGTTGTCTCACAGATGAGCAGGTTTATGCATTGCCCAGGAGTCACGCATTGGAAGGCGGTTAAGCGCATCTTTCGCTACTTGAGTAGTACTCGGCTACTTGGGTTGTTTTATCCCAAGGGGGGATCACTACCGCCAGATTTGCATGCTTTTTCTAACTCAGATTGGGCTGGTTGCTATGACACTCGTGTGTCCACCAGTGGTTTTTGCTTCATGCTTGGTAGCTCATGTATATCTTGGTTGAGCAAGAAGCAGCCTACTGTGGCCACTTCCAGTTGTGAGGCTGAGTATAGGGCAGCTTTCAAAGCGACTGTTGAGTGTGTGTGGCTCAGACGCCTTATGGCTGATTTGGGTGTTGGCCAGTCTTCTGCCACCACCATCTTGACTAACAGTCAGAGCGCATTGGCAGTTGCGAGGAACCCTGTGTTCCATGCTCGCACTAAGCACATTGAGGTGCATTATCACTATGTCAGGGAGATGTTCTCTGCTGGGGAGATCATCTTGGCATATGTGCCCACGCAGGAGAACATTGCAGACCTTTTCACGAAGGCTCTGCCTAGGGAGAAGTTTGAAGCTTTCCGCAAAGCTTTGGGCTTACTTCCTTTTGTGGAGTGATTTCCACATAGCTTGGCACTTCCTTATACATGAGTGCCAGCTCCTTGTTCACCGCATCACTCCTAGGGGGGATTTGTTGATATATTTAGGTAGTGATGTGTGTGAACACACTAGGACCGCCGGGGCACTTTTTTCCCTCTTTAGGAGGTTTTTTTCCCCCGGCTTGTATATACGCCTATTACCCTAATGGGCTACTTATCTTTGTACATTCTCTAGTAATACACTCACTATTGTGTGTTTGTGCTCCAAGCTTCTTCTTCTTCCTTGTGATGTTCGCGTGCTTCCGCAGACATCTATCTCCAACAAATACTTCATAAGTCTCATCATAATCTATACCATATGTTTGAGCATATCCTTTCACAACAAGTCGAGCTTCATTCTTTGACTTCAAATCTTTGTCTTAATCACGAATTGTTGATTGTCTTGCACCAACAGCTCCCCCTCAATCATCAATTGTGATTTTCTCCATCATCTTTATTTGTTGAAGTATGTATGACTTCAATCTATTTATCAATCACGTTCTCTCTCAAGAAATGATATTGGATCTCAATACGTTTAGTCTTGGCATGACACACAGGGTTAGAGCTAGATACAATGAACTCATATTATCTCCATGAATAGTGGGTGTACTCTGAATGATATCAAAACTCTTCATGAGAGTCTTCAACCATATAACCTCATTTGCAGCTTCAACCATACCTTTATACTCTGCTTTTTTGGATGACAAAGCAACTCTATGTTGCTTCTTAGAACACCAAGAGATTAACTTATCTCCCACATAACATAGATACCCATAGGTTGACCTCCTATCATCAGGATTACCTGCCCAATCTATATCACTATAAATCTTGATGTTTGTATCTGATGTGAATCCATAATACAAACCTTCTTTGAGTGTACCCTTAATGTATCTTAGCACCCTTTGTCCTTCAATCCAATGTTCTTTCCTAGGACAATGCATTAATATAGCATAGATTAAACTACCAATCAGAATTTGATATAGCTTCATGTCCTTGAATTCTTCTCCTCCATATCTGCTCAATTTGTGATTCACCTCCATTGGAGTAGATGCTTCCCTGCAATATTCCATTTTAAACTTGATTAACAAGTTCTTCAAATACCTTTCTTGAGTCACATATACTCCATGTTGAGTATATGAAATCTTCATGCCCAAGAAATATGACAAGTCTCCCAAGTCACTGATCTTGAACTCTTTCTCCATTTGCTTTGTAAGACTTTGTATGCCCTTCTCATCTGTACCTGTAAGAATTATGTCATCAACATATATGCACATGTAAATGAACCCATCATCACTTGCTTTAACAAGCAAGCTACTATCTGCCTTAGACACTTGGAAACCAAGCTCCTTCAAGAACTTCACAAGTCTATAATTCCATGCCCTAGGGGCTTGCTTCAAACCATACAAAGCTCTCTTGAGATCACATACATCATCTGGATACCTTTTATCCTTGAAAATTTTTGGTTGCTCCATGAAAACATCATCTAAAATATAATCAATTAGAAAATCATTCTTCACATCTAATTGACATAGCTTCCAACCTTTACATGTAGAAATAGCTATGAGAGTCTGTTGAGAGCAGTATGGGCACCCAAGGACTGAGGAGACAAGGAAGCCAGCGGAGAGAGTCAGAGCAAGGCGAAGGATTAAGTAGACAAAGCAGACGACGCAGATCTGGCAGATAGGCCTTCAAATTTTTCCAAATCAACATCTTTATAACAGTGATTTTTATCACTAACCATCATTGTAAATACCATTTCATATTTTTGTAGCTCCATTTTGTGCAAGCCAAGGAGTCCTTGAGCTTGAGGATCTTTAGAAGTACCTACATATCAATTTTCGTATTTTTTAGACTCCGTTTAAGCCCTCAAATAGGCCCTGGAACCTAATTTTTAACTAGGCTGGACACTAGGTCTGGACAGGGCCAAAACCTAGTCAAAAACTATAAATAGAGCTAGAGAGCTCATTTTTGAGGTTAGCTTGTAAGTGATTTGAACTTGAAGGAGCTTTTTGAAAGTAATCTAAGAACTCCATTGCTTCTCACTCTTTGTCTTACTGTGTGTGCGCGTGTGTGTGCATGTTGGTGTGCTTCTCACTCACGCACTTGTGCCTTCACTTGCTCGAGGTCTTCATACCATCCTCACGTCTTCCTGGATTGACATTAAAAGAGGTGCTACTCATCACTGAGCTACACCAAATTTTGGCGCCGTTGCCGGGGATCGAGCTTTGAGGACGAGCGTGTGATGGTAAGACGTAGATTTGAGACGTTGGCGTCGTAGGTAATTTCTTTACTCTTCTTATTTTTCTCTTCCTTACCTCACCACCATCATCACCATCATCATCCTCACCATCTCCCACCTCCATCTCCATCATCGCAAAAAATTTTAGTTTTTTGACTATATCTCCTTCCTCCTTTCATTTCCCTCATTTCACTTGTGAGAGAGAGTGAGAGAGCGAACTGTTGTGTGCTATTTTTTGCATGTTTCTTGAGTTTGCTTGCAGGTATTGGCTATCCCATCACCTCCAACACGTTGCGCAGGTACGGAAATGTGCAGAACTGTCTCTGTGTCGCAGGCCTCTGTCAATCGCGATTGACAGAAAATTTCATCTATTAGTAAAACTAAGTGCACCACAGTAGACTAGAGACCTTGCACATCACAAATCCACAAAAATTTTTGGAAAATTTGCATTTTTTCAGTCCATCGTGATTGACACTGTCCATCGCGACGGACAGCGAGTCCATCGCGACTGACAGACCCCGACGGACACGTGTCCATCGCGACGGACACCCCAATACATCGCGACTGACAGAAAAATCACGATTGACAGCCCTTTTCGTCGAGATTCTTGACCATCGCGACATACAGATGCCCGATCAACACATAAACACGGAAAAACCCAAAAATTCCTGTCCATCGCGACTGGCAGCAGTCCATCGCAACTGACAGCCTCTGTCCATCGCGACTGACAGCAGTCCATCGCGACTGACAGCCTCTGTCCATCGCGACCGATACCCCTTGTCCATCGCGATTGACACCCATCAATCGCGATTGACACGTGTCCATCGCGACTGACAAGCCACGACGGACAGCCCTATCCATCGCGATTGACAGCCCAGTCGATCGCGATTGACAACCATTTTCGGCCATTTTTTAGGGTTTATTAAATTGAGGAATTTGGCTAATTTTGGGCATAAATATTGGGCTATAGGACATATAGGGAGGCTATAAACAAGCAATTTGAGGAAACCTTGTTGGCTTGTTAGCTTGTTTGAACCCTGTTTTAGCCCTAGAACCCTGAACTGGCATAACTTTCTCATACGAAATCCGTTTGCTGTGATTCTTGCTTTGTTGGAAAGCTCGTGAAAATTAATATCAGGATTATTAGAGAGGGTATTTTGAAGTTGACCATACCCCGAGGTAGGAAAACTAAGGGATCCTTGGGATTGTTTTCCATAAAGGCAAAGGATAATTTGGTCTGTAAGTTACATGCATGAAAGTGGTCTATTGTGTCATTTGAATCTAAGTCTTGAGCTAACCGTGGGACTTTTACAGGTCCAGTAAGAGCACTTGAGGGCGTTCTGAGCAAGAGTAAGTGCAAGCTTGGGAACACGCTTCCTGGGCACTCAAGGGCAACCAAGAAGGAAACAAAATGATGGAAATTCTCAACTCCCTTTGCCAATTCCTAGCTTAGGCTAAGAACGACTAGTGATAGAAGTAAGTCAAGGCAACGATAGGCATCAATCAAGTTGAAGACTACCTATGCACTCAAGTTCAAGACTAAACATAATCTCTTCGTGATGCGATAACCTTAAAGGAAAGAATCTAACATGGAACGATCAACTTACAGTGCGAAAATTAACTCAAATATTCATGACGATGTGATTTCTGACAAGAGCATAAACACGGTAACAACTAAAAAAGAATCAAGTAACTGATACAAAAGAACTCCGCAACGAGGTTGTACTTGGGCAAATTTAGGCTATTCAATTAGGCTTATGAACCTTAGATCAGGGCGACATCTAGGGAGAGATAGACAAAGTCTTAGGTCTTCAGAGGCTAGTGTCAACCACACTGCTAGGTCTTGGGCCCAGCAGTTGAGCCACCACTCATACTACCCTAGCTCTGAGACTAGTGAATCAGAGATGTCTCAAGGCATGGACCGACCTACGGGAAGTTCAGGAGTGCCATACTTGCACAGGGTAGAAGGCCCGTACAAGACACAGCTGGAATACCTTAGGACCAACCGATTAGGTGCTAGCATCTATGAGGACGGCCTAGGAAGATCCGTGGTCCAAATCAAAAACCCAGACCAATCTATTGGGCTAGAGCACCCTGCTGTCAAGTTTGAGAATGGTGCATACCTTGATAAAGAGGGAACCATATACGTGGTCACTAGTCACCCTGAGAGGACATATGAATTCGGGAATGTGATCCCTGAGACGGACATAGATGACCTAGAACAAGGGAACGTAGGAGGGGATCCCAGGACCCCTCGAGGGAAATCTGTTCTTACTAGAATCCTCAATCCCGAGTGGGTTCCCCAGGACAACAAGAGCATAGATCTGCTTCTGAACCGAGAGACTGACGAAGCCTTTTGGAGGTATAAATCTGATCGGCCAATTGATATAGGAACAATCATGATCTATGAGTTTAAAGATCCAGATAGCCTAGGCAGAGTGACCTATCTAGATCACGCTTCAGAAAGGATCTTTGTGGTTACAGAACATGATAGACATGCTTACACTAGGATGGGTGAGTTTATTTTCCCCCAACCAAAATCTAACGTGTCCTCTGGCCACCCGGGAGCTGGAACGTCCCATGCTCATGGAGTTCAGAGAGACATAAAGAGAGACAGACTTGAGGTAAGCTTTGCCAACTCCTTGGGAAAAGGAAGAACGAGAACGGAAACAAATAGAGTGGAACTTGAGGGACATAGAGCCCCAGGGAACCGAAGAAATGCGGATGAATTCCCTCTACCAAGACCAAGAGAGCACACGAGGACCCTGAGACCGACCCAACTAGTTAAGTCCATGAAAAGCTACTTCGATTGCACTGGAGATCCCTACGATCATGTGGCTGAGTTCAGGCAAGTCTTGAGAGCTGAACAAGTGGAGGATCTATTCACGCAGTACAATGCCTTTGGTCTAACCCTTAGGAACACAGCCCTTACATGGTTTCAACCATTGAATGAGAGACAATTCAGGTGTATAGACCAACTCCTAGAGGCTTTCATTATTGAATTCTCTAAGAGTGGCATTAGACATAATACCTCCTCGCTGATTCACAGCTTCAGGCAAACCCCTCAAGAAACCGTGAGACTTGCAGGAAGAAGATTTAGGCAATACTTAGAAAGATGCCCTATTTCGGAGCTACCCACACCAGCTAAGCAAGTGGCTTTATTCTTGGATGGATTGCTAAGTACCAAATTGAGATCTTATGTGTACTTGAAGGACCCTAGGACCATAGAAGAGTGTGTACGCATGTGCATTGACATCGAGGATAACCTAGGGGAGGAGTTAGAGCTTTCCAAAATATACAAAGATTCAGATAGTGCCTCTAGCCTCTCTTCCATGCAATCCACATCAATTGAGGAACTTGCAGAGAAAGTAGCTCAGAAATTAGGTGTCTCTAGCAAACAAATCCCAAGGTTTGCCCCAGTAAAGAGGTGCTATACTTGCGGTGGTGACCATATGGCGAACGTGTGTCCCATTACGGCTCAACCCCAAGTGAATCCCAGTAGCCAGTACTGCACCATAGAACGAAGATACACAAATCACACAGCACAAGACTGCCCATACAATAAGCAAGCGGTTAGGCAACCCTACCCTCAGCCATACCCTCAGTAGGGAAGATACCAGAATCAGTACCCACCGCAGCAGTATACTAGGCCTCAACAAACCTACCAATACCAAAACCAACAAAGGCCTCAGCCTGTGTTAGCACAACAACCCCCGGCCCCAGCTAATGTGATCCCAGTAAAATATGCAGTTGCAGAAGAGAATTTGAATAGAGCTATAGTGTCAGTTACACCATTGCTTTCCGAATGTGATCCCAGCGACCATAGTTTTGATTCTACGCATATTGACAGCCCCCAGGCCTACTACATGCAGTCTCCTGAACATGGTGAGTCCTACTATAGTGAAGAGCCAAATGAACCTAGTTGGGAGTCAGATTACACAAACGTCATGTATGCAAACCCCAACCCTAGACCTCAACCTAGGCAAGTAAGACCTCCATTCCCTAGAGGACCATGCTACAGATGTCAAGGAGATCATGTCATTCGTGATTGTCCCGTGCCTCCACCTACACAACCCCAGTCAGTGACAATCCAAGGCTTTTGCCAAGAATGTGGAAAGGAGCATCTCTTACGAGATTGCCCAAAGAACCCCAATAATATGCCAAAAATCACTCCTATCAACGTTATTGGGTTAGTTGTAGACTCCACAGGGAGTGTGACTTCCACTGCACCAGTACAAGTAATCACTAGAGCCCAAGCCCTACAACATAACCAAAGCGTAGGCCAGGAAAAGAGCCCAGATGTTAGTGAAACGAAGATCATGACAAAGAAGAGGACTAGAGCTTGGAGAGATAGTCGTGAAAGAATGAAAAGACAATGGGCAAAAAAAATGAGTGAACTTGAGGAAAGCCTCAGAGAAACAAAGGCCAGGATAACTGAACTCACCTCTCAAACTCCCTCTCACACTACCCCACCACCACCATTCCCATCTCCATCTGACCCACCACCTTCCAACCCACCTCACACAATTCCACCACCCCCAAGAGTAGGATCAGTCCTAGCAGATCCCACTCCCGAGGACCTTAATATGATGCTTAAAGCATATCAGGCCAGAATCCAAGAAGGGCCAAACGTAACTGATCATGAAAAGTGTTACCCTAGAGCAGAACTAGAGCTGGAACGAACCAAAATTTGTGCGAAGATGGTCGAGCTGGCTCAGACCATGTTTGAAGCCAGTCGCCTATTTAACATCTCTAGTTCAGCGAAGACATAGTTGCACTTTGAAGGACTGTTAGAAAGAATAGAGAGACTAATTGCACAATCAGAAAAGAAACCCGCCTCTCAACATAAGGACAAGGCAAGTGAAAGAGCAGGTCTTCCTGCCCAGGAAGCCTATGTGCCTGAAGCCTATGTGCCTAACTCTACGGAGCCGGACACATCTTCTTCTATGAATCGATTCACACCTGAATTCCTACGAGAGATTCAAGAAGACAAATGGGCTAAAGAAAGTGAAGTCCCTCCTCCCATTGAACTTGTGGATGATGCACATGACCAATTCCCACAAGACATCCCATCCATTTATGAGGAGCAGGAGAGCACCCACTCTCAGGAAAGATTAGACTTTGAGTCTAACTCTCTACAAGAATTACCCCACTTCACAGGCCCATGGGAAGCTAAGTCTACTTGTATGAGAGCACCCACGGTCATGGTACGAAATGAGGACTCAGTCATACCTAGGAACACGGAGGTAGTAAAGAATACTAAAGTGCAGTGCAACCTCACCTTAGAAGAGCTACTCAAAGTAAGGCCAGAGCTATGGAAACATGTAGCCAAACAAGTACCAGAGATAGCAAAATCTCGTTCCTAGGTAGGATCCCAGAGAACAGTGCCAGAAATACCATTGGACAAGATAGGAGATATGAGTGAAGGTGAAGAGGGAAACACTTATCTCCCCATTACACATCAAGGATACACAACCAAGGCAATTCTCGACTCAGGTGCAGGAGTTGCAATTGCTACCACTTCCCTATGGAAGCGTTGGGGCAAGCCTGCACTCAGGCCCACGAGGATGAAATTGCAGATGGTTGATGGCCACATAGAGAGACCCTTAGGCTTGCTGGAAGGAATAACTCTCACTACATGCGGTGTTGAGTTTGAGCATACTTTTGCCATATGTGATTTCAGCAAGAATCATGCCTATGAGATGATTTTGGGACGACCCTTTATGCGATAGTTGCAAGTGGTACAGGATTGGGGAACCAATTCCTTGTACCTGCAACACTTAAGTGTTACGACCAAAGTGAATCTCAAAGATTACTCTCATAGAGATGTCCCCCCTATCCAATGGAATCCCATCCATAGAGCCAAAGATGATACAGAATCGGTGCATTCAATAGGGTCAGGATCCTCATGGATGCATGAAGACACCCACTTATGGATGTGCAAAGTAGTAGTAGAAGAAGAGAAGAGAGAAGAAGCCAGAGAGATAGGTGTAAAAGAAACACATAGATCAATTCAAGACCCAGCCTATGCACCTGTAGTATTTCCTGATGAAGAATTTGAACCCCACGGCTGGGCAGAAATCCTAGCAACAATGGATGTAGCCATCAATGAAGAACAATGGACACCTCACTGTGATGAAGATGGCTATGACATTTCAGTCTTCTCCATATAGCCGATCATGGGAGAGGCAGTGCTAGAAGAGTGTGAACCTAGCCCTGATGCATTTGAGGATGCAAGTGACTCCGATCTAGAGTCAATCATTATGGACCCACCTTTTGCATCAGATGAAGAATACTTCTATGAAGTAGAATTTTAACCCCAGAGGCACGGAGAGCTTACAAATGATGTAAGGCTAGCCACACATGTAACTCCTAAGAAAGAAGGAAAGAAAAGAAAGAAGAGAGAAGTCACACAAGAAGAGGAAGAATCTTTGTTTGAAGTCCCGGAAAATTTTAAGAAGTATGAGATAGATGACAGGAGAGTCATGATCAGAATGCCTAAACGAGAGGCGCAATCAGGGGAGGCCTATGACAACAAAGAAACCACCAAGAAAATAGTGGTAGCTGTGGAAGAAGGAGAAGAAAGATGCACGTACATAGGCCATGACCTGACAGAAGAGGAAGAACAAGAGTTAATAGCCTTGCTAAGAGAATACAGAGATGTATTCGCTTGGAATTACAAGGATTTGAAGTGTAGACCCTGACATATGCTCACACACTATCCCCATGACCTCAGATGCCAAGCCTTCTAAGCAAAAGCCATATACATATAATGATAACTATGATCAAAGAGGAGATAGATAGACTGGTTGAAGCTGGATTCATCTATGAAATTGAGCACACTGAGTGGGTATCCCCCATCGTAGTGGTGCCCAAGAAAAATGGAAAGTTGCGCGTATGCATTAACTTGAAGAAGGTCAACGCAGCCACAATTCGAGATAACTATCCGCTTCCTATCACAAAGCATCTCTTAGAAAGAGTAGCAGGCAAGGAAGTGTACAGCTTCCTCGATGGATTTTCGGGCTACAATCAAGTAGCCATAGCTCCAGAAGATCAGCATAAGACGGCATTTTCCACTGAATGGGGCATTTTTGCCTTTAGAGTAATGCCATTCGGGCTTACCAATGCTCCTGCAACCTTCCAAAGGCTGATGTGCCACGTGTTTAAAGAGTTCTTGAGGAAGAACTTAGAAGTCTATGTTGATGATCTTTGTACTCATTCCAACATCAGACAAACCCATATTCCTGAACTCAGACAAATCTTTGACAAATGTAGAGAATATCAAGTCTGCTTGAACCCTAGAAAAATGTGTTTTTATGGTCAGGCAAGGCAAGATTCTAGGACACATAGTGTCAAAGAATGGCATATCCACTGATGAAGAGAAAGTAAGAGCCATAGCCGAGTTACCTAGGCCAAACAATATCAAGGAAGTACAAGCTTTCATGGGGCATTGTGGTTATTACCGACGGTTTATACATATGTATGCCATCATAGCAAAGCCTCTGTATGGACTTTTGACTAACTTCGAGTGGATTGATGAATGTGAGAATTCCTTCAATGAGCTTAAACGAAGATTATGTTCAGCGCCAATCTTAACCACACCAGATTGGAATAAGCCTTTCCATGTTCATGTGGATGCATCCAATTATGCTATTGGATGTGTACTCGCACAACCTACGGGTGAAGGTAATATGGATCTTCCAATTGCCTATGCTAGTAGACAATTGAATGCAGCTGAACGAAACTATACCACTACGGAGAGAGAAGGATTAGGCATGGTATATGCAGTGAAAAAAGTTTAGACATTATTTGCTTGCAAATAAGTTTAGATTTTTTACTGACCATCAGGCACTGCTATATCTCGTAAACAAGCCATGCAATACAGGAAGATTAGTAAGATGGTTTCTCTTGCTAATGGAATATGATTTCGAGGTTGTGGTAAGGAAAGGGAAGACTCATTTGAGAGCAGATCATCTATCTAGGCTCACATCGGGAGAAGCCCCACAAGGAGTGTCAGATGACCTTCCTGATGCGTACTTGTTTAATTTGGAAGTGGTGCCACAGTGGGCTAAGTCATTAGTGCCAGTATTGACATACGGGCCTAACCACCCAGTAATAAACACACAGGATAGAGAGGTAGTAAAAGCCCAAAAGTATCACATCATGCCAGGTAGTGTGTACAAGCACACAGACCAAGGGATCTTGGCTTGTTGTGTGGAAGAGGATGAGTACGCTAAATGGTTGCAATTAGCACATGTAGGTGCATTAGAGCAACACTACTCAAAGCAACGAACCCTACAGACACTAAGGAGACTCGGAGTCCATTGGCCAACTATGGAAGCTAATGTCCAAAAGTTGTGCAAGGAATGCCCAATCTGCTGCACTAAACCACCTGTGGAACATGCCACTCTTTATCAAGTGTCCATAGTGCTAGATTGGAGTGAGCCACTAGTATCCTTCTTGAGGAAGAAAACATTCCCTCCAGACATGACTCTGGCTAGGAAAAGGAGTTTAGAACAAGAAGCCCAGGATTACTCACTCATTGGTGATAATCTATACAAGCGTGGTAAAGATGGTTACCTCAGACTATGTGTCCATGAAAGTGAATATCTCAAGATCTTGGAAACTGCTCACCAAGGTGTAGCAGGAGGACACTTTGGACCAGATCGGGTGATCAAGGAATACTATTTGCGGGCTTCTGGTGGCCGACCCTTCACATGGATGCACATAGCTATGTGAAACGGTGTGATGTTTGTCAGAGAACTCAGTATCCTATACGCAAGGATGAGATGCCACTGAACCCTATGATGGGTGGACGTGCATTTTCTAAGTGGGGAATAGACTTTGTTGGTCCTATTAATCCCCCAGCTAAGGGTTCTCATGCTGAATATATCATTGTGGCCACAGATTATCTAACCAAGTGGGTAGAAGTAAAAGCTACCACGAAGAACGATGCACAAACAACAGCTAAGTTCTTATTTGAGAATGTGTTCACTAGATATGGGCTACCTATAGAGTTAGTTAGTGATAGAGGCACTCACTTCTTGAATGAAGTTATTGAAAATCTGCTCCAAGAGTTCTTGGTAGTACATAAGAAGTCTGCCCCCTACCACCCACAAGCTAATGGGCAAGCCGAAAGCACAAACAAGATTCTGTGCAATGTACTGACGAAATCAGTGAATAAATAACGCTCTGATTGGGACAAACAGCTACACCATGCTGTTTGGGCATACTGAGTCGCCTATAAAACCGTACTCCAAGCCACCCCCTTTCATATGGTATTTGGCCAAAACGCAGTGCTACCGTTGGACTTCTTAATACCTACACTGAAAGTAGCACAAGAGCACGAATGGACGGGTCATGAACTCTCCTCTAGACTTTTTGACCTGGAACAATTAGGAGAAACAAGACTGAGGGCAGCTGCAAGGATATATGCAGCTAAGAAACGACAGAAGGCATACTTTGATGCCCACGTTAAGGATAAAGGTTTAAAGGCAGGCGATCTAGTACTAGTCTACACTTTGAAACAACATGCGAGGAAACTAGAGAAGAGAGGCTACGGACCCATGATCATTAATAGAATCTCAACAAGTGGAGCAGTGCAACTAGCCACTTTAGAGGATGATGTTCTCCCGAGCTACATTAGCAGATGCAGAGTCAAGTTATATCAGGAACTTCTCACAGAGAAAATTCTAAGTCGACTCAATACTGCTAAGAAGCGCAAAGAAGAAGAAAAGCGAATTCGAGAAGAAGCTCAAGTAGAAGCTTTAGAGCGCATACGGAGAATGAAATTAAGAAGACAAGGCAGAGAGCAACCTAGGCCAGATGCATATGCAGATCAAGGATATCATGTGGCTATGTGTGAAGTTTCAGGTATCAGCTCTCATAGGATAATTGATCGACATCCTTTTATAACCTTAGAGATAGGACAAGGAAAGGGTGCAAGGACTGTAAGAGCCTTGATTGACTCAGGTGCAGCCACTAGTGCTGTTAAATTGTCTTACTATCAAGAGTTGAAATTAACTGTCAATCCTATAGAAGCATATCTCATAGGATTGGGAGGTGTGGAAACCCCTTGCATGGGCGAGGTGGAACTTCCCCTCTACATTCAAGACGAAGTAATGACAGTCAAAGTGCTAGTGTGTCAAGATGAGGACCTCACGGAGCCTCTTGTCTTGGGTCAGGACTGGATCTATGATCGTGCAGTCAACCTAAACCTAAGAAGTGGACTTCTTCAGGTATGGGTAAATCATAGCCGAATTACAGTTGAATTGGAAAATGAAGCACTCAAGGAACTAGGTAAAGCACGAACTCCTGGTCCTTCCAGGGGCGCACATGAAGTTGACAATGCTATTCTTTTCCAAAACTGTATGATGCAGAAAGAGGCTTGTCTCAACAACGGCATCAAGGAGAAGACAGCACTCCCTTCTTTTCCAAAGGCCAGAAGGAGGCAGCAACCAAAGGCAGTTCAAGTACAAAAGGAGCAGAGTACTACCTATATTGGAGGCCAAAAAAAGGAGCAAAGCAGATTGTTTCAGCCGTTGAAACAAGTATGGATGCGGAAAGGCGAACACCCTGTTGCGACCAGGTCAATCCCATGGCCAAAACCTCTTATTAGTAGTCAACAACACGACACTAATAAGAAGTTTTTCATAAATTCTTCTGCGAAAGTAAAGTCTATTTGGATACCCAAGAAGTCGATGAAGGCCAGCCCACAATCACGACAAATCTGGGTGCCTAAGGCTTGCTTGCGGGCCCAAATAGCTACACCAAGGCCACACCCTCTACAACATGTTTCACTCACTCGAACATCTGATGCCCAGTCTTACACATCACGCACGACCACATATTCTTCCGTGCGCACAACTAGAATCACTCGTAAATGGGTCCCTAAAAAGCCTCATTTTCAAGCAGATACTCCTATCAAACCTTCCAGAGTCTCCACAAAATCAAGATCAAAACCCATCCACTTCATTTGGCAACCTAAAACTTGTAATAAACCCCCGGACCCCAGTTGTAAATCCATGTCCACCTACTAACTACATCACTCTCACACTACATCATTCCACTTAGCTCCTAGGTCTACCCAACTCCTAACTACACACACGAGCACCGCGCACTCACTGACTGACTGACTTATCACTAAAAGCTCATGTTAATGTTGTAACGAGGACACAGTGTCATTTTTGTGTCCATTGCAATGTTAACATTTATTCATATATTCTCACAGAACCGGTTGCGAATTTTTCAACATGGCTGAGGCGGCAGGAACTAGCTCTCAAACAGAAACGAGCCAGCAAGTGGTGGACTTAGACAGTTTACCCGTTTTGCCTGAGACAAATGAAAGACTAGAAGAATTGCAGGCAAGCAAAATCATACCTATAGCGGACCCTCCCAGTGGCCATACCATGCCCGTAGGAAAAACTTCCCACTGGTTTAGTGAAGTTGCAGGACCCTTGGGAGAGGGATCATATCTATGGGAATCAGAGTTGGACTTCAATGGGAAGCAAGGTAAATACCATTTCTTTACAAGAGAATTCGAGAAGTTACAAAATGCAGAAGGTCTACGTTCGGTCTGGGAGAAGGCAAGATTGGGTGCATACTTTAGTGCCCGGCTCCTAAAGCCTGACTTCATGCGATGCCACTATCTCATCAACACCTTGATAACCCAAAAGGTGCAAGCTCATTTGTGCTTCCATCTCTGACAAAGGGAAATGAGCTCAAGAGGTTTAGGCTATCAAACAACTTGGTGAGAGAGGCCCTAGATATGCGCGGAATGCATATTCCCACAGAGAAGGAGACCCTAGTGCCTGATTACATGAAGAACCGAAGCCTCACCAAACTCAAGGACATGGTGTCCATGACGCCTAATATTGCAATACACCTTCGCATGTGCATGCAACACTGTGCTTTTCCTGCCCAAGATAGATTCACCATGCCGCCCAAAAAGATTTGGTTTAGTTTGTATCTGGCAGAGACACAGAGCCTCACCATCAACTTACCCCACTGGATAATTGATCAGATACACCTAGCCCACAAACGATGGCCGCAGAAACATGTTTTATATGGATGTTGTGCTCTGACTCAAATCATTTATAGATGTTTGGCTTACGACATCCCTATTCAACGAGCTCTGATGTGGAATCGAGTGGAGCAATTCAAAGGCAGGACGTCCACTGGACCCCCTTCTAAGAAGATGAGAGGAAATATCCAAGTCCCTTGTGCTCAACCACGTGGAGCCACCCTAACATCGGAGGTTACCGCTTCACCCCGAAGAGTCCGACCATTCACACTCCGACTTCCAAGACGCAGCACCGATGGTCCTAACCTGATATTCCCTCCCATCCCAACCGATCTTGAATTTCCCGGTGGTGCACCTTTGGAAGAACTCACGAATGAAGATTTTGAACAATTATTACAAGATGTAGAGCTGGAGGCAGAAGAGGCACAACAAGTGGAGAATGTGCAAACACAAACAACGACCTCCCAAGTACATGTCACCACAGTTGAAGTGGATGAAGAGGATGATGAAGATGAAGAATAGGAGGAAGATGAGGAGGATTATGATCAAGAGCATCAAGAGGAGCAACAAGAAGTGCCAGAACTTGTAGGTGCACCTGCATATACAGCTCAACTACAAAGGTTATACGACACAATCAAAGCAGTACAGGAAAGGCATCAACTCTCTCTTGTGTCAGGTCAAGCTTTGATGCAAGAAATGCTATCAGATGATGGGGTGGATCAACATTTCATTGACACCCTCAAATTAGTGTCAGAATCTTTAGGAGTTCCGGAGGCTGTCCACATAGCAGTCCGCCAATCCGTGAGGTATGACAAGCGCAGAGTTGACACATTACCACGAGCAGGTAAGACTATCAGGATGCCCGTCACAGAACAAGAAGTAACCATTGAAACCACAGCCACCCCCACCACCACCATTGACCTCTCTGCTGAAACCTTTGTTCAGACATCACCCATCTCACCCCAGCACCCCCCATCACCACCTTCTCCACCCCCACCACCACCTCCCACCATGGAAGAAACGGAAGTCATCACCTCTACCTTCACTTATAACCCACCCTCATTCACCTCATTCTCATTTCGAGAACCCACATCACAAGACACCCTCTTCTCTTTAGTCACCAATCCCTTGTACACTTCAACCCTTCTATCCTCCGAACCCATAATTCCAAGTGTGGTTGGAAACCCTGCACCCACAGAAGGCACCCTGTGTTTCCCAGCCTATCCCCCAATACGGGTACCTCCATTCCATGACCCTCACTTCCCATCTGCCCCCTACACCTCATTCAACCTAACCTCACCACCCCAATACCCGTCCTTTGTGGAGCAGTTCATCCGCACTCCAATGTATCAGCCGCACATTCCCCACATATTCGCAACGACATCAATCTACACAAACACCACACTCACTTCACCTACCATACCCACCTACATGGTAGCCCTTGTACATACCACTCTGTCTGACCCAATGGACATTTCACCCACCACAGCACCTCTCCCCACAATTCCACCCTCTCCCCCTCCACTACCCCCCACCTCACCACTCAACACATCATTAGCAGACACAGCATTCACTACCCCCCTTCCCATTCCCACCTCCCCTGCATTCCAAACTTTTCCCCTTGCATCTCATAATGTAAATAGCATGTTCACTACATTACTTCAGTGTGTACATCAATTACAACGGGAATATCAGCAATTGGAACAACACACTGCTGCCCTCCAGGCAGAATCTCGGCACCTACAGGCTATAGTTAACACTTTAGAAGCTGATTACCAAACGCTTCTAGCGGAACATACCACCTTACAACAAGCTCACACCGAATTGGAATCGAAAACCTCGACAGTGGATGATCAAGCAGTGAAGGAACTGGAAGGTATGCTCGAGTCCCAAATGATATCCAATGCTACACTTAGACGCAATCTTGGACTATTAAGGAAGCATATGGCTGCAGCACTAGAAGAGAACAAGAGGCTTCAACAACAAAACCAAGACAACTTTGAAGCGGCTATGGAAGGAACTGCAGAAGCAACCATTAGCCCTACCAAGTATAGAGCAGTCCCATCAGAAGACATTCGCATCTTACTCAAAGAGCATGCAAATTACTTGGAGTCATATCAAAAGTTAGAGGTTGAATGTGCGGATCTAAAGAAGCAGATAGCCAGTGCCCCCACAGCTCAACAGGAGCCAATAATCTTGCAACCCTCTACAGAAGAATTAGAGACCCTCCGGAAACAGGTGGCCGAACTCCAAGCACGTCTCTTACCATATGAAAGGCCACCCTCGCCAACTGAAGAACCAGAACCTGAAACGGTGGTGGAAATCCCCGTCGATGACAGCTATGAAGAGCCGTACGAGCCGATGCCCACACCCGGCAGTCGGGTAACAAAGGAAGGACAAGACACTTTGGAAATAGGAGTTCCAGATTGGGTTAAAAGGATCGAGAAAGTAGGAAAGACACATGATGATCGTGTTGCCGTGCAAATTCAATCTCTCACAAATCTGGAAGAAATTGTCCTTCGATCTTCTTACTTTCAGAACCTATCCCACCAACGTTTGATCACAACATCAGAGACGCAATACATGCCTTACTTTGTCTTGCTACATGATTATAATGCAGAAGTTAAAAAGGCATACAGGGAAGGAGCCCACATTCGCCACTCAATTTGAGCCAGAGGACTTACCAGCAGATGCTCGTGCTGGCTCGATCTTCCAATCTAATTGGCGTGCACGTCTACTAACCGATTACCCTGAGATGATGAGCACATGGGCAACCATGCCACTGTATATCAAGTATAATCCATGCTATTGCCCAGTGGTACGTCGCAGATCCTGGCAAGCATTTGCAATCAAGGTACGCAACAATAAAGAATGCTCGGCTTGGGTTAACTATCCATATTTTGCTCCGCCTCGAGGGACCCCAACCGTAGCCTACATGATATCAACAATTCGACACTGGTCTACTCGTCTAAATAATGTACCCGACATAGCAGCGAAAATGTCTATGAAAATATTCGAGCTCATGACCATTGTCTTCAAAACCTTTCGGAAGGTACAAGCTCCATACATCTGTGCCCCTGGATTCTCTCAAGGTAACAAGGATTTAGTCTACGACATGAGCCAGACTCCCTCGGTCACTATAATCTTTGCCTGGCATGCACGAATAAAGTACTTACCCGCATGCTTCAAGCAGACATTTGAGGAAATGTTCTCTACGGGATTCTGGGAATATCATTCGGAAATTTTCATTCCCAGACCAACACATTTGCTACATCTATTTGCAGTAGAACAAGCCATCCATGCAGATCAGTTACGTCTGCCACATCCGGACATTCCAAGACCAATTGATTGGGATCGCATGATGACAGATTTGACCCGAGAACTACGCATACAAGAACATCAACTTGCCACTCATGTGGTCGACTATTACATCCAGCACTCCTAGCAACAAGAGTCTATCAGAGACGACAGACGCGAGAGAGGGGGGGGTGTTGAGAGCAGTATGGGCACCCAAGGACTGAGGAGACAAGGAAGCCAGCGGAGAGAGTCAGAGCAAGGCGAAGGATTAAGTAGACAAAGCAGTAGACGCAGATCTGGTAGATAGACGCAGCTTTAGAAGTACCTACATATCAATTTTCGTATTTTTTAGACTCCGTTTAAGCCCTCAAATAGGCCCTGGAACCTAATTTTTAACTAGGTCAGACACTAGGTCTGGACAGGGCCAAAACCTAGTCAAAAACTATAAATAGAGCTAGAGAGCTCATTTTTGAGGTTAGCTTGTAAGTGATTTGAACTTGAAGGAGCTTTTTGAAAGTAATCTAAGAACTCCATTGCTTCTCACTCTTTGTCTTACTGTGTGTGCGCGTGTGTGTGTGCATGTTGGTGTGCTTCTCACTCACGCACTTGTGCCTTCACTTGCTCGAGGTCTTCATACCATCCTCGCGTCTTCCCGGATTGACATTAAAGGAGGTGCTACTCATCACTGAGCTACAGAGTCCTTATAGTTGTCATCTTTGCCACAAGACTATAAGTCTCATCATAATCTATACCATATGTTTAAGCATATCCTTTCACAACAAGTCAAGATTTATACCTAGATACACTTCCATCTGCAAACCTCTTTGTCTTGTAGACCCATTTGCATCCAATGATGTTTTGATTATTTGGTTTAAAAACCAAATCGCAAGTCTCATTTTCCATCAATGCATCATACTCATCCTGCATAGCTTTCTCCCAATTTTTGTTACCTTTTGCCTCTTCATATGTAGAAGGACCTTCCTCTGCTTTCACCATATAAGCATAATCTTTAGTGGTCAAAAATGAAGTATCATAGCTATACCTTGTAGTTTGCCATTTGTGCTTTGATGATCTTCTAAGTTCTCCACTTTTTGAAGTTTCTAGTTCATCACATTCTAGATCAAACCTTGGCATTTCTGCAACTTCATCTAGTGCTTCATTGTTCCCTTCTTCATCAAATATTTGAATCTTTTATTTACCTTTCTTCTGGTTCAATGTTTCTTCATCACCTACATGAATACTAATTGTACCTGCATAGCAAGTACCTTGCTCATCAAATGTAACATCCTTTGATACAAGGAATTGTTTTGTGGATGGACTCCACAATCTATAACCCATTTGCTTATCATCATAACCAATGAACAGATACTTTTCAGCTTTTAGGTTCCAATCTATGCCTTAAATGAGATGGAACATATGCATAAGCCAAACATCCAAATACTTTGCAATGATCTAAGGTAGGTCTCTTACCCCACCATGCTTCATATGGTGTCATACCCTGCAAAGCTTTACATGTTAGCCTATTCACCAAGTATGCGACTGTATTTATAGCCTTCGCCCACAAATAATTAGGACAATTTTTATTTTTCATCATTGACCTTGCAAAATCAACAAGAGTTCTATTTCTCCTTTTGCTACACCATTCTGTTGAGGAGAGTACCTGCAAGTAACTTCCCTTTTTATACATGCATTCCAAAAGTAATCACTAAACTCATTAGAGAAATACTCTCCCCCTCCATCTGACCTTAGTCTCTTCAATTTTTGTCCTAAAACTCTTTCTGCATATGCATGATAGTGTTTAAATGTATTAAACACCTCTGTCTTATCTTTGATCACATATATGGTGATCCACCTGGTAGCATCATCAACATAAATCACATAATATCTTGAACCATTAATGCTAAAGTCCTTTGATGGTCCCCACACATTTGTATGTACCAATTCAAGCTTCTCTAAATACATCAAACCATCCTTATTATATGATTGCTTATGAGCCTTACCTAATTGACATGCTTCACATCTATATGTCATCTATTGACTTGCAACATTAGTTAATCCAAGCGCTGAACCATTATTGATCATATCCTTAATACCTCTTTCATTGAAATGTCCAAGCCTTTTGTGCCAAAGATCTAACTCAAAGATCTTATGTCCCCAATAACTACACAAGGCATGACCAACATTGCCTTGAATTTTCAATGTGAATATCCTTCCTTCTTTCTTTCCTGAAACAATTTGTTTATACCCATTGCTAGGGTCTTCCACAAAAACTATATCATTAGTGAACCTTACTTCATAACATTTCTCTACAATTTGCTCTAACACTTATCAAATTCTTTGGGATTGTAGGAACATACAAAACCTTACTCAAAAGAGTGCTTCCATCCTTGGTCTTTATTGATCCAATGGACTTCACATTGTGCTTTGTGTTATCACTTGTTTGAACTATATGATTACTCACCTTATTCTCAAAATCAATCATCATAGCTATATTGCCACTCAAGTGATTCCTACACCCTGAGTCAATGTACAAGACTCTTTGATCTTCACTTTGCTTTCACAAGTTGCATTCATAATTAAGGTTGAATCCTCTTTCTGATCTAAAGCATAATTGTAGTAGGTATTGTTGTACGATTGACTTTGAAAGTTTCTACCTGCATTCCCTCCAAAGAAACCTCTACTACCTCTACCTCTGAAATTACCTCTCTGATTTCTATTACATCTTCCTCTTGAATTAAAATTTTTATTATATCCTCCACCATTCTGATTGTTATGCCAACATTCATGAGCTAAATGATTAGTCTTACCACAAATTCAGCAAGCTTTGACACCATCTTTATTACTTCTACCTCTTCCTCTCACTTTTCCACCTCCTCTTCCTCTTAGGAAGTTAGCTTGACTAGTAGTGCTTTCATCTTCAATCAATTGCTGCTTGCCTTTTTTAATCTTCTTCTTGTCCTTTGAATGCATTGCTTGACATGTACTTTTATCAACATCACTTTTGACATCCTGACGTGTACTTTTATCAACATCACCTTTGACATCCTGCTCAAAGGTTAGCATATGTCCTAGCAACTGATTCAAATCAGGAGTAAAACGATCTAGTGAAAATTCAGTGGATAGAATGAAAGGCTTCCACTTCTCATCTCCTCTCAAACCTATGAGGATTTTTCTTATTAATTTGTCCTCTTCAATTTCTTCATCAACTGTTCCTAATGCATCTGCAATGTCCTTCATCCTTGCTACGTAATCAAAAATGGATTGAGAAGCCTTCTTCTTGAATGTGGTGAACTTTTCCCATAAAGATGCCTTCCTTGACTTTGTAGTGTTTTGGAAATGCTCCTCCAAAGCATTCCATATGTCACTTGCACTTTCAAGTCCTCTAATATGAGGTAGCAAGTAATCATTAACTCTCATGTAAATAATGCTCCTTGCTTGAGCATCCTTCTTCATCCAAGTCTTCAAATATGATAGTCTTCCCTAGTTGGAACACTAGGATCTCTAAATTCTAGTTTGTCTTCTTCACGTGTGATGTATCCTATCAGATCTTTGCTCATGAGGTGAGCTTCCATCATCATTGACCAAGGAGGATAGTTTTCTCTATCCAATTTCTCTATCTGAAGAAAATCTCCTATCTTTTCTTCACCTGTGTAATAAATTCTTCAAGCTTTGTGAATAATGAATGTACATTTACTTAGAATGTAGTTCCTTTTCATCTTCTTGATAGCTTCACACTTCCTTCTCTAGCTTTCACTTCAAACTTTCACTTTTGAATCTTCAGAGATTGATTTTTGTATACCTGCAACAGCTAGGGTCCTCCTTTCTTAGATTCTAATAACTCCTGCTCTGGTACCACTGATGGAGAATGTTAATCTTCAAAAGAAAAAGTTGATTCCTTGATGTTAGAGCACCTCTATATCAAGAACAACTCAAAACCTCAACCAATTTTGGAAGATCAATGTCAAATGATCAAACTTTGAACTAACTATGAAGAAACTAATTATCCAAAAAAGTCTGTTGCACTTAATTCACTCATTGACTGATCAAATGTGTAATGTCTTCTATGAAACTTTGTACATGGTGTCTCCTAAATTTTGCACACCTTTTCCAAGTTAAATCTCTTCAAAAAATTAATTAGACCTTGAGATTTACTTGAAACAATGTACATATGTCTGAAACTGTTCTTCTGTGTAGTTGACTTTGATACCTGCAACTTCTAATGCATGGTTCTCCCAAAGTAGACCCCGTTTTATTCAAATTCTTTTAACCACAAGTAGATTACCTTTAAACCCAAAGAATAAGTGCTTACTTGCTCAAAAATTTACACTATGGAGGGAGATCTGATCAAAACATTGACCATCAGGATTGCGCATGTTCCTATCTTCACTTTCCACATTTACACATGTTCCTACTCAAAATTCTCTTAGCTTGATTATAATTAAACTCTCAAAACTTGTACAGAGGTCACTCAACTATAGATTAAGACTCGTACAAAATCATTCCTCAATAGGATAAACACAGAAGGAGCACTGAGCAAAAGATTGAGGTGCATCTTTCTTCTATTCAGAGAAATCTTAAATCTGATTGATGATTCATGTTCTTCTCACTTTCCAAAGTCTCTAATGACTTCTAAAACTTATCTCTCATCATCCCTCATTTTTTGTAGTACATCTATATCAAGTATATATAGATGTTTACATCCCAGGTCGTCATAGATACAAAGTTTTTATGAACTAATTACAAGATAAGTATACATGTATATACAAGACTTCTTCTTCTGCTCATGCACTAAACTTTCAGCCTCATATGTTGATCTTTGCTTCATTCTTTGACTTCAAATCTTTGTCCTAGTCACCAATTGTTGATTGTCTTTCACCAACACTCTACATCTTCTATACAATCCGTTTTACGGACCCATCCCAAGGTGCACATCATGGAAATCCTTTGCCATCAAGGTACATAATAATACTAAGTGTAAGGAGTGGTTCAATTATCCATACATTGTGCCACCACGAGGAACACTTTCCATAGCTTATATGATGGCAACTATACATCACTGGATCCCTCGGTTAAAGCCTATGCCAGATGTCATAGTGCAGATGATGCTGAAAATTCTCGACATGATGCAAATCATTTTCAAAACCTTTTGCAATACACAGGCCCCGCAAGTTGCCCTCCCTACCTTTACGAATGGCAACTACAATATCATGTATGATATGAGAACAACCCCCTGCATTTGTGTGGCTTACACTTGGCATACCTGCATTAGATATCTTTGAGCCTGCTATAAGAAAACTTTTGAAGATATGTTTACTATAGGTTTTTAGGAGTATCACTCGGAAGTATTCATACCTAAACCAACACACCTACTTCAATTATTTGCATATGAGCAGGCAATGTATTTTGAATATTACATGACTCCACACTTGGATATTCCCACTGCCATTATTTAGGATGCCTTGCAAATTGATCTGGTAAAAAGAGTAAGACTACGTGAACATGAATTGGCAACAAATGTCCTACAATATTACATTGGCCATCCTATAGAACGAATGTTTGTTAGGGATGATAGATGCTAGAGAGGGGGGAGTGTTGGGCAGCAATCATGATTTGGTATAGAAGATGGCCTAAGAAGATAAGAACAAAGAGAAGAGCAATAAGGAATAAGGAGACTGAGCAGTCAAGCATAATCTGCAATAAGGCCCAACCAGTTTTTCACAAGAATCTAACTTTACATCAAACAGTGATCATTATCACTATGCTCACAATGTAAATACCATTTTTGGTAGATTGGACTTTGTTTTGTTCAAGTTGAGGATTCCTCAAGCTTGAGGAGTATTAGAAGTATCTATGTACCAATTTTCATGATTTCTAGACTTCGTTTGAGCCCTCAAATAAGCCTTGGAACCTAATTTTTAACTTAGCCAGACACTAGGGCTTGACAGGGCTAAAGCTAGTGAAAAACTATAAAAAGAGCTAGAGAACTCATTTTTGAGGTTATCTTCGTAGAGATTGAAGCTTTTGTAATTGAGTTCTTTTGTAATTGAAAGCATTCCATTGTTCCTCTCTTTGTTCTTGCCTTGTGTGTGCATGTGTGTGTATGTGTGTGCATGTGTGTGTATGTGTGTGCATGCTTGTGTGCTTCTCACTCACTCACTTGTGCACTTCACTTGCTTATGGTCATCATACCATCCTCACATCTCCGTGGATTGACAATTATGAGGTAATCAAGCATCCAACGGTCTTCTGATAGACAACAGCATCAAATGCATCTCCAACATCATGAAGACTCAATCATAAACCTATCTCCATATGAGTGGCAACAGGTTTACAGTCTTCAAGGCCAAAATGCTGCAATAATGTGCCAATATATTTCGTTTGACACAAAGCTATTCTGCCATCAACTTGCATAAATTGAATGCCCAAATAATGATGCAAATGCCCCAAATCATACATCTCAAATGAGGCATGCAAATCAGCCTTAAAATCAGCAATATGCTTCTCATGAGGACTAGTGAGAAACATGTCATCAACATACACAACAATGATCAAAGGCACACCATTAGCACACTTAACATATATGGTGCTTTCAGTTGGATTGTTCTCAAAACCATGTGCAATCAGAAGGCATGTATCTTTTCATACCAAGCACGTGGTCCTTGCTTTAAACCATATAATGCCTTCTTTAACCTACACACCTAGCTTTCATGCCCTTTCTACACAAAGCCACAGGGCTTAAAACCATACACTTCTTCATGCAAATCACCATTCAAAAATGTAGTTTTAATGCCCAATTGATGTACATTCCAACCATCATGAGTTGCAAGTGCACAGATGCTACGAATAGTAGTCACTCAGCAAGTAGGAGCAAAGGTCTCATCAAAATCAATGCCTCTTTCTTGAGCATAACCCTTTGCAACAAGCCTATCCTTATACCTATCAACTTTTCCATCAACTTTATGCTTAAGCTTGTATACCCACTTAGTGCCAATGGCCTTCTTGCTAGGAGACAACTCACATAAAGTCCAAGTACCATTTTTCATCATAGCATCATATTCAGATTTCATAGTAGCCATCCAATTTTCTGAATTTTTTGCTTCATCAAATGAAACAGGCTCATTCTCATCACAGACACTAGAGGCATTCATAGCATAATAATCTGATCCAAAAGAGGCACTATGAGAGCCTGAATGAGTATGATATGATAGAGGTGCATCTAATTTGTTGTCATGCAAAGTCTGCACCAACCACTTTGGCATAGTTTTTGCCTCCTCAATATCAGCTCTCTCATCAACAAGTGCATCATATAAATTTGCATAAAAAATAGAATGATCTTCATCATTACATGAAACTTGTAAAGGCTGAGAAGTTACCTCATTAGGGACCAACACTAGACTGTCCACTTATAAAAAGAGGCAACAAAGTATCATACATGTCTTTGGAGCCATCAGATGTCTCCTTAGTACATGAAAGTAGTGGTTGAATAGCATCTTCCACAAAAACAACATCAGGGCTAACCAAAATGTTTAATCTGTGGATGATACACATGATAGTCTTTGCTTTTAAAATTGTACCCAACAAAAATGCATTTTACTCCTTTATCATCCAATTTCTTGCATTGTTGTTCATGCACTAATGCATATGCTAGACAACCAAAAATATGCAGGTGAGCAACAGATGGCTATCGACCATGCCAAGCCTCATATGGAGTGATAGACTGCAATGCTTTAGTGGGACATATGTTAAGTACATACGCTGCACACATGATAGCCTCAAGCCAGAAACTATGTGGTAAAGCTTGACTTTTGACCATAAACCTCCCCATGTCCATGTGTGACCTATTCTTTTGTTCAGCAACTCCATCCTATTGAGGTGTAAATAGCATTGTGCACTGATGTTTTATCTGATGTTTAGCTAAAAATGCATTAAAGTCAGAAGACATATATTCCCCCCCTTGATCAAAATGAAGGGTGTCCGTTTTACATGTTGACATATTTTCAGCCAAATCCAAGAACTATTTGAAGCACATAAACACTTTAGACTTTGCTTTCAATGGATATACCCATACATGCCTGGAAAAATCATCAATGAAAGTCACAAAGTAAAGATAGTTCCCAAAAGAGGATGTTTGCATAGGACCACAGACATCACTGTGAACAAGCTCTAATTTTTTAGTAACTCAAACTGAACCATCTTTTGGGAATAAGGAATAAGGAATGTTCCATTTTGCCCAAAATACAGCCTTCACATGCATGTTTACCAGGTGCCTCAAGTTTGGGTAGAGAGGACACCATTTCAGATTTTTGCAAGCATAGCAAACTAGCAAAATCGATCAGTAGTAGTTAGAATGATCTTACCAACCCCCATGATAGGATAAGAGGAGTTGTTGTTGCATGTGATAGTATTCCCTGTAGGGGCAGGCTAGAGTGAAGTGAAGAAACTGTGTTGCGAGGTAATATGTTTGGTTGCCCCACTATCAAAGTACCAAACATCTCAGTCCATTGCAGACATACATTATTTAGGAGAAGATGGATCAAAACTACAAACAGTAGTAAACGCCCATTCTTCATTCTACGCTAGATTAGGAGACTCTGTTTTTGGTGTAGAGGCCTTTGCAACAACCATTCTAGCCTCCTTTTTCTTTGCGTCTTCTATAGCTAGTTTTGGACAATCCTTTATGAAATGATTTTTTGCTTTATAGTACTTGCAAAACAATTATTGCTTTTCTATTTTCTTGTCATCTCTAGTCCTTCCTTGATTGTGTAGAATTAGCAGATTTCTTCTTACTAGTAGAAGAGCTCCATTTAACTTTGCCCTTCTGACTAGCCAAGAAAGCTTGATCTGCAACACACATAATGGATCTGTTCTGCCTAGATTGATCTTCTTGCAATAGAACAGAGACTAAATCCTCAAATGTTAAGGCATTTGGATTGCCTTTCATCATCAAAAGAAGAGTAGAAGCAAAATTGTGATATGAATCGAGAAAACCATTCAGAACAGTCTACACAAGTGAACTGTCAGGCAAGACTTCATCATCAAAAATCAACTGTTACTTCAAATCTTTGATCTTTGTCAGAAAAATATCCATGGAATCACCTTCATTCATGTGCTCACTCTTCAACTGTTTTCAGAGGTAAGCAACATGAGCCTCATTCCTTGCCTCGTATAAAGTGGTAAGTGTATCCCAAGCATCCTTACCTGTTCTGCAAGAGCGACTAATGGCATGTTTGATAGACAAGGCTATCAATGCATGTGCTTGAGCATCTCTGCCATCCCAACAAATTTTCTCTACAGTAGGTGCAGCAAAAACCAAAGCACAAACAAGAATTTGCAGGATATCACCATCTTCGATGCCATCTGCATCAGCTTTAGTACTTATATTTGTAGGTTTAATAGGACATTTTTCAACACCCTGCACAATATTCGACATTCCTTTTGCGACCAATACATGACGCATCATATAAGCCCATAATGGGTAATTCATACCATCCAACTTATCCTCAATAACCAACATACAGAATACATCACTACTTTCAGCCATGGCCACTGACTAAAATACCATGATGCAAAAAATTGAATGTATCTCAAAATGTTGAATAGAACTACCTTGTCAAGTTCTGCTAAACCTATAGCAGACTTTGAGATGCTTATACTGGCAAACTGAAACCTGTATATATCTTTGGCACAAAAAGAAAAAATAGCCTACACAAGCACTTATGGATAACTATGCATGATATTCAGTTTGTTGTCTCACAAATGAGCAAGTTTATGCATTGTCTAGGTGTCAAGCATTGGTAGGCAGTTAAGTGCATTTTTTGATACTTGAGTGGTACTTTTCTACTTGGATTGTTTTAACCCAAGGGGGGATCACTATCACCAAATTTACATGCTTTTTGTGACTCTAATTGGCTTGGTTTCTATGACACTCATGTGTCCACTAGTGGTTTTTGCTTCATGCTTGGAAGCTCATGCATATCTTGGTTGAGCAAGAAGCAGCCTATTGTGGCCACTTCTAGTTGTGAGGTTGAGTATAGGGTAGCTTTCACAGTGACTCTTGAGTATGTGTTGCTCAGATGCCTTATGGCTTATTTGGGTGTTGGTCGGTCTTCAGCCACCACCATCTTCATTGATAGTCAGAGTGCATTGGCAGTGGTGAGGAACCTTGTGTTCCATGCTCGCACTAAGCACATTAAGGTGCACTATCATTATGTCTGGGAGAGATCCTCTACTAGAGATATCAATTTGGGATATGTGCCCACGTAGGAGAATGTTGCAGCCCTTTTCACAAAGGCCCTACCTCAAGAGAAGCTTGAAGCTTTCTGCAAAGGTTTGGGCTTACTTCCTTTTTTGTATTGATCTCTTTTCACATAGTTTGGAACTTCCTTATACATGAGTGCTAGCTCCTTGTTCACTGCATCACTCTGAGGGGAGATTTTTTGCTATATTTTGGTACTGATGGGTATCAACACACTAAGACTGTTGGGGCACTTTTTTCCCTCTTTACAGGGTTCCCCCCCCCTTGCATATATGCCTATTACCCTAACATGTCACTTACCTTTTTACATTCTCTTTGTAATACATTCAGTATTTTGTGTTGTGCTCCAAGCTTCTTCTTGTTCCTTGTGATGTTTGCATGCTTCCGTACACCTCAAACTCCAACAATGTTTTGACCTTGAATATTGCAAACCTACTGCCACTCCTATAAAAAGAGGTTTATGGTTGAGTCTTCATGATGTTGGAGATTCATTTGATTTTTTGTCAATTAGCATGGATGTTGGATGCTTGATGCACTTATGCATAATGCACCCTGATATTCAGTTTTTTGTCTATTAGATGAGCAGGTTATGCAATGCCCAGGTGTCGAGCATTAGTAGGTGCTTGTGCATCTTTTGCTACTTTAGTGGTTCTCAGCTACTTGGATTGTTTTATCCCAAAAGGGGATCATTGTTGTTTGATTTACATGCTTTTTTTTAATCAAATTGGGTTGGTTGCTATGATACTCATCCTCCACCAGTGGTTTTTGCTTCATCCTTGGTAGCTCATGCATATCTTGGTTGAGCAAGAAGCAACCTATTGTGACCACTTCTAGTTGTGTTGTTGAGTATAGGGAAAATTTCATAGCAGCTATTGAGTGTGTGTAGTTCGGACACCTTTTGGTTCATTTGTGTGTTGTTTAGTCTTATGCCACCACTGTCTTCACTGACAATCAGAGCGTATTGGAAATTTCAAGGAACCTTGTGTTCCATGCTTGCACAAAGCACATTGAGGTTCACTATCATTATGTCAAAGAGAGGTCATGTGCTTGAGATATGAATTTGGCTTATGTGCCCACATATAATAATGTTGCACACCTTTTCATAAAGGCTCTACCTAGGGAGAAGTTTGAAGCTCTTCACAAAGCTTTCGACTTGCTTCCTTTTGCGGATTGATCTCTTTCCACATAATTTGGCACTTCCTTATACATGAGTGCTAGCTCCTTGTTCACTGCATCACTCCCGAGGGGGATGTATCAATATTTTTTGTAGTGATGTGTGTGAACACATTTAGGACCTTTGAGGCAATTGTTTCCCTCTTTAGGAGGTTTTAATCCCATTTTGTATATACTCCTATAACCCTAGCAGGTCACTTATCTTTGTACATTCACTTGGTAATACATTTTTTATAGTGTTGTGCTACAAACTTCTTTTTCCTTGTATTGTTTGTGTGCTTCTACAGACCTCAAACTCTAATAGATGGGGTTTTGTTCCATAAGGCAAAGGTTCTAGATGCACGAAATCATGTGCATAATCATGTTGAATTATAAAGGGAAGCATGAGTAGTTTGTTTGTGCACAACCTAAATGCATGAAGCACATGCATGGAAACACGTGCAAAGCCTGCAAGAACATTCATTTGCATGAGTTACAACCATAGTATTTGTTGAATATTTGCATAAACTTTGCATGCATTGTGGTAAAAGGATTATGCATGCAAGAATATATGCATGATATTTCAATTACAAGTACTAACTAGAATAGAATTTATCTAGTTAGGAGGTAAAGGGATCTTTATAGAAGATTGGAAGTAAGCCAATCTTGAGCTAAGCTTATAAGTTTTAACTAAAGTATCTCAAGTCTTATAAAACGATAATGACACAAATTCTAGAGAGTTTAGACATAAACTTTAAAAGAGTTCATGCATAATTTATTTACAAGTATAATTATCATATAAATTATGGGATTAGCTAACTCATGATTTGTTATGTAGTATTCCATAAAGATAAGTATACAGTTTGTACTTCTGGAATAGTATATAAGAAGTTCTCATATTTATTTTAAGTATTTAAGATAAATAAGAAAATCTGAGAATTATGAAAAGACCACATAATTGGTCTAAAGTCAGCTATAGGAAGTTCATGAAATTAAACGTCTCCAAAGAAAGGTTGGCACTTTAGAAGATTATAACTTTGAACAATATAGAAACGAAAGTTGGGAGCAAAACACTTATGGGTAGATGTTCATTAGGTGACTTCAAGTATATAACTTTGGTACTTCTAATTCAATACTTAATGGTCCAATAAATTAGAATCTAATAGGTATTCTTGAATAAGTATCATTCATACTTCAACATTCAAAAATGTATCTTACAAGATAACTATTTTACTAATTCAACATTAAGGTATATTGAAAATCCAAAGTAATATATATTTTGATAGGATAAATAGGTTCAAACATGAAATGGTATGAACAAGGTATACCATGGGAAAGCATATCCTAACGTGATATTTATCCTTTAGCTTAGCACTCAAAAAGTGAACACAACTCAAGCAATAAAGCTTCATAGTATTGCTGAAAATTCTAGGATTCATTTCAAGGATCATTCAAGAAGTGCAAAGAATTCCAAGATGAATCTTTTTCTCATATGATTGATTACTTCAAATTAATCTCTAGTACTTGAAGAATAAAACTCTCAATAGTAGTGAGAAAGAAATGCTTCAAGCTAACTAGATAGCAATCAATTCCCAAGAATTCCCAAACCACTAGTAGTGATACTTAAAATCCAATGATTGATATAAACCAAAGGTGTATCAATCTTGAAGAGATACTTAGCTTTGGAATCTGAAAGGCATGAGCACATTCTTAGACTTGAGCTGAGGAAAATATCTCTAAAAATCATACAGGTAAGCCAACGAGCTTTAGATAGTCAAAGAGAACTCAAAGATAAAGACTAAGTCTTTTTCATTATTGTTTGGTCAATAGGCTATGATCAGACTTGGACAAACTTGTCCAACAAATTGCAAATGGAACTACTATAAAATTTTCCCAAGTACTACAAATGAAGCTTATGAATGAATCATGAGAGTTACCTCTTAAATCATATCACCCTAAATAGGATTTAATTTTGGGATCATGTTATTCCAAAATCAAGGCATAAAGAGGTAAAAAGGGTCTAAACATTTGGGCCTTAAAAATTCTTTGCAAGAACTAGTAGGTGTACGATAAGAATTAGGCACCTTAGCCTTAGCTCTCAAAATTGGTGCAACCAAGGGTTAAAGAAAGGATCATTACAAATGATTATGAGAGCATTCCAAAGAGACAAGGCCAAAACTAGGGTGTAATTTTGTGGATTTGGAGTAAGTATCCACCTGTATGGGTCAGTGGAATGCTAACTTCTTTTGAGAACTTTTATTTGATTTCCAAAAAGAAAAAGAACTTGTGATATGTAGAAAGCATCAATGAGGTTATCCTTTTCTTGGGAAAGAACATAAAGTCGATGTAATTAAACCATTAGAAGAAAGGATACATAAATAAAGAAGATTTGTTATTCTCACATTTAGATAAAAGGTGAAGTACATAAAGCTTCACCAAGTCAAAATCTTGAATCAAGTAAAGGTTCAAAGTCTAAGGAACCTTTCAACAAATGTTAGATCGACTAAGTTAAGCACCAAGTTCCTATTGTAACTTGGTAAATTCAATTTCTTGACTCAAATTAGTTCATAAGAATTGAATTCCAAGAAAGGAAGTCTTACAGAGATTGAATAAAGGAAACGTACTCCTAGTTGAAGCATAGAAGTTTTGAGTCATCACTTGAAGCTCAGTGGGTCGACACAATGATGTTTTGTAACCACACTAGTACTTTGTGGTTGGATGATGTTTGGGCTTTGCTCCAAGAATCTTTTTGAGAATCCAGTTTACTTCTATTAATGATAGATAAAATGCTTCAATACCTTGTTGAAATAGATCTTTGAAACAATTTTAAGTATCGAGTCACATAAAGTTTTACTCTAATTAGTTTCAAGTATCTTAGAAGTTTGAATTGGTTCCATAAAGTTTTAGTTCTTTCTTTCTAATTTCTAAATCTTTTATGTCTTATTCAGATAGACTATCCAATTCCTTTCAAGAAAGATCAGGTATAGCCAGTTTGAAAAAGGTAACTAAATCAAGCATCCATTTAGACATTCTATACAAGAACACATTCACTCTTCAAAAGTTGCTCAGTCGAAGTTGATTTATTCATTTGCATTTTTTTCAAGTTCGTTAGCATTACTCCAATGAATTTGTAGATTTTAATGCACTCATGAAATGAAGAGTTAGCATTTGCTCATGAGATTGACAATTCCCAAGAACTTAAAGCTAAAGTCTTCGAGAAAAGTGTACTAAGTTGGATAAAGTTCATTTTGGATTTAATGTGGTCAAGTTAAAGGATGAACAAAATTCAATGGCAAACTTTCTCCTACATTATACATAGTCTTCTCAATCTCAATAGGCTAAAGTATGTTGGGGATGTAAGGGTCATGTGACCTTACCCCCATATTCATATATATATATATATATATATATATATATATATATATATATATATATATATATATATATATATATATATATATATATATATATATATATATATATATATATATATATATATATATATATATATATAGTGTTGGAGCAAGTCTATGACAAGCCTAAGTATTGGCTTGAGTCTCACAAAGTCTTAGAAGAAGCTTTAAAAAGAAGACTATGTAAAGTTCACTTGTGAACTACCTCTTGTAACTTTTGAAGAGTTTACTTAATGTAAAACTAAGAGAATCTTAAGTGGTTGAGTCCATTTGATCAAGAATGGAAAGAGGAGCCACGAATTCGTGATTTGTGGTAGGTAGAGAATCAAATCAATCATTGATTGATTGGAGAGTGATTGAGGGAAGTTAGCCTCCCAAACTCAACTATAAATAGATGGCAGTTTTAGTCGTGGTTAGAGAGACCTATGTGAATGTTGGAGTTAGACGTCTGCGGAAGCACGCGAACAGCACAAGGAAGAAGAAGAAGCTTGGAGCACAACACACAAGACTGAATGTATTACTAGAGAATGTACAAAGATAAGTAGCCCATTAGGGCAATAGGCGTATATACAAGCCGGGGGAAAAAAACCTCCTAAAGAGGGAAAAAAGTGCCCCGGCGGTCCTAGAGTGTTCACACACATCACTACCTAAATATATCAACAAATCCCCCCTGGGAGTGATGCGGTGAACAAGGAGCTGGCACTCATGTATAAGGAAGTGCCGAGCTATGTGGAAATCACTCCACAAAAGGAAGTAAGCCCAAAGCTTTGCGGAAAGCTTCAAACTTCTCCCTAGGCAGAGCCTTCGTGAAAAGGTCTGCAATGTTCTCCTGCGTGGGCACATATGCCAAGCTGATCTCCCCAGCAGAGAACCTCTCCCTGACATAGTGATAATGCACCTCAATGTGCTTAGTGCGAGCATGGAACACAGGGTTCCTCGCAACTGCCAATGCGCTCTGACTGTCAGTGAAGATGGTGGTGGCAGAAGACTGGCCAACACCCAAATCAGCCATAAGGCGTCTGAGCCACACACACTCAACAGTCGCTGTGAAAGCTGCCCTATACTCAGCCTCACAACTGGAAGTGGCCACAGTAGGCTGCTTCTTGCTCAACCAAGATATACATGAGCTACCAAGCATGAAGCAAAAACCACTGGTGGACACACGAGTGTCATAGCAACCAGCCCAATCTGAGTCAGAAAAAGCATGCAAATCTGGCGCTAGTGATCCCCCCTTGGGATAAAACAACCCAAGTAGCCGAGTACCACTCAAGTAGCGAAAGATGCGCTTAACCGCTTTCCAATGCGTGACTCCTGGGCAATGCATAAACCTGCTCATCTGTGAGACAGCAAACTGAATATCTGGCCGAGTAATGCATAAGTAAATCAAGCATCCAACAGCCTGCTGATAGAGAACAGCATCAAATGCATCTCCAGCATCATGAAGACTCAATCGTAAACCTGTCTCCATAGGAGTGGCAATAGGCTTACAGTCTTCAAGGCCAAAACGCTGCAATAATGTGTCAATATATTTCGTTTGACACAAAGCCATTCCACCATCAACTTGCATAAACTGAATGCCCAAATAGTGATGCAAATGCCCCAAATCAGACATCTCAAATGAGGCATGCAAATCAGCCTTGAAATCAGCAATATGCTTCTCAAGAGGACCAGTGAGCAGCATGTCGTCTACATAGACAACAATGATCAGAAGCACATCATTAGCACGCTTAACATATAAGGTGCTTTCAGTTGGACTGTTCTCAAAACCATGTGCAATCAGATAGGCATGTATTTTCTCATACCAAGCACGTGGTGCTTGCTTTAAACCATATAACGCCTTCTTTAACCTGCACACCTGGTTTTCATGCCCTTTCTGCACAAAGCCACGGGGCTGAAAAACATACACTTCTTCATGCAAGTCACCATTCAGAAATGCTGTTTTAATGTCCAACTGATGTACATTCCAACCATGATGGGCTGCAAGTGCACAAATGCTCCGAACAGTAGTCATACGGCATGTAGGTGCAAAGGTCTCATCAAAATCAATGCCTCTTTCCTGTGCATAACCCTTTGCAACAAGCCTAGCCTTATACCTGTCAATTGTACCATCAGGTTTACGCTTCAGCTTGTATACCCACTTAGTGCCAATGGCCTTCTTGCCAGGAGGCAAGTCACATAAAGACCATGTACCATTCTTCATTATAGCATCATATTCAGATTGCATAGCAGCCTTCCAATTTTCTGAATTTTGTGCTTCATCAAAAGAAACAGGCTCATTCTCATCACAGAGACTAGATGCAGCCATAGCATAGCAATCTGATGCAAAGGAGGTACTATGAGAGCCTGAACGAGTACGATATGACAAAGGTGCATCTAATTTGCTGTCACGCAAAGTCTGCACCAGCCATTTTGGCATAGTTTTTGCCTGTTCAATATCAGCTCTCTCATCAACAAGTGCATCATGTAAATCTGCATCAGAAATGGAATGATCTGCATCATCATATGAAAACTGCAAAGGCTGAGAAGTTGCCTCATTGGGACCAGTGCTAGCCTGTCCACCTGTAAAAAGAGGCATCAAAGTATCATACATGTCTTTGGAGCTAACAGATGTCTCCTTAGTACATGAAAGCAATGGCTGAACAGCATCTTCCACAAAGACAACATCACGGCTAACCAGAATGCGTTTAGTCTGTGGATGATACAGACGATAGCCTTTACTTTCAGAACTGTACCCAACAAAAATACATTTTACTGCCTTATCATCCAATTTTCTGCGATGTTGTTCAGGCACTAATGCATATGCCAAACAACCAAAAACACGCAGATGAGCAACAGATGGCTTGCGGTCATGCCAAGCCTCATATGGAGTGATAGACTGCAACGCTTTGGTGGGACACCTGTTCAGTACATATGCTGCACACATGACAGCCTCAAGCCAGAAACTATGTGGTAAAGCCTGACTTTTGACCATGCACCTCGCCATCTCCATGAGTGACCTGTTCTTTCGTTCAGCAACTCCATTCTGTTGAGGTGTATACGGCACTGTACACTGGTGTTTTATCCCACGTTCAGCCAGAAATGCATTAAAATCTGAAGACATATATTCCCCCCCCGATCAGAACGGAGGGTGCCCATTTTACATGCTGACAGATTTTCAGCCAAAACCAAAAACTGTTTGAAGCACATGAACACTTCGGACTTTGCTTTGAGTGGATATACCCATGCATGCCTGGAAAAATCATCAATGAAAGTCACGAAGTAAAGGTAATTTCCAAAACAGGGTGTCTGCATAGGACCACAGACATCACTATGTACAAGCTGCAATTTCTGCATAGCCCGAACTGAACCATCTTTTGGAAAGGAAGAACGCTGCATTTTGCCCAAAATACAGCCTTCACAAACATGTTTTCCAGGTGCCTCAAGTTTGGGCAAAGAGGACACCATTTCAGATTTCTGCAGGCTTAACAAGCTAGCAAAATTCAGATGACCAAAGCGTGCATGCCAAAGCTTTGCATCTGACATAGCCTGAGAATCATGAACTGCACATGCCGAATCATTCACAGATCTTTCATAGTCTATGAGCTTATACAGCCCACGACATAAAATGCCAGAAGCAATAATCACATCGCCATTTGAGAGATCATGGACTGTACACCTGTCATCAACGAATTTCACAACCAAGCCAATCTTGGCTAATGCAGAAACTGATAACAGGTTCTTTTTGATCCCTGGCACAAATAAAGCATCTGACAAAGTGAAAGAACTACCATCAGCAGTAGTCAGAATGATCTTACCAACTCCCATAACAGGATAAGAGGAGTTATTGGCGCATGTGACAGTATTCCCTGTAGGGGCAGGCTCGAGTGAAGAGAAGAAACTCCGCTGCGAGGTAATATGTTTGGTCGCCCCACTGTCAAAGTACCAAACATCTGAGTCTACTGCAGACATGCACTGATCATGAGAAGATGGGTCAAAACTGCAGACAGTAGTAAACGCCCATTCTTCTTCCTGCACAAGATTTGCAGACTCTATTTTTGGTGTAGAGGCCTCTGCAACAACCATTCCGGCCTCTTTCTTCTTTGCCTCTTTAGCAGCCAGTTTTGGACAGTTCTTTATAATATGATCATTTCCTTTACAGTACTTGCAGAACAATTTCTGCTTTTCTGATTTCTTCTCATCTTTATCCTGGTTCTTCGATTGTGCAGCATTTGCAGATTTCTGCTTACTAGTAGAAGAGCTCCATTTTCCTTTGCCCTTCTGACTAGCCAGGAAAGCTTGATCTGCAACACGCATAATGGACCTGTTCTGCCTGGACTGATCTTCCTGCAACAGAACAGAGACTAATTCCTCAAATGACAAGGCATTCGGATTGCCTTTCATCATCAATCGAAGAGTAGAGGCAAAACTCTGATATGAATCAGGAAGGCCATTCAGAACGGTCTGCACAAGTGAGCTATCTGGTATAACCTCATCAGCAGAAATCAATTGTTCCTTCAGGTCTTTGATCTTTGTAAGAAAACTGTCCATCGAATCACCTTCATTCATGTGCTCACTCTCCAACTGTTTTCGGAGGTAAGCAACACGAGCCTCATTCCTAGCCTGGTACAAAGTGGTAAGTGTATCCCAAGCATCCTTTGCTGTTCTGCAAGAGCGAATGTGAGGAATAATGGCACGTTTGACAGACAAAGCTATCAATGCATGTGCCTGGGCATCTCTGCCATCCCAACGAATCTGCTCTGCAGTAGGTGCAACAGAAACAGCAGCACGAACAGGAATCTGCGGAATATCATCTTCGACACCATCTTCATCAGCTCCAACACCTGTATTTGCAGTACCTGTCGTTACAGGTGTAACAGGACGTCTTTCAACACCCTACACAATGTTCCACAATCCTTTTGCAACCAGTACATGTCGCATCATATAAGCCCATAATGGGTAGTTGGTACCATCCAACTTATCCTCAACAGCCAACATACGGAATACATCACTGCTTTCAGCCATGGCCGGTGACTAAAATACCTTGATGCAGAAAATTGACTGTATCTCAAAAAGTTGAACAGAACTGCCCACGCGAGTTCTGCTAGACCTGTAGCAGACTTCGAGACGCTTAAACTGGCGAACAGAAACTGGTATATACCTTTGGCACAAAAGGACGAAATAGCCTGCACAAGCACTGCGATAGTGCGTTCGGAGGCCGAAACGAGCTCAGATCGCGATTTTGGCACCACAGAGCAAAGCAGTTTTGATCTCGGAAACACCCTGAGTATGCTCACCAAATTTTGTGTGAATCTGAGACTGCAAACGGAGGAGTGTCGACGGCGCCCTAGAAGAAGCAACGACCTGCTCTGATACCAATTGTTGGAGTTAGACGTCTGCGGAAGCACGCGAACAGCACAAGGAAGAAGAAGAAGCTTGGAGCACAACACACAAGACTGAATGTATTACTAGAGAATGTACAAAGATAAGTAGCCCATTAGGGCGATAGGCGTATATACAAGCCGGGGGAAAAAAACCTCCTAAAGAGGGAAAAAAGTGCCCCGGCGGTCCTAGAGTGTTCACACACATCACTACCTAAATATATCAACAGTGAAGACCTCCAAGAGCTGAGCTTTATGCCATATCAAGGTGTGATTACAAGGCACACATATGTATCAGTAAGTCATTGTATTGTACAAGCAATATACTTTCATTTTCATGATTATTTGAGTTCATCTTTCCATGTTCTTGTGAAGTGTACTACTCACTGCCATTACTCTCAGTTTTCTCAGTCAGCTTGCAGAGATGTTTTCTCTGAGCTTGGTGCATCATTTTCAGTGATTTAACTTGGTAAAGTTAGCTCTATAAGTCTACTATATGCTCACAAATGTTCATGTCATTTGGATGTTGCAATCTTCAGTTATGTTCATTTCAAGTCAACAGGGTCTGTTCATCTTCACTTCTCTGTCAGGTACCCGACTTTTTCACTCATCTTGTCAGAGCCATTTCGCAGTGGTTAATTATCCAAATTCAGTGATTTAAAGCTTGTTGGATTCAGCGTACTGTCTAGTATAACCATACAAATTTTCATAATCATTAGATTTCTAGATTTGGAGTTATGTTGATTTTTCTGCTCACTGGTCTATTTCTGTAGCAGCCCGTGAAAATCGGGATGATGTCATCACTTGTTAAAACTCATTCTCAGTGTGTGGTTCATTATTTTTTATGAGATTACTCTTGAAAGTTAGCTCTTTAAGTTGCCTAGACTTCCCCAAGAGGAATTGAGCTAATTGCTGCTGTGCTCAGAGAATTATGTAAAACACTGGACAGGTGTATGAACCAAGAATAGCAAGTTTTCACCTCGGAGCTATCTCCAACTTATCTGTTTTGATCTATCTTTTTGAGAGTGATCTTCCAAGGTACATAGGGTGTCTAATACATCCATTGGCAAGCTAAAAGGGCCCACCATATACTCCTGGAGTTCATTTGGCTGGTGTAGATCAAGGATTTTGCAACACCTCTTCATCTTCAAGCACATACCTATCCATCTCTTCACAGTGGTATCAGAGCAAGGTTGGACAACATGGCAGATGGATTTCCTTCATCAATTGACAAATTAGACAGAGGTAACTACTCAGCTTGGTCATTAAGAATGGAAGCCTATCTCCAAGGTAGAAGTTTATATGGTTATGTGGCTGGAGATGAAGTTATGCCAAGTTTTAGGAACAAAAGTCAACCAACACAAGAAGAGCAAGAAAGATTGAGCACATGGTGCTCCAAGGATGCACTTGCAAGGTCTTATCTCCTCAACTCTATCTCAGATTTTTTGTTGCCTCACATTAGAAGTTGTAAGACATCTAAGGAAGTGTGGGATGCACTTGAAGCTTTCTTTTCTTCAAGTACCAAAGCTAGGAAGCATCAACTATGGCTCGAGTTCACAACTCTCAAGAAGGCTCCCAAACAAAATGTGACTGATTTTGTCACAAAGCTCAAGGACATAGCGGATCAGTTGGGAAGCATTGGAGAGGTAATAGATGAAGAGCAAATTGTAAGGCAGGTGATCAATGGCTTGAAGGTAGATGACAAGTGGGAAGCATTCACCACAGCTATAGATTTGTACATGGACATGCATGTACCTGATTTCAACACACTCATTGGACAACTACTTACTCAAGAGGCAAAGCTTATCAAAAATGGAGAAAGCTCTAAAGGTAATCAATCTTCAGCTTTATACACGGATAAAAGCAAGTCTAAAGATAAAAAAGGAAAGGCAAAGAAAGTGGATGATGAAGCAGGTACATATCAAGCTAACTATGCAGGTAGAGGAAGACATGGCAGAGGTAGAGGAAGAGGAGGTAGACAAGGCAGGGGGAGATCCCAAGACTCCAACTCATGTTCTATTTGTGGATTAACTTATCATACAACTGAAAATTGCTTTAGGAATTCCAGGAATCAAAGAGGAAGAGGATACAATAGAGGAAGTTATGGCTACTCAAGAGGAAGGTTCAACAATTACCATGGCAACTACAACAACTACAATCATTCAAACTATCAAGGAGGCTACAAAGGAAGGAGAGACTACAATAACTACATAGAAGACTCAAACAAAGAGGATTCATTATTGATCATGAACATGGCTATGCCACAAGGTAAATCTGATGAGCATGTTTTCTACATAGATTCAGGTTGTTCAAATCATGTGGCAGGAAATGTGGCACTCCTATCAGATTTAGAAGATCCAAGGAATAAGCATGAGGTACAAACAGGAGATGATACAAAACATCCTGTGGAGAAAATAGGCAATGTCAAAGCACCTGATGGAAACATCAACCTACTCAGTAAGGTACTCTATGTCCCTACCATTACAAAGAATTTGATAAGTTGTTGCAGAGCTAAAGAAAGCACAAAGCAGAGAAAAAGACGGGCCCCAAAATTTTTCCGATTTGGACATCATATTTTTGTACCATAATCATTCTTGTAATATATTTTCTGTTGTAAAGGCACTAGAGGAGTCCTCTAGATGCATCCCCACAAGAGATTAGAGATTTACCCATGTAAACTAGTAGGGAGTTAGTCATTTAGTGAATAAAATGCCGGTCTCTTGTGTGAAAGGACCATTTTTAGGGCACTAGTATATAAGTCAAATGTGACTCTTTGTAAAGAACTTTTTGCCATAGTGAGAATAGAGAGCACAAAAATTCGAATTTGTGTCTTCTTCACTCTGTATCTTCTTCTTTGTGAGCTTGTATGCATGTGTATTGCTTGGAAAGAGTGCTTGTGAGTGTTGTCTATCCTTGAAAGTGTTTATTTGCTGTAGGTAAGGTGTGTGCGAAGTGTAGGAAGTGCTGAAGTGTAGGAAGGTATTCCCGCGACTCAGTATTTTGCTCATAACTTGAAGTAAGAGCGTCAGAATTGAGTGAAACTACTGCCATTGGATGCGTCTTCTCGAGAGCTTCGAAACGCATATACTATTCGCTATATTTGGAGCTCGGAGCTGGGAGAAAAGTCCAAAATACTGACGGCTGCTGCACCAAATATCGTTTCGCCATGACCAACAGTTGAAGCTTGTTTGGATAAGTCTTTGCCTCATTTACATTCTTTGAGTAGTTCATTTGCATTGATCACCACATGATTGCATGTCCTCATACACTCGGCTAGGTTTGTATACTCTTTGGATTGATAATTAAAAGCGTGTATCCCCACTATATGCACTTGAGAGGGGATTGAGGTATAGTCTCTTTCTCCGCAAGTCCCTAAGTTGGTGCTTAGGTCAACACACTTTTTGGCGCCGTTTCCGGGGAGTGACGAATCAAACCGAGGCATTCGTGTGATGGTAAGTAGCTTTTTGCATTGAGGTAAGTGGAGGAGTGGAAATTTTCTCTTCTTTGGTAAGTCATTTTCAGCCGCACTTGCTACTTGTCATTCTTGGAGTGTGTGTAGTGAGTTGTTAGTTTAGGGAAGTGAGTAGTAGGAGGAGAGTAGGAAGAGTGAGGGAGTAGATTAGAGTAGCTTTCACTTCTTGTCTTGTTGTTTCATTTTCAGTAGATAGAAAATCCCAAGTATAAAACCCAAAAAAATATCACTTTGCAAGTCACTTGTTTCTGAGCAAGTATCGTGGGACTATCGTCGAGTATCGTGAGCTGTAGTCAGAGATCGTGGACGAAGTGTGGAGCAATCTGAGCTACGCAGAGCTAGTCAAGAGGAGTAGAGGGTTGAGATAGAGTCCTAAGGTAAGCTTTTGTATCATTCCATCAACCTCATTACATAACTCAAGTCTTTCAGGGTGAAACGATCTGCGTCAGGTATCGTCTGAGATCTACAGGGGGTAAAAGGAGTGCTTTGCTTGATACAGAGAGTGAGGAGAGAGGAGAGGGACTAGTAAAACAAGTGCATTAAAACAAAACTTAAAAAATCTTTCCCAAAATTTGTCCAAGGGTCAAGTATCGTTTTACTCCCGCGGTCGAGTATCGCGATACTTAGCAAGTATCGTGACCTCCTGTGGTCGAGTATCGCAATATTTCCCTCCGATCGTGTATCGTTTCATACCGATCGTGATACTTGGTCAGAGATCGTTTTGCCAATGATCGTCGATCGTGTATCATTGATCGTGTATCGTTTCGTGCCGGTCGCGATACTTGAGAAGTATCGTTTTGATCAAAGATCGCGATACCTCCTAGAGATCGAGTATCGTTTGGTCTTCAGAGATCGCGATACTTGATCAGTATCGTGTATCGTTTTTATTGAAGATCGTGTATCGCGTGTGCCAAGTATCGTTTGTCCGAAGTATCGTAATAGTCAAGTATCGTTTGTGCGCAGGTATCGTGTATCGTTTACCAGAGATCGCGATACTTACCACATATCGTGTATCGTCGATCGTTCCAATTCAGAGATCGTGTATCGTCTGCTGCAAGTATTGTGTATCGCTTTGAGCCAAGTATCGAGTATCGCTTCAGACTCAAATATCGTGTATCGTTTGGGGCCAGAGATCGTGTATCGTGGCATTTTGGAGGCAAGTATCGTGATCTGGAAAGAATTCTTTTCCAGTCATTTTTTCAGCCAAAGTCTTCTAGAAATTTTTGACCTTTAGTGAAGAACCCTAGAAGATAGAGGATTGCAAAGACTGATCAGAGTTTTTAGGTGGATGAACCTGAGATCCGGAAGAACCCTAGGAAGCCGAAGAAGTGTGATCTCTTCTGTAGGTAGTGTAGCAGAGCCAAGTAACCGTTCACATTATTCAGAGATCTCCAGTGAGTCAGAGGAAGAAATTCCCATGGCTTCAGAGGATATGCAGAACACAGTACCCATGATTGGCATGATGTCAATCATTGAGGGAGAGTACAGGACCTCCTTGGAGTATGTGAACACCAACCAAAATGAGGTCCCTATTTATTTGGATGGTCTAAACAGATCAGTGGCTAGGTTAAAAAAAGCATCAGAGGCTTACATAGTGCCTAGACCAGCAGTCAAGTACGTAGGAGGACTTTACATGGACAAAAGAGATACCCAATATGTTGTCACAGAACACCCAGAAAACATTAATGAAATTGGTGAAGAAAATAATGCTTCAAATTTTAATGGAGGAGGGAATGAAGAGCAAGTAACTACACCTAGAGGAAGATCTATGGTTGCGAGAATATGGAGAGGAGATCTGATTCCCCAAGATGACACCTTAATGGATGTATATTTGATCAATGGGATGGAGCATCTCCTTAGAGCACATTCCTCAATTTGGGAAGCTGCTCCTAATCCAGTCACCATTTATGAGTTGCAGGATCCTGATTTTTCCACCATTATCACATATCTGGATAAAAATCAGAGAAGATATTGGCCCATAACAGAAGCGGAAAGAGCTGAATTGAAATACCAGAATATCCTAGTGTTCCCCCCTAGGGACCAAGCCACTACCTCAAGAAACCCACTGGGAACGTCCCATAATGATTCATACCAGCAGTCGGACCAAACACAACAGACACAACAAACCCAAATCCCCATCAGACCACCTGTGCAGTTCGCAATGCCTGCAAATAACCCTAATTACCGACCTCAACCAACTATGGACCCAAGACATGGAATTCATGCTCCAGTCAGACCGCCGGTAGTAAGAGGACCAGGCATACCAATAGGAAGACCAATTTTCCCTGTGATGCCTAGACCACCCGAAGCAGGAAGACGACTAAGGCCAATCCAAGTTGCCAAATGCATGAGAAATCACTATGATGGCTCTAGTGAACCTTACAATCATATAGCTGAATTTAAACAAGTAATCAAAGCCGAACAGGTAGAAGAATTTTTGATTCAATATGAGTCCTTTGGTCTTACTTTATCAGATACAGCGTTAGCATGGTTTCAACCATTGGACCCTAATACCTTTCAGAACATGGAGCAAGTATACCAAGAAATGATTGAGGAATTCACTAAGTCGGGAATTAAAAACAATTCTTCATCATTGATCCATAGCTTCAAGCAAGTCCCTACCGAATCAGTGAGATTGGCTGCAAGAAGATTCAAGCAATATGTAGACAGATGCCCAGTAGAAGAGAGACCTACACAAAATAAAATGGTGTCTTTATTTTTGGAAGGATTATTGAACGGATCCTTCAGATCATTGGTGTATGTAAAAAGGGTTCAGACTTTGCAAGAATGCATGAAGGAATGCATAGATTTAGAAGACAACCTAGCAGAGGACCTGAAAATACCTCAAGGAAGCTTGAAAAGTGAAGATTCGGCCAGTAACTCATCAATTCCTAAAAACAATGTAGAGGAAATAGCCGAATTGTTAGCGAAGAAGTTGAACGTTCAAGGACAGAGGAACTACCCTAATAACCCTATGAGAGTACCCATGCTCAGAAGATGTATGCAGTGCGGAGGTGATCATCCTTCTCACTTGTGTACTAGGGGAGTAGTTCCACCACCTGCTTATGTTTATAATAGACCCACTGTCCCAGGACCTCTACAATATTGCAGTGTATAACAAAAATACACGAATCACAGCACAGAAAATTGCCCCTACAATAGGCAAGCGAGACCAGCACAGCCATACATGAGATCCTATGGATACCCTCAGAGAGATCAGGGAGGTGACGCTTTTAGATATCCCTCTTATCAGCCGCAGGCACCAGCGCCACGACCATATGCTTATCAGGGATACACCCAACCACAGCCAGTACTAGGACAACAACCGCCCCATCCTCAGAACGTTGTCCCAGTCAAGATTGCCCAACCTGAAGAAAACCTAGAGAGAGCAATAGTCCCAGCCACACCTTTGGTTGGTAACGAACCATATGACTCATCTTACGACCATAGTCAACGAGCGTATCCCAATTATGAAAGCTCAATGATGGAATATGGACAACTATATGAACCATATGCCTATGGCATGGAAGTATCAGATAGTTCATACGGATATGAGCAGGACTATGTGTCATTAATGTACACAGCTCCTAGAGCAACCATACCATCCCGACCCATGAACAGACCGCCTGTACCCAGAGGACCATGTTACAGGTGTGGAGGTGATCATTATATCAGGGAATGCACATTGCCAAACCCACCACCACCACAACGAGTCTGGGAAGGCTACTGTAGTGATTGTGGTAAGGAACACCTTTTCAGAGACTGCCCCAAGAATCCCAACAAGGTTACATCTAACGTGCAAATCAACGTAATAGAAGTAATTGAATCATCAGGGAGTGATAAAGAGTACACAGTACCATTGAAAGCAATAACGAGAGCCAAAGCGAGAGAGACCCCTGAAAAACCAAAAGAACACAATCATAGTGACCTAGAGAGGAATACACCCACACCACAGAGAGTTGAAGACTCAGAAGATCCGGAGAAAAGTATTGCAAGTAAAAGGTCCCAGAGATGGAAGCACCGAAGAGATAGGATAAAAGAAAAGAAGTTATTACAAAAAAAGTAAAAGGAGGAAAACGAACACAAAACAAAGGAAGAACCGAAGAGGGAAGAAGGAAACAAAAATGAACAATACAAAAAAGAAGAGGTAGGATCAGTTTTAGCAGATCCTATGCCTGAAGAATTAGCCATGTGGATTCAGGCATACAAGGCACGAGTAAGAGCAGGACCTACCATAGAGCAACACGAGAGAGAATATCCAAGAGGCGACTTAGAAAAAGAAAGACTAGAAATCTGCAAGAAATTGATAGAAGTTGCACAACAAACCTTAGAAAAACCTGCATCGCCTTTACCTAACACCCGAATTTCTGAAGGAGAATTCCAAGAGTGTGTAAACATTCATGAAAAGCCTGAAGTAAATAGAACACAGAATGACGAATGTGGTGTTGAGAGAAGGGAAGGATCCATAGTTCCTGAAATAGAAGGAGAATGGACGAAGGATCTATGGGCACGAGTTCAAGAGGACAAATGGAAGAAAGTGGAAGGAATTGAACCACCCTTTGAAGAATTAGAAGCAGAAAACGAAATAGAGGGTTCAATACCTTAACTGAATTCAGAAGAAATTTTTCCAATGGATGCAAGTGACCAAGGAAAGGAAGATGCAAAGGAACTACCCAATTACACAGGGGAGTACGAGCACAATTCAGAATTGTATCGCATTCCCTCAATGAGGAAACGAGGAATGAACCCATCAGTCCAAACGTATGAGATCATACAACGCCTTAGAGAGGTAAAAATCCCTTGTACCCTAACATTCAAAGAACTGTTGAAGGTAAAACCACATTTGAAGGAGAAATTAATCAATCAATGGGAAGTCAAGGAGGAAAATAAAGAGATAGCAGATGAAGTAAGCACAGTGAGAATTCCAGTGGATAAGGTAGGAGACTTTAGTGAGGGAGGTGAAGGAAATACATGCCTTCCAATTACTTATAGGGGTTACACTACCAAAGCCATACTAGATTCAGGAGCTGGTGTTGGTATTGCTACCAAAGAAATTTGGGAGAAATGGGGAAAACCAGCATTAAGACCAACACGCATGAAAATACAAATGGCAGATGGACATACAGAGAGACCCTTAGGATTGTTAGAGCGAGTAGTCTTCACTACGTGTGGAGTGGAATTCGAACACACTTTAGCAATATGTCACTTCGAAAGGCCAAGCAATTATGAAATGATTCTGGGAAGGCCTTTCATGAGACAGTTAAAGGTCGTACAAGATTGGGGAAAAGATGCGGTATACCTACAACATGGAGGAACCACCACTAGAATAAACCTACATACGTACATTTATCAAGACGTTCCACCTCTACAATGGAATCAAATTCATAAGGAGGAAGACGATCAATCGAATAGTGTAGGATCTAGTAACCAATCTTGGATGAACGAAGACACTCATCTGTGGATATGCCAAGCTGCAAAGAAGGAAGAGGAGAGAAGAAAAGGTTGGCAGCAAAAACAAGGAATAGCGAGGTCTGTACAAGATCCAGCTTACATGCCACAAGTATTTCCGGATGAAGAATTTGAACCACACGGTTGGATGGAAATTTTAGCGACCCTCGATGTCTGTGTAAACGAAGAAGTAGTGACCATGAACGAATGTATCGATGAGGAGGGTTATGATGTTAGCCTGTATATGGTAGTCCTTCAAGAGGCAGAAGAAGGAGAAGTGATCGAGAAAGACTGGAAGGAGGACTACGAGAGCATTGAAATGGAGCCCGAACCAATGGATCTAGGGAATAGTACCCCCAACATAAATATCACCGCCAATGAAAAACACCAGGAACTCACACAGAAGGGGAAATTAGAATTTGAAAGAGAATCAGAAGATGAAGAAAATAAACCCCAAGACCAATTTGAGGTACCAGCTCACTTTAAAAAATATGAAGTGGAGGAGAGAAAAATTGCTATTCAAATGCCTAAAAGAGAAGCACAGCCTGGAATAGCATATGATAATAAGGAACAAACCAAGAAGATAGTTGTAACTATAGAAGAAGGAGAGGAATGATGCACCTTCATAGGACAGGATGTCTCATTAGAGGAAGAACAAGAGTTAATTCGTCTCATAAGAGAATATCGGGATGTCTTTGCTTGGACCTATAAGGACTTAAAGGGAGTAGATCCATCTATATGTGCGCATAGAATCCCCATGACATCCGAAGCCAAACCTTCTAAACAAAGACCATATACTTACAATGATGTGTATTCAGCCAAAATAAAGGAAGAAATAGACAAGTTACTAGATGCTGGATTCATCTATGAGATTGAGCACACGGAATGGGTGTCACCTTTGGTGGTAGTACCAAAAAAGAATGGAAAGTTAAGAGTGTGCATCAATTTGAAGAAAGTAAATGCCGCGACCATAAGGGATAGTTATCCTTTACCAATCACAGATCATCTCTTGGAAAGGGTAGCAGGGAAGGAAGTCTATAGCTTTCTGGATGGCTTTTCAGGGTATAATCAGGTAGCCATTGCTCCTGAGGACCAACATAAAACAGCATTCGCAACTGAATGGGGAGTATACACCTTTAGAGTCATGCCTTTCGGCCTAACTAATGCCCCAGCTACCTTCCAAAGATTGATGTGTCATGTGTTCAAGGAATTTCTGAGAAAAAGTATGGAGGTATACGTGGATGATCTTTGTACTTATTCAGCTATACGATCAGAGCATATCCCTGAACTAGAAAGGATCTTTGCTAAATGTCGACAATATCGAGTATGCCTTAACCCAGAAAAATGTGTCTTCATGGTTCGACAAGGAAAAATCTTAGGACATATTGTCTCTAAGAATGGGATTTCAACAGATGAAGACAAAATCAAAGTAATTCTGGATTTACCAAGACCTAAAACGGCTAAGGAAGTTCAAGCATTTATGGGACATTGTGGATACTATCGAAGATTCATACATATGTACGCCATTATTGCTAGACCTCTTTATGCATTATTGACTCTATTTAATTGGACCGAAGAATGTGAAAAAGCTTTTAATGAGTTAAAGAATCGATTGAGTTCAGCACCAATCCTTCGAGTCCCTAACTGGAATAAGCCGTTTCACATTCATGTGGATGCTTCCAAGTTTGCCATTGGTTGCATCTTAGCTCAACCTGCTGACACAGGAAAATTAGACCACCCTATAGCCTATGCTAGTAGACAATTAAATCAAGCAGAACGCAATTATACTACCACGGAGAGAGAAGGCCTAGGGATGGTGTACTCAGTCAAAAAGTTCAGACATTACCTGTTGGCAAACAAATTCAAATTCTTCATTGATCATCAAGCCCTCCTGTACCTAGTCAACAAGCCTTGTAATACAGGACGACTAGTACGATGGTTTTTATTGCTAATGGAATTTGATTTCGAGGTAGTAGTCAAGAAAGGAAATACCCACATAAGAGCAGACCACTTATCAAGAATGACCCATGGAGAACCTCCCATAGGAGTACCAGATGATCTGCCAGATACGTACCTTTTTAACCTGGAAGTATGTCCTCAATGGGCAGAAAAGTTGATCCCTATACTTACACATGGACCTAAAGATGGGATCACCCCAAACCAAACCCAAGACCTCTGGAAGACTAAAAACCTTCACATCATTGCGGGAAGTTTGTATCACCAGGATTCAAGTGGATTATTAATGAGATGCGTGGAAGAAGAGGAACAAGAAATGTGGCTTCGAAAAGCACATATAAACCAATGGAAAACTCATTTGAATGCAAATGGAACGTGGCAAACACTCAAGAGATTTGGCATATATTGGCCAACCATGCAAAGAGATGCACATAACTATGTGTCAACCTGTCAGACCTGTCAAGAACAAATCCCAGATGAGAACTCTACCTTATGCTATTCCACAATAGCACCAAGATGGAGCATGCCTCTGGTAAAGTTCTTGAGAACTCAAGAATACCCAGACGGAGCCACTATAGCAAGGAAACGTGCACTTGAAGAACAAAGTAAGGATTATGCCATTATAGGAAAACAACCTTTTAAACGGGGGAAAGATAACCAATTACGAATGTGCATTCACGAAGACGAATATCTTTCTGTTTTAGAGATGGCTCATACAGGAGCTGCAGGAGGACACTTCTCTGCAGATAAAACAGCAAAAATGATCCTCTTTGCTGGAATGTGGTGGCCAACCCTACACCAAGATGCCATAACATATGTGCAACGGTGTGATACTTGTCAACGAACGAAATATCCAATTAGAAGAGATGAGATGCCACTTAGACCCATGATGAGTGCTAGAGCTTTCACAAAATGGGGAATAGATTTCATAGGACCTATTAGCCCACCAGCAAAAGGATCCCATGCCGAATATATAATTGTAGCCACAGATTACCTGACCAAATGGGTTGAAGCAAAAGCAATCAAGAAAAATGATGCAAGAACCACAGCCAAGTTTCTCTTTGAAAACATTTTCACTAGATTCGGACTACCAATAGAAATTGTGAGTGATAGAGGTACGCACTTTGTTAATGAAGTTATAGAAGCTTTATTGAATGAATTCTTGGTAATTCATAAGAAATCAGCTCCTTATCACCCACAAGCCAATGGACAAGCCGAAAGTTCGAATAAAATCTTGTGTACAGTTCTCACCAAAATTGTTAACAATGGTAGATCAGATTGGGATAAGCAGTTACATCATGCTTTATGGGCATTTCGAGTAGCCTATAAAACCGCCATAGGCACTACTCCTTTTAACTTAGTGTATGGACAAAATGCTATTTTGCCAATTGATTTCTTAATTCCCACTCTGACAGTAGCAACTACTTACAAGTGGACAGGACATGAACTATCAGCTCAATTGGATCAAATAGAAAAGCTTCACGAAACTAGGTTACAAGCAGTAGCAGGCATTTATGCTGCTAAAAGACGACAGAAAGCCTACTTTGACGCGCACATTAAGGACAAAAATTTGAAGGAGGGAGATTCAGTTTTGGTATACACCTTGAAACAACACGCTAAGAAATTGCAGAAGAGAGGATATGGTCCATTAATTATTAATCGCATATCTACAAGTGGAGCCATTAGCTTAGCAACCTTAGATGGAGACGTGTTACCAAACTACATCAGTGGGTGTAGAGTGAAAAAATATCTAGAACCATTGACCGAAGAAACAATGTCTCGATTAATCAAATGCAAGAATAGACGCATAGAAGAGGAAAGGATACAAGAAGAAGCGAGACAGGAAGCATTGGAAAGAATAAAGAAACGGAAAGAGTGGATGAGAGAGCGAGATGAGAGATATCGACTAGGAGAAGAACTCATCCCAATGGCTAATTTTAGAGCCACTAAAAGCCTAGGTTCACAGAGGACGCAACCTTATCTAAATTTGGGAGCAGGTAAAACGGAGTACCACTTGGTGGATGCTCTCATTGACACAGGAGCTGTTGTAAGCTGTATCAAGCTTTCTTTGACCCAAAAACTCAAGGAGAAAGTACGCCCATCGATGGCACAGTTGATAGGAATAGGAGGAACAATTACTCAATGCATAGGTGAGATCACCTTACCTCTGCATCTTGGCAACAACACTATGGAACAAAAGCTATTAGTGTGTCATGACCAAGATTTACTTGAAGAGGTAGTGTTAGGTCAAGACTGGATTTACGAATACGAAGTGAACATTCAATTGGCTTTAGGATACATCTCAGCCAGAATAGGACATCGTGAAGTATTCAGTCTGCTAGACGAACGACCAATCAAATCTGTGAGCATGGAGCAAAAAGTTCATTCTAAAGAACAAAGTCCTGAATGTATGATCACTAGTACTATAGAAGCACCTTCATCAAGTACTATATGTGCGGACACATTGAATTCTGCTTGCACACAATCTTCTAGTCGAGCAAATCATGAGAGTGTCAATCTATCCGAAACCAACCTCAGTGAAGCACTATGCCAAAGAGAGACTAGTCCTCTGAGTAATTCAAAATCTGTACCCATTAAGATATACCCTATTCCATACTCTAACCAAGCGTGGATAAAGAAAGATGAAGTAGAGGAATATCTTCGACGACAAAAGCACAACCGACATCGGAACAAACAGTCTAAGGAGCAACCAACTCAGTCTGAACAACGAAGTCATCGACGAATTGCTACAATATGGATCCCAAAGAAAGTAGTAGCCGCTCAACAGGATCGTTCGCAAATCTGGATTCCTAAATCAAGCGCTCCAAAGAAACTAAGCCGAAATGACAATCCTCAACACACGAAGAACCAATATGGTCCACAGGCAAAACAGCCACAAAAAAAGAGTTACTGGAGAAAGAAGGAGTCTGTAATGGCAACCCGAGCCATTCCGAGATTTACAAATCCGATAAAGCAGACATACAACAAGAAAAGAGCCACATTCATCGGAATTAGGCAACATACGACAAAGCCCAGCAAAAGGAAGCAGATTTGGATACCGAAAGACAAAATAAACGGCATGCATCAACCAACTACTTCCAATTGCACACATATGGAGCCTTCAATACCCAAAGTATGCATAGTAGGGCCACATTACAAGGCCAAGCATTCGGCACATCCTTCTTCTATTTCAGGATAGTCAAACACATTTTCCTCTGGGAAATAGGAGAGCACTTGTACATACATTAAGAAAATTACTCCAAAAAATTTAATAACCGCCTCGGCTATAACCTAACTTTTCTGTTTTCCGTTTCAGATGAAAATATAAAAATATCTAAAAATGTGAAAAATCCAGGTATTACCTTTCTCACACCCACGGGAAAGGGACGACACCATTCACTCGAAGCAATATCGAGCTTATGACAAACAAATAAAGGAGGATTTCTGATAATATATGGCAACTAATTCATGCTCTATATTGAGTGCAGATGGCGTCTACTGGTTCTGAAGCTACCCAAGTGGAAGAGGTCCAGCTTTTCCCACTCGAGTCCATTACAAGAGCAAGAGGCCATTGGTTTCGTGATGATCAACCCGTAGCAGAGCTCATCTTCATGGCAACAATCAAAATTATGGACACAAATCATTATTTTCCTATCATGTCACAGGACTTCAAAACAATCATACAGGGGTTACCTCATATTGAAGATGTATGGACACAAGCAGGCATAGAGGCATTTCTCAAGTTGCCTATCTATGTTCCAGATTTTCAAAGATGTGCACAAGTCATGAATACCATGCAACCGGCTGCAACCAAAATATCAGTACCAGAAGCACGAGTATTGGATAAAGTAGGGACATGGAAAACCATCCAATTCACTCACGAAATAATCAATAAAGCTTTTGGATGGAATCAAGCAAGAATTACTAGTGTCAAAGAGGAGTTTCATGATCCCAAGAAGAGATCATTTTTGGATATAAACAGAATTGACATAGAAGATGTTGTTAGATTGGTGCATCAACATTTCTGCTTCCCCAGCATGCACAGGTATACGGCTCCACAAAAGATAGTAGTGCAATTACTATCGCATGCCATTAGACAAATAGGAAACAAAATCAATTTAACAGGGTATGTCCAAGAAAGATTATTTGAAGCCCAGAAGAAATGGGGACAGAAGAAATTTTTGAATGGTAGTTCGGCTCTCACGTTACTAATATATGAAGCGCTAGAAATGAAGAATTGTTTGAGAGAGATGCCAACCTCTGAAGGGCTAGCAAAATACGCAAAATCAGCTACGGTCCCTAAGAAGAAGAAAGGAGTTGTTATGATTGAAGAAGCTGGAACGAGCACACAAAAACCCATGAGGGGTACAAAGCGTTTACGGGAGGAGGAAACCCAAGCTACACCACAATCAAAGAGAACTCATCTCTTACCGAAAATCACGACGGCACAATTGCCTATAACAAAGAGAGATCTTTCCGCTGCCCTCGAAGAAACACACCAGTACATGCAAGGGCAGGTAAACTTAAATATTCAAGGTCATCATTATAGACAGGCGAGTCAAGAAAAACTACAACAGAGTACAGAGAAGACTATAAAACAAGCTGGAAGATACAAAGAACTGGGGATAGATGATTCCAGCACCAATACGGATTCCAGCCCTGAAAAAGATACCTTGGATACCGATATACGGACAGAAACTCAAGAAGAAGAATGGAATGAGATCGATCAAGTGGAAGTGACGCTAGGAAGTCATAAAGAAAAGGAACAGAATGTAGAAGATCCCGTTGAACCGGAGCATGTCATTCAATTGAATGACACTACAAAGATCAGCATCAAGGAAGATACAACCAGTGTTACACATGCAACACAACCTATTAAAGAGGAAGAACAAACTCCAGTGAGTAAGGAAATGGAAGGGCTACGAAACCAAGAACAGATTGTGATCGAGGTGCCAGATGATACTCCTCAAGAAAATAAAGCAAACATGGGTGCTGAGCCAAGGATCCAGCTTCAGATTAGGCAGCCCCATGACACTACATTACATATTGCACAGGGTCAAGATGTCAATATCGGAGAAGAACCAAGTATACCGAAAACATGGCTTAATGTGGATGTTACTCAACTGAAACCTGTAGTTAAGCAGATGATTCAAACAGCCATGGACACACAACAGCAATTAATGGAAATAGATGTAGATTATGATAAGGCCATGAGAGAAAGAAGTCAATTCCAGATAGTGACTGAACAACTGTCATCCCAACTCATCCAAGCACAAAAGGAGATAACGGCCAAAAACACGGAGTTGATCGAAATCAAAACGAAATGTGATATATTAGTGACTCAGCATCACCAACTCCAAACGCAGCTCGCAAATTTACAAAGATCCCATGATGCAAGCGAGGCAGACAAAGAGAGAATGAGAGCTAGAAGTACGTTGCTCGAAACACAGCTAAAAGTATATATGGAAGAAAATGACACATTGAGAAACAGGAATAAGGAGTTAATGAAATCATTATTATATGATCAACCAATCGAGCTACAGGAATCCACAGAAACCAAAGAAAAAGAATTAAAAGATCAAATCTCAAAATATGAAGAGCTGCTACAGCAAGAACAAGCAAAGACAGCGGAATGGAAGAACAGATATGCCAATGAAAATAATGAATTGAAGAGTCAATTACAAAAGGTGAATGCCAAATTGGTACAAAGCTACAGCGAAAATATGGATCATGTAGCTGACATTGGTAAAGAATTGCTGGCCACTAAAGAAACACTCAAAGAAGCCATGCAAGAGGTAAAAGAGAAAGTTGAATGCATAGCACGACTAAAGACTCAGATGAAAGAGAAAACACCGATCGGGACACCAATAGTGCCGGCTACAGAAAATCCTACTGACGAGGTAGAGGTAAGTCCTCTATCTCACCCGATCTATAATTCTCCACTACATGAGCAGTTGGCCGACATACATGACGAACATCCAATGCCATATACTGCAGAAATAAGCCAGAAGGAACGGGCACTAGTGGTGTCCCGGTTAACGGAAAATTTTGAAAATGAAGTTGTCAAAGTGATGAAAGAGGCCAAGATCAAAGGTAAAGACCTGGACAAAATTCTGAAGCCGTTCAATATTCCATACGGACTCTTGAAAGAGAAAACACGACGTTATATAACGAAGATTACACAGAAGAGTCCAGATGAGCAGCTGAATTTCAAACACGACACATTCGCATACACACAAGCAGAGTTTGAAGCTGCACAACCAGTGTGGCGGCGGAAATTTTTGGAGAAACATCCCACACTACGGGTGCATTGGCAAGCAGCGCCATATGCATTCCAGGTAAACCCTTCATTTTGTCCAATACCACGCAGAAGGGATAACAGGGAATTTTTAGATTTGCAAAAAAGCGGCACTATAAATAAGCAGTGGCTCAATTATCCTATGCTTCCGAGCCCGCCACATAACTACTTGCCAACGGAAGACTATATGGTCAAAACCATAGAATTTTGGTTACAGAATTATGCGACAGTACCTGATTTAACTGTAAAAATGACCAACAAAATACTTAGCATGATCCTTACAGTCTTGAAGGTATTCAAGCATGCGGCCTACACCTTTTTGAACTTCATAGGTATTAATCAGGGCACGGAAATACTCATTTTTTATCTATTAGTTATGCCTAGCAGACCAACTGTAATGGCGTATTATTCCAGATTAATGTTCTTGCCAAGTGTATATATGCAGACTTTCGAAGAAGCTTTCTTTACAGGATTTTTTGAGATGGATTCAGAAATTTTTTTGAAGATGTCATCCAATTTAAATGCCAGATTAGTGGCATATGAACTTAGCTTCTTCGCAGATCACAGACAGCCACCCAATGACGGTGTGAAGGCAGAACAATGGAAACAACTCATGATACGTGAAGCAAATCTGCTAAATGATACAGAGCAAAGAGTATATCAAACATATGCCCGTCGCTTATCAAAGCCTGTCGGGGACGACAGAGTCCAGGAGGGGGGCAGTGTTGAGGGAGAGTCAAGTAAGAAGAAGAAAAGAAGAAGACAACGAAAGAAGCAGCTTCACTAAAAAGAATATTTGAAGACATATCTCTGCAAGAAGCCCCGCAGGGGCACAACACCCATCTCTGCACAGAGCCCCGCAGGGGCACACACACCAAGGAAAGGACGTAACCCACATGGGTGCTTCAACCTCTTGATCTGTGGAAGGTCCAGATCGAAGACTGAAGCACCACATCTTCATACCTTCCACTGGTGGCGTGCGTGGCAACCCGACTTATCAAGCAAGACAAATGTATCAGGCCTAGAGGATGTAAAACAAGAATTAAGTAGAGGCCGTCAAAACTGAACACCTGTCTTATAAACAGATTACAATGAGCAAAGGTTGCGTGCAGAGAAAGGAAGTGAATAACACAGCAAGGTCCGATGTGTGCAACCAGGACAAATCAGAGCGCCTCTAAAACGTAATGCAAGATCAAGAATCAGGCAATACTGACCACTGGATGCGTGTGGACAACAAACTGAGGACAAGAAGCAAAGCCTGTCAAGGGACGACAGAGACGAAGAGGGGGAGAGTGCTGCAGAGCTAAAGAAAGCACAAAGCAGAGAAAAAGACGGGCCCCAAAATTTTTCCGATTTGGACATCATATTTTTGTACCATAATCATTCTTGTAATATATTTTCCGTTGTAAAGGCACTAGAGGAGTCCTCTAGATGCATCCCCACAGGAGATTAGAGATTTACCCATGTAAACTAGTAGGGAATTAGTCATTTAGTGAATAAAGTACCGGTCTCTTGTGTGAAAGGACCATTTTTAGGGCACTAGTATATAAGTCAAATGTGACTCTTTGTAAAGAACTTTTTGCCATTGTGAGAATAGAGAGCACAGAAATTCAAATTTGTGTCTTCTTCACTCTGTATCTTCTTCTTTGTGAGCTTGTATGCATGTGTATTGCTTGGAAAGAGTGCTTGTGAGTGTTGTCTATCCTTGAAAGTGTTTATTTGCTGTAGGTAAGGTGTGTGCGAAGTGTAAGAAGTGCTGAAGTGTAGGAAGGTATTCCCGCGACTCAGTATTTTGCTCATAACTTGAAGTAGGAGCGTCAGAATTGAGTGAAACGACTGCCATTGAATGCGTCTTCTCGAGAGCTTTGAAACGCATATGCTACTCGCTATATCTGGAGCTCAGAGCTGGGACAAAAATCCAAAATACTGACGGCTGCTGCACCAAGTATCGTTTCGCCATGACCAACAGTTGAAGCTTGTTTGGATAAGTCTTTGCCTCATTTACATTCTTTGAGTAGTTCATTTGCATTGATCACCACATGATTGCATGTCCTCATACACTCGGCTAGGTTTGTATACTCTTTGGATTGATAATTAAAAGCGTGTATCCCCACTATATGCACTTGAGAGGGGATTGAGGTATAGTCTCTTTCTCCACAAGTCCCTAAGTTGGTGCTTAGGTCAACACATAAGTGTTGGGCAGATAGTAGAGAAAGGGTTGCAAGTCAGGTTCACAAAAGCAGGAGCATTTGTTGAAGATCCAAGTCAAGGATTCAGAAGAATTGCAAAAGGTGAAAAGACAGGTAGATTGTTCACATTTGAATTACAGGACACTAGAAACATTGCTCTCTTTAATTATGGTAGTCAGACACTCACAGAATTGGAAGTATGGCACAAAAGGTTAGCACATATTGGTGAAAGGTCATTAAAGCAAATTTGCAGGGACCAAAGTGTACTTGGACTTCCTAATTTGTCAAAGCAACATATGATTTATAAGTGTAGTGCATGTCAATTTGGAAAGTCTCACAGGTTACCATTCATGAAGAAAGGTTATATGCATGGAGATCTCTTGGAGTTGGTTCATACAGATGTATGGGGACCTAGCAAGGAAGCTTCAATATCTGGATCAAGGTATTATGTTTCCTTTATTGATGATTGCAGCAGATGGACTATCCTATTCTTTATGAAACACAAAGATGAAGTTTTTTCATGTTTCAAAAGATATTTGGCTCTTGTGGAGAATCAAACAGGTAAATCACTAAAAAGGCTAAGGTCAGATGGAGGGGGAGAATACTTCTCCCATGATTTTGATTCTTTTCTTCAAGAAAGAGGAATCAAAAGAGAGGTAACTACAAGGTACACTCCTGAGCAAAATGGAGTGGAAGAAAGGAGGAATAGGACAATTGTTGAAGCTGCAAGGTCTATGTTAAATGAAAAGCATTTACCTAATTACTTATGGGTTGAGGCTGTATCTACAGCCACTTACTTGATTAACAGGTTGCCTTCAAAATCCCTTGATGGGATGACTCCATATGAGGCTTGGAATGGAAGAAGACCAAGCTTAGATCATTGTAAAATTTTTGGATGTATTGCTTTTGCTCATGTTCCTTCACAGGTTAGAGGCAAGATGGATCCAAAGGCAGAAAGGTGTGTATTTATTGGATATGACAACAATCAAAAGGGCTACAGGTTATACAACCCTACCAACAAAGGATTCTTGGTAAGCAGAGATGTAGTTTTTGATGAGAACAATTCATGGTATGAAGATTCATGCAGGAAGATCAATTTACCATATGATCTTGAAGACGATTTTCCAAAGCTTGGTAGAGAACAATCAAAGATTGAAGAACAAGACACCTCAGAGGATGATGAAGAATATCACATGGAAAAGATCAAAGCATGGAAGTCTAAAGGTAAAGCAAAATTGCAGGAACTTGGACATGAGGCAGAATCATCACATCATGGCCTAAGAAGATCTATGAGGGAAAAGAAAAAACCAGAAAGGTATGAGTTTGACACCTCATTAGTAACTAAACATTCTATCTACATAGCACAGGACATAAACCAAGAGGATCCATCATCATTTGAAGAGGCCAAAGCAAAAACAAAATGGAAGCATGCAATGAAGGAAGAGATTGAAGCACTTGAGGAAAACAACACTTGGGATTTGGTGCCCAAGACTTCATCCATGAAGGTAATAGGCTCAAGATGGGTCTATAAACTCAAGAAGAATTATGATGGTTCCATTAACAGGTATAAGGCAAGGCTTGTAGCAAAAGGCTTTCCACAAACTCAGGGAATTGATTATGAGGAGACCTTCTCTCCTGTGGCAAAGATGCCTACTATTAGGGTTTTGCTTAGTATTGCCTCTTCCAAGAATTGGAAGATACTTCAACTATATGTAAAGAATGCATTCTTGAATGGTTGGATAACAAAAGAGGTATATATGGCACAACCACCTGGTTTTGAGAATCAAGTTTATCCTGATTATGTGTGTAAACTTAACAAAGCATTGTATGGTCTCAAGCAAGCTCCAAGAGCTTGGAATTTCAGGCTTGTTTCATTCTTGCAGGACAAAGGCTTTCAACCAAGCAAGGCAGATCCTTCACTCTTTATTAAAAAGAGTAATTCCGAGGTCATCTACCTATGTGTATATGTAGATGATATTATATTGACAGGAAATGATGCAGATGGTATGAAGAAGATCAAAGATCAGATGAGAGAAGAGTTCAAGATAAGTGATTTGGGTTCACTTACCTACTTCCTAGGTTTGGAAGTTGTCTACAAAGATCATGGTTTGTTTCTCACTCAAAGAAAGTACATTAAGGACATGTTGGCAAAATTCAAGATGCAAGATTGTAAGATTGCAGGTACTCCAATGGAGGTCAATCACAAATTGAGCTCACATGAAGGTGAACTCATAGAGCACATCACATCATATCAAAGTCTAGTGGGTAGTCTCAACTATGCCACATTGACAAGAGTAGATATATGTTACAGTGTGAGTGTGCTAAGTCAATTTATGCACACACCAAGGAAACCACATATGGATGCTGCCAAAAGGATTCTCAAGTATCTCAAAGGAACCATAAATGAAGGACTTTATTATCCTTATGTATCTGATTTAGGTTTGAAGCTATTTTCTGATGCAGATTGGGCTGGCTCCAAGGAAGATAGAAGGAGCACTTCAGGATATCTTACCTTTGCAGGTTCAAAGCTTATTTCATGGTCATCTAAGAAGCAACCCACAGTTGCTCTCTCTTCTACTGAAGCTGAATATAGAGGTCTTGCCATAGCTACACAAGAAGCTATGTGGATGAAGACATTATTCAAAGATCTTGGATTGGAGTTTGGAACTCCAACTATTTTTTGTGACAATATGAGTTCTATTCACTTGGCTGCTAATCCTATTTTTCATGCAAGGACTAAACATATTGAAGTTCATTATCACTATGTACGAGAGAAGGTTCTAAGCAAAGAGATTCAAATATCATATGTGTCCACTCATCAACAATGTGCAGATATTCTAACCAAAGCATTGGATGGTACAAAGCTTTGCAAATTCAAGGCTATGATTGGTTTGCAGGTAATCTTGGAAGATTGAAGACCTCAAGCATACTTGGCTTGAGGGGGAGCTGTTGGAGCAAGTCTATGACAAGCCTAAGTATTGGCTTGAGTCTCACAAAGTCTTAGAAGAAGCTTTAAAAAGAAGACTATGTAAAGTGGAATGGAAAGAGGAGCCACGAATTCGTGATTTGTGGTAGGTAGAGAATCAAATCAATCATTGATTGATTGGAGAGTGATTGAGGGAAGTTAGCCTCCCAAACTCAACTATAAATAGATGATAGTTTTAGTCGTGGTTAGAGAGACCTATGTGAAGACCTCCAAGAGCTGAGCTTTATGCCATATCAAGGTGTGATTACAAGGCACACATATGTATCAGTAAGTCATTGTATTGTACAAGCAATATACTTTCATTTTCATGATTATTTGAGTTCATCTTTCCATGTTCTTGTGAAGTGTACTATTCACTGCCATTACTCTCAGTTTTCTCAGTCAGCTTGCAGAGATGTTTTCTCTGAGCTTGGTGCATCATTTTCAGTGATTTAACTTGGTAAAGTTAGCTCTATAAGTCTATTATATGCTCACAAATTTCCATGTCATTTGGATGTTGCAATCTTCAGGTATGTTCATTTGAAGTCAACAGGGTATGTTCATCTTCACTTCTCTGTCAGGTACCCGACTTTTTCACCCATCTTGTCAGAGCCATTTCTCAGTGGCTACTTATCCAAATTCAGTGATTTAAAGCTTGTTGGATTCAACGTACTGTCTAGTATAACCATACAAATTTTCATAATCATTGAATTTCTACATTTTGAGTTATGTTGATTTTTCTGCTCACTGGTCTATTTCTGTAGCAGCCCGTGAAAATCGGGATGATGTCATCACTTGTTAAAACTCATTCTTAGTGTGTGGTTCATTATTTTTGATGAAATTACTCTTGAAAGTTAGCTCTTTAAGTTGCCTAGACTTCCCCAAGAGGAATTGAGCTAATTGCTGTTGTGCTCAGAGAATTATGTAAAACACTGGACAGGTGTATGAACCAAGAATAGCAAGTTTTCACCTCGGAGCTAACTCCAACTTATCTGTTTTGATCTATCTTTTTGAGAGTGATCTTCCAAGGTACATAGGGTGTCTAATACATCCATTGGCAAGCTAAAAGGGCCCACCATATACTCCTGGAGTTCATTTGGCTGGTGTAGATCAAGGATTTTGCAACACCTCTTCATCTTCAAGCACATACCTATCCATCTCTTCACAGTGGTATCAGAGCAAGGTTGGACAACATGGCAGATGGATTTCCTTCATCAATTGACAAATTAGACAGAGGTAACTACTCAGCTTGGTCATTAAGAATGGAAGCCTATCTCCAAGGTAGAAGTTTATATGGTTATGTGGCTGGAGATGAAGTTATGCCAAGTTTCAGGAACAAAAGTCAACCAACACAAGAAGAGCAAGAAAGATTGAGCACATGGTGCTCCAAGGATGCACTTGCAAGGTCTTATCTCCTCAACTCTATCTCAGATTTTTTTGTTGCCTCACATTAGAAGTTGTAAGACATCTCAGGAAGTGTGGGATGCACTTGAAGCTTTCTTTTCTTCAAGTACCAAAGCTAGGAAGCATCAACTATGGCTGGAGTTCACAACTCTCAAGAAGGCTCCCAAACAAAATGTGACTGATTTTGTCACAAAGCTCAAGGACATAGCGGATCAGTTGGGAAGCATTGGAGAGGTAATAGATGAAGAGCAAATTGTAAGGCAGGTGATCAATGGCTTGAAGGTAGATGACAAGTGGGAAGCATTCACCACAGCTATGGATTTGTACATGGACATGCATGTACCTGATTTCAACACACTCATTGGACAACTACTTACTCAAGAGGCAAAGCTTATCAAAAATGGAGAAAGCTCTAAAGGTAATCAATCTTCAGCTTTATACACGGATAAAAGCAAGTCTAAAGATAACAAAGGAAAGGCAAAGAAAGTGGATGATGAAGCAGGTACATATCAAGCTAACTATGCAGGTAGAGGAAGACATGGCAGAGGTAGAGGAAGAGGAGGTAGACAAGGCAGGGGGAGATCCCAAGACTCCAACTCATGTTCTATTTGTGGATTAACTAATCATACAACTGAAAATTGCTTTAGGAATTCCAGGAATCAAAGAGGAAGAGGATACAATAGAGGAAGTTATGGCTACTCAAGAGGAAGGTTCAACAATTACCATGGCAACTACAACAACTACAATCATTCAAACTATCAAGGAGGCTACAAAGGAAGGAGAGACTACAATAACTACATAGAAGACTCAAACAAAGAGGATTCATTATTGATCATGAACATGGCTATGCCACAAGGTAAATCTGATGAGCATGTTTTCTACATAGATTCAGGTTGTTCAAATCATGTGGCAGGAAATGTGGCACTCCTATCAGATTTAGAAGATCCAAGGAATAAGCATGAGGTACAAACAGGAGATGATACAAAACATCCTGTGGAGAAAATAGGCAATGTCAAAGCACCTGATGGAAACATCAACCTACTCAGTAAGGTACTCTATGTCCCTACCATTACAAAGAATTTGATAAGTGTTGGGCAGATAGTAGAGAAAGGGTTGCAAGTCAGGTTCACAAAAGCAAGAGCATTTGTTGAAGATCCAAGTCAAGGATTCAGAAGAATTGCAAAAGGTGAAAAGACAGGTAGATTGTTCACATTTGAATTACAGGACACTAGAAACATTGCTCTCTTTAATTATGGTAGTCAGACACTCACAGAATTGGAAGTATGGCACAAAAGGTTAGCACATATTGGTGAAAGGTCATTAAAGCAAATTTGCAGGGACCAAAGTGTACTTGGACTTCCTAATTTGTCAAAACAACATATGATTTATAAGTGTAGTGCATGTCAATTTGGAAAGTCTCACAGGTTACCATTCATGAAGAAAGGTTATATGCATGGAGATCTCTTGGAGTTGGTTCATACAGATGTATGGGGACCTAGCAAGGAAGGTTCAATATCTGGATCAAGGTATTATGTTTCCTTTATTGATGATTGCAGCAGATGGACTATCCTATTCTTTATGAAACACAAAGATGAAGTTTTTTCATGTTTCAAAAGATATTTGGCTCTTGTGGAGAATCAAACAGGTAAATCACTAAAAAGGCTAAGGTCAGATGGAGGGGGAGAATACTTCTCCCATGATTTTGATTCTTTTCTTCAAGAAAGAGGAATCAAAAGAGAGGTAACTACAAGGTACACTCCTGAGCAAAATGGAGTGGAAGAAAGGAGGAATAGGACAATTGTTGAAGCTGCAAGGTCTATGTTAAATGAAAAGCATTTACCTAATTACTTATGGGTTGAGGCTGTATCTACAGCCACTTACTTGATTAAAAGGTTGCCTTCAAAATCCCTTGATGGGATGACTCCATATGAGGCTTGGAATGGAAGAAGACCAAGCTTAGATCATTGTAAAATTTTTGGATGTATTGCTTTTGCTCATGTTCCTTCACAGGTTAGAGGCAAGATGGATCCAAAGGCAGAAAGGTGTGTATTTATTGGATATGACAACAATCAAAAGGGCTACAGGTTATACAACCCTACCAACAAAGGATTCTTGGTAAGTAGAGATGTAGTTTTTGATGAGAACAATTCATGGTATGAAGATTCATGCAGGAAGATCAATTTACCATATGATCTTGAAGACGATTTTCCAAAGCTTGGTAGAGAACAATCAAAGATTGAAGAACAAGACACCTCAGAGGATGATGAAGAATCTCACATGGAAAAGATCAAAGCATGGAAGTCTAAAGGTAAAGCAAAATTGCAGGAACTTGGACATGAGGCAGAATCATCACATCATGGCCTAAGAAGATCTATGAGGGAAAAGAAAAAACCAGAAAGGTATGAGTTTGACACCTCATTAGTAACTAAACATTCTATCTACATAGCACAGGACATAAACCAAGAGGATCCATCATCATTTGAAGAGGCCAAAGCAAAAACAGAATGGAAGCATGCAATGAAGGAAGAGATTGAAGCACTTGAGGAAAACAACACTTGGGATTTGGTGCCCAAGACTTCATCCATGAAGGTAATAGGCTCAAGATGGGTCTATAAACTCAAGAAGAATTCTGATGGTTCCATTAATAGGTATAAGGCAAGGCTTGTAGCAAAAGGCTTTGCACAAACTCAGGGAATTGATTATGAGGAGACCTTCTCTCCTGTGGCAAAGATGCCTACTATTAGGGTTTTGCTTAGTATTGCCTCTTCCAAGAATTGGAAGATACTTCAACTAGATGTAAAGAATGCATTCTTGAATGGTTGGTGTTGGAAGCAGTCAGAGGCACAGTCAGAGGCACAGACGACATGGAAGCATGTAAAGACGGAGCAGGGAGCCAGTCGGATCATTTTTTCAAACAATTATGTTTTTATTACCTCTTCAAACATCCAACAGTGATTTTCATCACTCTTGTAACATATGTAATATAGACAAAACCCCATTTTGTAATTCATAGCTCCATTTTGTGCAAGCCGAGGAGTCCTCAAGCTTGAGGAGCTTAGGTAGAATGCTCGTACCAATTTTCGTTATTTTTAGACATCGTTTACCCTTCCAAATAGCCTCTAGGACCTATTTTTTAACTATGCCGGTCACTAGATGTGAAACCGGTCAAAACTAGTCTAGAAACTATAAAAAGAGCTAGAGACCTCATTTTTGAGGTTGGTTCATGTTGGCTAGTGTGAGCTTAGAGCTATTTTGAGCTTGTAAGAGTATTCTTGAGTAATAGAGCTAATTTCTCACCTTCCATTGTGTCTTGCTTGTCTCTTCATTGTGTGTGTGTATGTGTGTGTGCATCTTTGTGCTTCTCACCTTCACTCTCACATCATCTCTCGTTCACGATCTTCATATCACTCCTACCTCTTCCGCGGATTGACATTAAGGAGGTGAAGCTTCTTAACGTGGTTCTCACCATTGTGCTAGAGCAACACCAAATTTGGCGCCGTTGCCGGGGATCGAGTCTAGGACGAATGTGTGATGGTAAGAGTATAGCAAGAAGTGGCGTTGGAAGGTAAAAATTTCAGTTTTTGTTGTTGTTTTTACTTAGTTTTTAGTGTCTTTCACCTTCCCCATACTCCATCTTCATCATCGCATCATCATCTTCATCTCCAAAAAAATCAGAAAATTCACCATATCCACCCATTCACCTCATTTCCCCTCATTTGTGCATGCGAGAGAGCGAGAGAACTTTTGTGCTTGTGTGTGCTTGTGTTTTCTTGAGTTTTCCTGCAGGTACAGAGCTCCAGTGCATCAGGAAAGCTTGGAAAAGGTAAAAATTTACTCTCTGTCAAAGATCTGCCGAGTGTGGCGGACCATCGCGATGGTCTGCAACTTTCGGAATTCTTGGTAGGCGACCACACCACGAGGTAGGCGACCCTTGCGCATCTACGAATCCACAGGCGCATCTAAAAAATCATCAGTTTGGTGGACCATCGCGATTGGCTCAGACCATCGCAATTGTGTCGCACCATCGCGATAGGCTCACGCCATCGCGACGGCTCGGCCGAACCATCGCAACGGTCTCGGACCATCGCGACGGTTCACTTGAGCCATCGCGACGGTCCACTTGGACCATCACGATTGTTCAGCTGACCCCGGACCATCACGATTGGCCCATGCCATCGCCACGACAGTGCCACGTGTCAAGATAGACCATCGCGACGGTTCGTTTTTCGGACCATCGCGACAGCCCAAAATCGGACCATCGCGATTGGCTCACGCCATCGCACTTGTGACCATCGCGACGGTTCACTTTGGACCATCGCGATTGTCCACCTTTGACCTTTGACCGCGCCATCGCGATTGTCCGCCTGATCACGCCATCACGACGGTTCATTTTTCGGGCCATCGCGACGGTTCGACCTCACGCCATCGCGATCGTTCACTTCGGGCCATCGCGACGGTTCGTCTTTTCGCACCATCGCGACTGTCCAAACTCCACGCCATCGCGACGGTTCGCTTGGACCATCGCGACGGTCCCACACCATCGCGATTGTCCACCCCCGTCGCAAATTTAGGGTTCCATTTTTTGACCAATTTTGGGGGTATTTTTGAGAAATTTTTGGACCATTAGACTCATAGGAGACCCCTTAGCTCATATTTGAAGGAAAACTTGATTGTCAGTTTTTACCCCCCAGGGCCTGAACGCTCATAACTTTTTCATCCGATGTCCGTTTTTTGAGCTTAATAGCTCGTTAGAAAGCTCGTGACGAGTACTATGTGACCTCAACTGTTTTTTTCATAAAGAATACATCTATTTTTGGATAAGCTATTTTGAGGTTCACCTAGTTTGGGACTAGGAAGCCAGGGGACAAGTATTGAAATTTTGGGCAAAAGAGAAGGGACTTAAAAGGTGTATATACTCAAGTGTTTGATCATCCAACTGTGAATTGGTCTAATATTGGATTTTTCCAAGTCTAACAAGGGCAATCAAAGGCAAGCAAGCAAGACAGTGAAGACAGCAAAGCTTGGGAAGCGCGGCTTCTTGGGCATCAGAGCAACCAGAAAAGACGACTCGAGGTTGGAAGATTACTCAACCTCCTCAGTCAATTCTTAGCTTAGGCTAAACGTTAGCATTGTGGATTTAAGTCGATAGGAACGCCTCAAGTTCAAGATACTTAATTCTTTCAAGTTCAAGACTAAAGATAAAGGTGTGTGACGAAAACCTAAAGGAAAGAACATAAGTCTGACGGAACGAGAACTCAAAATCATAACGGAAAGTCGAATTCCTGACGCATATATTAAGACAAGAATCCAAAGAAAATCAAAAATAATCAAGAAAGTAATAACAAAGAACCATTGACGATCTAAGTGTGTAATTGAGCGAGCAAGGAAGGAAATTAATGAACCTTAGATCGGGCCAACATATAGGTAAGTCGGACCGACGAAGCCTTAGATCATCAGAGGCCAGTGTAAGAACTACTGCTCGATCGTGGGCTCAGCAATTGAATAGTAATTACCCCTACGAGAGCTCAGAGACTAGCGAATCAGAAATGGCATTTAGCGCAGACAGACCAGAAGGAGGGTCTCATGTAGCATACCTAGAAAAACCAGAAGGACCCTATAGAACGCAACTAGAGTTTCTCCAAACCAACCGATTAGGTGCTCGCATCTATGAGGATGGTTTGCAAAGGCAAGTGGTGCAACTGCACAACCCTGATCAACCCATTGGATTGGAAAGACCAGTGGTGAAATTTGAGAGAGACGCTTACATAGACAAAGAAGGAACCATGTACGTCCTAAGTACGCAGCCAAACGATACTAATGAGTTTGGCACAATTCAATTAGAGACGGAAGTGAAATTTCAAGGAAAAGAACCGTTAGAAGAACCTAGAACCCCTAGAGGGAAATCCGTATTAACAAGAGTACTCATCCCAGAGTGGATCCCTCAAGATAACAGGAGCACCGAGTTGTTTGTAAATAAAGAGACAGATGAAGCCTTTTGGAGGTACAGAAAGGAACACCCTGGTGAGTTAGGCATCATTACAATTTATAAATTCAAGGACCCAGATACACCTGGAAAGGTGGTATACCTGGATGAGACTTCGGAAAGAGTCTTTGTGGTGCCTGACCGCGCTAAAAACACATACACATGGAGAGGTGAATTGGTATTCCCTCCATCTAGAACGAACATGAATACAAGTCAACAAGGGGCAGGAACATCCTCAGCCCAGGGAAATCAAAGAGAAGGAAATAAAGAAAGACCGGAAGTGAGCTTCACTCACCCCATAGGAAGAGATAGAACAACCTCGAACACTAATAGAATGGATAGACAAAGAGATCATGGAATACTAGGTGGTAGAGATGATTTTCCTCTACCCAGACCACGTGAACACGCAAGAGTATTGAGACCCACTCAATTAGTGAAATCCATGAAGAATTACTTTGATGGGACAGGAGATCCCTATGACCATGTCGCAGAATTCAAGCAAGTACTAAGAGCAGAACAAGTCGAGGACATGTTCACGCAATACAACGCATTTGGACTAACGTTAAAGAATACCGCTTTAAATTGGTTCCAACCATTGCAACAGAGGCAATTTAGAGACATCCATCACTTTTTAGAGTCATTCATCACTGAATTCTCTAAAAGTGGGATTAGACATGACACGTCTTCGTTGATTCATAGCTTTAAACAGACCCCTCAAGAAACAGTTAGACTGGCAGGACGTAGGTTCAGACAATATGTCGAACAATGTCCAATGCAAGAGCTACCCTCACAAGCCAAACAAGTATCACTGTTCCTAGATGGCTTGTTTAGCGCTAAACTACGCTCCTATGTGTACCTAAAAGAACCCAGAACGCTAGAGGAGTGTGTAAGAATATGTATAGACATCGAGGACAACCTAGGAGATGAATTAGAACTCTCAAAGGTCTATAAGGACTCAGATTGTTCTTCTCTAGCATCCACAAAATTGTCTAATTCGATAAAGGACCTAGCAGAAAAAGTGGCCCAAAAACTAGGAGTTTCTAGCAAACAGGTGCCCAAGCTACCAACTAATGTACGTTGTTACACTTGTGGTGGAAAATCATTTGGCAAATGTGTGCCCCAATGCACCTCAACCTCAAGCCAACCCTAGTGGCCAATATTGCACAATTGAGAGAAGATACACGAATCATACGGCTCAGGACTGCCCATACAACAAACAAACCGTGAGACAGAACCACCCGCAAACATACCAGCAGCCAGGTAGGTATCAAGGCCAATACAATGCTCAGCCTTATTACTATAGGCCTCCTCAGAACTACCCATACCAGGCTCAACAGAGACCTCAACCCGTCTTAGCTCAGCAGCCACCCCCACCAGCGAATGTCATCTCACTCAAATACGCTGCTGCAGAAGAGAACCTAAGTAGGGCCTTAGTGCCTTCTTCACCCTTGATCACAGAAAGTGACCCGAACTCAAACAGTTTTGACTCTACGCATGTAACTAGTCCACCCGCTTATTACACGGAGTCACCAGAACATGTGGAGACATATCATTATGATAGTCCACCAATGGAACCTAGTTGGGAGCCAGACTATACTAATGTGATGTACACAAACCCAAACCCACGGCCCCAATTGAGACAACAGAGACCACAGGGCCCTAGAGGACCATGCTTTAGGTGCCAAGGAGATCACTTCATAAAGGATTGTCCACATCCCCCAATAGCAAGGCAATCACAGTATTATAACATACAAGGCTTTTGTGCCGATTGTGGCAAAGAGCACATAATCAAAGATTGCCCTAAGAACCCAGTTAACGCTTCAAATGTGACACCGATCAACGTGATAGGTATTGTGAATAACGCAGATGGATCCAACCCTACATACGTGCCTATCCAAGCTATAACAAGAGCCCAAGCACTCTTACAAAACCAACAGCTCAATCAGGAGAAAGTAGCAGGAACTAGTGAAGTTGCAGAATCTAGTAGTAAAAAGACAAAATCTTGGAAAGATTCTAGAGAAAGAATCAAAAGAAAATGGAGTAAAAAGATAAGTGAGTTGGAAGGAAGTTTAAATGAATCTAGAGCCAAAATCCAAGAATTGGCTTCACAAGAATTGAATCAAGAAAACCCAGCTCAGAAATCAGGATCGATTTTAGCGGAACCCATACCAGAAGATCTAGACATGATGTTTCGTGCATATCAGGCAAGATTAAAAGAGGGACCTCAAGTAACGGAAATGAGTAAAAACTACCCTCGAGCTGATCTAGAAATTGAGAGAACTAAACTTTGCATGAAGATGGTAGAGTTAGCACAAGCTTTGTTCGAAGCCTCTAGATATCTTAATTGGAATAACATGGCAAAACCGGAACTACACTTTCAAGGACTAATGGAGAGGCTAGAACACTTGATTGAAAGCAAAGAGAAAAAGGATCAGCATAGGAACCCTATTGTCACAGAGACACAGGAAAGGAATGCACCATCCCTGTCTCAAGTACCCAATACAGAAAGTCAAGACAATTTGTCTTCCATACATAGGTACTCACATGAATTTTTGAGAGAAATACAAGAAGAGAAATGGAGAAAAGAACAAGGAACTCATCCTCCTATTCAAGAAATAGACGACCTGCAGGAACAATTTCCCCAAGACATCCCCTCTATATATGATGAGGTAGAGGTGGAACAACTGAGTGAACCCACAGGATTTGAATCTAATTCTCTACAAGAATTACCCCAGTTCACAGGACCTTGGGAAGCAAAGTCTATTAGTATGAGAGCACCCACGATAATAGTGAGGAATGAAGAATCAGTGATCCCTAGGAACACGGAAGTGATCAAGAACACTAAAGTACAGTGTAATCTCACTCTGGAGGAATTGTTAAAGGTAAAACCAGAATTGTGGAAGCATGTAGCAAATCAATTCCCCGAGCTTGCTACCACACCCTCTCAGATAGGATCACAAAATAAGGTACCAGAAATACCCGTAGAAAAGATTGGAGACGTAAGTGAAGGAGAGGAAGGTAACACTTATCTTCCGATAACCCATCAGGGCTACACCACGAAAGCCATCCTAGATTCAGGAGCCGGCGTAGCCATAGCTACCACCGCTTTGTGGAAACGTTGGGGTAAGCCAGCATTAAGACCCACCAGGATGAAGCTACAAATGGCTGACGGACATATAGAAAAACCATTAGGCTTACTAGAAGGCATATCTCTCACCACTTGTGTAGAATTTGAGCATACTTTCGCCATTTGTGACTTTGCGAAAAATCGTGCTTATGAGATGATATTGGGACGACCATTCATGCGTCAGTTGCAAATTGTACAAGATTGGGGAACTAATTCTTTGTCCTTGCAACATTTAGGAGTGACCACCAAAGTCAATCTTAAAGACTATTCACACAGAGATGTACCCCCAATACAATGGAATACCATCCATAAGACACCAGTAGAGACGGAATCCGTGCACTCTTTAGAATCAGATCCTTCTTGGTTGCATGAGGAAACCCATTTATGGATGTGTAAAGTAGCTAAACAAGAGGAAGAAAGATTAGAAGCCAGGACCTTAGGTGCAGAACAACATCCACGAACCCTTCAAGATCCAGCCTACGCACCTGTAGTATTTCCAGACGAAGAGTTTGAACCCCATGGTTGGGCAGAAATACTAGCAACCATGGATGTAGCCATCAATGAAGAACAATGGACACCCCACTGTGATGAGGATGGCTATGACATTTCAGTTTTTACGATAGAGCCAATCATGGGCGATGCAATTTTAGAAGAGTGTGAACCGAACACTGATGCATTTGAGGATGCAAGTGATGTTGATTTAGAATCAATTATTATGGACTCGCCCTTTGCATCAGAGGAAGAATATTTTTTCGAAGTAGATACTCACACTCAGAGACACGAGGACATTACGAATGAGGTAAGGTTAGCCACGGAAGTGACTACTAAGAGTGAGGGCAAAAAAAGAAAGAAGAAAGCAACCATGTCAGAAAAAGAAAAATCTTTATTTGAAGTACCCGAGAATTTCAAGAAATATGAAATTGAAGATAGAAGAATCATGGTATGAATGCCCAATAGAAAGGCGAATGACGGACACGTATATGATAACCGAGAGAAAACCAAGAAAGTAATAGTTGCCATAGAGGGAGAAGAAGAAAAATGTACATACATAGGGCATGATTTGACGACTGAAGAAGAAGAAGAGTTAGTTGCCCTATTGCGCGAATATAGAGATGTTTTTGCTTGGAGTTACAAAGATTTGAAAGGAGTAGATCCAGATATATGTTCTCATAGAATCCCTATGACTCCAGATGCAAAACCGACAAAACAGAAACCGTACACGTACAATGATAATTACGCTGCGAAGATTAAAGAGGAGATAGATCGCTTGATAGAAGCAGGATTAATTTACGAAATTGAACATACCGAATGGGTATCCCCCATTGTGGTTGTGCCCAAAAAGAATGGAAAATTGCGTGTGTGTATTAACCTTAAAAAAGTTAATGCCGCAACGATTAGAGACAGTTATCCTCTTCCTATCACGGAACATCTATTGGAAAGAGTTGCGGGCAAGGAAGTTTACAGCTTTCTTGATGGATTTTCAGGCTATAACCAAGTAGCCATTGCTCCAGAAGACCAACACAAGACGGCTTTTGCCACTGAATGGGGCATATTTGCATTTCGTGTGATGCCATTTGGCTTAACAAATGCACCCGCCACTTTCCAGCGACTCATGTGTCACGTTTTTAAGGAATTCTTACGCAAGAGCTTGGAAGTTTATGTCGATGACTTATGTGCTCATTCAAATGTAAGACAGACACATCTTCCAGAGTTAAGACAAATATTTGACAAATGTCGAGAATATCAGGTTTGTTTGAACCCAGAAAAATGTGTTTTCATGGTCAGACAAGGCAAAATTCTAGGACACATTGTGTCAAAAAATGGAATCTCCACGGATGAGGAAAAGGTGAAGGTAATTGCGGATCTACCCAGACCAACTAATGTGAAAGAGGTACAGGCATTCATGGGCCATTGCGGTTATTATAGGAGATTCATACACATGTATGCAATCATAGCCAAGCCTTTGTACTCTCTTTTAACCAATTTTGAGTGGACAGATGAATGTGAAAATTCATTCAATGAACTTAAACGACGCTTGTGCTCAGCACCTATATTGACAACCCCAGATTGGAGTAAGCCATTCCATGTACATGTGGATGCATCCAATTACGCCATAGGATGTGTGTTAGCACAACCCACGAATGAAGGTAACATAGATCTCGCCATAGCTTACGCGAGCAGACAATTGAACGCAGCAGAAAGAAATTACACCACAACGGAACGAGAAGGATTAGGAATGATCTACGCAGTAAAGAAGTTTAGGCACTACTTGTTGGCCAACAAATTCAAGTTCTTTACGGATCATCAAGCCCTATTGTACTTAGTCAACAAACCATGTAACACTGGACGATTGATACGTTGGTTTCTATTACTCATGGAGTATGATTTTGAAGTAGTAGTCAGGAAAGGGAAGACACATCTTAGAGCTGACCACCTTTCAAGATTAACCTCAGGAGAAGCTCCTCAAGGAGTAGCGGATGATCTACCAGATGCATACTTGTTTAATCTTGAGATAGCACCAGAATGGGCTAAGCCTATAGTCCCTATTCTGACATGCAGACCCAAGAATCCTAGGATAAAGATCAGAGAAGGAGAGATTACCAAGTCTCAGAGGTACCAAATCATGGCAGGAAGCATATATAAACAGGATAATCAAAAGATTCTTGCTTGTTGTGTAGATGAATCAGAACATGCGAATTGGTTGCAATTAGCACACATAGGTGCACTAAAGCAACATCATTCAAGACATCGAACATTACAGACTCTGCAGAGATTAGGAGTATATTGGCCTACGATGGAAGCAGATGTCTACAGGTTGTGTAAAGAATGCCAGGTGTGTGGTGAAAAACCACCAGTAGAGCATGCTACACTCTATCACGTGTCTCTCACACCAGACTGGAGTGAACCTTTAGTGACATACTTGAGGACGAACACATTCCCTCAAGGCATGACTTTAGCTCGACAACGCAGTCTAGAGCAGGAAGCTCAAGACTATTCACTTATTGGCGATAACTTATACAAAAGAGGACGAGATGGATATTTAAGACAATGTGTTCATGAAAGCGATTATCTTAGCATACTAGAGACTGCACACCAAGGTGTTGCAGGAGGTCATTTTGGACCCGATAGGATAATCAAAGCCATTCTCTTTGCAGGATTATGGTGGCCCACTCTTCACATGGATGCACATACCTATGTAAAGAGATGTGATGTGTGCCAAAGAACTCAGTTTCCTACTCACAGAGATGAAATGCCATTGAAACCCATGATGGGCGGACGTGCATTTTCAAAGTGGGGTATAGACTTTGTAGGACCCATTAACCCCCCTGCAAAAGGTACACATGTGGAATACATTATTGTTGCCACAGATTATCTAACCAAATGGGTAGAGGCAAAAGCCACAAAAAAGAATGATGCTCACACGACTGCAAAATTCTTATTTGAAAATGTCTTTACAAGATATGGATTGCCTATAGAGTTAGTGAGCGATCGAGGCACTCACTTTCTAAACCAAGTCATTGAATATTTGTTACAGGATTTTATGGTGATTCACAAGAAATCTGCACCATATCATCCTCAGGCCAATGGTCAGGCTGAGAGCACTAACAAGATACTTTGTAACGTACTGACGAAACTCGTGAACAACAAACGTTCAGATTGGGACAAACAGTTACACCACGTTGGTTGGGCATATCGAGTGGCCTACAAGACCGTACTCAATGCAACTCCCTTTCAGATGGTTTTTGGTCAGAATGCAGTGCTTCCTTTGGACTTCTTGATACCGACCCTTAAGGTTGCACAAGAACATCAGTGGACCGGCCATGAATTATCAGCGAGAATAATGGACTTAGAACGATTAGGAGAAACCAGGCTGAAAGCAGCAGCAGGAATATACGCAGCGAAGAAGCGACAGAAAGCATATTTTGATGCACATGTGAAAGATAAAGGGTTAAAAGAAGGAGATTTAGTTCTAGTATATACGCTGAAACAGCACACACGGAAGTTAGAAAAGCGAGGTTATGGACCTATGATCATTAACAGACTTTCGACAAGTGGAGCAGTACAGTTAGCCACCTTAGAAGGAGATATAATGCCTAATTACATTAGTGGCTGTAGAGTCAAGCTATATCAGGAACCTCTTACGGAGGATATGCTTAGACGACTCACATTGGCAAAGAAGCGTAAGGAGGAAGAACATAGAATACGAGCTGAAGCTCAGGCAGAAGCCATAGAACGCATTAAGCGCATGAAGCTAAGAAGACAAGGACTAGGGAGAGAACATTATAACCATCTGGAAACATCACCCAGATATCCCATGGCCATGTGTCAAGTAAAGTCAACCACTCATCCTAGCATAGTGGACAGGAGACCATTCATTACAGTTAGGCTAGAGCACGGCAACCCTTGCCAAGAACTCAGGGCTTTAATTGACTCAGGTGCTGCGACTAGTGCGATTAGATGGTCCCACTATGAGGATTCAAGAATAGAAATGCGGCCAATTGAGGCATACCTCATAGGCTTAGGAGGCATGGAAACCCCTTGCATGGGTGAGGTGGACCTTCCTATCCTCATTAAGGATATGACCATGACAGCGAAGCTACTAGTGTGCCATGATGACGACCTGATAGAACCCCTAATCCTTGGCCAAGATTGGCTATACGATCACTCAGTGGACCTAAATCTTAGACAAGGCTCCTTACAGATTGGAACCTTAGAGCAGAAGCGAGTGATACCGCTTGACTTCCCTAACGGCATTCCGCTTGACGGTTGTAACCCTAGACCCTATGAAACACATGCGACGGGAGACCGGAGGATCTTTGATCAGCTCAATCACGCTACGTCTACACCAACCCAATCTGGCTTGGCTATAGACAGTTGTCAATCAGAAGGACGACAGGAGATCTTCCCTGGGACTTCCTGCAAACTAGAAGAGGCAGTTACCCAACCGCAAGGGCAGATGGACACAATCAGCGGTCAGGTGGGTTGCATCAGCGGCCAAATGAGCACGACACCCTGCGGTGCTCATCCTTCCAAACTTGTTGCGGACTGGCCTAGATTAAAGTTAAAGAACGAATCACTTCCTAATGGGCAGGTCACGCAAGTGTTGGATCTCCCTTCTTTTCCAAAGCAGAGCGTCCATCCGACCTCTCAACCTCCACCACGACAGAGTCAACCACGACGAAGGAACCCAGACCGACGGCAATATCAGAAGCCACAACAAGAGAAGCAGTCTAGGCCACCCAAAGGAAGCGGCACCAGACAAATATGGGTGCCAAAAGGACAAAAAGCACCAAAGAACTCCAACCAAGCAGAGATCAACAAGAAAAAGGCAGAACAGAAACAGAATCAGTATCCACCATCCCCTCGACCTTCTTCTACAGGTCCGAGCATTCGACAAATTTGGATCGCCAAGAAATACCTTACCCATAGACCCACACCCACGTAGATTTGGGTACCCAAACCATGTATCATAGCTCAAACCTTAAGCCATGTAATATATACCCCTCACAAATCTTTCCAGCCCTCACTACCACCACACCCGATACTACCTTTTGCCCCTCAGCCGAAACCCACCACCCACTCAAAGACTATTAGGAAATGGATACCGAAGAATGTCCAACCGTCTCCCCCTAACCCCATGTCTGACAAAACTACCCCCCCGACTAACATACAACCTTGTAATAAATCACTAACCTTTAAACCTTGTATAAATTCACCCACCATCATCACACATCACTCATAATCTCATCTCATCAAGAAATGTATGCATGATCTGAAACGTGTAGGTGTCTAGAGACCTGCACTAGTGCTGCAAGAAGCATTGCATCCATCACATCACAGCACTTGGCTACACGGGTTACGCATCAGTTATGGAAAGGGATTGCGGTCTCACTTTAATGGGATCATAATTAATTTCCATGCTAATGTGTTAATCTTTTGTAGCAGATCTTTCTCACTAGCGCACCAGTCATCATGCAAACTGACGCAGGACCATCAGGAGCAGGCCCCAGTGTAGCTGCGGTGCCCCTCAATGTGTTACGAGCAGAATCCCACCCGACTGCTCCACCGCCAGAATTCCAAGGATTTCCAGGGCCCATGCCGATCGACAACCCACCTATGGGCTACACAGAAAAGATACACCGTAACTCTCACTGGTTTCAGGGACTTGCAGGACCCTTAGCGGACGCGGATTTTATATTTGAATCCAATTTGACGTTTGATGACCGCACTTGGGGAAAATACCAATTCTTCTCCAGAGAGTTCGAAGCCCTACAGAACACCCAGGACTTAACTCACGTTTGGGCCAGAGCCGGCTTCACGGAGTATTTCAGTGACCCGCTACCCAAACCTGACTTTTATAGGTGTTATTATTTAATCACTACGTTGCGGGCCTCAGAGAATAAGGATATCCCAAGCACTTTTATTTTGCCCTCTTTAGTGGATGATCCACCTTACAAAAGGTTTTACCTCTGAAAGGATTTAATCAGAGCTGCCATCAAAATTCATGGCACCCACACGCCCACAGATCGAGAAAGATTAATTCCAGACCCTATGAAACGTGGGGATGTCACTAAGTGGGAGGAGATCTCAGCAATTACACCTGAGCTGTCAAAGCCGCTACGGATATGCATGCAACACTTCGCATTCCCCGCTCAGGACAGATTTACCATGCCACATAAAAGAATATGGTTTGGATTGTACTTGGCATGTACGGGACCTCAAACGGTTGATCTGGCAAGCTGGATCATTGATCAAATGTATTTGGCACAACACAGATGGGAACGAAAGAAAGTGCTTAATGGATGTTGTGCGCTCACAAGAATTGTTTATATGTGCTTGGCCTATGATTTGCCAATTGAACGTGCATTAACAGGAGAAGAGCTGAAAGCATTCAAAGGAACGACGAAGAAAGCCAGGAAGCCCAGCAGAGCACGGGCAGGTAAACGCATGAGAGGCACTATTCCTTGCCTTCAAGTGCCAGAGTCACCATCTCCACAACCCTCTCCAGCACAATCACCGACAGAAGCCGCTCCCACAGTGCAACCTATTCGCATAAGGTTGTCTAGACCAGTGGTCACGGAGGGCACTACTAGTGCCGCTGCACCTCAGGCAGCTGCCACCACAGAACCCACCACCACGACAGCAGAAGCTCCCACCACTATTGGTGCGGAAGCCTTTTCTTTCCCATTACCACACATGGAGGCAGAACCAATAAACACAACATTCGATTTTGAGATGCCGGATGCATTCTCAAATGAGTTCCAGTTTTCAGAGGCACAAATGTTCTCTCAAGAATATGAACGCCCCAGCTACCCTACCACACCGCGGGATCTGCCACAGGGACAAGTTGTGTCTAGCTCTGATGATGAACGAACAGCCACAGATGACGATGAAGGTGACGATGAAGCCAGCCAGGGCACGCATGATTCCCAAGAACAAGAACAGACAGATGGCCAAGGCCAAAAAACCGATGCACACGGTGACACCAGCACGCATGAAGAGGAGACTTTTGAAGCAGCAGCTTACACGTTGGCAATCAAGAAATTATATCGTACGATGGAGAAAGTTTGGGCACGGAAGAAATTGACTGAAGAAGAGAGCCAGACCCTAATCGAACAAGAACTAGTCTCCGGAGGATTTGAAGATGTCTACATCAGAGGGTTTAGAGAACTGGTCCAATCCATCGGCCCGGTCGAAGCATTGAGATATTTACAAAGGAAGCCACTTCCTCAATATGACCCTCGCAGAATTCGCCTGTTATCGAAGCCCGGTGAATATATTCGAGTTCCGGTAGGTGCTCAATCATCCCACCAGGCGCAAGATGCACGCTTACGTCCGGAAAGACCCATCACTGAAGAAGCTATCCTAGTTGACTCCCCACCACGTACTACTATTGTACATACTACCACTATCCTTGAAATAACATCAACACCATCTACTCCTCTCTCACCTCATGTGTCACCAATCCATCCTGTATCCCCCGCTCAACCACCTGCTCCTCTCACATCCACACCAGTTCACGACAACATAGCCACACCCTTTGCCCTGCCCATTCATGCCACCATGCCCGTACCCACCCCGCCTCGTCTACATGCTAACCCTTTCACCCCTTCATCCTTCCCATCTTTTCCCCTACCTTCAAGACACCCTTTCACCTTTTTAACCCCACTAACATTCTCACCAGTTTCACCTCCTCAACCCACCATAAACCCTATTTCCCCTTTTTACCAAGCGGCTCCAACCATTCCCCCTGTAAATTACTCTACATTTGTAAATCCCGTCTTCACACCTACACAACCACCCACTTACACACCGCTTTTCACAGTCACCGCACTTGACATGTCCAATGACATGGACATATCACCACCCACTGCACCAGCACCCACTCCACTCACAGCACCATCATATTTAGGTACGTCACAATTTTCCACGATCACCACTGCATCCACCTTCCCAACCCCATTTCCCATCCTCGCTGCATCTACTTCCACCGCATCCTCACTTAGCACTCCATTACTATTATCGCCAACCATAGACACTGCACTTCAACAAATGTTCACATGCATGTCACAAGTACGAGATGAGTTTGCATCTCTTGGCAACAACTATCAACAGCTGCAGAGGACGACCAACGAATTACAGTCGCAGCTTAATTCATTATCAATCGAGAATGCCTCTTTAAATACGCGATACCAAGAACTAAGAGAGGCATATCATAAGCTGGAGCTAGAAAGTGAAGAGAAAACAAAAGAAGCCACTGCTGATTTGGACAACCTGCTTCGAGCCCAAACAATTAGAAACGCGACGCTGACAAGGAATATGGGCCTACTCAGGAGACACCTAGCCGCAGCCAAGGAGGAGAACCAGAGACTCCAAGAGCAGAATAGAGAAAATTTGGAAGCGGCATTGGACCATCCTGAACAACCGTTAAGTCCTAGCAGATTCAAGGCAATCCCCTCTGAATCGATGCGGATGTTGCTAGATGACCACGTTCGACTGCTAGAGGACTATGATCGAATGAACGAAGAGCATCTGAAGCTAAAAGAAGATCACAAGTTACTACAGCTCAGAGAACCGGCACCACAACAAGTACCAGTGGCAGCAGAAGTACCAGAACCTGTGGACCCCTCTCCTGAACTCATAGAGGAACTAAACGCATTACGGGCCCAGGTAGCCACTCTCCAATCACGCATAGAGGTATACGAAGCACCACCATGGCCTGATTCCCCACCGGAGATCCCAGCTGACGACGAGAACATAACCATTCCGGTGGAGGAAACGTTTGAAGAAGCATACGAGCCCATACCCATCCCAGGCGGACAAGTCACGGCCGAAGGCCAGATGACCTATGAACTTCCTACCCCCGCGTGGATGAAAACGATCGAAGAACTTGGAACGACACATTCGGCCAAAGTAGAGGCACAGTTACATGCCATGGCCATGATTGAAGAGAGAATCTTACAATCCCCCTTCTTTGCTCATTTGGCCCCCCGACGCTATATATCTGGGCATGAGCTGCAGTATAAGCCATACTTCATGTTAATGGCTGAATATCAGCTAGCTATAGAGAAAGAAACCGGCATGAAACCCACGCATGCTACACAATTCGAGCCGGCGGACTTGCCACCAAATGCGCAAAGAGGAGAAATCCATCAACCTGATTGGCGCAAAGACCTCCTCCATAAGTACCCAGAAATGATGAGCACATGGGTGAAAGCGCCCTTACATTTAAAGTATAATCCTTGCTAGGGACCAGTACCACGACGCCGCTCCTGGACTGCATTCGCTATCAAAGTACAAAACAATAGGCAGTGTCAGGATTGGCTGAATTACCCCTACTTCAAGCCGCCCACCGAGTTGCCCACTGTTGGCTATATGATGGCTACAATCCGTCACTGGCTCCCTCGCCTGAAGCATATGGATGATATCGCAGCGCATATGACTGTCAAAATTTTTGACATGATGCAAATGATATTTAAAGTCTTCTGACGCGTCAAGGCACCGCATGTAAACACCCCGGGATTTGAGCATGGTAACTTTGATCTAGTATATGACATGAGCACAACGCCATCGCTCCGGGTGTGTTATGCCTGGCATTGTAGAATAAAATACCTCCCGGCATGCTACAAACAAACCTTTGAAGAGATGTTCACCACCGGGTTTTGGGAATACCATTCCGAGGTATTCATCAGCAGGCCCACACATTTATTGCAACTTTTTGCCTGTGAGCGAATGGTTTACTCCACGCATTATCAACTCCCGCCACCCGACGAACCGCAACCCATCGACTGGGAGAAACTCGAGGCTGATCTGGCCCGAGGCATTCGAGTATCTGAGCACACCCTCGCTCACGACCTCCTACAAAACTACATCCGGCAGACCGCACAACAAGGTTCTATCGAGGACGACAGAAGCGAGAGGGAGGGGGGTGTTGGAAGCAGTCAGAGGCACAGTCAGAGGCACAGACGACATGGAAGCATGTAAAGACGGAGCAGGGAGCCAGTCAGATCATTTTTTCAAACAATTATGTTTTTATTACCTCTTCAAACATCCAACAGTGATTTTCATCACTCTTGTAACATATGTAATATAGACAAAACCCCATTTTGTAATTCATAGCTCCATTTTGTGCAAGCCGAGGAGTCCTCGAGCTTGAGTAGCTTAGGTAGAATGCTCGTACCAATTTTCGTTATTTTTAGACATCGTTTACCCTTCCAAATAGCCTCTAGGACCTATTTTTTAACTATGCCGGTCACTAGATGTGAAACCGGTCAAAACTAGTCTAGAAACTATAAAAAGAGCTAGAGACCTCATTTTTGAGGTTGGTTCATGTTGGCTAGTGTGAGCTTAGAGCTATTTTGAGCTTGTAAGAGTATTCTTGAGTAATAGAGCTAATTTCTCACCTTCCATTGTGTCTTGCTTGTCTCTTCATTGTGTGTGTGTATGTGTGTGTGCATCTTTGTGCTTCTCACCTTCACTCTCACATCATCTCTCATTCACGATCTTCATATCACTCCTACCTCTTCCGCGGATTGACATTAAGGAGGTGAAGCTTCTTAACGTGGTTCTCACCATTGTGCTAGAGCAACAGTTGGATAACAGAAGAGGTATATATGGCACAACCACCTGGTTTTGAGAATCAAGTTTATCCTGATTATGTGTGTAAACTTAACAAAGCATTGTATGGTCTCAAGCAAGCTCCAAGAGCTTGGAATTTCAGGCTTGTTTCATTCTTGCAGGACAAAGGCTTTCAACCAAGCAAGGCAGATCCTTCACTCTTTATTAAAAAGAGTAATTCCGAGGTCATCTACCTATGTGTATATGTAGATGATATTATATTGATAGGAAATGATGCAGATGGTATGAAGAAGATCAAAGATCAGATGAGAGAAGAGTTCAAGATAAGTGATTTGGGTTCACTTACCTACTTCCTAGGTTTGGAAGTTGTCTACAAAGATCATGGTTTGTTTCTCACTCAAAGAAAGTACATTAAGGACATGTTGGCAAAATTCAAGATGCAAGATTGTAAGATTGCAGGTACTCCAATGGAGGTCAATCACAAATTGAGCTCACATGAAGGTGAACTCATAGAGGACATCACATCATATCAAAGTCTAGTGGGTAGTCTCAACTATGCCACATTGACAAGAGTAGATATATGTTACAGTGTGAGTGTGCTAAGTCAATTTATCCACACACCAAGGAAACCACATATGGATGCTGCCAAAAGGATTCTCAAGTATCTCAAAGGAACCATAAATGAAGGACTTTATTATCCTTATGTATCTGATTTAGGTTTGAAGCTATTTTCTGATGCAGATTGGGCTGGCTCCAAGGAAGATAGAAGGAGCACTTCAGGTTATCTTACCTTTGCAGGTTCAAAGCTTATTTCATGGTCATCCAAGAAGCAACCCACAGTTGCTCTCTCTTCTACTGAAGCTGAATATAGAGGTCTTGCCATAGCTACATAAGAAGCTATGTGGATGAAGACATTATTCAAAGACCTTGGATTGGAGTTTGGAACTCCAACTATTTTTGGTGACAATATGAGTTCTATTCACTTGGCTGGTAATCCTATTTTTCATGCAAGGACTAAACATATTGAAGTTCATTATCACTATATACGAGAGAAGGTTCTAAGCAAAGAGATTCAAATATCATATGTGTCCACTCATCAACAATGTGCAGATATTCTAACCAAAGCATTGGATGGTACAAAGCTTTGCAAATTCAAGGCTATGATTGGTTTGCAGGTAATCTTGGAAGATTGAAGACCTCAAGCATACTTGGCTTGAGGGGGAGCTGTTGGAGCAAGTCTATGACAAGCCTAAGTATTGGTTTGAGTCTCACAAAGTCTTAGAAGAAGCTTTAAAAAGAAGACTATGTAAAGTGGAATGGAAAGAGGAGCCACGAATTCGTGATTTGTGGTAGGTAGAGAATCAAATCAATCATTGATTGATTGGAGAGTGATTGAGGGAAGTTAGCCTCCCAAACTCAACTATAAATAGATGGTAGTTTTAGTCGTGGTTAGAGAGACCTATGTGAAGACCTCCAAGAGCTGAGCTTTATGCCATATCAAGGTGTGATTACAAGGCACACATATGTATCAGTAAGTCATTGTATTGTACAAGCAATATACTTTCATTTTCATGATTATTTGAGTTCATCTTTCCATGTTCTTGTGAAGTGTACTATTCACTGCCATTACTCTCAGTTTTCTCAGTCAGCTTGCAGAGATGTTTTCTCTGAGCTTGGTGCATCATTTTCAGTGATTTAACTTGGTAAAGTTAGCTCTATAAGTCTACTATATGCTCACAAATTTCCATGTCATTTGGATGTTGCAATCTTCAGTTATGTTCATTTGAAGTCAACAGGGTCTGTTCATCTTCACTTCTCTGTCAGGTACCCGACTTTTTCACTCATCTTGTCAGAGCCATTTCGCAGTGGTTAATTATCCAAATTCAGTGATTTAAAGCTTGTTGCATTCAGCGTACTGTCTAGTATAACCATACAAATTTTCATAATCATTGGATTTCTACATTTTGAGTTATGTTGATTTTTCTGCTCACTGGTCTATTTCTGTAGCAGCCCGTGAAAATCGGGATGATGTCATCACTTGTTAAAACTCATTCTCAGTGTGTGGTTCATTATTTTTTATGAGATTACTCTTGAAAGTTAGCTCTTTAAGTTGCCTAGACTTCCCCAAGAGGAATTGAGCTAATTGCTACTGTGCTCAGAGAATTATGTAAAACACTGGACAGGTGTATGAACCAAGAATAGCAAGTTTTCACCTCGGAGCTAACTCCAACTTATCTGTTTTGATCTATCTTTTTGAGAGTGATCTTCCAAGGTACATAGGGTGTCTAATACATCCATTGGCAAGCTAAAAGGGCCCACCATATACTCCTGGAGTTCATTTGGCTGGTGTAGATCAAGGATTTTGCAACACCTCTTCATCTTCAAGCACATACCTATCCATCTCTTCACAGTGGTATCAGAGCAAGGTTGGACAACATGGCAGATGGATTTCCTTCATCAATTGACAAATTAGACAGAGGTAACTACTCAGCTTGGTCATTAAGAATGGAAGCCTATCTCCAAGGTAGAAGTTTATATGGTTATGTGGCTGGAGATGAAGTTATGCCAAGTTTCAGGAACAAAAGTCAACCAACACAAGAAGAGCAAGAAAGATTGAGCACATGGTGCTCCAAGGATGCACTTGCAAGGTCTTATCTCCTCAACTCTATCTCAGATTTTTTGTTGCCTCACATTAGAAGTTGTAAGACATCTCAGGAAGTGTGGGATGCACTTGAAGCTTTCTTTTCTTCAAGTACCAAAGCTAGGAAGCATCAACTATGGCTGGAGTTCACAACTCTCAAGAAGGCTCCCAAACAAAATGTGACTGATTTTGTCACAAAGCTCAAGGACATAGCGGATCAGTTGGGAAGCATTGGAGAGGTAATAGATGAAGAGCAAATTGTAAGGCAGGTGATCAATGGCTTGAAGGTAGATGACAAGTGGGAAGCATTCACCACAGCTATGGATTTGTACATGGACATGCATGTACCTGATTTCAACACACTCATTGGACAACTACTTACTCAAGAGGCAAAGCTTATCAAAAATGGAGAAAGCTCTAAAGGTAATCAATCTTCAGCTTTATACACGGATAAAAGCAAGTCTAAAGATACCAAAGGAAAGGCAAAGAAAGTGGATGATGAAGCAGGTACATATCAAGCTAACTATGTAGGTAGAGGAAGACATGGCAGAGGTAGAGGAAGAGGAGGTAGACAAGGCAGGGGGAGATCCCAAGACTCCAACTCATGTTCTATTTGTGGATTAACTAATCATACAACTGAAAATTGCTTTAGGAATTCCAGGAATCAAAGAGGAAGAGGATACAATAGAGGAAGTTATGGCTACTCAAGAGGAAGGTTCAACAATTACCATGGCAACTACAACAACTACAATCATTCAAACTATCAAGGAGGCTACAAAGGAAGGAGAGACTACAATAACTACACAGAAGACTCAAACAAAGAGGATTCATTATTGATCATGAACATGGCTATGCCACAAGGTAAATCTGATGAGCATGTTTTCTACATAGATTCAGGTTGTTCAAATCATGTGGCAGGAAATGTGGCACTCCTATCAGATTTAGAAGATCCAAGGAATAAGCATGAGGTACAAACAGGAGATGATACAAAACATCCTGTGGAGAAAATAGGCAATGTCAAAGCACCTGATGGAAACATCAACCTACTCAGTAAGGTACTCTATGTCCCTACCATTACAAAGAATTTGATAAGTGTTGGGCAGATAGTAGAGAAAGGGTTGCAAGTCAGGTTCACAAAAGCAGGAGCATTTGTTGAAGATCCAAGTCAAGGATTCAGAAGAATTGCAAAAGGTGAAAAGACAGGTAGATTGTTCACATTTGAATTACAGGACACTAGAAACATTGCTCTCTTTAATTATGGTAGTCAGACACTCACAGAATTGGAAGTATGGCACAATAAGGTTAGCACATATTGGTGAAAGGTCATTAAAGCAAATTTGCAGGGACCAAAGTGTACTTGGACTTCCTAATTTGTCAAAACAACATATGATTTATAAGTGTAGTGCATGTCAATTTGGAAAGTCTCACAGGTTACCATTCATGAAGAAAGGTTATATGCATGGAGATCTCTTGGAGTTGGTTCATACAGATGTATGGGGACCTAGCAAGGAAGGTTCAATATCTGGATCAAGGTATTATGTTTCCTTTATTGATGATTGCAACAGATGGACTATCCTATTCTTTATGAAACACAAAGATGAAGTTTTTTCATGTTTCAAAAGATATTTGGCTCTTGTGGAGAATCAAACAGGTAAATCACTAAAAAGGCTAAGGTCAGATGGAGGGGGAGAATACTTCTCCCATGATTTTGATTCTTTTCTTCAAGAAAGAGGAATCAAAAGAGAGGTAACTACAAGGTACACTCCTGAGCAAAATGGAGTGGAAGAAAGGAGGAATAGGACAATTGTTGAAGCTGCAAGGTCTATGTTAAATGAAAAGCATTTACCTAATTACTTATGGGTTGAGGCTGTATCTACAGCCACTTACTTGATTAACAGGTTGCCTTTAAAATCCCTTGATGGGATGACTCCATATGAGGCTTGGAATGGAAGAAGATCAAGCTTAGATCATTGTAAAATTTTTGGATGTATTGCTTTTGCTCATGTTCCTTCACAGGTTAGAGGCAAGATGGATCCAAAGGCAGAAAGGTGTGTATTTATTGGATATGACAACAATCAAAAGGGCTACAGGTTATACAACCCTACCACAAAGGATTCTTGGTAAGCAGAGATGTAGTTTTTGATGAGAACAATTCATGGTATGAAGATTCATGCAGGAAGATCAATTTACCATATGATCTTGAAGACGATTTCCAAAGCTTGGTAGAGAACAATCAAAGATTGAAGAACAAGACACCTCAGAGGATGATGAAGAATCTCACATGGAAAAGATCAAAGCATGGAAGTCTAAAGGTAAAGCAAAATTGCAGGAACTTGGACATGAGGCAGAATCATCACATCATGGCCTAAGAAGATCTATGAGGGAAAAGAAAAAACCAGAAAGGTATGAGTTTGACACCTCATTAGTAACTAAACATTCTATCTACATAGCACAGGACATAAACCAAGAGGATCCATCATCATTTGAAGAGGCCAAAGCAAAAATAGAATGGAAGCATGCAATGAAGGAAGAGATTGAAGCACTTGAGGAAAACAACACTTGGGATTTGGTGCCCAAGACTTCATCCATGAAGGTAATAGGCTCAAGATGGGTCTATAAACTCAAGAAGAATTTTGATGGTTCCATTAAGAGGTATAAGGCAAGGCTTGTAGCAAAAGGCTTTGCACAAACTCAGGGAATTGATTATGAGGAGACCTTCTCTCCTGTGGCAAAGATGCCTACTATTAGGGTTTTGCTTAGTATTGCCTCTTCCAAGAATTGGAAGATACTTCAACTAGATGTAAAGAATGCATTCTTGAATGGTTGGATAACAGAAGAGGTATATATGGCACAACCACCTGGTTTTGAGAATCAAGTTTATCCTGATTATGTGTGTAAACTTAACAAAGCATTGTATGGTCTCAAGCAAGCTCCAAGAGCTTGGAATTTCAGGCTTGTTTCATTCTTGCAGGACAAAGGCTTTCAACCAAGCAAGGCAGATCCTTCACTCTTTATTAAAAAGAGTAATTCCAAGGTCATCTACCTATGTGTATATGTAGATGATATTATATTGATAGGAAATGATGCAGATGGTATGAAGAAGATCAAAGATCAGATGAGAGAAGAGTTCAAGATAAGTGATTTGGGTTCACTTACCTACTTCCTAGGTTTGGAAGTTGTCTACAAAGATCATGGTTTGTTTCTCACTCAAAGAAAGTACATTAAGGACATGTTGGCAAAATTCAAGATGCAAGATTGTAAGATTGCAGGTACTCCAATGGAGGTCAATCACAAATTGAGCTCACATTAAGGTGAACTCATAGAGGACATCACATCATATCAAAGTCTAGTGGGTAGTCTCAACTATGCCACATTGACAAGAGTAGATATATGTTACAGTGTGAGTGTGCTAAGACAATTTATGCACACACCAAGGAAACCACATATGGATGCTGCCAAAAGGATTCTCAAGTATCTCAAAGGAACCATAAATGAAGGACTTTATTATCCTTATGTATCTGATTTAGGTTTGAAGCTATTTTCTGATGCAGATTGGGCTGGCTCCAAGGAAGATAGAAGGAGCACTTCAGGTTATCTTACCTTTGCAGGTTCAAAGCTTATTTCATGGTCATCCAAGAAGCAACCCACAGTTGCTCTCTCTTCTACTGAAGCTGAATATAGAGGTCTTGCCATAGCTACATAAGAAGCTATGTGGATGAAGACATTATTCAAAGATCTTGGATTGGAGTTTGGAACTCCAACTATTTTTGGTGACAATATGAGTTCTATTCACTTGGCTGGTAATCCTATTTTTCATGCAAGGACTAAACATATTGAAGTTCATTATCACTATATACGAGAGAAGGTTCTAAGCAAAGAGATTCAAATATCATATGTGTCCACTCATCAACAATGTGCAGATATTCTAACCAAAGCATTGGATGGTACAAAGCTTTGCAAATTCAAGGCTATGATTGGTTTGCAGGTAATCTTGGAAGATTGAAGACCTCAAGCATACTTGGCTTGAGGGGGAGCTGTTGGAGCAAGTCTATGACAAGCCTAAGTATTGGCTTGAGTCTCACAAAGTCTTAGAAGAAGCTTTAAAAAGAAGACTATGTAAAGTGGAATGGAAAGAGGAGCCACGAATTCGTGATTTGTGGTAGGTAGAGAATCAAATCAATCATTGATTGATTGGAGAGTGATTGAGGGAAGTTAGCCTCCCAAACTCAACTATAAATAGATGGTAGTTTTAGTCGTGGTTAGAGAGACCTATGTGAAGACCTCCAAGAGCTGAGCTTTATGCCATATCAAGGTGTGATTACAAGGCACACATATGTATCAGTAAGTCATTGTATTGTACAAGCAATATACTTTCATTTTCATGATTATTTGAGTTCATCTTTCCATGTTCTTGTGAAGTGTACTATTCACTGCCATTACTCTCAGTTTTCTCAGTCAGCTTGCAGAGATGTTTTCTCTGAGCTTGGTGCATCATTTTCAGTGATTTAACTTGGTAAAGTTAGCTCTATAAGTCTACTATATGCTCACAAATTTCCATGTCATTTGGATGTTGCAATCTTCAGTTATGTTCATTTGAAGTCAACAGGGTCTGTTCATCTTCACTTCTCTGTCAGGTACCCGACTTTTTCACTCATCTTGTCAGAGCCATTTCTCAGTGGCTACTTATCCAAATTCAGTGATTTAAAGCTTGTTGGATTCAGAGTACTGTCTAGTATAACCATACAAATTTTCATAATCATTGGATTTCTACATTTTGAGTTATGTTGCTTTTTCTGCTCACTCGTCTATTTCTGTAGCAGCCCATGAAAATCGGGATGATGTCATCACTTGTTAAAACTCATTCTCAGTGTGTGGTTCATTATTTTTTATGAGATTTCTCTTGAAAGTTAGCTCTTTAAGTTGCCTAGACTTCCGCAAGAGGAATTGAGCTAATTGCTACTGTGCTCAGAGAATTATGTAAAACACTGGACAGGTGTATGAACCAAGAATAGCAAGTTTTCACCTCGGAGCTAACTCCAACTTATCTGTTTTGATCTATCTTTTTGAGAGTGATCTTCCAAGGTACATAGGGTGTCTAATACATCCATTGGCAAGCTAAAAGGGCCCACCATATACTCCTGGAGTTCATTTGGCTGGTGTAGATCAAGGATTTTGCAACACCTCTTCATCTTCAAGCACATACCTATCCATCTCTTCACAGTGGTATCAGAGCAAGGTTGGACAACATGGCAGATGGATTTCCTTCATCAATTGAAAAATTAGACAGAGGTAACTACTCAGCTTGGTCATTAAGAATGGAAGCCTATCTCCAAGGTAGAAGTTTATATGGTTATGTGGCTGGAGATGAAGTTATGCCAAGTTTCAGGAACAAAAGTCAACCAACACAAGAAGAGCAAGAAAGATTGAGCACATGGTGCTCCAAGGATGCACTTGCAAGGTCTTATCTCCTCAACTCTATCTCAGATTTTTTGTTGCCTCACATTAGAAGTTGTAAGACATCTCAGGAAGTGTGGGATGCACTTGAAGCTTTCTTTTCTTCAAGTACCAAAGCTAGGAAGCATCAACTATGGCTGGAGTTCACAACTCTCAAGAAGGCTCCCAAACAAAATGTGACTGATTTTGTCACAAAGCTCAAGGACATAGCGGATCAGTTGGGAAGCATTGGAGAGGTAATAGATGAAGAGCAAATTGTAAGGCAGGTGATCAATGGCTTGAAGGTAGATGACAAGTGGGAAGCATTCACCACAGCTATGGATTTGTACATGGACATGCATGTACCTGATTTCAACACACTCATTGGACAACTACTTACTCAAGAGGCAAAGCTTATCAAAAATGGAGAAAGCTCTAAAGGTAATCAATCTTCAGCTTTATACACGGATAAAAGCAAGTCTAAAGATAACAAAGGAAAGCGAAAGAAAGTGGATGATGAAGCAGGTACATATCAAGCTAACTATGCAGGTAGAGGAAGACATGGCAGAGGTAGAGGAAGAGGAGGTAGACAAGGCAGGGGGAGATCCCAAGACTCCAACTCATGTTCTATTTGTGGATTAACTAATCATACAACTGAAAATTGCTTTAGGAATTCCAGGAATCAAAGAGGAAGAGGATACAATAGAGGAAGTTATGGCTACTCAAGAGGAAGGTTCAACAATTACCATGGCAACTACAACAACTACAATCATTCAAACTATCAAGGAGGCTACAAAGGAAGGAGAGACTACAATAACTACACAGAAGACTCAAACAAAGAGGATTCATTATTGATCATGAACATGGCTATGCCACAAGGTAAATCTGATGAGCATGTTTTCTACATAGATTCAGGTTGTTCAAATCATGTGGCAGGAAATGTGGCACTCCTATCAGATTTAGAAGATCCAAGGAATAAGCATGAGGTACAAACAGGAGATGATACAAAACATCCTGTGGAGAAAATAGGCAATGTCAAAGCACCTGATGGAAACATCAACCTACTCAGTAAGGTACTCTATGTCCCTACCATTACAAAGAATTTGATAAGTGTTGGGCAGATAGTAGAGAAAGGGTTGCAAGTCAGGTTCACAAAAGCAGGAGCATTTGTTGAAGATCCAAGTCAAGGATTCAGAAGAATTGCAAAAGGTGAAAAGACAGGTAGATTGTTCACATTTGAATTACAGGACACTAGAAACATTGCTCTCTTTAATTATGGTAGTCAGACACTCACAGAATTGGAAGTATGGCACAATAAGGTTAGCACATATTGGTGAAAGGTCATTAAAGCAAATTTGCAGGGACCAAAGTGTACTTGGACTTCCTAATTTGTCAAAACAACATATGATTTATAAGTGTAGTGCATGTCAATTTGGAAAGTCTCACAGGTTACCATTCATGAAGAAAGGTTATATGCATGGAGATCTCTTGGAGTTGGTTCATACAGATGTATGGGGACCTAGCAAGGAAGGTTCAATATCTGGATCAAGGTATTATGTTTCCTTTATTGATGATTGCAGCAGATGGACTATCCTATTCTTTATGAAACACAAAGATGAAGTTTTTTCATGTTTCAAAAGATATTTGGCTCTTGTGGAGAATCAAACAGGTAAATCACTAAAAAGGCTAAGGTCAGATGGAGGGGGAGAATACTTCTCCCATGATTTTGATTCTTTTCTTCAAGAAAGAGGAATCAAAAGAGAGGTAACTACAAGGTACACTCCTGAGCAAAATGGAGTGGAAGAAAGGAGGAATAGGACAATTGTTGAAGCTGCAAGGTCTATGTTAAACGAAAAGCATTTACCTAATTACTTATGGGTTGAGGCTGTATCTACAGCCACTTACTTGATTAACAGGTTGCCTTCAAAATCCCTTGATGGGATGACTCCATATGAGGCTTGGAATGGAAGAAGATCAAGCTTAGATCATTGTAAAATTTTTGGATGTATTGCTTTTGCTCATGTTCCTTCACAGGTTAGAGGCAAGATGGATCCAAAGGCAGAAAGGTGTGTATTTATTGGATATGACAACAATCAAAAGGGCTACAGGTTATACAACCCTACCAACAAAGGATTCTTGGTAAGTAGAGATGTAGTTTTTGATGAGAACAATTCATGGTATGAAGATTCATGCAGGAAGATCAATTTACCATATGATCTTGAAGACGATTTTCCAAAGCTTGGTAGAGAACAATCAAAGATTGAAGAACAAGACACCTCAGAGGATGATGAAGAATCTCACATGGAAAAGATCAAAGCATGGAAGTCTAAAGGTAAAGCAAAATTGCAGGAACTTGGACATGAGGCAGAATCATCACATCATGGCCTAAGAAGATCTATGAGGGAAAAGAAAAAACCAGAAGGGTATGAGTTTGACACCTCATTAGTAACTAAACATTCTATCTACATAGCACAGGACATAAACCAAGAGGATCCATCATCATTTGAAGAGGCCAAAGCAAAAACAGAATGGAAGCATGCAATGAAGGAAGAGATTGAAGCACTTGAGGAAAACAACACTTGGGATTTGGTGCCCAAGACTTCATCCATGAAGGTAATAGGCTCAAGATGGGTCTATAAACTCAAGAAGAATTCGGATGGTTCCATTAACAGGTATAAGGCAAGGCTTGTAGCAAAAGGCTTTGCACAAACTCAGGGAATTGATTATGAGGAGACCTTCTCTCCTGTGGCAAAGATGCCTACTATTAGGGTTTTGCTTAGTATTGCCTCTTCCAAGAATTGGAAGATACTTCAACTAGATGTAAAGAATGCATTCTTGAATGGTTGGATAACAGAAGAGGTATATATGGCACAACCACTTGGTTTTGAGAATCAAGTTTATCCTGATTATGTGTGTAAACTTAACAAAGCATTGTATGGTCTCAAGCAAGCTCCAAGAGCTTGGAATTTCAGGCTTGTTTCATTCTTGCAGGACAAAGGCTTTCAACCAAGCAAGGCAGATCCTTCACTCTTTATTAAAAAGAGTAATTCCGAGGTCATCTACCTATGTGTATATGTAGATGATATTATATTGATAGGAAATGATGCAGATGGTATGAAGAAGATCAAAGATCAGATGAGAGAAGAGTTCAAGATAAGTGATTTGGGTTCACTTACCTACTTCCTAGGTTTGGAAGTTGTCTACAAAGATCATGGTTTGTTTCTCACTCAAAGAAAGTACATTAAGGACATGTTGGCAAAATTCAAGATGCAAGATTGTAAGATTGCAGGTACTCCAATGGAGGTCAATCACAAATTGAGCTCACATGAAGGTGAACTCATAGAGGACATCACATCATATCAAAGTCTAGTGGGTAGTCTCAACTATGCCACATTGACAAGAGTAGATATATGTTACAGTGTGAGTGTGCTAAGACAATTTATGCACACACCAAGGAAACCACATATGGATGCTGCCAAAAGGATTCTCAAGTATCTCAAAGGAACCATAAATGAAGGACTTTATTATCCTTATGTATCTGATTTAGATTTGAAGCTATTTTCTGATGCAGATTGGGCTGGCTCCAAGGAAGATAGAAGGAGCACTTCAGGTTATCTTACCTTTGCAGGTTCAAAGCTTATTTCATGGTCATCCAAGAAGCAACCCACAGTTGCTCTCTCTTCTACTGAAGCTGAATATAGAGGTCTTGCCATAGCTACATAAGAAGCTATGTGGATGAAGACATTATTCAAAGATATTGGATTGGAGTTTGGAACTCCAATTATTTTTGGTGACAATATGAGTTCTATTCACTTGGTTGGTAATCCTATTTTTCATGCAAGGACTAAACATATTGAAGTTCATTATCACTATATACGAGAGAAGGTTCTAAGCAAAGAGATTCAAATATCATATGTGTCCACTCATCAACAATGTGCAGATATTCTAACCAAAGCATTGGATGGTACAAAGCTTTGCAAATTCAAGGCTATGATTGGTTTGCAGGTAATCTTGGAAGATTGAAGACCTCAAGCATACTTGGCTTGAGGGGGAGCTGTTGGAGCAAGTCTATGACAAGCCTAAGTATTGGCTTGAGTCTCACAAAGTCTTAGAAGAAGCTTTAAAAAGAAGACTATGTAAAGTGGAATGGAAAGAGGAGCCACGAATTCGTGATTTGTGGTAGGTAGAGAATCAAATCAATCATTGATTGATTGGAGAGTGATTGAGGGAAGTTAGCCTCCCAAACTCAACTATAAATAGATGGTAGTTTTAGTCGTGGTTAGAGAGACCTATGTGAAGACCTCCAAGAGCTGAGCTTTATGCCATATCAAGGTGTGATTACAAGGCACACATATGTATCAGTAAGTCATTGTATTGTACAAGCAATATACTTTCATTTTCATGATTATTTGAGTTCATCTTTCCATGTTCTTGTGAAGTGTACTATTCACTGCCATTACTCTCAGTTTTCTCAGTCAGCTTGCAGAGATGTATTCTCTGAGCTTGGTGCATCATTTTCAGTGATTTAACTTGGTAAAGTTAGCTCTATAAGTCTACTATATGCTCACAAATTTCCATGTCATTTGGATGTTGCAATCTTCAGTTATGTTCATTTGAAGTCAACAGGGTCTGTTCATCTTCACTTCTCTGTCAGGTACCCGACTTTTTCACTCATCTTGTCAGAGCCATTTCTCAGTGGCTACTTATCCAAATTCCGTGATTTAAAGCTTGTTGCATTCAGCATACTGTCTAGTATAACCATACAAATTTTCATAATCATTGGATTTCTACATTTTGAGTTATGTTGATTTTTCTGCTCACTGGTCTATTTCTGTAGCAGCCCGTGAAAATCGGGATGATGTCATCACTTGTTAAAACTCATTCTCAGTGTGTGGTTCATTATTTTTTATGAGATTACTCTTGAAAGTTAGCTCTTTAAGTTGCCTAGATTTCCGCAAGAGGAATTGAGCTAATTGCTGCTGTGCTCAGAGAATTATGTAAAACATTGGACAGGTGTATGAACCAAGAATAGCAAGTTTTCACCTCGGAGCTAACTCCAACTTATCTGCTTTGATCTATCTTTTTGAGAGTGATCTTCCAAGGTACATAGGGTGTCTAATACATCCATTGGCAAGCTAAAAGGGCCCACCATATACTCCTGGAGTTCATTTGGCTGGTGTAGATCAAGGATTTTGCAACACCTCTTCATCTTCAAGCACATACCTATCCATCTCTTCACATTGGTATCAGAGCAAGGTTGGACAACATGGCAGATGGATTTCCTTCATCAATTGACAAATTAGACAGAGGTAACTACTCAGCTTGGTCATTAAGAATGGAAGCCTATCTCCAAGGTAGAAGTTTATATGGTTATGTGGCTGGAGATGAAGTTATGCCAAGTTTCAGGAACAAAAGTCAACCAACACAAGAAGAGCAAGAAAGATTGAGCACATGGTGCTCCAAGGATGCACTTGCAAGGTCTTATCTCCTCAACTCTATCTCAGATTTTTTGTTGCCTCACATTAGAAGTTGTAAGACATCTCAGGAAGTGTGGGATGCACTTGAAGCTTTCTTTTCTTCAAGTACCAAAGCTAGGAAGCATCAACTATGGCTGGAGTTCACAACTCTCAAGAAGGCTCCCAAACAAAATGTGACTGATTTTGTCACAAAGCTCAAGGACATAGCGGATCAGTTGGGAAGCATTGGAGAGGTAATAGATGAAGAGCAAATTGTAAGGCAGGTGATCAATGGCTTGAAGGTAGATGACAAGTGGGAAGCATTCACCACAGCTATGGATTTGTACATGGACATGCATGTACCTGATTTCAACACACTCATTGGACAACTACTTACTCAAGAGGCAAAGCTTATCAAAAATCGAGAAAGCTCTAAAGGTAATCAATCTTCAGCTTTATACACGGATAAAAGCAAGTCTAAAGATACCAAAGGAAAGGCAAAGAAAGTGGATGATGAAGCAGGTACATATCAAGCTAACTATGTAGGTAGAGGAAGACATGGCAGAGGTAGAGGAAGAGGAGGTAGACAAGGCAGGGGGAGATCCCAAGACTCCAACTCATGTTTTATTTGTGGATTAACTAATCATACAACTGAAAATTGCTTTAGGAATTCCAGGAATCAAAGAGGAAGAGGATACAATAGAGGAAGTTATGGCTACTCAAGAGGAAGGTTCAACAATTACCATGGCAACTACAACAACTACAATCATTCAAACTATCAAGGAGGCTACAAAGGAAGGAGAGACTACAATAACTACACAGAAGACTCAAACAAAGAGGATTCATTATTGATCATGAACATGGCTATGCCACAAGGTAAATCTGATGAGCATGTTTTCTACATAGATTCAGGTTGTTCAAATCATGTGGCAGGAAATGTGGCACTCCTATCAGATTTAGAAGATCCAAGGAATAAGCATGAGGTACAAACAGGAGATGATACAAAACATCCTGTGGAGAAAATAGGCAATGTCAAAGCACCTGATGGAAACATCAACCTACTCAGTAAGGTACTCTATGTCCCTACCATTACAAAGAATTTGATAAGTGTTGGGCAGATAGTAGAGAAAGGGTTGCAAGTCAGGTTCACAAAAGCAGGAGCATTTGTTGAAGATCCAAGTCAAGGATTCAGAAGAATTGCAAAAGGTGAAAAGACAGGTAGATTGTTCACATTTGAATTACAGGACACTAGAAACATTGCTCTCTTTAATTATGGTAGTCAGACACTCACAGAATTGGAAGTATGGCACAATAAGGTTAGCACATATTGGTGAAAGGTCATTAAAGCAAATTTGCAGGGACCAAAGTGTACTTGGACTTCCTAATTTGTCAAAACAACATATGATTTATAAGTGTAGTGCATGTCAATTTGGAAAGTCTCACAGGTTACCATTCATGAAGAAAGGTTATATGCATGGAGATCTCTTGGAGTTGGTTCATACAGATGTATGGGGACCTAGCAAGGAAGGTTCAATATCTGGATCAAGGTATTATGTTTCCTTTATTGATGATTGCAGCAGATGGACTATCCTATTCTTTATGAAACACAAAGATGAAGTTTTTTCATGTTTCAAAAGATATTTGGCTCTTGTGGAGAATCAAACAGGTAAATCACTAAAAAGGCTAAGGTCAGATGGAGGGGGAGAATACTTCTCCCATGATTTTGATTCTTTTCTTCAAGAAAGAGGAATCAAAAGAGAGGTAACTACAAGGTACACTCCTGAGCAAAATGGAGTGGAAGAAAGGAGGAATAGGACAATTGTTGAAGCTGCAAGGTCTATGTTAAACGAAAAGCATTTACCTAATTACTTATGGGTTGAGGCTGTATCTACAGCCACTTACTTGATTAACAGGTTGCCTTCAAAATCCCTTGATGGGATGACTCCATATGAGGCTTGGAATGGAAGAAGATCAAGCTTAGATCATTGTAAAATTTTTGGATGTATTGCTTTTGCTCATGTTCCTTCACAGGTTAGAGGCAAGATGGATCCAAAGGCAGAAAGGTGTGTATTTATTGGATATGACAACAATCAAAAGGGCTACAGGTTATACAACCCTACCAACAAAGGATTCTTGGTAAGCAGAGATGTAGTTTTTGATGAGAACAATTCATGGTATGAAGATTCATGCAGGAAGATCAATTTACCATATGATCTTGAAGACGATTTTCCAAAGCTTGGTAGAGAACAATCAAAGATTGAAGAACAAGACACCTCAGAGGATGATGAAGAATCTCACATGGAAAAGATCAAAGCATGGAAGTCTAAAGGTAAAGCAAAATTGCAGGAACTTGGACATGAGGCAGAATCATCACATCATGGCCTAAGAAGATCTATGAGGGAAAAGAAAAAACCAAAAAGGTATGAGTTTGACACCTCATTAGTAACTAAACATTCTATCTACATAGCACAGGACATAAACCAATAGGATCCATCATCATTTGAAGAGGCCAAAGCAAAAACAGAATGGAAGCATGCAATGAAGGAAGAGATTGAAGCACTTGAGGAAAACAACACTTGGGATTTGGTGCCCAAGACTTCATCCATGAAGGTAATAGGCTCAAGATGGGTCTATAAACTCAAGAAGAATTCTGATGGTTCCATTAACAGGTATAAGGCAAGGCTTGTAGCAAAAAGCTTTGCACAAACTCAGGGAATTGATTATGAGGAGACCTTCTCTCCTGTGGCAAAGATGCCTACTATTAGGGTTTTGCTTAGTATTGCCTCTTCCAAGAATTGGAAGATACTTCAACTAGATGTAAAGAATGCATTCTTGAATGGTTGGATAACAGAAGAGGTATATATGGCACAACCACCTGGTTTTGAGAATCAAGTTTATCCTGATTATGTGTGTAAACTTAACAAAGCATTGTATGGTCTCAAGCAAGCTCCAAGAGCTTGGAATTTCAGGCTTGTTTCATTCTTGCAGGACAAAGGCTTTCAACCAAGCAAGGCAGATCCTTCACTCTTTATTAAAAAGAGTAATTCCGAGGTCATCTACCTATGTGTATATGTAGATGACATTATATTGATAGGAAATGATGCAGATGGTATGAAGAAGATCAAAGATCAGATGAGAGAAGAGTTCAAGATAAGTGATTTGGGTTCACTTACCTACTTCCTAGGTTTGGAAGTTGTCTACAAAGATCATGGTTTGTTTCTCACTCAAAGAAAGTACATTAAGGACATGTTGGCAAAATTCAAGATGCAAGATTGTAAGATTGCAGGTACTCCAATGGAGGTCAATCACAAATTGAGCTCACATGAAGGTGAACTCATAGAGGACATCACATCATATCAAAGTCTAGTGGGTAGTCTCAACTATGCCACATTGACAAGAGTAGATATATGTTACAGTGTGAGTGTGCTAAGACAATTTATGCACACACCAAGGAAACCACATATGGATGCTGCCAAAAGGATTCTCAAGTATCTCAAAGGAACCATAAATGAAGGACTTTATTATCCTTATGTATCTGATTTAGGTTTGAAGCTATTTTCTGATGCAGATTGGGCTGGCTCCAAGGAAGATAGAAGGAGCACTTCAGGTTATCTTACCTTTGCAGGTTCAAAGCTTATTTCATGGTCATCCAAGAAGCAACCCACAGTTGCTCTCTCTTCTACTGAAGCTGAATATAGAGGTCTTGCCATAGCTACATAAGAAGCTATGTGGATGAAGACATTATTCAAAGATCTTGGATTGGAGTTTGGAACTCCAACTATTTTTGGTGACAATATGAGTTCTATTCACTTGGCTGGTAATCCTATTTTTCATGCAAGGACTAAACATATTGAAGTTCATTATCACTATATACGAGAGAAGGTTCTAAGCAAAGAGATTCAAATATCATATGTGTCCACTCATCAACAATGTGCAGATATTCTAACCAAAGCATTGGATGGTACAAAGCTTTGCAAATTCAAGGCTATGATTGGTTTGCAGGTAATCTTGGAAGATTGAAGACCTCAAGCATACTTGGCTTGAGGGGGAGCTGTTGGAGCAAGTCTATGACAAGCCTAAGTATTGGCTTGAGTCTCACAAAGTCTTAGAAGAAGCTTTAAAAAGAAGACTATGTAAAGTGGAATGGAAAGAGGAGCCACGAATTCGTGATTTGTGGTAGGTAGAGAATCAAATCAATCATTGATTGATTGGAGAGTGATTGAGGGAAGTTAGCCTCCCAAACTCAACTATAAATAGATGGTAGTTTTAGTCGTGGTTAGAGAGACCTATGTGAAGACCTCCAAGAGCTGATCTTTATGCCATATCAAGGTGTGATTACAAGGCACACATATGTATCAGTAAGTCATTGTATTGTACAAGCAATATACTTTCATTTTCATGATTATTTGAGTTCATCTTTCCATGTTCTTGTGAAGTGTACTATTCACTGCCATTACTCTCAGTTTTCTCAGTCAGCTTGCAGAGATGTATTCTCTGAGCTTGGTGCATCATTTTCAGTGATTTAACTTGGTAAAGTTAGCTCTATAAGTCTACTATATGCTCACAAATTTCCATGTCATTTGAATGTTGCAATCTTCAGTTATGTTCATTTGAAGTCAACAGGGTCTGTTCATCTTCACTTCTCTGTCAGGTACCCGACTTTTGCACGCATCTTGTCAGAGCCATTTCTCAGTGGCTACTTATCCAAATTCAGTGATTTAAAGCTTGTTGGATTCAGCATACTGTCTAGTATAACCATACAAATTTTCATAATCATTGGAATTCTACATTTTGAGTTATGTTGATTTGTCTGCTCACTGGTCTATTTCTGTAGCAGCCCGTGAAAATCGGGATGATGTCATCACTTGTTAAAACTCATTCTCAGTGTGTGGTTCATTATTTTTTATGAGATTACTCTTCAAAGTTAGCTCTTTAAGTTGCCTAGATTTCCCCAAGAGGAATTGAGCTAATTGCTGCTGTGCTCAGAGAATTATGTAAAACACTGGACAGGTGTATGAACCAAGAATAGCAAGTTTTCACCTCGGAGCTAACTCCAACTTATCTGCTTTGATCTATCTTTTTGAGAGTGATCTTCCAAGGTACATAGGGTGTCTAATACATCCATTGGCAAGCTAAAAGGGCCCACCATATACTCCTGGAGTTCATTTGGCTGGTGTAGATCAAGGATTTTGCAACACCTCTTCATCTTCAAGCACATACCTATCCATCTCTTCACAGTGGTATCAGAGCAAGGTTGGACAACATGGCAGATGGATTTCCTTCATCAATTGACAAATTAGACAGAGGTAACTACTCAGCTTGGTCATTAAGAATGGAAGCCTATCTCCAAGGTAGAAGTTTATATGGTTATGTGGCTGGAGATGAAGTTATGCCAAGTTTCAGGAACAAAAGTCAACCAACACAAGAAGAGCAAGAAAGATTGAGCACATGGTGCTCCAAGGATGCACTTGCAAGGTCTTATCTCCTCAACTCTATCTCAGATTTTTTGTTGCCTCACATTAGAAGTTGTAAGACATCTCAGGAAGTGTGGGATGCACTTGAAGCTTTCTTTTCTTCAAGTACCAAAGCTAGGAAGCATCAACTATGGCTGGAGTTCACAACTCTCAAGAAGGCTCCCAAACAAAATGTGACTGATTTTGTCACAAAGCTCAAGGTTCTAAGCAAAGAGATTCAAATATCATATGTGTCCACTCATCAACAATGTGCAGATATTCTAACCAAAGCATTGGATGGTACAAAGCTTTGCAAATTCAAGGCTATGATTGGTTTGCAGGTAATCTTGGAAGATTGAAGACCTCAAGCATACTTGGCTTGAGGGGGAGCTGTTGGAGCAAGTCTATGACAAGCCTAAGTATTGGCTTGAGTCTCACAAAGTCTTAGAAGAAGCTTTAAAAAGAAGACTATGTAAAGTGGAATGGAAAGAGGAGCCACGAATTCGTGATTTGTGGTAGGTAGAGAATCAAATCAATCATTGATTGATTGGAGAGTGATTGAGGGAAGTTAGCCTCCCAAACTCAACTATAAATAGATGGTAGTTTTAGTCGTGGTTAGAGAGACCTATGTGAAGACCTCCAAGAGCTGAGCTTTATGCCATATCAAGGTGTGATTACAAGGCACACATATGTATCAGTAAGTCATTGTATTGTACAAGCAATATACTTTCATTTTCATGATTATTTGAGTTCATCTTTCCATGTTCTTGTGAAGTGTACTATTCACTGCCATTACTCTCAGTTTTCTCAGTCAGCTTGCAGAGATGTTTTCTCTGAGCTTGGTGCATCATTTTCAGTGATTTAACTTGGTAAAGGTAGCTCTATAAGTCTACTATATGCTCACAAATTTCCATGTCATGTGGATGTTGCAATCTTCAGTTATGTTCATTTGAAGTCAACAGGGTCTGTTCATCTTCACTTCTGTGTCAGGTACCCGACTTTTTCACTCATTTTGTCAGAGCCATTTCTCCGTCGCTAATTATCCAAATTCAGTGATTTAAAGCTTGTTGGATTCAGCGTACTGTCTAGTATAACCATACAAATTTTCATAATCATTGGAGTTCTACATTTTGAGTTATGTTGATTTTTCTGCTCACTGGTCTATTTCTGTAGCAGCCCGTGAAAATCGGGATGATGTCATCACTTGTTAAAACTCATTCTCAGTGTGTGGTTCATTAATTTTTATGAGATTACTCTTGAAAGTTAGCTCTTTAAGTTGCCTAGACTTCCCCAAGAGGAATTGAGCTAATTACTGCTGTGCTCAGAGAATTATGTAAAACACTCGACAGGTGTATGAACCAAGAATAGCAAGTTTTCACCTCGGAGCTAACTCCAACTTATCTGTTTTGATCTATCTTTTTGAGAGTGATCTTCCAAGGTACATAGGGTGTCTAATACATCCATTGGCAAGCTAAAAGGGCCCACCATATAATCCTGGAGTTCATTTGGCTGGTGTAGATCAAGGATTTTGCAACACCTCTTCATCTTCAAGCACATACCTATCCATCTCTTCACAGTGGTATCAGAGCAAGGTTGGACAACATGGCAGATGGATTTCCTTCATCAATTGACAAATTAGACAGAGGTAACTACTCAGCTTGGTCATTAAGAATGGAAGCCTATCTCCAAGGTAGAAGTTTATATGGTTATGTGGCTGGAGATGAAGTTATGCCAAGTTTCAGGAACAAAAGTCAACCAACACAAGAAGAGCAAGAAAGATTGAGCACATGGTGCTCCAAGGATGCACTTGCAAGGTCTTATCTCCTCAACTCTATCTCAGATTTTTTGTTTCCTCACATTAGAAGTTGTAAGACATCTCAGGAAGTGTGGGATGCACTTGAAGCTTTCTTTTCTTCAAGTACCAAAGCTAGGAAGCATCAACTATGGCTGGAGTTCACAACTCTCAAGAAGGCTCCCAAACAAAATGTGACTGATTTTGTCACAAAGCTCAAGGACATAGCGGATCAGTTGGGAAGCATTGGAGAGGTAATAGATGAAGAGCAAATTGTAATGCAGGTGATCAATGGCTTGAAGGTAGATGACAAGTGGGAAGCATTCACCACAGCTATGGATTTGTGCATGGACATGCATGTACCTGATTTCAACACACTCATTGGACAACTACTTACTCAAGAGGCAAAGCTTATCAAAAATGGAGAAAGCTCTAAAGGTAATCAATCTTCAGCTTTATACACGGATAAAAGCAAGTCTAAAGATAACAAAGGAAAGGCAAAGAAAGTGGATGATGAAGCAGGTACATATCAAGCTAACTATGCAGGTAGAGGAAGACATGGCAGAGGTAGAGGAAGAGGAGGTAGACAAGGCAGGGGGAGATCCCAAGACTCCAACTCATGTTCTATTTGTGGATTAACTAATCATACAACTGAAAATTGCTTTAGGAATTCCAGGAATCAAAGAGGAAGAGGATACAATAGAGGAAGTTATGGCTACTCAAGAGGAAGGTTCAACAATTACCATGGCAACTACAACAACTACAATCATTCAAACTATCAAGGAGGCTACAAAGGAAGGAGAGACTACAATAACTACACAGAAGACTCAAACAAAGAGGATTCATTATTGATCATGAACATGGCTATGCCACAAGGTAAATCTGATGAGCATGTTTTCTACATAGATTCAGGTTGTTCAAATCATGTGGCAGGAAATGTGGCACTCCTATCAGATTTAGAAGATCCAAGGAATAAGCATGAGGTACAAACAGGAGATGATACAAAACATCCTGTGGAGAAAATAGGCAATGTCAAAGCACCTGATGGAAACATCAACCTACTCAGTAAGGTACTCTATGTCCCTACCATTACAAAGAATTTGATAAGTGTTGGGCAGATAGTAGAGAAAGGGTTGCAAGTCAGGTTCACAAAAGCAGGAGCATTTGTTGAAGATCCAAGTCAAGGATTCAGAAGAATTGCAAAAGGTGAAAAGACAGGTAGATTGTTCACATTTGAATTACAGGACACTAGAAACATTGCTCTCTTTAATTATGGTAGTCAGACACTCACAGAATTGGAAGTATGGCACAATAAGGTTAGCACATATTGGTGAAAGGTCATTAAAGCAAATTTGCAGGGACCAAAGTGTACTTGGACTTCCTAATTTTTCAAAACAACATATGATTTATAAGTGTAGTGCATGTCAATTTGGAAAGTCTCACAGGTTACCATTCATGAAGAAAGGTTATATGCATGGAGATCTCTTGGAGTTGGTTCATACAGATGTATGGGGACCTAGCAAGGAAGGTTCAATATCTGGATCAAGGTATTATGTTTCCTTTATTGATGATTGCAGCAGATGGACTATCCTATTCTTTATGAAACACAAAGATGAAGTTTTTTCATGTTTCAAAAGATATTTGGCTCTTGTGGAGAATCAAACAGGTAAATCACTAAAAAGGCTAAGGTCAGATGGAGGGGGAGAATACTTCTCCCATGATTTTGATTCTTTTCTTCAAGAAAGAGGAATCAAAAGAGAGGTAACTACAAGGTACACTCCTGAGCAAAATGGAGTGGAAGAAAGGAGGAATAGGACAATTGTTGAAGCTGCAAGGTCTATGTTAAAGGAAAAGCATTTACCTAATTACTTATGGGTTGAGGCTGTATCTACAGCCACTTACTTGATTAACAGGTTGCCTTCAAAATCCCTTGATGGGATGACTCCATATGAGGCTTGGAATGGAAGAAGATCAAGCTTAGATCATTGTAAAATTTTGGATGTATTGCTTTTGCTCATGTTCCTTCACAGGTTAGAGGCAAGATGGATCCAAAGGCAGAAAGGTGTGTATTTATTGGATATGACAACAATCAAAAGGGCTACAGGTTATACAACCCTACCAACAAAGGATTCTTGGTAAGCAGAGATGTAGTTTTTGATGAGAACAATTCATGGTATGAAGATTCATGCAGGAAGATCAATTTACCATATGATCTTGAAGACGATTTTCCAAAGCTTGGTAGAGAACAATCAAAGATTGAAGAACAAGACACCTCAGAGGATGATCAAGAATCTCACATGGAAAAGATCAAAGCATGGGAGTCTAAAGGTAAAGCAAAATTGCAGGAACTTGGACATGAGGCAGAATCATCACACCATGGCCTAAGAAGATCTATGAGGGAAAAGAAAAAACCAGAAAGGTATGAGTTTGACACCTCATTAGTAACTAAACATTCTATCTACATAGCACAGGACATAAACCAAGAGGATCCATCATCATTTGAAGAGGCCAAAGCAAAAACAGAATGGAAGCATGCAATGAAGGAAGAGATTGAAGCACTTGAGGAAAACAACACTTGGGATTTGGTGCCCAAGACTTCATCCATGAAGGTAATAGGCTCAAGATGGGTCATAAACTCAAGAAGAATTCTGATGGTTCCATTAACAGGTATAAGGCAAGGCTTGTAGCAAAAGGCTTTGCACAAACTCAGGGAATTGATTATGAGGAGACCTTCTCTCCTGTGGCAAAGATGCCTACTATTAGGGTTTTTCTTAGTATTGCCTCTTCCAAGAATTGGAAGATACTTCAACTAGATGTAAAGAATGCATTCTTGAATGGTTGGATAACAGAAGAGGTATATATGGCACAACCACCTGGTTTTGAGAATCAAGTTTATCCTGATTATGTGTGTAAACTTAACAAAGCATTGTATGGTCTCAAGCAAGCTCCAAGAGCTTGGAATTTCAGGCTTGTTTCATTCTTGCAGGACAAAGGCTTTCAACCAAGCAAGGCAGATCATTCACTCTTTATGAAAAAGAGTAATTCCAAGGTCATCTACCTATGTGTATATGTAGATGATATTATATTGATAGGAAATGATGCAGATGGTATGAAGAAGATCAAAGATCAGATGAGAGAAGAGTTCAAGATAAGTGATTTGGGTTCACTTACCTACTTCCTAGGTTTGGAAGTTGTCTACAAAGATCATGGTTTGTTTCTCACTCAAAGAAAGTACATTAAGGACATGTTGGCAAAATTCAAGATGCAAGATTGTAAGATTGCAGGTACTCCAATGGAGGTCAATCACAAATTGAGCTCACATGAAGGTGAACTCATAGAGGACATCACACCATATCAAAGTCTAGTGGGTAGTCTCAACTATGCCACATTGACAAGAGTAGATATATGTTACAGTGTGAGTGTGCTAAGACAATTTATGCACACACCAAGGAAACCACATATGGATGCTGCCAAAAGGATTCTCAAGTATCTCAAAGGAACCATAAATGAAGGACTTTATTATCCTTATGTATCTGATTTAGGTTTGAAGCTATTTTCTTATGCAGATTGGGCTGGCTCCAAGGAAGATAGAAGGAGCACTTCAAGTTATCTTACCTTTGCAGGTTCAAAGCTTATTTCATGGTCATCCAAGAAGCAACCCACAGTTGCTCTCTCTTCTACTGAAGCTGAATATAGAGGTCCTTCCATAGCTACATAAGAAGCTATGTGGATGAAGACATTATTCAAAGATCTTGGATTGGAGTTTGGAACTCCAACTATTTTTGGTGACAATATGAGTTCTATTCACTTGGCTGGTAATCCTATTTTTCATGCAAGGACTAAACATATTGAAGTTCATTATCACTATATACGAGAGAAGGTTCTAAGCAAAGAGATTCAAATATCATATGTGTCCACTCATCAACAATGTGCAGATATTCTAACCAAAGCATTGGATGGTACAAAGCTTTGCAAATTCAAGGCTATGATTGGTTTGCAGGTAATCTTGGAAGATTGAAGACCTCAAGCATACTTGGCTTGAGGGGGAGCTGTTGGAGCAAGTCTATGACAAGCCTAAGTATTGGCTTGAGTCTCACAAAGTCTTAGAAGAAGCTTTAAAAAGAAGACTATGTAAAGTGGAATGGAAAGAGGAGCCACGAATTCGTGATTTGTGGTAGGTAGAGAATCAAATCAATCATTGATTGATTGGAGAGTGATTGAGGGAAGTTAGCCTCCCAAACTCAACTATAAATAGATGGTAGTTTTAGTCGTGGTTAGAGAGACCTATGTGAAGACCTCCAAGAGCTGAGCTTTATGCCATATCAAGGTGTGATTACAAGGCACACATATGTATCAGTAAGTCATTGTATTGTACAAGCAATATACTTTCATTTTCATGATTATTTGAGTTCATCTTTCCATGTTCTTGTGAAGTGTACTATTCACTGCCATTACTCTCAGTTTTCTCAGTCAGCTTGCAGAGATGTTTTCTCTGAGCTTGGTGCATCATTTTCAGTTATTTAACTTGGTAAAGTTAGCTCTATAAGTCTACTATATGCTCACAAATTTCCATGTCATGTGGATGTTGCAATCTTCAGTTATGTTCATTTGAAGTCAACAGGGTCTGTTCATCTTCACTTCTCTGTCAGGTACCCGACTTTTTCATGCATCTTGTCAGAGCCATTTCTCAGTGGCTACTTATCCAAATTCAGTGATTTAAAGCTTGTTGGATTCAGAGTACTGTCTAGTATAACCCTACAAATTTTCATAATCATTGGATTTCTACATTTTGAATTATGTTGATTTTTCTGCTCACTGGTCTATTTCTGTAGCAGCCCGTGAAAATCGGGATGATGTCATCACTTGTTAAAACTCATTCTCAGTGTGTGGTTCATTATTTTTGATGAGATTACTCTTGAAAGTTAGCTCTTTAAGTTGCCTAGACTTCCCCAAGAGGAATTGAGCTAATTGCTGCTGTGCTCAGAGAATTATGTAAAACACTGGACAGGTGTATGAACCAAGAATAGCAAGTTTTCACCTCGGAGCTAACTCCAACTTATCTGTTTTGATCTATCTTTTTGAGAGTGATCTTCCAAGGTACATAGGGTGTCTAATACATCCATTGGCAAGCTAAAAGGGCCCACCATATACTCCTGGAGTTCATTTGGCTGGTGTAGATCAAGGATTTTGCAACACCTCTTCATCTTCAAGCACATACCTATCCATCTCTTCACATATATCATATATAAAGCATTGCCTCAAGAGCGATCATTATGTGGGTTTCGAGACTCCCATGCATATGTGCGCGTCGCTCCTCTCCTCTCTCTCCCTCCATCTCCTTCTTCCTTCTCTTGTTCTGCACACCAAAGCCCTTCATTGGTATCAAAGCATGCCAAAGGCTTTATGTACATGCTAGATGCATGATTATGTGACAGGTGGTTCACATGGTTTCTTCTCCAGTGCAACATTTGTGATGCGAGTTATGCATATGGATATGTAGGTGTGATCCTATTGAGGATAGAGTATTATTTCTAGTCTCTTGTTACATTGCTAGTCTCTTGGATTGCCAGCATGGTGTCTTCTCGATTTGATGGCACTGACTTTCTGAGATGGAAAGCTCAGATGTGGCATACATTGGTTCGTGCAGGGTTACACATGTATGTGCATAGAGATGCACAAAGGCCTCGTGACATTCCCGACCACGTATGGATGGATATGGATGCATTGGCCAGCTCCACTATCCGATTATAGCTTGTGGATTCTATATATGAGTTTGTTATGTATGAGGAGACGAGTAGTGCATTATGGCAGAGACATGATATGTATGCGAGTACATTGACTCTTGTGAGACATAGATCACATCAATAGCTTCGACGTTGGCATTATAGTCATGAGGGCCATATTCGACGATGTTGCTTCAGGCGGATGCAACAACGGCGTCAGAGATATGCATGTGATGCATGTAAGGTAGTGGTTTCAAGAGAGTCTATGGCAGTTGATTATGCTAGTGATGGTGATATCACTTTTTCGTATGGTTCATCTCAAGATTCCTCTTGTTCATTGGAGAGCACACATATGGCTTGGTTGTTTGATGCATTGGCCACTTTTCATATTACTCCACACCATGAGTGGTTTCGATTCTCAGGTGAGAGTCATCGATGTGTGCACTTGCTTGATGGTATGACATATGACATTGAGGGTGTACGAGATGTATGCCTTATGCTACCTACTGGAGCATCACTTATGCTCAGACATGTACGCTATGTGCCTTCATTCCCTATGAGCTTGATTTCAATTAGCCAATTACAGGAGAGCAGATGTTATGCATTCCTTGGTAAGCATGATTTTCAGTTGGGACAGCTTACGCTTGTCAGAGGTGCTAGGATTGGGCACAGGTATCCAATGTAGGTACTTCATGTGAGAGACAGTCTCGTCTCAGTGGGAGTTCAGCTTTATGTGTGATGTGAGACTCATCATGTCTCATTTTGTCTACCTACACATAGGTCTATTGACATTCATGATGCACATGTATGGTACAATTCAGATGCTCAGATGGATGCACATGTGGAGCATGTTTTGGATGCTCATGATGCTTATATAGAGCATGACTTTCTTGATCATATGGATGCTCTTATGGAGCACACTTTGAATGATCATTTGGATGCTTTAGAGCATGATGTAGATGCTCATGTAGAGCATTGTGATGATACTCAGTTAGAGTGTGATCATCACTTTGAGCTTGGTATTGATGTTGTGCAATTAGCTCATGTGGAGCATGATGATACACTTGTTGTGGTAGAGCAGGATAGCTCTTATGATACAAGTGTATGCGAGAGCATACTAGCTCTCAGGGTGCACATCTAGACACATCCTTGGTTGAGAGGATGATTGATTTAGATGTTGATGAGTCAGCGATCATGCAATCATTCTTGGATTCGCTCATGCTAGATGTTGACATAGATATGTTAGGACATGTTGGTCTTGACGATGGTGCTTTGGATGCCATGGATATAGGCATGGCTGACATACTCAGGTTAGCCAGGATAGCACAGGTTTCATCAGCATTCGAGAGTCTGATGTATGAGTTGTTATGCTCAAGACTAGACATTGCAGTTGCTATTGGAGCATTTGCACTTAGAGCTGTCAGTTGTTCGATGATTGACATAGGCATAGAGCGAGTGGGAGCTTTGCAGGAACTTCATGAGTTCTTGCATCAGTCAAATGTGAGCTCGACTCTTATCGATATGAGTCTAGAGCAGTTTGAGGTGCATGGATACACCTTGTTCGAGGCAGTTGGTGTAGGATGATTAGTATGGTTGAGATTCAAATTCTTCATGTACATTATTGTATAGTCCTACATCATTCTTTGTATGTGTTATCACTTTCGATCACATTGACCCTTAAGTGGGAGACTGTTGGGGATGTAAGGTTCATGTGACCTTACCCCCATATTCATATATATACATCATATATAGAGCATTACCTCAAGAGAGATCATTATGTGGGTCTCGAGGCTCACACGCATATGTGCGTGTCGCTCCTCTCCTCTCTCTCCCTCCATCTCCTCCTTCCTTCTCTTTTTTTGCACACCAAAGCCCTTCAAAGTAGTCCTCCAGCAGGGTAATAATCCAAGTAAATGTAGTTGGAAGGGATCCATAGTACAAACAAAGTTAGAGTTTGGGTTAATCATACTTCTAGTTTGAATTCCAGATCAAGTTCAAGTGAAACAAGAGTTCTCATCTTGATAGGGATGAATCCCCAACTTCATGCACTAGTGATGCCCAAAAATGAACTAGTATATTGTGTCCACCCATTTCACATGTTAGTCTCTAGATAGCATATAGTGAAAATACTGAATTGGCCATGGATTTTTTTTATTGACCCTTATTATTCATTCCCTACTTTCTACTCAAATTACTTGATCAAGTGCAAACCTAGATTAGTTATTTGAGCAGGGACCAACTAGTAGAGTCTCATCTATTCATTTGGAGTATGAGGTGAATCCCTCCACAGAGATGAAAACAATTTCTTCTAGGTTAGTACATGAGGTTTGGGGGTATGCCTATAGTTACTATATATAACTTTATTTTTTAGTTAAGAATTTCTCCCAAGGCTGAAGAATGTTATAAAGTAATTTATCATCTGAGTGTCCAACCGGTCCACATATATCTGAATTCAGACACCATCTAGTCACTTGTATGTATGGCCAAAGTTCTTGAGACTAAATTTAAGCAAAAGCTCATATGCTCTTTAAGATAAGGAATCAACCTAGCTTAGTGGTTAAGTCTTAAGGGGGGGCAAGGAGGAGTTCTTGGGTTCAAGTCTTGCAAGGTGTAAGGTTTTTTCCAAGAGGTCCATGAGCTAAAGCATTGTGGACCATTATTTCTAAGTGGCACCTTTCGAGATAAAGTGTGGTGGAGAATGAATCCACAAAAGAGTGGTGTGGATTTATTCAAAAAAGGATGGTTCTCAATTGAAGCTATTTTCCTTAAAGACTAGATCAAAGTGGTTGAGTCCTCAATACCTATATATACATGCATAAGGTTGGGAGGAGATTCATCTCTCTAGCACATTGTGGTTCAAATAGTCTAGTTTATTACATCACTGGTATATAGGTAAGAAATGCAGCAATGAAGCACGAGATCATGTGAAGAATATGAAAAACATATGGGATAAAGACTATAAGATCTATATTTTTATCCATATTGGTCGCTTCATTTCTTTCAAACATTTTCAAGACTATTAAAAAATTTAACAATAAAACAAATTTTGATCTTTCTTTCCGATACTAGATATCAGACATGCATTGCATATTCGAAGTCCTTGCCCATGTGACTACTTTTTAAAAGGTTGATTTTGCGCATTTTCCTTAAAATATTGGAATTTCAATTAGAAATAGAAGAAACTCTCATGTTTTCTCTCTCTCATATCACATGCATATACATTTATATGACAAGGATAGTTGAATGCATCTCATTTCATCTTCATAGAATATAAGTACATTAACCGAATTGTGATTTTCTACTGAGCTATTTTTTGGTTATTACATGTTTAGAGGTGTTCTCTCATGAAATTTCGTGCAAAGTCCCAAAGTCCCCATTCTACCTATTTCTTAGAATAAAAGTACTTAGGACCTGAATTTTGAAAATATTTTATACTTCATCAGCCATTTACTAATTTCATGATATACATTTTATAACACCATGGCCTTGAGATCAAAAAATCCGATGCATTTAAGCCAGATTCAAAAATTTTCTTTCACAATTACAAACATTAGAATTAAATGTGATAAATTGCTCTTTGATGACTATGGAAATAGACCAACATTGTGAATATAGAAGCAATGGTTACATGGAATATTTCCTACCTTGATCAGCTAATAATAGTGTAAAGTCTACTTACTAGACCATCAGATTTCAATTCAACTTTCATTCAACAAATTCTCATGATTATGGTTTTACTATATTTTCCCCTCGTGAAATATGACTTGACAGCTAGTCTAGACAATCAGTTGATAAGCCATCCCTTCACCGTTGCATTCTCTATATTCTATTCTTCTTCTCTTGATTTGGAAACAAAAATATATTGCTTATTGCTTTAGAGCTTGTCTTTAGGATACATATTCCAAAGGCTATTTTGCAAATTGAGATTGGCCAAACTTACTAAAGCTCCCCTCCCCTTTCCCTTGAGTGAATTTTATGAAACGTGCAGTTTTAAGATTATCTTAATGCAAAAACATTTTAGAGAATTCTAGAAATGTTTTGGTTGCACATTAGCAATATCATATTACAAATTTAACAAAGTGAAATCAGTTGTGTTATTGATCTGTATAGCACATGCCCATCTAGAAATCCACCTCATTAAAGAAGTAACATCTTTATGGCTTCTTTTGCACATGCAAGGGTTACACAACATGTTTTGAAATATGACACATTGGTAGATAAAACTTTCCATATGCAAGACATATAAAGCATGCATTTACAAGTCGATCCAAATGCTATAAATAAGTTCTAATTTTCTTGTTGTTGTCAAATCCCCAAGATGATACATATTCATGGCCATGTGGTTTTCATGCACTAAAGAGGGTTCCTCTACCACAAAAGATGGAGTTTGTTTGTTATTTGAATTTTATGAAGAAGTTTCTAACTTATATACTAACATTATAGTCAACATGTTCACTTCAAATGGAAGCTCTATCATGCAAAGTGTTGCAAGTCATTTCAAGGTACATCCTAATATAATAAATCCACAATTCACTAGTGTATAGGTAAGAAAAGAAACAAATGAAGAAAATTAATCACGCTTGAGATCATGTCAAGAATAGGGAAAAAGTGCATAAATATTATAAAGTCTAATTTATTATCTCCATATTGTTGCTCCATTTCTTTTAGGAGTCTAATTTATTATCTCCATATTTTTGCTCCATTTCTTTTAGGATTTTTTATTGACTATTGAAAAAATGCACGATGGAACATAAACTAATGTGTCTTTCCAACACTAGATATCATACATGGAACACATATTCGGACATTTTGCCCATGTGACTCCTTGCATAAAGGTTGATTTGGAGCATTGCCTTAAAACATTAAAGTTTCAAGTAACAGTAGAAGAAACTCTCGTGTTTTCTCTCTCTCTAAGCCCAATCATATACATTTGCATGACAAGGATAGTTGAATGCATCTCATTTCGCCTTCATAAACTATATCATACATTAACCTAAATTTCATTTTCTAATGAGCTATTTTCTTTGGTATTACATGTTTAGAGAGTTGCTCTGTCATGATATTTGGTGCAAAATTTTACCTATTTCTTAAAATAAATTTGTTCAAAATCTGATTTTGAAAATATTTTTACAACACCATGGCCTTGACATCATAAAATCTTATGATGTCAATGAGATACATTTTACAACACCATGGCCTTGACATCATAAAATCTTATGCATTTAAGAAAGCTTCAAAAATTTTCTTTAACAATTACAGACATTAGAATCAAACATGATAACTTGCTCTCTTGTGAATATGGAAACTAGCTAACATTAATTCGTATAGAAGCTAACTTGTGTGTACATACACTAGCTAACTTGCTCTCTCCTCTAAAGAGTGAGTACATTCTTCAAGTCTTGTTGTACCACGTTTTATTACTCATTACCTCAAGAGGAGAAGCTCTATGGCTACTAATTTCATTAAAGAAACCCTAGATTTCATTAGGGTTGCGAATTCTTTCATTAATTCTAACACACACGTGATTTTTCCTAAAACGTGTTGGAAGTGTGGTAGGCCCAAATAACAATCCTAGGTAGTCGAAGATCTTTCTAAAACTTACAATCTTAGCACGTACTGCACCTTGACCAAATTAAATGAGATGAACGACAATAGATTAGAGAGATGATAATTTTCAAAGTGAAGGAGTTGAATGCTAAGTACAAAATAAAATAAGTATTAAATGTCAATATACCATCCAACTTATCCTCAACAGCCAACATACGAAATACATCACTGCTTTCAACCATGGCCATTGACTAAAATACCCTAATGCAAAAAAATGATTGTCTCTCAAAAGGTTGAACAGAACTATTCTATCGAGTTCTGGTAAACTTGTAAAAGACTTCGAGATGCTTATACTGGCGAACCAAAGCCTATATATATCTTTGGCGCAAAAAGATGAAATTGCTTGCATAGGCACTGTGATAGTGCATTCAGAGGCCAAAACGAGCTCAAATCGTGATTTCGACACCATATAACAAAGTTGTTTTGAACTCCTAATCGCCCTAATTATGCTCACCAAATTTTGTATGATTCTGAGACTATGATCGGAGAGGTGTTGACAACATCCTACATGAAACGGCGACCTTCTCTGATACCAATTGTTGGAGTTTGAGTTCTATAGAAGCACGCGAACAACACAAGGAAGAAGAAAAAGCTTGGAGCACAACACACAATATTGAATGTATTACCACTAGAATATACAAAGATAAATGACCCATTAGGGTTATAGGCATATATACAAGTCGGGGGAAAAAAACTTCCTAAAGAGGGAAAAAAGTGCCCCAATGGTCCTAGTGTGTTCACACACATCACTACCTAAATATATGTGTAGAGGTCAATGTGCTTTTAAGACATGTATGTAAATATATAACAATAATTTACTTCAATATTATTTTTCCTTGCATGATAAACAAGATTCTTTGCAATAGCAATAAGCACTTTTGACTATTTGAAAATATACATAAGAAGATTAACATGAACATCAAGATAACTAAAAAAAATTTGCAACCAAATAGGCTCAAGTGTAGCTATAAAGGTAGCCCTATACTTTGCTTCACTTAAAGATGTAGCCTTTGTTGGTTGACTCTTATAAATCCATGAAATAAGGCATTCTCCAACATAAAAACAATAGCACTTGTCTTCCTTCTTATGTCTTTGCTACCTACCCAATCAGAATTTGCAAAACCTTGAAGTATAAAATGGAGTGACTTTGGAAAAAACCATTGCATAAATCATAGTATCTTTCAAATATTTGAAAATTTGTTTAACTACTTTCTAATGAATTTTGAGAGGTTTGTGCATAAACCTTGATGCTTAAGAACTACAAATAGAATTTCTAGATGTGTATTAAATAGATATATTAAACATCCAACTACTTCACCATATATCATCACATCAAAGGGTTCTAAATCCAACATCCACTTATAATGACACATTAACATCCATGTTTGCATAGGTTTACAATCTGTTATTTCAAATCTTTCCAATAATTTCTCAATTTCTTTTTGTTGTGTCATATGGATACAAGCATTTTTTAACTTAAATTCAATGCCAAGCGAATAAAGTAAAACACTAACATCATTGATATCAAATGTACGCTTAAGTTGTGGCTTGGAAAACTAAAGAACTAAGTACTTAAGACCTGTCATAACCATATCATCAACATAAATAATGATGATGATCAAGATATCTATCTCTGACTTAGCATAGAGGATAGGAATAGCTTCAAAGTTTTCAACCAATAGATAAGAAGTATACATGAATCTTTTTATACCAAGCCCTTGGTGCTTTCTTCAAACCATAAAGAGATTTTATAAGCTTGCAAACTAAATGTTCTTTATGTGGTTCTTCAAAACCATCTAGTTGTTGAGTATGAACATCTTCATGAAGAATACCATTAAGGAAAGTTATCTTGATATCTAACTGGTATGTGCTTTCTTCCAAACAAGATTTTGTAATGCATGTTTCGCATTAGCAAGTTCATCCTTAATTGAAGTAAGAGCGAGAATGTTATGAATCTTGAAATATTCTACATAATTTACCTGATTTGCTTGATCTTTCTTAGTTTGACTTCTTGTCCTTCTTGTAAAGTTTTCTATGCCATTATCATGTAATGTTTGAAAGAGCCACTTTGGAAGTTTCTTGAAAACTAGTGTGACATCTTGTTCCTCTAGAAGTCTTTCCTCTAAGGTTCTTGAAGTTTCTCCAAATTCATAAGTTCGCATATCAAAAGGTTGAGTAGGACTGAGACAGGATAGTGTGGATAGTGGTGAACATTTAGTAGGAGTTATAACTTTCTCTTTAGCTCCATCTATAAAAACCTTCGGGATATGAGAAGATTGATCACCTCCCCATATAATTGAGTATAAGAATCCAAGATTCTCTTGAAAAATGCATAATCATCTTCTTTAATAAAATTTGGAATTTCTATATCTTTATCATAAATTTGACTCTTTGTTACACATACATTGCGTGAGTAGGATTTTACTTGTTTCTAATACATAGAATATGTAGCCTTTGCTTTCAATACCATAACTAATAAAAACGTCTTTGATGGCTTTCATATCAAGCTTTCCATGATGCTTATGCTCAATGTGAACATAAGATAGAGAATCAAAAGTTTCAAATAACCCACATTGGATTCTTATAACAATAAGCTTCATAAGATATAATGATCTTTAAATCTTTTGTTGAAGCTCTATTAAGAATGTGATTAGCTATATGAATTGCATCATGCCAAACCTTTGGTAAAAGATTCCTTGAAGTTATCATATTACGTGTCATCTCAACAAGTATCATATTCTTTCTCTCCACAACACCACTGTATACAATAGTGAGTTGATTGGAGATATGTTTGTCTTCAAGTGATGATTTAAATTCCTTAAACATGTACTCTTCTCCTCTATCACTTCTTAAAATCTAAATTTATCTTGACTTTTATTTTTAACCATAGCTAAAAACTTCTTGAAGATAGGAAAGACTTTTGACTTTGCTTTTAATCCATAAATCCAAGAATATCTCAAAAAAATCATCAATAAATGAGACAAAGTACCTTAATCTTGGATTGAATCTGCTCTCGTAGGTCTTGTATAAAATTTTCTCTCATATTTCCATTTATGTCTAAATGTATGATCTGAAACTTCCTTGCAGTAGTGATATATACATGCTTCTTGGATAGTGGCTTGTGAATCCTTTCGTCAACACATCCTTCCTTGACTCTGCATCATTTAGTAAAGCAAAAGTAGGTAAACTCTCCAGTATACCTTGATCTTTGATATGTCTGAGAGTTGTGCAACTGAAATGGCCAAATTTAGCATGCCATAATTTCATATTCTCCTTTAGTGTAGAATACCTAGCAATAGCAACATGACTCATTTGGGACAAGACAAACATAACACTTTTGTTTTCACCTTGTAATATTAGGAATTATGACATATACCTTTCTTTGAAGTGGTGTAGTTGAAGTAGAGTTCTCTTTAGGTGTGGAAGTAGTTAAAGATGTGGAAGAATATGTAGAAGATGACTTTGAAGTAGATGACTTACTTTCCTTTTTACTTTGTAGAGTCTTCTTCCTTTTCTTTGTAGTCTCTTTCTTCTTCTTTCCTTTGGATGATGTTACAATGAATTTATCAATTTTTTCCATAACCTTTCGTTGATCTCCATCTTGAAGTAACAGAAACTACAACTCTTCAAATGATATTTCTCTCTCTCTTGTAGAGAGAAAAAGAGAAGTAACAAAAGAATGATTTGTAGATGGAAGTGAATTCATGAAAGTATTCACTCTCTCTTCATCAAATATGCAACTCTAACATTAAGAAGTTAATCCCGCAAGTCCTTAAGTTTCCAGATATGTGATTGAACTGACTCACCAAATTTCATCCTTATGTAAGCTAACTGTCTTCTCAAATGAGCTTTCTAAGCAGGATTTCTGCTTTGATAGAGATTCTACAACTCCAACCAAGCTTGATGAGAGAATCTACATCACCTGATTTGAGAAATGACATGACACTTCACTCGCATAGCAATGAAAATATCTATGTAGATTATCCATCATTGCCATCTATCACTCCATCACTTTCAAGTGATCTAGGTGGAGATGCTTCCCTAAGAGTCTTTGGAGCTGGTTTTAGGGTGACTTGCAGCTGCCCTCTTCTTCTTCACACACTTCCATGAGTGTGCACAGGCTAAATTCTGTAAATAGCCGCTACATTTCAGTTGTTCTTCAAGTTTTCCTGCTGTACCAGGTTCTATTACCTATTACCTCAAGAGCAGAAGTTTTGTGGCTCCTTATTTCAAAGAGAAAACCCTAAATTCTGTTAGACTTGGAGATTTTTGCCCTAAATCCAGCACATATGTTGTTTTTCATGAAACAGTCCTGTTTTTCTTGTATTTCCAGCACACTTTCACTTTCACTAACTCTTAGGCACATTTATCTCTCAGTTTTGTACCTAGAACCCTTTTACGTTCAGCCTTTTATTCAAAATTTGTATATTACACACAATAATTTTTATTTCATTAAGTAAAATATTATTTAGGGTAGTCTTTAACTACTCTGAATATTGGGCCTACTACCACTCCCAACATAAAATTCAGTTACTGGACCATCAAATTGCACTCCAACTTTTCCCCTCATGAAACATGACTTGATAGCTTGTCTGGATTTTCCCCTCATGAAACATGACTTGATAGCTTGTCTGGATAGTCACTCGATAAGCCACCCCTTCACAGATGCCTTCTCTCTATTCTGTTCTTCCTCTCTCAATCTGGAAACAAAAATATACTTCTCATCACTTAAGAGCTTGTTTTGAGAAGAGATGTTCCAAAGGCTATTTTTCACATTGAGATTGAGCAAACTTATTAAAGCTATCTGTCTCCCCTCCCGTTTCCCCTGAGTGAATTCTATGAAACATGCAGTTTCAAGATTATCTTAATGCAAAATTAGTTTCAAGCTTTATTCTATTTGAACCTGTAAATTACGAAGTCTCATGTACATATTTTGCATGCATTAATTTCTAATAATGCATGACATCCAAATTTTTAGTCTATATCATATTGCTATAAACAGAATAAAAACTGCATCATTCAAGTTCCATCCTAATCTTTTCAATCACAATTGGATACATTCTATCAGCTCCAAAAGGGACTAGCGTAATGAGCACATTCGACTGATCTGATAAGCCCAGCTCCTTTATAATATCACCAATACCTAGACGGACAGTTGTTTCCTGGATTTCAGTATCAGGGCCATTCACTCTCCTGGGCTCATGGAAATATAATCCAGCAAACTCATTGCAAGTCACTGGTGTCTGAATGTTGGCATCAGGCATATTGACAAAGACTCGGAATGCAGATGCCTTGCGACGGAGAAATTTGAGCTTGATGGACAGGATTTCTTCCAGTTCATCATCGTCTAAATGCTGTGAAGCCGCACTATCCGCTCTCATTAAGTTAAATGTAAATGGCAACCCTTGCAGAACCAATTGACCCTCTGCAAAATTTCCAACGTCAACAAGCTCATTTGCTCTGACAACGCATTCTCTCACAAGAGCAGGACATGAATTGATGCCAATCATTGCCAGCAATTGCATTGTCAGAGTCCTCCTCACATGAGCTCTAACACAATGAGTAGCATTCCATGTCTTCAATTCCATATTTCTCCAATGCATTGACTGTACTAATCGACCTGCAGGTTGACTCAACACCGATTTTGAAAAATTCATATTCTGCAAGATTACAGCTTTGAATTCGAAGAAGTTCAAAATGTGTCCAAAGAAGGACGACCTGCAGCACCAATTCCAGTTTTTCAAATTTAACTCAATGCAAATAGATAACCTATGAGCACTGCTGAGAATGCCCTTCAAATATCTTCTGATGCTCATTTTATGAAATGATTTGGAGTTCATGATGATTCAAACAACAAACACAAAAGTGAAGTTGCAATGAACAGAATGACATGACCGCAGATAAACAACAAAGCAACAGGAGCACACTATATGTACCTTCATAAGTTCTGAGTTATCCAAACTTACAAACTCAAGATAAAGAACACCATCACAAACACACAAGGAAAAACCTAACCAAAGCAAGATACTGAGTAGAAAGTTCATCTCTAACATGTATATTTAAGGTGTGCAGAACCTCTTTGTGCAGTTCCCAGATCTATGGTGAACGATTAGGAGTCAGTTTTGCTAAGCAGCATATAGTGATTTATAATGCTGATTCACTATGGTAATTAAGCAAGTGAGATCACTAACAAGCACAAGTACTTAATGGGAATGAATCGTCACTTTCTCCCAAGTCTGACCTCTGATGAAGAAATGAAACATATCACTAGATAGCTCTTGCCAAGCTCTATCTATCTACCCTAAAAGAGTTTTACTCAAACTGTACAAAAAATGCTAAGTCCTAACTAGGATTGCTGGAGATGGAACATATGTACATTGATTTCCAACAATCCCTCCTTCAATGTCATATTGGTACAAGCTTCAGTAATCTGCACACCTTCTCTAGTCAATGCTTTGGTAAATATATCTGCAACATTCTCACTAGAAGGAACATAAACCAGCTCAATGTGCTTCTTTGCTATCTGTTGAATGTTCTCAAATATAGTGGTAGTGTACCTCTATATGCTTTGTCCTTGCATGATGCACTGGATTCTTTGCTATAGCTATTGCACTCTGGCTATCTGAAAATATCTGAATGGGTTCATGTACTCTTACATCTAGATAACTGAAAATCTTCTGCAACCAAACTGACTCTAAAGTAACTGTAAATGCTGCACGATATTCAGCTTCACAGGATGAAGTTGCAATAGTGGATTGTCTCTTCAAAAGCCATGAGATAAAACAATCTCCAAGACAAGGTGGTAAGGTTCGTAAGGTTCAGTACGTATTCGGTTAAAGGGAAGACCTTACCTCGGAGGTAAGGTTCGTAAGGTTCATCCTATATATATATATATATATATATATATATATATATATATATATATATATATATATATATATATATATATATATATATATAGAGAGAGAGAGAGAGAGAGAGAGAGATGCATGCATACATACATACATACATAAATACATCCATCCATCCATCCATCCATCCATCCATGCATACATACATACATACATACATACATACATACATACATACATACATACATACATACATACATATTACTTACATGCATAAATACACACACACATCCATGCATACATACATACACACACACATACATACATATAGAGAGAGAGGTGTGTGTATCATGGAAGAACTTAGCGCTCTTGAGTCTCAATGGTTGCCTTTACCCTTCCAAGTTAGAGCTCCCTACTCTAGGGAAAAGCCTCTCATGAATGTAGGAATGCAAACGAATGCAAAGAAAGTAAGCTACCAAGCTGCCGAGGTGAACAAGAGGAGCCTATGAGCTACACTTTGAATGGTTAATAGTGTTGGTGCAGACCAATCACCAATTGAAGTTTGGAAGACAAAAGATGAAGATAAGATCAATTCTTGAAGCTTAGAAGATGGATACATTCACAGGTTGAAAGAAATGTACACATATGTACATTAGTTAAGACATAGGTTACTTATACTTATGCTTTGACATAAGTCTGTACACATTTGCCTATAAATACTTTGGAAAAATGTCGGGGCAAGAGAGAGAGACAAGAGGAGACAATAGAGAATAGTGCATTTGTAAGTTGTAAGACTCAATAGAGTTCATAGGAATGAGAAGAAGTCTCTCTAACAACTCAGTTGTAAATTTCTGAGAAATAGAAGAAAAATTGCGCCCGATGTTTCTGTGTTTTCTCCTCGTGTGGTAGATCTTTTGTGAATTCCTTTTGGAGATGTCTAAGTCCATAGTTAATCAATCTATGGCTAGAGTTTGAGAATCTAATTGTGATCAAGCTAAGAGAATTGTGTGTAGGAACATTTACATGTGAGAAAGTATTCACTGGTTCCTGAAACAGGCGCAAATTTCGATCTTAATGATTTGATCATTCCTCACTCCACAGTTTAAAGTTTTGTGCAAGTAAGCACTTAATCTTTAAGTTGAAAGGTAAGCTACTCGTGGCTAAAAGCATTTGCTTAAACGGGTTCTATACTGGGAGAACCAAAGCTAAGAAGTTAGGGGTGTCCAAATCGACTTCTCAGAAGTGCAGATTTAGACATAGGTAACTTGGTAAGTAGATTTCTCAAGATCTACTGAATCTTTTGGAGTGATTTGACTTGGAGAAGGTGCGCAATCTTTAGGCAACACCTTGTGCAAAGTTTCATAAAAAACTTTACACATTTACTCAGTCAATGAGCAAGATTTATGCAGCAGACTTTCTGAGTAATTTCCTTCTTCACAGTTTAGTCAAGAAATTGATATTTGGTCATTGATCTCTTAAATTGGTGAAGGTTTTGACTTACTCTTGATATAGAGGTGTTCTAAATTCAAGAGTAGGTTGTTCTTTTGGAGATTAACACTCTCCATCAGTGGTATCAGAGCAGGAAGCATCAGAATTGAAGAAAAGGAGGATCCCGACTTGAAGAAAAGGAGGATCTCGACTGCTGAAGCTACAAAGAATTTGACATCTGAAGATTCAAAGGGTGAAAGCTTGCAAGGAAAGCTTGAGAAGGAGATCATACGACATCAAAGAAGTCAAAAGGAGTATCATTCGAAGTAAAGGTAGCCTTATACTTTATAAAGGTTGAAGAATTCAATATACAGGTGAAGGAAGGATGGGAGATTCTCTTCAAATAGAGAAGTTGGATAGAGAAAACTATCCTGCATGGTCAATGAGGATGGAAGCTCATCTAATGAGCAAAGATTTGATAGCTTACATTACAGGTGAAGAAGAAAAACCACAATTCAGAGATCCTAGTGTTCCAACTAGGGAGGAATTAACAGATCTGAAGAATTGCATGAAGAAAGATGCTCAAGTTAGGAGTATCATTTATATGGAAGTCAATGATTACTTGCTACCTCACATTAGAGGTCTTGAAAGTGCAAGTGATATATGGAATGCCTTGGAAGAGCATTTCCAAAACACACAAAGTCAAGGAAGGCATCTTTATGGGCAGAATTTACAACTTTCAAGAAGAAGGCCTCTCAATCCATTTCAAACTATGTAACAAGGATGAAAGACATTGCAGATGCATTAGGAGCTGTTGATGAAGATATTGAGGAGGATAAATTGGTAAGGCAAATCCTTACAAGTTTGAGAGGTGATGACAAATGGAAGCCATTCATTTTGTCTACAGAATTATCACTTGATCATTTCACTCCTGATTTAAATCAGTTGTTAGGTCATATGCTAACATTTGAGCAGGATGTTAAAGGAGATGGTGACAAAAGTACAGGTCATGTAATGTACTCAAAGGACAAGAAGAAAGCTAACAAAGGAAAGCAACAATCAGGTGAAGATGAAGGCACAATTAGTCAAGCCAACTTCCTAAGAGGTAGAGGAGGTGGCAAAGGTAGAGGAAGAGGCAGGAACAACAAAGATGGAGCCAAAGCATGCTAGATTTGTGGTAAGACAAATCATTTAGCTAATGATTGTTGGCATAATAATCAAAGTAATGGAGGATACAATCAAAACTATAATTCAAGAGGCAGAGGTGGCAGAATTCAAAGAGGTAATTTCAGAGGCAGAGGTAGTAGGGGTTACTTTGGAAGAAATGCAGGTAGAGGTTTCCAAAGTCAACAATATAACAATACCTACTACAATTATGCTTCAGATCAAAAGGAAGATTCAACATTGATAATGAATGCAACTTGTGAAAGGCAGAATGAAGATCAAAGAGTCTTCTACATTGATTCAGGGTGTAGCAATCACCTGAGTGGTAATATAGCCTTGATGACTGATTTGGAGAATAAGGTATCTAATCATGTTGTTCAAACAGGTGACAACACAAAGCACAATGTGAAGTCAATTGGATCAGTGAAGGCCAAGGATGGTAGCACCTTATTGAGTAAGGTCTTGTATGTTCCTACAATTCCTAAGAATTTGATAAGTGTAGGACAAATTGTGGAAAAAGGTTATGAAGTAAGGTTCACTAATGAAGGAGTGTTTGTGGAAGACCCTAGCAATGGGTATAAACAAATTGTTTCAGGGAAGAAAGAAGGAAGATTGTTCACATTGAAGATTCAAGGTAATGTTGGTCATGCCTTGTTCACCTATGGAGGACATAAGATCTCTGAGTTAGATCTTTGGCACAAGAGACTTGGACATTTCAATGAAAGAGGTATTAAAGACATGATTAATAATGGTTCAGTGCTTGGATTGCCTAATGTTGCAGGTCAACATATGACATACAGATGTGAGGCATGTCAATTAGGTAAGGCTCATAAGCAACCCTATTCCAAGCATGGGTTTATGTATTCAGAGAAACTTGAGTTGGTACACACAGATGTGTGGGGACCATCAAAGGACTTCAGTATCAATGGCTCAAGGTATTATGTGATTTATGTTGATGATGCTACCAGATGGATCACTATCTATGTGATCAAAGATAAGTCAGAAGTATTCAATACTTTCAAACATTATCATATGTATGCAGAGAGAATTACAGGACATAAGTTGAAGAGACTAAGGTCAGATGGAGGGGGAGAGTATTTCTCTAATGAGTTCAGTGATTACTTGTGGAATGCAGGTATAAAAAGAGAGGTTACTTGCAGGTACTCTCCTCAACAAAATGGTGTAGCAGAAAGGAGGAATAGGACTCTTGTTGAGTTTGCAAGGTCCATGATGAAGGAGAAAAATTGCCCAAATTATTTGTGGGCTGAGGCTGTAAATACAGCTACTTATTTGGTCAATAGGCTACCTTGTAAAGCTTTGCAGGGTATGACACCTTATGAAGCATGGTGGGGTAAGAGACCTACACTAGACCATTGCAAAGTATTTGGATGTTTGGCCTATGCATATGTGCCATCACAATTAAGGCACAAATTGGAACCTAAAGCTGAAAAATATGTGTTTATTGGTTATGATGATAAGCAGATGGGATACAGGTTGTGGAATCCATCCACAAAACATTTTCTTGTATCAAAAGATGTTACATTTGATGAGCAAGGTACTTGGTATGCAGGTACTATCAATATTAATACAGATGATGAAAAATTGTGAGCCAAAGGAAAGGTAAATCAAAGGTTCAGATATTTGATGAGCAAGAGAATAATGAAGTGCAGGTTGAAGTGGAAGAAACACCAAGATTTGATCCTGAATGTGAAGAACCAGAAACCTCAAGAAGTGGAGAACTTAGGAGGTCTACAAGGAACAAATGGCAACCTACGAGGTATAGCTATGATACTTCATTTTTTACTACTAAGGATTATGCATACATGGTTAAAGCAGATGAAGACCCTTCTACATATGAAGAGGCAAAAGGTAAAGAAAATTGGGAGAAAGCTATGCAGGAAGAATATGATGCATTGATGGAGAATCAAACATGGGATTTGGTTCCAAAGCCAAATAGCCAGAAGATCATTGGATGTAAGTGGGTTTATAAGACAAAAAGATTTGCAGATGGAAGTGTGTCTAGGTACAAAGCTAGACTTGTTGTCAAAGGGTTTGCTCAGACATATGGTGTTGACTATGATGAGACTTATAGTCCAGTGGCAAAGATGACAACCATCGGACACTTATAGCAATTGCTGCATGCAAAGGTTGGAAATTATGTCAATTAGATGTGAAGAATGCTTTTTTGAATGGTTACATTTCAAATGAAGTTTTCATGGAGCAACCTCAAGGATTCAGAGATGGAAGATATCCAGATCATGTGTGTAAGCTCAAGAGAGCTTTATATGGCTTGAAGCAGGCCCCAAGGGCATGGAACTATAGACTTGTAAAGTTCTTAAAAGAACTTGGATTTCAAGTATCAAAAGCAGATAGTAGCTTGCTTGTCAAAGCAAGTGATGATGGGTTTATTTACATGTGCATATATGTTGATGATATCATTCTTACAGGTACAGATGAGAAAGGCATACAAAGTCTAAAGAAGCAAATGGAGAAAGAGATCAAAATCAGTGATTTGGGAGACTTGTCATACTTCTTGGGCATGGAGATTTCATACACTCAACATGGAGTGTATGTGACTCAAGAAAGGTATTTGAGGAACTTGTTAATCAAGTTTAAAATGGATGATTGCAGGGTAGCACCTACTCCAATGGAGGTGAATCACAAATTAAGCAGATTTGGAGGTGAAGAATTCAAGGATATGAAGCAATATCAGAGTTTGGTTGGTAGTCTTATCTATGCTACATTAACTAGACCTGATTTATCATATGCAGTTCGGGTTTTGTTTCAATTCATGCATTGTCCTAGGAAAGAGCATTGGATTGCAGGTCAAAGAGTGTTGAGGTACATTAAGGGTACACTCAAAGAAGGTTTGTATTATGGTTTTACATCAGATACAAATATCAAGATCTATAGTGATGCAGATTGGGCAGGTAATCCAGATGATAGAAGGTCAACCTATGGATACATGTGTTATGTGGGAGATAAGCTAATCTCCTGGTGCTCAAAGAAGCAACATACAGTTGCTTTGTCATCTATAGAAGCAGAGTACAAAGGCATGGTTGAAGCTGCAAAAGAAGTGATTTGGCTTAAGACTCTCATGAAGAGTTTTGACACTATACAGAGCATACCTATCATTTATGGTGATAACATGAGTTCATTATATCTAGCTGCTAATCCTGTTTTTCATGCCAGGACCAAACACATTGAGATACAGTATCACTTTCTAAGAGAGAAGGTGATGGATAAGGAAATTGAAGTCATACATACTTCAACAAAAGATCAGATAGCTGATATGCTTACAAAGAGTTTGGATGGACCAAAGTTACAGAAGTTTAAAGACATGGCAGGCATAAAGAAAATAAGAGAAACCTCAATTGATGATTGAGGGGGAGCTGTTGGTGCAGACCAATCACCAATTGAAGTTTGGAAGACAAAAGATGAAGATAAGATCAATTCTTGAAGCTTAGAAGATGGATACATTCACAGGTTGAAAGAAATGTACACATATGTACATTAGTTAAGACATAGGTTACTTATACTTATGCTTTGACATAAGTCTGTACATATTTGTCTATAAATACTTTGGAAAAATGTCGGGGCAAGAGAGAGAGACAAGAGGAGACAATAGAAGAGTATGAGAATAGTGCATTTGTAAGTTGTAAGACTCAATAGAGTTCATAGGAATGAGAAGAAGTCTCTCTCACAACTCAGTTGTAAATTTCTGAGAAATAGAAGAAAAATTGCGCCCGATGTTTCTGTGTTTTCTCCTCGTGTGGTAGATCTTTTGTGAATTCCTTTTGGAGATGTCTAAGTCCATAGTTAATCAATCTATGGCTAGAGTTTGAGAATCTAATTGTGATCAAGCTAAGAGAATTGTGTGTAGGAACATTTACATGTGAGAAAGTATTCACTGGTTCCTGAAACAGGCGCAAATTTCGATCTTAATGATTTGATCATTCCTCACTCCACAGTTTAAAGTTTTATGCAAGTAAGCACTTAATCTTTAAGTTGAAAGGTAAGCTACTCGTGGCTAAAAGCATTTGCTTAAACGGGTTCTATACTGGGAGAACCAAAGCTAAGAAGTTAGGGGTGTCCAAATCGACTTCTCAGAAGTGCAGATTTAGATATAGGTAACTTGGTAAGTAGATTTCTCAAGATCTACTGAATCTTTTGGAGTGATTTGACTTGGAGAAGGTGCGCAATCTTTAGGCGACACCTTGTGCAAAGTTTCATAAAAAACTTTACACATTTACTCAGTCAATGAGCAAGATTTATGCAGCAGACTTTCTGAGTAATTTCCTTCTTCACAGTTTAGTCAAGAAATTGATATTTGGTCATTGATCTCTTAAATTGGTGAAGGTTTTGACTTACTCTTGATATAGAGGTGTTCTAAATTCAAGAGTAGGTTGTTCTTTTGGAGATTAACACTCTCCATCAAATAGGCTGATAATTATGCTCATAAAACACAAAACTAAGTAGCTCACTCAGTCCCAAAAAAATTCTCAAAACGAACCTTAAAAAATTTTAGGCAACAACCAGGTTCGAACCGAACCTTATGGTTCCGGTTCGCAAACCGAATCAACCTTGCTCCAAGATAAAAACAAAAACCACTTGTACTTCTTCTTGTGTCTCTAACACCTGCCCAATCAGAATCTTAAAATCCTTTTAGTAATAAATGTGTAGATTTCGAAAATACCATAGCATAATTTGAAGTTCCCTTCAAATATCTGAAGATCCGCTTTACTTCCTTCCAATGTAACGTTGTCGGATTTTGCATGAACCTTGATACTTGAGAAACTACAAACTGTATATCTGGGCCTGTATGACAAAGATATATCAAGCACCCAACTGCTTGACAATATAAAGTAGCACAAATGACTCCTCGTCTGCTACTATTTGTAAAGACGCATTCTGGTCCATAGGTGTTTGCATAGGTTTAGAATGAGTCATCTGAAACCTTTCTAATCGTTTCTCAATGTACTTCTGCTCTGTCATATAGATACACTCATCCTTAAACAGAAACTGAATCCCAAGATAATAATGCAAGATTCCTGAATCATTCACATCAAATGTTTTCTTCAACTGTTCTTTGAACATCTGCAAATCTTCATCTCTGGGACATGTGAGTCTGTGACTATATTATCATCCACATAGATGATTGCTATAATCATCATACCTATTTCAGCTTTGACATAAAGAGTTGGAGCTCGAGCTGAGTTATGGAAACCAATGGATAAAAGATATGTACGTATCTTTTCATACCATGCTCTAGGTGCTTGTTTTAATCCATACAAAGCTTTTATAAGCTTACATACTAAGTGTTCTTTATCTGTTTCTTCAAAACCTTTTGGCTGCTGAATATATACATCTTCATGTAAATCACCATTTAGAAAAGTTGATATATGTATGTCTTCATGTATGTCAAGTTGATATATATTCCAACCAAAATGTGCTGCTAAAGCAAGTATTGACCTAATAACTCTCATCCTAGACGTAGGAGTGAATGTCTCATCATAATCAATACCTTTTTGTTGTGCATATCCTTTGACAATTAATCTGGCTTTGTACCTATCAATAGTACCATCTGCTTTCCGTTTGATTTTGAAGATCCATTTTATACCTATAGCTTTCTTTCCCTCTGATAACTCACATAGCCACCAAGTTTGATTCTTATGAATAGAATCAATCTCTTCTTGCATAGCTTTTCTCCAAATAGGAATGTTGAGTGCATCTTTAACACATGCAGGATCATCTTCAACCGTTGTAAGTGCTAAAATATCATGAATCTCAAAGTCTTCCGCAAAACTTACATTATCTTTTTGTTGTTGTTGTCTAGTCTGACTCCTCGTTCTTCCTGTAAAAGTCTTTATATCACTATCTTTCGATGTCTGATATAACCAAGTAGTTGTATCCTTAAATAGTGGTGAAACCCTTTCTGACCCTTCAGCTTCCACAGGTTCTGGAACTTGTCCTTCTGAGGTACTAGGACTTTCTGGAACTCTAGTACTTTCTTCCATTTCTGGAACTAAAGTCTCGTGTGGAACTGACTCTGTAGAAGGTTGTGAAATTCCTCTTTCTTCAATCCTTTCTTCAATCCTAGGAATTTTAACTCCCTCCTGATATGGCTGAACATGTACATCCAAATTCCTTCTAAAAAATCCATGGTCATTTTCACTAATGAACTCTGGATATTCTTCTTTTTTATCATATATCTTATTTTCAACAATATATGCATTGCGTGAAAGGATAACTTCACCTGTCTCTGGAACATAAAACCTGTATCCTTTGCTTCAAAAGGATATCCAATAAAAACAGCTTTCTTTACCTTTACATCTAGTTTGCCTCGATCCTTTTTCTCAATACGTACATAAGAAAGTGATCCAATACTCTGAAGTAACTCACATTAGGTTTTCTACCATAATATGCTTCATAAGGTGTGTTTACCTTTAAGGCTTTTGTAGAAGACATGTTCAAAATGTGATTAGCTGTATGTACTGCATCAAACCAGAATTTAGGTGAAAGCTTCTTGGATGCCATCATGCTCTGCATCATCTCAACAAGTACTCTATTCCTTCTTTCTGCAACACCATTCTGATGAGGAGTATAAGCAATAGTAAGGTGTTGAGTAATACCTTTTTCTTCAAGAAATGGGAACTCATTTGACAAGTATTCTCCACCTCTATCACTTCTGAGAATCTGGATAGTTACCTGACTTTCATTTTCAACCATAGCTACAAATTTCTTGAACATAGGGAAAACTTCTGACTTCAACTTAAGACCATAGATCCATGAATATCTCGTAAAATCATCAACAAATAAAACAAAATACCTAAAACCCTGAATAGAGTCTTTTCTCATAGGTCCATTCACATCTGAAAGTATAATCTACAGTTTCCTGGTAGCTGTAATATGACCATGTTTCTTAAAAGGTAGTTTATGCATTTTACCTTCAAGACATCCTTCACATATATCTGGATCACCTGGTAGCTCGAACGAGGGTAAACTCTCACCCATACCTCTGTGTTTGATACTCTTGAGAGCTCCAAAACTAATATGTCCAAATCTTTCATGCCATAACTTCATATCTTCCAACGGTGACGAAGATTTGACAGCATATGCTTGACTGATTTTTGACAAAATAAAAATCCCTCCTTTGTGCTCACCTTGCAAAATACACTTCTCTTCTTTGTGTGGCAAGATTTTAGAAAGATCTCTCTCAAATACAACTTTGTAACCATCACCTAAAAATGAAGATATAGATAGCATATTCTTCTTCATGTCAGGTACATATAAAACATCTGAAATCTGAAAATTACCACCTTCTCTTGACTTTAGGGTTACTATACCTATTCCCACAACATCCCAATCATTCCCATCTGCAATAGTAACTCTTCTCCCTGAAGAATATGAAAGAGAAGAATATACTTCTCTGCAACTTGTCATATGCTTAGTAGCACCTGAATCAAATATCCAAGGATCTCTTGAAAGAACTTGTAAAGTTGCCTGATCAAAAGCTACTTCCTCAATGGTGATATAGGCATAAGAATCACCTTGAGATTTCCCTTTTTTATCATCTTTTTTATCATCTTCTGCAACATTACCTAATGCCTTTTTCTTTTCTGCTGCAATCCTTTTCTGACAAACTGCTATGAAATGTCAAGGTTTCTTGCAATAGTGACATAATGCTTTCTTCTTCTTAGAAGACTTCTCTTTAGATGTAGTAGAAACAGAATCTGAAGTAGAAAGTGAAAGGGACTTACTTTCTTTTTTAGATTGCTTTTCCTTCTTATCCTTCTTCTTCTTTTTACCCTTTGATGAAGATAAAAGTGCTTCTTCATTCTCTTCCATTCCCTTCAACTGATCTTTATCTTAAAGTAATAAGAACTCTAACTCTTCAAATGTAACCTCTCTATCTCTTGTGGTAAGGGTAAGAGTGGTTATAAAAGATCGATATGAGATAGAAAGTGAATTAATCAGAGTATTTACCATTTCTTCATCAGATATCTCAACTCCTACATTTAGAAGTTGATCTCTTAAGTCAACGAGCTTTGTAATGTGGGTTTGAATTGACTCACCAGCCTTCATCCTTGTATTTGCTAGTTGTCTCCTCAAGTGAGCTTTCCTAGCAAGATTTCTGCTCTGAAAAAGATTCTCAAGCTTCAACCAAGCTTGTCTAGAACTTCTGCAAGATCTGATATGTGGTAAAATATGCTTTTTGACACTCATTGCTATGAATGAGAGTGCTAAAGCATCTCTAGCATCTTGCTTGTTCTTCAGTAGGAGGAACTCTGGGTAAGGATCTACCTGTGACTCTGGATGTAGAAGTGGTTACCTCTTCTTCAGTTGGTTCTGTGATTGCAACAATAGTACCTCTTGAAGTTATTGTATCCTCTTCTTCGCCTTCTCGTCTTGAACTTGTTAAGGATCCATTGACGATACTCCATAAATCCTTTGTCACTAACAAATTCATCATCATAAAACTCCACATAGGATAATTAGATGATCCATCCAACTTGTCCTCAATCTCAATTCTATACTCACTCATCTTAACTAAGTGCGTATGTCAATTATGCTCTGATACCAAGTGTTTGAATTTGGGGCCCCAGGATCTTCCAATACTAAAAACCTTTGAGCATACACACTTAATTAAACAAGATGATAAGAGAGTGATAGAAAGAGATCTTGAGACAAGAGTAAGTAACGTAAGCAAAGTGCTTACTCACTAAATATAGATGACCGAATTACAACATGGGAGTACTACTCAACCATATAATTGTGCACTCACTAGATGGAAGAATAGCCAAGAGATGATGATGTACAGAATTTCAGATTATGTTGTTATAATCTAAGTGTGTGTGAAGTAATTGAGCAACGAAGTGAACCTAACCTCTCAAGATAGTGCAACAAATCTGAAAATCAGCAAACCCTAATTCTGAAATTAGGGTTCAGAAACCCTAAAAACAGAAAATAAGGTTAACTTACAAAAGATAGCTGCCACCACCTTGTAGAAGACTCCTTGCTCCAAGAGAGTAGCCTCTGCTTCACCTTCCTTCACCTCCAAAGCTTCTGAACTCCAAAATTGACACAAGTAAGCATCAACTCTAGCTTGAATCGTCAAAGAGTGTGCCCATGACCTTCTTATATAGTCTTGTAGCCTCCCAATAAAGCTGTAGCAAAAGAATTAGCGAAAAAAATCCATCGTTGAGCCCAAAAGCTGCGATCGTAAGTTTTAAATAACTCTATCGCTGTTTTTAGCTTTTCGTGGTTAAAAAGAAATCTATCGCTAAAATTTGATATAGCTTTATTTTGATCGTTGAAAATAACTTGCTTTTGCCATCCTGACTAATTAACCTAGCTTTTCAAGAGTTTGGTCCTTAAAAATGTTCATCCTCCATTTTGGGGCAGAATTAGGGTTTGACTTTTCTCCCAAGTCTGACCTCTGACGAAGAAATGAAACATATCACTAGATAGCTCTTGCCAAGCTCTATCTATCTAGCCTAAAAAGGTTTTACTCAAACTGTACAAAAAATGCTAAGTCCTAACTAGGATTGCTGGAGATGGAACATATGTACATTGATTTCCAATAGGATGTGTGTGAACATGTCCAAATGACCTTAAGGTCACTTATCAATAAATCTTGGTCCCAAAGTCACATAACTAGTTTTGAGACTCCTAAAATTTCAGCTCCTCCATCTTCTTCCTCCAATTTTTGTGCAGCACTCTCTCCACTTACTCTCTTCTCACACAGAAGCTCACCCTAATAGTGTTTGGTGCAACCAAGCACATCATGGTGTAGCTCTCTTCCTCTTTCAAAAGGTATCAAACCCTTCTCCAGTTGTGAACAAACTTCTCCAAGTGAAAGTATTTCTTAACCATACCTCATCTCAAGCAAAAATTCATATTTTCGAGCACTTTCATCACAAAGAATCCTCTTTTTTGAGCCAAAAATAAACTTTCAAGAGTATTTTCCAACATCATACTTCCTGAAATTGCGGGTTACAGATCATTATTGCAACTGAACACTCATTTTGAGTGCACCTATATATATCAGGTCATTTTGCTCCTACAAATTGGTGTTGGAAATTGTGCAATGATTATCATAGAGATGTAGTAAAAGATAAACAACGTCAAAGAGATTGTATAGAATAAAAACTTATGCAGAGACTATAAGAATAAAAGATAATATATATTAGACTATGCAATTATACAAAGCACATACTCAAGTCATACTGAAGTATAAAACACACACAATACATAAAACAAAATAAAATATACATATACTCAATAATAAGTACAAATATACATACACAGGTATATAATAAAAGTAGAAATAATAAAGCAAAAAAACATAAAGCACATCATAAAAGTTTACAATATAGTTATAAAAATATAAAACTACATGTTACGAATACATATATTATAAAATAAGTATATAATAAAATAAAACAAGATAAATAAAGAAAAACATAAATAAAATTATAAAAATAATTACAAAAAAATAATTATAAATTAAGGAAAATATATGTAAAAATAAATAAAATATAAATTCCAATAATAAATGTATTCTTCCTAGCAAAGGTTAACACATAAATATGCATAATAACACAAATCAAAAGACATAAACACATAACAAAACAACTATAAAACAGATAATAGACACAAAAGACATAACAAATTTGCAAACATATAAACACATAAACTCCTATAATTTCCCTGTGTTGGAAGTGAGGTCGGCCTCAATATCAATAATCACATGTTTACAGGATCTTCCAACAAATGATCCTTAGCATAAACACCTTAAGATTCAAACTTAGATGAATGAGTAGAGAGAGAATTCACAACTTATCAAAGTATAACAGGTGTAACAGTAAGATGAAAGCTTAGCTACATTAACTGATATTCATTGTCAAATTACAAAGTGTCTCTATATGGTTACGAAACTGAATGTATGTTAAATGTGCTGAATGTAGATACAAAATCTGAATGTGTGTGGAATATACATACAAAATCTGAATCTAGGCAGAATTTCGGGAACTAGACACAAGAGTTTGTTCATAAAGTGTCTAAGAGATATGAAGAGTGTGTGTATGTGAGTTTGGAGTGAATAGAAACAATATAGAACTGTTTGTACAGCAAACCCTAATTGAATAACAAGGGAAACCCCTCCCTATGCTGATGTAGAAGGCATGAAGTCTAGGAGCAGCAACACAAAAGAGAACATAATATAGAACTTGCTACTCACAAAATTCAGCAAGATGCTGATGGTTGGCTTCCAAATCTCCTTTAAATCTGCACCAGAAGTTAGAGCACACCTCCTCCAGAAGTAAGTCACCTCCAAGTTGGATGATCCTTGAGATTGGTCCTCAAGTGATGCCAAGAAGTGACCCTAAGGCCGTCTTATATAGGCCTCCAAACTGATCCACGAAATGTAGTGAAGATGAGATAGGTTTGGTTTCACAAGCCAAGCCATGTTTTTGCTCGCATACTCCATCCATTGTGGAGATCCGAGGAGCAGAATGTCGACGAGGCCTTAGAAGATAGTTGGATAAAGTATCCGAGGCGTTGGATGCAGAGAGATCTAGGCCTCCGATCACAGTTCGAGAGCGAGCGATTGCAGTTCCATTGCATGGAACGATACTTTGGGCAACCTGCTCCATGATTACGAAAGAACCATGTTACTCTTGTAACTTGGTGGAAGAAATATGGAGTGGGTACTCCTCTATTGGTGAGTAGACTACTTATTGGTACTTTCAATTTTCATAATTATTGAATGACGAATCACAATTGTATTTTGCAATTGTGTAGAGAAAGTTTGCCCTCCAGATATTATCACAAGATTGTAGCACTAAGCCCACTAAACGGAATTGGAGCACATGGGCTTTTTTTCATACGAAAAAGAAAAATAGATTAAGTCCTACACAACTTGAGAAGCTAGTGTACACACACTGCAATCTCAAGTTATTGGAGAGCAAAGGAAGTCATATTGCACCTCTACAGGTACTATAAGTTGAAATATATTAATTCATTTCAAATTATTAGTTACCATGTGACATCTCTAATCAATGATCATTGATGGACATTGGATAGTTTGTGTAGGCTAATGCTGACTCCATTGATATTGGAGAGATTAAAGATATCCCTCAAATCCCACAAGAAGAGAAGGATATCTTTACCATGTTATTTAAGGAGACTCAACAATTTGTGAGACAAACACGTAGGAGTTCTTGATGATTATTATAAGTTAAAATTTTTTAATTATTACATAGTTAAACTTATAACTTATTAATCCATTGTACATTTGTATATTGCAACCAATCCAGATCAATCATCTACGAGTCGAAGGCCTTCGAAGATTGCTTCTCAACGAGGTAGACGATGACATGGGTCATATGCACGGACTTCTAGTAGCAGGGAAGACCGAGAGGTGGAGGCAGGTCCCCTTGATGTTTGGGAGGAGAGATCAGCATTATCTAGCAGCGATAATGACGATGATATGAGAGCTAGACCTTGGAGTCCAGAGAGGATTGTAGCATTGGCACTTCATCATGGACTAGTTCTTTTGATGAGGATCTCATAGATGATGATATTGACTCTTGATTTTTTAGTTTTGAGTATGGAGCCATGACTCATGAGCCATGACATTGGACAGATTTTCATATATGATGTATTGACTTACTGATAGATTGTTGACTTATGATGTATACACTATCATTTTTGTTATATGTATGATGTATCGAGTATTATTTCTTCTATATGCCATGATTCATGATCCATCTATGATTTAATGTGTTAAAAATATATCTTATGTGTGGTGACTAGTCATTAGTTAAAACTTAAAACTTAATGATGAGTCATGTTATTTTTTATTATTATGAATTGTAACTTATTATAAAAGCATTTTTGTAATTCATAGGTTATAGCTCAAACTTCTATAAAATCCATGAATCTTACATGAGATTGAGATATACATATACTTTATATATAAAAAAATAAAATTTTCTCCACATGGATAAAATTCCCGAGTAAACGAATCAAACCGAATTAATTCTCTCCTTCGTACTATGGGTTAAAACACATGTTTCATTTTGCAAACATTGCAACAACGCAATATTTTGTTGATTCTTAGGCCCACAATCAATATAATACATAAAGAAAATAGAAACTCGATCGAAAATAGACTACAGACGAGAGATATAATGTTCGATCCGACATCACTCAAAAGAATATCCTCATCAAGTTCAAAAGATAATATTTCTTGCATAGTGTAAATGTTAGATAAGAAGGAGAGAGATTAGTAGATCTACTTTATTTCAATGTAACTTATATTTTGAGACATCCAATCCACTCTCATAAACTTCTTTGAATATATGTTCTGATTCAAAAGTTTCTCTCTCTCTCTCTCTCTCTCTCTCTCTCTCTCTCTCTCTCTCTCTCTCTCTCTCTCTCTCTCTCTCTCTCTCTCTCTCTCTCTCTCTCTCTCTCTCTCTCTCTCTCTCTCTCTCTCTCTCTCTCTCTCTCTCTCTCTCTCTCTCTCTCTCTCTCATACAATATGCCTATTACACAAACTTCGGAGCATGGATACAGAGCGCATTGCTTATCGTGCTTTCCACACATCACGTGATGTGGCATTAGCAACCGACACCTCCTCATGGTATGCACAAACACGAGACTGGCTGTCTCACCATGGTCTTGACATAGATAGGCTACCACCACTACAGTATGACTTGCAAGCACCCACATACCCGCTCTCTCATCAGGAGAGGAATACGGTCATTCGCCACATACATACATACAAAGGACATGGGTGAGCCCTAGGGATACATTGCCACCGAAAATGCTCTATTATCGTGAGCATTTCTTCATATATCGGACGAGGGCTTCATCGAGATTCCGAGATACATGCAGACATACCTACCCCACCACCTTCGAGTCGTCATTGGGCAGCTCTAGGTTTCATCACATCAGCTCGAGATTGAGAGGGGTCGGTCTAGGGGAGTCCCCAGTGAGGAGAGGTGGTGCCCGGTATGCCAGACAGAGGTAGAGAGTTAGGAGCATTTTGTTATCAAATGTCCGGCATACTTAGACCTACGAGCACAATTCCATATAGAGGAGTCTCTCCGGTTGTGCATGACTATGGGAGACCAGTGGCACTTGGGACTCTTCCTCACAATAGCATACGAGAGGCGAGAGCGGTCACTACAGCCCACACATCATACGCAAGTGAGTACCCAGCAAACCATTACACAGTTCTTTCAGCGAGCTGAGCTACATCAAAGAGGTCCATCTATAAGGCTCGCACTCCACCAGGCAGCGGCACAGAGAGCACAACGCCAACCACGCATGGTTGGATATCATCAACCACGACTGTATCAGGAGGATATCTCACACATCAGGATAACCTACGACCGAATGATGGAGCAAAGGCATACCACCACCCCCTGGGTTGTCTTCCTTCAGGAGGCACTCGGACCACCACTGATGTACCACATACTACACCCACCTCCACCCATCCCTAGTAGCTAGGGTATTTTACTCACTCACATTATGGAACCCCCATGTATTAGGTGGTCATTATCTGCAGAGTTAGAGCCACGTCCCTAGCCTTTTCCAGCCCTATACAGCTTTGTGTAGCGAGTACTTTTTATTTCATTTCATTTCATTTTCTATACAGGGTTACTACACTTGTACATGGTTTTGTCTCATAGGTCAAGTTTGGCCTCCAGAAGACGTCTCTCTCTCTCTCTCTCTCTCTCTCTCTCTCTCTCTCTCTCTCTCTCTCTCTCTCTCTCTCTCTCTCTCTCTCTCTCTCTCTCTCTCTCTCTCTCTCTCTCTCTCTCTCTCTCTCTCTCTCTCTCTCTCTCTCTCTCTCTCTCTCTCTCTCTCTCTCTCTCTCTCTCTCTCTCTCTCTCTCTCTCCAAATTTTGTTTCTTTGGCTGACGTATTAATTTCACAAGCATATTTATAATATAGTATTATATATAATAAATGGAAATTCCTAGTTACTGAACATCCAAAGCAATTTAAATATTTTTCTCTCTAATTACAATAGGAAAAAATATCCCGTTAGATGACAATAACCGGTAGGATTCTTTTTCCATGTAAATTGAAAAAATTGCAGTTCCCTTTCCAGCTTGGTGATATCGAAAACTCAGAAATTCAAAACGGCACATGTATGAGCTAAGGCAGTATTTTCCCAAATGCTGTGTGCCAGTGAGTCTTATTACAGTATTTCCCGAATGCTGTGTGCGAGTGAGTCTTATTACAGGACTCACTTAAAGAGATGGGTCAGTTCACGTGGCTGGTCTTTTAGGCTTTTCCACCTCGTTGGACATTGCTATTTTGCATCAATTCGGATGTCCTAGGGAAGTAAGGACCTAACAGAACGACTGCCTGTTGCCATTCTTGGGACTGAACTAGAACATACTAAACACTACATTTACCGGTAACCTGCTAGTAGCACATGTAGTCATGGGTATACTGCATCACTTGTTACTTAACTTCAACTCGAAATTATCTCACGAGAACGATAATAATAATCCCGGAAAGTCAAATTAAAGAGGCGAAACAAAGAGAACTACTCATTTCAATCTCTGCCTAAAACGCACAAGTGAAGATGATGCGTTCCACTCGCTTAGTGGGCATGTAGAAAGATATCGGAATATTCACTGGTATGTAAGTGGTTTTGCTCCTCATAGTAGAGCAAATGAGAACATACCGCGCAACCCGTGAGGAAGATTGCACTGTTTCTTTGCTAGCCAGCCAGATAGCTACGATGTAAAGGGCCTGCTCTGGAGGTTCCGAATCCTTAAATCTACAAGCACAATCCCCAAAACAAAATCATCCCTGCACCAGGCTTGTACCAAAACATCGGGGCCTCGGAATATGGAGAGCTTATGTAACGTGTACGACTCCCGAGTGGCTCGATGGGAGGGAGAGTGCGGGGGGGAACAGAAAAATCTATGTAGTAGTCTATAGCAAGGAGGGAGAGTGCGGGGGGGAACAGAAAAATCTACGTAGTAGTCTTGCTATAGGGCTCCATGAATCGAGATCATTAACTCAAGTCTTACGATCTCCCAAACTATTAGGCTTGAGTCTCGTTAAACGCTAGAGGGCTAACCGACCCCTCAAGAGCGACCGTCATTGGTCAATGGCTTTGCGACATTAGCTTAAACCCAGAATTTATATGTATTCAATAGATTAAAATTGACGGAGAAGACCTCCAAAAACGGCCCTCTAACCGACCCCTCAAGAGCGACCGTCATTGGTCAATGGCTTCGCGACATTAGCTTAAACCCAGAATTTATATGTATTCAAGAGATTAAAATTGACGGAGAAGACCTCCAAAAACGGCGTAGACATGTCTCTTCGACACATGTTTGGATTTCAACGGCACACTAGCGGGGGTCCGATGGAATGGTAATCGGTATTAATCAATTCTGGTTTGAAAAGCTCGAGAACTCCTTTGAAGATGAATGTCATCAATGGATTGTTGTTTTTTTTGGTGCTCCCTTTTGTTTTACTTTAGTTTCTTTGTATGCCCCTAATGGGGAGTTAGAGAGACTGAACACTTGAGCCTCCTTGGACTCGCTCCCCCACAACGTGCTTATTTGTGGTGAATTCAACATGGTGGAGGACCCTATGGACAGATGGATGGGCAAGGGCAGCGTCATCGATAGTCGAGAGAAAAAAACGTGGGACAAAACCAAACTACACTTGGATTTGGTCGAATTCAAAGATCCGAATGGCTTTTCTTGGTCAAATCTCCAAGCGGGCGAGGACCTCAGGAAAGCTAGACTTGATAGATGCTACATTTCTCAGAGTTTCACTCATCAGTTGGGCCACCCTTCCCTTTCACAACGCACCGACCTCACCATCTCTTATCACTACCCGATCGTTATCACTTTCCAACCTTCCACCAAGATCTGTAAGGCTCCTTGGTTCCACGCCAGTGTGCCCTCCTTCTCTCTCCCCTCCGTCCATCAAGAAATTGTTGATGTGTGGAAGGAGGCGTTCGCCTCCGACTTGTCCCCAGCCAAGTGTTGGAGAAGTGCGGTCAATAAGTCACGATAGATCATGATTAGATCCAGGAATAAGGAAAATCTCAATCCCAGAAAGGTCTTCGAAAAATCAGAGCGTTGTTGAGATACGAGGAAGAAATACAAAGGAAAGATTTGCAAATTTTCTTCAAGGAGTGGTGGGCTGGCAAAGCCGACAAACCCACCAAAGAGATGTGCCATATCCTTAAAAGGAAACATAATAGAGAATCGATCCCCTTATTGCAAGACTTAAATGGTAATGTTTGCAATACGAAAGAAGATAATTTTGGGATCATTGAAGGGCACTTCACGAGACTCCTGGAGACCTTGAACCCCCTCTCCCACCATAGAAGGGACTGTATGGCAACCATATCTAAGGTTGCCCCCCATAGGATACCACTCAACCTTCGCTCCCAACTACATGGTCCTATCTCTAAAGCTGAAATCATTGAGGTCCTTGATGCCCTCCCTTCTGGTAAGAGCCAGGGACCCGATGGGCTCACTAATGAGTTCTTTAAATCCTTCAAGTTGGTGGTTGCCACCCCTCTTCGTTTGGTGTGCCAAGAGGCGCTCAAGTTTGGCGCACTTCCATCTTGTCTCAACAATGGCATTATCAAGTTAATACACAAAAAGGGGAAAAGAACAGAATAAAGAATTGGCGTCCTATTACTATGCTACAAACGGGATACAAGATCATTGCCAAAGTCATTGCCAACAAAATCTCTTGCCATTTGAGAGCGTGGTTAAGCGAGGACCAAAAAGGTTTCATCAAAGGCAGGTCAATTTTGGAAACTATTATAGATATTTGGGAGGGTCTTGACTTTGCAAATGAGTCTAAACAAGATGTGGTCTTCCTCAAGATCAACTTTGATAAAGCCTACGATAGGCTGGAATGGGACTATATTCTGCAGTCGCTCCAAGATCTTGGATGTAGTCAGAAATTCACCAAGATGATCACGACCCTTCTCAGAAACGCATCGACCCAAATTAACATTAATGGCAAACGTTCAAAGGTGATCAAACTTAGAAGATCTATCAGACAAGGGTGCCCATTGGCTCCCCTTCTCTTTGCCATTGCCATAGAAGGGCTTAGCAGGCTGGTGGAGCATCACGTGGTAGATGGTAATATCAAAGGTCTCTGTTTCCCTCATGACCACAGCCAGATCACTATGAGACTTTTTGTCGATGATATGAACGCGTTTGTTCACAATGATAGTACCAGCCTGGAGACGTTCTAGAGGTGTCTGGATACTTTTTGTGAAGCCTTTGGATCCACAATCAACCCCTCTAAGACCGCCTTCAGAGCTATTGTTGGGCCACAGCCCGAACTTCTCATTGATCATGGCAGTCAAATCATTCCGCCGGGCCAAAGTTTTTGGCTTCTTGGGATTCCCTTGGGGTTTGCTGTCTCTATGGAACAGCGGTGGAACTGGGTGCTGGCCAAACTCGAAAACAAGCTTAACTATTGGAGAGGTATGCAAATCAATCTCGCTGGTCCTGCTATGTTTATCAACATGTTCCTCTTATCATCCACCATTTATTTCCTTTCTTGTTGGAGACAGAAAGAGCAAGATCTGTCCAAACTGGATAGTATTTGTAGAATTTTTCTTTGGACGGGCGACCACAACAGGAGGGTGGTGCCTAAAATCAAGTGGTCCATCTGCACGAGCCATAGAGATAGTGGGGGCCTTGGTATCCTAGACATTGGGTGCATGACTAACAAATTGGCGGCCAAATGGATGATTAAGGCTTGGTGCAATGGGGAGGCCTCAAGGGCCAAGTTGATCTTCAAAAACAAGAATGAGCTGGCTCTCATGGGTTTCCCAAATTGGAAGAATCTTGGCATCTTGACCTTGTTGTTTTCCCCGATCCCCGTGTTCCCGAAAGGCTCAAATCTTGTGCGCTCCCTATGGAAGAGTTGGAATAAAGTCAAAAGCTACACAAGAATAAGTGAAGACTAGAAGTGGGCAGCCTGTATCAGACAAAACGACTCTATCTAGTTTCTGATCCATGGCATCCGGAGTGTGGAATCTTGGAACATTCAAAATGCCAAGAAGTTATGGAACAAAGGCTTCAAAAAATGGAAACATCTCTGGAAACAAGACACCAACAGATGGATCAACTTTGAGGATATTGACCTTTGCGTCAGCATTTTGTACGAAGAATGGAACACTTTGCAAAGCAGATGTCTCGCATGGGACCGCCACAAAGTTCGCCTTCTCATGGGACACGACACGTTGAGCTCGCTTGGTCTCAAATGGCACAATGAGAATAGCCTTTCAAAAATCCCGAACATCAAAGAAAGGATTGACTATCAGGGTAGCCTCAACAAGAAGTGGTGCCTGTCATGGATGCAGCTTCGGTGGGACATGAAGTTCATGGCTATCTGGCACCCCCTCATAGAAATCAAAAAGTATGTCCTCTTATGGCAAATTCTTCATCATGGAATCTGGACCAACCTTAAGGCTAGCAAATTTTGTGGGATTCCTCCGTGGTGCAAACGCTGCTACCGGTCTATCGAAGATGTTTCACACATCTTCTTTACCTGCCCCAACTTCAACAGACTCTGGCAGACGGTTGAAAGAAAATTAGACTTCGGAAACATCTCAATTGGAAGCAAGCCCTGCTGGGAGAAGCGATCGGCTCCTCAACGACTCTCTGGAATGCCATCAGAGGGGAGGTCCTATGGAAAATCTGGCAGGAAAGATGTGCTTTCAACCTCGGCGACTCCCCCAAAGAGTGGTCAATTGAGAAATGGTTGTTCCTCCTTGGCAAAAGGATCGTTAACTGTAAGAAATCCCCCCCTTCAGACATCATCAAGTACTCCTTTTGATCAATAACAAGCTTAAACCCAAGTGGGCCCCACATGAGGGTGATGAGAGGGTAATTAACCTTCTTTGTAATGCCATCTAAGCTCTATAAAAGCTTCTCCTGCTTTGTGGGATTTGGGGGGTCCCGTGGGCACTAGTCCCCTTCTCGTGTACTTTTCTTTATTTAATTCAAGTCCGGGAGAGTAGGCTAATGCCGAACTTCCTTTATATTAAAAAAAAAACTATTAAGCTTCAACCCTTTCTTTATGGCATGCAAAGACGCCTCTCAAGCATCCTTCATAGCCTATAAAGTTTGTTGACTAGTGAATTCTAGATGAAATTCGAAGCACCCATGTAATTCTGTAGCTCATCATCAAATTTCTTCTTGTTCTTTTGGAAGCAAGTTGAAATTGAGGAAAAATCCCCTCTAGATGTTATGTAAAGTGATGTTGATCTGTAGCAATCATCTAGAAGAATTTCTTTGTCGATGAGAGGTTGGGATCTACTACAAAAGGTTGCAAATTATTGAATGGATTCCGAGCACCTTCCAATTTCATAAAGATATGTGGGATGTCTTCTAGTTGATGAAAAACCCTACATTTTCCATCTCCAAAACCTAGCTCCCAAAGCTCTACTTGCAAAACATATCCACTTGTGAACTATCAGCCATATCAAAATAGAATGTTTGATCATCCTTAGGAAATGCCAAATGGATTTGGACATGTACTACCATTGTTTTATGCTCTAGTTAACCTAGCAGTTACGGTTTAGCATGCGTGGAGCTTCTTCATGTCATAACTTTTCTTATTCTACCTCATGTAGATAGTATCAACAACCTTTCTTAAAGTTATGGTAGCCTGCATGCTAGAGCAATACCAGTATCTTGAGATGTTCTTATTCTATGCATGATCTCTTCAATACGTCCTTTGGAAAGGTGGAAGTGATCCAAGGTATGATGTTTCTTCATAAGAAGATCTTGGTATTGAAGGCCCATCAAGCAAGATATTCCAACTTTAGAGCATTTATGAGATTTGATACCAATGTCCAACATTTTTTGTTGAGCCATTCTACCAAAATCAAAGGGATTTTTGCACCAAAAAGCAAAAACTAGAATATAGCAATTGACTATTTGATTCCATTAGGAACGAAAATGTGAGTGGAAAAAAACTCATCCCACATGATAAGCTTGGTCTATCTTTTGTATCGTTGGAGATGGAATTTCGAGACATTTTTTTTTAAAGGAAGTTCGGCCTTGGCCTATTCTCCCGGACTTTAATTAAAATAAAGGAGAAAAGTTACAAGTGAATGGGACTAGTGCCCATGGGACCCCCGGAATCCCACAATGCAGGGGATGAGTTCGGTAAGCTAGAGGGCATTACAAATGAGGCGGATGAATCTATCATCTCCCTCATGCGGGACCCATTTGGGTTTCAACTTGTTATCTTCGAGGAGATAAATACAGTGGTGCCTAAATGGTGGAGATCTCTTATCTCGGGAGATTCTTTTACCTAGAAGAAACAAGGATTCCTCAATCGACCATTCCTTTGGAGTTTGGCCAAAATTGACAGCACATTGCTCCCTCCAAATCTTCCAGAGAGTCTCCCCCCTAATGGCATTCCATAGCCTTGAAGAGCAGCCAACCGCCTCACCCAACAATGCATGTTGCCAATTGATTTGGTTCGTGAGTCTCAATACCCACGTCACGTGAATCCAAATAACACGAGACTTGGGGCAATCGAAGAAAAGGTGAACCAAATCTTCGATGCATCGATGGCAATGCTTGCACCAAGGAGGAACCCCACAAATTTTGTAAGCCCTTGCATTGGACCAGATATCCTTATGCAAGATTTTCCACATGAGAACAGACTTTTTGATCTCAATTAGGGGGTGCCCAATAGACATGAGCTTTAGTTCCCATCGAAGTTTGGTCCAAGAAAGGCACCACAACTTGTTAAGGGTGTGATAAACATCTAAGTTCTCTTTGAAGTTGGGGATTCTGGATAGTTTCTTACCATTGCTCCATTTGAGGCCCTCCAGGCAAGGAAGATCCTATCTGCAGAGAAGGCAGGTAGTTGAGCGGTCCCATGCTAAACACATGCCCTAAAGAAGAGTCCATTCCTCAAGGGTAACTCTATGTCTCGGGTCTAAGTCTTCGAACCTGATCCACTAGCAGGTCTCTTGTTTCCAAAGTTGTTTCCACTACTTGAACCCCTTGTTCCATAATCGCTTAGCAATTTGGAGGTTCCATGACTCCACCCCCCTAATGTCGTTGATCGGGAACCAGATAGAGTCATTTTGTCTTATCCCTTCTGCCCACTTCCACTCATCACTGATTCTGATGAATTGTTTTGCCTTGTTCCAACTCTTCCATAAGGAACGCATGAGGATAGAGCCTTTAGGGGACACCGGGTGGGGGGAGAACAAAAGCATGAGGAACCCTATGTCCTTCCAACCAAGACGGCCAACTAAGGTAAGTTCTTTCATGTTTCTGAAGATCAATTCAGCCCAAGAGGACTCCCTATTGCTCCAAGCCTTGGTAAACCACTTTGCCGCCATCAGCCAACCCAGTGATATCCAAAATACCCAAGCCCCCCGAGTCTTTCGAGCTAATGCAAGTTTCCCATTTGATTTTGGGAATCCCACTCCAATTGGGGTCCCCAATCCATGGGAAGTTTCTACAAATTCTTTCCACTTTGGCCAACTCTTTCTCCTTAGGTCTCCAACACGAGATAAAGTAAATAGTCGTAGACAGCATAAATGTGTTAATAACCATTGCACGCCCTGCCAAGTTAACTTGCATACCTTTCTAATGATTTAGTTTGCTATCCAGTTTGGATAGCACCCAGTTCCACCGTTGGTCCATTGAGATGTCAAAGCCCATCAGCATACTGAGGAGACAAAAGACTTGACCTCTAGGGATAGCTTGACACTCTTGATCTAACAACAGTTGGGGTGGAGGTCCATGGATTGTTCTAAAAGCAGTTTTAGCATGGTTGATTTTTGAACCTGACGCCACACAAAAGGTCTCGAGGCAACTCTAGAACACCTCAATGCTTTTCATATCATTATGTACAAAGGCATTCATGTCATCGACAAAGAGTCTTGCAATCATTTGGCCATGATCGAGAGGTAGGGAAAGACCCTTGAGATTTCTAGTGTCCATGTGATACTTTAATAGGCGACTGAGGCCATCCGAGGCGATAACGAAGAGTAGTGGAGCCAGTGGGTAGCCTTGCGTGATAGATCTTTTTAAACGTATGGGCTCAAAGAGCTTATTGTTGGTATTTACTCTCGTTGAAGCGTTTTCGAGTAGAGTGGAAACCTTCTTCGTGAATTTTTGGCCGCATCCAAGGTCTTTCAGTGATTGAAGAATAAAGTCCCATTCCAATCTCTCATATGCTTTGTCGAAGCCGATCTTAATGAATAAATACCAGATCTTGTGCAGACTCCTCAACAAACGCATGGCCTTCCCAAATATCGACAATTGCTTCAAGTATAGATCTACCTTTGATAAAAACTTTTTAGTCCTCACAAAGCCATGCCTTTAAATGACAAGAGATTCTATTGGCGATGACTTTGGCAATTATCTTGTATCCAATTTGGAGCATGGTAATCGGCCACCAGTTTTCAATTTTGTTCTTATCTCCCCTTTTGCAAATTAACTTGATGACACCATTATTAAGACACTCAGGGAGGGCACCGAAGAAGAGAGCCTCTTGCCACACCAGACACAGCAGGGTGGCCACCATGTGCTTGAAGGACTTGGAAAACTCATTGGTGAGGCCATCAAGACCTGGATTTTTTCCATTGGAAAGAGCATCAATAACCTCGATAATTTCATCCTCGAAAATCTTAGCAACCAGTAGAGCATTCATGTTCTGTAGGATTCTATATTGAGCAACCCTTGAGATGGTTGCCATGCAGTCATGCGTGTGTGGGGAAAGAGGAGTGGAGACCCTGAGAAGATGGGTAAAGTTCTCGACGATGATAGATATGTTCTCAACTTCCGTGCTACATTCGATCCCATTGTTATCGACCAAGAAGGGGATGGATTCCCTAGCTTGTTTCCTTTTGAGGATGTTACACATCTCTTTCGATGGTTGTTGACAAATTGTTTCGAGACATTTTTTGAAGAGACAAAGATTAAAAGTCTTAATTGTTGAAAAATTATTAAAGCCATTTGATTTTTCATTTAATAGCCATTCTTTTTTGTCCAAGAATGTAGAAACCCCACAAAGTGGGGGAATCAACAAGTAGGCCAAGATAACTTAATTTTTCTTTTTTGTATTTTCATCTCCTTGCCAGAAGAAATAATTCTAATAAACTAATTCATTTGAGGGTTAAAAGGTAACCAACAAGAAATAAAATAGATTGGAGTAGGAATAAAACAATGATTCAAAACAAAGAATCTACTAGATAGAGCAAGTTCATGATTCTATCACGTGTGTTGATATATTTTGGTAGTAATATGTGTGCACACTTAGGACCACGTGCATTTTTTTCCTTCTTTAGGAGGTTTTCCCCCAGCAAATATAGTAGTAATACGTGTTGCAGGTGGTATTGAAGATGATGATCTTCAATTTCATGGTCCTTTTGTGGTTCCTATTGCACCTTCCATAGAGAAGCTTTGTTGGGATGGTAGAGGTGCACAACACATGCTTTGTCTATCAAGCATGTCATTATTCTTCACATTCACACATGCAAAACAACAAAAGATGCTCAAGATACTCTTAACACACTATAATGAGCAATAAATGAGGCTCGTGTTACTTACCTTTAAAAAAATTGGAGAGTGATCATATGAATGAAGGAGATCCAATGGACACTTTTCTAAAAAGATCAAGAATTTGAAAGAGGATTTGGTTTCTTCTCATGAAATCCTACCAAATAATTCATTTGTATACATTGTTTCAAATGGTCTTCCATATTCTTATAAAAGTTTTGCTTCTACTTTTTATCTGATGATGAAAGACAATCAACATGTCTTAACTTTTGAGAATTTATCTATGTTTTAATACAAGAAGATCAATGTAGACAAAACATGTTAATTATGTGTGTTCCAAATCAAGCTTTCTTAGCCACTCAGAAGGGCAAACGTAAATGGAGCTTCTCTACTAATAAGATTTTTTTTTCATGCTAAAAGTCAAAGAAAGAAGATAAAGATCATAAAGAAGTAGAAAAGCACAAACAATTCTGCAAGTATTTTGAGGCAAATGATCATTTCATAAGAATTTTCATAAACTGGCTACAAAAGAGGTAAATAATAAAGAGGCTATAATGGTTTCTACAAAAGCCTCTACACCTAAAATTGAGTATGCTAACCTTGTTCACAATGAAGAATGAGTGTTTACTACTCATTGCAGTTGTGACCCCTGTTCTCATGTGCAGCATATGTTTGTAGTAGACTTGGATGTTTGGTACTTTGATAGTGGTGCAATTAAAAATATTACCTCATAGTATAGTTTCTTCTCTTTACTCAAGTTTACCCTACAAGTAATATTTTCACATGAGCAAATAAATCCTCTCATCCTATCATGGGAGTTGGAAATACCATTCTTACTACTGTGAATGGCAATAATCTCACACTTTTAGACGCTTTATATGTACCACATATCAAGAAAAATATATCATTAATTTCAACACTAGCCAAAATTGTTTGGGTTGTTAAATTTATTGATGAGAAGTGCACAGTTCATGATCTCTCAAATGATGATAATATTATTGCTTATGACATTTTGTGTCATGGGCTCTGTAAGCTCATAAATGATGCAAAATTTTAGAATGATGGATCATGTGAAGTTCATGATTGTCATACTATTTCAAATGCAAAAGTTTTGCATGCATGCTTTGTTCCTCTTATTTTTTCTAATTTGCCTATAGAAACTTGACCTCTTTTCCCAAACTTGAGGCACCTTCTAAGCGTGTTTGTGAGGGCTACATTTTAGGTAAAATGTAGTTCTTTTTCCTTTCTCAATAATGGTTAACTTAGAATGCACGGAAATTGAAGCTTGTTTATAGTGATGTTTGTGGTCCTATGCAAACACCTTCGTTTGGGAGTTTCCATACTTGATGAAATTGATTGATGAATTTTCTAGGCATTCATGGGTTTATCCATTGAAAGAAAAGTTCAAAGTATTTATGTGATTTAAACAATTGTTGATTATGGCTAAGAATATGTCAACATGTAAAATGGACACCCCCATTCAGATCGAAGGGAGGAAGTATATCTCATCAAGTTTACTACATTTTTGGTTGAGCATGGGATAAAAGAAGTGTATAGTGCCACATACACCTAAAAAATGTTTTTTTTGGAAGGATGAACACGTGCCTCATGGAAGTGGAAAGGTGTATGGTCAAAAGGCAGACTTTACCACATAGCTCTTAGCTTGAGGCTACTATGTGTGGTTCATATGTACTTGGTAGACATCCCATCAAAGCATTGTAGTCTATCACTCCATTTGAAGCTTGGCATGGTTACAAGACATTTATTGCTCATATGGTACTATTTTATTGTTTATCATATACACTAGTGCTTGAACAATGGAAAAAACATATGGTAACGTTGTGAAGTGTATTTTTGTTGGGTACAATTCCAAAATTAATGGCTTCCATAGGTTAAACTTGTTCTAGTTAGTTGAGATGTTACTTTTGTGGAAGATGCAATTCAGCCCTTACAAAATTTCATGTGTCAAGTTTCAAGAGAAAGGAGATAAGAAAGAGAGCTCTCACACACTCTCATACACAAGGAGAGAAGCACATAGATTCAATTAGTCTTGCTACTGGACAAATAGCCCTACTACTGTGGATCTTCCACCATCTCTTGTGTGGGTATAAAATGAGCCATCCTACTCAATTAGTCTACCACTACTAGGATAGAATCTTGCTTCCTTTCGGTCTGCAGTAAACCCACTATGAAGTCCATGGATACACTATCTGATTTGTGCTCTAGAATCTGTAAAGGATGTAAAAGACCTGGTTTCTTAACCCTTTCTACCTTGTTGACATGACACATAAAGCATTGTTGAACTTCTATGCAGACATCTCTGGCTAATCAAGGCTACTAAAATGTTCCTCTAACTAGCTGAATGGTCTTGTCAACACTAGGATGCCCTGCATAAGGAACATCATGGTTATCATGCATGAATTTTCTTCTCAGATCCCAAGAATTTAGTATGCAAACCTTTCCTTTCCATTGAACTACTCCATTCTTCATTGAGAATTTGGAATACGGACTTGACTTGTTTGCTTTACTAGGGGAGGAAGTAGATACCTTGTGTCCTATGATAGAGTCATCACTAATGGCTCTAATAATATGTAATAAGTGTGGATCTTCCACGTGTGCTTCCTTTATCTTGAAACAATGAGCTTTCTAGTATGATAAAGCTCATTCAATACATTATGTGAGACAATGCATCAGCTATTCTCTTTGCCTCTTCTATATAGGATTTCCTTATGGAATAGTTCCTCATGAACCTGAAAGGATACTTTGCACCTGGGATAAACATACAAGAAGTCACTTGCATGAAGAGTGTTTGGTAAAATGGAAGGATGGAACTGAAGAAAACTCAACATGGGAAAAAATTTCCACAATCCAACAACGTTTTCCAACTTTTCAGTTTTAAGTTGGTCATCGATAAAGAAGGTTTTCTACTTTGAATTCTTAAGTGGATAAACCAATCAAATGAAAGCATGTTCTTCAAGTTGTAGAACATGATAAGGTTTTCTACTTTCAAGTTCTAAGTGGATAAATTGATCGAATGAATGCATGTTATTCCAGTTTTAGAACATGGGACTTGGGGGTTGACTGCAGTATGTGTAGCTCTAATTTTCGAGGACAAAAATATTTTTCCAAGAGGAAAAGAATGTAATAAAGTAAGTATATGATTAAGGGTTTGGTTGGTTCACACGGATCTAAAATCGGACACCATTTGGTCTCCCATATGTATGACCAAAGATCTCGAGACTAGACTTACTAGAAGGTCATTTACTCTTATAACTAAGTGATCTACTTAGCCTAGTGGCTAAGACTCAAGGATGTGAAGGAGAAGGTCTTGGGTTCAATCCCCATGGGATACATGGGAAGATTGGCACACATGTAGTTACATGGTTAACACATGGATGGTTAGAATCCACTTGCCCAAGAAGGAAGTCCCTTGGAGAGATCTATATATAGAGGCATATGGTTGGGAGGAGAGTCATCCATTCATGAGCTAGTCTTGTGGTTACCTTCTTGCAATATGCCACTAGCATCTATCTCCAATTCGAATTTCTTTTGTGGTTCCACCAATTTGAGTACTGGAACCTCTGAAACAACTTGCTTAAGAGTATCAAAACTACCTTGTTGCTCTTGCTTCCATGAAAAAGGTACTTTTCCTTGAAGCAAATTTATCATATTCATTGCTATCGATCAATAAGATGAAATGAATTTTTGATAAAAAAATAGAAAGTCCTAAAAATGACCAAAGTTGCCTTTCATCTTGAGGAGTTTTTCATCCGAATATAACTGAGACCTTCTTGGGATTCATCTTGACCCTATCAGCAGAGATTACATGCCCTAAATACTCTATCTTTGAAAGAAATAAATGGGTCTTGTTTGAATTTACAAACAACTAATGGTCCTTTAATTTATTTAAACCAACCTTAAATGACTTTCATGCTCATGTACATATCTACTATACACTAATAAATCATCTACAGAATCTACAACAAAATTACCAATGAATGGACATAAAATGTCATTCATAACATCATAGAAGTAGGAGGTGCATTAGTCAAACCAAATGGCATAACTAAATACACATAATGCCCAAAATAGTTCCAGAAAGTTGTCTTATATACATCATTCTCTTTAAGTCTAATCTGCTGGTATCAACTCTTCAAATCTATTTACTATATACAACTGCATGTGTAGAGCATCAAGAAGAACATCTATTCTCAACACGGGATATCTATGCTTGATGGTAATCTTATGGGGTGGTCGATAATCCATGCACATCCAATAAGACCCATATTTATTCTTTACTAGAAGAATTTGTACGACAAAGGGTGAATAGCTAGGCCTAATCAACCCTTTCTCCAATGACTCATCCCCACAACCTTATATATTTCATTCTCCTTTCAAACTCATATAAAATGGTAGTCAAGCGATCAAATTCACTCCTAGCACCAATTCAATATTGTGCTTACTATTCTTGCAAGGAGGTAAACTTGAAGGTAATTCATTTAGAAACAATTCCTAGAATTCTTCTCTTACCTTTTTTGAAAGTACTTAAGAATTCCAACTAGAGCCTCCTTGACTGTGAGAATCCATCAACACATACGATGAATGCACAACATACAAGAAATAAATAAATACCTGTTTCTTGGGCATTGAGTTTATACATACAGAAACAGGTGTATGGGTGTCACAAAGGCAATATGCCTTTGAATGTGCTACAAGTATAGTATGGTTGATTGCAAGCCAATTTCTATGCCATTATATCAAAACTTGAAGTTGGATACTACATCCGGTGAAGCATTGGAAAATGTTACTATGTACAAGAAAATTGTGGGAAGTTTGATATATCTCACAATTACAAGGCCTAATCTAATCTACATTGTTGGACTTGAAAGTGAATTTATGCTTGTTTTCAAGAAACCACATTTAGATGCTTAGAGGCGCATTCTATGTTATGTGAGTGCTACTTTGGATTATACATTTTTTTATGAAGCTGGTGTAGATTTGTGGGTTCATGGATACACTAATGCAGATTGGGATGGTAGTATTCCAAATAGAAGATATACTAGTAGCAAATTGAATGCAGCCACCCTACCTGATCCATTTCCTCTTCCATTTCTTGACACCATGCTGGACAGAGTGGCTGGACATGAGATATACTCATTTCTCGACAGTTATAGTGGCTATAACCAGGTCCGAATGGCTGAGCAAGATATACCAAAAACATCATTTATCACAAATTGGGGTGTTTTTGCTTGCACAGTCATGTGGTTTGGATTAAGAAATGCTCCTAGTACCTTTCAACGATGTATGCAAGAAATCTTCTCACCCTATCTTACTTCTTTTATGCAAGTATATCTAGATGATTTCTCTTTATTCGGTAAGATGGTTGCACACCTGTATCATTTACGGTGTTGCTTTGAAAAATGCCGAGAATACCGACTCTATTTGAACCCCACCAAATCTGTCTTCGCGGTTTCTTGTGGTAAACTCCTTGGCCACATTGTATCTGCACAGGGCATACAAGTTGATCCAGACAAAATTGCAGCCGTGTTAGAAGCACCTGTGCCTACTACACCGAAGGAAGTCATGCGATTCATGGGTCAAGTCAGGTGGCATGGTTGACATTTACGATGGCTTGCCCATTTGGCAATACCCTTGAATCGGCTAATCACTAGTACTCCTCGACAGTTTGATTGGACACCGGAATGTCAAACTGCATTTGATCGTCTAAAAGTTTCATTAACGCAGGTTCCAGTTCTACAACCTCCTGATTGGGAACGCCCATTTCATATTTTTGTAGACGCATCAGATATAGCCATTGGAAGTGTTTTAATGCAACAAACTGATAAGTGGTTTAGGCCTGTCTATTATGCAAGTTGAAGGCTTGCTCCTGCTGAAAAGAATTATTCAGTAACTGAAAGAGAATGCCTTGGTTTAGTGTATTCTGTAAAGAAATTCCGGCATTATTTACTAGGCCGAAAATTCGTATTTCATGTAGATCATGCTTCGCTGGTATATCTGGTTCGGCAGCAGCATTTAGGTGGCCGCTTGGCACGTTGGGTTTTATTGTTACAAGAATTTGATTATGAAGTAATTCATCGACCCGACACTGCACATGCATTAGCAGATTTTCTCTCTCAGTTAGATTCCGGTGAAGCTCCGATCGGTGTTGATGACACCACACCAGCTATTTATATTATTGAAATGAATAATGATGAATCTGCACAACCTCCTATGACACCTACTTACTATGATCAATTATTAACCTTTCTTATTGATGGATGTCTTCCTCCTCAAACTTCCCCTGCAATGCGCCGAAAAATTGCAGTTTACAGTCGCAGATTCCGGTTGATTGCCGGAGAGTTGTATTATATGGATCACACTGGGGTTTTACTTCTTTGTATTTCTCCACATGAAGTAAACTCAGTAATCGCTCTGGCACATTCCATACCCTCCGGTGGACATTTTGCAGCAGATTTAACGCACCGAAAAATTCTGCAAAGTGGGCTCTGGTGGCCTACTATGTATAGAGATGTATCTCAATTTGTGCAGCAATGTGACAATTGTCAGCGATCTGGACAGCCTTTCCAATGCCATTTCTTTCCTCTACAGCCTGTCTTACCTTTAGAACCTTTTCAGAAATGGGGTCTTGAATTTATTGGACCAATCACACCTCCAGCAATCCTTAGCAATAACAAATATATTCTGACATGCACAAATTATGCTACAAGATGGGAAGAAGCTTGGGCTTTACGGTCCGCCACAGCTATTTCGGTGGCAAAATGTCTAATGAAGGATGTATTCCCACGTTATGGATTACCTTTGGAACTTGTCACAGATCAAGGGACCCACTTTATCAACAGTTTAATGCGAGTGCTCAGACACACTTCTTAGATTCTGCATAAATTTGGTTCACCATATTATCCTCGTGCTAATGGCTTAGCTGAGAGTACAAACAAAATGTTGTTGACTATGCTTTGAAAATTGATAGTAGAATCACCAGAAAGATGGGATCAGTTACTACTTGCAGTATTATGGGCATACTGAACTACTTACAAAGTTGCCACCGGACTGACTCCTTTCAAACTTGCATATGGAATGGAGGCAATTGCACCAATGGAACTTGTAGTACCAAGCTTACGTGTGGCCATCTCTCAGAAATTGTTACCTGAAGAATCTTTACCATTTCGGTTGGACACACTCAGAGAATTAGATGAGCATTGCTGGAAAAGTTTTCTGACTCTTCAAGAAGTGCAGTTGCGGCAAGCTCGTACACATGATCGGTATCTTAAAACTCCAATTTTTACGGTAGGACAACTTGTGCTGTTTTATAATGCAAAATCAAATCATTCTGCTGGAAAATTCAAGTTACGATGGTTTGGTCCTTACCGGATTACTGAACAAGTGGGCCTAGCTACTTTTCGGTTGACTACTTTGACCGGAATTCCTCTTTCGAAAGTGATAAATGGTTCAAAGTTGCGGCCGTATCATCAAGCGCCTGATTCGCACTGAAGTGTTCTGCGGTTGCCAGCGTATTTTTTTCTTTTTTCTTTTCTTTTCCTTTTTAGTTTTGCATGATTAATAAAATAAGTCTGTAAATATCCTCGTTTTGATACCTAATTATGATCAATAGCCACCTTGCATTATCGTTATGCTCATGCATGCACACCGTAGTTATGAAGGTTATCATCTCAACATCGCGTGATGATTAGCATTTTTGATCGCCTCCCGTTACCAAATATATACTTAATCTTTTGCATTCCGCTGTTAATCGCTATTGTGTCTACGTGCTTTGTGAACTTTGTATTTCCTGTAAACCCTGTGTCTGCTTGCTATTCGTGTGCGCATCATGGAAGCTTTGGCAAACTTTGCTACCTTCCGTGACGGACTCCCTGCGGATGTCAGTGAGTTCCTGCGTGTCCGTGGGTTGTCTAATTTCACTGAATTGGCTTGGCATTCAGTGGAATGTCACCCATTTTACGCTCAAATCATTGCCGCCATCCCTGCCACACCTGCTACGGAGCAGAGTTGGCCAATTACCTCTTTGCCATCTCGTACTGTAATCACTCTACAATCATTTGCTGATGCTTTTCAACTCTCTCCGCAAGGACGAGAGAATGGACCCAACCTTCCCATCTCTACGATGAATCAGTTGTTTCCCAGGCACTCTTCAAATGAGTATGCCATCCTCTGTCGCCCTGAACCTGAAAGAACAGCGTTACAGTTTTTAGTAGCCATTCAGAACTTACAAAAACGAACATATGGGATATCTCGCCCATTCTATTCGGTAATTGATATGGCTGCTCGCGAGCCTATCAATTTCGCTTCCTACTTTTTCCGGCGCATTCACCACGAATGCGTTTCGGTTATTAAACAGGTTAACAAAGGAGATTTGCCGCGATCACGTCTCCCCAACATTATCACTTTCCTGTTTCCGACCATCTTAGCAGTGCGACCACCACCCAGAGGTCCAATTTTATATCATGAAGAATCTGCTCAGATACTGGAAGACGACGAAGAAGATGATGAAGAAATCTTCAAGCTCCTACACCGAAAACGCATCAGGATTAGTTCGTCTGACAGTCAGGTGCAAGGGTCTGCCGCAAGTGATAAAGCCGACAACAATGAAGAAGAAGGCCATGAAGAAGAGACTTTCCACGACAGAGCTACATCAATGCACCATGATTCGTCCGCCCAATCATCTCCAACCAAGCAACAAGAGCAAAGTGTGACAAATTCTAAAGACACATCTTCTAAGGACAAATCTCAGCAGCAATCCCAACAAGAGGTACAAGAAGATACGCAGGTAATCATTACAGAACTTTTTGAGGAATTAGTTACAGCAGTAGAGTCTGTAGTTGCTCAACCGGAAGTGACTACGCAACAACTCACCGAAGCAGCCAATAATCTGCAATCCACTTCTCCACCCATTCCTCCGGTCGACCCCATTATACCCGTGAAGCCAATTGAAGAGCCTGCCGCTTCATCCTCTTCACCGAATTACTCTCCCCCATCTTCGCAGCACCTTTTATCCGCCTCTTCATCTCAGCACATTCATCCAATCCCCATGTTTACCGAGTTAGAATCAATGGGCCGAATGCTCATCCAGTTTTCTCAACAACTTCCAGTGCAACTCAGATTGATTACAGAGAATATTCGACAGGACTTGCAGCATAAGGTTGATACCTTTGAGGCCGATATTACTCCGTTACAGGAAGAGCTAGATGCGGTGAAGGCAGAAAATCATAATCTTCACTTTTATATTCAACAACTCCAGGCCAGACTGGACGAACAGGCATCAGTAATCAGCCAACGAGATGCTGCATTGGCTGAAGTCAAAGAAAAAGATGATTTATTATGCGCTGTTGATGCCGAAATTCTTCAGTTACGGCAGCTAGTTAAAGATAAAGAGGATGCCCGCATAGCACTGGGCAATTTGCTAGAAGATACCAGAGCACAATTGGATGAAGCAGTACAGAAAGGACAGGAAATGACGGTATTACTAAAGCAAACCAATACGGAGCTAGAATTTGCAACTGCAAACCTATATGAATCAAATGCTGCTCTTAAAAGCCAGATGATGCTAGTCGCTCAACTACAGAAGGAGATACCAGAGATAAGAAGAGAAAGAGATGCCTATTATAGGACCATTCAATTTCAGAATCAAGAGTTGGACAAAAGAGAGAATCAACTCAGTGCTCAAGCAGAAAGACTCTCTTGAGTTGATAAACAGATTGCAGACATGAAAGTTAACCGGGATGCAGCTCTGTCAAACGACTTTTATCTACAGGAAGCTTTTCTGCAAACACAAGCAGAAATTTTGATGAGCCAGGTTATTGCAACCAGTTCAGTAAGAACTGATGCTCAACTAGTAGAACCTGAAGTCCTGAAACAGATGTTAGATTCATTAAAAAAGAAAACTGCCCGTACGTTTAAATTAGCTAGAGCAATGTATCTAGAAGGTATAATAGATGAACCATAATATTTTGTATACCTGCGGGTTCGAGTCCACCATGTGTGCCAGTGTAAGCCTCCGGATTGGCAATTGTAAATCCTTTTTCCTTTTCATATTCCGCACGAACTGAGAAGTCGTTGCGAAGAGATGTAACTTTTTATAAAGCAATGAAAAGACACTTTCGGTGACGACCAAAAGATCGCCAGACTGTCTATCTGGGCAATACGTCTGAGGAGTTACGTTGTGTTGTTTTTGGAAAACTCTGAGTCATACTGTGTCTTTTCTGTCTTTGTTTGCTTGTTGCACCTGTGCGGTAAAGATTGGGTTACGGTATTGTTATATTAAGTGAAGTATTGAATCGCTGTTCTGTAAGTTGTTTACTGTAAGTCTGCGTTACGGTAATGGTTATCCTTGCGTTGTATACTGAGATGTATTGATTGGAATACGAATAGTAACTCCGTATTGGAATGAGCCCGAGTTTTTGTTAGAAAGTGTATTAGCAGAGTTGTTTTGAATGAAAGGTCATGTGATTGAGTTGATTTGGGAAAATCAAGTATAGGGTTTCTGATTATTCAGACCCCTTCCACTCCCAAGAACCCGAATAGAGTTTAAACGTGTTATGACGACAAAAGCGCGTTTAACAGTGTATGTGTGTGTATATATATGTGTGTGTATGTGTGTATGTCTATGTGTATGCATGTGTATGTGTGTGTGTAAATCTGTGTGTATATGTGTGTGTATGTGTCTATGTGTGTGTATGTGTGTATGTGTATGCATGTATCTATGCATATGCATGTGCATTATGTACGCATGTGTGTGTATGTGTGTGTATGCATGTAAGTATGCATGTACGCATATGCATGTGCATCAGTATTCATATGTATGCATGTATGTGTATGTGTGTGTATGTCTCTCTACGTGTGTATGCATATATATATGTATATGTATGTGTGTGTATGCATATATATGTGTGTATGTGTGTGTATGTGTGCGTCTATGTGTGTGTGTCTATGAGTGTGTGTATGTTTATGTGTGTATGTGTATGTGTGTGTATGCATGTAAGCATGTATGTATGCATATGCATGTGCACTATGTATGCATATGTATGCATGTGTGTGTATGTGTGTGTATGCATGTAAGTATGTATGTATGGATATGCATATGCATTATGTATGCATGCATGTGTATGTCTCTCTACATGTGTGTGTATGCATATATGTGTGTGTATGTGTGTGTGTGTCTATGTGTATGTGTCTGTGTGTGTCTATGTGTGTATGTGTGTGTCTATGTGTGTATATATGTGTGTATATATGTGTGTGTCTATATATATGTGTCTATATGCATGTGTATGTGTGTGTAAATGTGTCTGGATGTGTGTGTGTGTGTAAGTGTGTATGTCTCTATGTGTGTGTGTATGTGTGTCTATGTGTGTATGTGTGTGTGTTTATGTGTGTATGCATGTGTCTATGTGTGTATATATGTGTGTGTGTATGCATGTGTACGTGTGTGTGTGTAAATCTGTGTGTATGTGTGTGTATGTGTGTATGTGTCTATGTGTATATGTGTGTATGTGTGTATGTGTGTGTGTATGTGTGTGTCTATGTGTGCATATATGTGTGTATGTGTATATATATGTGTGTATGCATGTGTATGTGTGTGTGGATGTGTGTTTGTGTGTGTGTAAGTGTGTATGTGTGTGTCTATGTGTGTATGTGTGTATATATGTGTGTGTATACATGTGTATGTGTGTGTGTAAATCTGTGTATGTGAGTGTGTATGTGGGTGTATGTGTGTGTACGTGTCTATGTGTGTATATGTGTGTGTATGTGTGTGTATGTGTGTGTGTATGTGTGTGTATGTGTGTGCATCTATGTGTGTATGTGTGTGTCTATGTGTGTGTGTATGGATGTGTATGTGTGTGTGTAAATCTATGTGTATGTGTGTGTATGTGTCTATGGGTGTGTGTGTTTATGTGTGTATGTGTGTGTGTAAATCTACGTGTATATGTGTGTGTATGTGTTTATGTGTGTATGTGTCTATGTGTGTATGTGTATGCATGTATGTATGCATATGCATGTGCATTATGTATGAATATGTATGCATATGTGTGTGTATGTGTGTGTATGCATGTAAGTATGTATGTATGTATATGCATATGCATTATGTGTGTACGTGTCTATGCATGTGTGTGTCTATGTGTGTATATGTGTGTCTATGTGTGTATGTGTGTGTATGCATGTGTATGTGTGTGTAAAGATGTGAGTATATGTGTGTGTATGTGTCTATGTGTGTGTATGTGCCTATGTGTGTGTATGTGTCTATGTGTGTGTATGTGTCTATGTGTGGATGTAAATGCATGTATGTAAGCATATGCATGTGCATTATGTATGCATATATGTGTGTGTATGCATGTAAGTATGTATGTATGCATATGCATTATGTATGCATATGTATGCATGTATGCATGTATGTGTATGTGCGTGTGTATGCATATATGTGTGTGTATGTGTGTGTGTCTATGTGTGTATGTGTATGTGTGTGTATGCATGTAAGAACGTATGTATGCATATGCATGTGCATTAAGTATGCATGTGTGTGTATGTCTGTGTATGCATGTAAGTATGTATGTATGCATATGCATATGCATTATGTATGCATATGTATGCATGTCTATGTATGTGTGTGTGTATGTTTGTCTACGTATGTGTGTGTGCATATATGTGTGTGTATGTGTGTATGTGTGTATGTGTGTGTGTATCTGTGTGTGTGTGTATGTGTGTGTGTATGTGTGTGTGTGTGTCTATGTGTGTATGTGTATGTCTATGTGTGTATATACATGTGTATGTGTGTGTGTAAATGTGTGTGGATGTGTGTAATAAAGTGATAGGAAGGAGAAGGTTCAACCACACCCTTCACAGATAGGAGATGGTTGAACTACACCCTAAGAGAAAGGATTAGGAAGTAATCCTCAACCATGGCTTTTGGGGCAAATGGTTAGCCCATCATACTCCTAGCTGGTAGGTCATGAGTTCAAATCCCACAATTGGTATCAGAGCTTCGGAAGTAGGCTTGGGCAAGGTGGAATGATCCAATGGCGTCTAAAAAAGGCGCTTGGGCACTCTATCATGTGAAAGGGTAGGAATTGTTGAGGCGGCGCTTTGAGAATTGGACCTAACAAAGAATCAAGTGTATCTCTCAATCCGTAGGTTGGATTGAGGCATATAATATACCATTGGAAAGCTCTCAAAACGAACTTTCCAAATCTATTGAGCTAGCTTGGAAGTGTGAAGTCCTTCGAAAAACTTGGATGGCACTTGTTTGAGTGTTCAAGATACCAAACATGGGTGAGAACAAGGTTCAAGATACTAAGGTTGAGAACAAGATTCAAGACACCAAGGTTGCGAACAAGGTTTAAGAAACTATGCGAGGTTGAGGACATCAATTCAAGGGTACCAAAGGGAGTTCAAGAACAGATCACTGAGGCTAGAGGGATACATGAGTATATCATTGAGGACAATGATAGTATGTAATAAAGTGATCGGAAGGAGAAGGTTGAACCACACCCCTCACAGATAGGAGATGGTCAAACTACAACCTAAGAGAGAGGATTAGGAAGTAATCCTCAACCATGGCTTTCGGGGCAAGTGGTTGTTAGTTCAATTCATTACAATGTGTGTATGTGTGTGCAAGTGTGTGCAAGTGTGTATATGTCTATGTGTGTGTATATATATATGTGTGTGTGTATGTGTGTGTGTGTGTCCATGTGTGTATGTGTGTGTGTCTATGTGTGTATGCATATGTCTATGTGTGTGTATATGTGTGTGTATGCATGTGTATGTGTGTGTGTAAATAGTGTGTATATGTGTGTGTGTAAATCTATGTGTATGTGTGTATGTGTGTATGTGTTTATGTGTATGTATCTATGTGTGTATGTGTGTGTCTGTGTGCATATACGTGTGTATGTGTGTGTCTGTGTGCATATACACGTGTATGTGTATATATATGTGTGTATGCATGTGTATGTGTGTGTGGATGTGTGTTTGTGTGTGTGTGTAATGTGTGTATGTTTCTATGAATGTATGTGTGTGTATATCTATGTGTGTATGTGTGTGTGTCTATGTGTATGTGTGTGTATCTATGTGTGTATATGTGTGTGTGTATGCATGTGTACATGTGTGTGTAAATCTATGTGTGTATGTGTGTGTGTGAGCATACCTTGCTTCCTTGAGGTTGTGTGCACTAAATTGGCAGCTCTCTCTCTCTCTCTCTTGCTCTCTCTCTCTCTCTCTCTCTCTCTCTCTCTCTCTCTCTCTCTCTCTCTCTCTCTCTCTCTCTCTCTCTCTCTCTCGTCTCAATCCCGACACAAATGTGCCGAGAGAAATCATTTTTTTTTTTAAACATTCTAGAGCGTCGCTTATGTGACGATATGAAATATCAAGATGTGTATATGTGACGCTCCGGTGTCGCAAGCAGTTTGCCAATGTCGGTAAGAGCATTGTTAGATAGCGATGCTCCTTGCGACGCACATTTGGAGTGTCACATAAGCGATGTTTTGCATCGCTTATGTGACGAATCATGTTTTTTTTAATTAAAAAAAGTCTCGTCGCTTATGTGACGGTAGCGTTGCATAAGCGATGAGAGCCACTTTTTTTTTTTCATTGGGGGGAATCGCTACACCCCCTTTTTCTAGTAGTGAATTTGGCGGTAGTGATTCCCCCTTGGGATAAAACAATCCAAGTAATCGGGTACCACTCAAGTAGCGAAAGATGTGCTTAACCGTCTACCAATGCTTGACACATGGGCAATGCATAAACCTGCTCATCTCTGAGACAACAAAGTGAATATTTGGCCAAGTAATGCATAAGTAAATCAAGCATCCAACAGACTGTTGATAGAGAACAAAATCAAATGCATCTCCAGCATCATAAAGACTCAATCGTAAACTTGTCTCCATAGGAGTGGCAATAGGTTTAGAGCCTTCAAGGCCAAAATGCTACAATAATGTGTCAATATATTTTGTTTGACACAACTATTCCACCATCAACTTGCATAAATTGAATGCCCAAATAATGATGCAAATGCCCCAGATCTGACATCTCAAATGAGGCATGCAAATCAGTCTTAAAATCAGCAATATGCTTCTCATGAGGACCAGTGAGCAGCATGACATCAACATACACAACAATGATCAAAAGCACATCATTAGCACACTTAACATATAAGGTGCTTTTAGTTGGATTGTTCGCAAAACCATGTGCAATCAGATAGGCATGTATCTTTTCATACCAAGCACATGGTGCTTGCTTTAAACCATAAAATTCCTTCTTTAACCTGCACACCTGGTTTTCATGCCCTTTCTGCAAAATGCCACAGGGCTGAGAAACATACACTTCTTCATGCAAATCACCATTAAAAAATGCAGTTTTAATGTCCATTTGATGTACATGCCAACCATGATGAGCTGCAAGTGCACAGATGCTATGAACAGTAGTCATCCGGCAAGTAGGGTGTGACTTGCCTCTTAGCAAGAAGGCCAGTGGCACTAAGTGGGTATACAAGCTTAAGTGTAAGCCTGATGGAATAGTTGAGTAATATAAAGCTAGGCTTGTTGCAAAGGGTTATGTGTAGGAAAGAGGCATTGATTTTGATGAGCCCTTTGCACCTACATGCCGAACGACTACTATTCATAGCATCTGTGCACGGGAAGCTCATCATGGTTGGAATGCACATCAGTTGGACATTGAAACTACATTCTTGAATGGTGATATGCATGAACAAGTTGATGTTTTTTAGCCCCGTGGCTTTGTGTAGAAAGGGCATGAAAACCAAGTGTGCAGATTGAAAAATGCATTATATGGTTTGAAGCAAGCACCATGTGCTTGGTATAAAAAGATACATGCCTATCTGATTGCACATGGTTTTGAGAACAATCCAATTGAGAGCACCTTATATGTTAAGGATGTTAATGATGTGCTTCTGAGCATTGTTGTGTATGTTGATGACATGTTGCTCATTGGTCCTCATGAGAAGCATATTGCTGATTTTAAGGCTAATCTTCATGCCTCATTTGAGATGTCTGATTTGGGGCATTTGCATCATTATTTGGGCATTCAATTTATGCACGTTGATGGCGGAATAGCTTTGTGTCAAACCAAATATTTTGACACATTATTGCAGTGCTTTGGCCTTGAAGAATGTAAACCTATTGCCACTCCTATGGAGATTGGTTTACGATTGAGTCTTCATGATGCTAGAGAATATCTTTGTGTCAAACAAAATATGTTGACACATTATTTGAATGTCACATTTGATCCTTCTCTATCAGCAAGTTGTTGGATGCTTGATTTACTTATGCATTACTCAACCAGATATTCAATTTGCTATCTCACAAATGAGCAAGTTTATGCATTTCCCATGTGACAAGCATTGGTAGGAAGTTAAACACATCTTTTGCTACTTTAGTGGTACCTAACTACTTGGATTGTTTTATCCCAAGGGGGCATCACTATCGCAAGATTTACATGCTTTTCTTGAGTGTAACTTGGCTGGTTGCTATGACACTCATGTGTCCACCAGTGGTTTTTGCTTCATGCTTGGTAGCTCATGCATATCTTGGTTGAGCAAGAAGTAGCCTACTATGGCCACTTCCAATTGTGAGGCTTAGCATAGGGAAGCTTTCATAGCGATTGTTGAGTGTGTGTGGCTTAGATGCCTTAGGACTGATTTGGGTGTTGGTCAGTCTTTTTGCGAACACCATCTTCACTGACAATCAGAGTGCATTGGAAGTTGCGAGGAACCCTGTGTTCCATGCTCGCACTAAGCACATTGAGGTGCACTATCATTATGTCAAGGAGAGGTTCTCTGCTGAAGGGATTAGTTTGGCATATGTGCCCACACAAGAGAACATTGTAGAACTTTTCACAAAGGCTCTACCTAGGGAGAAGTTTGAAGCTTTCTACAAAGCTTTGGGCTTACTTCCTTTTGTGGATTGATTCCACATAGCTTGACACTTCCTTATACATGAGTGCAAGCTCCTTGTGCACTGCATCACTCTTAGGGGGGATTTGTTGATATATTTAGGTAGTGATGTGTGTGGACACACTAGGACTACCGGGGCACTTTTTTCCCTCTTTAAGAGGTTTTTTCCCCCAGCTTGTATATACGCCTATAGCCCTAATGGATTACCTATCTTTGTACGTTCTAGTGGTAATACATTCAGTATTGTGTGTTGTGCTCCAAGCTTCTTCTTCTTCTATGTGCTGTTCATGTGCTTCTGTAGACCTCGAACTCCAACATTATCCTCTTGGACCCAAAATGGTAATGTTATGGAATGCTCTTTTATGGAAATGTAGCCATCATGCACACTCATTGCCATTACCCCTTAGATACCTTAAGATATCCCTTGAGTTGGGGGGCTTGGCTAATCTTAGCCCTTGTCCCACACACACGTAGTGGCCTCTATAGACCAATGTCTAACACTCTCTCGCCCTTCTAAAGATCATTGTCCTCAATGATCAATGAAGGAAAGTACTTGTGAATCAGAGATTCTTTTGAACTAGAGATTCTAGTTCCCAAGTAGAACCTATAAGCAATAATCCTCTCCAGGCTACTAGATACTCTCAGGTGACACGATTTCTCAACCATTTCTATCTCCTATCTAATATCCTTTCTAGAGAGTGATTTGTATTGTCAATTTCTTGCAAAGAAACAATACCCTCCATTAGATTATCATCCCTAGAAATATACTTTCTAAGTTTACGGAGATGAAACACTGGATGGACTCTACAATATGGAGGAAGTTCTAATCGGTATGCAGCATCACTAAGCTTCTTAACTATCTTCCAAGGTCCACAAAACCTTGGTGAAACCTTAGTGCACTTCCATGCATTCCTATCTCATCCCTTCGGTCTACTGAGAATTTGCCTTTAGCCTTCCTATCACGATGACTTCCATAATTCGCCCTATTATCTCCTCCAATTCAATCATAAATAGGCTTTCTATTCCGATAACTTGGTCCGCTCCATAAAAAATTCACCTTCAATTGTTTTTTCTCACCACAAATTCATACTCAGATCGCCCTCTACACCAATATCAGTTTAACTCGTCCATGAAATTCGTTTCTACGCTCCAAGGCGAATTCGCATGCATCACCACAACTGGCCTCTGTCATCCAACCCACCATTTCCATAGCTACTCACCAAATCAAATCACACCAATTTTTCCCTCACACTGTCATATTCGCTTGTGCCAACTTTACTCTCCTTCCTCTGCCCCAACTTCGCGTAACTAGAATTCTTCATCATCCCCAATAATCGCATTCACCTGAGTCTCGAATTTGCACTCCCTGCTAAACAAATCCGTCCCATTGCAAATTCGTCCCTACCAAGGTCAAGGATCATCAACTCGCACTCCTATTTCATCAATTCAACCTCCCTAGTTCACCCTCCCTCCTACACACACATCCGTCCTAGTGCAGAGTTGTCCTACACCTTGAATTCTTCCTAATCTTGTTCCACAATTAATCAAGAGTGTTGCATCATTCTGATTTCCACCTTTTCCATAGTTTAATTTTTTTCAAGTTTCGAATCTTTACTATGGCATCACCTAGTACTCCTTCAACCGCTCTCCAACTATCATCTTCGGAAACACATGATAAGACTCAGCACGAACATACTATGGTGGCAACAATATTAGTAGCTCACCATGATTTTATACTAGAGACACAAGTAGAACTTCATATAATACGAGAAGTACCCATAACCGTGCAGCAAGAAGCACCATCTAATAAGGGCAAGGGTGAACAATTGATTATAGTGACTGCTATATCTTCGGGGGAGGCTGATACCGATGAAGATGAAGAAGACTCTAGAGATACTCAAGACTGTACAGGGCTTGATTTTGTACCATGTCAAACCTTTTCCTCTATGGATCCATCAGAAGCAACAAAATCCTTTTCTCAAAACTACCCAGGGAGTAACTCTCTTGGGAACAAAGGCTTGTTCATCCATGCACATTGGAATTTGCCAAGTGAATGGGAAACACTTTCACATTTGTTCTCCATAGATCAGTTAGTAGCCATGGGCCTCAAAGAATTTTCCTTGGTTTCCCTCGTCGATGAATCTGACCACATGGAGATAATTGATTTTTTCCAATCCTTTCCAAAATTTCTTGGTGGAACATTATCAATAGATATGGTAGCTTTAGCCATGGGTGTCGACACTAGGGTACATTCTCCATCAGCCTCCACTTACTCAAGAATAGCCGAAGACCAATTGATTGCAAAATGTAAGGTGGAATTTGCAGACAAGCATGTCGCTCTTAAAACAACGCCTCTATTGTGTGCCTTCAAGTTCTATTTTTTAATACGCAACATGAAATCAAAACTCTCTTTTACTAATCCACAACCATGGACCAAACACCACCATCACCCACATCCGCAGCACCATCACCTACGTATTCGCCATCACCTCCATCACCATCACACACGTGTTCACCACCACCTATGTATTTTCCACCTCCTTTAGGCTCTAATTTTGCCACCTTGGCAATTCCTCTATTCATTGCTACATCCACACAAGCTCCTATCTCAATACATCACACTTCACCTACAATCCCCATTGCTAGTCCCTCTGTCCCCATTATACACTCTACATCCCACTCTATAGCACCACCCCAACCAGCTTCATATCCTTCCACCATAGCATCCATCCCTCCTCATAACTCTCCATTCAATGCCATTGTGGATACACTCACATGCTAGAGCTATGTGATCAAGGAGATAATTCATTAGAATCTCAGCTGGCTGCCTTTGACAAATAGCACACATATCTCACCATTATGCATATCTTGGTAGAATCTCTCATAAGATACAATTGAGAGCTTTATTCTCGCATGGATTACCTGGATGAAGAACTTAAAAGACTACAAGGGGAATTACTTGCACTATCACATCAAGGACAATAGAATATCTATTTGAAAAATGAGAACCACGAACTCCACAAAAAGTGGAATTCTACAAGGAGAAGTACGAAAAAGCAAAAGCATTACACACAATGGAAGCAGATGTGTTTTCAGCTGAACCATGAGCAAGAAATGCTCCTTCTAGGAGTTAGATAGAGTATGCATCTTAGTTGATCTTGTAATCCATCATCTTAGAGATTTGCATTTACATTTCTTACTTATGCATTAGGTTCTTTTCTAGTTTTGATGTATCCATGAATAGTACCATGAACATACCATGATAACGGATTGATTCTTCTATGACTCAGCATTTTTGCTCTTCTTATGTTTGGTTTGTGATTTCTCTTTTGTGATTGTGCAAAGCAACAAAGCTCATACTTCACTCAAAAAAAGAACCCACCTCGAGCACTAGAGAACACGAGTTTCTTCTACAAATATGGTTGTTGAGAAAGGAAGCAAAGTTGGCTCAATTTTTCCTTTATTTGTATCACAGAAAGAACACTTGTTAGCTGTTATTGAATAGCCTATGGCTTGTATTTGGCATGGCTGTTTGGGCCACATATCTCGTAGTGGAATGGAAAATATTTTTGCTACTTACTTGTTTTTTTTTTTTAATTTTTCATTTTGTGAGCATTGTCAATATGGAAAGCAAACTAGGAATGTGCACAAGATGTACATTGACTCTTCAATTCAACATTTAGATTTTGTTCATACAGATGTGTGTGGTCCTATGCCCATAAGCTCATTAGGTGGTTCTCTTTACTTTGTGACTTTCATAGATTATGCCACTAGAAATGTCTGGGTATATCCTATCAAATCAAAGGATGGCTTACTCGATCAGCTTTAGGAGCCTCCCTGAGGAACAGAAGTAGGAGAGATGTACGACGATGTGTAGTGCACCCTAGATGACCAGGGACATTGAGGCTTCTATTCCAAGGGATTGGGTTCTCAGTTCGATCCATCGCACCAGGTGACCTGGTTGGGAGCTTTTACTCAGATTGAGGTCCTGATTGCTTAATGTGGCATTAATCTGGATGTGATCCTCTTCTTTGAGATTGGTGAGGAGGTTAGGTTGATGACTTCTTCTCTGGAGTACGAGCTCATAGTGGAGTGCACCTTTCAGTAGGTTAGGATGGTAGGCACTCATGGCAGCGACTTTCACATTGATCCTGACCCAACGGACATCCGGACCCATCCCTGTTCGAAGCTCTAGATGTTGGAGGCTCGACCTTTATCTTGTCTTCAGTGGGACCCTGGGGAGTGGTAGTGGCGTGATTCTTTCTCTCCCCCTTATATCCATACTATACCATTCTTTCAGTACTCTACTCAATTGGGATGGTGGATCATCGAGTCCCACCATCCGATCTCTCCTGTTGTGACTGAATCTTGACATCGGAGTGGGCTCACGAAGGAGTTCCTCATATCCTTTTGGCATCGGATATGGTGGGTTGAGGAGTCTCGTTTGGGTTATCCTTTTTTAGTGGCTGGTGGCCCACAAGAGCATTGTTGTTGGCACTTGGCTAAGCTATGCGAACAGACCTCCGGATCGCACTGGATGTAGTTTCCACCTCGAGTCTCAATGACACTACCATTCGGACTTCCGATTGGCCCCGCACATTTGCCGGCAGATTCTACGGCTTCTTACCTAGCGGGAGGGTCCAGAGACCTTCACTTGGGGCACGGTTGCTTGGGGATCCCTTACTGGCCCAACCCTCAGCTATGAGCATGAGGTGGGTAGCACCATCCTGGTTCAGGATGGGAGGATTGACATCACTTAGGACCTTTGCATTCATCCGTGGAGTGGTATGGATGATCTTAATTAGGAGCTGATCAGAAGCTTTACCTTGTGGTTTATATGGAGAGCTAGATGTCGGTGCATCTTTGAGAGATGCGCAATTCCTCCAACCAAGACTATTCAGGATTTCTGGCAAGAGATGATTTACACCTCGCAGGGGCAATTGGACCATCTTTGAGGGGATTTTGATGGCACATCTCGGTGGCGACTCTCCTTTCTCCAACTCGGGAAGAAAGTCCCCTTCAATGTTGTTCAGGGTGATACAATCCGTTGGAGCTACCGGCCATGTGCTCGATTTCGTCCCCCCTTCCCCCCCCCCCCCCGAAAAAAAAAAAACATTTCTTCTCTTAGGAGTTAGTCTTCTAGTAGCTTTTTTGCATGGTTTTCTAGGGTGACTTTCCCCCTTTGCACTTGATTCACGATACCCGATTGGGATTGTAGCCCTTTGGGCATTGTTTATTAACTAATAAAAGGATCTTTTTATAGTTAAAAAAATAAATAAATCAAAGGATAAGGTATTCCTTACTTTCAAAAAATTGGTTGCTTTAGTTGAGATTGAAAAAGGAACTAAGCTCAAGGCTTTACATTCAAATAATGGGGGTGAGTATACCTCACATGATTTCAGCCTTTTTTATCAATCTAGAGAAATTCGTAGAGAGTAATTCATAGAGTGATTACTCCACTTTATACTCTAGTACACAATGGTATAGTTGAAAGGATGAATAGAAATATTCAAGATCGAGTAGTTTCTATGCTACATCATGCAAACCTTTAACAAAGCTTTTAGGTAGAAGCCGTATTGATTGAAGTTCATGTGATTAACCTTTCACCTAGTACTACCAAAGGTTTGAAAGTGGCACAAGAGTTATGGACAAGGAAACCACCATATTATGACAATCTTCAAGTTTTGGATGTGAAGCGTATGTTCATATACCCAATAATCTTAGATAAAAGTTGGACCATAAGTCAAAGAAATTCATTTTTCTCCGATATGGTCGAGAAAGCCAATTTGGATATCACTTATGGGATCCTGAAACATGGTTAGTGATCATAAGTAATGATGTCATTTTCAATGAATCTAAGATGCATAAACAACCCATTATGGAGATTGAAGTGAGAAGAGTGGTGTTTGAGGATACTAGTCCTCCAGTTAGCATGCATAAAAATGCTACACATAGGGATATTCAAGAGAATTTCCGATAAGTTCAATCTGCAAATGTCCTTGTTCAGAAGCCATTGAGATGCTCTTCATGTGTCTAACATCCACGCGATAGATATGTTATGCTAATAGATATTGGATTTTGTTATGGTAACAGATGTTGGTTAGCCCTTTTGCTACAAAGAGGCTATGAAGACAGAGGAGCATGTCAAGTCAGAGTATGCCATAAAGAGCGAGTTGGATTTTATTCACAAGAATGGTACTTTGGATTTAGTACCTTTGCTAAAGGGAAGGAAACCTTTACGATGTAAATAGGTATACAAGTTGAAATTCACATCAGATAGTGCTTCTCCAAAGTATAAAACATGACTTGTTGCAAAGTGTTTAAAGCAAAAACATGGTATTGATTTCGAGGAAATCTTCTATCTAGTGGTCAAGATGACTACCATACACATGTTGCTTGGTTTCGTTGCAATAGAGGACTTAGAGTTAGTCCAAATGGATGTGAAAACTTCTTTCTTGCATGGAGATCTTACAACTGAGATCTATATGGAACATGCAGAGGGTTATGTAGTTCCTGGTAAATTCCAAAGTCTAGTTTGTAAGGTGAAGAAGAGCTTAATATTGTCATGGACAAAGGAAACCATCCTGAACCTTAGATTCCATGTGAACCTTGTATCTCATGAGTGGTTCAGAATTAGGAGAAACTAATGCTTCCATTGCGTCCAGAACGTGCCAAAACCCTAAGATCGACTGTCTACTTGCTTGATATCTAGAGCTCATGTTTCGAATCGATGACATCATCAATTTGTAACCGCCTTTCATGAACCGCCCTTGAAAACCTATATAAGGAGGGGTTGGCCACATTCACTTTGTGACCTCCAAGTAAGTACTTTCAAGTTCTAGTTCAAGTTCTAGTCTTGTTTCTTACTCTAGTCTTGTCTAGTCTTGTATTGTGGACATCCTTTCTTGTCCTATTGTAATCTCGTAGTACGAGATCCTTTCTAGTTATTTCTTGTATCTAGTTCATATCCCATAAGGGAATTCTTGTAATCGAGATATCTTGTCTCGTACCTACGGTCCGGGGTTGTGGGATCTCTTGTATCATCTCTAGTCGAGTTTTCCATACCTATTGGTCCCGGGTTGTGGGACATCTTGTATCGATCGTATATTCTTGTATTGTTTCCCTACGTGGGTGTTCTTGTAATCATAAGTGTATTTCCGAAATCTTGTCTAGTGAAGTCAGAGAGCACAATCTAGTGCTCCCCTGACATTTTGGCAAGACTAGCTTCAATCCAAGATCAGTCATCATGGAGAATGCTTATGAACAGATTGTAGCAACACTTCAGAGTCTCCAACAACAAGTCGAAGACCTAACTCATCGACAAACACAAATCGAGATGGGACATCGAGGGCATGTAGGTGCACTCCTCCAAGAATTACAAGAACGAATCGGGAGTCTTTAGACAAATCAAGGGAGTATGCAAGTAAATCAATGACCTAGTACATCCTTCATGAGGGAGCCGAAGATCTGCATGCTAGAAAAGTTCGATGGTGATCGCACAAAGCTCCGGGGATTCTTGCAACAAGTCGAATTGTACATCCGTATGCAGCCTGATAGATACCCTGATGATGCATCCAAGGTCGGTTTTGTTGGAACCTTGCTCTACGGTCAAGCATTATCATGGTTCACCCCAATCCTGGAGAAGGATTTGGCCGTACTTCATGACTATGAGGGGTTTCTTAGAGAGCTCATCGCTACATTTGGAGATGCAGACACGAGTCGAGTGGCAGAAACAAAACTTCGGAAGCTACGTCAAGGTAACCGCCCTGCCTCTACCTATGCATCAGAATTTAGGCAGTTGATATGTGACCTCACTTGGCATGAAGATTATTTCATAAGCCAATTTAGATGGGGCTTAAGGGATGATGTGAAGGACCTTCTACTCACGATGCCAGAGGTGAAGACATTGAATGAATACATCAACCAAGCCATTCAATGTGATAACCAACTTTTTGAAAGGAAACAAGAAAAAACAAGTAGAAGGAAGACCTCGCCAATGGAAACCTTTCCAGCCTACTCCTAGAGATGAGCCTATGCCCGAACCTATGAAGATAGATGTAACTAGGTTCCAACCTCTAACACCACAAGAGAAACAAAGAAGGAGGGATAACAAATTATGTCTATATTGTGGAAACCCTGGCCGCATTGCAGGTAAGTGTCCCAACAAGAGAACGAACTCCAAAGTTGCAGCCACCCTTGTAGAGAAGGGAAACGAGGAAGTCCAGTTGTAAAAGAGACCATACAACTGGACCATGATATAAGAAAGGGTCTCATAATCCCATCCACACCCGTAGAAACATGTCTTGCCCCTGTCAAGTTAATCATGTCTAAAAAGACCCTTTCCCTTATAGCTCTGGTAGATTCAGGAGCGTCCTCATGTTTCATTGATGAAGGACTCGTTAAGAAACATGGAATTCCAGTACTTCAGAAGAACATACCAGTAGTAGCTGAAGTAGTCGATGGACGGCCTCTAGCTTCGGGGAATATAACCATGGAAACCATACCACTAAGAGTACATCTTGGTGACCATGATTCACACATATGTTTCAATGTAATATCAAGTCCAGTAAATATGGTTATCATCGGAATGTCGTGGTTAAAGAAACATAATCCAGAAATTAATTGGGAGAATAATAAAATTACCCCTCGAGATATCCAGAAGAACCCAACATATGTCGGAGCCAAAGCCTTCATACATGCAGTAAGGAAGGAACCGACATATATGATCTATGCCATACCAGCTCAAGAATCTAAGAAAGATGATCCAGTGCAGCTACCCAATCAGTACAAAGGCTTTGAAGATGTTTTTGAAAAGAAGAATGAAGACATCCTTCCAGAGCATAGACCCTATGATTGTGCCATAGAGCTTCAAGAGGGAGCACAACCGCCCTTTGGACCAATCTACAGACTATCCTCAGAGGAACTTACAGAACTACGCAAGAACATTGATGAGAATCTAGCAAAGGGGTTTATCAAACACTCAAAGTCTCCAACAGGAGCTCCTATCTTATTTGTAAAGAAGAAGGATGGGACTCTCCGGATGTGTGTAGACTATCGTGGATTGAATAAAGTCACTATAAAGAACAGATACCCTCTACCACTCATATCCGAGCTCTTGGAATGCCTTGGAAAAGCAAAATTCTTCACGAAGATTGACCTTCGAGGAGCTTACAACCTTGTCAGGATCAGAGAAGGAGACGAATGGAAGACAACATTTCGGACAAGGTATGGCCATTTTGAATATGTAGTTATGCCATTTGGTCTCACAAATGCTCCGGCTGTCTTCCAACATATGATGAATGATATCTTCCGAGAATATTTAGATGATTTTGTTGTAATATACCTTGACAATATCTTGATATTTTCCAAAAATCTAGAAGATCATGAATGCCATGTAAAGATAGTCTTAGAGAAACTAAGAGAAAAAGGATTATATGCGAAATTGGAGAAGTGCTCTTTCCATAAGATAGAAGTGGAATTTTTAGGGTACATTGTATCAGATAAAGGAATTTTTATGGACCCTAAGAAGATTGAGACAATCCTTGATTGGCAACCACCTTCATGTGTTCGAGATGTACAATGTTTTTTGGGGTTTGCCAATTTCTACAGGATATTCATCAGAGATTACTCCAAGATAGTAACACCTCTTACCAAGCTTACCGGGAACTCCAAATTCTCATGGACCGAAGAAGCAGAAAAGGCTTTTCGGACCTTGAAATTAGCATTCACTACCGCCCCAATTCTAGTTCATCCTGATTCCAGTAAGCCCTTCTTCCTTGAGACAGATGCATCAGACTTTGCTCTAGGGGCCATTCTTTCCCAATATGGAGATGATGGACACCTACATCCAGTTGCATATCATTCAAGGAAGTTTTCCCCTCCAGAAATTAATTATGAAATTCATGATAAAGAACTTCTTGCCATAGTAGACGCGTTTGATACCTGGCGTCATCATCTAGAAGGAGAAGCTCATAAAGTCATTGTGTATTCAGATCACAAGAACCTATAATATTTTATGACCACCCGGATTCTCAATAGAAGGCAATCTCGATGGAGTAACTCTTTATCCAGATTCGACTTTGTCATCACATACCGTCCAGGACGTCATCAATGTCCGTCAGATGCCCTGTCCAGAAGATCTTACCTTGCACCAAAGAAGGATGAAGAGGCCTTTGATCAACAAGAGAATGTATTACTCAAGCTTGAGCATCTTCAGTTAGCAGCTATCTCTTCAAGCCATCATGAAGATTCAGCCTTGAATTAGTTGATCCGTGAGAATCTACCACAGGATGAATTGTTTTGTAACATTAAGCAGAAAGCTCAAGAAGGAAAATTCCAAGAAGTGAACGAATTTCAGGAAAAAGATGGGTTACTACTCTATAAGAACCTATTGTATGTCCCTCCAGGAAAACCCAAGATCCAAGTACTTCAACAATGCCATGACAACCTTGTAGCAGGACATTTTGGAGTGAATAAAACAATAGAACTCATATCAAGGGACTTTTGGTGGCCTCAGATGTGGAAGGAAGTCAAAGAGTACATTCGAACCTGTGATACTTGCAATAGATCTAAGGTACCCCGACATAAACCTCATGGCCTCTTGCAACCTCTACCTATTCCAGAAAGGCCATGGGCTTCATTGTCTATGGATTTCATCACAGATCTACCAAAGTCAAATAAGTATGATGCCATTCTTGTTATTGTGGATAGATTTACAAAGATGGCACACTTCATTCCAACTACCAAGGCAATCACAGGCGAAGCCACTGCTAGACTTTTTCTCAGGTATATATTTAGGCTTCATGGATTGCCTGATGACATTGTCAGTGATCGGGGTCCACAGTTCATATCCAGCTTTTGGAACAGTCTTTGCAAGCTCCTTGGTGTTCAAGTTAAACTATCCACAACAAATCATCCACAGACTGATGGACAAACAGAACGGGTGAATCAAGTCTTGGAGCAATATCTCCGTTGCACTAGCAACTATCATCAAAATGATTGGTTTGAGCTTTTACCCTTTGCAGAGTTTGCTTATAACAATAGTGTTCATGCATCTACCAAGCAGACTCCCTTCTTTGCAAATTATGGACAACATCCAAGAATGGATATACAACTCTCAAATCATGTCAAGAACCCAGCTCCTAGGGACAAGGCCCAGTACCTGATGGACATTCACAAAGAACTCAAGGAAGAGATCCATAAAGCTCAAGAACAATATAAGTGTGTCCAGAATCCATTGTATCAAATTGGGGATAAAGTATGGTTACTCAGAAATAATTTGCAAACCTCAAGACCTTGTGCAAAGTTAGATCATCAAAGATTTGGTCCATTTACCATCTTGGCCAAGATTAATCCAGTCACCTTCAAGCTCCAGCTACCAAGTACTATGAGAATACATCCAGTTTTCCATGTATCCATGTTGGAACCATATCAGATTTCACCCTTGAGGGGGGAGAGACCTAGTCCTTCTCCACCTATCGAGATTGATGATCATAAAGAATTTGAAGTCGAGCATGTCCTAGATTCAAGAACATCCCGAGGAAGATTGGAATACCTTATTCATTGGAAAGGGTATGACATCAGTGATCGTACTTGGGAACCTACAGAAAACCTTCAGAGAGCAACAATCAAAGTTCGAGAATTCCACAAGAGAAATCCAACGAAGCCAAGACAAGATAACATGACCGCTCCTCGTGGAACTCGTTGCTTGAGGGGGAGGTAATGTCATGGACAAAGGAAACCATCCTGAACCTTAGATTCCATGTGAACCTTGTATCTCATGATTGGTTCAGAATTAGGAGAAACTAATGCTTCCATTGCGTCCAGAACGTGCTAAAACCCTAAGATCGACTGTCTACTTGCCTGATTTGGATATCCAGAGCTCATGTTTCGAATCGATGAAATCATCAATTCGTAACCGCCTTTCATGAACCGCCCTTGAAAACCTATATAAGGAGGGGTTGGCCACATTCATAATCAGTCTTGCCAATACCAGTCTTGGGAGCTCAAGGAGTTCTGACCTCCAAGTAAGTACTTTCAAGTTCTAGTTCAAGTTCTAGTCTTGTTTCTTACTCTAGTCTTGTATTGTGGACATCCTTTCTTGTCCTATTGTAATCTCGTAGTACGAGATCCTTTCTAGTTATTTCTTGTATCTAGTTCATATCCCAAAAGGGAATTCTTGTAACCGAGATATCTTGTCTCGTACCTACGGTCCCGGGTTGTGGGATCTCTTGTATCATCTCTAGTCGAGTTTTCCATACCTATTGGTCCCGGGTTGTGGGACATCTTGTATCGATCGTATATTCTTGTATTGTTTTCCCTACGTGGGTGTTCTTGTAATCATAAGTGTATTTCCGAAATCTTGTCTAGTGAAGTCAGAGAGCACAATCTAGTGCTCCCCTGACAAATATGGACTTAAATAGTCCCCTAGACAATGGTACCAAAAGTTTGATGCTTTTATGAAGTCTCAAGGCTATTCTCGAAGCCATGAGGATCACTGTCTCTACACAAAGAGACTCTCATATCACAACTTGATATGGTTGATACTTAATGTCGATGATATATTGATCGTTGGGAAATCCTCTTATGACTTGTCAAATCTCAAAAAGAAGTTGAGTGATACATTTGATATGAAGAATTTGGGGGATGCGAAACATATTCTTGACATGCGTATTACTTGTGATAGGAGTAAATGATGCATATACTTGTCTCAAAGTAAGTACATATCCAAAGTACTCCACATGTCCAATATGCAAGGTAGAAAGGCATTGAGTCCACCTTTACCCACATATGTTAAATTGAGCAAAGGTGATTTCCCCAAATAAGATGAGGAAAAGGAATTCATGACCGAAATTCCTTATAAGCCTCTTGTTGATAGTCTCATGTATGCTATGGTAGCTACGAGACCAAGCATTGCATTTGCAACGAGAGTTGTGAGAGGATATATGTCTAATCTTGGCAAGAAGCATTGGAAAGCGATCAAGATGACCTTGAGATGTCTTAGTGGCACTAAGGACAAGTGTCTATGCTTGGGTAGAGGGAAGGAATCTATTAATGGTTACATATATTCTGATTATGCTCGTTGTGTAGACAATCGAAAGTCTATTTCAAGATACATTTTTCATTTTGTTGGAGGTGCTATCTTTTGGAGATCTCGTCTTCAAGAATGTATAGATGTTTCCACTGCAAAAGCACACTATGTTGCAGCAAGTGAGGCAGGAAGCATTGTGGGTTTTTCGTCTTGCTTGTGATATGGGTCTATCTCAGCATGTACCTCATTTTCTCAGTGATAATCAGAGTGTCATTGCTTTGGCTAAGAATCATATCTATCATGCAAAGACAAATCACATTGAGGTGAGGTATCACTTCATTAGAGATTCCTTAGCCACTAAGCACGTTATTTCTTAAGAAGGTTCATACTCGAGATAATGTTGGAGATGCTTTGACCAAAGTTCTACCATAGGATAGCTTTCGACACTGTTCTCACTTGATGGGGGCTACTTGATTCATGATCGTACATAGTTACTTGTAGGAGATTGTTATCGTTAGTGTCCATGTGAAAAACCAAATGGCTGCTGGACACTTTTGTAAATTTTGAAAACATTTGTTATTTAACCCAATATTTTTTCAGGTAGGAGGATACATCATTGAATTTATCATGTTTTTCAATAAAACATATAGTGGCCTCGTCAGCCAGAGAATCTAAGTTCGACAGTATTTTGTGACACCTAAGAAAACTGTGTTCCTGCTCTTTGCATATTTGTGTGCTTTCTACATAGTCTGTAGCCTCTGTGTAGAGTGTTGTGTGCGGCCTCTTGAACTCAGTTTTCTACTACGCGGGTGTCGCCGTGGGGCCCTTGAGAAGGAGATCCATGTGGTGCATCACCATCGAAACATTTCATTCCATTGTTCAACTGGAAAGCATATAGCATAAGTCTACGTTATCTCAATACAAATGAAAATGCTTTCATTTTTTAAAAGAATCAGAATATTTCTGAGCTCAGCCCTATCACTATCCTTAAATACACAATTAATGCCCATTCACCTGTACAGTTGTTCTTTCAATCTATTCAAGCAAAGGAGATTAAGCTCCGGCCAAACTTCCTCTTAAAAAAAGTAACACATGTTGACAATCATTCAGATATAGGTATCTCAGTTTTCTCGGGTAAATCACACCTTCCAGAACATCACTGATGCACCTTTGCACTTCTTAAACTTGTCAGATGTGATCACTTCAATGGTCTTTGCATCCTATTCTTGAACCCTGTCCTTAATATTTCTATCTTAATCCAGAAGCCAAAGGCCTGAGTTGGGCATTCAGGAACTGCAACTGAAGCCAAAGGCTCCACAATAATCCCCTTCCAGGATTCGTAATAGTCTGCCTGTTTACTCCAGGCCATCATAGAAGCCTTTTCTTTAAATTTTATGTGCAATGGAGCACAAAAAACACCATGAGCTGCTCTATCATGTCATCAAAGGCACGAACATACCATGGTCTCTATCTTCATATTCCCAATGCATTTTCACATCAGTGAATGTATAGGTATCTGATGTCTCATTTGACACTGTTAGGTCTTCACTGTTAAGTACCAAAGCATGTTCAAAGATGTGTCTCCCAAGTGAAACATTTCCCAACCTTCTACATAGATTTAACAAAGTACGCCACGCTACAATGTTTGAATGGAAGGGATGTTCCTTGATCAGCTGAATAGCAGTATGTAGATGACCTGCACGGCAGCAGAGATCAATGACACAAGTAATGTGGTCAAGTGTTGGAACAACACCATGAGCACCCATAAGCATGAAAAACTTTTGGCATTCATCAAATGAGTTTGCACGATTGCAAACATTGAGAACAACAAGGAAAGACACTGAGTCTGGCTTGACTTTATCCAATAACATTCTATCAAAGCAGGAAAACACACTTCCACATTCTCCAATTTCTGCGTATCCTGCAATCAGTGCATTCCATGAGACCACATCTCGAAGTGGAAGCTTTTCAAGAACACTCTCAGCCTCCTTTAGAGCACCACAGATGGCATACATATATACCAATGTGTTCCCAAGGATAGGGTTGGCCTCTGGAAGTCCGTTTTTCTCCACCTCAATATGTATCACTCGGCCTTTATCTATGGCCCCAACAGTACCACAAGCCTTCAATATACAGATATAAGTGATACAATCTGGAATGATACCGCTCATTTGCATCTGTTCAAAGCAATCTAATGCTTCCTCTCCATAATTATGTTCGACGTATCTTGCAATTAGTGCAGTCCATGAGACCACATTCTGAACCATGAGATTGTCAAATACTTCTTGTGCTTTTGACATCTCACCACATTTGGCATACATATTGAGCAAAGTATTACCTATAAAATCACTTGAGAATAAACCATCATTGTTGACTATGGTGTGTAGTTCGTAGCCCATTTGTAAAGCCCCAACACTACCACAGGCCTTCAAGCTGGAAACAAGTGATGAAGCATTAGGACTGACACCCTCATACTGCATTCTTTCAAAACACTTCAGAGCTTTCTCCACATGTCCATTTTCCACATATCCAGCAAGCAACACATTCCAAGAGTCTACATCTTGGGTTGGAAGCTTGTCGAAAACATGCTCCGCAAGAGCAGATGAGCCAAGCTTGATATACATCTCAAGTAAAACATTGTTCACTACAAAATCTCCAAATGACAACCCTTTTTTCTCAAAATCAGCATGAATCTCTTGGGCCTTCAATGTATCTCCTATACTAGCACATGCTCTCAAGCCACAAGCAAATGTCAATGAATCTGGAGAAATACCTTCAAGCTGCATCTGTTCAAAACACTTGAGTGCCTTATCTTCTTGTCCATGTTCAATGTATCCGGACATTAATGATGTCCATGTGACAACATTTCGAACTGGAATCCTGTCAAAGACTTCCTCTGCTCTTGCAGGAAATCCACACTTTGCATACATGTCAATCAATGCATTACCGATAACCAGATTCCGATCTAAAAGGCCTCTTCTTTCAATCTCTGCATGTATGCCTCCACCTCTTTCAAGTTCTTCTACACAGCAACATGCCTTTAAAATGCTTACAAATGTTGCCGCATTCGGATGAATGCCCTGCAGTTGCATTTGTTCAAAACAACCAATCGCCTCCTCAGTATATCCTTGATCGATGTATCCTGAAATCATTGCAGTCCATGGGACAACATCTTTGGTCTGGATTTTGTCGAGAACATCAATTGCCTTGGTAAACAGGTCACACTTGGCATACATATCAACCAATGCACTCCCCAAAGAAGAATCCCTTTCCAACAGCCCATATTCCTCTATCTCTCGATGCAATTCTTGGCCCTTATCAATTGCTCCCAAGTTCGTACAAGCCTTCAAACTATAAAGATATGTAATTGTGTTAGGGAAGATGCCACACCTCTGCATCAGTTCAACAAGTTTCAATGCCTCTTGGCTATACCCATGTTCAGCATACCCACCAATCAATGAATTCCAAGCAACTATGTCCCTTGATCGAAGACTTCCAAATATCTGATGTGCTTCTGCCATAGAGCCACATTTAGCATACATATCAACCAGAGTATTGCCAACAGTATCTTCTCCTTCTAACAAACCCCTTTTCTCAATCTGTATATGCAGCCATCGACCTTTACTTAACCATTGCATATTGGAACAAGCTCTTAGGCTGCAAACACATGTCAGAGAATCTGGGGAAACTCCTTCACACTGCATCTGTTCAAAACATTTTAATGCCTCATTATCAAAGCCATTTTCTACATAACCTGTAATGAGAGCATTCCATGATACAACATTTAAAATAGAAATCCTGTCAAAAACAGATTCTGCTTCATCAACTTTTCCACATTTAGAATACATATCAACTAATACATTACTTACAGCTATCTCTTCCATAACATACCCCTTTTTTTCAGCCTCAGCATGTATTCTACTTCCTTTCTCTGTAAGCCCAAGGATGCCACATGCTTTCAAGCTGGAGACAAAAGAAACAATATCTGCAGCAAGACCCTTCTGGTGCATCCTCTCAAAACAGTCAAGTGCTTTTTCAGCATCTCCATGTCCAACATACCCAGTTATTAGTGTAGTCCACAAAACTACATCTCCATTGTGAACTTTATCGAAAACTTCTTGTGCTTTAGAGAGTAGCCCACACTTTGCATACATATCTACAAGAGAATTGGCCGCTACAAGATCTCCTTTTATAGCATCTAGTCCTTCAAGCTTTGCATGAATCTCCCTGCCCTTGTCTGATGCCATGATACTGCCACAGGCTTTCAGTGTACATATATATGTGGCCACATTAGGAAATGCGGCCTCCATTTGCATTCGTTCAAAAAGTCTCAGTGCCTCTTCACCAACCGTATTCTCAGCATATCCTGCAATTAGAGCTGTCCATGAAACCACTTCTTGTATTGGAAGCTTATCAAACACTTCCTGGGCCCTTGTCGCCATACCCCATTTCACATACATGTCCACTAGTGTGTTTCCAATAAAAAGATCACTCCTGGCTAGACCCATTCTTTCAACTTCAGCATGTAGATTCTCACCTTCCCAAACGGCTCCTAATGTGCTGCAAGCCTTAAGTCCACAGGCAAACGTGAAAGAATCTGGACAGATGCCCTCAAGTTGCATGCTTTCAATGCACTTGATCGCTAGCTCTTCATGTCCTTGTTCAGAATACCCTGCAATAAGAGATGTCCATGACACAACATTATGGGATGTAAGACTGTCAAACACTTCACGAGCTTGCTCTAGAAATCCAAATTTAACATACATGCTTACCAGTGTGTTCCCAACAGCAAGTTTTCCATCTACTAGGCCCCTTCTTTGAATTTCTGCATGTATCTCTTGCCCCTTCCCAATGGCGTCAATGCGGCTGCAGGCTTTTAAACTGCAAATATATGTGACTGAATTTGGTGCAACTTGATCCTGCAGCATCCGTTCAAAACAATTAACAGCTTCCACACATTGTCCATGTTCCGTGTATCCTGCAATCAACACAGTCCATGCAACAACATCCCGTGATGGTAGACTGCTGAATACTTGCTGTGCTTTGTCTAGGGAGCCACATTTTGCATACATATCAACCAAGGTATTGCCAACAAAAAGGTCAATCTGATCCAATCGAATTCTGGCTATCGCTGCATGTATCTGGAGACCACTTTCAATGTCTCTTAGTTTGCCACATGCTTTCAGAAGGCCTACATAAGTCTGTTTGTCAATATGTAGCTGACTACTATGCTCCATTTTCTTCCAAAGGGAAAGTGCATGCTCCGCTTTTTGGTCTTTGATAAATCCTAAGATTTTGGAGCTCATGATGGGTTCTCTTGTATGCACTAACCCACCATGGATTTGTTGAGCAAGACACATTTCCTCATAATAGACTAAGAATCTGCTATCCTGGCTGTGCACAAGTAGGCATAATATGAAGTGGCAGGGAAGCATACTGTGACTTACAGATGAGGTGAAAATCGAGCATTTGAAGCATATAAACCGGCAAAAAAAGGCAACATAATAATCGGCACGCTCTGTTGCTACCCGTATTAGTGATCGTAAAGAACATGATTCTACATACAATCATACGATCGTACAGCCGAAACGAATCGAAGTATTCACGTATTGCCTGGGAGCGTATAGAAGAAAAATCCGAATTCATCCCTGGGTCTGTCAAAAGAGGGAGCTCCCTCAAAATGCGCATAGTAGGTTTCAATTCCAAAGCTTAAATTTACAGTTCACAGGATACTGACACACACAGCATATACAACTCGGGTATTATAACTATATATGTATGTCTCTGTACTTTTTTTGGGTAGATGTGTGCTTGTCCAGTTTATGTCTGTGCGTTCATAGGTGACAGCTTGATATATTAATCACAATAGTCAGGCAACTTCATACAGGATGAGAGCATGCCAGTACTGAATGTGGATGTGCTTATTTTTGCGAGGATTCGCTGTGTGTTTTATGTTCACGTTTCATGTTGCCATGGAGTAGACTCTCTGTTTTTTATTCATGTTAATGTGCATGATTGTGCAGTTGAGAGATGTCCGTGCAGACAATTATTCCTCTATAAGTCTCTCCCAACTGTAAAATCATCTCATCCTCTACTCCTCTCCTGAGTCCTCATGTTAACATATCTAATTACTCTCGTGCATTCCACTCACTTCAAAATCTCAATAAATTTTGTATTTTTTCTTATAGATTAAAAATTTTGAAATGTTGCTTGCGGATTATATAATCATATTTTTGAAATTCTCGTCTGAAAAATCCATGTGAGAACTTTTTTTTTTAAGTAAACCATTCTCATATGGTCTTTCTTTCTTTTTCTTCCATGTTCCAAAGTATTTTCGTGCTGCTGGTGAAAACGTTCATCATGTCCGAGTTTTTATGACTGATGCAAGGAAAAAAAAAATATTTTTTGGAATAAGATAAAAACCCATAAAGTTTTCACATTGATATTCATATCCCTCACAATGTGCCTCCAGTGTTCCCACATTTGAACATAGTCTAAATATTCCCTTGGCTAATCGTACTATGCTTAACTAGGATACAACCCTTCCTGAATTCTAGGGGATAGCTAGTAACTTTTATTTTTTTTGTTTGGAGAGAGAGAGAGAGAGAGAGAGAGGTAAGGGTGGCGTGGACACTTAGATTGGAAAGCGAGGTCTAATGTATTGTGTATGGACGAGAACCATTTAAACTAAAACATGGTTGTAAAATCAAAGATTTAGGCATCACCATAGCATCTAGAACATGCCAGATTGTTATAAAGTAAAAGCCAAGGAGTAGATTTCCAAAGGCTAAAGCATAGCTGTATAAAATTAATTATTGGATAAGGTTTTATGAAAGAAAAAACAACAGAAAGCATAAGGTTTTACTTTAATGGAAAAAAGTAAACCAAAATAAGAGACTTGGAAAAATAAATAAATAAAGGGACTTTTACTCTTGTTACATGTGGAAAGTTTAAGTGAAGCGGAAGTGTAGAGAGCCCATGTATGTATGCTTGTGTGGCTCTCATACAAACTCAATACTTCGCTGCGACCCCCAGAAAGAGCAAAAGTGGCCAAAAAAAATGAATAGCCCTCCCTCCAACCAGTCACTCTATCCTGATAAGTTTAGAATCCTCTATCTTTCCAAAAGGGGAGAACAAATTTATAAGACCTTGTTCATCCACGAACTGAGGTATATATCCACATACAAATTAGCCTCATCTATTTCCTTGCTAAAACGTGTACCTTGGCCAAAAACAATTGCCAAACCCAAGCCTTGGACGTGAAGGATGAAAACCTCTAGCCATAAAACCTAGAGAATTTCCTGAAGGTACACTGCCCTGCAAACCCGGTATCTTGACCTCCGCCAACTTCTGCTAGAAAGTTGGCACACTCATTATCAATATTATTAGAAACAGTTCCCTTCATTGGGCAATCAGTGGTTGGATGCCCACCATCTCCACAAATTTTGCAACTCTCATCACTCTTGAATGTTGAGTTCTGAGCTGAACATGTGTATTGCCTATGTCTAGGTTCACCACATAAACGACAAATCTCATCATCCCGAATGGTACCATTGAGTGCAGCAAGCTCATGCAGTTGAGCCCTTTTATGCTCATTCTGACCTTCATCAATAAGAGAAAGAAGTTTCTCCACCATACTGACAGCTTGCTCCAAAGATTGTGGATTATCTGCTTCCACATAAACATGCAGATCCTCATTCTCTCTTGAGTCCATTCGGTAATCCTTATTCTGATGTGATTGTCCTTCCTTCATAGATCCTTTGCCTCCTTGGATGCATGCCCAGCTAGCAAGGCATTCCATGTCACTACATCGCGGTATCCACGTCATAAAAACATGTTGTGCCTCGACAAATATCTTTCCGTGCAAAATACTTGCAATCAAACATTTAATCTGCAAAATGGAAGCCCATTAGTGCATGCAAAAGTTAACCAATTATATAGCTAACACACACACACACACACTCTCTCTCTCTCTCTTTCTCCCCTCCTGAGCACTAGTCGGCCAATTCATTTAGCACATACAAGTCAGCCAATTCCTTCAGTGCAGCCCAGTTCTTCAAGGTAGTCAACTAATTTTTTTGGGAGTGAAGTCGACCCACATTAATTTCTTTAGAGAGTAGTCAACCCAAATTATGGATCATGCCACTTCTTCAACAATTGAGAAAAGATTAAGTAGACCAATTTTGGATGGATCAACTTAGCTCAACCTACCGAATGCCACATCACCAAGTCGACTAAGTTCCAATTTTTTAAGTTGACCATTTTTCACAATCAAATTAGAGGACTTATGGGAGTACTTTGGCCACTATTGTCTGCTCGAATGCAATGAGTGTTCTCAATAGTAGCAACCAAAGAGATGAAGAAAAAGTCGAGGGACCACATGGAGCCAAGTTTTGAGTGGTATGCAACCCATGTCTGCTACCCTTGCAATCAACAAGAATGTTAGCAATATAACATATTATCCTTAAAAATTCAAGGAGAAGCAACATACTTGGGAGCAAGTTGAACAGAAGAAAGAAAAACATAGAATGCATTTAATTTGTTCTCTCTGAGGATGGAGAACATCTAATGGCAGGCAACGTGTAGAGGGGCACTCTAATCAGTCCCAACAATGATGTATGTTATGTTTTTTTTCTACTTTTATGAGATTGCAAGAAAGATGGCAAGGAGCTATCTTAATGTTTAGCAACATCAAAAGAAGCAAAGAGGACTAAGATGGAGAAAACAAAGAGGATCCAGCTCATCAAGAAGGGAGGAATAAAAAACTTTTGCAAGTTGCCTATTTTTTCCACTTGCCCATTTTTCAAGTTGCACCAATTTCTCAAGTTGCCTACTTTTTTCAGTGACCCATTTCCCAAGTTGCCTATTTTTCCAAGTTGCCCTATTTTCCAAATCACCCATTTTCCCAAGTTTACTGAATTCAATCGAAAACCTATTTTAGAATTTGAGCATTTTCCCAAACTTAGTCGACTCACTTCAAAAGTTGCCCTTTTTTACAAATTTAGTTGACTTATTTCAAAAGTTGGTGATTATTATAAATTTAGTCAACTTATCTCAAAAGTTGACCATTTTTATAAATTTAGTCTACTTATTTCAAAAATTGCCCATTTTTTCAATTTAGTTGACTTACTCCAAAAAGTTGTCCATTTTTATGAATTCAGTCTACTTACTTCAAATGTTGCCCATTTTTGTAAAGTATTCTATTTTTTAAGAAAATGGTCTACTTTTGATTTAGTCTACTATTTCTCTTGAAAAAGTGACTAAATTTTCCAGACTAGTTTTCCATATTCATATCAAAGTTTTGCTTCTACTCTTCGATTGATGATGAAAGGCAATCCAAATGCCTTAACATTTGAGGAGTTAGTATCTGTTCTCCTTTAGGAAGATCATTCAGGGCAGAACAGGTCCATTATGCATGTTGTAGATCAAGCTTCCTTGGCAAGTCAGAAGGGAAAAGGTAAATGGAGCTCATCTACTAGTAAAAAAAAATCTGCCAATTCTGCACAATCAAAGAAAGATGACAAAGACAAGAAGAAAACAAAAAAGTAGAATTTTTTTTTGCAAATACTATAAAGCAAATCATCATGTCATAAATAGTTATCCAAAACTGGCTACAAAAGAGGCAAAGAAGAAAGAGGCTGGAATGGTTGTTGCAGAGGCCTCTACACCCAAAACAAAGTCTGCTAATCTTGTGCAGAATGAAGAATGGGCATTTACTATTGTTTGCAGTTATTAACCATCTTCTAATGAACAGTGTATGTCTGCAGTAGACTCAAATGTTTGGTACTTTGATAGTGGGGCAACCAAACATATTACCTTGGAGCGTAGTTTCTTCACTCCATTTGAACCTGTCCCTATAGGTGATATTGTCACATGCACCAAAAACTCCTCTTATCCTATCATGGGAGTTGGTAAGATCATTTTGACTACGACTGATGGTAGTTTTTTACATTGTTGGATGCTTTATTTATGCCAAAGATCAAGAAAAATATGTTATTGGTTTTGTTATTAGCCAAGATTGGCTTGGTTGTCAAATTTATTGATGATAGATGTATAATTCATGATCTATCAAATGGTGATGTCATTATTGCTTGTGGCATTTTATGTTGTAGGTTGTATAAGCTCATAGATTATGCAAAATCTGTGAATGATTCAACATGTGCAGTTCAAGATTCTCAGGCTATGTTAGATGCAAAGCTTTTGGCATGCATGCTTTGGTCATCTAAAATTTGCTAGTTTGCTATGCCTGCAAAAATATGAAATGGTGTCTTCTTTGCCCAAACTTGAGGCACCTGGTAAACATGTTTATGAAGATTGTATTTTGGGCAAAATGTAGTGTTCCTCCTTCCCAAAAGATGGTTCAATTTGAGTTACTCAAAAATTGCAGCTTGTTCATAGTGATGATTGTGGTCCTATGGAGATACCTTCTTGTATCATCCACAAACTAAATGCATTTTGGTTAGCCGTGATGTTTTTGTGGAAGATGCTATTCAACCATTACTTTCATGTACTAAGGTGACATCAGTTAGCTCCAAAGACATGTATGACACTTTGTTGCCTCTCTTTATAGGTTGAGAATCTAGTGCTGGTTCAAATGAGATAACTTTTCACCCTTTACATATTTCATGTGATGATGCAGATCATTCCATTTCTGATGCAGATTTACATGATACACTTGTTGATGAGAGAACCGATATAGAAGAGGCAAAAACTATGCCTAAATGACTGGTGCAGACTTTGCGAGATAGAAAATTAGATGCACCTCTATCATATCATACTCTTTTAGACTCTTGTAGTGCTTCTTTTCCATCAGATTTCTATGCTATAGCTGCCTCTAGTCTTTGTGATGAGAATGAACCCGTTTCGTTTGATGAAGCACAAAATTCTGAAAATTGGATGGTTGCTATGCAATCGAAATATGATGCTATTATGAAAAATGGTACCTAGTCTTTACGTGACTTCCCTCCTAACAAGAAGGCCATTGACATTAAGTGGGTATACAAGCTGAAGCATAACCCTAATGGAACAGTTGACACGTATAAGTCTAGGCTTGTTGCAAAGGGTTATGCTCAAGAAAAAGGCATTGATTTTGATGAGAGCTTTGCTCATACATGCCAAATGACTATTGTTCATAGCATCTGCGCAGTTGTAGCTCATCATGGTTGGAATGTACATCAATTGGACATTAAAACTGCATTGCTGAATGATGATTTTCATGAAGAAGTGTATGTTTTTCAGCCTTGTGGATTTGTGCAGAAAAGGCATGAAAACCAAGTGTGCATGTTGAAAAAGGCATTATATGGTTTGAAGCAAGCACCAAATGATTGGTATGAAAAGATACATGCCTACCGCATTGCATATGGTTTTGAGAACAATCCAAGTGAGAGCACCTTATATATTAAGTGTGCAAATCATGTGCTTTTGATCATTGTTTTGTATGTTGATGACATGCTTCTCAGTTGTCCTCATGAGAAGCATATTGCTGATTTTAAGGCTAATATGCATCCCTCATTTGAGATGTCGGATTTGGGGCATTTGCATCATTATTTGGGCATTCAGTTCATGCAAGTTGATGGCGGAATAGTTTTGTGTCAAACAAAATATATTGACACATTATTGTAGCGTTTTGGCCTTAAAGACAACAAACCTATTGCCACTCCTATGGAGATAGGTTTATGATTGATTCTTCATGATGTTGGAGATGCATTTGATGTTGTTCTCTATCAGCGGGCTATTGGATGCTTGATTTACTTATCCATTACTCGGCTAGATATTCAATTTGTTGTCTCACAGATGAGCAGGTTTATGCATTGCCCAGGTGTCAAGCATTGGTAGGTGGTTAAACACATCTTTTATTACTTAAGTGGTACCCAACTACTTGGATTGTTTTATCCCAAGGGGGGATTATGGTCAGTCTTCTACCACCACCATCTTCACTGACAATCAAAGTGCATTGGCAGTTGCGAGGAACCCTGTGTTCCATGCTTGCACTAAGCACATTGAGGTGCACTATCATTATGTCAAGGAGAGGTTCTCTGCTGGAGAGATTAGTTTGGCATATGTACCCACATAGGAGAACATTGTAGACATTTTCACAAAGACTCTGCCTAGGGAGAAGTAGCGAAAGATGCACTTAACCGCCTTCCAATGCGTGACTCCTGGGCAATGCATAAACTTGCTCATCTGTGAGACAGCAAACTGAATATATGGCCGAGTAATGCATAAGTAAATCAAGCATCCAACAGTCTGCTGATAGAGAACAACATCAAATGCATCTCCAGCATCATGAAGACTCAATCGTAAACCTGTCTCCATAGGAGTGGCAATAGGCTTACAGTCTTCAAGGCCAAAACGCTGCAATAATGTGTCAATATATTTCATTTGACACAAAGCCATTCCACCATCAACTTGCATAAACTGAATGGCCAAATAGTGATGCAAATGCCCCAAATCAGACATCTCAAATGAGGCATGCAAATCAGCCTTGAAATCAGCAATATGCTTCTCAATAGGACCAGTGAGAAGCATGTCATCAACATAGACACCAATGATCAGAAGCACATCATTAGCACGCTTAACATAAAAGGTGCTTTCAGTTGGACTATTCACAAAACCATGTGCAACCAGATAGGCATGTATCTTCTCATACCAAGCACGTGGTGCTTGCTTTAAACCATATAATGCCTTCTTTAACCTGCATACCTAGTTTTCATGCCCTTTCTGCACAAAGCCACGGGGCTGAAAAACATACACTTCTTCATGCAAGTCACCATTCAAAAATGCTGTTTTAATGTCCAACTGATGTACATTCCAACCATGATGGGCTGCAAGTGCACAAATGCTCCGAACAGTAGTCATACGGCATGTAGGTGCAAAGGTCTCATCAAAATCAATGCCTCTTTCCTACGCATAACCCTTTGCAACAAGCCTAGCCTTATACCTGTCAAACTGTACCATCAGGTTTACGCTTCAGCTTGTATACCCACTTAGTGCCAATGGCCTTCTTGCCAGGAGGCAAGTCACATAAAGACCATGTACCATTCTTCATTATAGCATCATATTCAGATTGCATGGCAGCCATCCAATTTTCTGAATTATGTGCTTCATCAAAAGAAACAGGCTCATTCTCATCACATAGACTAGATGCAGCCATAGCATAGCAATCTAATGCAAAGGAGGCACTATGAGAGCATGAACGAGTACGATATGACAAAGGTGCATCTAATTTGCTGTCACGCAAAGTCTGCACCAGCCATTTTGGCATAGTTTTTGCCTGCTCAATATCAGCTCTCTCATCAACAAGTGCATCATGTAAATCTGCATCAGAAATAGAATGATCTACATCATGATATGAAACCTGCAAAGGCTGAGAAGTTGCCTCATTAGGACCAGCACTAGACTGTCCACCTGTAAAAAGAGGCATCAACGTATCATACATGTCTTTGGAGCTAACAGATGTCTCCTTAGTACATGAAAGCAATGGCTGAATAGCATCTTCCACAAAGACAACATCACGGCTAACCAGAATGCGTTTAGTATGTGGATGATACAGACGATAGCCTTTACTTTTAGAAATGTACCCAACAAAAATACATTTTACTGCCTTATCATCCAATTTTTTGCGATGTTTTTTAGGCACTAATGCATATGTCAAACAACCAAAAACACGCAGATGAGCAACAGATGGCTTGCGGTCATGCCAAGCCTCATATGGAGTGATAGACTGCAGCGCTTTAGTGGGACACCTGTTCAGTACATAGGCTGCACACATGACAGCCTCAAGCCAGAAACTATGTGGTAAAGCCTGACTCTTTACCATGCACCTCGCCATCTCCATGAGTGACATGTTCTTTCGTTCAGCAACTCCATTCTGTTGAGGTGTATACGGCACTGTACACTAGTGTTTTATCCTTTATCCCACGTTCAGCCAGAAATGCATTAAAATCAGAAGACATATATTCCCCCACTCGATCAGAACGGAGGGTGCCCATTTTACATGCTGACAAATTTTCAGCCAAAACCAAAAATTGTTTAAAGCACATGAACACTTCAGACTTTGCTTTGAGTGGATATACCCATGCATGCCTGGAAAGATCATCAATGAAAGTCACGAAGTAAAGGTAATTCCCAAAAGAGGGTGTCTGCATAGGACCACAAACATCACTATGTACAAGCTGTAATTTCTGCGTAGCCCGAACTGAACCATCTTTTGGAAAGGAGGAACGCTTCATTTTGCCCAAAATACAGCCTTCACATACATGTTTTCCAGGTGCCTCAATCTTGGGCAAAGAAGACACCATATCAGATTTCTGCAGGCATAGCAAACTAGCAAAATTCAGATGACCAAAGCGTGCATGCCAAAGCTTTGCATCTGACATAGCCTGAGAATCATGAATTGCACATGCCGAATCATTCACAGATCTTTCATAGTCTATGAGCTTATACAACCCACGACATAAAATGCCAGAAGCAATAATCACATCGCCATTTGATAGATCATGAACTGTACACCTGTCATCAACGAATTTCACAACCAAGCCAATCTTGGCTAATGCAGAAACTGATAACAGATTCTTCTTGATCCCTGGCACAAATAAGGCATCTAACAAGGTGAAAGAACTACCATCAGCAGTAGTCAGAATGATCTTACCAACTCCCATAACAGGATAAGAGGAGTTGTTGGCACATGTGACAGTATTCCCTGTAGGGGCATGCTCGAGTGAAGAGAAGAAACTGCGCTGCGAGGTAATATGTTTGGTCGCCCCACTGTCAAAGTACCAAACATCTGAGTCCACTGCAGACATGCACTGCTCATGAGAAGATGGGTCAAAACTGCAAACAGTAGTAAACGCCCATTCTTCTTCCTGCACAAGATTAGCAAACTCTATTTTTGGTGTAGAGGCTTCTGCAACAACCATTCTAGCCTCCTTTTTCTTTGCCTCTTTTGCAGCCAGTTTTGGACAGTTCTTTATGATATGATCATTCCCTTTACAGTACTTGCAAAACAATTTCTGCTTTTCTGATTTCTTCTCATCTTTATCCTGGTTCTTCGAATGTGCAACATTAACCTCCTAAAGAGGGAAAAAAGTGCCCCGGCAGACCTAGTGTGTTCACACACATCACTACCTAAATATATCAACAATCACTCCTAAGGGGGATCTGTTGATATATTGTTAGTATTCTAAGCTCTGAATACCATATGTTGGAAGTGGTATGGACCTCGATAATAATAAATTCATAGGTTTACAAGATCTTGCAACAAATGAACCTTAACACACACCTTAAGACTAAAAACAGATGAGTGAGAGATAGAGAGAGAATGGATAGGATTTCAAGTGTGACAGTAAGCTATGAGGCTCACCTACACTATCTATATATGAATGTCAAATTACAATGTGTGTATATGATACAAACTGGCAATATCTATATGTAGCCAGAAATAGGAACTAAATACAAGAGATTGTGTGCCTAAGAGGTATGAAGAGTGTATGTGAGCGTGTGTGATATGGAGAATACGAATAGTTTAGAAATTTTTTATAGCAAACCCAAATTTTGATCAACCCAAATTAGAAATGAGTGAGCTAGCAAGTAAGAATGGAAATAGACTTGCTACTCATAGTAAATCAACAACATATGTTGATGATAAGCTGGCAGAATCTCCTCCAAATAATCACCAAGATGTAGACCACAACTTCTCCAAGAGTGTGAGAACTCCTCCTTCAAGATGGAGCACCTCCTAGTTGATCACCTCCTCAAGAGTGTGTGAACACTCTCTCTTCAGAAGACCTCCTCCTTGCATTGAGAACTTAAGCTCCTTGAGATGATCCTTTGAGTGATACAAAAGAATAAGCCCATGGCCTTCTTATATAGTATTGTGCTCCATCTAAAAGAAAAAGCTTCCTAAAAAGCTATGTGAAGACGTCATCAAAATTGAAACGATTTTTTTTATCATGTAAAGCTTTTCGAAGAAAATCATGCATTGTCATCTGTTCAGATTTCCTTAAAAAGCAAGCTATTTCACAATCTGTATTGCTTAGGGATCGAACCTGCACTCCAACTTTGGGAGGCGCTTAGACTAACCAAGGCATCCAGTGCCTTTCGTTGTAAAGGAAATATAAAAGAAAATACATATGCTATAACCCGACATCTTTTGGATCATGGACCATGTACTATAGGACATTGTTTCCAACAATCCCCCCTTCAATGTCACAATGGTACAAGGTTCAATAACGTGCAAAACTTATGATGTCGGCAAATATCTCTTAACCGATTTCCACTGAATCTTGAGATGGCTATGTATGAACCTGGATACTTGAGAAACTACAAACTAAATGTTCAAATATGTATTACATAGATAGATCAAGCAACCTATTGCTTGACTATATAGTGTAGCATCAAATGATTCTCAATCTGCTTCTGACTGTAATAACACATTAACATCCCTAGGTGTCTGCATAGGCTTAGAATCTGTCATATCAAACCTTTCCAATAATTTCTCAATGTATTTTTGTTGTGCCATGTAGATACACTCATCTTTGTATTTAAACTCAATCTTGGGACTTGTGATAATCATATCACTTTGTAGTGCATGTTGAACACTAGCTGGTTCATTCTCAACTGAACTAAGAGCTAAAATATTATGAATCTCAAAATGTTCTACATAATTTTCTTGGTCTCCTTTTTGTCTCCTGGTCTGACTTCTGGTTCTGCCTGTGTATTCCTTTATACCACTGTCCTTCCAAGTTTGATATATCCACTTTAGCGTATTCCTAAAAAGTGGCAGTATATCTTTTGGTTCTTCAATATCTCTTTCTTCTGGAACTCTGGAACCTTCTCCAAGTTCGTAAGTCGGAACTTCAAGAGGTACTGATGATGGACTAGGTGATGTAGGTAATGAAATTCTCTCTTCACCTATACCTTTTAGGATTTGAGTAGATTCATCAACCGCCTTGTATGGCTAAATGTAAGCATCCAAATTCCTTCTAAAAAATGCATAGTCATCTGCTTTTATGAATTTTGGAATCTCTTCCTTCTTATCATAAATCCGACTTTCTGCAAAATATGCATTACGTGAGAGTAGGATATCACTTCTATCTGGAACATAGAATATGTATCCTTTGCTTTCATTTGAATAACCAATAAAGAACACTTTAATGGCTTTTACATCAAGCTTACCATGATCCTTCTTCTCAATGTGAACATAAGCTTGGGAACCAAAAACTTTGAAGTAACTCACATTGGGCTTCTTCCCATAATAAGCTTCATAAGGTGTAACGACCTTTAAAGCTTTTGTGGAGAACCTATTTAGAATGTGATTAGCTGTATGTACTGCATCAAACCAAAACTTGGGAGAAAGCTTTTTGGATGATATGATACTACGCATCATCTCAACAAGTATCCTATTCTTCTCTCTACAACACCGTTTTGTTCTGGTGTGTAAGCAATAGTGAGTTGATGAGGGATACCTTTGTCTTCAAGAAAAGACTTGAAGTCTTTAGACATGTACTCTCCTCCTCTATCACTTCTCAAAATCTGGATCTTTGATTGACTTTCATTTTCAACCATAGCTAAGAACTTCTTGAAAGTAGAAAAAACCTCTGACTTCACTTTAAGATCGTAAATCCATGAATATCTTGAGAAATCATCAATGAACATAACAAAGTACCTGAAACCTTGAATAGAATCTGTTCTCATCGGACCATTCACATCTGAATATATGATCTGTAACTTCCTTGTGGCCGTGATGTATCTATGCTTCTTGAAAGGAAGTTTATGAGGCTTTCCTTCAAGACATCCTTCACATTACTTTGCATCATCTGGTAAAGCAAAAGTAGGCAAACTCACCACCATACCTTGATCTTTGATATGCTTGAGAGTTGTGTAACTGATATGGCCAAATATAGCATGCCATAACTTCATGTTCTCCTTAGGTATAGTAAACCTAGCAACATTAGCATGACTTAATTTGGACAAAACAAACATGCCACTTTTGTTTTCACCTTGAAGTAGAAAATGCTCCTCATCAGGTGAGAGGATCTGACATGAATCTTTCTCAAAAATAACTTTATAACCATTTGACAAGAAAGTAGAGATTGAGAGTAGATTCTTCTTCATGTCTAGAACATAAAGAACATTGGAAATTATGAAACTTCCACTTGCTCTGGACTTTAGCTTCACTTCTCTGACACCTACAACATCTAAATCATGACCATCTGCAATGGTCACTCTTCTCCTTGAAGAGTTAGAAAGTGAGGAAAATAGATTTCTGCAACCTATCATATGTTTAGTAGCTCTAGAATAAAAAATCCAAGGATTATGTGAGATTGCATTTAATGCCACCTTATCAAAATCTATCTCTTCAATAGTAGCACATACATATGAATCTACCTTTGAAGGTTTAGGTTTTGGATCATTTTCATCACTATTACTTGATGCTTTCTTCTTCTCATTGAAAATCCTTGCTCTGCATTCTGCTATGAAATGACCTAGTTTCTTATAGTAATGGCATACTCCTTTCTTTGAAACAGATGTAGTCGAAGCCTTTTCTTTGGGTGTAGAGGAAGCATTATGAAAAGGACTGGAAGACTTTGGATTAGAAGACTTACTTTCCTTCTTGGATTGCTAACTCTTCTTTTCTTCTTCTTCTTTCCCTTCGATGATTATAACATGGCTTCATCATTACCCTTTTGTTGATCTTCATCTTGAAGTAATAGGAACTGTAGCTCTTCAAATGAAATTTCTCTATCTCTTGTAGAGAGAGATAAACAAGTAACAAAAGCACGATACATAGATGGAAGTGAGTTTAGGAGTGTGTTTACCATCTCTTCATCTGAAATGTTGACTCCAACATTCAGTAACTGATCTCGTAAATCTTTAAGCTTCAAAATATGTGTCTAAACCAATTCACCAACTTTTATCCTTGTGTTGGCTAGTTGTCTCTTTAAATGATCTTTTCTAGCAGGGTTTCTGCTCTGATAGAGATTCTCTAACTCCAACCAAGCTTGCCGAGAGCTTCTACATGACTTGATCTGGGGTATAATATGCCTCTTGACTCCTATAGCAATATATGAAAGTGCTAGTGCATCCCTTGAATACCATCTAGATTGCTCTTCTGTAGGAAGTAATCTGGTAGTAGTACGGACTCCTGATGATGAAAGAGTTTCTTCTTCTTCACTAACCTCTTGTTGAGCAGAAATAGGAACAGTAGGTCTTCTAGAAGATGAAGCAACATCTTCTTTGACCTGTCTTGGCCTTGGATAAGTGCCATTGACATTATTCCATAATTCCTTTGTTATTAATAGATTCATCAGCATAAAACTCCACATTAGATAATTAGACATGCCCTCAAGCTTGTCTTCATTCTCAAGTCTATAGTCAATCATCTTGTTAAGGGTGTATGTCAACTAGGCTCTGATACCAAATGTTGGCATTCTAAGCTCTGAATACCATATGTTGGAAGTGGTATGGGCCCCAACAATAATAAATTCACAGGTTTACAGGATCTTCCAATAGATGAACCTTAACATACACACCTTAAGACTAAAAATAGATGAGTGAGAGATAGAGAGAGAATGGACAGGATTTCAAGTGTAACAGTAAGCTATGAGGGTCAGCTATACTATCTATATATGAATGTCAAATTACAATGTGTGTATATGATACAAACTAACAATATCTATATGTAGGTAGAAATGGGAACTAGATACAAGAGATTGTGTGCCTAAGAGGTATCAAGAGTGTGTGTGTGTGTGTGTGAATATGGAGAATACGAACAATTTAGAATTTTTTTACAGCAAACCCAAATTCTGATCAACCTAAATCAGAAACGAGTGACCCAACAAGTAAGAACGGAAATAAACTTTCTATTCACAGTAAATCAACAATGGATGTTGATGGTAAGCTGGCAAAATCACCTCCAAATAATCACCAAGATGTGGACCACAACGCCTCCAAGAGTGTGAGAACTCCTCCTTCAAGATGAGTGTGTGAACAGTCTCTCTTCAAGAAGACCTCCTCCTTGCATTGAGCACTTAAGCTCCTTGAGATGATCCTTTGAGTGATACAAAAGAATAGGCCCATGGCCTTCTTATATAGTATTGTGTTCCATCTAAAAGCACAAGCTTCTAAAAAAGCTACGTGAAGACGTCATCAAAATTGAAACGAATTTGCGATCATGTAAAGCTTTTCAAAAAAATCATGCACTATCATCTGTTCAGATTTCCTTAAGAAGCAAGCTATTTCACGATGTGCGCTGCTGAGGGATAGAACCTACGCTCCAGCTTTGGGGGGCACTTAGACTAATCAAGGCACCCAATGCCTTTTGTTTGTAAAGGAAATATAAAAGCAAATACATATGCTATAAACTAACATCTTTTGGACCATGGATCATGTACTATACGACATTGTTTCCAACATATATTTAGGTAGTGGTATATGTGAACACATTAGGACTAGCAGGTCACTTTTTTCCCTCTTTAAGAGGTTCTTTTCCCCCGGCTTCTATATACACTTATAACCCTAATGGGTCACTTATCTTTGTAGATTCTAGTGGTAATACATTTAGCATTGTGTGTTGTGCTCCAAGCTTCTTCTTCTTCTTCCTTCTGATATTTGCATGCTTCCACAGACCTCAAACTCCAACATGTAGAGGGGGGCGTCCCTTCCTGCTTCTCCCAGGGGTGGATGGCAGATTGAAGTATGGAATAGGGAGCTTTGTGAAGTGGGAGTGGGTTGGGAAAGTTGATTACAATAGGAGGAGTAGAGAAAGGGTAGCTTCCACTACCTACCTTACAAGTTCTCAAGTTCCTAGGCTGAAAAGATGTCTTCCTTTTCTTGCAGAGGAGTGAGTTGGGACTCTCCCCCTCAATTCTCTTCTCTATGTAATGTTCCTTTTATTTCAAGTCATTTTTTGTTCTTGTTAGAATGGTTTCTACAAATAAGCTGGTAGCATCTCATGTGATGTTTTCTTTTGAAGGAGTCCTAGAATCTATGCTATTCTAAATCTTCAATAATCCATGATGTTCTAAACCAATCAACTATTTTTTTTTGTGTGCCTGAGAGAGCATAGGGTATACTTTCCTAAGGAGAACCACCTTGAGTAAGAGGTGCCTTGAGAGATTAAGCATTCATTTCTTCCTCTTCAAAATGGAGTTTAGCGGTCTCCTTCTTCAGCATGAAAGCATCACAGTAATTTGGATGTCTATGCGCAATTCTTTCCATCTCAAAAACCACATACTAGTGCTTGGAAGTTGCATGTACATGCATCATGGAATGTGCCATCATCGACAAATGACTTGCAAATTTTGAAGCCCCCAAAATCAATGTAAATTTAGAGACAAAATGATTAAAGATGGCTATGCTGAAGTGTGTATTATCACCAACATGCAAAAGAGTGTGCAATTACTACAACAATAGAAGCAATCATTGTTGGTGGAAACCTCTATCGGCCTCTATTGACTTGATGTAGACGAGTCCTGTTTTGGATCTATGCAATCTTTTGATGCAATTTGTGTCGTGCTCTATAGTTGTTATATCTCAAGATCCATTATATTTGCACCAAGATGCAAACAACGAAAGATCAAGTAGATTGCACCTATTGAGAAGAAGCGGCCAATACTTAGGTCTAATGGAATGAGCTATCATCTAGATGATTTGAGATGGGATTATCTCATATCCATTGATGTTTCAAGAGTGATGAAGATTTGAAAAAAAAAGAGACAAATGTAGTTATTGGCCTAGATTTAGAAACATAATGCTCTTGCAAAGCCCGAAGAAAGAGGAGATCAAATGTGTTTCAGACAATCTTTTAGCCAATGATGGAGAGGTGTTGTAGGTTTTGATACATATCAAATAGACAAAGAAAAAGCTATTGTTTTCGTGCAATATCCTCTTATATGGTGCTCATTAGTAGCATTCTATGTGATGAATATGAGAGCTTCTACTACTGCACTCCACGGATTTCACTACCGGTTACCTGAAGATAAAAGTGCAGATATCTGCTATGGACACATAGCTTTCAGATGAAGTATGCACACCAACTTACCAAGTGTAGTATAACCTGATGAAGGTCTGAGCATGACCAAAGAAAGTGCACCATTTTTTAGAGAGATAGATAGATAGATAGAGAGAGAGAGATAATTATACACTGCTTCTATTCTAGATATACTAGATGCATGAATTTATGATAATCTAGATTATGATGATATAATCAATGATGCATGCAGTGATGTCATATGTATTAAGTGCTAGCATTGCACTCTACAGAACCCTTTGGATTGAAGTGTATGCATTTTGAATGTGAAGACCATAATGACTTGAGGAGAGCTTCAAAGAAAGATGTCATGCAAGTTTTCTTCTAAGCTTTTAGCTTGATTTCTTGACATAATATATGATGTCATTGATCTATTGCATACTTTACACACTCCAAAGATGTAATTGTAAGTATATTAATGCAAGAGGATCTACTGAATGTAAATTTGCTATGATGCAAGCATCAAACCACCATGCACATACAAAACACAGATTAAAATTTGAAGATGTACAAAAGCATTGAAATTTATTGTATCCAAACACTCTCTTGTAAATGGATTAGACACCACCGTGAGTAGTGCTCAAGGTAGGACCTTCCCAAGGCCATCATATGAGTAATTTTCTTATCTCTCCAAAGATCTTATGAGTATTATTGAGCTCTAACTCATTTCAAGCCCCATGTAAGGGGACTAGAAGTTGCTCTTGAAAAGAGTAAGAACTTCCCTATGGCTTGAACACATGACACTCAAAACAACATCAAATGAAGGACTACATTGACAAAGGAGAAGGCCACACTCAAAATCCACAACAAGGAGTCCACAAGAAGAGGACCCTACCAAAGATCCCATCAATGGATAACTATGAAGACTACAACAACAAAAAGAACAATGCTCAAAAGGTGTCAAATGGTTCCATAAGCACTACCTACCCCATGATGTAAACTGTATGTCTAGGGATCCCATATGTCCTTAGATCCCAAAAATCACTTGGATCCCAAATGTCCAAGTATATGTCTTGGGATCCCATATGTCCCAAGATCCCAGGGATGGCGTATGTCCCACCACCATGGATGTCCATGGAATCAAAAACCACATGGATGCCATATGTCCATGAAAACCAAGGGATGTGATATGTCCCACACTTGGATGCATATGTCCAAGTCATGTCTAAGGATCCCATATGTCCTTAGATCTAAAAACCCAATGGACTAAGTGATCCCATATGTCACTAGTCCCCATGTGAAAAACAAAAGGGTCATCACATGGAGAGGGGGGGTTGAGAGTTCCATGCTCCACCCTTTTGTCCAAGTCCACTTTCATTCTCATGCAAGCTCATTTATCCCACATGGGAATCCTCCCAAAATCCATATAAGCAAGGCATCCCTTCACTCCTCACAAGCCATTTGCAAGAGTTCCCTCACTCTCCTAATGGAGTCCTCATGCTCATAGAGCATCTCATGTAAGTCATTTCTGTTTTGTTTAATTTATCATGTTTCATTATCTTTTATTCCTTCCTCAATAGCTTGTTAGTTGTGTGTATATGAGTAGAATAGGAGTAGTCATTCATTATTTCAACAATGTTGACAGACAAAAACATCAAATGCATCTCCAATGTCATGAAACTCAACTGTAAACCTATTTCCGTAGGAGTGTTTTCAATCTTCAAGGCCAAAAATTTTGCAATAATGAATTAATGTATTTTGTTTGACATTTCAAAAGAGGCATGCAAATCAGCCTTATATTCAACAACATGCTTCTCACTACGATTAGTGAACATCATATCATCAACACATACAATAAAGATTAGAAGTACAATATATGCATGCTTAACAAAAAAGATGCTCTCAATTGGATCATTCTCAAATCCATGTGCTAGCAAGAAGGCATGTATCTTTTCATACCAAGCACATGGTACTCATAATTACTTCTCGCATAATCGATTGACGCCCCTTTGTGACTATGGAGGTAGGATGAGGAAAGAGTGTAAGGGCTTTTAGAGCCTTGGTTGACTCAGGTGCAGCAACGAGTGCAGTTAGACTTTCATACTGCCAAGACCTACAATTGAACATCAAGCCCATAGAAGCCTATCTCATAGGTTTGGGAGGTGTGGAAACCCCCGGTTTGGGCGAGGTGGAACTTCCCATCTATCTTCAAGATGTTCCAAGGAAAGTCAAAATGCTAGTGTGTCATGATGAGGACCTTACAGAGCCACTTGTCTTGGGTCAATATTGGATTTATGACCATGCAGTCAACTTGAACCTCAGAAGTCAACTTCTTCAAGTTTGGGTATAGGAACAATGCATTACTTTAGAATTAGAGAACTACATGCTCATAGATCATGGCACCACACACTCTCTTAGTTCCTCTAAGACTACTCTTCATGAACAAGATGTTGTATGTGTCAAAAGCTCTATGATCGAGAAGGACTCAATCATGGAAGGACAATCGCAAAGGCAAGCAGACCCTCCTTCTCCTTTGAAGAGTAAATCATCCACAGTAGTTCAACCTCAGGAGCAAGTGAAACGGTACAATAAAACCGGTATATCAAATAGATAAAGAACCTTCAAGAGTAACGTAGTTCCGGGCATAAACCAAATCTAGGTACAAAAAGGAGAGCAACCACTAGCCATGCCAACACAATTTCCACCCAGGCAAGCCATCCATGGGAAGATAAGAACCAAGCAACCAGGACCAGCTCAACCAAAAGTTCTTCGACAAATTTGGGTACCAAAAAAATTAGCTGGAGCTTGAAAAGGGCAATTACGTATGTGGGTTCCCAAAGGACTCTTACATGCACAAAGGCCTATGCTCTCCACCATGCAAAAGGTCTCAACAAAGAAGCCAAGGAGAGAAAAGGGTAAGAACCGAGCACATCGACCAAAAGAAGATGAACTCAAACCTTCGGCAAAAGTAAGAAATAAATCATCAAGGACATGGGTTTGGAAACCAAAAGCATCAGTAGCACCCACAACACCAAAGATCCAACCACGAGGGATAAAAAATTCAAGCAACCATCCACAGATGAAAAAGCCAAAGTTGATCTCTATGTAGTCAAACACTATTCTCAAATGGATCCCTAAAGGGAGGAATGGTCAATTGTCATTTAACCGACTTATCACATCATTTCAAGATCCACTGGCTACCTCCAACAAAGATTGCATCAACGTCCACCAGCAACATTGAAAGCCTTTTCGTGCAACAACCATGTGCCTTTGGCATAACCGTGTCTTTTGCACCATTTAGGTCATGCATTTCCATAGTATGCATTAATATAGGGCCACCTTACACGGCCGTGCATATACACATGAGAATCCCAAGCACATGTGACACATCTGACATATGTAAAATATTTTATTGATGCTAACACCTTTCTTCTTGGTTTATGCTATTGTTAAAAAGAGAGAGAGAGAGAGAGAGAGAGAGAGAGAGAGAGAGAAAGAAAGAAAGAAAGAAAAAAGAGGAAGCAGAAAAGACAATGATAGGAGACATGACCATGTGCATGAAGAATCTCATTAGTGAACCATCAGCAAGGACATCCACCAACAAGCAAGACAAGGCAAATGGTCAATTACCGTGATGGGAGTACACCACGAAGCATGAAGATCCATGGACCCTTCATCATGGTAAGAATTGCTAATGTAACAACATTGTAACCATGGTAGATTAGGAAACCTCTTCGTCAGCGTACCCTTGAGCACTTTGCTCAAGACCCAATTTCTTGCACCATACTTCTTCCCATGCATTTTCCAAGTATGCATATATAGGGCCACATTACAAGGCACATATTTTCTTCAACCCATGCAATAACATACTTACCCATCATCCATTATGGGCTACAAGTACTTGGCATGAAAACGATGATAGCCATCTTTGAAGGACCCAGAGGACATCAAGGTGACAATAGTACGAGCAAGGAAGCAGTCCACTTTCGAGAGCTGCTCACATTCAACACTGACAACCTCTTTTGAGTAGCTAGCAATTTTTGAAAGCTCACAAATACACCATCAAGCTAGAATACAAGGTATAAGTACATACAAAGGGACTACAACTTACAAAGGATAGTAGTAAAAAAATGAAGAACTAGACAATCGACCCTGCTACATGGACACTACCTCTCAATTACTACATGGAACAACCACTCCAACTTGGGTTTGTCAAGAACGACATACTCTAGCGGGAGGGGGGGAGTGTTGAAGCTCAAGGTCAAGGACAAAGCACAAAGCACAGAAGCGCATCAAAGAAGTAGACACACAAGAAGACAGAGCATATAGGGAGCCCTAAGAAGCTCATGTCAAATTTTCAGAAGAAATCCCTATGAAAATAGTGATTTTCATTATTAAAAACCATTGTAAATATCATTTCACCTTTTTCCAACTCCATTTTGTTCAAGCCAAGGAGTCCTCGAGCTTGATGAGTATTCAAAGTATCATCCTACCATTTTTCATAATTTTTAGACTTCGTTTGAGACCTCAAATAAGCCCTGGAACCTAATTTTTAACTAGGCTAGACACTATGTCTGGACAGGGCCAAAACCACTCAAAAAACTATAAAAAGGGCTAGAGAGCTCATTTTTGAGGTTGGCTTGTTAGAGATTTGAGCTCTTGTAATAGATTTCTTTTGTAATAGAAGTCCTTCCATTGTTCCACTCTTTGCTCTTACCTTGTGCACATGTGTGTGTGTGTATGTGTGTGCATGGTTGTGTGCTTTCACTCACACACTTGTGCCATCAATTGCTCACGATCTTCATACTAGTCCTCATGTCTCCACGAATTGACATTTATGAGGTGAATCTACTTACATTGGTACTTGCCATTGTGCTAGAGCGACAACCTCGTTGGGAAAACTTATGGGCATGGTGCTCAGGGTCAAGGAGGGGGAAAACCAAGTGAGAGGACTTGTTGACCAACAAGAAGTGGAAGATGGGGATGAGATCGAGATACTCCCATCGGTGACCAATAAGCTTGTGCTAGGCACAATGCCATTCCTTGAGAGACTAAGGGTTCCAAAATGTCATAAAGAAAAGCAAAGTCCAGAGAAAATTGACATTGTAAAATTGCTGGCAGAAATAGAAGTCACATTGGACATCAGCACATTGATTCCCCTGCATATAGGAAGCAATTTTACAATGAGTACATCAAATCGGGCCAAAGTCTGACCGCATAGAAATCCAAGTATCTCCAAACCCAACCAGCATGAAGTCAACGACAATTGAGGAAATGGAGAGAAAAGTAAAGGAAAAAGTCAGACAAGAAATGGTCCAGGTACAATTTGCCTTGCACATGGAGATTCACAAGGATCTTCTTCATGATGGATTTAATTTGCAATTATTCAAATTCCAAAACGTGAAAATGGGCAAGTATAATGACCCACTGGTTTACAAGGACGACTCGAACCAAGAACTGCTAGGATGGCTGACACACACGAGTGAACTTGATTGCTATATGATGAGTATAGACTGAAGGGAAAACAAAGCTACCAAGTCCTTGGAGAAAGAAACTTCAAAAGAAGGGTTAAAGTTGGAACTAGTTTCATCAATGGAGGTAAAATATATAAGAGAAAGGATTAGGGTCCTAGAAGCGGAGCTCCAAAAGAGAGGTCGAGAATCGGAAGTAGAAGTGAAAAGAAAGACTAAAGTGCAAGAAATGATCGCGAAGGTGAAACTGAAGAAATTAGATTCGACCGAAAAAGAAAAATACAATGATTTATTGGCCATCCATGCGTGCATGATTTGGGAGCACTTTTCGATTAGAGCAACAATGAGAGGTGAAAGATATTCGAGAGAAGATCATGTGGAAAAGTGGGGAGTTTTCCAGAAAAGTTCTTGAGCGTGGGATCAGAGTCACCAGATGGTGTACGAAAAAGCATCAAATTGGTACTCAAGAATTTTAGCAACGCCTTTGCATGGTCATACAACGATCTGAGAGGGATCGATCCTCAGATTTGTCAACATTATATAGAGTTGGAAGAAGGGACCAGGCCGATATGTCAAAGGCTTAGGTGGAAAAATCCAGCCTACTCAGAATTGATCAAAATGGAATTGACTAAGTTATTGGAAGCAGGATTCATATACCCCATTGCATTCAGCGAATGGGTGTCACCAATCATAATTGTCCCAAAAAAGAACAATAAAATTCGCATTTGTGTGGAATATCGGAAGTTAAATGAGCGAACAATGAAGGACCACTTTCCTTTGCCATTTATGGACCAAATCTTGGACACAGTGGCTAGTCATAAATTGTAATCCTTTCTAGATGGCTTCAGCGAGTACAATCAGATTCAGATCTATGAAGGAGATCAGCCAAAAACTATTTTCACCATAGACTGGGGTACATATGCATATCGTGTCATGCCATTTGGACTATGCAATGCACCAGCTACATTTTAGAGAGCGATGTGATGGAGAGTGTTAAACTCCAAAAGAACAACCTATCCTTGATGTTAGAACACCTCTATATCAAGAATAACTCAAAAGTTTGATTAATTTTGGAAGATCAATGCCAAACTATCAAGATTTGCACTAACTATGAAGAGAGTCACTACTCAGAAAAGTCTGATGAACATAACTCACTCATTGCCTAACCAAATGTGTAAAGTTTTCAATGAAAATTTGTATGAGGTGTTGCCTAATGCTTGTGCACCTTGTTCAAGTTAAATATTCTCAAAAGATTAAGTAGATCTTGAGAAATGATCCAAACAATCTACCTATGTTTGAAACTGTTCTTCTGTAGAGTCGACTTTGATACCTGCAACTTCTAATGCATGGGTCTCCCAAATTACAACCCATTTAATCAAATGCTTTTAGCCATAGATGGCTTACCTTCCAACTTAGATTTTGACTCCTCATTTGTGTAAAACTTTAGACTATGCACTGAGATTTGATCAATTCTTTGACCATCAAGACTGTGCCTGTTTCAAAAGACACTCATCACTTCTTCACATACAAATGTTCCTACACATAATTCTCTCAGCCTGTTTACAATTATGCTCTCAAATCTTAACCATAAAAGCATTAAATATTGAATTAGAAATCTACAAAAGGATTCTTGAAATGATCAAACACAAAAGGAGAACACATCGAAATATCGGGTGCAACTTTTCTTTCTTCTCAGAAAACTTTACATCTGAATGATGAGAGAGATCTTCCTCATTTTTAAACTGTCTAATGACTCTTACAACATCTAATTCTTCTCACCTCAAGCTCTCTCATACTTGCCCTGACTTTCTACTTGTATATATAGGCATATATGTACAAGCTGATGACCATAACAAAAGGTATAAGTGAACTAACTACAAGTTTAATGTACATATGTATACAAGCCTTTATTTCCTAAATGTGCACTATCTTCAAGCTTCATAGGCTAATCTTTTCTTCAATCTTTGACATCAATCCTTCATCCAAAACATCAATTGATGGTTTTCGTGCACCAACAGCTCCCCCTCAATCATCAATTGAGGTTTTCTCTATCTTCTTTATACTTGCCATGTCTTTAAATCTCTGTAGCTTTGGTCCATCCAAACTTTTGGTTAGCATATCTACACTCTGATCTTTTGTTGAAGTATGTATGACTTCAATCTCCTTATCAATCACTTTCTCTCTTAAGAAGTGATATTGAATAGATTAGACTACCAACCAGACTTTGATATAGCTTCATATCCTTGAATTCTTCTCCTTCATATATGCTCAATTTGTGATTCACCTCCATTGGAGTAGGTGCTACCCTGCAATCTTCCATTTTAAACTTGATCAACAAGTTCTTCAAATACCTTCCTTGAGTCACATATACTCCATGTTGAGTATATGAGATCTCCATGCCCAAGAAATATGACAAGTCTCCCAAGTCACTAATCTTGAACTCTTTATCCATTTGCTTCTTGAGGCTTTGTATGCCCTTCTCCTCTGTACCTGTAGGGATTATGTCATCAACATATATGCACATATAAATGAACCCATCATCACTTGCTTTAACAAGCAAGCTACTATCAACTTTAGATACTTGGAAACCAAGTTCCTTCAAGAACTTCACAAGTCTATAATTCCATCCCTTTGGGGCCTACTTCAGACCATACAAATATCTCTTGAGCTTACATACATATTTTGAATTCCTTTTATCTCCGAATCCTTGTGGTTGCTCCATGAAAACATCATCTGAAATATAACCATTAAGAAAAGCATTCTTCACATCTAATTGACATAATCTCCAACCTTTGCATGCAACAATGGCTATGAGTGTCTTGATGGTTGTCATCTTTGCCACATGACTATAGGTCTCATCATAATCTATACCATATGTATAAGCATACCCTTTCACAACGAGTCTAGCTTTATACCTAGACACACTTCCATCTGCATACCTCTTTGTCTTGTAGACCCATTTGCATCCAATGATCTTCTGACTATTTGGTTTAGGAATCAAATCCCATGTCTCATTTTCCATCAATGCATCATATTCTTCCTGCATAGCTTTCTCCCAATTTTTCTTACCTTTTGCCTCTTCATATGTAGAAGGGTCTTCACTTGCTTTCACCATATAAGCATGATCTTTAGTAGTAAAAAAAGAAGTATCATAGCTATACCTTGTAGGTTGCCATTTATGTGTTGATGACCTTCTGAGTTCTCCACTTCTTGAAATTTCTGGTTCATCACATTCTGGATCAAACCTTTGCATTTCTTCAACTTCAACTTGTGCTTCATTGTTATCTTCTTCATCACATATCTGAACCTTTGATTTACCTTTCTTCTAATTCAAAAATTCTTCATCACCTGCATGATTATTGATTGTACCTGCATACCAAGTACCTTGCTCATCAAATGTAACAATCTTTTGATACAAGGAATTTTGTGGATGAACTCCACAACCTATAACCCATCTGCTTATCCTCATATCCAATGAACACATACTTTTCAGCTTTAGGTTCCAATTTATGCCTCAATTGAGATGGCACATATGCATAAGCCAAACATCCAAATATTTTGCAATGATTTATACTAAAATCCTTTGATGGTCCCCTCATATCTGTGTGTACCAATTCAAGCTTTTCTGAAAACATAAATCCATGCTTATTGTATGATTGCTAATGAGCCTTGCCTAATTGACATGCCTCACATCTGAATGTCATGTGTTGACCTGCAACATTAGGCAATCCAAGCATTGAACCACTGTTAACCATATCCTTAATACCTCTTTCATTGAAATGTCCAAGCCTTTTATGCTAAAGATCTAACTCAGAGATCTTATGTCCTCCATAAGTAGACAAGGCATGACCAACATTACCTTGAATCTTCAATGTGAAGGGCCTTCCTTCTTTCTTCCTTGAAACAATTTGTTTATACCCATTGCTAGGATCTTCCACAAAGACTCCATCATTAGTGAACCTTACTTCATAACCTTTTTCAACAATTTGCCCTACACTTATCAGATTCTTTGGAATTGTAGGAACATACAAGACCTTACTCAGAAGAGTACTTCCATCCTTGGCCTTCACTGATCCAATTGACTTCACATTGTGCTTTGTATTATCACCTGTTTGAACTACATGATTAGTTACCTTATTCTCCAATCAGTCATCAAGGCTATATTACCACTCAGGTGATTGCTACACCCTGAGTCAATGTAAAAGACTCTTTGGTCTTCACTTTTTCTTTCACAAGTTGCATTCATGATTAAGGTTGAATCTTCTTTCTGATCTGAAGCATAATTGTAGTAGGTATTGTTGTGGGATTGACTTTGGAAACCTCTAGCTGTATTGCGTCCAAAGTAACCTCTCCTACCTCTACCTTTGAAATTACCTCTTTGGTTTCTACCACCTCTTCCTCTTGAATTAAAGTTTTGACTATATCCTCCATTATTCTGATTATTATGCCAACAATCATGAGCTAAATGATTTGTCTTACCATAGATCCAACAAGCTTTGACTCCATCTCTATTGCTTCTACCTCTTCCTCTACCTTTGCCAACCTGTGCTCTTATCAACATCACCTTTGACATCCCGCTCAGAAGTTAGCATATGTCCTAACAACTGATTTAAATCAGGAGTGAAATGATCAAGTGACAATTCAATAGACAAAATGAATGGCTTCCATTTCTCATCTCCTCTCAAACTTGTGAGAATTTACCTTACCAATTTATCCTCCTCAATATCTTCATCAACTGCTCCTAATGCATCTGCAATGTCCTTCATCCTTGTTACATAATCAAAAATGGATTGAGAAGCTTTCTTTTTATATGTAGTGAAGTCTGCCCATAAAGATGCCTTCCTTGACTTTGTAGTATTTTGGAAATGCTCCTACAAAGCATTCCATATGTCACTTGCACTTTCAAGTCCTCTAATAGGAGGTAGCAAGTATTCATTGACTCCCAAGTAGCTAATGCTCCTTGCTTGAGAATCCTTCTTCATCCAAGTCTTCAAATATGAGAGTTCATTCCTAGTTGGAACACTAGGGTCTCTGAATTCTAGTTTTTCTTCTTCACCTGTGATGTAACCTATCAGGTCTTTGCTCATGAGATGAGCTTCCATCCTCATTGACCAAGCTGGATAGTTTTCTCTATCCAATTTCTCTATTTGAAGAGAATCTCCCATCCTTTCTTCACCTGTGTATTCAATTCTTCAAGCTTTATGAGGAATATGTGTCTTTACTTTGAATGAAGTTCCTTTTGATCTTCTTGATAGCTTCAAGCCTCCTTCTTAAGCTTTACCTTTAAGCTTTCACCTTTTGAACTTCAAATGTTGATTTCTATAATTGCAATAGTCGGGGTCCTCCTTTCTTCTATTTTGATGATTCCTACTCCGATACCACTTATGGAGAGTGTTAATCTCCAAAAGAAAAAGCTATCCTTGATGTTAGAACACTTCTATATCAAGAATAATGCAGAATTTTGATCAATTTTGGAAGATTAATGCCAAACTGTCAAGATTTGCACTAATTGTGAAAAGAGTCACTACTCCGAAAAGTTTGCTGCACATAATTCACTCATTGCCTAACCAAATGTGTAAATTTTTCAATGAAAAACATCTTGTCCAAGTTAAATATTCTCAAAATATTCAGTAGATCTTGAGAAATGATCCAAACAATCTACCTATGTTTGAAACTATTCTTCTGTATAGTCGACGTTGACACCTACAACTTCTAATGCATGGTTCTCCCAAAATACAACCCGTTTAATCAAATGCTTTTAGCCATAGATGGATTACCTTCTAACTTAGATTTTGACTCCTCATTTGTGTAACACTTTACACTATGCACTGAGATCTGATCAATTCTTTGACCATCGAGATTGCACGTGTTTCTAGAAGACACCCATCACTTCTTCACATTCAAATGTTTCTACACATAATTCTCTCAGCCTGTTTACAATTAGCCTCTCAAATCTTAACCATAGAAGCATTAACTATGGAATTAGACATGTACAAAGGGATTCTTGAAATGATCAAACACAGAAGGAGAACACATCGAAATATCGAGTGCAACTTTTCTTTCTTCTCAGAGAACTTTACATCTGAATGATGAGAGAGATCTTCCTCATTTCTAGAATTTCTAATTAATGACTCTTACAACATCTTATTCGTGTTGATATATTTAGGTAGTGATGTGTGTGAACACACTAGGATCACCCGGGCACTTTTTTCCCTCTTTAGGAGGTTTTTTTCCCCCGGCTTGTATATACGCCTATTGCCCTAATGGGCTACTTATCTTTGTACATTCTCTAGTAATAAATTCATTATTGTGTGTTGTTCACGTGCTTCCGCAGACGTCTAACTCCAACAATTGGTATCAGAGCAAATCGTCGCTTCATCTAGGGTGCCGTCGACACTCCTCCGGTCGCAGTCTCAAAATCGCATGAATTTTGGTGAGCACACTCAACGTGTTTTCAAGATCAAAACAGCTTCGCTATGTGGTGCCGAAATTGCGATCTTAGCTCGTTTTGGCCTCCGAATGCACTATCGCAATGCTTATGCAAGCTATTTCATCTTTTTGTGCCAAAGGTATATACCAGTTTCTGTTCGCTAGTATAAGCATCTCGAGGTCTGCTACAGGTCTAGCAAAATTCATCTGCACAGTGCTGTTCAACTTTTTGACATATAGTCAATTTTCTGCATCAAGGTATTTTAGTCACTGACCATGGCTGAAAGCAGTGATGTATTCCATATGCTTGCTATTGAGGATAAGTTGGATGGTACCAACTACCCATTATGGGCTTATATGATGTGACATGTGTTCGTTGCAAAAGGACTGTGGAACATTGTGCAGGGTGTCGAAAAACGTCCTATTACACCTGCAACTGTTACAACTGCAAGTATTGAAGCTGATGCAGAAGGTGTCGAAGATGATGATATTCTGCATATTCCTGTTCGTGCTGTGGTTTCTGCTGCACCTATTACAAAGCACATTTGTTGGGATGGCAGAGATGCCCAGGCACATGCATTGATAGATTTGTCTATCAAACGGGCCATTATTCCTCACATTCGCTCTTGCAGAACAGCTAAGGATGCTTGGGATACACTTACCACATTGTACCAAGTTAGGAATGAGGCTCGTGTTGCTTACCTCCGAAAATAGTTGGAGAGTGAGCACATGAATGAAGGTGATTCTATGGACAATTTCTTAACGAAGATCAAAGACTTGAAGGAATAGCTGATTTCTGCTAATGAGGTTATACCAGATAGCTCACTTGTGCATTTCCTAATTCATATCAGAGTTTTGCTTCTACTCTTCGGTTGATGATGAAAGGCAATCCAAATGCCTTATCATTTGAGGAGTTAGTCTTTGTTCTGTTGCAAGAAGATCAGTCCAGACAGAACAGGTCCATTATGCGAGTTGCAGATCAAGCTTTCCTGGCTAGTCAGAAGGGCAAAGGAAAATGGAGCTCTTCAACTAGTAAGCAAAATCTGCTAATTCTGCACATTCGAAGAACCAAGATAAAGATGAAAAGAAATCAAAAAAGCAGAAATTGTTTTGTACGTACTGTAAAGGGAATGATCATATCATAAAGAACTGTCCAAAACTGGCTGCTACAAAGGCAAAGAAGAAAGAGGCTGGAATGGTTGTTGTAGAGGCCTCTACACCAAAAACAGAGTGTGCTAATCTTGTGCAGGAAGAAGAATGGGCGTTTACTACTGTCTGCAGTTTTGACCCATCTTCTCATGAGCAATGCATGTCTGTAGTAGAATTAGATGTTTAGTATTTCGATAGTGGGGCAACCAAACTTATTACCTTGCAGCACAATTTCTTCTCTTCACTCGAGCCTACCTCTACAGGGAATACTGTTACATGCATCAACAACTCCTCTTATCCTGTTATGGGAGTCGGTAAGATCATTTTGACTACTGCTGATGGTAGTTCTTTCACTTTGTCAGATGCTTTATTTGTGCCAGGGATCAAGAAGAACCTATTATCAATAAGATACTATTCAACCATTGCTTTCATGTACTAAGGAGACATTTGTTAGCTCCAAAGACATGTATGATGCTTTGCTGCCTCTTTTTACAGGTGGACAATCTAGTGCTGGTCCTAATGAGGCAACTTCTCAGCCTTTGCAGGTTTCATGTGATGATGCAGATAATTCCATTTCTGATGCAGATGTACATGATGCACTTATTGATGAGAGAGCTGATATTGAGCAAGCAAGAACTATGTCAAAATGGCTGGTGTAGACCTTGCGTGACATCAAATTAGATGCACCTCTATCATATCGTACTCGTTCAGCTCTCATGGTGCCTCTTTTGCATCAGATTGCTATGTTGTGGCTACATCTAGTCTCTGTGATGAGAATGAGCCTGTTTCGTTTGATGAAGCACAAAATTCAAAAAATTGGATGGCTGCTATGCAATCTGAATATGATGCTATAATGAAGAATGGTACTTGGTCTTTGTGTGACTTGCCTCCTGGCAAGAAGGCCATTGGCACTAAGTGGCTATACAAGCTGAAGTGTAAATCGGATGGTACAGTTGATAGGTATAAGGCTAGGCTTGTTGCAAAGGGTTATGCACATGAAAGAGGCATTGATTTTCATGAGACCTTTGCACCTACATGTCGTATGACTACTGTTCGGAGCATCTGTGCACTTGCTGCTCATCATGGTTGGAATGTACATCAGTTGGACATTAAAATTGGAATGTACATCAGTTGGACATTAAAATAACATTTCTAAATGGTGACTTGCATGAAGAAGTGTATGTTTTTCAGCCCCGTGGCTTTGTGCAAAAAGGGCATGAAAACTAGGTGTGCAGGTTAAAGAATGCATTATATGGTTTAAAGCAAGCACCACATGCTTGGTATGAGAAGATACATGCCTATCTGATTGCACATGGTTTTGAGAACAGTCCAACTGAAAGCACCTTATATGTTAAGCGTGCTAATGATGTGCTTCTGATCATTGTTGTCTATGTTGACAACATGCTGCACATCGGTCCTATTGAGAAGCATATTGCTGATTTGCATGCCTCATTTGAAATGTCTGATTTGGGGCATTTGCACAACTATTTGGGCATTCAGTTTATGCAAGTTGATGGTGGAATGACTTTGTGCCAAACGAAATATGTTGACACATTATTGCAGCGTTTTGGCCTTGAAGACTGTAAGCCTATTGCCACTCCTATGAGACAGGTTTACGATTGAGTCTTCATGATGCTGGAGATGCATTTGATGCTGTTCTCTATCAGTGGGCTGTTGGATGCTTGATTTACTTATGCATTACTCGGCCAGATATTCAGTTTGCTGTCTCATAGATGAGCAGGTTTATGCATTGACCAGGAGTCAAGCATTGGTAGGCAGTTAAGTGCATCTTTCGCTATTTGAGTGGTATTCGGCTACTTGGGTTGTTTTATCCCAAGGGGGATCACTACCGCCAGATTTGCATGCTTTTTTTGATTCTGATAGGGCTGGTTGCTATCACACTCGTGTCTCCACTAGTGGCTTTTTCTTCATGCTTGGTAGCTCATGTATATCTTGGTTGAGTAAGAAGCAACCTACTATGGCCAGTTCCAGTTGTGAGGCTGAGTGTAGGGAAGCTTTCACAGCGACTGTTGAGTGTGTGTGGCTCAGACGCCTTATGGCTGACTTGGGTGTTGGTCAGACTTCTGCCACCACCATCTTCACTAACAGTCAGAGCGCATTGGAAGTTGCGGAGAACCCTGTGTTCCATGCTCGCACTAAGCACATTGAGGTGCATTATCACTATGTGAGTTGCAAAATTTGTGGAGGTGGTGGGCATCCAACCATTGAGTGCCTAATGAAGGGAACTCTTTCTAATAATATTGATAATGGGTGTGCCAACTTTCTAGCAAAAGTTGGCGGAGGTCAAGATTCAGGTAGCATGCCTCAAGCTCATGGACAAATTACATCAACCTCGTCTCTAGCGGGTTCACAAGGCAGTGTACCTTTAGGAAATTCTCTAGGTTTTATGGCTGGAGGTTTTCGTCCTTCACGTCCAGGGCTTGGGTTTGGCAATGTTTTTGGCCAAGGTACAAGTTTTAGCAAGGAAATAGATGAGGCTAATTTATATGTGGATATATACCTCAGTCCGTGGATGAACTAGGTCTTATAAATTTGTCCTCCGCTTTTGGGAAGATCAAGGATTGTAAACTTATCAGGATAGAGTGACTGGTTGGAGGGAGGGCTATTCTTTTTTTTTTTTTGGCAACTTTTGCTCTTTCCAAGGGTTGCAGCAAAAGGGGGGAATGTCCCTAAATATACACACGGGGGGAATTAAAAAGGCATGAACACGGAATTATTTTGGGATGAAAAAATGAAAAGGCTTCGGGAAATGGGAGAGGAGGCATTTTTTGGTTCCTCTCTTGTGCGTGGTCGGGGGCCGGGGCAGACATCGAAAGAGGGAGGTGGACCATGGCTAGAAGCTACCCCTGTCAAGAAGGAGGGTGGCCGATTGTGTTGAAGGGGAGGAGATTGACTGCCTCGAGCCACTAGAAGTTGACGTTGCCCTCTGCATCTTCTTGGGAGTTGGCTGGAGGATACTGAGCAGAAGAGGAGTGAACGAGGTATGCTCGGCAGCAAGAGCTTCAGTCTTGTGTTCTCTGAGGGAGAGATTGTGGGAAGGAAGGCAGCCGTTGATCCTTTTTGCTCGTAGTATTTGGAGAAGCAAGTAGAATGGGGAGTTGTGTGCTGAAGGGGACGCAGGTGATGTCAGGGATGACTATGTCCAGTGCTCATGAGGGGAGGAAATTTCGAGTAGCAAGAGAAGGGAAGGATTAGCTGAAGGAGGAGCTCCTACATCGGGAAAAAGAGAGAGTAACCCAATCTCTGCAAGCTATGCTAGTCAAGTAGATATCAGTTCTACAAACCACGGTATTGGTGGGGATCGTAAAACTTGAGAATAGCTTAAAGTTTCCACGATTGAGGAGTCACCAAATATCTCAGCCTACATAGCAGAGAGAGGAAACCGTCGACCATGATGAAGAACAGCACAATCTGGTTATTTTTCCACTTGGTTTAGCAACTCTAATTCTTCTCTGGATAGGCAGCACATGTGAAGGAGCCAAACCAAGCTACTCTGGGTCTAAGTAACGAAAGAATGCGGAGCCAAGGGAAGCAAAGACTGTAAAAGGAGCTACTCCATAGCGGTTCACCTATGTAAAGCTGAGTGAAAAAGGATTGAAGGTATGGGACAGACAATTTTTCTGGAGGCCCTACGACCATGTACCATGAAGAGACATCTCTATTGTGCTCATGGATCAGTCAAAATAGCGTATTGTAGAGAGGAGATCCATAAACGAGGTACTATGAGTGTGTAGTCAATTTTCATGCTAGATTTAGGCACATGAAGGTATTACATATGTAAGACTGTTGCATCAACATCTATGTGAAAAACGAGCTTCTATTCAATCAAGGTTGCATCACAGTGAAAGATGCACCTCCATTATGTCCGTTCAACATGTGAGTTCTGAATTCGTTTGTGGAAGGAGGGATAGTCTTTTGATCCAATAACAGGAAAAGAAAAATTGTTGCATTGGGTGCCAAAAGGAATTGTTTATTGCACATAGACAGATTTGTACGGAAGCTGCATTTTGGCAAAATGTTTCCCAAGAAATTAGTGCAAATATTCTTCACTGTGTTACAGAAAAACATCTCACAGTTTCAACTTTTCTAAATGACTTTCTGGACACACTCACAACGTGCAATACACTCCTGTGGTTAAATGATATTCTCCCCTTCAACCTCTTATGTGGAAGCTTGAATATGCGAGGGAATTTTCTATGAAAAAAAAATCCCTTGATGTTAGGCTTCACGTTGAACAAATGTTTTGCATATGTATAAAGTGGGAGTAGGGGCTAACTCCTATGACAACCATTTGGTTTTGTTTTGTTTGTATTCCTAAAGCCGATGATGACCTCTAAACCCGTTATAATGAATAAGAATGCATTTTTTCGACCATGATATTAGGGTACGAAGAAGAGGCCTGGAGCATACAAACATTTATACATGTAGGAAGGGAAGCCACTCGACCTGGTAACAGTGGAACAAGGCCAGTGAGATTTGGTGTTTTGATAATTGTGTCATACAACATACTCGTCCTGAAACATGTTCTAAGAGTGTTGCATTAGGGAAAGTGTGTGGGTGTGTGAGTGAAAGAAAGAGAATGGGAAAGGAGTGAGAAAGAGAGTGAAAGAGAGTGAGAGTGTGAGAGAGAAAGAAAGAAGGGTGCATGAGAAAGAGAGCAAGTAGGTGTGTGTAAGAGTACGTGTGAGGGTAAGAGAGGGGAAGAGGATAAAGCATCAACCTGTGAAAGTGCGTGTGAAAAATTGAGTGTGCAAGTGACAGAACACGAGGGAAGGTGCACGAGAGTGGGTGTGCTTGAGGACCAGGTGTGAATAAGGAGAGAGTGTGGTCACCAAGACCACCCATCCAAGTTTGGCTTCGATAGCATATACCGTCAGGTTCCCATTCTTCTCCACTTATTCCAAAACACTTTGAAATATAATTATGGGCTTTTACCGACAAAAGTTAACTTAACATTAGAAGTTCCAGAAAAAGATCATTGTGCATAGCTATTTTCCCTTGGGTAAAGGAGCCCAACACACACACAGAGAGAGAGAGAGAGAGAGAGAGAGAGAGAGAGAGAGAGAGAGAGAGAGAGAGAGAGAGAGAGAGAGAGAGAGAGAGAGAGAGAGAGAGAGAGAGAGAGAGAGAGAGAGAGAGAAAGAAAGTCATATTAACGTCTTCTGGAGGCCAAACTTGGCCTATGAGACAAAAACCATGTACAAGTGTAGTAACCCTGTGTAGAAGATAAAATGAAATAAAAAGTATATCGCTACACAAAGCTATATAGGGCTGGAAAAGGCTGGGGAGATGTGGCTCTGACTCTGCAGATAGTGGCCACCTAATACATGGGGGGGTCCAAAATGTGAGTAAAATGCCCTAGCTACTGGTGATGGGTGGAGGTGGGTGTAGTATGTGGTACATCGGTGGTGGTCTGAGTGCCTTCTGAAGGAAGACAACCTAGGGGGTGGTGGTACGCCTATGCTCCATCATGTGGTCGTAGGCAATCCTGATGCGTGAGATATCCTCCTGATATAGTCGTGGTCGACGATATCCGCCCATGCGTGGTCGGCGCCGTGCTCTCTGTGCTGCTGCCTGGTGGAGCGTGAGCCCTATAGATGGACCTCTCTGATGTAGCTCAACTCGCTGAAAGAACTGGGTAATGGTCTGCTGGGTACTCACCCGTGTCTGATGTATGGGCTGTAGTGATTGCTCTCGCCTCTCGTATGCTGATGTGAGAAAGCGTCCCAAGCGTCTCTGGTCTCCCATAGTCATGCACAGCTGGAATGACTCCTCGATATGGAATTGTGCTCGTAGGTCTATGTACGCTGGACATCTGATAACAAAATGCTCTTCACTCTCTACCTCTGTCTGGCATACTGGGCACCACCTCTCCTCACGGGGGACTCCCCTGGACCGACCCCTCTCAATCTCGAGCTGATGTGATGAAACCCGGAGCTGCCCAATGACGACTCGTAGGTGGTGGGGAAGGTAGGTCTGCATGTATCTCGGAATCTCGATGAAGCCCGTGCCCGATATATGTAGAAAATGCTCGCGGTAGTAGAGCATTTTCGGTGGCAATGTACCCCTAGGGCTCACCCATGTCCTTTGTATGTATGTATGCCATATCTCCTGACGAATGATCCTATTCCTCTCTTGATGAGAGAGAGAGTAGGGTGCATGAGAGTCGTACTGTAGTGGTGGTAGCCTGTCTATGTCAAAGCCATGGTGGGCAAGCCAGTCTCGTGTCTGTGCATACCATGAGGAGGTGTCGCCTGCTAATGCCATATCACGTGATGCCTCGAAAGCACGACAAGCAATGCGCTCTGTATCCATGTCCCGAAGTCTGTGTAATAGGCATACCGTCTGGAATAGTGCCTCAACTAGCATCGGTGGTGCAGCGAGCTCTGCTCTAATGATATCATGTGGTACTGAAGGCTTGCTGCGGATAAGTCTGGCAATCATGAGGATTTGTGGCCTCTCTAATGCTGTCCATATTGATGTAGCTAATCCTGGTCCCCATATGGCTGCCCCATACATGAGCGCTGGCGTAACCAAAGTGTCAAAGAGCCACCCCTTTGTGCGGGGCTCCTGAAAATATGCCTTGTGGCACTGTCTCTCCACCAAAGCTAGTGCTGCGTACCCACGTGTGATGCGGTCACGGGCTGCCTGAGCCATAGAGAAGACCCCTGATGCTGCTGTAAATGTCACCCCCAAGTAAACATATGATCCGACCACCTCGATCGGTCCACCTGCTGCTGTGAACAAACTATGTCTGCGTACCTGTGCTGATGTATGAAAGATCAAGACCTTGGTTTTACCAAGGTTCACAGATAACCCTCTGTGTCTGCAAAAGTCATCTAGGTCGTGTAGATGATGCTGTAGACCTTATGCAGACTTTGAAACCAATACAATATCATCAGCGTATAAAAGAATATGGAGAGTGGACCCGTGTACCTCAATGCCATCTCCCCCTTGCTGCTGTATGAAATCCACTATCTCATCAATGTAGAGACCAAAGAGGGTGGGTGAGAGAGGGCATCCTTGCTTCACCCCGATAGTGCTAGCAAGTGGATCAGATAAGCCCCCCGGACATCTGACTCTACCAGATACTCTCTCGTATAAGGCGTAGATCCCCCATATCATCTCCTCCGGAGCTCCGATGTAAAGGAGTCGTCTGAAGAGTCGATCCTTGGGAACAGTGTCAAATGCTTTGCGAAAGTCCACAAAGCAACAATATAATCTCCTCTTCCTCACCCTAGCCTGGTCGATCAGGCATCTCAAAGTGAAGATGTGGTCAATGGTAGAGTAATCTCGTCTGAAACCTGCCTGTCCTGGAGCCCTGATGCCCTTCCTCTCAGCGAGAGTACTCAACTCTGTCTCTAGTACCGCCCCATATAACTTGGCTAATATAGGGCCAATCATGATCGTCCGGTATGTACCTGGATCCATAGTATCACTTGACTTATGAATGGGCACTATGGTGTGCTCAGTCCATGAGTCTGGGAACCCTTCAACCAATGCACGGTTGAAGAGATGGGCAATGAGCGGTGCGAGAGTCGTGCCTCCATAGATGAGGTGCTCTGCCTGTAAACCGAAATGATCATGGGCCCTGCCATGCTGCAGCCGGGCAATAGCGCGTCCCACCATAGTGGGTGTGAAGAAGTCAGAGGTAGTAGGACGTGAGCTCTGCGGTCTGGGAATGGGAGGCTTGCCTTGGATCTCGTTTAGGCCCCGTGCATAGCTATGCCAAGTGCTCGGGTCTCGGATAGGTGTCTGCTGTCTCCTCTCTCTCAAATGTCGCCATGCCACTGCACTGTCTCGACTCATGAGCAAATGGTAAATATCCCAATACTGTCTCTCCTCCCAGTCCCGCCGTTTGCGGCGAGTAAGGCTCTGCATGCGACACTGTGCCTGTGTGTGTGTAATATCTCCTCTATGCTCTAAAATCCGTAGGTGCTTCCGTAGCTCACGACAATCTGCATCATACTAGCGGTTCTGGGGCATGGATCCTGTGCGTGGAGGGTGCATATGTGTGCGGTGTGGGAAGCTGCGGAGAGCTGAGTCCTTTAGGATGGAGGTGATATGTGATGTAAGTGTGTCCAAAGGTGAGAATGGATCAAGGGAGAGTAGGCGGGTTTGTAAATGGTGTGCATAAACATGTGAGAGCTCTTGTGAAGTGTATCGTGGTATGTATCTCAGTGGGTGAGGGAGGGTCTAATGGAATCGGAGATGAGAGTGAGAATGTGATAAATGTGTGGTCAGCACCGAGTGGGCGTCGTCCAATACTAAGTGAAGGGATGAGTGAAGCTCCAGAGGTAGTACCCAAAATGTAGTCGACTGAGCTCTCACCTCCCCCGTGAGGGAAGCAAGTAAATCCGCCTGAACCTGGCCAACGATTCATCCCGTTATATATAACGAGATGATGTCGGCTGCCTAGCTCGAGTAGATGTCTGCCATAGCCGGTGGTGTCATGACCCGTATCTGCTGATACCCTGCTCGTGCTAATCTCATCGGGGTCTCTGGCCCTCATGATCTGTGGGTGATCCATGTCGTATGCCTCGCACTGATGCGACTGAGTGCGGCCATTGAAGTCCCCCATAAGGAAGACTTCACCTAGTGTGCTTTAATGTAGTATCTCATCTGAAAGCGCTGTGTATGGTGAGTCTCTATCTTGGATCGGTCCCCCCAGATCCTGTCCTGCGTATCGAGATTCGCCTGGTGGGAAGTAGCATATAGCAATGTAAATCGAGCTCCCCTGTGCTATCTCCATGCGAACCCACATGTATCGTGCCTCCTTATCTCTACCTATAATATGGATCCGACTCTGTATCTCCTGTCGAAATACGATGGCCACTCCTCCCGATCCTCGTGCTTTACTCTGTCTCGTCGTGGTCCTGAATGCAGATTCCCAATGAAAACCTGCAATGCGTGGTAGACCTCTCTCTTGGCTCTCGTGTGTCTCTGTGATGCACGCAAAGTCATGTGATGCCAGGATCTCCTCGACTCTGTCTGGTCGCGTCCAGAGTGCCCCGTTGCAGTTCCACGCTGCACCTCTGAGTGGTGTCTCCTGGTGTAGTGATGTCTCATAGGCCGCATTGCCCTATTTGATAGGGCGTCCATCTATGAAGACCTTACAATCACGGTAAAAGGCCTTCCTCCCCTCTCGACGTGCCTTGAGTATCTGTGGCATGCAAGCGCGTCGGTGTGCCACCTGCATACGCGTGAGGTCCTCGTCCATGTAGAGGGTGCCGTCGGGTAGTCCACGTAGTACTGATCGACGTCTAAAAAAGGTGGTCTGTGCCTCCTCGGAACTCATCTTGAGGATGAGTGCTCGCAAACGCGATGTATCCCTCCCCACCCTCCATGCGTCTGTGTAGGGCATGCTCTCGTATCCAAGTCGACGGCAAATGTCAGTGGCGTCTTCCTCCGGTGATACCCCTTCGGGTAGGCTTGTAATCCGAATGTGAAGTCTTCGAGTGTGTCGAAGCCTCTCCTCCTCAAGTGTAAATTTGGTAGTGATTTGTTCTTGGGATAAAACAATCCAAGTAGTCTAGTACTACTCAAGTAGGGAAAGATGTGCTTAACTGCCTGCCAATGCTTGACACTTGGGTAATGCATAAACCTGCTCATATGAGAGACACCAAATATAATATTTGGCCGGGTTATGCTTAAGTAAATCAAGCATCCAATAGCCTAGACAACAACATCAAATGCATCTTCAACATCATGAAGGCTCAACCATAAACCTGTTTCCATAGGAGTGGCAATAGGTTTGCAATCTTCAAGACCAAAACATCGTAATAAGGTGTCAACATATTTTGTTTGACATAGAGCTATTCCACCATCAACTTCCATAAATTAAATGCCCAAATAAATATGCAAATGCCCCAAATCTGACATCTCAAAAGAGGCATGCAGTTCAACCTTAAAATCAACAATATGCATCTCATTAGGACCAACGAGCAACATGCCATCAACATAGACAACAATGACAAGAAGCACATCATTTGCATGCTTAACATATAAGGTGCTCTCAGTTGGACTGTCCTCAAACCCATGTGCAATCAAGTAGGCATGCATCTTTTCATACCAAGCACATGGTGCTTGGTTCAAACCATATAATGCCTTTTTCAATCTGCACACTTTGTTTTCATGCCATTACATGGGGTTGATATACATACACTTCTTCATGTAAGTTCCCATTCAAAAATGGAGTTTTAATGGTCCAACTAATGTACATTCCAACCATGATGAGCTGCAAGGGCACAAAATCTATGAATAGTGGTCATTCAACATGTGGGTGCACTGCCAAAGGTCTTGCAAGGAATGTTGGAGAGAAGATTACCCCTAGCTTGGTGTCGAGTATTTAGGGCTTCTTCGTCAGCCAGAATAATCACTCGGTCTCCTTTTGGATATGCCAAAACATTATTTCATCCCAATTACCTTGATTGTTGACTTCAGAAGTCTCATATAATAACAACTAGAGAGACTATGACATGTCTAGTAGGTGGTGGGAATCATCCTGGCTGGGTGGTTAGGACCACGAGCCGACACTAGTTTCGTCATAGGCGGGGATAGCTACGTGTCTATATTTGTTTCTGTGCTTCGTTATAGCGGGCTAATAGGTGAGTGGAACCATCTCGGCCGAGCGGTCGAGACCACGAGCCGCACTAGGCTTCGTTATGGGCTAGCACGTATATATATGTGTGTATATGTCATTGTGTATATGGGGAACCAACCTGGATCGGTGGTTATGTCCACGAGTCGCATCCAATTGCAACATAGGCAAACTCGTGCAAGTAAAAATAAATAAATAGAAAAAGAAAAAAGAAAGTTCCCACTCTTGAGGGGAAGAGACAGAGAGGAGGTTGGTGATCGCCCAGACGGGTATGTTTTTGCATGTGTATATTTATGAGATCGAGAGATTGGCTGCTGATAGATCGATCAGACAATATCTTATGCTGACGATGACATAGCCATTATATGTGCTAGATCGGGTAGTTGTGACTTGTTGGACTTGGACTTTCCTATGTTACTGATAGGTCTATTCTGGAAGCTTGTAGTGGTGTGCATGCACCTTGAGATTTCCTTGTCTGTGTCTCGTCTCATCGTGTGCGATTTTTGGGCATGAGTAAGGCTACATTTTGGGAAGCCTCATTTTTTGCTCATGTATATATGTGGCAAGTATACGAGCTCTTGATAGAGATGCACGGATATATATATTTTGTTGATTCTCGGTTTTTATATTTTTTGGAGTGATTCTTTTTGTCGAGTTGCAGATGAGGCATGTGCAACGATGGGAGAAGGATGACTTTGCTGAGGTATTTCCTAGTATGTACATGCTTTTGGTTGAGCTAACAACATGTGTCTTGATGTCTATAGGTTGCATAATGGTCAGGGAGAGGTAGTGTCATGATAGGATTGCGGGAGTCTGACTATTTTTATGGTTTGCCATTATGTTTTGAATTGGGGAAAGCATGTGAATCATATGGTTTTTGTTGAGCTTTGTTGCAGGATGATCTAGTGAGGATCGGACTTGTGATGGAACATCGATTTCGATTTCATGATTGGTATTCTGACAAGTGTTGGGATGACATGTTTTATGAGTTTTGTTGCAGGAAAGAATGGAGCGTAGAGGTATTTGCATATGAATTAGTATGAGCAAGTATGAGAGCATGTGAGCCATGTTTTGATGGAAGTGAGTAGGTACATGCATGGACACGAGCAACGATGTTGATGGTAAGATGGGTTGAATGTCAGTAAGAGCTTTTCATGCATGAGGACTATGTCCAAGTAGAGAGCATAGAAGGTGTTTGTGTGTGATGGATCATGCTTGAACAGTTTGAATGGCTGGTTGTGATGCTTGATATGTTCTCATAAAAGTAAGCCAACCACTTGGATGAGTGATAGGTGAAAAGCAAGATGGCATTAGTGGTGGAACTGCTTGTCGGGGATAACTTTGCAAGTAGAAGGGGGGAGTATGTTAGCTATATAATTGGTTGATTTTTGCATGCACTAACGGGCTTTCATTTTGCAGATTAAATGTTTGATTGCAAGTATTTTGCACGGAAAGATATTTGTCGAGGCACAACATGTTTTTATGACGTGGATACCGGGATGTAGTTACATGGAATGCCTGGCTAGCTGGGCATGCATCCAAAGAGGCAAAGGATCTATGAAGGAAGGGTAATCATGTCAGAAAAAGGATTACCTAATGGACTTAGGAGAGAACGAGGATCTACATGTTTATGTGGAAGCAGATCATCCACTCTTTGGAGCAAGCTGTCAGTATGGTGGAGAAACTTCTTTCTCCTATTGATGAAGGTCACAATGAGCAGAAAAGGGCTCAACTGCGCGAGCTTGCTACACTCAATGGTACCATTTGGGATGATGAGATTTGTCATTTATGTGGTGAACATGGACATAGGCAATACACGTGTTCAGCTCAAACTCAGCATTCAAGAGTGATGTGAGTTGCAAAATTTGTGGAGATGGTGGGCATCCAACGATTGATTGCCCAATGAAGGGAACTGTTTCTAATAATATTGATAATGAGTGTGCCAACTTTCTAGCAAAAGTTGGCGGAGGTCAAGATTCAGGTAGCATGCCTCAAGCTCATGGACAAATTACATCAACCTCGTCTCTACCGAGTTCACAAGGCAGTGTACCTTCAGGAAATTCTCTAGGTTTTATGGCTGGAGGTTTTCGTCCTTCACGTCCAGGGCTTGGGTTTGGCAATGTTTTTGGCCAAGGTACAGGCTTTAGCAAGGAAATAGATGAGGCTAATTTATATGTGGATATATACCTCAGTCCGTGGATGAACAAGGTCTTATAAATTTGTTCTCCGCTTCTGGGAAGATCGAGGATTGTAAACTTATCAGGGATAGAGTGACTAGTTGGAGGGAGGGCTATTCATTTTTTTTTTGGCAACTTTTGCTCTTTCCAAGGGTTGCAGCAAAATGGGGGATTGTCCCTAAATATACACACGGGGGGAATTAAAAAGGCATGAACACGGAATTATTTTGAGGAGGAAAAAATGAAAAGGCTTCAGGAAATGGGGGAGGAGGCATTTTTTGGTTCCTCTCTTATGCGTGGTCGGGGCAGACATCGAAAGAGGGAGGTGGACCATGGCTAGAAGCTACCCCTGTCAGGAAGGAGGGTGACCGACTGTGCTGAAGGGGAGGAGATTTACTGCCTCGAGCCACTAGAAGTTGACGTTGGCCTCTGCATCTTCTTGGGAGTTGGCTGGAGGATACTGAGCAGAAGAGGAGTGAATGAGGTAGGCTCGGGAGCAAGAGCTTCAGTCTTGTGTTCTCTGAGGGAGAGATTGTGGGGAGGAAGGCAGCCGTTGATCCTTTTTGCTCGTAGTATTTGGAGAAGCAAGTAGAATGGGGAGTTGTGTGCTGAAGGGGACGCAGGTGATGTCAGGGATGACTATGTCCAGTGCTCATGAGGGGAGGAAATTTCGGGTAGCAAGAGAAGGGAAGGATTAGCTGGAGGAGGAGCTCGTACATCGGGAAAAAGAGAGAGTAACCCAATCTCTGCAAGCTATGCTAGTCAAGTAGATATCAGTTCTACAAACCACGGTATTGGTGGGGATCATAAAACTTGAGAATAGCTTAAAGTTTCCACGAGTGAGGAGTCACCAAATATCTCAGTCTACATAGCAGAGAGAGGAAACCTTCGACCATGATGAAGAACAACACAATCTGGTTATTTTTCCACTTGGTTTAGCAACTCTAATTCTTCTCTGGATAGGCAGCACATGTGAAGGAGCCAAACCAATCTACTCTTGGCCTAAGTAAGGAAAGAATGCTGAGCCAAGGGAAGCAAAGACTGTAAAAGGAGCTACTCCATAGCGGTTCACCTATGTAAAGTTGAGTGAAAAAGGATTGAAGGTATGGGACAGACAATTCTTCTAGAGACCCTGCGGCTATGTACTATGTAGAGACATCTTTATTGTCCTCATGGATCAGTCAAAATAGCGTATTGTAGAGAGGAGATCCATAAACGAGGTACTATGAGTTTGTTTGTCAATTTTCATGCTAGATTTAGGCACATGAAGGTATTACATATGTAAGGCTGTTGCATCAACATCTATGTGAGAAACGAGCTTCTATTCACTCAAGGTTGCATCACAGTGAAAAATGCACCTTCATTATGTCCGTTCAACATGTGAGTTCTGAATTCGTTTGTGGAAGGAGGGATAGTCTTTTGATCCAATAACAGGAAAAGAAAAATTGTTGCATTGGGTGCCAAAAGGAATTGTTTATTGCACATAGACATATTTGTACGGAAGCTGCATTTTGGCAAAATGTTTCCCAAGAAATTAGTGCAAATATTCTTCACTGTGTTACAGAAAAACATCTCACAGTTTCAACTTTTCTAAATGACTTTCTGGACACACTCACAACGTGCAATACACTCCTGTGGTTAAATGATATTCTCCCCTTCAACCTCTTATGTGGAAGCTTGAATATGCGAGGGAATTTTCTATGAAAAAGAAAATTGCCCTTGACGTTAGGCTTCACGTTGAACAAATGTTTTGCATATGTATAAAGTGGGAGTAGGGGCTAACTCCTATGACAACCATTTGGTTTTGTTTTGTTTGGATTCCTAAAGCCGATGATGACCTCTAAACCCATTATAATTAATAAGAATGCATTTTTTCGACCATGATATTAGGGCACGAAGAAGAGGCCTGGAGCATACAAACGTTTATACATGGAGGAAGGGAAGCCACTCGACCTGGTAACAGTTGAACAAGGCCAGTCAGATTTGGTGTTTTGATAATTGTGTCAAACAACATACTTGTCCTTAAACATGTTCTAAGAGTGTTGCATTAGGGAAAGTGTGTGGGTGTGTGAGTGAAAGAAAGAGAGTGGGAAAGAGAGTGAAAGAGAGTGGGAGTGTGAGAGAGAAAGAAAGAAGGGTGCATGAGAAAGAGAGCAAGTAGGTGTGTGTAAGAGTACGCGTGAGGGTAAGAGAGGGGAAGAGGATAAAGCATGAGCCTGTGAAAGTGTGTGTGAAAAATTGAGTGTGCAAGTGACAGAACACGAGGGAAGGTGCACGAGAGTGGGTGTGCGTGAGGACCAGGTGTGAATAAGGAGAGTGTGGTCACTAGGACCACCCATCCAAGTTTGGCTTCGATAGCATATACCCTCATGTTCCCATTTTTCTGCACTTATTCCAAAACACTTTGAAATATAATTATGGGCTTTTACCGACAAAAGTTGATTTAACATCAGAAGTTAGAGAAAAAGATAATTGTGCATAACTATTTTCCCTTGGGTAAATGAGCCCAACACACACACACACAAAGAGAGAGAGAGAGAGAGAGAGAGAGAGAGAGAGAGAGAGAGAGAGAGAGAGAGAGAGAGAGAGAGAGAGAGAGGGAGTTGAAGGCTCAAGCATGGCAGCAATGGCAAACAGAGAGAGATTCTTGACTGCTGAGAAAATTCTCCCTTGGAGCAGCTTAGTATTGAGAAACACACATGCAACCATGACTCTCGTTGGACTCTAAAAATTGCAAAAACATTTCAAACTTGCAAGATCTTTAGAGAGCTATCTTCTCTCAGAAACCTCTCCAATCAATGCATGTATTAGTCCTTGGAATTAGATGTACAATAGTTCCCCAAAATAGAAGCATGCACCACTCACTACATTTTCAAGGTTTTGCTATTGCTGCTTCAATCCTCCATACCTGAGAGAGAAGGGTCCCACCGAGCATGCCATCTAAAGAAGGGAGACCCCTGGACTCCATTTCAAAGAGGAAGAAATGAATGCTTAATCTCCAAGGCACCTTCTACTCAAGGTGGTTCCTCTTTAGGGAAGTATACCCTATGCTCTCTTAGGCACAAAAAAAAACAACAGTTTAGAAACCAGTCTAACAAGAATAAACAATGAATTGAAATAAAAGAAACATTAACAGACAAGAATAGGATACTTCTTCCACTACAAGATAATACGAGGACTAATTACATGGACAAGACACTGTAGCATAACATAAAGAGATGGACAATTGAGGGGGAGAGTCCCAACTCACTCCTTCGTAAGAAAAGGAAGACATCTTTTTAGCCTAGGAACTTCAGAACTTGTAAGGCAGGTAGAAGGCAGCTACCCTTGCTCAACTCCACCTATTGTAGTCAAGTGCCCTCACACAAAATTGTTGCAGTAATTTTGGAAGCTCATTTTGGTGTTGTGGGAGGGTATTGCAGTGTTGACTTGATGACCAACAATATTATTCAAAATGGACTTTGGTGTTTGATTTTGCACAAGGATGTTTGTGACTTTGCATAGCAATATGGTCCCTTCCAAAAAAAAAAAAATGAGCCTCCTGACATCCATAGATTCCACCTATAGCTAGTTATGTCTCTAGAACCATTGGAGAAGTGGGGCATGAAGTAATGATGAAAGATCTTGTGCAATTCAGGGCATGCAAACTTGATGTGTGGGTTTGAGGCACGTGCACAAAATCGAGTTTGATACTTAATTCAAATTAAGCAAAGATCCTAGCAAGAACTTTTTTATATATCGATCTTTGAAGTCATTGCATGAGGAATGTATCTAAGCCATGAAGGAGTTAAAGTGTCAGCTATTAGATGGGGTATTTGAAAAACCTTGCTTTTGAGAATTCAAGTACAATCAATTGCCTATGTCTCCTCCATTGTGATTCAATTTGGATTTTCCAACCCTTGCAATCAATAAATAAATGAAGCACTATGACATGTCATAGTCTCTCTAATTGATATTATATGAGACTTCTGAAGTCAACAATCAAGGTAATTGGGATGAAATAATGTTTTGGCATATCCAAAAGGAGATCGAGTGATTATTCTGGCTAACGAAGAAGCCCTAAAAACTCGATACCAAGCTAAGGGTAATCTTCTCTCCAACATTCCTTGCAGAACCTTTGGCAGTGCACCCACATGCTGAATGACCACTATTCGTCGAATTTGTGCACTTGCAACTCATCATGGTTGGAATGTACATTAGTTGGACATTAAAACTCCATTTTTGAATGGGGACTTACATGAAGAAGTGTATGTATATCAACCCCATGGTCTTATACAAAAATGGCATGAAAACAAAGTGTGCAGGTTAAAAAAGGCATTATATGGTTTGAAGCAAGCACCACGTGCTTGGTATGAAAAGATGCATGCCTACTTGATTGCACATGTGTTTGAGGACAGTCCAACTGAGAGCACCTTATATGTTAAGCATGCAAATGATGTGCTTCTTGTCATTGTTGTCTATGTTGATGGCATGTTACTCGTTGGTCCTAATGAGATGCGTATTATTGATTTTAAGGTTGACTTGCATGCCTCTTTTGAGATGTCAGATTTGGGGCATTTGCATATTTATTTGGGCATTTAATTTATGCAAGTTGATGGTGGAATATCTCTATGTCAAACAAAATATGTTAGACACATTATTGCAATGTTTTGGCCTTGAAGATTGCAAAGCTATTGCCACTCCTATGGAAACAGGTTTATGGTTGAGTCTTCATGATGTTGAAGATGCATTTGATGTTGTCTAGGCTATTGGATGCTTGATTTACTTATGCATAACCAGCCAGATATTATATTTGTTGTCTCTCATATGAGCAGGTTTATGCATTACCCAAGTATCAAGCATTGGCAGGCAGTTAAGCACATCTTTCGCTACTTGAGTAGTACTAGACTACTTGGATTGTTTTATCCCAAGAACAAATCACTACCAAATTTACATGCTTTTTTTTACTCTAGCTGGGTTGGTTGGTATGAAACTCATGTGTCCACTGGTGGCTTTTGCTTCATGCTTGGTAGTTCATGCATATATGAATTGAGCAAGAAGCAACTTGCTATGGCCACTTTTACTTATGAGGTTGCCTACAGGGAAACTTTCACAATGATTGTTGAGTATGTGTGGCTCTAACTCCTTTTGGCTAATTTGGGTGTTCATCAATCTTCTTCTACCACCATCTTCATTGACAGTGAGAGCGCATTAGCAGTTGCGAGGATCCATGTGTTCCATACTTGCACAAAGCACATTGAGGTGGCCATCAAAGAAGAAAAAGTTGATATACAGATAGATAAGACACAAACACAAGACTTCTACATAGTGTGTAGAAGGGGGAGTCTCGTCCTGCTTCTCCCAGGGGTGGATGGCAGATTGAAGTATGGAATTGGGAGCAAGTTCCTCACCAAAGTTGAGTTGAGAGAGAAAATTAGCTACCAATTATGAAGTATCAGATTGATGAACAACATCATAAGTGAATTCCTATAAGAGAAAGACCCACTGTGTGAGTTTGCAAACTAGGTTTTGCTACTTTGCCAAATATAGTAGTGCTTAATGGTTCACATGAAAAGTAAACTTATGTCTAATAAATAATGGAAAATGTTCTTGCTGGAATATATAAGCCCTAAACAATTCCTTTTGGTGATTGAATCATTCTTTTGGCACAGTAGTCATCCGCTTGCATAATAGATTAGGTGATACCAAGTGCAACCTGCTTTTTGTATTAAGTTTTTACAAATGGATACATTTGACACATCAACAAACACATGGAATAGATGGGTCTAATCTAGATCCTTCAAGATCAGAGCCTTGGTGACTTAAATTTTAAGTCACCAAATATTAAATCACATTCTTCTATTCATTGGAATTCTCCAATTTTAGCATCAACCAATCAATTTAATTGGATAGCCACATGAGGTAAGAAACATAAATGTCGGCCATGACATCTTATCTATCCGATTTGCAATTCTAGGAGGTGAAGCTTGCAAACCAGGTTTCACTTTATCTCGATCAATAGAAAATCCCTTTTTTTTGAAATGATGTGCCCTAATACTTACCACCTTTCATGCCAAATATTGAGTTCATGAGGTTAAGGCATAGGTGGACTTCTCTACACTTGTGAAAACATATATACAAGTGCTATAAATAATCATTTTATTTTTTGGAAGTCATCCAAGAATACCTACATGAAAATAGTAAAGTATGCCAAGAATATCTAATACATACGTTGATAGGAAGCACTAGAAGCATTTTGTAGTCCAAACCACATGATTGTATGAGTAAAAACTCCCCGATTTGTGATCAATGTTGTCCTTGAGACATTGGATTCAAACATCAAAACCTAATTGTCTCTGTTGCCAAAAATAGTAAATTCTTTGATGTGCAACCTCATCCAACATCATATCTAAACATTGAAAACGAAAGGTATTCAATATCGTAACAACATTCATTTTACAATAGTCATTCCAGACATTCAATTGAAATAAAAAAGCAAACTTGTACTAATTGATTAACCTACTTGGAAACTTTTGGATTCATTCAATAAAGTTGTTGGATTATGGGTGATACATCCAATTTCACGTGGATCTTGTGTTGATACAACTAGGGATCAAGACCTTTCATGTCTGAGTATTCCCATGAAAAAAACATTTTTGAGTTCCTATAATAGCACAATTAAATTGCTCCATAGTGTGGTCAATCTTTGCAATATGATTATTTCCCATTGACAAGTAGGCAATATGAGGGGTTGATGGCTTTACATCCATGGTGAAGAGTCTTCCTTGGATTTTCCTTTTTCTATGAGCTTGTATTCCTCCATGGGGTCTTTAACAAAATATCCTTGATCATTTAACCTCACCTCATAATCTCTTTCAACCATTTGGGCTACTGGAACGAAGTTCTTAGTGATGGTTGGCACATGCAACATATCCTTCAACACCTTGGAGCTTTGAGATCAATGCAACATCTCCCACATGTGTAATCTTGTGCTCAATGTCATCCTTGATCTCAACATGTCCTTGAGTGGTGGGTGAGTGTAAATTAAAGAAAACATCTTTATTGCAATTCATATGCTTGATACAACCACTATTTATGTACTATGTAAAATATGAATTGACTCTTTAAGTTCAACAATACATCATAAGCAAGTTCTCATTTTCTACATTTGTTGAATTACTAGCATAATTACTTTGATTCCTTTTGTATCCTTAATATCATCCTCCTTTGTACCAACAATCTCTTGCATAATGGCCCAATTTTCCACAATTTTGTAAGATTGAGTTTGGCCTTCCTCTCACTCTACCTTGGGAGTTTTTTCCATATCTTTTGCCTTTGATTCTACCTACATAGAAAACTTGGGTTTGGTTGCCTTTTGATTGTGAATCTCCTTGGTTCATCTCCTCAGTCGCCATCAATGTGACTAATTGATCAAATTCTGGCAAGGAATCTCTCACATACACAGAGGTGGTGAATGTTTTCCACCTTTCATCCTCTGTCAAGCCATTGATAGTGTGAGCAACAAGATCATCATCTTCGATTGGGTTCCCAATTGAGCCTATGACATCTACAAGACACTTAACCTTCAAAATGTGTTAATTAATGTTAGTGCTTGGTGCTTTACTAAGCTTATTTAGCTTATTCTTGAACTCAATCTTCCTTGATTTGGTGGATGAATAATAAAATCTCTCCAAGGTTTCCCAAACCTCCTAGATGTCTCCAAGTTTTGTATATGCCTAATCATGCTATTACTTATGCATTGGGATAGAATGAATATGAATCTCCTATCTCTTTCTATCCATTCATTAAGTACCTTGACATATCCCTCAAGTGGTGGATGATGTACATGAGGCTTTGGCTTTGTATCACTCACTAGTCCCCACAATCCTTTGCCCATAAGGTAGTTGGTAGCTCTAAATTTCCATGGTTGATAGTTGCCTTTCTCTAACTTTTACATTTTTGCATTATAATCAGCCATTCTAAGCTCGGAAGTGCTCCTATAGCTTCTCCTCAAGTTTCGTTCTACTTCTTCTAAGTATTTTTCTTTTGAGTCAAACTCAGGGTCCATTTCTATGCTTTCGTAGTCTTCTTTCCACTCCTTTTCAATTATTTTTCCTTCTTCTACCTCTTGAAGTATGACCATGTACAAGTTTAAGTCATACTCTTCTTCCTCCACACACTCATTTGTGGTTGGTACTTCTTCATTTATACACACATCCAATGTTGCTAGGATTTCCATACATCTATGTGGTTTGAATGCTTCGAAAAGTATTTTTCGCATGTAGGTTGGGTCTTCTATAGGTCTATGTCCCTTTTGTCCTACTTGGCAATATTGTAATCTTTCCTCTTCTCCTTTAGGTGCCTTGCAAATCCATAGTTGGGTGTCTTCATTCATCCAAGATTGCTCACTAGATCCGGCACTATGGATTCACACATCAAACTCTTCCCAGGATTCCATTGAAGGGGTGGAATGTCTCTATATGCAAAATTTTGGAGATTTATTTTAGTCATTGTGCCTTGGTGTTGGAGATACAAAGCATCTCATCCCTATACTACCTTTAGTTGTCCCATGAATGGTCTACCTAAGATCATATCGTAATTCTCACCTTGCCAAATTGGCATATAGCTAAAGTGTCTTCAAGTTCTACTCCACAAGTCATCATAATTACATTTTCAAGGAGTCCCAATAGTCATTCTACATGCCGGTCTGCTAGTTGTAGCTTCATTCTAGTTGATTGTAGAGCTAGTCTTCCCCACTTCTCCCAAATTTCCTTGGTTTCTATCCCTACTTCAGATCGTCTATCTAGAATGGTTTTGGTCATATATCCTTGAAATGTGATTGGGAGGTACATATTTCATTTATCTCCCACACTAAAAGATCCAACCTTATCGACTAGTATCTTGAGACACATTGCTTTCTCTAGCTTCTCTTCCTTGTCAAATATGTTTGGTTCATTCAAATTTAGCTGATTAGCTAATCTCTTCCATAGAAGTGGCTTGACTTGCAAAGTTCTTCTAGAGTCAATGAGCATTGAACTTTGGTTTTCTTCAACTTTTGCAATGTGGTTGATGTTTCCTTTGAGAATTTTCTTTCCTTGCCTCTTATTGTTGGGGCATGATAAAATTTGGATCTTTGTTCACAAAACCTAATTCTACTTCAATCTCCTTAGTTTTTTCTAATTTCTTTTGTTGTCAATGATGGCTTTCTAAGCGTCCCTAGAATGTTGCTCCTGGGAGTCTCATTTTTCAAAGGCTTGGTATTGCTTGTTCTAGCATGGTCTGAGCGATTTCAATTAATTTATTACATATTTCCAATCTCTCCTTCTCAAGGTCTCCTCTTGGGTAGCTTTTATCATATTGCTCCAGACCAGGTCCTATCCCTATTTTGGATTGATAAGCTTTTAACCCCATTTGTAAGTCTTTAGGCATGGGATCAACTAGAACTGATCTTGCCTGCTTCTTTGTTTGATTCTCCAACACATTTGTGTGTTGATTGGTTGGACAATTTGGCTTAGGTTTGGGGTCTTTTATTGTTTTCTCCTTTTCCTAAGATATTTTTTTCATCCACTTGTTTTTAATCTTTAATCTTCTTGATTTCCAACTTTAAGTTTTTTTTTTCATATTGAGGTGTCAAAGGATTTTTTTGGATCTTCTACTACTTGGGGTGAAGATTCTATCACACTTGCCTTTTTAGGACTATCAACTCTTTGATTTTCCATGGTTTCTCTTACTTTGGATTTGGTGATGGATTTCAATGGCACAATGTATTCTTAATGACTCCTTGAGGACTCTATTACCTCAATAACATTGATATGAGATGTGGGCGATGTTTTGGATGGGTTCTTGGGGTAGTCTCTGAACAAGTGTTCTTTTCGATACTCACTACAATACCCATCCCATACCCTACGGGGTGGTGAGTGGTAAGGCATCATACATTCCCTACTAAAATGGTCGCCTCTACATCTATAATATGGTCCTCTAGGGGCTGGTGCTCTTGCTAAAGGTTTTCCAGGAGCTTGAGCTCTGACAGATGTATACATGAGATTGGTGTATTCAATTCCATATGTGTTCCCATAAACGTCATGCTCATAGTACTATTGTTCATAAAAATATTCATATTCTATGAGATTTGGTCATAGGAGTAGTAAACCTTGCACATAGCCTTGATTTAAATTTTCTACACTTTCAATGGTGACATCAGCACTATATCTCTCTCCAAATTTTCTTCACACTATGTGTATTTGACAGGTACTATGTTCTATGGATGTGGGGGTTGTTTTCCTAGCACAGGTTGAGGTTGGTTATATGCTTGATTCTCATATGTTCTTGGAATCATGGGCAGTCCTTGACATGGAGCATATCTTGGAACCTCTGCCTAGCTCTCTTCGTGGGTATCCATATGGTCTATGCTATGGTGGTGGAATTGGCCTAGATTGTCTATTATACGGGCAGTTCTTAGTGGTGTGATTAGTGTATATTTGTTCAATATGGTAGTATTGACTAGACCCTTGTGCCTGTTGTCTATTAGATTGATACAATTATGGGGGAACAGGTCCTCCTCTTGCACAAGCATGAGATGGGTGGTCACCTCCACGATGCACACACCTCATTAGCATGTGCATCCTCATGGGTGGGTTTTAATAATTCTTTTGTCCTTGGACACCTAGCTTCTTGGCCACAAACTCTAGCAGTTCTTCTACCTGGTTGGTTTGTATAGTTGCATTACTAAATGCATCCTAAGATTTGGTAGGGATCTCTATTGAAAATTTGTATTTCAAGGCCAAGAGTGTGGGGATATGCCCCAAATTGAACCTTCCACATCATCCACAATCAAAGGAGGATCGTTCCACGAGCTGGAAGCATCAAATCATGTCTATAATGGAAAGAAATTGATTAGATAAGATTTAGTTCACATCTTGATGTGATTGGACCTTAACTTTTGACATGTATATGCTTTTGATTTGTTAAAGATATTGGAAAACAATGTCCCATGATCAAAAGGTCAAGGTATCAATACCCCATGGTCAAATAGTCCATCTTGCTCAGAATAGCACATGATATGTAGCTGTCTATAATACTCCTTATACAAGAAAAGCACGTTGGTGTGTTGGCTACTTGAATGTCATCTCAAAATAGCGACGTGGGTTCAATCCCGGATCGACTTTGCGTAGCGAAATAGATTTTTTGGTAGTTTGTCAAGCTTTTTAAATAAATCAAAACTATCAGATTTATTCGCGATGTGGCAACGATTGAGCGACGAACAACGGACGGCTTTAGTGATAGAGTTTTTTGTTCAAAGCGATCATACTTTATTGAGTGCTTTTGGAGGAGCTTTTCAAGGTATAATCAAAGCTATATAAGAAGCCATTGGCTTATTGTTTATGTATCCATCACCTAGTTCAACAACAAGCTATGGAGCTTGGTACCTCATTAGAGGTAGTGCTTTTAGCACATGGGGCAGCCATGGTGCTATGTTGAAGCATGTTGAGGAGCGGCTATGGAGTACTTCTTGGAGAAGAGTGTGCTCACACTCTTGCTTATGGAGAGGCTATTAGCAGCTTGGTGGTGTATTTATGAGTTAGTTGTCTATCCTTTGTTTGAGAAGATTCTTAACATTGGAAGAAGTAAGTCAAAGATTCAGATTCTATCATATTAGTGTTGCAGAGGAATATAAGAAGATACTTTTTATGAATCCTATAATGCTTTCAACAAGGTTTGTAATGTTAGGATCAGCTAACCTTATTCTACAATATGGAAAGCTGAGGAAGTAAAAGTGGAAGTTATTGGCAACTGTAGTGCTAATAAAAAAGGGTTCAGAGATTTTGTTTTAGATACATGTATTGATCACTAAAGATCAGATTTATTGAAAGAAGGAAGACAATCCAGATTGCATAAAGTTTGATATATTTGAAGAATTTTGGATACTAGTGTTAAGTCATCCAGGGGGGTGATGAAACATGAAGACTTATTTTCTGTCATATGTGAAAGAATACAATCATACCTATAGATATTCCTATATCACATATTCCTATATTTCCTTTGTCAGGTTCTCTTTATGTTCCAGCTTTGAAAGAAGAAGGAAGAAGGAGAATGTCTGGAGAAAGTTCCTATTAGGATGTTCTTGTTCAGGAGAAGGTTCCAGAGTTCTATTGAAGAGAAGCTTGATATTTCAGAGAGGTACGTTTGAGAAGTGTGCACATATATGTTTATACCAGATTCTGAAGGAAAAAGGTATGAAGGATTTACAAATTGAATGAAGATGAAGACATGATGACATCATAGATTTTTTGATGAGACTCATGAGTTCAATTGATTTCAGTTGAGTTAAGTTGACTTGACTTGAAATACAATAAGAGATGAACCAGCAGTGTTCATAATACACTAAGTTGTGAGTCAGTCACAGGTTACAAGATTCAGTTCTTGATTATGTTTAGTGTATTTACATGACGCAGCAGAAGTACGTTGAGAAACTTTTTTGGAAGGTAAATGCAAATATGTGGATCATAGTGTATGTTTTCAGGTTTGTGAAGATAGAAGATAGCAGGTTTAGAGTCAGTACATGCTACATTTGTTGTCAAGCAAGTGATTGCTTGATGAGTACACTATTAGATATCTAGTTTGCATATTTTCTCAAGTATTATGGTTCATATTCAGCAAGTACAAGTGTTTGAAGTTTGAAGGAAATTCAAATTCAGTTTTGGAGAAGAATTTTGAAGAAAAGGTTTGAAGTCCAATTCAGGAGTACAAGCTTCAAGCTTGTGATAGTTTGTAGCTTATGAAGTTTGCAGATTGAGTTCAGTTTGTACCATTGTGACATTGAAGGGTGGATTGTTGGAAAACAATGTCCCATGGTCAAAAGGTCAAGGTATCAATATCCCATGGTCAAATAGTCCATCTTGCTCAAAATAGCACAGGATTTGTACCTGTCTATAATACTCCTTGTACAATAAAAGCACGTTGGCACATTGGCTAGTTGAATGTCCTCTCAAAATAGCAACGTGCGTTCAATCCTCGATCGGTGCAACACAAGGATGACTTTAGCGATACAGTTTTTTGTTCAAAGCGATCATGCTTTATTGAGTGATTTTGGAGGAGCTTTTCAAGGTATAATCAAAGCTATATAAGAAGCCATTGGCTTATTGTTTATGTATCCATCACCTAGTTCAACAACAAGCTATGGAGCTTGGTACCTCATTAGAGGTAGTGCTTTTAGCACATGGGGCAGCCATGGTGCTATGTTGAAGCATGTTGAGGAGCGGCTATGGAGTACTTCTTGGAGAAGAGTGTGCTCACACTCTTGCTTATGGAGAGGCTATTAGCAACTTGGTGGTGTGGATCAACCATTCACATGATGTATTTGCCTTCCTCTTTCTGACACTCATATTCACTCTTCTAGAACCTATTAGATCACACATCTCATATATATTCAGATTTCTATTCATACATATGAATATGTTACATTTCTACATTCACTCATCTATATATTTTTGTTCACATAGAGTGGTTGAGAGATTTTGACTCCCACATTGTACATTGAACATTGGTATATATGATAGTGTGAGTAAGCCTTGGATTACGTAACACTTTACACATGTTGTCTAATATTTCTCTATCTTTGTCTCATCATTTGTATGATTAAGTATGGTATGTTCATGTTTTGTCAATATTGGAAGATTGCTAGAATTTATGTTGTAGATCCTAGACATATGGAACTTGGACCTGTGGTATTAGTTATGGGGCTACTAAATTTTCAACAAAAAGGTTGGTATGTGACCTCTAAAGCCTCTAATGGGTTGTATTATGACTTAGAGTCGTGGAAATAGATGTCAAATCTACCCATTTGCTTAAGCACACCCCCTACTAGCTTTTCTCTGCATATTTTGTAGAGATTTCACTTTTGCATACTCTATCTCTCTAGATAATCTTGGCAGACCCCCTATTCTTGTAATTGTTGTTTCTCTTTCATTCCGAATTGATTTGTAATGATCTTTCTCTTACGGGAAAACTTATAAGCTCTACTACAAGTGGTGCAAGTCTTGCGATCGGTGCCTGCATCTTCTCAGATAAATGTCTAAAATATTGTTTATGTAGTTAGCTAACGCTCTGTGAAGAGATCAAGTTGTCTATTTTGATTCAGCTCGTTGAGGCATCATACAATGTTCAAATGAAGTGATTTCCCATTCATTAGGAATCTCTTATAGGCTTGTTTCAGGTTGCAAAATTTCATTTTCATTCTCTACATGTACTTAGAGAAACTAAGGAAATGCAGAGCCTATGTTTGAAAAATTTTAGGATCCTAGGAGGGTTCATTTGCTTTTGTTGTGCACATAGGAGTGTTTATCCTCCAATAGTGGTATCAAAGATATAATTGGAGTCTCAAAGAGAGAAGAAGGAGCTACTGAAGTGAAGTGAATATCTCATTAACTTTTTAAGGAAAGAAGCAAAGAACGGTTACATCAACAACAAGGGGACACAAATATGTCATCAAATCAAAGATAAAACTTCATCAAGAGGACTATATCTAATTTTTGAGATAAAAGCCATCTTTTGTAACTTCATTGCATCAAGAGGGAGGTTCAAAAGATCTATAATGCATCATGGCTGATCTCAATGCTCAAATTGAGAAGCTCAAAAAGGAAAATTACCAACCATGGTGATTCCGACTAGGCAATTTTTTGATGGGGAAAGGTTTGTGGGGACTTGTGAGTGGTGGATAACCAAAACCCTATATAGATGAGTTAAATCCAACCAATGACCAGATAAGATCAGTAAGAGAATGGGATGAAAGGGGCAAAAGAATCATTTTTATTTTATCTCAGCAAATTAGCAACTCCATGATAGGACATATTCAAGATTTAGATATGTCAAAGAAGGTGTGGGAGTGCTTGGAGAGATTGTACTCAACCTCCACAAAAGCTAGAAAAATTCAACTCAAGAATGAGCTTAATAATCTTAAGAAAGTCCCCTCTCAAGGTGCTAATGATTACATATTAAAGGTCAAAGACCTTGTAGATGCACTAGGGTCAATCGGTGCCCTAGATGATGACGATCTTGTTGTCCACACCCTAAATGGACTTAAGGATGATGGAAAATGGAGGACATTCACAACTTCAGTGTATGTAAGTGATGGAGAGTGTTAATCTCCAAAAGAACAAGCTATCCTTGATGTTAGAACACTTATATATCAAGAATAACTCAAAACTTTGATCAATTTTGGAAGATCAATGCCAAACTATCAAGATTTGCACTAACTGTGAAGAGAGTCACTACTCAAAAAAGTCTGCTGCACATAACTCACTCATTGCCTAACCAAATGTATAAAGTTTTCAATAAAACTTTGTATGAGGTGTCATCTAATGTTTGGGCACCTTGTAAAAGTTAAATCTTCTCAAACAGTTCACTAGATCTTGAGAAATGATCCAAACAATCTACCTATGTGTGAAACTATTCTTCTGTATAGTTGACTTTGACACTTGCAACTTCTAATGCATGGTTCTCCCAAACTACAACCCGTTTAATCAAATGCTTTTAGCCATAGATGTCTTATCTTCCAACTTAGATTTTGACTCCTCATTTATGTAGAACTTTACACTATGCACTGAGATCTGATCAATTCTTTGGCCATCGAGATTGTGCCTGTTTCAGAAGACACTCATCACTTCTTCACATACAAATGTTCCTACACATAATTCTCTTAGCCTATTTACAATTAAGCTCTCAAATCTTAAACATATATGGAATTAGAAATCTACAAAAGGATTCTTGAAATGATCAAACACAGAAGGAGAACACATCAAAATATCGGGCACAACTTTTCTTTCTTCTCAGAAAACTTTACATCTGAATGATGAGAGAGATCTTCCTCATTTCTAAATGTCTAATGAATCTTACAACATCTCATTCTTCTCATCTCATGCTCTCTCATACTTGCGCCAACTTTCTACTTGTATAAATAGGCATATATGTACAAGCTCATGACCATAACAAAAGGTATAAGTGAGCTATTTACAATTTTAATGTACATATGTATACAAGTCTTTATTTCCTGAATGTGCACTATCTTCAAGCTTCATAGGCTAATCTTTTCTTCAATCTTTGACTTCAATCCTTCATCCAAAACATCAATTGATGGTTGTCATGCACCAACAACACCCCCTCAATCATCAATTGAGGTTTTCTCTATCTTCTTTATACCTGCCATGTCTTTAAACCTCTGTAGTTTTGGTCCATCCAAGCTTTTGGTTAGCATATCTACAATCTTATCTTTTGTTGAAGTATGTATGACTTCAATCTCCTTATCAATCACCTTCTCTCTTAAGAAGTGATACTGAATCTCAATATGTTTAGTCCTGGCATGAAAAACAGGATTAGCAGCTAGATACAATGAACTCATATTATCTCCATAAATAGTGGGTGTACTCTGAATGATGTCGAAATTCTTCATGAGAGTCTTCAACCATATGACTTCCTTTGCAGCTTCAACCATACCTTTATACTCTGCCTCTAAAGCTACTATATGTTGCTTCTTAGAACACCAAGAGATTAACTTATTTCCCACATAACACAAGTATCCATATGTTGATCTCCTATCATCAAGATTATCTGCCCAATCTGTATCACTATATATCTTGATGTTTGTATCTGATGTAAAACCATAATACAAACCTTCCTTGAGTGTACCCTTAATGTACCTCAACACTCTTTGTCGTGCAACCCAATGTTCTTTCCTAGGAGAATGCATGATGTGAGACAACACTCCAACTGCATATGACAAATTAGGCCTAGTTAATGTAGCATAGATTAGACTACCAACCAGACTCTGATATAGCTTCATATCCTTGAATTCTTCTCCTCCATATCTGCTCAATTTGTGATTCACCTCCATTGGAGTAGGTGCTACCCCGCCGTCTTCCATTTTAAACTTGATCAACAAGTTCTTCAAATACCTTTATTGAGTCACATATACTCCATGTTGATGTGAAGAGAGATGGTGGATGCAATCCAAAGATGAGTAGGTGCTGTTACAACCAGCTTCACACCAGCCAACTGAGACTTCAGAGTTGATTAGTAGACCCTTTGAGCTTCCTAAATCCACCAAAATATCAGCCAAGTACTTTGGAACATGTATCCCAAAAGTTTAAGTCAAGACAGACTAGTTGCAAAATGACTAGCTCCCAAGACTTGCTATTTTTGGACATACACCTGTTGGAAAAAATGAACAGTGCTCTCAACCTGGTAGGAATTAGAAACATTCCTTTTGGGCATTGCAAATAGACTTAGCAAGCTTCCCAATCCAAGTTAAAACACTTCAAATGATGGACTGAGCACTGAGAACAAGTTTCAACAATTTCTGGAACATTCCCACAATTCTCGGGGCTCTGCAGAGATAGACCAGTAAGCAGTAAAATGAAGATATCTCCGAAAGTATTAATCCAATGACCTTGAAAATTTATATCACAAAGTAGACAGTATGAGCTATCCAACGCAAGTTAAATCACTGAAAAAGGTTCAGTAAAACTCGAGATATGACCTTCTGAAGTTACTGCTCTGAGTGAGTATAACAGAGAACAAAACAGAGAAGTAGATGATGATAAATGTATAGATTCACATATGATTACAACCACATTGGCAATGAATCTTTGCACAATGGGAGTAGAATGATAGAGCTATGGAGTAAGCTCTTCAATCTCTACAAAATGACATGAAGTGGTCACGTACAAGGATTGCTAATCGCCTCTTCCTTCTTGCTCCTTTTATAGCTATTCTTGGAGGGAGTTTTGAATTCGAATTCGAATGGCTCCACCTAAAAGTGATCCCCAAAGTTAGGAGAGATTCCTTCAGCTTAAAATTTCGTGGTTTTAGGTAGTTAGAGCCACGAATTTGCTTTTACATAGCTCTGTTCCTCCTCTCTGCTACACCATTGAGTTCGGGTGTATACCTTGTAGTGACTTCCCTTTTAATGCCTCTTTCATGCAAGAAGGCATCAAATTCAAAAGAGAAGTATTCTCCTCCACCATCTGATCTGAGTCGTTTCAAAGTCCTACCTGTTTGGTTTTCAACAAGAGCAATATACTTCTTAAAGCAATTAAACACTTCATCCTTGTGCTTCATGAAAAGAATGGTCCACCTGCTACAATCATCTATGAAAGACACATAATATCTTGAGCCTGATATAGATGGCTCCTTACTTGGACCCCACACATCCGTGTGCACTAGATCTAAAGGATTTTGATATATATATCCTTTCTTATTGAAAGGTTGTCTATGAGCCTTGCCGAGTTGACAAGCTTCACACTTATAAATCATGTGTTGCCTTGTGATATTAGGCAAACCAAGTACACTTTGGTCCCTACAAATCTGTTTGAGTGTCCTCTCACCAATGTGAGCAAGCCTTTTCTGCCATATCTCCAACTCTGTAAGAGTTTGAGATCCATAGCTAAACAAAGCTATGTTCTTTGTATCTTCCACTTCAAAAGTGAAAAGCCTTCCTGTCTTTTCTCCTTTGGCAATCCTTCGAAAGCCTTGCCTTGGGTCTTCAACATATGCTCCAAATCGATTGAATCTAACCTGCAATCCTTTTTCAACAATCTGTCCAACACTTATTAAATTTTTGGTAATTGTAGGGACATATAAGACTTTGCTTAAGAGGTTCATATTCCCATCTGATGTCTTCACATTACCTATCTTCTCCACTGAGTGCTTTGTGTCATCTCCTGTCTGCACTTCATGCTTGTTATGAGGATCTTCCAAATCAGAAAGTAAAGCCACATTTCCTGCTACATGGTTCGAGCATCCCGAATCAATGTAAAATATGTGATCATCATCCTTACCCTTCTTCGCTGATAGATTCATAATCAATAATGAATCTTCTTGACTTTGGTCCTCTGCATAGTTATTGTAATCTCTTCTTCCTCTATGGCCACTTTGATAGTTGTTGTTGTTGTAATTGTTGTTGTAGTAGTTGTTGTTGTTGTAGCCTCCATTGTATCTTCCTCTATTTGATCCATAGCCACCTCTATTGAATCCTCTTCCTCTTGAGTTCCTCGGGTTCCTGAAACATTCTTCAGTAGTATGGTTAGATAAGCCACATATGTTGCAAGGTTGAGATGATTGGAATCTCCCCCTGCCTTGCTTTCCACCTCTGCCTCTTCCTCTAGCTCTTCCTCTACCTGCAAAGTTTGCTTGGAAAGAGCTTCCTTCATCTTCATTCTTCCTATTCTTTGACTTGTCCTTGACCTTAGCTTTATCAGAATATAAGGCAGAAGTTTGATTACCTCTTGAGGACTCACCACCTTTGCTAATCTTTGCTTCATGAGTGAAGAGTTGGCCCATGAGTGTGTTGAGGTTGGGTACATGCATATCCATGTATAAATCCATGGCTGTTGTGAATGACTCCCACTTGTCGTCTGCTTTGATTCCATTCATGATTTGTCTTATGATTTGCTCCTCTTCAATTACCTCTCCAATGCTTCCAAGTTGGTCGAAAATCTCCTTCATCTTTGTGACATAATCAGTCACATTTTGCTTCGGGCTTTTCTTCATTGTTGTGAACTCCATCCACAATTGGTTCTTCCTTGCTCGAGTGTTGGAAGAGAAGAACGAAGCAAGTGCATTCCATGTTTCTCTTGATGTCTTGCATCCCTTGACATGAGGTAAAAGAAAATCAGAGATTGAGTTTAGAATATAGGACCTTGCAAGTGCATCCTTCGAACACCAATTCGAAAGTCCTTCCACTTCTTCATGTGATGGTTGCCCTTTGTTCCTCATGGTTGGCATTGCTTCATCTCCGGATATGAATCCATATAGATTCCTCCCTTGAAGGTAAGCCTCCATCCTTAGAGACCATGCCGGGTAGTTGTTTTGATCCAATTTGTCAATTGTTGATGGAAATCCATCTCCCATGTTGCTTGACTATGATCTCATACCACTGTGAAGAGAGATGGTGGATGCAATCCAAAGATGAGTAGGTGCTGCTACAACCAGCTTCACACCAGCCAACTGAGACTTCAGAGTTGATTAGTAGACCCTTTGAGCTTCCTAAATCCACCAAAATATCAGCCAAGTACTTTGGAACATGTATCCCAAAAGTTTAAGTCAAGACAGACTAGTTGCGAAATGACTAGCTCCCAAGACTTGCTATTTTTGGACATACACCTGCTGGAAAAAATGAACAGTGCTCTCAACCTGGTAGGAATTAGAAACATTCCTTTTGGGCATAGCAAATAGACTTAGCAAGCTTCCCAATCCAAGTTAAAACACTTCAAATGATGGACTGAGCACTGAGAACAAGTTTCAACAATTTCTGGAACATTCCCACAATTCTCGGGGCTCTGCAAAGATAGACCAGTAAGCAGTAAAATGCAGATATCTCCAAAAGTATTAATCCAATGACCTTGAAAATTTATATTCCAACGCAAGTTAAAGCACTGAAAAAGGTTCATTAAAACTCGAGATATGACCTTCTGAAGTTACTGCTCTGAGTGAGTATAACAGAGAACAAAGCAGAGAAGTAGATGATGATAAATGTATAGATTCACATATGATTACAACCACATTGGCAATGAATCTTTGCACAATGGGAGTAGAATGATAGAGCTATGGAGTAAGCTCTTCAATCTCTACAAAATGACATGAAGTGGTCACGTACAAGGCTTGCTAATCGCCTCTTCCTTCTTGCTCCTTTTATAGCTATTCTTGTAGGGAGTTTTGAATTCGAATTCGAATGGCTCCACCTAAAAGTGATCCCCAAAGTTAGGAGAGATTCCTTCAGCTCAAAATTTCGTGGTTTTAGGTAGTTAGAGCCACGAATTTGCTTTTACATCATGCATGAGGTAAGCCATTCTTTTCCTTTTTTTCTTTTTCCATTTACAAGAGATAAAATGAACTCTTTTACAAGAGGTGTTCACATGACTACTCATGTGACTTACAAATGAGGATGATATCAAATATATCAAGCATGTAGGCTTGGGTAAAATGCACCAACAGTTGAGTATATGAGATCTCAGTGCCCAAGAAACATGACAAGTCTCCGAAGTCACTAATCTTGAGCTCTTTCTCCATTTGCTTCTTGAGGCTTTGTATGAACTTCTCATCTATACCTATAAGGATTATGTCATCAACATATATGCACATATAAATGAACCCATCGTGACTTGCTTTAACAAGCAAGCTACTATCAGCTTTAGATACTTGGAAACCAAGTTCCTTCAAGAACTTCACAAGTCTATAATTCCATGCCTTTGGGGCCTGCTTCAAACCATCTTGAGCTTACATACATATTCTGAATTCCTTTTATCTCTGAATCCTTGTGGTTGATCCATGAAAACATCATCTGAAATATAACCATTAAGAAAAGCATTCTTCACATCTAATTGACATAACCTCCAACTTTACAGGCAACAATGGCTATGAGTGTCCCGATGGTTGTCATCTCTGCCACAGGACTATAGGTCTCATCATAATCTATACCATATGTCTGAGCATACCCTTTCACAACGAGTCTAGCTTTATACCTAGACATAGTTCCATTCGCATACCTCTTTGTCTTGTAGACCCATTTGCATCCAATGATCTTCTTACTATTTTGGTTTAGGAACCAAATCCCATGCCTCATTTTCCATCAATGCATCATATTCTTCCTGCATAGCTTTCTCCCAATTTTCCTTACCTTTTGCCTCTTCATATGTAGAAGGGTCTTCATCTGCTTTCACCATATAAGCATAATCTTTAGTAGTCAAAAAAGAAGTATCATAGCTATACCTTGTAGGTTGCCATTTATGTCTTGATGACCTTCTGAGTTCTCCACTTCTTGAAGTTTCTGGTTCATCACATTCTGGATCAAACCTTGGCATTTCTTCAACTTCAACTTGTCCTTTATTGTACTTTTCTTCATCAAATATCTGAACCTTTGATTTACCTTTCTTCTAATTCAAAAATTCTTCATCACCTGCATGATTATTGATTGTACCTACATACCAAGTACCTTGCTCATCAAATGTAACATCCTTTGATATAAGGAATTTCTTTGTGGATGGAATCCACAACCTATAACCCATTTGCTTATCATCATATCCAATGAACACATACTTTTTAGCTTTAGGTTCCAATTTATTCCTCAACTGAGATGGTAGATATGCATAAGCCAAACATCCAAATACTTTGCAATGATCTAAGATATGTCTCTTACCCCACCAACTTCATATGGTGTCATACCCTGTAAAGATTTACATGGTAACCTATTAACCAAGTATGTAGCTGTATTTACAGTCTCAGCCCACAAATATTTTGGACAATTTTTCTCCTTCATCATTGATCTTGCAAACTCAACAAGAGTTCTATTTCTCCTTTCTGCTACACCATTTTTTTGAGGAGAGTACCTGCCAGTAACTTTTGCCCTCCATCTGCCCTTAGTCTCTTCAACTTTTGACCTGTGATTCTTTCTGCATACACATGATAATGTTTAAATGTATTGAATACCTCTTATTTATCTTTGATCACATATATAGTGATGCACCTGGTAGCATCATCAACATAAATCACATAATATCTTGAACCATTCATAATGAAATCCTTTGATGGTCCCCACACATCTATGTCTACCAATTCAAGCTTCTCTGAATACATAAATCCATGCTTATTGTATGATTGCTTATGAGCCTTACCTAATTGACATGCCTCACATCTGAATGTCAGCTGTTGACTTGCAATATTAGGCAATCCAAGCATTGAACCATTGTTAACCATATCCTTAATACCTCTTTCATTGAAATGTCCAAGCCTTTTATGCCAAAGATCTAACTCAGAGATCTTATGTCCTCCATGAGTAAACAAGGCATGACCAACATTACCTTGAATATTCAATGTGAAGAGTCTTCCTTCTTTCTTTCCTTGAGACAATTTGTTTATACTCATTGCTAGGGTCTTCCACAAAAACTCCATCATTAGTGAATCTTACTTCATAACCTTTTTCAACAATTTTCCCTACACTTATCAGATTCTTTGGAATTGTAGGAACGTACAAGACCTTACTCAAAAGAGTACTTCCATCCTTGGCCTTCACCGATCCAATTGACTTCACATTGTGCTTTGTATTATCACCTGTTTGAACTACATGATTAGTTACCTTATTCTCCAAATCAGTCATCAAGGCTATATTACCACTCAGGTGATTGCGACACCCTAAATCAATGTAAAAGACTCTTTGGTCTTCACTTTGTCTTTCACAAGTTGCATTCATGATTAAGGTTGAATCTTCTTTCTGTTCTGAAGCATAATTGTAGTACATTAGGGGAAAAAATGAACCCTGCATGGGCCTTTTAGATTAAGGAGTGATTAGGGACGGACCAATGAGAAGAGGGTGGTGGACACAGTCTAGTCCCTTAATCACATAGGCTAGGCATAGGCTTCCATGGTTTTTGTGTGGTCAAAGAGGAAAAAACCCCCTGCAACTAGTGGTTTTAGTTGTGTGAATGGTTTTGAGAAGCTAGGGAATGAATTGCAACCCTTGGATTGGCTCAATGATCCAATGGCTAAGGTTGAGTGGCAAAAGTCAAGGCACCATTGAATATTGGCCCTTGGATTTGAGGGAGAGGAAGGGCTAGGATGTAGTCCATTCAAAAAAATGCGCGTTTGCATACAAGCCGTCAGATTGCATATGGAATCAAATGGTTCTATTTGAATTGTCCTTATTTTGAGCGCCTGAAATCTGGACCATTGGATGAAGATATCATCTAACAACTGAGATTGATCTATCAAAAGGCAAAAGCGCATTTTTATATATGCTATTGGATGATGGGCTCATCGGACGGATGTCATCTCCGACGACAGTGCGCTCAGCCCCAAACGCGGAGCATCGTCAGATTCTTCTCCGATCGAACAGTGTGGATGAATTTCAAAATTCTTATCAGCCCCAAACGCGGGGAACCATTGGATTTCCTCTCATCCAAGGGCCAAGAAACTTGCAGAGCATGTCAAATATATTCGTGAGATCTTCTCTCTCTTCTGTGGCGTCTCACACATGTCAGAGCCTCCCTCTCTCTACCATGTCATCCCTTTCAATCTTAGCCATTGAATAGAACCATCCAAAGGCCACAAAAGTTTCCTTTCTAATATTCAAATACAAAACTCTACTAAATACTATTTTATTTGAGAATACCACTAGTGGTTTTTTATGGTCCCTTAATCTTCTAGATTAAGCTTTTTAATCGCTAAAAATTAGGAATCCTTACAAGGCCCATGCAAGGCTCACTTTTTCCCCTAATGAGGTATTGTTGTAGGATTGACTTTGGAAACCTCTACCTGCATTTCGTCCAAAGTAACCTCTACTACCTCTACCTCTAAAATTACCTCTTTGGTTTCTACCACCTCTTGCTCTTGAATAAAAGTTTTGACTATATCCTCCATTATTCTGATTATTATGCCAACAATCATGAGCATACTTGGAGTTCTCTACAATTGCTATCTCAAGTTTACTCTATGTTTCTCAGTGAACATTGATAAGTGATTTCTCTCTATACTTACTTAGTTGAAGTGATTTAAATTGCTATAGCTAAATTGATAATTCTATTTGCTTTATCTCAATTTTCATCACGTTTGGATATTTACTCTATGAGATACATCAATTTGAAGTGACCTATGTATGCAAGCCGATTAGTCTTGAAAAGTCGAGAAGACACCCCAATGTTCCTAAATTGATTTCTCTGGGTATGGTCCATTAAAATTCATCAAATTTGTTGCTTTAGATTCATTATATATTCAATTGAATGTGTGCAAAGTTTCTCTGATCAATTTTTAGCAGACTCTAAGCTAAGTAAAATACCAGAGTGCTCTTCATCCCAAAACAACACGTTTTGATCGTCTATTTTGTGTTGAGTTATCTGTCTTGATGAATCAATTGGAGAATGATCTTCCAAAGCACCAAGGAGGTTTTATTGCATCAATTAGCAAGCTCAAAGTGTCTACTAAGCATTCGTGGAGTGAAACTTGGCAGTTGTAGAGCAGGTTATTGCAGCACCGGACTCATCTTTGGAGTGTATCACCATCTGTTTTCACAGTGGTATCAGAGCATTGTTAAATCAATATGGGAGATGGTTTTCCTTATACCATTGAGAAATTGGATAGGAACAACTACCCAGCATGGTATCTGAGGATGGAGGCCTACATTCAAGGGAGAAATCTCTTTGGATACATATCTAAAGATGAAGTAATGCCAAGTATGAGAAGCAAAGGGCAACCATCACTCGAAGAACAAGAGAGACTCACAACTTGGTGTTCAAAGGATGCATTAGCAAGGTTGTACATTCTAAGCTCAATCCCTGATTTTCTTTTACCTCATGTGAAAGGATGGAAGAACTCTACAAAGACTTGGAATGCACTTTCTGCTTTCTTTTCTTCAAATACTAGAGCAAGGAAGAATTGTTTGTGGATGGAGTTTACCACATTGAAGAAAAGCCCCAAGCAAAGTGTAACTAATTATTTCACAAAGATGGACATTTCTGATCAATTAGGAAGCATTGGAGAGGTGATTGAATAAGAACAAATCATAAAGGAAATCATCAATGGTATTAAATCCGATGACAAATGGGAATCTTTCACAATTACCATGGATCTTTACATGGATATGCAGGTACCAAATCTTTATACTCTAATGGGCCAATTCTTCACACATGAAGCAAAGCTGAACAAAAATGGTGATTCCTCAAGAGGTAATCATTCTTTTGCCTTGTACTCTGATAAAGTTAAAGCTAAGGATAAATCCAAGTCAAAGAAGAATGAAGATGAAGGAAGTTCTTTTCAAGCTAACTTCACAGGTAGATGAAAAGCTAGAGGCAGAGGTAGAGGAGGAAAGCAAGGCAGGGGGAGACCCCAAGCATCTCATCCTTGCAACATATGTGGTTATTCTAATGACACTACTGAAGAGTGTTACATGAACCCAAGAAATTCAAGAGTGCTATGGATCAAATAGAGGCAGATACAATGGAGGATATAACAACAACTATCACAACAACAACAACAACTATCAAAATGGATATAGACGAAGAAAGGACTACAACAACTACACTGAGGATCAAAGTCAAGAAGGCTCACTTCTTCTCATGAACCTATCATTGAAGCAAGGTAAGTATGATGATAATGTCTTTTACATTGATTCAGGATGCTCCAATCATGTATCAAGGAATGTAGTATTGCTCACTGACTTGGAAGATCCCAAGAACAAACATGAAGTGCAGACAGGAGATGTCACAAGGAACTTAGTAGAAAAGATAGGTAATTTCAAGACATCAGATGGAAACATGAACCTTCTGAGTAAGGTATTGTATGTACCTACAATAACTAAGAACTTGATAAGTATTGGAAAAATTCTAGAGAAAGGATTGCAAGTCAGATTTACAAGACATGGAGCCTATGTGGAAGACCCAAAGCAAGGATTTACAAAGATAACTCAAGGAGAAAAGACATGGAGGCTCTTCACATTTGAAGTGGAAGATATCAAGAACATAGCATTGTTTAGCTATGGATCTCAAACTCTCTATGAATTAGAGGTATTGTTATCATTAGTGTCCATGTGAAAGGCCAAATGGCCATTGTACACTTCTTTGTATATGTTGTTTAATAAATCATATAGTGGCCTGGTTAGTCACTGACTGTAAGTTCGACCGCATTTATAAGATCCAAGAAGTCTGTCTTCGTGCTCCTTGTGTACGGTTTTTCTGCATATTCTATAGTCTCTGTGCGGAGTAACATGTGCGGCCTTTGAGAGCTTGGTTTTGTACTTAGAAGATATCGTCGTGGAGCTTGTGAGAAGGAGAGTGCATTGTGGTGCATCACCATAAAAGTAGTTCACTGATATCAGAGCTGTTCGATGCAAAAGCTTTGTTCCTTTTCTAGTGGATCACGGTCTAGTGCTAGTGTTCCGAGGAGGGGTTATAACTTGCAAGGCAAAGACCATTTTGAGATCCGAAATTTTGATGGCACATACTTTGCTCTATGGAAGAATTAGATTAAAGATGTGCTGATTCAAAGGAGCCAATGAAAGACAATCAATGGAATTTTAAAGAAGCTTGCTGACATGGATGAAGATGACTGAGACGAGTTAGATGAAATGGCCTGGTCTACCATTCACTTGCACATGGCAGATAATGTTTACTTTACAGTATTAGACTATGAAAGTGCAAAGGAGCTTTGGAAGAAGTCATGCAATAATATGAAAAAGAGACAACATCAAATAAAGTCTATCTGATGAGAAAATTATATGACCTTTGTATGAAGGACACAGATAGTGTTGCTGCTCATCTAAATGATTTTGATGCTATATTCTCTCAGTTACACGCTCAGAAAATGGATATGGTAATGAAATGAAAGTAGTATTGCTATTATGCACCTTGCCATCATCATGGGATACATTTTGCACAGCTATTAGCAATAGTGCACCTAGTGGTAAACTCGTGTATGATGACATAGGTGGAGCACTCTTGAGTGAGGAGATTCGTAGAAAAACTATGGTTGGCACTCAGAGTGGAGATGCATATAATCTTCATGATTCTTACCAAGGAAAGAATCAACAACGTGGCAGGAGCAAGAACAAGGAAAAGAATGGTCAATGGAATAGGAATAGAAGTAAATCAAGGAAGAAGGATATCGAATGCCATTATTTTCATAAGAAAGGACACATGAAGAAAGACTGTTATGCATTAAAGAATGCTAAAGGTAAAGGACAAAATGTTGATAGGCATGTTAATTAGTTACTTTCACCATCTACTTCGATTGTGGAGATTGAAGAAATTGATGCTATTTTTGATGATGCTGATGTGTTGACACTTGATAGTACTATGCCAACCGAGGCTCTTATGGCTGGTTCTCTTTCCCACAACTAGTTGTTAGATTCTGGTGCTTCTTTCCATGTGACATCACACAGAGAATGGTTCTCTAATTATGTAGCAAAGTCTCTTGGTACTGTGAGACTTGGGGACTCTTACCAGTGTGTTGTGGGATTGGAGATGTGGTTGTGCAGTTCATTGATGGTTCAAAATTTACTATGCATAATGTACACCATGTAACTCAGTTATCACGCACTTTGATGTCAGTTGGTCAACTTGATGACCTTGGTTACAAGGTGGTCTTCTATGCTCAATCCTTTTGCATATCAAAGGGAAATATGGTTATTGCAAAAGGAGGAAAAGTTGGCTCACTTTATCGTTTATTTGTATCATAAAAAGAACATATGTTATCTGTTACTGAACAACCTATGGCTTGTATTTGGCATGGTCATTTGGTCCATATATCTCGTAGTGGAGTGGAAAATCTTTCTCCTTCTGGCTATTTACCTGTGTTATCTTTCTCTGATTTTTCATTTTGTGAGCATTATCAATATGGAAAGCAAACTAGAAATGTGCAAAGAACGCACATTGGCTCTTCAATTCAGCCTTTAGATCTTGTTCATATAGATGTGTGTGTTCCTATGCTTACTAGGTCCTTAGGTGGCTCTCTTTACTTTGTCACTTTCATAGATGATGCTACTAGAAAATTTTGGGTATATCGTATCAAATCGAAGGATGAGGTATTCCCTGCTTTCAAAAAATGGCTTGCTTCAGTTGAGACTGAAAAAGGAACTAAGCGTAAGGCTTTATGTCCAGATAACGGGGGTGAGTATACCTCACATGATTTCAGCCTTTTTTTTCAATCTAGAGGGATTCGTGGAGATTTTACAACTCCTTATACCCTAGTACAGAATGGTGTAGTTGAGAGGATGAATAGAACTATTCAAGATAGAGTAGTCTCTATGTTGCATCAGGCAAACCTCTCACAAGGTTTTTGGGCAGAAGTAGTATTGACTGTAGTTCATGTGATTAACCTTTCACCTAGTACTTCCAAAGGTTTGAAAGTGGCACAAGAGTTATGGATAGGGAAGCCACCATATTATGATCATCTTCGAGTTTTTGGGTGTGAAGCATATGTTCATATTCCCCAGAATCTTAGATAAAAGTTGGAGCATAAGTCAAAGAAATGCATTTTTCTTGGATATGTTCGAGATGGACAATTTGGATATCGCTTATGGGGTCCTCAAACACGGTCAGTGATCAGAAGTAGTGATGTCATTTTCAATGAGTCTAAGATGCATAAACATCCCATTGAGGAGGTTGAAGTGAGAAGAGTGGTGTTTGAGGATACTATTCCTTTGGTTAGCATGCATAAAAATGCTTCACATAGGGATGTTCAAGAGAATGTCCATTCAGATCAGTTTGCACATATTCTTGTTCAACAACCATTGAGATGATGTTCTGCATGTGTCTCACATCCACCTGATAGATATGTTCCATGTTTAGATTTTGTTATGCTAACAGATGCCGGTTAGCCTTCTTGCTACAAAGAGGCTATGCAGATAGAGGATCATGTCAAGTGGGAGCATGCCATGAAGAGTGAGTTGGATTCTATTCACAAGAATGGTACTTGGGATTTAGTACCTTTGCCAAAGGCCAGGAAAGATTTACCATGTAAATGGATATATAAGTTGAAATTCACATCAGATAGTGCTTCTCCAAAGTACAAAGCATAACTTGTTGCAAAGGGTTCTAAGCAACGACATGGTGTTGATTTTGAGGAAATTTTCTCTCTAGTGGTGAAGATGACTACCCTGCGCATGTTGGTTGGATTGGTTGCAATGGAGGACTTAGAGCTAGTCCAAATGGATGTGAAAACTACTTTCTTGCATGGAGATCTTACAGATGAGATCTATATGGAACAAGTAGAGGGTTACGTAGTTCCTGGCAAGGAAAGTCTAGTTTGTAAGCTTAAGAAGAGCTTGTATGGACTTAAATAGTCCCCTAGACAGTGGTACCAAAAGTCTGATGCTTTTATGAAGTCTCAAGGCTATTCTCGAAGCAATGAGGATCATTGTCTCTACACAAAGAGATGCTCATATGGTAGCTTGACATGCGTGATACTTTATGTCGATGATATGCTGATTGCTGGGAAGTCCTCGTGATTTGTCAATTCTCAAAAAGAAGTTGAGTCAGACATTTGATATGAAGGATTTGGGGGATGCCAAACATATTCTTGGCATGCACATTACTCGTGATAGGATCAAAAGATGCATATACTTGTCTCAAAGTGAGTACATATCCAAAGTACTTCACAAGTTCAATATGCAGGGTGGAAAGGCATTGAGTACACCTTTACCCACATATGTGAAATTGAGCAAGGATTATTGCCCCAAATTAGATGAGAAAAAGGAATTCATGACCAAAATACCCGATCAGTCTTCTGTTGGTAGTGTCATGTATGCTATGGTAGTTACGAGACTAGACATTGCATTTGCAGTGAGAGTTGTGAGCAGATATATGTCTAATCCTGGAGAAACATTGGGAAGCGGTCAAGATGATTTTAAGATATCTGAGTGGCACTAAGGACAAGTGTCTATGCTTAGGTAGAGGAAAAGCATCCATTATTGGTTACAAAGATTCTGAATATGCTAGTTATGTAGACAATCGTAAGTCTACATCAGGTTACATTTTTCATTTTGCTGGAGGTGCTATCTCTTGGAGAGCTCATCTTCAAGAATGTATAGCTATTTCCACCACAGAAGCAGAGTATGTTGCAGCAAGTGAGACATGTAAGGAAGCATTGTGGCTTTCTCGTCTTGCTTGTGATATGGGTTTACCTCAGCATGTAGCTTGTTTGCCCAGTGATAGTCAGAGTGCCATTGCTTTGCCTAAGAATCCAGTCTATCATGCAAAGACCAAGCACATTGAGGTGAGGTATCACTTCATTAGAGATTGCTTAGCCACTGAGCGCATTATTCTTGAGAAGGTTCACACTTGAGATAATGTTGAAGATGCTATGACCAAAGGTCTACCACAAGATAGATTTTGACACTGTTGTCACTTGATGGGGGTTACTTGATTCATGATCTTACACAGTCACTTTTATACTATGTAAGATGCCCATCAGGTGGGAGGTATGGTTTGTATACTTACACTTAGGTATTCTTTATCATTCTTTATTTTTCTGCCATAGTTACTTTGGCCATATTGGCCTTTAGTGGGAGATTGTTACTGTTAGTGTCCATGTGAAAGGACAAATGGCCACTAGACACTTCTTTGTATATGTTCTTTAATAAAACATATAGTGGCCTCGTCAGCCACTGACTATAAGTTCAGCCACATTTGTAAGACCTAAGAAGTCTGTCTTCATGCTCTCTGTGTACTGTTTTTTTGCATATTTTGCAGTCTCAGTGTGGAGTACCGTGTGCGGCCTTGGGAGCTCGATTTTGTACTTTGAGGATATCATCGTGGAGATCGCAAGAAGGAGAACGCATTGTGGTGCATCGCCATAAAAATACCTCACGTATGGCATAAAAAACTTTCACATATTGGTGAAAGGACTTTAAAACAAATATGCAAGGACCAAAGTGTACTTGGATTGCCCAACATCACAAAGCAACATATGATCTACAAGTGAGGAGCTTGTCAATTTGGCAAGGCACATAGACAACCCTTCAATAGGAAAGGCTACATACATCAAGAGCTATTGGAACTTGTACACATAGATGTGTGGGGTCCAAGCAAAGAACCCTCCATTTCACCTTCTAAATATTATGTATCTTTTATTGATGATTGCAGTAGGTGGACAATCTTATACTTCATGAAACATGAAGATGAAGTTTTCAATTGTTTCAAAAGATATGTTGCACTTGTAGAGAATCAAACAGGTAAACGTCTCAAGAGACTCAGATCAGATGGTGGTGGAGAATACTTCTCAAAGGAGTTTGATGCTTTCCTTCAAGAAAGAGGCTCAAAAGGGAGATAACAACTAGGTATACTGCTGAACTCAATGGAGTAGTAGAAATGAGGAACACGACCATAGTTAAAGTAGCTAGATCTATGATCAATGAGAAGAACTTACCTAATTACCTTTGGGCAGAGGATGTTTCAACTGCCACATACCTTGTAAATAGACTCCCATCTAAATCCTTAGATGGTATGACACCATATGAAGTGTGGCATGGAAGGAGACCAAGCCTAGAACATTGCAAAATCTTTGGATGTCTAGCCTATGCTCATATTCCTTCTCAAGTAAGAGGAAAATTGGATCCCAAAGCAGAGAAGTGTGTGTTTATTGGATATGATCAAAATCAAAAGGGCTATAGATTGTACAATCCCACTAACAAAGGTTTTCTAGTTAGTAGGGATGTAGTCTTTGATGAGAATAAATCTTGGTTTCAGGGAATGACATCAATGGAATCAAGCAAGCAAAGGCTAAAATGTAGGATGAATTCAAGATCAGTGATCTTGGACCTCTAACATATTTCTTTGGACTTGAACTCATTTATACAAATTCTGGCATCTACATCACTTAGAGGAAGTATGTACTTGACATGATTTCTAAATTCAAAATGGAAAATGATAAGTGTGCAGATATACCCATGGAGATGAAACATAAGATAAGTGCTTATGAAGTAGAATTCATTGTGGACATCACAAGCTATCAAAGCTTAGTAGGAAGCTTGAACTATGCTACTCTCACAAGGATGAATATATGCTATAGTGTTAGCATACTCAATCAATTTATGCATAAGCAAAGGAAGCCACATAGGAAACAACCAAGAGAGTGCTCAAATACTTGAAGGGCACAATTAATGAAGGACTATTTTATCCTCTACCTCAGAAATTGATCTTCGAATTTACTCAGATTTAGATTGGGCTAGATCTAAGGATAACAGGAAGAGTACATCAGGATATTTGTCTTTTGCAGGTTCAAAGTTAATCTCATAGTCTTCAAAGAAGCAAACAACTATTGCTTTATCATCAACTAAAGCTGGATACAGAGGATTGGCAAATGCAACCCAACAAGCAATATGGTTGAAGTGTTTATACTCAGAGTTGGGATTACATACCTCAACACCTCACATCCTTGGTGATAATGCTAGTTCTTTTCACTTAGCAGCTAATCCTATTTACCATGCTATAACTAAGCATATTGAAGTTCATTACCATTATGTTAGAGAAAAATTATTGAGCAATTCTCCTATGTATCCACTAATCTTCAATGTGCAGATATGTTGACAAAACCATTGGATGGTACCAAGCTAAGCAGATTCAAAGGGATGATTGGACTGATGGAAATCGGTGAGGAATGAGGAATCAAGCATGCTCGGCTTGAGGGGGAGCTATTGGTGCACTTTACCAAGCCTAGTGCTTGATTAAAATGATTTGCATAATGATCTTTTATGTACTCTCAATGAGAGAAGTCATAAAACCTTTCTCTTGTAAAAGAAGAAAATGAGAATCTTCAAATGCAAAATGGAAAAATGAATCCCATGACCTTGGTAGATGCAAATCATGAAATCCAAGTATAAGGAATAAATTAGATGAGATTCCCTAGAATGAAGGAGCTTTTAGGTGAAATCTCACCAGGTTTGAATTAAAGAATTCCTATAAAAGCTCATGAAGAAAGTCATAGGGTAAAGCAATCCTTTAGAAGTAATTAGAATTGAGATTTGGATCATCATTGAAGCACACATTGTGCTCCTCCTTCCCATGCTTCATCCCCATCAATTTCATGTACTATATGTGCAATACAAATTGACTTCGTAGAGCATACTTGGAGTTCTATACAACTGCTCTCTCAAGTTTACTCTATGTTTCTCAGTCAGCTTTGATCAATGATTTCTCTCTCTATACTTGCTCATTTGAATTGATTTAAATTGACATAGGTAAAGTGATAATTCTATTTTCTTTATCTCAATTTTCATCACATTTTGGTATCTACTCTATGAGCTACATCTATTTGAAGTGACCTATCTATGCACGCAGATTACTCCTAAAAAGTCGAGATGACACCCTAATGTTCCTAAATTGATTTCTCTCAATATAGTCCATTAAAATTCATCCAATTTGTTGCTTTGTATTTTTTATATATTCAATTGAATGTGTGCAAAGTTTCTCTGATCAATTTTTAGCAGACTGTGAGCTCTAAGTAATATACCAGAGTGCACTTCATCCCAAAATAGCACTGTTTACTTCCTAAGCCCACAGGAAAGAGTTGTCGATATATGTGTATGGTTTACCTAATCTACTCGAGATCGGCCTATATAACTTCCTCTAATTCCTCGACAAGGCTCAACATAGGTGTAGAAAAGGAAAGGGTGAAGACCCAAATACACATACAAACCGATACTTAGCCAGGGTTGATCCTTGCAAAGACACTCTCTCTCCCTGCTCACACTTCCTATCAACTTAAGTCCCCTCTCCCTTCTCTCAATTTCTCCTTTCTTTTCGGACTTTTGTCAGAGGGCTACTATATGCTTCTCTTGCCCAAGATCTCCCTTTAGCTCATTGTTTGCAAGTGTGAATATAGATAGAAAACATTGTTAGCAAGACGCCTTTCTTTCTAAATGGCCATGCCAATGGGACTATATATTGCAATGTGAACCTATGTATCAAATCGTTCCCATTTCCCAATTTTCATATGCATTAATTCTCCTTACCATTGCGGAACAACAATCAAACCTTATGGTATAAGCTCAAGTGAACACATTTACTTAGAAATCTGCAATCACAACTTCACTTAAACATCATGCCAATGGACGTCGCTTTTCAGAAGACAAACACAATAAGACTTTATGAGCATGAATCTAGAGTCAATCACGAGTGAACAAGTGACGATTATCTATTGTTTTGCAGTTGTTAGAACATTATCGAGTAAGATCACCTCCTGCAATTGTTACTGAATTAATCACACAACAAAGTCTCACTTTATGAATTTGCATATGCAATTGGACATCTATGTGCGTCTGAACAAGAGATTTTGTCTTACGAGCCAAATAACAAATCTAATCCTCGTACAGTGTGAGCCCATTTTAATCTATTGTGTCTTCTCAACTCAGGCTTGACCACGATTGTATTTATTGATGTTAAATCCAAGTAGAAGAAGGGTTTTCCTCATGCTCAGAGTGGATGGATGCGGAGTAGATCAAAATGCCAATCAAATTTAATAGACTGTCATCAGAATGCCTGCCAACATCTCCTACACACACGCATGTATATATGCATATGTATTAACTTATGTGTTGCGTCTATCAATAACGGGCGATAAGAACATGCCATCAGTCACATCAACAAAATGTATTAAAAAATTATATGCCAACCACCTGGCTAAGTAATCCCAGAATAGAAGATTACGTGCGTACTCAAATTGAAGGCTTCTAGGAATAAAAAAATTGCTGGACTATTTCCATATTACTGCCACGACCCACATGCAAACGGTAAAAGCAATCTACAGTTCGAGGTTTTCGCGCATGTCATCCAGATACCAATAACTAACAATTCGGGTATCTACCAATGTACACTACACTAGTTGGTTTGATTCCAAACTATTACAGATGGATTATCAACGAGGAGAAAATATATGCAATCACACAACAAGTATATACAATTCTCTGCATACTACTGAATAAAAACTAAACACCCAATGCAACCGGAGCGTACTTAACAGGGCTTCCTGTTGAGAGACAAGATTGATTGTTTCAATGTCCGTACCTGCTTCTCTTGGCAAGCTTTCTCAAGTGATGAGATTCAACTTTCCATTTCTGATCGTACATTATCTTTTCCAGTCCCTGAAATATGCACCAACAGCCAATGACCTCTAATTTCGACTGCTCTCCTGACCGCCTTTCAACCCTTCCTCCTAAATTGATCCCGATAACAGCACTCCAGTTGGCATAGTTGAGCAAAACTAAGCTGAACCTACTCTCCTCTGATGGCGACATTGACTCCCATCATCTATTTGCCAAACTTAGTCCTCTTCTGTCAATATCGACCAGAGAGCCCACACCCTCCCCTTTGGCAGATTGCTTCTTCAGAGCACCCAGATGCCAAAAGACATCCTTCGAAGGTATGTTGTTGCATCAAACTGACATGCATCTTTTGATTCACCACGGATTCAGAAAACAACACCTTCCTTCTCAATCGACGGCCAATTCCTCCCGCCCCTTTTTTCTGGCGACTTCCACAGCTCCCTTGGGTTTCTCCAGTCAAGATCTGCCACCGCAAATATCCTTCCTCCAAGAACGACCTCCCTTCTGTCCACTCATTGATGGCTCCTTCTTTTTGCGTGCAACCACAACGAGGATGGTGACATAACTCCTCCCCCAGTGCATCAGGCAGTCACCTCTCCCCTCTTGATGCCTCCACACGAACCCCCCACTGATGGCCACAGAAACCTCAGCTACCTCCTCTTTCCAGCTCGTCCCCCCCTTTTTTGTATCCCGCTAATTTTTTCCTCTCTTCAATCGCGATCGAAGGATCGCCTTATCCAGAGTGTCCCATCAATTTGGGCTGCCCAACACCACAATAGTTGTTGTGGTCCCAAATCCCTCACCTCCTAAATTGCTAATTATGGGAATTTTGCATTTTTTTTTTCATTTCCACCAGGCTGCGGCCACTTCCTCTTTCACACGAATTACACCAGGTGCATAGTACATAGGTAGGAATAAAATGATGCTATTATGATGCCATGCAGATTCTGAGATCAATTATTTCAACAAAATTTTTTTTATGAGTGTCTCATGCAAATGGTCATTACTCACAACGATGCTACTCATAGGGGGCATAAATGTCCTTTCTCCATTCCTTATCAATCTCTCCAAATCAAAGCCTTCGCAATCAGTGGCCTTTCTTGCTTGAGCACACAAATCCCCAAGCTTGTATGTCAACAAGCATTCCGGACATGAACAAAAGTACCAGAATTTGCATGGATTCCCTCAAGCTACATCCACTCAAAACAAGTGATGGCATCTTGAACATGCTTATATCTTCCATAGCCGAAATCCAAATGTTGACAGCCTTCCTCTTCGACCAAGAAAGCACCATGTAATTCCCAAATACTTCATATCAACCATTTGATCAATTCTTCAAGTACCTGCAATCAAACAAATTCCACTACCAAATAGCAACACATTAGTGCATAAAAACCAACCATTTCTTGAGCTAACAAGCACGTTTTTTATCATCTATTTTGTGTTGAGTTATCTGTTTTGATAAATCAATTGGATAATGATCTTCCAAAGCCCTAAGGATGTTTTATTGCATCATTAGCAAGCTCAAAGTGTCTACTAATAATTCCTAGAGTGAAACTTGGTAGGTGTAGAGCAAGTTATTGCAGCACCAACCTCATCTTTGGAGTGTATCAGCATCTGTTCTCACATCATCCACAATACATCATAGTAGCCACATACTACTTAACTAAGTGGGTAGAAACTAAAGTCACTAGGAAGAATGATACCCAAACCACTACATGTATTTGAAAACATATTCACTAGATTTGGACTACCTATAGAGATCTAAGTGATAGAGGTACACACTTTATTCATGAAGTCATTGATTCAATCATGAAAGAATTTCTAGTGATTCATAAAACATCAGCGTCCTATCACCCACAAGTTAATGGACAAGTGGGTACTTCAAATAAAGTGTTATGCATGGTTCTTACAAAGATAGTCAACAATGGAAGATCTAACTGGGATAAAAAATTGCATTATGCAATTTGGACATTCTAAGTTGCTTATAAGAAAGCTATAGGAAGGACACCCTTTAATCTAATTTATGGTCAAAATGTAAATTCACTAATTGATTTCTTGATTCCTACCCTTTGAGTAGCCGAGAAATATGAATGGATAAGACATGAGTTTCCCAAGCAATTGGATCAAATAGAGAAGTTGCATGAAAATATATTACAAGTAGTGCTAGGCATTTATGCCGCTAAGTAGAGAGAAAAAGCTTATTATGATGTGTGCACATTAAAGACAAAGGCCTTACAATGGGAGATCTTGTATTGGTCTACACTTTGAAACAACATGCAAAAAGCTACAACAAAGAGGATATGGTCCTTTGATCATAAATTGTATTTCCTCAGGTGGCGCCATAAATCTAGCTACTCTGGATGGAGATATACTTCCAAATTTTATAAGTGGTTGCATGGTGAAAAAATATATGGAACCCTTAATAGAACAAATGTTGACTAGACTTTTAGGAGCGTAGAACAAGAAAAGAGAAGAAGAGAGAATAAGAGAAGAAGCAAGATTGGAAGCCCTAGAGAGAATAAGAAAATGTAAGGAATGGATTAAAGAACGTGATGAAAGATACATACGAGATGAAGAACCCATTCCCTTGGTGAATTATCACACCACCAATATCAAAACTCTAGGAAACATACCGAATCAACCTTATCTAAACCTAGGTATTGGAAATGAAGAATATCATTTGGGCGAATCTTTAATTGATACAAGAGTATCTTTGAGTAGTGCACGTGCTTCTTTAATTGAAAATTTGAAGATATCACTCACCCAAAAAAAGCCTACATGATAGGGATTGGAGGTAATATCATCGAATGCCTAGGAGAAGTAACCCTATCATTACACTTAGGAAACAACACCAAAGTTTGAGGTTACAATACATCTAGCCCAGGGATACGTATCAGCCAAAATAGGATATAGTGAAGTCTTTAGTCTTTTAGATGAAAAACCAGTAAAGATGATGGACATGGAAAACCCTAGTGGAACAAATCAAAGTATGCATGAGTACGAATCCCAACCAAACTCCATATCTCAAGATTTCAGGCTTCAAGCCATAGTCTGTGTCCAAGAAGATTCTTGTTCTACCACATGTGATCAACCAAATTCTCCTTCTCAATAAATTATCTCCGAGAGTCATAGTGAGGTCATTCATTTTAGAGAGGAAAATGGAGAGTTAGCTATATGCCCAATGTGAAAAGGAACTCAACAACTGCCATGCAAGAGAGCCAAACAAATATGGATTCACAAAGATCAACTTCAAGAGTACCAATACAAGGAGGCATAAGCACAACCGACAACCCTAAAGGAGAAGGCATTACAAAGAAGGAAGAGAACAACAAGTCAACACAAGGGTACTTTAAATATGGCTGTCCAAATGCATGGAAGCTCAGAGACAACCAAAGTAGGTATGGGTCCCAAACAAGACATTGAAGAAAGCCAAAGAGGAAATTGAAGTATTGGCTAAGGATCAACATTACAAAAAAAGACTATCAAAACTTCACAAGCAAATAGCAGACAACAAAGGCCAAAGAAACTATAGGAACTTTGGAAGCAAAGAAAATACATATGGCAGATCAAGACAAAGGAAATAACACTATAAACAACTTGAACATCCCTAATGAAGGCTCGACACCAAACAACAAACACACATCAAATATGGGCACCAAAGAGTGTACTACCAAAACAAATTCAGGAGAAGGAGCATCACAATTGTAGTCATAATGATTTGAATGCACCTAGAATATGCACAATAGGGCCACATTACAAGGCCTCACATTCAACACATGGCTTCTTTAAACTATTTACTGGTGCACATGTTCATCAACGAAAAATAGGACTTCACTTGTACTATAATAACTTAGGACTTTTACTAACTATCACTAACAATTGCTTTGGCTATGACTAACCATTTGTAAGCCGCCGGATTGGCATTTGTAATTCTCTACTTTTCGTATTCCGCACGAACCGAAAGGTCGTTGCGAAGAGTTGTAACTACTTATAAAGCAATGAAAGGACTCTCCGGTGACGACCAAGAGAATCACCAGATTGTCTGTCTGGGCGATTGCATTCTGTGAAACTGCCGTGGTGCATTGTTTGAGAAATCTGAGTATTGCTGTTTCTTGTCTTTGTTTGATTACATTAATTTGTGGGTAGTATAGTTCCATTAAGTTAGAAAGCATAATTTTGTATTACGATAATGAATAGCTTCGATGCGGTGTACTGAGAAAGCATTAACCTGAGTACGAACAGTAATTCTGTGATAGAATGGAACAGAGGATTGATAGTAATTTGTATGCAGAGTTTTGAGTGTTGATGTACTACGATGTAAATGCGTTAATTGGGAAAATTAAGCTATAAGGCCTCTGATTAGCAGACCCCTACCACCCCCAAGAACCCGAAAGAGTTTAAATGCACTTGTGACGGCAACGCGTGTTTAACGCTGGTGCCGTCTGTGGGAAGGTGGCAACAGAGTGTTGCAAAGTGATTGTCAGAAGGTGGCAACAGAGTGTTGCAAAGTGATTGTGGGAAGGTGGCCATAGATTGTGAATCAACAATAAGGAGGAGTAGTACGCAAGTGTTGCAAAGGTGATATATGCTGGTTACTCGGTCCGGCGAGTCGTATCCGAAGTACAGGAGAGACTGAAAGCCTTGGGCGGTACTAAATTTCTTAGGGACACCCCCAGGAGGCAGAAACATAGATCGGTTAAGCCCAGTCGTAGAAGAAGCGAAGCACGTTAGAAGTGATTCTGGTAGCATTCCGGTGGAACATACTGCAATTCCGGTAGATTTTGGTGTGATTTCGACACAGTTTGCAGAAGGTACAATAACTTCGGAGTCTACAAGGACGCAGTGTGCAGTTGACTCGACACCGTCTCGTCAAGATTCGAACTCGTCTGAGGATAGAGGTGTCTTGCCCAAAGAGATTATTAAAGGTGAAAGAATACCCTAGTTTGGGGAAAGTTCGACTAATTCGGGTGACAGTTTGGTCCCAATTGTAGGGAATTTACAGTTTTCCGGTGATAGTGTGATACTTCCTGGTGAATCTTCATTCCAGACACCACTGCTTGAGGTAAGCTTGCCTACGTTTGATACCAAAGAAGAGGATAGGCTATTCGAATTGGAAATCCGTAAGAGGTTGAGCGCTATTTTCTAACCGAAAGGTGAGCAGTCTGATCATACAGAATCCGAAGGACCGGAAACACCTCCGCAGAACTCAGGAGATAGTAACAGTACCACCACTAGCACCATGAGTGGACAACAACAGCAACAACAACAACAACAGCAACAACAGCAATAGCAACCGCCACTTCCACTTCGACCTGTTCCAATTGGGGTGATGTACACAAGTTCGGTGGATTTCCAAGTGACGATCCTGATGCCCATGTACGCACCTTTGAAATAAGTTATGCAGTGCTAAACCATCCACCGGATCCGGCGTACAAGGCCATCGTATTCCAGTCTACATTAGTCAATGAAGCAGCAAGGTGGTTAACAGAGTATGATATAAACCATTTCGGTACCTATGAGGCGGTAAGGGATGCATTTTTGCAGAGGTTCCGGTTGAAGAAGAACCCTGTCGAAATTTTCAATTACTTGTAGAAAAATAGATAGAAGACGCACCAAACAGTTCAAGAATATGCCACATTATTTAGAACTCATTTAAGACAATTATCTCCGGCACATGCTAATTTACCGGATGATGTCATAACCCAGTGGTTCATTAATGGTTTGACGTCACAACTTAAACAAATCATGATCATTCGCTGTGTGGGAGCTATGACACTTGATGATGTTATAGCGATGGCCCTGCAACTAGAGCATAAGGTTGGGGGATTCACCGAAGACTTAGAGTGGCTGAAAGCCAGTAAAAATGTTGCAGAGGATCCGGCTAAACAGATGTACTGCACTAAGTGCAAAAATTCTGGGCATACCAGTGCTACATGTGCCCTTAATCAGATGTATTGCACCATCTGCCATACAACCGGACATTCCACTGAAAATTGTGCGTATAACGCCAAGGTGCAGGGACAAGCAACTGTAAATGCCATTATACAAGAACCAGGGAAGCCAGCTACTCACTACGTGCCACCGCAGATGCGAAACAATCAACAACAAGGATACCGAAATTATCAGGGACAGCGGAATACCAACTTCAATGCAAATTGTTGGCAGACAGGTACATCACAAGAAGGTACTTCCTTGCCACCACCTCGATGTCACTTTTGCAGTGAGCTTGGTCACATCCGAAGATTCTACAAGGATGCAGCCGAATATGATCAAAGAAAGAAAGAACGTCAGAACCCAATGACCAATATGGTCTACATTTCACCAGTGGAAACTCAAGCAGCAGTGATCCAGACAAGATCCAGTAAGCAGTTGCAACCAGCAGCGGAAGTGTTTGAACCTGGCATTCGTGAACAGCAGAGAATGTATACTAAAGCTAGCCAATGGACCACCAAAGAGCCTACGGTGTTCCCTGATCCAGTTCCGGTGACACAAATTCCCCTGCCAAAGGTGGGAGCGGATGAACAAGATTGTACCCCAGTAACAGGAGAATCATCATCGGAACCACTGAAAAGTGCAATTCCAACAGACTAGGTATGGGATATTCTTTCTAAGGCCTCAATTACACTCCCCTTGGGACAACTACTCGCTTTAGTGCCAGGAGTACGGTAGCAGTTTCAACAACAGGTTAGTCCCATATCTCCCAGTACTCCGGCGACTACAACAATCCAACCGGAAACTGATTCTCTGGTGGATCATTCTGTTCCCTTAATCACAGTCTGGCATAAAGTATTCATTTCTCGATGGTTATAGTGGTTATAGCCAGGTCCGAATGGCTGAGCAAGATATACCGAAAGCAGCGTTTATTACGAATTGGGGTGTTTATGCTTGTACAATCATGTGGTTTGGGTTAAGAAATGCTCCTAGCACCTTTCAGCGTTGTATGCAAGAAATTTTTTCTCCCTACCTCACCTCTTTTATGCAAGTATACCTAGATGATTTTTCTTTATTTGGTAAGATTGTGGCACACGTGTATCATTTACGGTGTTGTTTTGAGAAATTCCATGAATACCGACTTTGTTTGAACATGACCAAATCTGTCTTTGCGGTTTCGTGTGGTAAACTCCTTGGCCATATTATTTCTGCACAAGGCATACAAGTTGATCCAGACAAAGTTGCAGCTATATTGGAAGCACCTGTGCCTACTGCACTGAAAGAAGTGATGCGCTTCCTAGGTCAAATCCGGTGGCATGGTCACCATTTACGGTGGTTAGCTCATCTCCCCACACCACTTAATCGACTCATGACGAGCACTCCACGATAGTTTGAATGGACCCCAGAATGTCAAACTGCCTTTGATCGTTAAAAGAATTATTGACTCAGGCACCAATTTTGCAAACCCCGGATTGGGAACGCCCGTTCCACGTCTTCGTTGATGCTTCAGACATAGCAATTGGAAGTGTTTAAATGCAGCAATCTGCTAAGTGGTCTAGGCCTGTCTATTACGCAAGTCGTCGACTCGCTCCTGCTGAAAGGAATTATTCAGTCACTGAAAGAGAATGTCTCGGTTTGGTGTATTCTGTAAAGAAATTCCGGCATTATTTGTTAGGCCGAAAATTCACCTTTCATGTCGATCATGCTGCGCTAGTGTAGCTGGTCTGACAGCAGCATTTAGGTGGTCGCTTGGCACGATGGGTTCATTGTTATAAGAGTTCGATTATGAAGTGATTCATCAACCTGGCACTGCATATGCATTAGCAGATTTCCTCTCTCGATTAGATTCCGGTGAAGCTCCGGTGGGCATTGATGACACCACACCAGCAATTTACATTACTGAACCAATTAGTGATAAATCTACCAAACCTCCTGTGCCACCTACTTACTATGATCAGTTATTAACCTTTCTTACTGATGGATGTCTTCCTCCTCAAACTTCTCCTGCTATGCGTCGGAAAATTACAATTTACACTCGTAGATTTCGGTTGATTGCCAGACAGTTGTATTATATGGATCACACTGGGGTCTTGCTTCGCTGTATTCCACCACATGAAGCAAATTCTGTTATTGCTATGGCACATTCAATACCTTCTGGTGGAAATTTTGCAGCAGATTTAACGCACCGAAAAATTCGGCAAAGTGGGCTCTGGTGGCCTACTATGTATAAAGATGTGACTCAATTTGTGCAGCAGTGTGATACTTGTCAGCGATCTGGACAACCTTTACAACGTCACTTCTTTCCTCTACAACCTGTATTACCTTTAGAACCTTTTCAAAAATGTGGTCTTGATTTTATTGGACCAATCACACCTCCAGCAATCCTTAATAACAATCGCTACATTCTAACATGTACAGATTATGCTACCAGATGGGCAGAAGCTTGGGCCTTACGGTCTGCCACAGCTGTTTCGATGGCAAAATGTCTGATGAAGGACGTTTTCCCATGTTATGGATTACCTCTGGAGCTTGTGACAGACCAAGGAACACACTTTGCTAATACTTTAATGCGAGTGCTCACACACACTTTTCAGATTCTGCATAAATTCAGTTCACCATTCTATCCTCGTGCCAATGGATTGGCGGAAAGCACTAATAAAACCTTGTTAAGTATGCTGCACAAATTGGTTGTGGAATCACCAGAAAGATGGGATCAGTTACTACCAGCAGTCTTATGGGCATACCGGACTACATACAAAGTAGCAACAGGACTGACTCCTTTCAAGCTTGCATATGGGCTGGAAGCAATAGCGCCAATGGAAATTGTAGTGCCAAGCTTACGCGTGGACATCTCTCAGAAATTGTTACCTGAAGACTCTTTGCCAATTAGGTTGGAAGCACTCAGAGACTTGGATGAACATCGCTGGGAAAGTTTACTAGTTCTTCAAGAAGTTCAGTTGCGGCAAGCTCGTACCCATGATAGATATCTCAAAACTCCAGTTTTTTCGGTGGGACAACTTGTGTTATTTTATAATGCTAAATCAAATCGTGCGGCTGAAAAATTCAAATTACGATGGTTTGGCCCTTACCGGATTAGTGAACAAGTGGGCCCAACTACTTTTTGGTTGACTACTTTGACCGGAATTCCTCTTCCTAAAGTGATCAATGGTTCAAAGTTGCGACCGTATCATCAAGCACCTGATTCTCGCTGAAGTGTTCTCCATTTTTCCGCGTGTTATTTACTTTCTTTTTATATTTTGTGTGTTAGTTGAATAAGCCTGTAAATATCCTCGTTTTGATATCTAATTATGATCAATAGCTGCCCTGCATTAGCGATTCTGCACATGCATGCACGCCATAGTTATGAAGGTTATCATCTCAACATCGCGCGATGATTAGCAATTTCAATCACCTCCCGTTGCCGAGTATCTACTTAATCTTCTTCTTTTCGCTGTTAATCACTATTGTGTCTGTGTGTTTTGTGTGTTTTGTATTTTCTGTGATTACTGTGTATTCGTGCCCTTGTGCTTTCGCGTACGCATCATGGAAGCGTTGGCTAATTTTGCTGCCTTCCGTGATGGACTCTCTCATGACGTGAGTGAGTTCTTGTGTATCCGTGGTCTGCTAAACTTTGCTGAATTGCCTTGGCATTCAGTAGAGTGTCATCCGTATTATGCACAAATTATCGCTGCCATTGCTGCCACACCTGCTATAGAGTAGCGTTGGCCAATTACATGTTTACCATCTCGTGTAGTAATCACCTTCGAGTCATTTGCTGCAGCTTTCCGACTTCCTCTAGAAGGACGACAGAATGGTCCTCTCCTTCCGGTAGCTACCATGATGGAATTATTCCCAAGGCACTCATCGAATGAGTATGCCATCTTGTGTCACCTTGATCCTGAATGAACAGCCTTGCAATTTTTGGTTGCCATACTAAACCTACAGAAACGTACCTACGGGATTTCTCACCCGTCCTACTCAATGATTGACATGGCTTCTTGGGAGCCTCTTAATTTTACTTCCTATTATTTCCGGCGCATTCACCATGAATGTGTTACGGTCATAAAGCATGTTAACGAAGGAGATCTGCCGTGTTCTCGTCTTCCGCACATCCTTACTTTTTTGTTTCTGGCCCTCCAAGCAGCACAACCGCCTCCAAACGCTCCAATCTTATATCATGAGGAATCTGCTCAAATACTTGAAGATACCAAAGAGGATGATGAAGACCTTTTCCAGCTTCTCCACAAAAAATGCAGACGGATAAGCCCATCTGAGAGTCAAGTACAAGGCTCCACCGTCGGACATGAGGAAGAGACCTTTCACGACACAGCTACTTCAATACATGTGGAGTCTTCTGGTCAATCTTCTACGGATAAGCAGCAAGAACAAAGTGTTTCTAACACCAAATCTGATGCAATTTCTTCTCGAGAGGAGTCTCAACACCAGTCCAAAGAAGATCTGCAAGTCATGGTTGCAGAAATTTTCGAAGAAGTGATTGCGGCAGTGGACTCTATTGTTGCCAGAAAGGACGTGAATACGCAGTAGCCTACTGGAATTGTATTGGTTCCCACCACTCTTATATCCATTCCTCCAACAGTACCTCCGGTCGAACCCATTTTCCCCATTCCACCTATTGTCCCTGAAGCACCGGCTTCCTCATCCTCTTCACCTAACTATTCTCCACCCTCTTCCCATCACCTCTTGACAACTTCTTCATCTCAACCATCTCCTTCTCTTCTGTTTCCTTCGATTCCTATGTTTACTGAGCTCGCATCCATGGGTCATATGTTGATACAACTGTCACAACAACTACCAAAACATATGAAGGAAGTTACTGACAATATCCACCACGAATTACAACACAAAGTGGATGTATTGGAAGCAGATATTATTCCATTACAAGAAGAGGTGGATGCAGTAAAAGCAAAAAACCACGCTTTACACGAACAGATTAAATAGCTCCAGGCTAGACTTGCTGACCAGGAGTTTTTATCAGCCACAGAGATGCTGCCTTAGCTGAAATACAAACCAAAGATGATTTATTAAGTGCTGCTCATGCAGAGATTATCCAACTGAAATAGTTAGTCCAGGATAGAGAGGATGCTCGTGTGGCACTAGGTAACTTGTTGGAAGAAACTAGATTACAGTTGGATGAAGTTGTACAGAAAGGACAGGAAATGGAAGATTTAGCTAAGCGGAATAATGAAGAACCCCAGAGAGCAGATGCCAATCTGTTTGAGGCAAATTCTGCTCTTAAAACGCAGACGACGTTAATCACTCAACTCTAGAAGGAAGTCGCAGGAATTCGAAGAGAACGAGATGCTTATTACCAAACCATTTAGTATCAATCACACGAACTGGAGAGAAGAGAAAAGCAGCTTTGTTGTCAAGCAGAAAGGTTATCTAGAATTGATAAACAAATTCAAGACATGAAGTTGAGCCGTGACGCAGCCCTTGCAAACGATTTTTACCTGCAAGAGGCCTTTTTGCAGACACAAGCTGAAATTTTGATGAGTCAAGTAATTGCGGCAAGTTCAGTTAGAACTGATGCTCAGCTCATAGAACCGGAGACCCTAGAAAAGATGTTGGACTCGTTGAAGCAGAAAATTGCCAAAACATTTAAGTTAGCCCGAACAATGTATATTCAGGGTATAGTAGAAGAACCATAAATTTTGTATCACTGCGGGTTCAAGTCCACCATGCGTGCCAGTGTAAGCCACCGGATTGGCATTTGTAATTCTCTACTTTTCGTATTCCGCACGAACTGAAAGGTCGTTGCGAAGAGTTGTAACTACTTATAAAGCAATGAAAGGACGCTCCGATGACAACTAGGAGAATCGCCAGACTGTCTGTCTGGGCGATTGCATTCTGTGAAACTGCCATGGTGCATTGTTTGAGAAATCTGAGTATTGCTGTTTCTTGTCTTTGTTTGATTACATTAATTTGTGGGTAGTATAGTTCCATTAAGTTAGAAAGCGTAATTCTATATTACGATAACGAATAGCACAGTTCCATTAAGTTAGAAAGCGTAATTTTGTATTACGGTAATGAATAGCTTCGATGCGGTGTACTGAGAAAGCATTAACCTGAGTACGAACAGTAATTCTGTGATAGAATGGAACAGAGGATTGATAGTAATTTGTATGCAGAGTTTTGAGTGTTGATGTACTACGACGTAAATGTGTTAATTGGGAAAATTAAGCTATAGGGCCTCTGATTAGCAGACTCCTACCACCCCCAAGAACTCGAAAGAGTTTAAACGCGCCTGTGACGGCAACGTGCATTTAACACATTTCATGTTTCTTTTCAACAAATAGAGAAATAAATAAATAAATAAATAAATAAATAAATAAATAAATAAATAAATAAATATATATATATATCAGTTATCATGATTCACTCACCTATGTGAGGGGAGACATGCTTAAAAGGTGAACAACAAATGGTTGAATACGATGGAAAAAAAGAAGATTTCCTTATTTCTCACATTAATCACACATTGCAATTCAAGTGTAGATGGCTTTTGAGGATTCTGAAGCAATCCAACAAATGGAGGAAAATGAATTCCCTTTGGAGTGTTCAATCAAAGCAAAAGGTCACTAGTTTCGAGAACAAATGGAGATGACCAGCTAGGTGGAGAACACCTCTTCTTAATCACCATAAGAATCATGGATCTCGACCATAAATTCCTAGTGATGATTCAAGACTTCAAAGTCCTTCATGAATTACCTCGAGTAATGGAATCATGGACCAAAACTGGCATTGAAGCTTATTTTAAGTTTCCATATAAGTGAGACTTTGAAAGATGCACTCAATTCATGAATACCCTGCATCCTACAATCGACAAACCCTCAGTACCGAAAGCTAGAGTCATGGATTTGCAAGGAAACTGGCAAATCATCCACTTGACCCATGAACTCATTAAAGAAGCATTTGGATGGCTAAAAGATTGTATTAGTGATCTCAAGGATGAGAGTCATGAAGCAAAAAAGAGAACCTTTCTGGATATTAATCAGATAGATATAGAGGAAGAAGTGCAACTAGTACATCACCATTTTTGTTTCCATAACATGCATAGGTATACAACACCACAAAAAATAGTGGTCCATCTATTATCACATGCTGTGAAGCAGATTTGCAACCAAGTCAACCTGACACCATATATACAGAAAAGCCTTTTTGAAGATAAGAAGCAATGGGGCATCAAACATTTTTTTAATGGTATTACAACATTGACCATTCTAATCTACCATGCACTAAACATTCGTGATTATTTAAAGGAAATTCCATCTACATTGGAAATGGCAAAATATGTTAAGTTAGCCACTATCCCAAAGAAGAAGCATGGTGTTGTGATTGTTGAGGAAGTTGGCATGAGTGCCAAACTAACTATGCGAGGCTCAAAAAGAATGAGAGATCTTGAAGATGTGGCCACAAATCCATGAGCTAAATGATCTTATATGATTTCAAAGTCCACTCTGCCTCAACCACCTCCGATCACAAGAGCTGAGTTGGAAGAAGCTCTTCAAGCAACTCACACATATATGGAAGGGTAGATCAACCTTAATATCCATGGACATCATTATCAGAAATTGAGAGAGGCCAAAGGAAAGAAACATACGGGTAGGAGATTATAAAAAATCAATCATTATAATGAGTTGGGTCTAAAGAACTCAAGTTCATGCTTGAGATCAAATGGAAAGGATGATCAATCAACCTTGAATGCCCATCTAAATACTAAATGAGGCACAAGGAAAATAAAGACATAGATTGAAAGAATGCAATAGGTCATGAAGGATGTAAACAAAGAAATAAAAAAATGAACTTTGAAGCACCACCCTCTAAGAGATGGATGCAATCCTAGCCACTAGTAGCATGCATGGAAATGAGAGTTATGCACCAACCCTAGTGTATGAATATAGGGAATATCAACGAGCAAAATGGAAGCATTGAACTTAGGCTCAGATAAGGTAACAAATTGCCTCTAAGTCTTGAATGCTTCCTCTACTGCTGGTAGCATGTGGCTAAAAGAAATATACACATGGAATTACAACATGAGATTAGAGAGGAACAAGTTGGCAAGAGGCAATTGAGGACAACAAGCCCAAATTGCTATATGTATCCTAGGTTTTGTTGAGATATCAAGCTCAACATGTGATGATCCAAGATGACACATATCAGTTTTTTGTTTCTTTGACATGTATAGTGGTCACACCGATATATGTTAGGGATACTTCATTGAGCTGTACTAGATTTATCTACCGAGAGTGATGGCACGTTTGTTTCTTGCTAGCTCACTCATTTGCAGACATTAGGTTTTTCCTTATGTACTAGTCTTTATATATTGCACTTGTTGTATTCATGCACTGAGGTGCACTCTACATTATGTGAGTGCTACTTTGGATCATGCAGTGTTTTATGAAGATGGTGTAGATTTGCAGGTTCATGGATACACCAATGCAGATTGGGTTGGTAGCATTCCAGATAGAAGGTCTACTAGCGGCTTTCTATTCTCACTTGGGAGTGCAACTACTACATGGAGCAGCAAGAAGCAATCCACTATTGCTTTGTCGAGTACAGAGTTTGAGTATAGAGGTGCTGCAATGGCAAAATGTGAGGCATCATGGATGGAGATGCTACTTGCAGATTTAGGTGTGAAAGTGCAAAAACCTATCACTATCCATTGTGATAATCTTAGCAGTATAGAGTTAGCACGGAACCCTGTTTTTCATGTTAGAACAAAGTATATCAAGGTACATTATCACTTCATTAGAGAGAAGGTATTAGTAGGTGATATTGATCTTCTTTATGTGAGAACAAATGAGCAGGTTGCTGATATTTTCACTAAAGCACTTGGAGGAGAGAAGCTGAAGAAGTTTCGGAAGATGCTTGGATTAGAGGACATAATGTTGAGCTTGAGGGGGAGTGTTGAGATATCAAGCTCAACATGTGATGATCTAGGATGACATATATCAGTTTTTTGTTTCTCTGACATGTATAGTGGTCACACCAGTATATGTCAGGGATACTATTGAGCTGTACTAGATTTATCTACCGGGAGTGATGGCACATTTGTTTCTTGTCAGCTCACTCATTTACAGACATTAGGTTTTTTCTTATGTACTGGTCTTTATATATTGCAATTTTTGTATTCTTGTTTTTAGGTCACTCTTGTACATTCCTTTTTATGTAATAGAAGAAGAAGAAGATCATTCTTCCTTGCCTCAATCTGAGTGTGTGCTTCTCTTTGATTGTGAGTGTGTGTGTGTGTGTGTGAGCTCTCTTCCTTATCTCCTTCCTCGTGATATGTTTTGCCACTAATTGCATGGCAGGAAAACCTGTAGAAGCCTTTCAAGGGATGACAAAGAGTAAAAGGGGAGATGTTGCAGAGGATTGAAGACAAGGGGCTAGTAAAAAGAAGTAAAGAAAAGCAAGCCCCAAAAGTTCCAATAAATGGTCCATTTTTTTTCTTAAAGTCCCTTGTAAAATTTCAAGAAGCTTTGTAATTGCTCTAGAGGAGTCCCCTAGATGCATGATCCCTGGACATTACCCTTGTACATTAGTATAAGCTTAGTGATTTATGAAGAAAGTGCAGGTCTCCTATGTGAAAGGACCAAATTTAGGGCACATGTGTATAAGTCACTTGTGACTCTTTTTTGAAGAATTTTTTCCATTGTGAAGAACTTTGCAGAATTTCAAAATATCTTCTTCTTGTCTGTGTATCTTCTTCTGCTCGATCTTGGGTGTGTATAGAGGCATGAGTTGGTGTTTCCCACCAGTTTATTTTTTGTTCGTAGCATGAAGCTTAGAGTTTTTGCTTTTTCTTTGTGTTTTTATGCATATTAGAAGCCATTTCATGACCCTTTGCATGAATAATGTTTTTTTTAGAATTTTTGGAATTTTTGAAGCATTTTTAGAATTTTTTATTTTTTTAAATGTCATTTTCTTGATCAAATGAAAAAAAAAAGAATCTCTCTATGGTTTTGAGTGGGATAAGTGGGTTAGATAAGTAGGGAATTTTTTGAGAAATTTTTTTGATTAAATTTTTTTGATTAATTTTTCTTTTGGATTTTATTTGTATTTTTATATATTTTTGGTATTTAAAAAAAAAGCCCCTCGGTGACTGATTTCCGTTTTTTTTTTGTTAAAAAAAAAACCTGCCCCCTCCTTTTTTTCTTTCTTTATTATTTTTTATTTATTTTTATTATATTTATTTTATTTTTATTTTTTTCATTTTTAATTAAGATCTGTCCAACCCGCATGGGCATCCAGCAAAACTATTAAAGGAAAAGGGAAGATATAAAAATAATCATAATAATAAATAAAATAAAAAATAAAATATTTTTTATTTTTCTTGATCCAATGTTTTTGGCTCTATGTTGCGCCTTGAATAGCCATTTGTTTCAAACTCGGGATCATTTTCATGTCTTTTGGCACCTCTGGACTCATTTTTTGACTTTGGTTTTCCGAATTCCCAACTTATCTCTGATTTTTGGTCAAAAACCACATGTTTTGTGCACATTTATCATGTGTTTTTCATTGTGCACATGGTCCACAAGGTCTATTCTCACCTTATTTTACCATCAATAATTACTATGATATCTTCCCTATATGAAACCCCACAACTAGAAGTGGCCATAGTAGGCTACTTCGTGCTCAACCAAGATATGCATGAGCTGCCAAGAGGGAAGCAAAAACCAATGGCAAAGATATGAGCATCATAACAACTAGCAGAATTTGAGTCAGAAAAAGCATGTAAATCACGCAATAATGATCCCCATTTGGGATAAAACAATCCAAGTAGCTACGTACCACTCAAGTAGCAAAATATCAACTTAACCACCTACCAATGGTTGACACCTAGGTAATGCATAAAATTGCTCATCTAATAGACAAGAAACTGATTATCAGGCTAAGTTATGCCTAAGTAAATCAAGCATCCAATAGCATGCTTATAGAGAAAAACAAGAAATGCATCTCAAGCATCATGAAGGCTCAACTATAAACTTGTTTCCATGGGAGTGGCAATAGGTTTGCAATATTCAAGGCCAAAATGTTACAATAATGTTTGATTATATTTTGTTGACACAAAGCTATTCCCCCATCAACTCACATAAATTAAATGCCCTAATAATGATGCAAATGCCCTAATAATGATGCAAATGCCCTAATAATGATGCAAATGCATCAATAATGATGCAAATGCCCTAGATCTGACACTTGAAAACATATCATCAGCATATACAACAATGAATAGACGTACATCATCTTCACGCTTAACATATAAGGTGATCTCAGTTGGACTATTTTCAAAACCATGCGCTAGCTAGCAAGTGGGCATGTGTCTTTTCATACTAAGCATGTGGTGCTTGTTTCAATCCATACAATACCGTTTTCAACCTCCACACTTTGTTTTCGTGCCTTTTCTACATAAAACCAGAGGGCTGAAATATATATACTTCTTCATGTACATAACCATTCATAAATGTAGTTTTAACGTCCAAATAATGTACATTCCAACCATGATGAGCTGCAAGGGCACAAATGCTAGAAATATTAATCATTAATCATGTGGGAGCAAAAGATTCATTAAAATTAATGCCTTTTTCTTGAGCATAACCTTTGGAAACAAACCTTGCCTTATACCTATCAAGTGTTCCATCATGCTTAGATTTTAGCTTGTATTTAGTGCCAATGGTGGTTTTGCCTGGAGACAAAGTACATAAAGACCAAGTACCATTCTTCATAGTAGCAATATATTTTTATTGCATAGCAGGCATCCATTTTTTTGAATTTTGTGCTTCATAAAAAAGAAACAAGCTCATTCACAAAAAGAAGTTTATATTATGCTGATCGATAATGTATTTTGGAACGCTTAGAACATCACAGAAGATGTTAATATTTGTATTGTCTTCAACCAGATATGATGTACAATGGTTAAACCAATGAACGAAATGTCATATTTGTAGCAAAGATAGATGTAGCTAAATGAAGGGACTTAGGAAGGGCAAAAGTTTCTAATATTAAAGGAGTTTTTTAAATGGAAATTCTTGTACAAGAAAGGATATTGTTCCTATATAAATGTTTTAGGAGAATAACTACACATTCAGAGTTCACATTGACGATTATATATAACTCAAGATAAGAATGAACTTGACAAAAAAATGATGATTATTGTAGTTGAAAAAAGCAGCTTTTAGATATAGAAGAATAAAAATGTATAAAAACTGCCAACCATTGATAAGCAACTAACTATATAATGAGATCTGCCATTGTAAATTAAGAATATTAAGCCGAATATTGGAGGATTTCGTCATTGTGTTGATATTGAGGCTCTTATGCTTATTGTATGGTAAACAAGATCCATATAAAGATTTTTGTTTGTAGCCTCATAGTGGAGTGGTGTGAGGGAAAATAAAAAGGGTTATGTGACTTGAAAGATTTCCATTGTTTTAAGGACTGTTGGGAGAAGAATTGGGACTATTTGCAAATACTCGAAATAAAATATGAATAGCTCTCTACAAATTATGGGTTCAAGGTAATACATCAACCTCTTTGAGAAGAGAGAATCCTTAGGACAACGAAGAATTATATATCCACACCAGTTATAGGAGGTCATTATGCAGGTATTTCACAATTATAGGAGTTGTGGAGTAGTGAAGACTATTTCTGCCAAATGATTTTGTTGCTTAGAGAGAAGAGGATTGAGCCTTGCAAATCCAATTCTTCTATGTCATTGACTGTATTAACAATCCCATTCAAATTACATTGTAATGTTCACCTCTATTTGCATATTTGCACATTCAATTACATTGTAATGTTCACCTCTATTTGCATATCAGAAAGCGCACACCTCATAGTCCGGTCTTCTTCTTGTCAAGGAAACAAAAGCTTAATTGGAGAGGATCTGAAGAATGGACATGCTACCAAAGAAGTATCTCATCCTTGAAGTGCAGCTTTATGAAGAACAAGCAGCTATAAATGGACCTAAAGTGCAGAGCAACAGAGTATTGTTTGCTTCCACATGAATTTGTAGTTTTATATAAGCAAGATCTTAACAGGGCAATGCTACTAAATGCATTTTGGATACTATGACAAAGAGCTAGCACGCAGATCAGAAGACGGGTCAGGGAGTATCACATGCACACATCCGCAAACACGAAGAGTATGAGCTGTAGAGGTGCTGAAACTTCATGGTCTTCAAGTGCTCTCTCTCTCTCTCTCGTATGAGCTGTAGAGGTGCTCTCTCTCTCTCTCTGAGAATATAAAACCAGCAGGCATATACGTGCAGCAGAGTAACTTGAGCAGGCGGATACGTGCAATAGAGTATTGTTTGCTTCGACAAGGTAATGCTGTTATACCCATTTTTGATAGTATGAGAAAGGGCACCAAAATCGGAATAATAGGACCTCCTCCTTTCAAGGGCTAACAGGTCAAGGAGTATTATCACATGCCCATATCCGCAAACAGGAAGAAGGTGAGCTGTAGATGGGTCCTAAGTACAGAGATGACGAAACGACATGGTCTTCATAAGTTTTCGCAATATCTGCAGCTTCTCTGACTTCATGTGTCTGGACGTACGGTTCAATTACATAACGTGAACCCAACCTCCAACCCATGTCTTGAAATCTTTCTCTCTCTCTCTCTCCAACCCATGTCATGAAATCCTTCTCTCTCTCTCTCTCTCGGCATATACATAAAAAAAAATAATGGATAGGAAAAGAGTCTTCACGGGCAAAGCTAGTCACTACTGAATGCCGTCCCTCATAGCTCCCCCCTCCTTATCCTTTCGCTCTCTTATTTTCTACGGGAATAACACGGAAGTTTTGATTTTAAAGGACAACGAATTACAGAAAATGTTTCAATTATAAAGCTAGTGAAGTTTTTATTATAAAGAACAACGAAATATCCTGCTTGTCTTTGGACAGTCCTTTCCAACTGTCACCTTCTAGCAGTCTAACCTTTATTTTGTGGGATATGGGGATCCCACGGGTACTATGCCCATTCACTTATACAGTCTCTCTTTCAACCAGTTCAAGCAAGGGAAATTATGCTTCAGCCAAGCTTCCTCTTAGAAAAAAAAGGAACAACAAATTGGACTGTCTGAGTAGCAAAAGTTCCATCATTAGCTCAACTGTGAGAAGACAATCTGGATACTCCCGATAGCTTAATTGTAAAGAAGACAATATGGATAGTTTGGATGGTGAAAGCCCCATGATTTGCTCAATTGTCATGGATACCTGCACCAATAAGAGAATTTGGACAACAAAGCGAATAAAAAAGATAACCAGGACACTAAAAGCTCTATCATTGGCTTAGCTATCATGGATGCTTACTCCTAGAAAGAAGAAAATCTCAATAGCGAAGGCTCCATCATTAGCTCAATTATCCTAGTAAAGAAGACAATCTACAAAACAAAAGCTACAAGTAAAGAAGATAAATTGGATAGTGAAAGACCCATGATTGGTGCAACTATCCTAGATACCTATTCCATGATAGTTTGTGAGCCAAAAAGAAACTTACCCTTTCCCTCAATGAAAGAAACTTACCCTTTTCCCTCAATGAAAGAGCCCATCAAAGGGAAACTTGCTTCAAATAGTGGCCTTATTCTTAAGAAAAGGAAGAAGGGAGAACCAACAAGCAAAGAGATAAAACCCTTTTCCTCTATTTCAACATTTGTGGGCTCACGATCTCGCTTGTACAATGATAAATGGATGATGGCATGAAGATGACATCATTGAACCAAATTTCATCTCCTTGGAAGAGGTTAAAGTTGACGAGGAAAATCTCTTGAAAAGGCTGAATAATATCTCCATGGAGCACTACTAGATTGGCTCATCTTGAAAGATGTGGTGGCTCTAGCATGGGACTCAAACAACACTACTTCTTGTTCCTAAGAGGATGTTCCTAAAACTTGCAACCTTTCATGGTGATATCGATTTATGCCCCTAACTCATATGAAGAAGAATCAGAACTTCGAGATCCCTTGGCTCCCATATGATGTGATGCTCTCGGGTGAATTTAACATCATGGAGGTGCTTTTTGATCAATAGGAGCTAAAATGGAACATTTTCAATAGGTTTGTAAAAGTCAAATGGGATTGTCTTAAAGTTCATCAAGACTTGGTTTACTTTAAAGACTATCATGAATTATCTTGGTCAAACCTCTAGAATGGAGTCAAGCTTTGCAAAGTAAGAATTGAAAAGTGTTATCAATTGTAGACCATCATTGATCGCTTGGGATTTCCAACCCTCTCCCTCTACATCAATATTGAGACATGTGAGAGTATTCCCTCTAGAGGCAGAATCGAGTCAAGTGAAGAAACAATGATAGGAGGTAATATGTTTGGTTGTACCACTATCAAAGTACTAGACATCAGAGTCTACGAGAAGCATACACTACTCATGAGAAGATGATTCATAGCTAAGATGAGTAGTAAACACCTATTCTTCATTCTAAACAAGGATAATAAACTCAATTTTGTGTGTAGAGACCTCTACAACAACCATTCTAGCCTCTTTCTTCTTTGCCTCTTTTGCAACCAATTTGGGGTAACCCTTAATGATATGATTATTTGTTTTAAAATACTTGCAAAATTATTTTGTTTTTTGTTTTTTAATCATCATTACCTTCCTTTCTTGATCGTGTAGCATTAGTAGATTTCTTCTCACTAGTACATGAGATCCATTTACATTTGCCCTTTTCACTAGCTAAGAAAGCTTGATCTCCAACACACATAATTGACAATTTTTTTTTCTAGATTAATATTCTTGCAACAGAAAAGAGATCAAATCCTCAAAATCTAAGGGATTTGGATGATATTTTTATTAGAAAAACTTACTAGAAGCAAAATCTTGATAAGGATCTAGAAGACCATTAGTAACAATTTGCACAAGTGAACTATTTTGCAAGATTTCATTGGTAGAAATCAAATGATCTTTCAAATCCCTTATCTTTGTTAGAAAAATTTCCATAAAATCTCCTTCATTCATATGCTCACTCTCTAAATATTTTTGAAGGTAAGCAACATGAGCCTCATTTCTTGTTTGGTATAGTGTGCTAAGAGTATCCCAAACATCTTTTGTTGTCTTGCATGAGGCAATGTAAGGTGCAATGACACATTTGATAGAAAAATCTTTGTGCCTTGGCATCTCTACCATCAAAACAAAGATGCTCTATAATAAGTGCAATAGGAACTGTAGTAGGACCATGAAACTCATGACCATCATCTTCCACACAAATTGCATCACTGGCTATCATATTTCATTTGCAAGTATTGGAGGACGTTTTCAACATCCTGCACAATATTCCATAAGCCTCTTCCTACCAATACATGTTGCATCATGTATGTCCCCCAAGATTAGTTAGGACCATCCAACTTTTCATCAATAGCCAACATACTAAATACATCATCGCTTATAGCCATGGACAATGAATATGCTTTGATGCAAAAAATTGATTGTTTCTCAAAAAATTTGAACAAAAATACGGAATCAAGCTTTGATAGACTTGAAAAATACTTTGAGGTTCTTGTGTTGGCAAATAAAAAAATTTACATATTTTTGGTATGAAAGGATGAGATTGCCTAGATACTTTCTATGATAGTGCATTTGGAGGTTGAAACAAACTCAAATCAAAATTTTGATGCACATAACAAAGCTATTTAGACCTCTTGTGATCTCGAACATGCTTAGCAATTTTTGTTTGATCTTGATAGTGATTGGAAGATTGTTAATGATGCCTTGTATAAAGTGGCAACCTCCTATGATACCAATTGCTAGAGTTCTAGGACTAAGGAAGCCCAAAACATCATGAGGAAGAAGAAGAAACTTCAAGCATAACACTAAGTGTAATACTAAGTGAATGTACAAAGATAAATAGCTCTTTAAATTTCTAGAAATATGGGGGGAAAATACTCTAAAAGATGAAAAAAAAAGTTTCCTAGTAGTCCGAAGGGTGTTCACACACATTGTTATCAACAAAAATGAAATCCACAATATTTAGGAAGATAGAAGGGAGAAGCTTTATAAGTAGCCTACATGTCTTGAGAGTGAATTTAGGAAAGTTAAAATGCATAGGCAAAAGGTTCTGCTCAAAATGAGGAGTAATCTTAGTTAAAAATAGAAAATTTAGAGAAAGAAGATCCTCCTCATTGTTAAATAATGGTGGGTAGTAAAGGAACAAATATCAAAAGAAGTCTAGAGGATCTTAAAGAATAAGCATATCAAAGAGTTCCTCCCTATAAGGATCAATAGAAATGGATTCCCATGCATGCCTAACAAGGAAAACAATGGCTTCAAAGTGTAGAACTTCACAAAATTACTTGAATATTCTTCTTCCATCTGTCTGCACAGAGAAAGAGTGTATGGATAACATCTTTAAGTTAAGAACCAACAAAATATTGCAAGGTATCAAAAGAAGGCTCAATCATAATTTGTCGATTACTGAGGTCAAGGAGTCAATCCATGATCTTTCCTTAGGGAAAAGCTTGAGTTTGGATGTTCTCACCAAGGAGATCTTGAAATCATTTGCACAATCTATCTCCTCTTAAAATAATAACTTAAGTTAAGAGTAACTGAAGAATGGACATCCTATGATAATACCAAAGGATTAAGCACCTTTATTCGCCCTAAATGTGTCTAAGTGTAGAGAATATAGAACGATAAAGTATATGAAAAATTGTAAGTGCAACAAAGTATTGTTTTCTTGTTGGAAGAATATGAACGTCAGATGGGAGTATCACATGCACACATTTTCAAACAAGAAGAATATGAGTTGTAGATGGGAGTATTACATGAATTGTAGATGGGACTATCACATGAGCTGTAGATGGTAGTATTCGTGCAATAGAGTATTGTATACTTGCAATAGAATATTTTCATATTAGAAGATAATTCTCTCTCTCTCACACACACAAATCTACTACAAGGGACTAGTTGGATAACTAGAAAGCTGCATGCTGTGTATAGGAATCTCTCCCATCTCTCATCAAGGAAAATAATGCATGGTAAAAAAATCCATGTTGGGCAAAGCTGGTTTTTTTGAAATTATGTCTCACTTAGCTCCCATCTCCTTTTGGTTTTATTGATCTTATTTAATTTTTGGAAAAGCTAAAATTATCTCAAAAATAAAAGGAATATAAGAGAGTAAATAGAAAATACAAAGGAGGTTAATGAGCCTATCATCCTCCTTGTTTTGGATCTATTTCATTTTCTTTTTGTTCTAACAAACAAGCAAAGAGGATTCAATTAGATGAAGACTAATACAAGATCATCCATAAGGCTAGCAAATAATACATAACTGTAAGTTTGCATTTACATCAAGGACATTCTTAATAATGTTAAGACTATATAGAATCGTTTTCTTGAGGTTGAGATTGAAATGATTATAAATAGAGAAGATATGGCTATGGTGTGAGTTGCACAATGAAGAAGGAAACAGATAAAAACTTGTGCAAATATCATAATATGTTGTGTCTCACTTCTATTCATGAAAACCTAGATTTATATACATTAAGGAAAGTCAATGGGCATTAAACATGGTCAAGAAGTTTAGGTGTGCATATGGCTTACTGACAAGGAACCTGATAAAGTGGTCCCTAAAGAAGGACAAAAGCAATTATATGACAAGAACAAATTGCTAACTTTCTATTAGAGGAGATTATAATTCCTCACCACTCCCCCCTCTTCCTAGCATAGGAAAAAAATTTTGACTACCACATTGGGCATGCCACCTTGGGCATTTACAATAGGAATTACAATATCAGATACTTAGATCATTCTTCTAGTTTTTGTTGATGAATCTAAAATCTTTTCTGGATAGTTGATCCCCTTGTTGAACTTCTTTGGTCTCCTAAATCAATTGCTTGGTAAATGTTATGTCTTGCCACAAAAGATGCATTTCCTTTTTCTTAAGAAAACTTTGGTGACATGATTAGTCCATCCACATATGCTACAAGATTTTTGTTGTAGTTAGTAGCATATCCCTAGGATGATCTTGTTTTTTTTATCCTTTCCTCTTCTTTTTATAAAGATTACATTACATCTTCTAGGATTGCAATAGATTCCTTTTCTTTCAATATAGTAACTATATTTACAAAGGGGTTGGGGAGAGCCTTCAAAATTATTGCGATTTTTTCTTCTTTGGGCATTAAACACTCAAGGGAATGTAATTGGGTCACTATGTTTTCATCCTATTAACAAGAGATGCAATATCCTCATTGGGATTAAGTGAAAGTCCACACAATTGCATTTCGAGAGTTGTTTTATTGTGCTTTGTATGAGCAACGGAGATGTTCTCAAACATTTTCCAAGCTTCATATGCATTCTTTGCCTCTTCCACATAATTTATGTATGCCTTTTTGAGTGTGGTGATAATGATACCATATGATTGCTCTTTGTAAAACTGACATTGTGTCTTTGTTTCCTGAGAAAGATCTTCTAATTATTCTTCAATAGGTGGAGCATTATTGACAAAGTTCCATGCACTTTTTTATTAAGAAGCCTTTCATCTTCATTTTTCATGTATGAAAGTTTGTACCTATAAACTTATCTATACCTTCAAAGACCATTATATTGGAAAGTTCTTACTCACCATCAATCAATAGTATCTAATCCCAAAAAAATGTAAGAAATTCTTTAGAAGGGGATCTAGCACAAACCTAGATGCCTAGGAGTTATTAGGGACCTATAAATGCTTTGAATTTATTTTACTATTCTTAGAGGCCAAATTTCACAATCTCACTATACATCCACAAGACACCATCACAAAAGTTATAGCCCAATTCCAAGATTACCAAAGAAAGTTCACACTTTGTGGATTCAAGATCTCAAGTGAAGACATGGCCATTAGGTTAGTCAACAAGCCTCCTCGGTCTTAGGAGACTTTTGTGACCACTCTATACAATAGAGCTCAAGAACTCACTTGGGAAGAGGTTCGTCAACTTTTGCTCCTCCATGACTTGTGAGCAAAGTCAGCTTCCTCACAAGAGACAGCCATGAAGGCTAAGGGACCCTTCCACAAGGGCAAACATGCTAGTCATAATACTAGCAACACACCCAAGCAAGGTTCCAACACTTGCACGAAGAATTTTAGCTATAATTTCTATCAAAAAACAAGGCACTTGGAAAAATTTTGCTACAAGAAGAAGCATACATCGAAGCCTTCTAGTTCCAAGAACCCATGAAAAACATCTTAGCATAGGTCTCACTATTCTAGAGAAGACCTATTTATTTCCACTGAGGCCAATGCCCTAGTAACTTCAAGATCATCTCACGAATGGATCTCTAAGAGTGGAAGGACATCACACATTTGTAAGGATCAGGATTCTTTTCAAGAGATTGAGGACCATACTAGCAAAGTTTACCTAGGTAACAACAATAGCCTACCCATCGAAGGGAAAGGCAAAGTACGAATCAATAATGATCGAAGGGAGTGCAAATTATTATCAATGTCTTATTTGTACCTAATTTGGGCATGAATTTACTATCAATCGAGGCCATCACCGATCATGATACGCATGTGTTATTTGATAACACTTCAAAAAAGGTGATTGACCCTAAAAGCAAAGACATCATCACCCAAGACATATTAGAAAAAGGGTTATATAGACTCTCTTGCTTTCTATCTAAGGATTCACTTTCCAGTCTATGGCATCAATAATATGGTCACACTTGATCTTTATCAAGGATCTCGTCCTCTCAAATACTTAAGGATCACCTAAGATCGGGAAAGTCAATGATGTTTGTCAAGCTGACACCCAAGGCAAGCAACACAGGGCTCACGTTCTCAAGGAGGCTTCCACAAGAGCTAGGAACCCTTTAGCCCTAGTCCGCATGGACCTTTGTGGACCTATGAATACTACTTCCCTTAGTGGATCAACCTACTTCTTTCTTATAGTAGATGACCAATCCCGATACATTTTGGTATATTTTTTGAAGTCAAAGGCAAGCACTTTCTCTAAGTTTCAAGAATGGATCAACCAAGTTGAGAACGAAGCATAAAAAACAATCAAGGCTATTTGATCATATGGTGGTGGTGAATTTATCAATCATGATTTTGACAACTTCTTAAGCAAAAAGGGATAAAAAGACAAGTCACTCAACCTCACACTCCATACTAGAATGGAGTAGCTGAGCAAAAGATCTAAAGTGTGATGGAAATGGTAGGAATAATGTTTCACAACAAAGAATTACCCTACAAGTTTTGGGCAAAAGCAGTGCATACTGCTGTGCACATACTCAATTGAGGATTCACTAGTGCATTGCTCAACAAGAGACTAATGTCAACTACTTTCAAGTATTTGGAAGCAAAGCATTTTTCCATGTGCCAAAAGAAGATCGAAGTAAGCTACAATCAAAGTCTAAAGAGAATATATTCATTGGCTATAGTGAGCAATCAAAAGCATATAGACTGTATGATCTTGAAAACCACTCCATCACAATTTCAAAAGATGTAATCTTTAATGAAGCTTCAAGATACTCAACCAAAGATCCAAATACGAGTCTCGGTCCGCCCATCTACACTTCACATGGGGACACATTCTTTTCAAAACCCATGATAGAGGCAAGTACTTCACATCTCCAAGAAGATCACAAAGGCTAATTAAAAAGGAGCAGTGAGAAGAAATTCATTATGTAAATTATGCATTGATGCATCAGATCCAACAAATTCTAGAGTTTTCCAACTACAAAGAAACTCAAGGACAACCTGAGTGGGAAGAAGCTATGCAAGTTGAAAGGGATGCAATCGAGAAGAATAGGACTTGGACACTTGTTCCTAAGCCTACAAATCATCAATTCATAGGCATTAAGTGGCTCTATAAAGTTAAGTACAAATCAAATGGCACATTAGACAAGTATAAAGCATGAATTGTAGCTAAGGGATATAAGCAACATCATGCCATTGATTATGAAGAAACCTTTCTGCCTATTGTAAGGTTTACGACCATCTGAATCATTCTAGCACTTATTGCACATTTCAAATGGCCCATCTACTATTGGACGTCAAAAAAGTGCGTTTCTCAATGGAGATCTTCAAGAAGAAGTATATGTTGAACAACTTGAAGGCTTCAAGATTAAAAGAAAGAAAGATCAATTCTACAAGCTTCACAAAGCACTTTCCGAACTTAAGCAAGCACCCAGGGCTTGGTATGAAAAGATTCACAAGTTCTTCGAAGATAAAGGATTTCAAAGAAGCAGTGCCAATGCAAACTTATACATATATCAGAACTAGTCCTTAGTGGTCATCATCATCCTCTATGTAGATGACTTGATTTTGATAGGCTTAGATAAAGAATGCATCCAATTTATCATCACACAACTTCACCTTGAGTACTCTATGACAGATCTTGGACCATTTCACTACCTCTTAGGTATGGAAGTTTGGCAAACAAAAGAAGGCATATTACTATCACAAAAGAAGTACTATTTTGATCTTCTTTCCATGGACTAGTTTCACTCAGTATCCACACCACTTGATCCCAACATCAAGCTCACACTAGAGGATTCATCATCACTTGTAGATGTGCATATTTATCCATAGCTTGTTGGCTCATTACTCTACCTTGCCAACACTAGACTAGATATTGCCTATGCAGTTAGTGTATTCAGTCAGTTTGCAGCCTCAAAAAACACATTGGGATGCTGCTCAAAGAGTACTTTGATTATCCAAAGTCTCGATAGTCCACTTCTGGGTACATATTCTTTCTTGGCTCAGGACCTATCTCTTTGTAGCATGTGAGGCCATTTGACTTCAATGTTTATTATCTAACATTGGTGTTTTGCAAGTTACTCTAACATGCATTCACATGGACAACCAAGTAGTCTTGGTCATCACCAAGAATCTAGTGTTCCATGCGCGGACAAAGCACACCAAGATCCAGCACCACTTCATCCATGAGATCATATCTTAGGAGATTACTCTTAAGCAGTGTACCTCTCAAGAGAACCTAGCAGATATGCTCACAAAGGTTCTACCTTGAGTTTTGTTCCAGTGCTTGGTGGACCTCTACAACATTCAACCGCTCGAAAACGGAGCTACGGAGGGGGTGTTGATGACATGATTGCTCCGACATCATCTCCATTTGTATCCGCATGAGTGCATCTCCATTTTGTATCCAGTAGACACTCCATTTCTAGTTTATTTTCATTTTATATTGTATCTTTTTTGTATTTGGGTACCTTTCCATTTGCTTATCATTTTATTCATTCTCCTTTGAGGGGAATTATCCCACATGAGATGTACTTTGGAGAGACCCTCCCAAATCTATATAAGGAGGGCCTCTTCTGGCATTTGTACTGGGTTAGAAGCTTGAGGAGACTAGTCCATGCTCTTTGCAAGCTCATTTCTAATCCATGTGAGTTTACCCATTTCTTGGTCTGCTCACTTTGAGTCTCTCACACTCTTTCTTTTGTGAGTACACTCCTGTTTTCATTTTGCTTGCACACATGTACTCTCTACCGTTTCCACATAGCATGAAATCATATTCTATTCTAGTCATATTATCCTTGCAATTTACCAAAACAACATCATTGTATCATTTCCCTAAGAATTAATTTTATTTTTTTGCGATCATATATATTGAAATCCTTTCATATATTTAAGGTTTATATATTCAATACGTATAATATCACTTCTTGTGTTTATCAAATCATCTACATAGATACACACGTATATCAATATATCTCCTTGATTCTTCATGTAAAGTGATGGATTTGAAACACTTTCTTTGTATCCACAACTTGATAAGTAATCTCTAAGCTCTATTTCTAGGTTGTTGAGACTTTCTTTAGTCTGTATGAAGATTTTACTAGCTTGGAAACATGGTTTCAAGGGTTAAACTTAACAAAACCTTGAGGTCTATTTATGTATCATACTTTGCCAACACAAAATACTAGTTCTTGAAATCTTATCTATGGGGTTGAAAGATTCATTATAACCAATCCTATAGCATTGGGAGAAACCCTTTGCCATAAACCTAGTTTTGTACATAGTTATCAATCCACTTTAAGTTATTTTAGTTTTCTAAACAATGAGTTACCTATCACCTTCATGCCTTTTTTCTTTGGTACTAAACTCCAAGTCTATTTTTAATCAACTACATTGAGATCTTCATTTATGGCCTCTTTTACTTCCTTCGAATCATGAATTTTTTCATAGCTTGTTACCTCTCTTTTCTTGACTACCTAATGTGTGGAGCGATTCACGATTTTCAAAGATAAGAGGGTCCTAGCAAAAACCTACTCTAGAATAGGCTTTTTTTCACTTGGGATTTTTAATAGAATACCTAAGCTTCTAATATATGCAATAATACCACTATTGTACCTTGGAACATGAATCTCAAAAACCTATGTCAAAACAGATAACGTTTGAGTATTTTCATGTAGAGAAAACCTTTTATTTTTGGAAGAAGGCACTTAGAGATTCACATGAAGCTCAGAACCTCGTAGGAATTTGTTATATTCTAAAGATGTCCATGCGTGGAGGAATGAGAAGTTCCTTGCTTGGGGGATAGCCAAGGCCAAAAGCGAGAGAGTTCATATGAGGTACGTATGCGGCCAGATGAGTATAGGGACCTTAGAGGGAACTCTAGATGGTGACTAGACGAGGGCTATAAATAGGTTGGGAGGTGAGTCCCAGGTATTTCATGAGCTCTTGGGAATGTTGTAACTCTCTTTTTTGATGCATTTTTCTCCCTTCCCTTGGCTTTATGGGCATGGATATGGTGAGAAATGAGTGTCATAAGGAGGTATGTAGACATTGAGAGCATTTTCCCATGCATCGATGGCTTCATATGTGCATGCTGAGCTTCGACATGAGATAAGTATGTTTTCGGCAATCTTTCAAAGTCTGTTTTTTCTCTGTTTCTTCTCGTTTTTGTAGATCTATCTATGATGAATTGTAGAAGGTTGAATTCCACACATTTTGATATGCAACAAGGGAAGGGTGATCTCTAATGGTCAAGTTGATACTACCTTTAGAAATTCTACAACATCTTCAACTTCGAATTCAGAGAGAAAAAGAGGAAAGATTCTTGAACTCAAGCATACACACATAGAATTGCATATGTTTACACACACACACACACACTCATGTTTGCACATATAATGAAACACATACATAATCTAATTATGAATGTACATATGCATTTGATTATGAATCTACACATATATGAGATAGAAATAAATAAGGAGAGAGTGAGAGAAGAAGAAAAGAAAGAGACAAGAGAAAGAGATAGACATACATGATTACACACACATGTATATAGATAGTTAAATATATGAATGTACTTATCACACTTTTATATGTGCAAGAGAGCTGCATATGCAATTTTTGTTCATCATTGCATGCATAAAAGCATTCAAACATGCATCTATGCATGTACATATGCATTGAGTCTGCATACATGCATGCATAAATACCTATGTAAATGCTTCTTCATGTATAAAGATAGAATAAAATGTCCATTAATATGCAAAAACATATACATGGATGCACATAAATGATAAATTATGCATTTTCATGCATGTTTATGGATATACATTCATATATACACTTAGGTGCATAGCTAGTTATCAATGTCTTTTAGATCGAGCATAACTTTCTAGCCCAAGCTCCGATTAGAGTTTTTTCAATTGCTATAGAATCCACACTTCAAGTGCTTTTGAATGAGTCGCTAAAAGATCTATTTATCCTTTCAAAGCATTTAATTTTTTTATTTTATCCAAAGAGTGTGGTGTTGCCCATATACCTAGGTTTACTATTTTAGACATAACTTTCTCATATGAGATTGGAATCAAGAAATTGAGCTTGGGCTAGATTCCAAACATCAGTGGCTACATGGCATATTTAAGCATTTGCAACATATCTCTGCATAAGGTTTTAGTTGTCTATTGACTAGAAAAAGGTGCATTTGAAATGAAAATCATCATCAATTTTGATGTTTATCTTTTTTTAAAATCATATTTAACATCACTTAGGAGCTGAATTCATTCATTATTGTATCCTTTATGAAATAATTTCATTTACATAGGTTCATTAATAAAGGCATGTACATGTTTTCTCTTGTGTTTCCAGATTCTTTTTTGTGGGTGTCCAAGAAAGAAGGTTTGATTTCGAAAAAAAAGACAAAAAAAAATGTTACCATCATGACGGCGTGTAGTGCCCAACAACATATTTTGTGCATACTATTTCTTGCAGGTCATGGAGCAAAACAAAAGTGGCTTGCCTGCCACTAAGCTTATGCCTTTTTAGTGATTATGTATTTTTTTTGTTTCCATTGTATTGGGGAGATGCTCCCCAAATTTTTGTAACCTCATGGTGTTATATGCCATGAAAAAACTAGAGAGATTTAGTCTTTTAGAGAGGAATTCTTATGTGTCCTTTTAAAATAGTAACAAGAATCGGTGATTGTGAAATATCTTAGTACATGAGAAGATGCATACTTAGATTTTCTTTGAAGATATTCTATACTTAGTTTCTCATCATTAAGATGAATAAGATTTTATTCAAACATAACTTACATTGTATTATACATAAACAAAGCAAGATAGAGGTAAGTGACCTTTGTCATTAAAATTCATGTCTAACAAGAGACTGGACGATAGATTCCTCAATAACAACAAACATTTAATTGCTATTCGGCACACGTTAGTGCTATGGTTATGATCACCCATACAAGTATTAAATGCTGATGTGATTGGTTGGGATGAGCTTAATGAATGTGCAAGAAGCATAATCACTTATGATATCCATAGATATTCACTTTCATTGAAAAGTGGATATTATGTAAAGAATCGATTTTCCATGAGATGAGTTGGTTTGCTAATTGGTTTGCATTGATCTAGACGATCATTATATGCATGGATATGTCTCCATGTCATAATCCATTCAAGAGAATGAATGAGTATGCCAAATCATAAGGATTAACATATCTTGTCATTTTTGGGTAAAAAATAATTGAGCAAATTGTTAGTGAGGTAGCAGCCTCATAGATATTTGGATGCTGCTCTCTAAGAGAAGGCCCAAATTTATTGCAATTTCAGGAATATGTAGCTCACAGTTTTTTCTTTAAGCTACCCAATTTGCAAGTAATTTTGATAATTTAACAAGGGTAAAATTGTTGAAGTCTGAGGTCTATGGAAGCATGCAAACAACAAAACAAAGAAGAAGAATCTTGGAGCACAACACACAATACTGAATGTATCAACACTAGAATGTAAAAAGATAAATGACTCATTAGGACTATAGGCATATATAAAATCCGCGGGGAAAAACCTCCTAAAGAGGGAAAAAAGTGCGTTGATGGTCCTAATGTGTTCACACACATCATTGTCTAGATATATCAACAAATCCCCCTTGGGGGTGATGGAGTGAGCAAGGAGCTAGCACTCGTCTATAAGGAAGTTCCAAGCTATGTGGAATCAATCCACAAAATTAAGTAAGCCCAAAGCTTTGTGGAAAGCTTCAAATTTCTCGCTAGGAAGAGCCTTCATGAAAAGGTCTGCAATGTTCTTCTGCATGGGAACATATGCCAAACTCATCTTTCCAGTAGAGAACCTCTCCCTAACATAATGATAGTGCACCTCAATGTGCTTAGTGCGAGCATGGAACATAGGTTTCCTCGCAACTGGCAATGTGCACTAACTGTCAATGAAGATGGTGGTGAAAGAAGAATGACCAACATCCATATCATCCATAAGGCATCTGAGCCACACACACTCAACAATCACTATGAAAGCTGCCCTATACTTAGACTCACAACTAGAAGTGGTCACAATAGGCTGCATCTAGCTCAACCAAGATATACATGAGCTACCAAGCATGAAGGAAAAGCTAGTAGTGGACACACGAGTGTCATAACAACTAGCCTAGTAAGAGTTAAAAAAGCATGTAAATCTGGTGGTAGTGATCCCCCCTTGGGATAAAACAAGCCAAGTAGTCGGGTACCACTCAAGTAGCAAAAGATGCACTTAATCATCTGCCAATGCTTGAGACCTGGGCAATGCATAAACTTGCTCATCTGTAAGAAAAAAAATTGAATATTTGACCGAGTCATGCATAAGTAAATCAAGCATCCAACAGTCTACTGTTAGAGAACAACATCAAATGCATCCCTAGTATCATGAAGACTCAATCGTAAACCTGTCTCCATAGGAGTGGCAATAGGTTTGAAGCCTTAAAGGCCAAAATACTACAATAATATGTCAATATATTTGGTTTCACACAAAGCTATTCTGCCATCAACTTGCATAAATTGAATGCCCAAATAATAATGCAAATGCCCCAAATCTGACATCTCAAATGAGGCATGCAAATCAGCCTTAAAATCAGCAATATGTGTCTCATGAGGATCAATGATTAGAAGCACATCATTTGCCCGCTTAACATATAAGGTGCTCTTAGTTGGATTGTTCTCAAAACCATGTGCAATTAGATAGGCATGTATCTTTTCATACCAAGCACATGGTGCTTGTTTCAAACCATATAATGCCTTTTTCAACCTGCACACTTTGTTTTCATGCCCTTTCTGCACAGTCACGAGGATGAAAAACATACACGTCTACATGCAAGTCACCATTCAAAAATGTAGTTTTAATGTCCAACTGATGTAAATTCCAATCATGATGAGCTGCAAGTGACAAGCCTAGCTCTATACCTTTCAAGTGTTCCATTAGGCTTACGCTTCAACTTGTATACCCACTTAGTGCCAATGGCCTTCTTGCTTGCAGGCAAGTCACATAAAGACCAAATACTATTTTTCATGATAAAATCATATTCTGATTTCATAGCAGCCATCCAATTTTCAGAATTTTGTGTTTCATCAAAGGAAACAAGCTCATTCTCATCATAAAGACTAGAGGTAGCAATAGCATAGCAATCTGATTCAAAAGAAGCACTATGAGATCCAGAACAAGTACGATATGATAGAGGTGCATCTAGTTTCCTATCACACAAAGTCTGCACCAGCAATTTTGGCATAGCTTTTGCCTCCTCAATATCAGCTCTCTCATCAACGAGTGCATCATGTAAATCTACATCAGAAATGTAATGATCTGCATCATCACATGAAACGTGTAAACGCTAAGAAATTGCTTCATTTGGACCAGTATTAGGATGTCCACCTATAAAAAGAGGTAGTAGAGTATCATACATACCTTTGGAGCTAACACATATCTCCTTAGTACATGAAAGTAATGGCTGAATGACATCTTGCATAGAAACAACATCATGGATAACAAAAATGCGTTTAGTTTATGGATGATACAAATGATAACCTTTGCTTTCAGAACTACACTCAACAAAAATACATTTCATTGCTTTATCATCCAATTTGCTATGTTGTTGTTCAGGCACTAATGCATATGCGAAAAACCAAAAATACGCATGTGAGCAACAAATGTCTTATGACCATGCCAAGCCTCATATAGAGTGATGGATTGCAATGCTTTAGTGGGACTCCTATCAAGTACATATGTTGCACACATGAAAACCTCAAGCCAGAAACTATGTGGTAAAGCTTGACTCTTGACCATACACCTCGCCATCTCCATGAGTGACCTATTCTTCCATTCAGCTCCATTTTGGTGAGGTGTATACAACACTCTACACTCATGTTTTATCCCATGTTCAACCAGAAATGCACTAAAGTCAGAAGACATATATTCCCCCCCTCGATCAAAACAAAGGTTGCCCATTTTACATGCTGATATATTTTTAGACAAATCCAAAAATAGTTCAAAGCACATAAACACTTTGGAATTTTCTTTCAATGGATATACCCACGCATGCTTGGAAAATTCATCAATGGAAGTCATGAAGTAAAGATGGTTTCCAAAAAAGGGTGTCTTCATAGGACCACAGACATCATTATGAACAAGCTCCAATTTTTGAGTAGCTTGAAGTGAACCATCTTTTGGGAATGTGGAACGCTGCATTTTGACCAAAATATAGCCTTCATAGACATGTTTAATAGGTGCCTAAAGTTTGCGCAGAGAGGACACCATTTGAGACTTCTAAAGGTGTAGAAAACTAGCAAAATTTAGATGACCAAAGCATGCATGTCAAAGCTTTGCATCTAACAAAGCCTGAGAATCATGTACTGCACATGTTAAATCATTCATAGATTTTTCATAGTCTATGAGCTTATACAACCCACGACATAAAATGCCAAAAGCAATAATGACATCACAATTCGATAGATTATGAACTATACATGTATCATCAACAAATTTCACAACCAAGCCAACCTTGGCTAAAGTTGAAATTGATAACATATTCTTCTTGATCCTTGGCATAAATAAAGCACCCAACAATGTAAATGGACTACCATCAACAGTAGTCAGAATGATCTTACCAACTCCCATGACAGGATAAGAGGAGTTGTTGGTGCATGTGATAGTATTCTGTGTAGGGGAAGGCTCGAGTGAAGTGAAGAAACTATGCTACAAGATAGTATGTTTGGTTGCCCCACTATCAAAGTACCAAACATTTGAGTCTACTACAGACATACACTGTTCATGAGAAGATGGGTCATAACTGTAAACAATGGTAAATGCCCATTCTTCATTCTGCACAAGATTAGCAGACTCTGTTTTGGGTGTAGAGGCCTCTGCAATAGCTGTTCCAGCCTCTTTCTTTATTGCCTCTTTGGTAGCTAGTTTTGGACAAATCTTTATGACATGATCATTTCTTTTACAGTATTTTCAAAACAACTTCTGCTCCTTTGCCCTTCTGACTAGCTAGGAAAGCTTGATCTACAACATGCATAATGGATCTTTTTTTCCTAGATTGATGCTCTTGCAACAGAAGAAAGACTAACTCCTCAAATGTTAAGGCATTTGGATTGCCTTTCATCATCAAACAAAGAGTAGAAGCAAAACTCTAATATGAATTGGGAAGAACATTCAGAACAATTTGCACAAGTCAACTACCAAGCAAGACTTCATCATCAAAAATCAAATGTTCCTTCAAATCTTTGGTATCTTTGTCAGAGAACTGTCCATGGAATCTCCTTCATTCATCTGCTCACTCTCCAACTGCTTTCAGAGGTAAGCAACACGAGCTTCATTCCTTGCCTGGTATAAAGTGGTAAGTGTATCCCAAGCATCCTTAACTATTCTACAATAGCAAATATGAGGAATAATAGCATGTTTGACGGACAAAGCTATCAATGCATATGCCTAAGCATCTCTACCATCCCTAAAAATTTATTCTGTAGTAGATATAGTAGGAACAACAACAGGATTAGGAACATGAAGAATATCATCATCTTCAACATCATTTGCATCACCTTCATTAATTGTGTTTACAAGTGTAATAGGACTTTTTCAACACCCTGCACAATATTCCATAGTCCTTTTGCAACCAATACATGATGCATCGTATAAGCCCATAATGGGTAATTGGTATCATCCAACTTATCCTCAGTAGCCAACATACCGAATACATCAGTGCTTTCAGCCATGACCACTCACTAGAATACCTTGATATAGAAAAATGACTATATCTCAAAAAGTTGAATATAACTACTTTGTCGAGTTTTGTTAGACCTATAGCAAACTTCAAGATGCTTATATTGGCAAACCAAAACTTGTATATATATTTGACACAAAAAGTTGAAATTGCCTACACAAGCACTACGATAGTGCGTTTGGAGGCCGAAACGAGCTCAAATCGTGATTTTGGCACCCTAACTATGCTCACCAAATTTTGTGCAATTTTGAGACTGTGACCGGAGGGGTGTCGACGATGCCCTAGATGAAGCGACAACTTGCTCTAATACCAATTTTTGGAGTTTGAGGTTTGCAGAAGCACGTGAACAGCACAAGGAAGAAGAAGATGCTTGGAGCAAAACACACAATACTGAATGTTTTACTAGTAGAATGTACAAAGATAAATGACCCGTTAGGGCTATAGGTGTATATACCAGTCGGGCAAAAAAACCTCCTAAAGAGGGAAAAAAGTGCCCTGATAGTCCTTGTGTGTTCACACATCACTACCTAAATATATCAACACAAATGACCTCTAGAGTAGAAGTACTACTAATAGAGGTAGAGACGTGAAAGAAGTGACATTGGCCTATCACAAAGGAGATCTCTCTTCATTGGTAGATCCAAATTGCATGATTGTTGTTGAATATGAAGCCTTGATAGATGCAAATTGTCCACAATATTTTTCATAGATTTTTAAGGCCATTTGATAGTTCAAATCATCTCTGCATATGAAAGTGTAGCCTCTGGAATTTATGCAATAACTAGAGACCATGTCACATAGAGGTGCTTGGATCTCTTAGCTCATTTACTTAATATGGATTATTTTTATTTCTACCCATAGCTAAGTACTCGAAGATAAAGCTTACAAAATATCAAGATGAGATGTATCTCCATTTAGGGTATATAAAGAAAAGAGTGAATGCTAGCCTCTATAAATTGTTAAAATATTGTAGGTATAGAGCCTTAGTATTTTGGTCATTGTGAAAGCCTCAAATGTCAAAATACTATGAAAATTATACCAATAAAATTAATTAGTAGCATCTATATGCTTTTAAAAGTTTGAAGAAATCAAACATCAATTGATAGGTCAAATGATCCATTTTTCTTAGAACAATCTCTAGCAAGGATTTGCCAAAGAGTGGTACATGTGTTTGATGAACACATGGTTGTTTCATATTGGGAGCTCCAATCTCAAAACTTTTTCTTGGACAAACTACTCCAATATAGATCCTATGGTATGCCTAAAATTCAAAGATTTTTGAATTTATCTTCATAGTTAGAAGATATTTTAAAAGTGCAACTGCATTGTTTTTAGGCTCACTAAGCACAAATGTAGCAGAGATAGAATGATACTTTTGATTGAGTATTTGATTGTATTTTAAATTGAATTTTTTTGAAACCAAAATAGAGACATTGATGCTAGCTTTTGACACAAAGAAAATCAAATTTGGAGTTTCATTCATCACTCTAAGGGCCTCAAGAAGATGACCCTTTACATTTCCAGAGTTGGTTGTCAAGTGTTCGACCCTTCCAATAAAATGGTGCTAGAACTCTGCGAAAATGTCCAAATCAAGTGATTTTTGAGCCTAATGAAAGGTTGAGCAAAGAATATAAGGATGTAAATTTTCATAAGTTTTGCATTAGTAAAATTTAGTTAAAGTTAAGCTTTAATATGCTAGTATTGAAAATTGTTTATGCAAGAGGTTCTTGAAAGGAAAATATTTTCGATGGGTTTTTATGATACTTTTTTGATATGGTGTGATCACCATAGGCTAGCAGTGCCCTAGAATTTGTTTATTGATCATGAGTTTATGGTGATCATTCTCTGTAGGACATAGAAGACTCTGTCAAAGTTTTCAAAAATATATATAGTGCCATGAGAGCATGGAACATGAGAACTTTTGTAGTTGTTCTCATTTCATATAATTGGATTGATACAAGTTCTATAAATTCCAATTTCTTGTTCTTTAATATTTGATTCAAGTCACATGAGTTGATATTTGATGCAAGCCACATCCTTCATAACTCTAGTTGAGTTGATTTATTATATAGTTTCACATTTCTCAACTCAAGATGAGTTGATGTTAGAGATAGTTGTAAGTGATAGAGTCATAGGAATGGCACTGTCCTTTCCATAGAGGGAAGGAAATACTTTAGGAACACTTTGTGATTTCATTATATTATTTATGGTTTTAAGTAATCACCTTTTTATTCTTATCATTTTGATAGAAGTTTTTGACTTAATCTCATACACACATCTATGTGGGATATAAAGTTTGGTGGTATGGGATATCAAACTTTGTATTCTACCTAGGTATAGGACAGATGGTATGGGAGAGAAGTCTCTGAGATTGCATTTTTATGATTTGGATTTCATTCATATGATCTTCTTATTATTAGACAACAGAGGGGCAGTTGAGACAGTCACTCTGTATGTGATTGCAAACAAGGCAAGTCCGCAAGCAAGTAGCCTAGAAGCGGAAAGGCAAGGTTTGCACATAAGAACTATGAATAGGAAATTGCATTAAGAAGAAATTCATCGAGTACGTACTACTTTATTTGATATGAATGAGGTTAGGCCATGATTCATACATAGTGTGTATGAGCTGAGCTAGATGCTTATCCTAGTGTTCTATGAGTGTGCACGCATCTACTTACCATTTTTTCAGTGTATCTAGTGGACTCACATTATGGTCCTTATTATATCTCGGAGTGCCAGAGTAGTACAACAGCTTACTAGAGATACATTGTTCCTAGTTGGGAATGATTTGATCATAGTGATGATTAGACAATGCTGGTCAGAGATAAAGCAAGTTTCATCCACTATGTACAACTTGCATGTTATTATTGAGAAGGCAGTGATAGTTCCACTAGTTGCTATACTTTCTTAGCATGTTTTCACTTGGCATGATGAACTTAGCTCTAGAGAGTGGATTCAGATTTACTTTGTATGGGATATATTTTGATCCATAGTTTGGATTATTATATATTCCATATGATACATCAAGATTTCGGTCCATAGTTTGGATATGACAGATTGAGATCTTAGTCCATAGTCTACATCATTGACAGATTGTCATATTGGATTCATAGTTTGGATCATGATAATACTTTCTTCATTTTCATTTCATTACAATGAGTAAATCAAGCAGATTTACTTGAGCTTAGAGATTAATGTTGGAAGAGATGGTGGATAGTCTTTAGAGATGAAGTGGTGTTGCTTAAACTTTCTTCACACCTACCAAGATACCAAGAATAATTGCTGGAGAGTGTAGTGGGCCTCATAGCTAGCTAATGATTATAAATAATCACATATTGTTTTTGGAACATGATCCGATAATCAATGGATCAAAATAGATAGGTAGGAAATTGATCGACGACCAAAAAAATTTCTATTCTTGTTTCTACACTTGTTCAATATATTGAACAGCTCTCTAAGCATAGTAGCAATTAACTTGATTCCTTTTGTTAATTTCTAACTAGCTTAAATAGCTACTAATCATGAGTGACTTGATAAAAAATGATGAACCACACACTAAGTATTGAAAGAACTTGGAGAAGCTTGTAGAAGGTAGAAAAGTGCGTTTCGAAGCGACAAAGTTTGGTCAAGCCAACCAGCACAAGAACAGCCCTTGAGCTTATGGAGACTCAAATAGACCTTATAGGCTTGCGATAAGTTCAAAGAAACACACTATGTACTTTGGAGCATCAAGGAGAATGAGTCGATACAAAACAGATAGGTTCGTGGGTCGACTAACTCAAAAAACTTACTATCTATGGAAGAGACAATGAACTTCAAATGCCCATAGCGACGAGCGTGATTACAATTAGAAAAAATCCTTTTATGGGAGTGATACACATAGGGTTTAGTGTATGGAATGCACAAAAGTATAATGAATAAGCAAAATATGCTATAGGAATGAATGCGACATTCACCGGTGGTACTTCCTATTTTTCAGGAATATGCAGAGATTGACACCGAGTCAGACAAACTAACATTTCTCCCAATCTACTAAACGAAATGCTATGAAACTTTATAGGCATAAAATAGACACTTATACCTTTACAATGAGCAATGTTACACTCAATTTGGAGTTCTGTGAGAGAGAGCAGCAGCCTCTGCAAAATTACTATTGGCGAAGAAGATGATGCAGAGGATTGAAGGAGCAAGACAATGATGGTCACAAGTGTATGTATATTGCTTCCATGTATTGCAGAAGTGATTTCAAGTCTTTATATAGACTCTAGGAGTGTTCAACAACTTCTATAAGTGAAATTTGAATTCAAATGAAGGTGGGAATGGTTGTTGGAGGTAATCAATTCACTTTCCTACAATCTAGGAAAAGTGAAGATCTACTTTGATCTACTTTTAGGTGATTGATTGCTTGATTTGTTGGGAGAAATGGTTGGATGCACTCAGAAGATTTGGTTGGTACTGCTAATCCTGCTTTGCACCAGCCCTCTTTGACTCCAGATATGCTTAGTAGACTCCTTGAGCTTCCAAATGATACCAAAATATGCTATATGTACTTTGGAAATGATTTGAATAATGATTAGATCAAAACAGATGAGTTTGCACTTCACTAGACTTGAAAACTTTCTATTTTGATCTTGATACCTGCTCAGTCTTTCACTCAGTATGACCAGCACACTTACAATTGGAACAATTCCTCCTAGAGTTATTCAATTAGCTTAACAAGCTACCATTTGCAAGTGGAATCATTCAAATTGATAAACTATGCTCAGAGAAATAACTTTAGCAAGTTTATGGTCACTCCCGACTTTTTAGGAAATGTGCAGACAAATACGAGAGACTGCTTCGAAGGCAATTTCTCGAAAATGGCTGAACCAAACTTCTTCAAGCTTTGTAGTCTTGTAGAATGCTTTGAGCTGGATCTACCAAGCTTTGAATCACTTGATTTGGTTCAGTAGGCACTGAGATATGCCTCTTGGAAGTTGACAGACTTGGAGAAGATAACTCAGAAAAACATAGAGTTGAAAAGTATGAATGTATCTATTGATTGATGTAATTGTACAATCTCATTAGCATGATAAGCATAGCTAAATGAGGTATTGTGGTGTAGGCTAAGATGTATCACTCACACACACAGAGATACAATGATAAAATGCCTCGGGAAATGAGCTGAAGTGAGAGACACACTCGCGACTTTTTTTCTTCATCTTTTATAGAGGTTGAGTGATCATTTGAATTTTGAAATTCAAATCTAAGGCTCCCTAGAATATCTCATCTAAAATTAGGGAGATATTCTCTCCATTAAGTCATCTAAATTTCCACGACTAATCAAGTAGGTGTACTCATACATATGCCAAGTCATTCTAGACTTTTACAAAGGGTAAAGAAGTAAGAACTTATAAGCATAAGTTCACATGGTCCTTTCTTCAAGTGAATTAAGCTTCCAAGGTTTCAACACCAAATTTCCAAGGTTCCAAGCCAAGTGTGAAGGCTTGAATTGCACCAACATGATTGAATGCAACTTCAACCACCACAAATTCGTGGGATTTGGGCTCTATCTTTCTACCTTTACATGTGTAAAGCTCAAGGCTTTTAGAACAGTAAATGAGCCATCCAAAATTTCTCAAAAAAATACAATAAATAAGCATAAGAAAAAGAACTCTCCAATACCTGCCATAGCTTTGAATCTACAAAGCTTTATTCCATCAAGTGCCTTCGTCATCATATCTGCTACTTGCTTTTCAGTAGGAACAAAAAAAATTTCAATCTCCTTTGCCATGAGCTTCTCCCTGATGAAGTGGTAATGGAATTCTATGTGCTTGGTTCTTGCATGAAAAATAGGATTTGCTGCTAGATGCATGGAACTTACATTATCTCCAAATATGTGAGGTTTGGAACTCACAAGTCCCAAATCTGTATACAATGCTTTTAACCATATTGCCTCTTGAGTTGCTATGGTCAAGCCTCTGTACTCTGCTTCAGTTGAGGATAAAGCAACCGTTGGTTGCTTCTTGGAACTCCATGACACTAGCTTCGAACCTGCAAATGCTAAGTAACCAGATGTACTTTTTCTATCATCCTTAGCTCTTGCCCAATCTGCATCTGAGTAGATTTTGATATCGAAATCTGAAGAGTAAGGATAGAATATACCTTCATTGATTGTACCTTTGAGATACTTAAGTACTCTCTTAGCCGCATCCACGTGTGATCTTCTCAGTGAGTGCATGAATTGACTAGGCACTCCCACACTATATGAGATGTCTGCCCTTGTATGAGTAGCATATATCAAGCTACCTTCCAAGCTTTGATATTCTTTAATGTTTTCAATTTTCTCACCTTCATAAACACTAAGTTTATGATTCATCTCCAAAGGTGTACCTGCAGGTTTAGTGTTCTCCATTTTGAACTTGAGAAGAAGATCCTGAATGTATCTTCTCTGAGTCAAATACATTCCTTCATCTGTATATATCACCTGCATACCTAGGAAATATGTGAGCTCACCTAGGTCACTGATTTTGAACTCTTCTTGCATGTGTCTCTTGATCCTTTGAACGCCATTTAGATCATCACCTATGACAATAATATCATCCACATATACACATAGATAGATAACCTCATTGTGATCCCTTTTGATGAATAGAGAAGGATCTGAGCTGCTAGCTTTGAACCCTTGATCTTGAAGATATGTAACCAACCTGTAATTCCAAGCTCTTGGAGCTTGTTTCAATCCATACAATGCTTTCTTAAGTCTGCAAACATAAGATGGATGATTAGGGTTTTCAAAACTTGGTGATTGTGACATGTATACCTCTTCACTTATCCAACCATTTAGGAATGCATTTTTCACATCAAGTTGGAGGAGTCTCTGTTGGCAGTAGTCAAGGAACTGAAGGAGTCACAAGACAAGGAAGCCTACCATTGTAAATACCATTTCATATTTTTGTAGCTCCATTTTGTGCAAGCCAAGGAGTCCTTGAGCTTGAGGAGCTTTAGAAGTACCTACCTATCAGTTTTCACATGTTTTAGACTCCGTTTGAACCTCCAAATAGGGTAGAGAACCTAATTTTTAACTAGGCCGGACACTAGGTCTGGACAAGGCCAAAACCTAGTCAAAAACTATAAATAGAGCTAGAGAGCTCATTTTTGAGGTTAGCTTGTAATTGATTTGAACTTGTATGAGCTTTTTGAAAGTAATCTAAGAACTCCATTGGTTCTCTCTCTTTGTCTTGTTGTGTGTGTGCGTGTGTGTGCATGTTAGTCTGCTTCTCACTCACGCACTTGTGCCTTCACTTGCTTGAGGTCATCATACCATCCTCACGTCTTCCCGGATTGACATTAAAGGAGGTGCTACTCATCACTGAGCTACACCAAATTTTGGCGCCGTTGCCGGGGATCGAGCTTTGAGGACGAGTGTGTGATGGTAAGACGTAGAGTTGACGCATTGGAGTTATAGGTATTTTCTTCACCTTTTTCCTATTTTCTCTTGTTTTCTCATCACCATCATCATCATCACCATCTCCCACATCCATCTCCATCATCGCGAAAAAATTTCAGTTTTTGGTCATATCACCCCACCCATACCATTCCCCTCATTTCACTTGTGAGAGAGAGCGAGAGAGCGTTTGTGTACTTGTGATTTTCTGTGTTTTTTGAGATTTTCTGCAAGAATCAGCATCCCCAGCAGTTGCACCAACTCCAGCAGGTAAAAAATTTGACTGTGCAGGTCCCGAGGTGATAACCTCTGTCAATCGCGACCGACAGAAAAAATGATCTTTTTGCTAAACAAAGTACATAACCATAATCTACAGGCCTAGAGCTTTCCAAATGTGTGTTTAAAATTTTAAAATTCCTCAGATTTCTATCAATCGTGATCGCCCTGTCAATCGCGATTGACAAACCATGACGGACACATGCCGACGGCTCTGTCAATCGCGATCGACACGTCAATCGCGACCGACAGAGTCAACGAACGACCGACCACTGATAGAACCTATGCGTGACACGTGTCAATCGCGATCGAGCCATCAATCGCGATCGACCAGTCAATCACGACTGACAGCCACGACGGACCTGTCAATCGCGACCGACCCAGTCAATGATTGCTTGACCACGACGGACAGACTCTAGCGACGGACGTGTCAATCGCGATCGACCCATCAATCGCGACTGACAGAGTCAACGACCCTTTGACCACGATCGACTGAAAATCCGGGCCATGTGTCAATCGCGATTGACCCATCAATCGCGACTGACAGCCACGACGGACCTGTCAATCGCGACCGACACGTCGATCACGATTGACCTATCAATCGCGACTGACAGAGCTTGCGAACGCGACGGGCAAATTTGGCCAATTTTTAAGGGCAAAAAATAGTGGTCTAATTTTTTGGAAAATTGTGGGGAACTTTTAAGGGTTAGTAGAGCATTGTGAGGCCTATACCCAAAGCATTTCGAGAAGTCCTATCTGCCTGCTAACCTGTTTAAAATCCAGATTTGGCCCAAAACCCTGAATGGACATAACCTCCTCATACGAAATCCGATTGCGGTGATTTTTGTTTTGTTGGAAAGCTCGTGGGGAGTACAACCAAAACTTCCACTGGTTACGGTAGAATTAATGTCGGATTATTAGATAGGGTAATTTGAAGTGACCATATCCCGGGGTAGGAAAACTAAGTTTCCCTTGGGATTGTTTTCCATAAAGGCAAAAGGCGATTGGGTCTGTGAATTACATGCATGAAAATGATCTGTCTGTCAACTGAATTCAATTCTTGAGCTAATTGTGGACTTTTTCAGGTTCTTTGAGAGCATCAAAGGGTACTCGAAGCAAGAGTAAGTGCGAGCTTGGGAACACACTTCTTGGGCATACAAGGGCAACCAGGGGAAGAAACTTAAGGTTGGAAATTCTCAACACCCTCTGTCAATCCCTAGCATAGGCTAAGTGCGGATAGAGGTCTTGATTAATTAAGGACACGTTAAGAACGACCAAGTCCAAGAACTCTAATCACTCAAGTGCAAGTGTTAGGAGATTACAATTGCGAAACAACCTAAGGGAAAAGAACTTAAATTGAGCGACCACACTCAAAGTACGATAAAATTCAAGTGTTCCTTGCGACGAAGATTAATTGGACAAGAAGTGACACCCTAAGGGCAATTAAAAAAGAACAAGTGACTAATACAAAAGAACTCAGCAACGCAAAGTGTACTTGGGAAAATTTGAGATCATTCAATTGGGCTTATGAACCTTAGATCAGGACGACACCTAGGGAGAGATAGACAAAGCCTTAGATCTTCAGAGGCTAGTGTCAATCATACTGCTAGGTCTTGGGCCCAGCAGTTGAGCCATCATTCGTATTACCCTAGCTCTGAGACTAACGAGTTTGAGATGTCCCACGGTATGGAGAGACCTACAGGAAGTTCTGGAGTGCCATATTTACATAGGGTGGAAGGCCCTGACAAGATGCAACTAGAATACCTTAGGACCAACCGATTAGGTGCTAACATCTATGAGGACGGCCTAGGAAGATATGTGGTCCAGATCAAAAACCCTGACCAATCCATTGGACTAGAACATCCAGCGGTCAAGTTTGAAAATGGAGCGTACTTGGACAAAGAAGGGACAATATATGTAGTCACCACTCATCCAGATAGGACAGATGAATTTGGGAATGTGGTCCCAGAAACGGACTTAGGTGACCTAGAGCAAGGAAACATGGGTGTAGAACCTAGAACCCCCCAAGGCAAATCTGTTCTCACTAGGATTATCACACCAGAGTGGATTCCCCAAGACAATAAGAGCATAGAAGTCTACTCTTGAACCGAGAGACTGATGAAGCCTTTTTGAGGTATAGATCTGATCAGCCGAATGAGGTAGGAACAATCATGATATATGAGTTCAAAGATCCTGATAGTCCAGGCAGAGTGACCTACTTGGATCATGCTTCAGAGAGGGTCTTTGTGGTTACAGAAAATGATAGGCATGCTTACACTTGGAAAGGTGAATTTATTTTCCCCCAACCAAGATCGAATGTGTCCTTTGGTCACCAAGGAGCTGGAACCTCCCACGCTCATGGAACTCAAAGAGACAGACATAGAGATAGACCGGAGGTAAGCTTTGCCAACCCAGTGGGAAGAGACAGAACGAGAACGGAAACAAATAGAGTGGAACCTGAGGGACTTAGAGCACCAAGGAACCAGAGGAATGCTGATGATTTCCCTCTGCCAAGGCCTAGGGAACATGCGAGGATTTTGAGACCGACTCAGTTAGTTAAGTCCATGAAGAACTACTTCGATGGCACAGGAGACCCATATTAACATGTGGCCGAGTTTAGGCAAGTCTTGAGAGCTGAACAAGTTGAGGACCTATTCACGCAATATAATGACTTTGGTCTAACACTTAGGAACACAGCCCTTACGTGGTTTCAACCATTGAATGAGAGACAATTCAGGAGCATAGACCAACTCTTAGAGGCTTTCATCACCGAATTCTCTAAAAGTGGCATAAGGCATAATACTTCCTCATTGATATACACCTTCAAGCAGACCCCTCAAGAGACTGTGAGACTTGTAGGAAGAAGATTTAGGCAGTACCTTGAGAGATGCCCTGTTCTTGAGTTACCCACACCTGCCAAACAAGTGGCTTTATTCTTGGATGGATTGCTAAGTACAAAGTTGCGATCCTATGTGTACTTGAAGGACCCTAGGACCATAGAAGAGTGTGTACGCATGTGCATCGACATTGAGGATAACCTAGGGGAGGAGTTAGAGCTTTCCAAAATCTACAAAGATTGAGATAGTGCCTCTAGTCTCTCTTCCTCGCAATCCACATCTATTGAAGAACTTGCGGAGAAAGTAGCTCAAAAACTAGGTGTCTCTAGTAAACAAATTCATAGATTTGCCCCAGTAAAGAGGTGTTATACTTGCGGTGGTGACCATATGGCGAACGTATGTCCCATCATGGCTCAACCCCAAGTGAACCCTAGCAGCCAATATTGCACCATAGAACGGAGATACACAAATCACACAACACAAGATTGCCCATACAATAAGCAAGCAGTTAGACAAACCTAGCCTCAGCCCTATCCACAACAGGGAAGATACCAGAACCAGTACCCTCCACAACAATATGGTAGACCGCAGCAACCCTATCAACAACCCTACCAAAACCAACAAAGGCCACAACCTGTGTTAGCTCAACAACCCCCAACCCCAGCTAATGTGATTCCTGTAAAGTATGCAGCAGCTGAGGAAAATTTGAATAGAGCTATAGTGCCAGTAACACCATTGCTTTCAGAAAGTGATCCTAGTGACCATAGCTTTGATTCTACACATATTGATAGTCCCCAGGCTTACTATATGTAGTCTCCTGAACATGGTGAGTCTTACTATAGTGAAGAACCGAATGAACCTAGTTGGGAGCCAGATTACACAAACGTCATGTACGCAAACCCCAACTCTAGACCTCAACCTAGGCAGGTAAGACCCTCATTCCCTAGGGGGCCATGCTACAGATGTCAGGGAGATCACCTCATTCGTGATTGCCCCATGCCTGCACCTACACAACCCTAGTCAGTAACAATACAAGGCTTTTGTCAAGACTGCGGGAAAGAGCATCTCTTACGAGATTGCCCTAAGAATCCCAATAATATGCCAAAAATAACTCCAATTAACGTTATTGGGTTAGTTGTAGACTCAACAGGAAGTGTCACTTCCACTGCTCCAGTGCAAGTGGTCACTAGGGCCTAGGCTTTGCAACAGAACCCAGGAGTAGGTCAAGAGAAGAGTGCAGAAGTTAGTAAAACTGAGAGCATAGCCAAGAAACAGTCAAGAGCCTGGAGGGATAGCTGAGAGAGAATGAAAAGACAATGGTCTAAAAAGATGAGCAACTTAGAAGAAAGCATAAGAGAAACAAAAGCCAAAATTGCCGAACTCACCTCTCAAACAAACTCTCACATACCACCACCACCCTCACTTCCATCATCATCTAACCAACCATCTGTCCCCCTACCTCAGAACATCCCACCAACCCCTAGAGTAGGATCAGTATTAGCTGACCCCACTCTTGAAGACATAGACATGATGCTTAAGGCATATCAGGCCAGAATCCAAGAAGGGCCAAATGTGACGGAGCATGACAAGTGCTACCCCAGAGCTGACCTAGAGATAGAAAGAACCAAGCTTTACGCGAAAATGGTCGCATTGGCTCAGACCATGTTTGAAGCCAATCGTCTCTTCAACGACTCTGGATCAACTAAGACACAATTGCACTTGGATGGACTCCTAGAGAAGCTAGAGAGCATAATTGCAAGATCTGCCAAGGAAGAAAAAAATCAAGGAAGAGAGGAGGCAAGCAGAAGAATAAGCATCCCCCCACAGGAAGCTTTTGTGCCCAATTCCACTGAACCAGACACCTCCTCTTCTATGAATAGGTACACACCAGAATTCCTACGGGAGATTCAAGAAGACAAATGGGCTAAAGAAAGTGAAGTCCCGCCTCCCATTGAACTTGTGGATGACACTCAGGATCAATTCCCACAAGATATTCCATCCATTTATGGAGAGACGGAGAGCACCCAGTCTCAAGAGAGATTAGACTTTGAGTCTAATTCTTTACATGAATTACCCCACTTCACAGGCCCATGGGAAGCCAAGTGGACTTGTATGAGAGCACCCACAGTCATGGTAAGAAACGAAGACTCAGTCATACCTAGGAATACGGAGGTAGTGAAAAACACTAAAGTGCAGTGCAACCTCACTTTAGAAGAACTACTCAAAGTTAGGCCAGAGTTATGGAAACATGTAGCCAAACAGGTACCAGAGATAGCAAAACCTCGTTCCCAGGTAGGTTCTCATAGGATAGTGCCAGAAATTCCTCTAGACAAGATAGGAGATATGAGTGAAGGTGAAGAAGGAAACACCTATCTTCTCATTACCCATCAGGGATACACAACCAAGGCAATTCTAGGCTCAGGTGCAGGAGTTTCTATTGCCACCACTTCCTTATGGGAGCGTTGGGGCAAGCCAACACTCAGGCCCACGAGGATGAAATTGCAGATGGCTGATGGCCACATGGAAAGACCCTTAGGCTTGCTCGAAGGAATAACTCTCACTACATGCAGTGTTGAGTTTGAGCATACGTTTGCTATTTGTGATTTTAGCAAGAATCATGCCTATGAGATGATTTTGGGAAGACCATTTATGCGACAGTTGCAAGTGGTCTAGGATTGGGGAACCAATTCCTTGTATTTGCAACACTTAGGTGTTACGACCAAAGTCAATCTCAAGGATTACTCTCATAGAGATGTACCGCCTATTCAATGGAATCCCATCCATAGAGCCAAGGATGACACAGAGTCTGTGCACTCCATAGGATCAGGATCCTCATGGATGCATGAAGACACTCACTTATGGATGTGTAAAGTGGCAGTGGAAGAAGAGAAGAGAGAAAAGGCCAGAGAGATAGGTACGAAGGAAACCCATAGACCAATTCAAGACCCAGCCTATGCACCGGTAGTATTTCCTGACGAAGAATTTGAGCCTCACTGCTGGGCAGAAATCTTAGCAACAATGGATGTAGCCATCAATGAGGAACAATGGACAACCCACTGTGATGAGGATGGCTATGACATTTCAGTCTTCTCCATAGAACCAATCATGGGAGATGCAGTTTTAGAAGAATGCGAACCTAGCCCTGATGTGGTTGAGGATGCAAGTGACTCCGATTTAGAGTCAATCATTATGGATCCACCATTTGCATCACGTGAAGAATACTTCTATGAAGTAGAATTCCAACCTCAGAGACACAAAGAGATAACAAACGGTGTACGATTAACCACACAAGTGACTGCTAATAATGATAGCAAGAAACGGAAGAAGAAAGAAGTTCCCCCAGAGGAAGAAGAATCTTTGTTTGAGGTCCCTGAAAACTTTAAAAAGTATGAGATAGACGATAGGAGAGTCATGATAAGAATGCCTAAACGACAGGCACAATCAGGAGAAGCCTATGATAACAAAGAAACCACCAAGAAAATAGTAGTAGCCCTAGAAGAAGGAGAGGAGAGATGCAAATACATAGGCCATGACCTAACAGAGGAAGAAGAGCATGCATTAATAGCCTTGCTAAGAGAATAGAGAGATGTATTCGCTTGGAGTTACAAGGATTTGAAAGGTGTAGACCCGGACATATGCTCACACACAATCCCCATGACCTCAGATGCTAAACCTTCTAAGCAAAAGCCATACACATACAATGATAATTATGCTGCCAAGATCAATGAGGAGATAGATAGACTGGTAGAAGCTGGATTTATTTATGAAATTGAGCACACTGAGTGGGTATCCCCCATTGTAGTGGTGCCCAAGAAGAATGGAAAGCTATGTGTATGCATTAACTTGAAGAAGGTTAATGCAGCCACAATTCGAGATAACTATCCGCTCCCTATCACAAAACATCTCTTAGAAAGAGTAGCAGGCAAGGAAGTGTATAGCTTCCTTGATGGATTTTCGGGCTACAATCAAGTAGCCATAGCTCCAGAAGATCAACATAAGACAGCTTTTGCCACAGAGTGGGGTATATTTGCCTTTCGAGTAATGCCGTTTGGGCTTACCAATGCTCCTGCAACCTTTCAGAGACTGATGTGCCACGTGTTTAAAGAGTTCTTGAGGAAGAATTTGGAAGTCTATGTTGATGACCTCTGTGCTCATTCCAACATTAGACAGACACATATACCAGAACTCAGACAAATCTTTGACAAATGTAGAGAGTATCAAGTCTGCTTGAACCCAAAAAAGTGTGTTTTCATGGTCAGGCAAGGCAAGATTCTAGGACACATAGTGTCAAAGAATGGCATATCCACCGATGAAGAGAAAGTACGAGCCATAGCCGAGTTACCTAGGCCAAAAAATGTCAAGGAAGTACAAGCTTTCATGGGGCATTGTGGTTATTACCGACAGTTTATACACATGTATGCCATCATAGCAAAGCCTCTGTATGGACTTTTGACTAACTTCGAGTGGACTGATGAATGTGAAAACTCCTTCAATGAGCTTAAAAGAAGATTGTGTTTGGCACCAATCTTGACCACACTGGATTGGAATAAGCCCTTCCATGTTCATGTGGATGCATCCAATTATGCTATTGGATGTGTACTTGCACAACCTACGGGCGAAGGCAATATGGATCTTCCAATTGCCTATGCTAGTAGACAGTTGAATGCGGCTGAATGAAACTATACAACCACTGAACGAGAGGGATTAGGCATGGTATATGCAGTTAAAAAGTTTAGACACTATTTGCTTGCAAATAAGTTTAAATTTTTTACTGATCATCAAGCACTGTTGTACTTGATAAATAAGCCATGCAATATAGGTAGATTAGTAAGATGGTTTCTCTTACTAATGGAATACGACTTCGAGGTTGTGGTGAGGAAAGGGAAGACCCACTTGAGAGCAGACCATCTCTCTAGGCTCACATCGGGAGAAGCCCCACAAGGAGTATCAGATGACCTTCCTGATGCTTACTTGTTTAATCTGGAAGTTGTACCTCAGTGGGCTAAGCCATTAGTGCCAGTACTGACCTACGGGCCTAATCACCCAGTCATAAACACTCAAGGTAGAGAAGTAGTAAAAGCCCAGAAGTACCATATCATGGCAGGAAGCATGTACAAACAAACAGGTCAAGGGATCCTAGCTTGTTGTGTGGAAGAGGATGAGTACGCTAAATGGTTGCAATTGGCACATGTAGGTGCATTAGAGCAACACTACTCAAAACAACAAACCCTACAGACACTAAGGAGACTCGGAGTGCATTGGCCTACTATGGAAGCTGATGTACATAAGATGTGTAAAGAATGCCCAATCTGTTGCACTAAACCACCTGTGGAACATGCCACTCTTTATCAAGTGTCCATAATGCCAGATTGGAGTGAACCATTAGTAGCCTTCTTGAGGACGAAAACATTCCCTCAAGATATGACCCTGACGAGACAAAGAAGTCTAGAACAAGAAGCCCTAGATTACTCACTCATTAGTGATAATCTATACAAGCGTGGTAAAGATGGTTACCTAAGACTATGTGTCCATGAGAGTGAATATCTCAAGATCTTGGAAACTGCTCACCCAGGTGTAGCAGGAGGACACTTTGGACCAGATCAAGAGATCAAGGCAATACTATTTGCGGGCTTCTGGTGGCCGACCCTTCACATGGATGCACATACCTATGTGAAACGGTGTGATGTCTGTCAGAGAACTCAGTACCCTCTACGCAAGAATGAGATGCCACTGAAACCTATGATGGGTGGACGTGCATTCTCTAAGTGGGGAATAGACTTTGTAGGTCCTATTAATCCCCCGACCAAGGGTTCACATGCTGAATATAACATTGTGTCCACAGACTATCTAACAAAGTGGGTAGAGGTAAAAGCTACGACAAAGAACGATGCTCAAACAACTGCTAAGTTCCTATTTGAGAATGTGTTCACAAGATATGGGCTACCTATAGAGCTGGTAAGTGATAGAGACACTCACTTCTTGAATGAAGTTATTGAAAATCTGCTCTAAGAGTTCTTGGTAGTACATAAGAAGTCTGCCCCCTATCACCCACAAGCTAATGGCCAGGCCGAAAGCACAAACAAGATTCTATGCAATGTGCTTACCAAATTGGTGAATAATAAACGCTCTGATTGGGACAAACAGCTACACCATGCTGTTTGGGCATACCGAGTGGCCTATAAAACGGTACTCCAAGCCACACCCTTTCAGATGGTATTTGGCCAAAATGTTGTGCTACCTTTGGACTTCTTGATTCCCACATTGAGAATAGCACAGGAGCATGAGTGGATGGTCCATGAACTCTCTTCGAGAATTTTTGACCTTGAACGATTAGGTGAAACCAGACTAAGAGCTGCAGCAGGAATATATGCAGCTAAGAAACGACAGAAGGCGTACTTTGATGCCCATGTTAAGGATAAAGGATTAAAGGCCAGAGACCTAGTTTTAGTCTACACTTTGAAGCAACATGCAAGAAAATTAGAGAAACGTGGCTATGGACCTATGATCATAAATAGGATCTCAACGAGTGGAGCAGTACAACTACCCACCTTAGAAGGTGATATTCTTCCGAGCTACATCAGCGGGTGCAGAGTCAAGTTGTATCAGGAACCTCTCACAGAAGAAATGCTAAGTCGACTCAACACTACTAAGAAACACAAAGAAGAAGAGAAACGAGTTTTCCAAAGGCCAGAGGGAGGCAGCAACCACAGGCAGATCAATTACTGAAGATTACCTATGCTGGAGGCCAAAAGAACGTGCGAAGGAGAATGACTCAGCCATTGAAACAATTCTGGGTGCGAAAAGGCGAGCGGCGCATTACAGTCAAGCGACAACAATCATCTCAACTTCCTATTAGTAATCAACGACATGATACTAATAATAAGACTTCCAAAACTTCTTTTCAGAAAGTGAAATCTATCTGGGTGCCCAAGAAGTCGATGAAGGCTGGCCCACAATCAAGACAAATTTGGGTGCCTAAGGCTTGCTTGCCAGCTCAACTAGTCCCGCACGAATCACATCATACACGACAGGGTTCACTCAATCAAGGAGCCATTACCCACTCTTGTTTAATACGCACGAACACACAGTTGCCCAGAAGCACACATAGACTCACTTGTAAATGGGTGTTTGGCAGCCTAAAACTTGTAATAAAACCCCCGAACCCCATGTGTAAATTCATCCTCACTTGCTAACTACATCACTCATACACTGCATCTTTCCATCTAGCTCGTAGAACTATCCATTCATTAACTACACACACAATCATCGAGCACTCACTGACCCACTAACCCATTACTCACCTCATGATAATGTTGTAACGGGGACAAAAAGTGTTCTATCTTGTCCATTACAATATTAACGCATGATCTATATTCTCACAAAACCAGCAAGCAAGCAATAACAATGGCAGAAGCAGGAGGCACCAGTTCCCAGGCAGGGTCTAGCGCACAGATTGTGGACATTGAAACCCTCCTCCTGGAACCACCACTCACCGAGAGGCCTCAAGAACTTCAAGCGGTGCATGTTCTACCTATTCAGGACCCTCCTCAGGGACACACTTCTCAAGTGGGGAAACACGCTCATTGGTTTAGTGATGTCGCAGGGCCATTGGGTGATGGCACCTACTTCTGAGAAGCAAAAATTGAGTTCAATGGCAAATGGGGACGCTACCATTTCTTCACTCGGGAATTTGAGAACTATCAGAATGCAGAAGTAATGCGATCGGTTTGGACCAAAGCGGGATTGGATAGCTATTTCAGAGCACATTTGCCTAAGCCAGATTTCCTACGCTGCTCCTATTTAATCAATACCATCACTCCTAGCAGGGCCAAGGGAGGCGATAGTACTTTTGTGCTACCCTCACTATTGCCAGGCCACGAACTCAAGAGATTCAAACTGACCCTCAATTTGGTACGGGCAGCATTGAACATGCAAGGAATGCATATTCCCACTGAGAAAGAAACAATGGTTCCAGCCAGGATGAAACATAAGGATCTCAACAAATTGAAGGACATGGTAGCAATGAAACCTACCATTGCTCTCCACCTACGAACTATTATGCAACATTTTGCTTTTCCCGCCCAAGAACGATTCACTATGCCACCAAAAAAGATATGGTTCAGCTTGTACTTGGCGCAGACAGAGAATCTCACCATCAACATACCGCACTGGATCATCGATCAAATACACCTAGCCCATCAATGGTGGAATAAGAAACAGAAAAATGTACTTCATGGATGCTGTGCTCTTACAAGAATAATTTACAGGTGCTTAGCGTACGATGTGCCCATTCAAAGAGCACTAGTATGGTCCAGGGCCCAAGAGTTCCAAAGACGACTATCAACGGCGGGCCCTCCATCGAAGAAGATGAGGGGGGGAGTTCAATTACCATGCGCTCAACCAAGGGGAGCCACTACCACACCAGAGGTGACCCCTCCACAAACGAGGCGTGTCCGACCATTTACCATTCGCCTACCTAGACCAAGTGCAAAAGGACCCAACCTAGTGTTCCCTCCGATTCCATCGGACTTGGAGTTCCCTCAAGGTTACACCCTTGTTGATTTGACAGATGAAGAAATTGCCCGTTTGATCAATGAGTCTAACCTGGAGACAGAAGCAGAGCAGACCCAAGGACAACAACCCACGACTACAACTTCAGCCCCGACCCAACCGGGAGTAGTAGAAGTAGAAGAGGATGAAGAAGAGACAGAAGAACAAGAGGCAAAAGAGGAGTATGATCAAGAATATGAAGAACTTTCAGAACTAGCAAGTGCCCCAGCATACTCGGCCCAAATAAAAAGATTATACGAAACCATGAAGCGGGTCCAAGAGCAACACAAACTGTCGCTCGAGACAGGAAAGATGATCATGAGCCAAATGTTAGCCGAGGAAGGTGTGGATGACATGTTTATCGAATCAATGAACCTGCATGTTGATGCAGTAGGCTTAGATGAGGCTGTTCATGTAGCCATGACTTATATTCATCGATTTGAGAAACCAGTGCCTACCCGTCCCATGCGATCTGGCAAACAAATCCACATCAATGTATGAGAACCAGGAGGTAACACACAAACAGAAGAACATCAGGAGGAACCACTCTCACCACCCACCTCACCTCTCACTACACAAGTCACCTCACCACCTGGCACTACCACACCTATTTCTGCCATTACCAGAGTTGTCATGGGAATTCCTCTCTCTCCCGGCATCCAATTCGGAGGAGTTACCATGCCCACCTTCACAACACTCTTCACAAATATCACATCCACCCCACCCACTGTTCCCATCTACACAGTCACACACACGTTTGACACAATGGAAACATCACCAGCCACAGCACCACTTCCACCCCCCACGCAACCTCAATCTCCCATACCCCCTCCACCTACCTCACCACTTGACTCCACAACATTCACAACTCCCTTCCCCTTCCCCATTCCCCCTGCATCTTCATCTTTCACTGCATCGTTTAATGTAAATAGTATATTCATGGCATTACATCAATGTGTGTATCAACTTCAGAGTGAGTATCAGGCTCTCGAAGACCGTCATCATCAACTGACTACGAATCATCAACAACTAGAGAGACGGCTTACAATTATAGAAGAAGAAAATGCAGACCTCAATCAACGTTACACCACTCTCGAGCAAGCTCATCAAACCCTCCTGGAGACACCCCAACCATCACAAGAGTCAGGTGTCAAACAACTCGAAGCCTTACTGGAGGTTTACCAAACAGATAATCTGAGAGCCCAGCAAAATTTGACTCTACTCAGAAAACACATGGCTACAGCCCTTGAAGAAAACAAGCGTCTGCAGAAGCAAAACAAAGAAAACCTGGAAGCTGCCATGGAAGGCTCTCCCCATGAAATCGACCCAGAACAATTCAAAGCAGTTCCCTCAGAAACAATGAAAACAATCTTGGAAAGTTATGCTGATTTATTAGAAGCACATGACGATTTGGAAAGGGAACGGGATGAACTACGTCGCCAGCTCAGGGAACAGGAGGCACAACCCAAAGTCATAGAAACAACCTCGACTTCAGCGGAAGTAAAGGCATTAACAGAGCAGGTGGCGGAACTGCAGAAGAAGTTACTGGAATATGAAAGGCAGCCCTCTCCAGTTGTAGAACCAGAGCCAGATGAATTGGTACCAATTGAGGTGGACGAAACGTATGAGGAACCATATGTTCCTATGCCGATGCCAGATGGTCAGCAAACCTCAGAAGGAATGGACACCTTGGAAGTCGAAGTACGCGAATGGCTCCAGACATTAGAAAAAACAGCTACAACCCATGAAGATCGAGTGGCAATCCAAATCCAATCAATGGCCAAATTAGAAGACACCATCATAAAGTTAGAATATTTCCGTAGTATGTCTCATCATAGATGGATCGGCACCAACGACGATCAGTATGTGCCATACTGTGTACTCCTGGCAGATTACAACGCGGAGATCCAACGTCGATGTGGAAAACCTCCAACTTTCGCGACACAATTTGGGCCCGATGATATCCCAGAGAGTGCTAAAAAAGGATCCATTCATCAACCCACGTGGAGGATTCGTCTTCTTGAGACCTACCCAGAGATGGTTCGTATTTGGACTAACATGCCACTCTTTATTAAATACAATCCCTGTTATGTTCCAGTCTTCTGCAGACACACCTGGCCCGAGTTTACCATTGCTGTCAAGAACATCAAACTTAAGGCTGTGCAAAGTGGTTAAATTATGTTTATCTAGCACCTCCACAAGGACCTCCCACTGTGAATTATAGGATTTCTACCATCCGTCACTGGAGCATTCGACTACGGAATACCCCCGATGTGATGGCCCAAATGTGCATGAAAATCTTTGAATTAATGCTGATCACATTCAGGACATTCAAGAATATTAAAGACCCCCACTTCTCAGGAGTCGGCTTTCTTACAGGAAACCAAGATCTGGTATACGACATGAGCACCAAGAACCATCCATTCAGAACAATTGCGGGTGCCACATCCGGACGTCCCAGGATCAGTGAATTGGGATGCATTGTTAACAGACCTAGCACGGGGGCTACGATTAGAAGAACACCACCTCGCTGCGGATGTTGTTCAATATTATGTCCAACACACAGCTAGACAAGGGTCTGTCAGAGACGACAGACGCGAGAGGGGGGGGTGTTGGCAGTAGTCAAGGAACTGAAGGAGTCACAAGACAAGGAAGCCTACGTAGGGAGTCGGAACGAAGAGAAAGCACAAGCAGACACAGTAGTCAAAGAAGATATGGCAAGTAGGCCATTTAAATTTCTCAGGCATCAAAGAGTTGGGCACACAAGAAGAAGGAGCAAGTAGGGAGCTCCAGGAAATGTATGTCAAAATGTTAGAAGAAATCCCTACAAAAATAGTGATCACTAAAAACCATTGTAAATACCATTTCATATTTTTGTAGCTCCATTTTGTGCAAGCCAAGGAGTCCTTGAGCTTGAGGAGCTTTAGAAGTACCTACCTATCAGTTTTCACATTTTTTAGACTCCGTTTGAACCTGCAAATAGGGTAGAGAACCTAATTTTTAACTAGGCCGAACACTAGGTCTGGACAAGGCCAAAACCTAGTCAAAAACTATAAATAGAGCTAGAGAGCTCATTTTTGAGGTTAGCTTGTAATTGATTTGAACTTGTATGAGCTTTTTGAAACTAATCTAAGAACTCCATTGGTTCTCTCTCTTTGTCTTGCTGTGTGTGCGCGTGTGTGTGTATGTGTGTGCATGTTAGTGTGCTTCTCACCCACGCACTTGTGCCTTCACTTGCTTGAGGTCATCATACCATCCTCGCGTCTTCCCGGATTGACATTAAAGGAGGTGCTACTCATCACTGAGCTACAGTCTCCAATTCCTTGCAGCAGCTACACTTATCAATGTCCTGATTGTAGTCATCTTTGCAACTGGTGAGAATGTTTCCTCATAGTCTAGACCATGAGTTTGTGAGCATCCTTTGGCAAGTAATCTTGCCTTGTACCTGCAAACTGATCCATCTGAATTTCTTTTAACTTTATATACCTATCTGCAACCAATTACCTTTTGATTCGGCGACATTGGAACCAAATCCCAAGTGTCCATCTCCTTCAATGCATCCATCTCTTTATTCATGGGCTTTTCCCAATTAGGGTTTCCCTTTGCCTCTTCATAGGTTGAAGGTTCCTCTGAAATAGAGTCTTTTGCCAAGTATATTGAATGCTTGGTAACAAATGTGGAATCATATCCATACCTTTCTGGTTGTTTCTTCTCTCTTGCTGATCTGCATCTTTGCTTTGCCTCTTGACTTCCATAGCTTGTAATCCTTTTCTCTTTCATCTTGGTCATTGTCTGTATCACTTCTTGGATCCTGGACCTGTGTATCATGCTTGCTTCCTAATCGATGAGAGTCATAATCAAGATCATATGGTAGTGTTAACTTTTGTTTGTCTTCATCATACCAAGACCTGTGTTCTTCAAATACAACATCTCTACTTGTAGTGAATTGCTTGGTTGAAGGATTGAAGAACCTGTAACCTCTGAGTTGAATCATATCCAATAAACACTGCCTTTCTTGCCCTTTCATCTAGCTTACCTCTTATTTGTGATGGTACATGAACATAAGCTAAACAACCAAAAACCTTGCAATGTCCAAGACTAGGTTTTCTTCCATGCCATGCTTCATAAGGAGTCATACCTTGAAGTGATTTGGATGGTAGTCTATTGACAAGGTACACTGCAGTTGAAATAGCTTCTGCTCATAGATAATGTGGCAAATTCTTCTCTTCAAGCATTGTTCGGGCTGATCCAACCAATGTCTTGTTTCTCCTCTCTACAATTCCATTTAGTTGAGGAGAGTACCTAGTAGTCACTTCCCCTTTGATACCTTTGTCCTACAAGAACTCATCAAACTCTTTGGAGAAGTATTCTCCCCCTCCATCAGATCTAAGCTTCTTTAGTGATCTACCTGTATGATTCTCCACATGTGCAAGATACTTCTTGAAGCAATCAAACTCATTCTTACTCTTGATAAAGTATAGAACAATCCATCTACTATGGTCGTTAATAAATGAGACATAATACCTTGATCCTGCCAATGAAGGTTCTTGACTTGGTCCCCATACATCTGTATGTACTAAGTCCAATAAGTTGTTGTGGATGTAGTCTTTATGGTTGAATGGTTGTCTTTGTGCCTTCCCAATCTGACATGCATCACACCTATTGATCATGTGTTGCTTTGATATGTTTGGCAGTCTTAGAACACTTTGATCCCTGCATATATCCTTCAAGGTTGTTTCATTCACATGAGCAAGTCTCTTATGCCACACTTCAAGCTCACTTAGGGTTTGAGACCCAAAGTTGAATAGAGCTATGTTCCTGATTTCTCCTACTTCAAAAGTAAAGAGCCTACCATGCTTCTCACCTCTGGCTATCTTCTTGAAGCCTTGACATGGATCTTCCACAAAAGCTCCATGTTGGGTGAACCTAACTTGCAAGCCTTTTTCAACTATTTGGCCTACACTTATTAGGTTTTTAGTGATAGTGGGTACATAGAGAACCTTACTCAAAATGTTTGTCCTGCCATTGGAAGCTTTGACATTACCAATCTTCTCCACATTTTACTTTGTGTCATCCCCTGTTTGCACTTCATGTCTATGCTTTGGACTTTCCAAATTAGATAGAAGAGCAATGCTTCCTGCAACATGATTCGAACATCCTGAATCTATGTAGAACAAATGATCATCGTCTTTACCTTCTTTGTGGCTTAGATTCATAAGAAGCAATGAGTCTTCATGTGATTGATCTTCTAAATAATTGTTGTAGTCCCTTCTATTATAGCTTCTATTGTTGTTGTTGAAGTTGTGTCCACCTCTGCCTCTATTGTTGCCATATCCACCTCTTCCACTTCCTTTCTGGGTCTTCCCATTGAACCAGCAATTCTGAGTGGTGTGGTTGGTCTTATCGCATATGGCACAAGGTTGAACATTCTGACCTTTGGCTTTGTCTTGCTTTGGTCCTTTCTTCTTCCCTTTCCACTTGCTCTTACTTGCAAAGTTGGTTTGAGAAGTCTCTTCTTCATCTTCTTCCTTCTTCTTGCCTTTCTACTTCTTATCCTTCTTATCTGCATATAGAGCACTAGTTGAATTACCATGATAAGATTTACCTTCCTTTATGCTATTGTTGGCTTCTTGATTGAAGATTTGTCCAAGAAAGATGTTGAAGTCTGGAGTTTGCACATCCATGATGAGATCATAAGCTGTTGTGAAGGATTGCCATTGCTTATCACTTCGAATGCCATTGAGAATTTGCCTCATGATGACCTCTTCTTCAATCAGCTCTCCAATGGATGCTAATTGATCCGCAACCTCCTTGACCTTGGTAACAAACTCTGTGATGGTTTGTTTAGGTGTCTTCTTCATTTGGTTGAACTCGTTCCAAAGATGATTCTTTCTTGCTTTGGTACTACCAGAAAAGAAAGTCTCGAGGGCATCCCAAGTCTCTTAAGATGTCTTGCATCCTCTAATATGTGGTAATAGAAAGTCATAGATAGAGTTTAGTATGTACGATCTTGCTTGAGCATCCCTTGCGCACCAAAGTGTGAGCTTATCTCTCTCCTCTTGTGTTGGTCCTCCTTTGGATCTTGCAATAGGCATAACTTCATCACTTGCTATAATTCCATAAAGATGTCTACCTTGCAAATAGGCCTCCATCTTGATTTGCCACGCTGCGTAGTTGTGTCAAATCAAGCTTCTCGATAATTGGGGGAAAGCCGTCACCCATCTTGATCTAGCTCTGATACCACTGAAAGAACTTGGAGAAGCTTGTAGAAGGTAGAAAAGTGTGTTTTGAAGCGACGAAGTTTGGTCAAGCCAACCGGCACAAGACCAGCCCTTGAGCTTATGGAGACTCAAATAGAACTTATAGGCTTGCGATAAGTGCAAAGAAACACACTATGTACTTTTGAGAATCAAGGAGAATGAGTCGATACAAAACAAATAGGTTCGCGGGTCGACTAGCTCAAAAAACTTACTATCTATGGAAGAGACAATGAACTTCAAATGCCCATAGAGACTAGCGTGACTACAATTAGAAAAAATCCTTTTATGGGAGTGATACACATAGGGTTCGGTGTATGGAATGCACAAAAGTATAAGGAATAAGCAAAATATGCTATAGGAATGAATGCGACATTCACCGGTGGTACTTCCTATTTTTCAGGAATACGTAGAGATTGACCCCGAGACAAAAAAACTAAGATTTCTCCCAATCTACTAAACCAAATGCTATGAAAATTTATAGGCATTACTCTAGACACTTATACCTTTCCATTGAGTTATCTTGCACTCAATTTGGAGCTCTAGAGAGAGATCAACAACCTCTGCACGATTACTGTTGGCGAAGAAGATGATGCAGAGAATTGAAGGAGCAAGACAATGATGGTCACAAGTGTATGTATATTGCTTCCATGTATTGTACAAGTGATTTCAAGTCTTTATATAGACTCTAGGAGTGTTCCACGACTTCTACAAGTAAAACTTGAATATAAATGAAGGTGGGAATGGTTGTTGGAGGTAATCAATTCACTTTCCTACAATCTAGGAAAAGTGAAGATCTACTTTGATCTACTTTTAGGTGATTAAGTGCTTGATTGAATGCAACTTCAACCACCACAAATTCGTGGGATTTGGGCTCTATGTTTCTACCTTTACATGTGTAAAGCTCAAGGCTTTTACAACGGTAAATGAACCATCAAAAATTTCTCAAAAATATACAATAAATGAGCATAAGAAAAAGAACTCTCCAACGGATATTCTTTCGACACAATAGCCTTTGATGTAGATCAAATCCACCTCAAGCATAGTGTAAGCTTGATGTTCCAACAAGTATGATGTTTAGCAAATCATTGGACATGCCCAACATTTTTTGGTTGCATCAATCAATAGAACAAATAGTAACGATGTGCTAATATCTCACAATTTAGATAAGCAATGATAATGAGATTTTGTACCAATATAGTAGATAGTATACTGAATATATCATGATTTAAATCACTACAAATGATAAATGATACACTGAGAAAAAGCTTTGAGAAGATCACTAAACTGATGTAGTCATGGCAGAGAAGTGAAGTGAAGATATAATGCAACGTATGTATTAATTCCTGTACAAATACAATGTCATTGGCAACAATCAATTGCTCAATGTGTGAACTATGAATGAGATATAGAATGAGCTCTTCAAATAACAACATGTTCTTTCTAAATGATCTCATGGAGTTGAGATAGCACACGGGTCTTTTGATCCTTCTTTTAGAGTTGAGTTTGGAACCAATCTTTTGAATTCAAACTCAAAAGTCACCTAAAAGTGAATCCTAAAGTATAGGATATATTATCTCATTACTCAACTGCCAAAATGATTCAAGATTTGATGCTTTCTAAATCCACGTGCAAGTAGTGCACTTTTACAAAAGTAAATATACAAGGGATTGATCATATAGGACTTCATGAACAATATGCCAATCATCCAAGTATGTGGGGTTGGATTCTCTTGCACCAACAGCTCCCCCTCAAGCCTAACATTCTTAGTCTTAATTCCTCTTTGATCTCCTACAAACAAATCATCAATTCAAATCTGTTCATCTTGGTTCCATCCAAAGACTTTGTACGTATATCTGCACATTGTAAATGAGTTGATACATAGGATAGTTGAATATCCTTGCTAAGAAATTTCTCCCTTACATAATGATACTACACTTCAATGTTCTTAGTTCTTGCATGATATACAGGATTAGTAGCCAAATGAATTGAGCTAGTGTTGTCTCCAAATATTATTGGAGTGTAAGAGTGTAAAACCAAATTTGCATAAAGTTGCTTGAGCCACATAGCTTCTTGGGTTGCATTTGCTAACCTTTGTATTTAGCTTCTATAGATGATAAATCCATAGTTGGTTGCTTTTTAGATGACCATGATATAAGCTTTGAACCTGCAAAAGATAGGTACCCTAAGGTGCTCCTCCTATCATCCTTGGAGCCAGCCCAATCTGCATCAGAATACATCTTTATATCTAAGTCAGAAGTGAAGGGATAAAACAAACCTTCATTTATGGTACCCTTTAGATACTTTAGCACCCTCTTGGCAGCTTGCATGTGAGGCTTTCTTGGTGCATGCATAAACTAACTTAATGTACTTAATCCATAGGTAATGTCTACTCTTGTTAGGGTAGCATAGTTGAGAGTGCCTACAAGTTTTTGATAGCCTGTAACATCCTCAAGAAGTTCTCCTTCATGAGAACTAAGCTCATGGTTGAGTTTCATGGGAGTACCTGTAATTTTGGTGTTCCCCATCTTAAATTTTACCAACATATCATGAATATATTTTCTCTCAGTAATAAATATAATCTATATACACAAGCTCTAAGCCAAGAAAGTATGTTAATAAACCAAGATCACTGATTTTAAATTCTTCCATTAGTTTAGGCTTAACCTGCTTGATGCCATTAGCATCATCCCTATAATGATAATGTCATGCACATAGACACATAAGTAGATAACTTCTGAGGAGGTCTTCTTTATAAATAAAGAAGAATCTGCCTTGCTAGCTACAAAACTTTGATCATGCAAATAAGTAACAAGCCTATGTTTCTAAGCTCTAAGAGCTTGCTTTAGGCCATAGAGTGCCTTCCTTATCTTTATCTTCAAACCCTGGTGGTTGTGCCATATACACTTCTTCTCATATCCATCCATTTAGGAATATGCATTCTTGACATCTAACTAATATAGATTCCAATTTTGGGAAGTAGCAATACTTACCAAAACCGTAATTGTTGGCATCTTAGCCACAGGTGAAAAGGTTTCTTCATAGTCCACTCCATGTGTTTAAGCAAATCCCTTTGCCAAGAGCCTTGCCTTGTACCTGTTTATAGTACCATCTAAATTCTTTTTGATTTTATATATCCACTTGGATCCTATTACCTTCATGCTTGGATTTTTGGGGACCAAATCCCAAGTGTTGTTCTCTTGAAGTGCTTCAACTTCTTCCTGCATGGATTCTCTCCATTCTTTCTTCTTATTAGCCTCTTCAAATAAAGAAGGTTCTTCTGTCATAGAGTCTTTAGTGATATACACAAAATGCTTGGTAACTAATGATGTGTCATACCCATACCTATGGGCTTTTTACTCTCCCTTTGAGATCTCCTAAGTGCTTAATTGGAGGACTCTCAAATGTCTTCGAATTGCTTCATCTTGGCCTTGCCTTTTGAATTCTAAACCTTGAGATCCATTTGCTCTTCATCCTCTGAGTTGATATCTTCTGGTAATTGTTGATCTTCTTGAGTGAGAGTTGGAAAGTCATTTTCTAAATCATAAGGTAACTTGATTTTCCTGCAATCATCTTCAAACCATGAATTATTTTCATCAAATACTACATCCCTACTAACTATAAATCTTTTATTAGTGGGATTGTATAGCCTATAACCCTTTTGGTTTTGGTCATATCCAATGAATATACATCTTTTAGCTTTAGGGTCAAGCTTCCCTCTAATTTGTGAGGGAATATGTGCATAAGCAATGCACCCAAGTATTTTTCAGTGGTCCATGAGGGTCTCCTCCCATTCCATGCTTCATAGGGTGTCATTCCATCCAAGGATTTGGATGGGAGCTTGTTAACCAAGTAAGTGATTGTGTAAACAACCTCTACCCATAGGTAATTAGGTAGCTTCTTCTCATTCCACATTGACCTAGCAGCTTCAACTATTAACCTGCTCCTTCTCTCTGCCACTCCATTCAATTCAGGATTATATCTTGTTGTGACTTCTCTCTTCATACCTCTGTCCTGTAAGAATAAATCAAATTCATGTGAAAAGTACTCACCACCTCCATCAGATCTGATCCTCTTCAAGCTTCTACCTTTTTGGTTCTCACCTAATGCCAAATACTTTTTGAAACATGTAAATACTTCATCCTCATGCTTCATGAAATAAAGGATTGTCCATCTACTGTAATCATCTATGAATGAAACATAGTACCTTGAACCTGAGATTGATGGATCTTTGCTAGGACCCCACAAATCAGTGTGTAGAAGCTCCAAGTAGTCTTCATACATGTACCCCTTTCTATTGAATGGTTGCCTCTGAGCTTTGCCAAATTGGCATGCTCCACATTTGTATATCATGTGTTGCTTGGAAAAATTTGGAATGCCATGCACACTTTGATCCTTGCATATTTGTTTTAGTGTTCTTTCTCTTATATATCCTAGCCTTTTGTGCCATATCTCTAGCTCAGATAGGGTTTGATCTTTGTAATTGAAGAGTGTTCTAGTGTATTCAATCTCAGATGTAAATAATCTACCAGATTTCTCACCTTTAGCAATCCTTTTGAAGCCTTGTTGAGGATCTTCCACATATGCTCCATGCCTAGTGAATCTGACATGTAAGCCTTTCTCAACAATTTGTCCAACACTAATTAGGTTTTTGGTCATAGTTGGCACATACAAAACCTTACTCAAGAGGTTCATGTTACCATCAGAGGTCTTGACATTTCCAATTTGCTTGACTGAGTGTTTAGTGTCATCATCTGTCTATACTTCATGCTTCCCTTTGAATTCTTCAAGATCAGATAGTAATGCTACAGTTCCAGCCACATGATTGGAACAACTTGAATCAATATAGGAAAGATGCTCATCATCTTTACCTTGCTTGGATGTCATATTCATGATGAGTAGAGAATCCTCGTGTAGTTGTTATAATCTCTTCTTCATCTGAAACCTCCTTGATAATTGTGGTTTTTGTAGCCTTGATTGTAGTTGCTTCCTCCATTGTTGTTCCTGCCTCTGGATTATCCATAACTACCTGTATGGAAGCCTCTTCCCCTTTTATTCCTTGTGTTCTTAAAGCATTCTTTTGTGGTGTGGTCCCTAAGGCCATAAATGTTGCAAGGTGGAGTGTTATAGGATATCCCCCTACCTTGCTTTCCTCCTCTGCCCCTTCCTCTAGCACCTCTTCCACTACCTGTGTAGTTAGCTTGAGAGGTATTAGCCTCTTCTTCATTCTTCTTGATTTTAGCTTTATCCTTACTTTTATTCTTATTTGTATAAAGGGTAGAAGATTGGTTCTAGAGTTGTCACCATTCTTGTTGAGCTTTGTCTCGTGGGTGAAGAGTTTCCCCATCAAGGTGTTGAGGTGAGGTATTTTCATATCCATGTAAAGGTCCATTGCTGTGGTGAAGGACTCCCACTTATCATCAGCTTTGATGCCATTAATGATCTGCCTTACTATGTGTTCTTCTTGTATCTCCTTTCCAATGCTTGCAAGCTGGTCAGCGAGGTCTTTCATCTTGGTTACATAATCAGCCACACCTTGCTTTGGTTGCTTCTTTAGAGTTGTAAAATCCATCTAAAGCTGGTTCTTCCTAGCTCTTGTATTTGATGAGGAATATGATGAGAGTACTTGCCAAGTCTCTTGGGAGGTCTTGCAATTCCTAATGTGAGCCAATAAGAAATTAGACATTGAGTTAAATAGATAAGACTTGGCAAGAGCATCCTTTGCACACCATGTGGTCAACCTTTCTTACTCTTCCCTTGTGGGTTGATGCTTGCTTCTGAATGTTCGCATCTCTTCATCTCTTGAGATGTATCCATATAGACTTCTCCCTTGAAGGTAGGCTTGCATCCTTAGTGACCATGCTGAGTAGTTGCTCCTATCCAATTTGTCAATAAAGGATGGAAATCCATCTCCCATATTGCTTGTTGTTGCTCTGATACGACTGTTGGAAGAGATGGTGGATAGTCTTTAGAGATGGTGGTGTTGCTTAAACCTACTTCACACTTGCCAAGAATAGTTGTTGGAGAGTGTAGTGGGCGTCTTAGCTAGCTAATGATCATAAATAATCACATATGATGTTTGGAACATGATCCACTAATCAATGGATCAAAATACATAGGTAGGAAATTGATCCAAGATCAAAAACATGTTATTCTTGTTTCTACACCTGCTCAATATATTGAACAATTCTCTGAGCACAGTAGCAATTAACTTAATTCCTTTTGATGATGTCTAATTAGCTTAGACAACTACTAATCATGAGTGATTTCATAAAAAAGGATGAACCACGCGCTGACTATGATGTTTAGCAAATCATAGCATGTGCCCGACATTTTCAGGGTGCATCAAGCAACAAACCAGAGAGTAATGACATGCTAATATCTCATGATTCAGATAAGCAATGATAATGAGTTTTTTTATCAATATAATAGACACTATACTGAATATATGATGATTTAAATCACTAGAAATGATCAAGCATACACTGAGAACAAGCTCTGAGAAGATCATTGAATTGATGTAGTCATGGAAGAGAAGTGAAGTGAAGATATAATGCAATGTATGTATTAATTCGTGTACAAATACAATGTCATCGACAATAATCAATTGATCAATATGTGAAGTATGAATGAGCTATAGAATGAGCTCTTCAAATCACAATGTGTCCTTTCTAAATGATCTAATGAAGTGGAGATAACACGTGGGTCTTTTGATCCTTCTTTTATAGTTGAGTTTGAAACCAACCTTTTGAATTCAAATTCAAAAGTTCACCTAAAAGTGAATCCTAACGTATAGGATATATTCTCTAATTACTCAACTACCAAAATGATTCAAGATTTGGTTATGAATCCTCAAGATGATTATGCATAATGATTAATAAACGTTGTCTCATAAAATAAATGAATGATTCCAAACAATAATTTGAAACATTACCTCAAAAATAACTTCACTTCTGCTCAGAAGTTGAACTATGTCTAAAACTCCCTTCAACTGTCTTCGATTTTGAATGATTGTAATGTTAAGCTTGATTCTCTAAGCACACATATCTTCTTGCAAAGATATGTTGGTAAATTGTATTTGCAGATACTATCTTTTAAATAAGCTATTATTCATTGAAGAATTTACTCAGCACTTCGAGATCTAACTCTAAGAAGTTTGTGAAATTTTGCACCTCATTCTCGTAACTATCAACTATCATACATACAGTTACAAATTGATTTTGATCTCTTCACACACTGAGATTGGCTCAATTCCTTCCACAAAAACTTTGATCTATTGTTAGGGATGATGTGTACAAAGTGGTTTGGCTTTCTTTTGCTCATAACCACAGAGAACGCTCTAACAATAAAGACCTTTTCTTCACAATCTATCACTCTAAGAATCCAAACGTTTTCTATATGTGTTTACAGCTTAGATTAACTAAGATGACTCTCAACTCTACATGTTTATGACCTCAGTTGTCTTATATACATTCAGCTCATATGCTTCTACAACTCAAGCTTAAGAATTTGAAACTTCTAGAGCTATTTTGGATCCGATTTTCTAATTATATGTTACACATGTCAATTTGTCCCTTCACATAGGCATGATTTTGAATGTACAATCTTCATAATCATTTTGTCCTACCTTTGTTCACTTATGTATTCATCAAATCTCTTCATAAACTTTATGTACTCATGCTCAATTAGTGAGTGAAGCTTGAACAAATTCCAACATTGCCTGCACACATAGAGGTATGATTACTCAAACCCACAAAAGAGCAAGCAAGGGGCTTGCTTGATAACACTCCAACACACTTAGTAGGACCTCTTCAAGCTACAAAGCATGCAAGATTGTAGATTTGGACCTACACACATGCATACACCCACACACACACACACACACACACACACACACACATATATATATATATATATATATATATATATATATATATATATATATATAGAGAGAGAGAGAGAGAGAGAGAGAGAGAGAGAGAGAGAAAGAGAGAGAGAGAGAGAGAGAGAGAGAGAGAGAGAGAGAGAGGGAAGTGCAAAAGTGAGATTCTCTTTTCCTAAAGATCAGAGATCTCCACTTGTAGCCAAGTTCTCGTAAGGTTGGAGCTTGATTTTAAAAAAAAGGCATGCAAATACTCAAGTATGTGAAAGGAACCATCGATTACGGTATTCTCTACGCAGAAGGATCATATCTCCTTGCTCCTGTGCTAAGACATTGACCACCAAAAGGTCATCGTAAACTGATCCATGCTCGAGACATGAAAACTATTGCACTCATCATGTAGCACCTTCTTAATTACCATCACCACTACGGACAACCTTCAATGCCTTCAACAAGCTGATGCCTACCACATATTAGACTATTCTGCTCTCACCTAGAAAGACCACTCGAGTCTCAAACTAAAGCCCCATGCTTTCTAGCTGTCGCACACCTACCATTCCTTCTCTTCCTAGTAGAATGTACAATGTCACATCCTTTATTAGAAAAAGATGTGAGATTCTATCAATCGTGTTTGTGATGCATCTCTTTCTTACTACCCTCCCTCCTTTATTAGAAAAAGATGTGAGATTCTATCAATCATGTTTGTGATGCATCTCTTTCTTACTAGCTCCTCCCTTGACTACCCATGTCGACTGTTTGGCAGTTGTCATAGTGTTGTGTCACGTGTGTAGTGCTCCTGTCCGATCACTGAACATATCATGCATCAAATATGACTAAAAAATCACTCTTTGTACAAGAATGGTGTTTGCACATTGGATTCTCATATAGCTTTAGCTCTCAGGTTATAAAAACCTTGAATCTATCAAGGTTATAGCTTTATTTCTCAAGTTGTGGAAACCTTGATATAGCTTTAGCTCTCAAATATCTATCTTGTTGAAAGGCACAAAGAAACCTTATCTTCATAGAGATTTTCTAGAGTATCACGAGCTTCTTTTGAAGTTTTACATGTAGTGATCTGATCCTTTGTGAATTCATCACATGCAAAGAGAAGTTGGCCTAATGCTCGCTTGTCCTTTACATTCCATATATTCCAAGATCTTAGATTGATTTCCTTATTGGGCTCTTGTTCTGTGCCTTCAACTACCTCGTACAATAGGTTTGTATAGAGGTAGGCCCTAACCGTGTCCTTCCAGAGGTTTTAATTTGTGCCATTTAGTCTTTCATCTTTCAACATGGATATTGGCATAAAGGAGGGTAAATATATTTGACTTGAGGATCTTGCATTTGAAATCGTTGACATTATCACATTTGAAATGAAGTTACCACACGTGCAATAAAAATTAGTTCAGAAAATTGAGTTGAGGTAGGGGTGGTTGGGCTTAGAGTAGGCCTACACGTGCATCAAAAATGAAGTGGACACATTGGAGAGGAGGGGAGCTTAGAATAGCCCTACACTGGATAATGGGAGAGAGACACCTTGGGGGGCTTAGAATAGCCCTACACTTGCACAAAAAACTGAGATGTGTTGATGCAAGAGGAGGGCTTAGAGTAGCGCATTGCACACATAGAAAATCACACATGGGGGCTTAGATTAGCCTCCCAGGAAGACACAGAATAGTCCTTTTTCTTATGTTGTGAGTTACAAAGAAGGGCACTTAGTTCCAAAATGATCTGACCTTCGAGGGAGAGTAAAAGACTTTGGTAATTACAATGAGCAATTGCAACTTGAGTGCAAGAGTAATGAGGATTGCATACTGCTTATAGAGAGTAGAAAGTGGAATGCCAAGTTGGGTGTTAAACTTAAGGGTAAAAAGACTTGTTTGTATAGTACAAGATGAATGTGTTGATTAGGATATGAAGATTTCAATGAACTTTCTCCAAGATGTTTAAGCCATTATCACAAGTTTTTTTCCCTTGTGAAGCCTCGTGGATATGCAAATGTGAAAGTACTAAACGTTATTTTGTTGACCTGTTGCTCTAGCACAATGGTGAGAACCACGTTAAGAAGCTCCACCTCCTTAATGTCAATCCATGGAAGAGATAGGAGTGATATGAAGATCGTGAATGTGAGATGAAGTGAGAGTGAAGGTGAGAAGCATAGAAATGCACACACACATACACACACACAACGAAGAGACAAGCAAGACACAATGGAAGGTGAGAAATCAACTCTATTGCTCAAGATCTCAATTACAAGCTCAAAGTAGCTCTAAGCTCACACTAACCAACCGAAAAAATGAGTTCTCTAGCTCTTTTTATAGATTCTAGACTAGTCTTGACCGGTTTCACATCTAGTGACTGGCATAGTTAAAAAATAGGTCCTAAGTGCTATTTGAAGGGGTAAACGGTGTCTAAAAACAACCAAAATTGATATGCTCATTCTACCTAAGCTCCTGAAGCTCGAGGACTCCTTGGCTTGCACAAAATGGAGCTATGGATTACAAAAAAGGGTTTTTCTATGTTACATATGTTACAATAGTGATGAAAATCACTCTTGGAGGTTTTGAAAAGTATTTTAATACATAATTCTTTTGAAAAGAAGATCCGACTGACTCCCTGCTCTGCCTTTACATGCTTCCACATCTTCTATGCCTCTGGCTACTGCCAACACCCCCCTCCCTCTCGCTTCTGTCGTCCTCGACAGAACCTTGTTGTGCGGTCTGTCAGATGTAATTCTGGAGGAGTTCCTGAGCGAGGGTGTGTTCTGATATTCGAATGCCTCGGGCCAAATCTGCCTCGAGTTTCTCCCAATCAATTGGTTGCGGTTCATCGGTTGGTGGGAGTCGATAATGTGTGGAATAAACCATCTGTTCACAGGCGAATAGCTGCAATAGGTGGGTTGGCCTGCTGATGAACACTTCTGAATGGTATTCCCAGAATCCTGTTGTGAACATTTCTTCGAAGGTTTGCTTGTAGCACGCCGGTAAATATTTGATTCTGCAATGCCAGGCGTAACACACCCGTAGCGATGACGTTGTACTCATATCATATGCAAGATCCAAATTGCCATGCTCGAAGCCCGGGGTGTTTACATGAGGTGCCTTTACACGTCGGAAGACTTTAAAAACCATTTGCATCATGTCAAAGATTTTGACAGTCATGTGCGCTGCTATATCGTCCATGTGTTTCAAGTGAGGGAGCCAGTGATGAATCGTGGCCATCATGTATCCCACTGTCGGTAGTTCTAGGGGTGGCTTGAAATATGGGTAATTTAACCAATCCTAGCACTGCTTGTTGTTCTGTACTTTAATAGCAAATGTTGTCCAGGAGCGGCGACGTGGCACTGGTCCCCAACATGGGTTGTATTTCAAATGTAGTGGTGCCTTTGCCCAAGTACTCATCATCTCAGGATATTCTTGTAAAAGATCTTTATGCCACTCTGGTTGATAAATCTCGCCTTGCTGCGCATCCAGTGGCAAATCATCAGGCTCAAACTGAGTAGCGTGAGATGGTTTCTTGCCTGTTTCTTTCTCTATGGCCAATTGATACTCGACCATTAGCATAAAATACGGTTTGTACTGTAACTCATGCCCTGATATATATCTGCGAGGGGCCAAGTGAGCAAAGTAGGGCGACTGTAAAATTCTTTCCTCAATCATTGCCATTGCGTGCAGCTGCGCCTCTACTCATGTTGAGTGGGTGGTTCCAAGCTCTTCCACTGTCTTCATCCATGCGGGGGTTGGAAGCTCATAAGTCATCTGGCCTTTAGCCGTGACTCGTCCGCCTGGGATGGGTTGTGGCTCGTAGGCTTCTTCAAAGGTTTCCTCCACCGGAATGGTTACATTTTCTTCATCGGCTGGGAGCTCTAGTGGGGAATCTGGCCGTGGTGGTGCTTCATATATAGCTATCCTTGATTCAAGAGTTGATACCTGGGCCCGTAATGCATTGAGTTCCTCTAGGATGTCAGGACAAGGGTCCGCAGGAGCTGGTAATCCTTGGGTTGCTGGTAGTCCTTGTGTTGGAGGTGCTCTGAGCTGGAGTAGTTTATGATCTTCCTTTAGCTTCTGATATTCTTCGTTCATTCGATCGTATTCATCGAGCAATCTGATGTGATCATCAAGCAACATTTTCATTGATTCGGAGGGCACTGCTTTGAACCGGCTAGGACTTAATGGTTGGTCTGGGTTATCGAGAGCAGCTTCTAAATTTTCTCTGTTCTGATCTTGTAGTCGCTGGTTCTCTTCCTTTGCTGCTGCTAGGTGTCTTCTGAGTAAGCCCATGTTCCGTGTAAGCGTCGCATTGCGAACTGTCTGTGCCCTTAACAAATTATCAAGATCAACAGTGGCCTCTTTGGCTTTCTCTTCACTTTCTAGTTCCAGCTTGTGATAAGCCTCGCGTAGTTCTTGATATCGGGTGTTCAGTGAGGCATTCTCAATAGACAATGAGTTAAGCTGCGACTGCAAATCGTTGGTTGTCCTCTGCAGCTGTTGATAATTATTTCCAAGAGATGTGAACTCATCTCTTACTTGCATCATACACGTGAACATCTGTCGAAATGCTGTGTCTATGGTGGGTGATAATATTAATGGTGTGCTAATTGAAGATGCCGTGGGTGTAGATGCAAAGGGAACGGGGAATGGGGGTGGGAAAGTGGATGCTGTGGTGATTGTTGAAAATTGTGGTGTGATTAAATATTGTGGTGCCACAATTGAAGTGAGTGGTGGTGTGGTGGGTGGTGATATCTCCATATTGCTGGATGTGGTGTCGAGTGCGGTGACTATGAATAGTGGTGTGATCGTGGGTAAGTGTGTGGGTGTAAATAAAGGATTTACAAAGGTCGAAGAAAAATTTACAGAGGGGTTGTCTTGGACGGCTTGATGGAGAGGGGAAAGAGGGGTTACGGTGGGTCGGGGAGGTGAGACTGGGGAGAAGGTTAATGGAGGTGGGAATGGGAAAAGGGGTCTTAGAGGTGTGGAGAAGAATGGAAAAGATGGATGGAGAAATGGGTTGGATAGAAAGGTGGATGTGCTAGGGGGTAGACTAGGTTGAGTGGGTGCGGGAATTGTGGGCTGAGTGGGAGTAAAGACGACTTCTGCTACTCCGCCGGAGAAGGAGGATGTTGTTATGGGAGAAGGGGGATGTATGGGGGAGACTGGATGGATGGGAGGTGATGGGGGAGCGGTTGGGGTGGTCGGTACTTCGACGACTGTGGTGGTATGTACAGCAGTAGTACGGGGTGGGGAGTCGACAATAATGGTGTCCTCTGCCAATGAGCTTTCAGGGACAAGACGTGCTTCCCTGGCCTGTTCTGAAGATTGTGCTCCTGTTGGGACACGAATGTATTCGCCCGGTTTTGATAATAGCCGTACGCATCGGGGGTCATACTACGGTAATGGTTTCCTCTGTAAATATCTTAAGGCTTCGGTAGGTCCGACTGATTTGACAAGCTCTCTGAAACCTCTGATATATACTTCTTCGAACCCACCGGAGACAAGTTCCTGTTGTATAAGTGTTTGGCTCTCTTCATGAGTCAACTTCTTACGCGCCCAAACCTTTTCCATAGTACGGTATAACTTTTTAATGGCCAGTGTATAAGCTGCTGCTTCGAAGGTTTCTTCTTTTTGTGTGCTCGTGTCACCTTGGGTGTCGGTTTGTTGTCCTTGTTCGTCTGTTTGCACATGTTCTTGGGATTCATGTGTACCCTGGCTGGCTTCATTGTCTCCTTCGTCGTCATCTGTTGTTGTTCTTTCGTCATCTGAGCTTGATACGATTTGTCCTTGTGGTTGATCTCGGGGTGTGGTAGGGTAGCTGGGCCTTTCATATTCCCGAGAGAAGATCTGGCCTTCTGAAAACTGAAATTCACTTGAAAATACGTCCTGCATCTCAAAATCAAATGTGGTGCCTACTTGTTCTGTTTCTAAATGGGGTATCGGGAAAGAGAAAGCTTCCGCACCGATAGTGGTGGGCACTTCTGCCATAGTGGTGGTAGGTCCTGGGACTGTGGTTGCTTGAGTAGTAACTGTGCTGGTAGTGCCCTCCGTTACAAGTAGTCTTGACAACCGTATACGAATAGGTTGTACTGTGGGAGTGGCTTCTGTCGGAGACTGCTCTGGAGATGGTTGTGGTGAGGGTGATTCTGGCACCTGAAGGCAGGGGATAGCTCCTCTCATTCGCTTTCTTGCTCTTCCTTTGCTAGGCTTCCTAGCTTTCTTTGTGGTTCCTTTAAACGCTTTCAGCTCTTCACTTGTCATTGCTCGCTCGATAGGTAAATCGTATGCTAAGCACATATATACGATTCCAGTTAATTCGCAGCATCCATTGATGACTTTCTTTCTTTACCATCTATGTTATGCTAAATACATCTGATCAATGATCCAGCTAGCTAGATCAACGGTCTGGGGTCCAATACAAGATAAATACAAACCAAACCATATTCATTTGTGAGGCATTGTGAATCTGTCCTGAGCGGGGAAAGCAAAATGCTGCATACATATCCGTAGTGGTTTTGAAAGCTCAGGTGTGATCGCTGAAATCTCCTCTCACTTAGTGACGTCCCCACGTTTCATAGGGTCAGGAACTAACCTTTCTCGCTCTGTGGGTGTGTGGGTTCCATGAATCTTGATGGCAGCTCGAATCAGATCTTTAGAAAGATAAAATCTTTTATATGGTGGATCGTTCACTAAAGATGGCAAAATAAAAGTTCCTGGCAGATCCTTGTTCTCCGAAGCTATCAAAGTGGTGATTAAATAATAGCATCTGTAGAAGTCAGGTTTAGGCAAAGGGTCACTGAAATACTCTGTGAAGCCGGCTCTTGCCCAAACGTGTGTTAAGTCTTGTGTATTCTGTAGCCCTTCGAACTCTCTTGAGAAGAACTGATATTTGCCCCATGTACGGTCATCAAAAGTCAAATTAGCCTCAAATATAAACTCAGCATCCGCCAACGGTCCTGCCAGCCCTTGAAACCAATGAGAATTGCGATGAATCTTCTCAGTGTAGCCTCGAGGAGGGTCGTCGATAGGCATGGGTCCTGGGAAACCTTGAAATTATGGTAGTGGAGCCGTCGGATGGGACTCTGCGAGTAAAAGACCGATAGGTGCTACAGGTGCGATGGGGCCTGCTTCTGATGGTCCTTCTTCGGTTTGCATGATGATTGATGTGCTAATGGAAAAGATCTGCTACAAAAGATTAGCACATTAGTATGGAAATTAATTATGATCCCATTAAGGTGAGACCGCAATCCCTTTCCATAGCCGATGTGTAACCCGTGTAGCCAAGTGTTGTGATGTGATTGATGCAATTTTCTTGCAGAACTAGTGTAGGTCTCTAGACACCTATATGTTTTCAGATAATGCCTACATTGCTTAATGAGGTGTTATTACAGATGATGTCGGGTTATAGTGTGTGGATTTTTACAAGGTTTAGTCGTGAATGAGTTATTACATGGTTGTAGATTAGTTGGGGTGGGAGTTATGTTAGACAAGGGGTTAGGAGAAGACTTCTCGATACGTTTCGGTATCCACTTCCTAAGAGTTTGTGATCGGGTGATAGGTCTCTGCGGAGGGACAAAAGATGATATAGGATTTGGTGGTATGGAGGGCTGAAAAGCTTTCCGAAGGGTGTATTTTACATGGCTTGAGGGTTGAGCTATAATACATGGTTTGGGTACCCAAATCTGCATGGGTGTTGGTCGGTTCATAAGGTACTTCTTGGCAATCCAAATTTGTCGAATGTTCGAACTTGTAGAAGAAGGTCGAGGGAATGTTGGATACTGATTCTGCTTCTGCCTTGACTTCTTCTTGCCATTATCTGCATTGTTGAAATCTGTCGGTGCTTTCTATCCTTTTGGCACCCATATTTGTCTTGTTCCTCTTGCTTTGTGATATTGATACTGCTTTCCTCTTTGCGTTGTCGCGAGGATTCACGGAAAGGAGGTTGCAAGTAAACAAAGAGCTTGACTTGAACTTTGATCGATTGCATGTTTTAATTCTCTTACTTTAGAATGTAACTCCTGGAAAGTATACCACGTCACTAAGGAGCTTTCATTAGCCTTATTCATTGAAACGTCTTTCTAATATTTAATGCTTTTTGATTCCATTGATATAAGCATTCTACTTTGATAGGAATATAGCACCCAAAGGTGCATACAAAGAAACATGAAAAGATGAACTTGGCTTTTAGCTCGATCCACGCATAAGAACTAGTGAAAAGTTTGAAATCTTAAGTTTGTTTTTCCCCTTTCATCATTAAAATCCCGAAGTTGATAAATTCTGCTGAATGTGTAGCTTTCGATAACTAAAAGCACATAGTATGTAAGCTGAGCTTTGTGAAGTGATCCGGTAAAGACATACGTATGGAGAGAAACAACTAAGTAATTGCAATACTCACTAAAGAAGTCTAATTTCTGAACGATCAACATATAGCATATAGCTTACATCGACTCATGTTTTTTCACCAATGATTAAGCACTGAATAAATCGTTTCCACAAATCAATACCTCATAATTCAGTTTTTTTTGTGTTCATTATTACAGATCAAACCTGACTTGGCCTTTTGATCCACTCTTGTTTGCACTTAACTCACACCACTGTCGGAACAACTTGTCAGATGCCCTTCAATTTATTCTCTTCTGCTACAAATGTGAACGTCTATGCAATTGTGTGAGAAAATGATTCACGAGCCATAACAACGAGTATTTGACTTCAACATCTATTAGAGTTATATATTGAGAATTGAACAAAGTCACAGAGTCATCCGACACAACAATTTCAACGTCTCTAGTTGCACAATAGTTTTAAATCATAATGAATAAACTTCAGTAGCTAAGATTAAAGTTTACTTCGAATTTAATCTCGGCATCAAAGAAGGTTAAAACATTCAGTCTCTATTGTAACGCTTCAGCAAACAATAATCACATAAAGCATCAGAGCAGAACAAATCCATAGCTAGTACTTTCATTACTAACACGTGCGATAGGTATGTTGCAGAGAAAAGTATAACATCAAATGAATTCGCAACTTGTACAGGCATACAAATTATAGTTTGCTGACATATGTTGTCTAATTATTGATGAAAAGAAGGATCTCAACAACAAACTAATCAACTACATAAATAGCAAACAAAATCGATCGAAACAGATAAGAACCTCAGTTTTTTCAGTATTCAGAGTCTTTTGCACGGCTATTAATTCTAAACATTCAAGCGTATCTAAATCAAAATATCATGGTGATCTAAATTAGTTTTTCATCAAGGGTTCGATTGCATCATCAGAATTTAACTGTCAATTCATGGTCTGCGTGCAATCAGACATATGTTGAACATAAGAAACATGCCCAGCATGTCTCATCGGTCAGAATCCTAGAATATCTACACAAATCGTTGTTGAATTAAACTGAGAGAATTGACACCATGAAGAACTGCAGTGGTCCTCTAAATCTGCAGCAATCAATACTTCTTCTATTCAGAGATAAATAACTAAGTAACTCGACTTTCTCCTTCGTTGCAGGGACAAGTTTATGATTTAAAAGCATTGGTTTTGCCTACTTGATTTTCTCGAATGACTTAACCATAGTCCAATTACACAGTTTTCAGCATATAGTATGGTCATAACAGATTAACGATATTAGTACGATGATATGATGTTTTCACTAAAAACTTGGTTCTACATCCGAATACGTGATGTTCACAATTCAGCGGTATATGCAAAATGTATTACACCATACAACTGTTCAAATGTACGATAAAAAATAACACACAACATATGGCGCAGATAAATCATTTATCTATATTTTTGTGTTTTCTTTGCGCAGTTTAATGCGTCATTCGAAAGCATAATCAATATTGAAATTCTAACAAGTTCAGAGTGACAGAAAAAAAACCCGGAATCATCTTCCTCCTAAATCAATAGCAGAAACTCGATTTGTATAGGAAATCAATGATAACATCTGCTTCGCTGTTGCGCCAAACCTGTCAAACGGAAGTATGTATGAAATGGCCTCTTCTGTAGCACACATCACCTTCATCAGATCTCTGCGTAGCTTTCTCTCTAAAGCAAATGTTGAAAATCCAAGAATTCTCAGAAGATCCGCGCCTTCAGACTTGATAGGTAAGTTGCATTTGCACAACAGTATTGTCTATAAAGCGTCGGAATACTAATTCCCAGTTACTTTCAGCTCAGAAATCAAGCACTGCTCCTCATCATCCTCTTCCGTGTGTATTACAAGGGTTTCATCCCTAGTGTACTGCTTTCTCATGTTATATATTGACCCTCTTAATCTCGCGTGGTGTCGCCCTACTAGCACTAATAAATCTGATCCCATAAGAACTCCACAGTTTTCCGTGCCTACACGCTATGGTTCTTCCTGCCACGTCAAAAGGTCGCCTCTAATGACAGCAGCTTCTGTTTCTAAAAATGAACCAACTGCCTCCACACTTCTCGTCATCGAAGAAGAAACAAAATCCACTCAATCTCTGCGCATCCTCCACATGGAGTTTTCCCATAAATTCTGCCAATAATATTCGAACTTGGACAACTTGCTCATATGCCACAATCCACTTCCTAACCTACCATTTCCTTCCAGCAATTCTCCTCCATTGAATATAACGCCATCAAAAGATTATGCTCCTATTCTTGAAAGATACTCCTTCGATAGAAAAAAATATATAGCTTCTAGCATTTACACTTTATTTGCATGTTTCCGATCTCTTTCTCAAACATGGATTATGAACAATGGAGATCATATGAAAAATCACAACCGTAATGTTTGCAAAAGACGATGATGATCGGCACTACATAATCTTCTTATAAACTTGAGAGCAAAATAGTGGGGATAAAAATCTTCACGACATCCACCCCCTCTGAACCTGTGCGTCCTCCGGATGCGCCAATCAACCTGCATACATACCAACAAACACAAGCAAGGATCAAGTAGTCATAGCATATAAACAGGATTTAAAGAAAATTTTAACTTGATGCGTGAAATCTGGAAACACATTGAACTCGGCATACATTAAGAGAAGAGAGGTAGACAAAAACATCTCATATAACATATCAGAATACACTAATGCACTTAGACTAGAAATCATATGAGTAAATCGAAAACTTCTTAGCTCTCTCGTTAACTCGACCCGGTCAGATCTAGTAGCCTATCCGAAGCATTTGCATATACTAGTCTTCACTAACTCGATTTATGAAACTCGCTTCTGGCTTCCCTATTGATCTTCTATCATCTGAAGCCCCTTCAGACCCTTTTCTTATTTTTCTCATATTTTTATTCTGTTTTTCTTTATTTTAATTCTTTATCCCAGCTCAACCTTTATATCTTTGCTTTTATTTTTATTTATTTATTTTTCCACACTTTTTGGCCTATGTCAAAATCGGATGTGACTCGTGGACCTGACCACCCGGCCAGGTTTAGCCCACCCATCTACCGACCCGACATAGCGCACGATTCACAATGTCAGCCTCATACGAAATCAACGTCAGCTCGTGTCTCTGACCACCCGGACAGAGTGACTCCACCCGCCTATCAACCCGTATGAGCGCGTAACAACATGTAGGTTAGGCCATACGACACAACTAGCGTCAGCTCGTGGCCCTGATCACCCGACCAAGGTAGTTCCACCCGCCTACTAGCTCATCGCAGCACCCAACAACACATACACATACATATAGATAGTTGGTTGGTATAAGAATTCTTTTCTTAAGATAAAATCTGTCTGAAGATTAGGTCAGATGAGAGATCAAGAGTAGAAGTCGAAGTGTCTCACTCATCAAGTATTTGTAAACACTACTATATACAGATACTTAGTCTAGGTCTTCCCTTCACCTTCCTAGGTCTTGCTCTCGAAAGTTCTAGTCCATCTTCTAACCTTACTCATATAATCCTGGCCCTTATACATTACATGTAATCTAATTAGTGGCACGAGATTTTTGTTCTACTTAATTTTCCTTAATTATGCATTTATTTACATATCATATGCCCAACCCATGTAGTCTTTTCATATAGATATATATATATATATACATATATACACATATATACATAAGAGGAAAAGAAACTGAAACAATAACATCTCACCAGTATAAAATCAGAAGCCGCTCGAGCTTGTCGCCTTTAATCATTCTTTCTTTAAAAAAAACTTGAACTTGGTCATCCTGCATAAATCAGAGACTTATTTCACACGAATCTATATAAAAACAATTATTCAAAAAAGGAAAATATTACCTGGCTTTATTTATATACATTGATATTTATTTTCTTGCCGATCTCCGAGGATCTTCCTTGACTTAATTCTTCATAAAAAAAACCTAACTTGATTCAAAATAAACGTTATTTACACATATCTTTAATACAACATTTTAATTTATCTTTAAGACGTCTCACCCCCTTCACGTTCCCTACGGAACAAGGCAAGCTGTTGTAAGAGTTCTGCATATTCTGCTAAGTCACGACTATATACAAGAAGTGCTGTTGGGTCCACTTCCATATATGACTCACGGTCATCCGAAGTATCATCTTCTCCATATGTTCGTGCCCTTCGATACCTGAGCACACTTCTTTCATTTGATGATGAGATCAAGGTCTCCCTAGTGATACGATCTTTAACAAACTCTTCTATAGGAATTCTTTCTTCATTTTCAGGTGTAGGGAGCAAGTAAGTTGAAATGAAAGAACTATCTAAGGTTCTCCCTTCAGGCACACTCCTTGACGTCTCTCTAAATCTTTCAGGAATGCTACCCTCAGGAATGGATGTATCATTGGAATCTTCACTGTCCATTCCAGATCCTAAGATAGTCAAACAGTCCAATCAAACCTAAAAAAACTTCCTATTAATAATATGATCACAAATCTCCGTCAGTACCCTGTAAGAAACAAAAATTAGTATTAATAGAAGTTCATGAATAAGTAAAACACATACATTTAATTTATTTGTTGCTTTACTTATTTATTACATCTAGACGGATTCATATCTTGTTATTTGTCTACATGGTTTTATTATATACATACATATATATATACATGTTTTTATATATATATATACATCATCTTACGATATAATTTATTTTAATCATTTTCCTTATTGATGTCGTCATCTTTATCATTTCCACTTCCTTCCTCTTCACTTTCCTCTTCTTCGTCTTCATTTATTATCGTCTCATAATTCTCATTCTCTCTTCTTTTAAAGAGCTTAACTCTTTTTCCAGCAATTAAATCCTTTAACTTGGTCCCATCTAATTCTCTAAGTGAGTATGTTCCATTATCAAAAACTTTACATACCACATAGGGACCAAACCATCTCTTAACCAGTTTTCTTCGAGCCTCATATTGAGTATTCAATGAGCTATCATAAACAAGTACCCAGTCTCCTTCCTTCAACCTTTTTGGCCTTAACCTGTGGGACTTGTCAAATGCAATTTTATTTTTCTCTCTAGAAGCTCTAAGCTTAAATGCAGCTTCTTCTACCAGATTTTTTCCTCTTTCTAGTTGAAGAATCCGCACTGCTAAAAGATCTTCTCTTGACACCTCATCTTCCCAAGGCAAGGAAGTCCACGCTAAAGCATGTGACTCCGTCGGCAAAATAGGTTTTTGACAATACATCAATTCTGCTGGCATATATCCAATAGTTCTAGTGTATGTCATCCTATCTGCCCAAAGGGCAAATGGAAGGTAATTTGGCCAATTCTTTATTTTCCCCTCACAAGCCTTAGCCAAAGCTTTAATAATTGGTGGATGACCACGCTCAATTTTTCCACTAGCTTCAGGATTGTAAGCAGTGGTGAGTGATAATCGAATTCCATATTTTTTAAAGAAGTCTTTAGCTTCCTGAGCATCAAGCTCACCTTTATCGGCAACTATTTTCTCCACATAACCAAATCTACTAAACACATCTTCTAGTAGAAACTTGCATACATTGCTTGTAGTTTTTGTCCTTAGAGCTCTTCCTTCAACATGATTTGTTAGGTCTTCCCTTGCTAATACAATATACCTCATCTGATGCACCCCTAATGGCATTGTAACTAAATCAACAACCCACTTATAGTGAATATTAAGAGGATATGTTGGATGTAATTCATCTCTGTGTCTAACATTGGAGTACATCTGGCAAGGTTTACAAGTGGCTACGTAATTTTGGGTATCCACATACATCCCAGGCCACCAGTATCTTTCCCTTATCTTTTCATAAGTTCCTTGAAAGCCTTTATGACCGGCCCATAGTGAGCTATGCATTTCACGCATAATCCTTCCTCTCGATTCTTCACAACCTACAACTCGCTGGGGTATCTTACCCATCCCAATCCTTCGCTTCCAGAGTAATCCATCTTTCAGGAAATAATTGCTTGACTTTCTTCGAATGGTACGAAATTTTTCTTTGCTCCAACTAAGATCAGGACACTTCATACTTAAATATCTCCCGATTTCCTTCCACTCATTTTCATATTCGTCTTCATTGAATCTTTCTGTTATTCCTATTTGGATCTTGTAAGGTTCTTCTTCTATCCATCTGTTATCTTTCCCTCTTCCTAAGCTATTATGAATTTCCTTTGAAGACTCAATACAAATTTCAAGCCTTTCATTTTGACGCTTAGGCTCTTTTCTATTTAGTCCAGTAGATGCTTCATTTAGGCTTAAATTATGTACATGTGAAGCATAAAAGTCCAGACCTATCTCTTCATCATTAGAAATCATCGAATCTTCATTTTCATATATAGCTCGTGATAGCATATCAGCCACCACATTATTCCTTCCAGCTATATGAACAAACTCAGGGTTTAGCGACTTAATATATGCTATCCATCTTAACATGGCAATATCTGCAGTGGAACAATTCACGATCATTCCCAACAATGGTAAACAATCTGTTTCTACTACCACATTTGCCCCAATCAGATATTCTTTATCATTTTTTAGCGCAGTCACTATTCCCCAAAGCTCTCGCTTAATTTGAGGGTAACCTCTCTGGCGAACATTTAGAACTTTAGCTCCGAAACGAAGTGCATATCTTTTTCCTTCATCATCCTCTTGGCCAATCGCCCAACCTATACCTGTCGGACTTGTATCTATGGTGATATAAATTTCTTTATTATCAGTATAATCAGCCTTTCTAAGCAATGGAGCTTCTGCAAGTGCTTTCTTTAATTTTCTCACAGCTTGAGTATGGATATCTTTCCATTGAAATCTTTGCCCTTTCCTAAGCAATTGATAAAGTGGGTCAGCAATATGGGCAAAATGGGGAATCCATACAACATAGAAAACACATGCCCCAAGAAATCTCCTCACTTCAGTGATCGAGGAGCATGCCTCTTTCATGTGTTGGATGGCATCTACTTTCTTTGGACATGGCTTCCTTCCTTTAGGTCCACATAAACTTCCTACAATTAAAACCTCTTGCACTCCGAATACTGATTTTTCAGCAGACAATGTCAAATGAACCTCTTCCAGCCGACTAAGAATGGATTCACAATCAGTTATGTGCTTTTTAACAAAATTCCTACATCCATCCTCATCAAGAGTCTCGTCTCTATCTCTTTCTTCACAGCCTTTAATAGGAAAATCATCAATGAATGGCATAGTCAGATGTGGAATAAAATCCCTAAGAACTTTATGCATACCATTCATCATATGTGCCACCGAGTTCGTGGCACCTTGCGGCAAAGTGCACATGCGCACAAGCCCAAGTGGCGTCCTCATAGTCGTCAAATCACGGCTTTCGAGAGCTAGCTGGAATTGATCATATCCAGAGTGTAAATCTCCCATTGAATAAATAGATCTTCCTGCAAAAGCTTCTGCATATTCGTCTACAATAGGCCCAGTTCCCATATTTCTAATTGTCACTTTATTCACTGGCTGTAGATCTTGGATAAATCTTAATGACCCATTCTTTTTTGGTACAGTAAACCAACGGTTAGAATAAGGAGCACTTGATGGCTCAAGAATCCCCATTCTAATCTTGTCATTCAACAGATCAATTAGCTTTGAAATATGAGCTTTTGGTACCGGAATTGGTCTGAGATTCCAAGGTACATGTGGTATCGTGAAAATTATCATAGGTGTCACCACAGATGGATCTACACACCCAATTTCTTGGGCATTGAAAGAAAAAGCTTTTCCATGCTTAAATAACATCCGAGAGAATACATTATTCTCTTTTTCGCTGAGGAAACCATCTTTCCCCAATTGAATTTGCTTGAGTGTTTCTTTAGTGAATTTATGGCCTATTTTTCTCTTATCTCTGAGAGGTGGTTGAGATTTTACATTATCCATAAGTTCATTACTATCTTCAGGAAGTGGAACTGCGACTGGCTTTATCTTTTTATCAATTGTTTTGTATTTTGTTTCAACGAAGACTTCTTTACCTGTTTCATCTTGCTCAAACTTTGCTATTTCCTTATACATGGAAATAGAGTGCGTTTGAATCACATAATCACTCCTTTTTCCTTGAATTAACTCTTGCAGATCAAACAATGTGTCTGCAAAGGATATCTCATCAAAGACTCCGGAGATTTCCTCGAAGTTAAGCACTCTACATCCATGAAAGTTTCTTTGAAGATCCGCTATGTATTGTTTTTCCCACTTTTTTAACTCAGAAAAAACATGAAACTGAAATGAATTTGTCGAAGAAAGTGCTATAAAACTTGATATAAACATATTTACATTCGGGATCTTTTCACTTTTCAAGCTTTCATAGTCCCGACTTATGAAAGCTTCCTTTAAAAACTTTGATCCTCGAATTCTTCAGGAATAGGTCTTGTCCGAAGAGAAGTTCTATTCCTGATATGATCTACACATACCGTCATGAATTGGACTGCCTTTTTTCCATCTTTACTACGGATTCGCGCATAGGCCGATCCATCTTCTAAGACTCTTGTTTCCATTCTTAAGGCAGTAATATATGGCTGCCCTAAAATCAATGAGTAACTAGAATGATCTTGTACGAAAAAATTTTGATAATCACTGACATCTCCAATTGTAACTAGAACCTGCGGACATGCACCAAACAACTCACCTGGCATCGAGTTCGCAGCCTTAATTCTCCAACCAGGCTGCATGTCTATTGGCCATTTCCCCTTCATATAGAGATCTTTGGACATCAAGTTAACTTCAGATCCATGATCAATAAGAGCGACAACTGGAGTGCTAATTTTCTCTAATCTTACCAACGTCTCAGTTGTGGCTCGAGCCCAATGATCTTTAGTGTAATAACTCGAAGGAGTTATTTCGGAAGGATTCTTCTCCAAGGATATTTCCTCATGCACGCACGGTTGAACATTAGTCTCAATTGGTTCAAGTACATTTTTTAGCTCTTGTACTTGCGCTTGCACAGTATGAACAGGAGTCTCTTCATCCATTCTTTCAATCTCTTGCATGTCAGCTATTGGTTGTCGTTTCCTTCTTAAGAGGTCAATTATTACTTCTAGAAATTCTCTTTTTGCTATTCCCAGTAACTCACCGAGTGTAAATTCGATTACACTATCGAGCACTCTTTTCTCGAGAACTTGTTTAAGATTTGTGGCTTGCTCTATGTGCGATTTTAGCATATATGAGGGATTTCTCACTCTTCCTTGTCCTTTTTTCACAGGTTGCATTTCTTGATCTTGAGGAGGAATATTATCGTGGGTAGAGACTGGCATCTCAGCAGAAGTAGGAATTTGAACTTGAGTCGGAATTTTATTTGGTTGGATTATTGTTGGTTGTGATGGTGGATCTATTTGAGTGGGTTGGTTCGTTTGTGTTGGATGGTTTTGGTTTGGTATTTGAGGCTGTTCATGTGAAGCTTCTACTTGACGCCTAGTTCTTCTTTTCTCCTCTTCACCCTCATTGGTTCTTCTTCGTTTCTCTTCCACTACTGCTTCATGCTCTACCGAAGAGCATAGGTATGTAACAACCGAGAGAGTATCTACAGGATCATCCCATCCACTTACCCCTCGGATTTCATTACTAGCTGTTTTTAAAATTTCATGATGCATCTTCCCGCGGTCTAAGGACTTTATTACTTTAGACCACGATTCTATATCATTATTTTCGTCAACTACCTGACATGCATACGTATGCGATGTTGAAGCAACGTTTTCACATGTGCCAGGGAAGAATATTCTCATTCCTCCCCGACCAAAATTAATGTTTACCTTTTCTCCAGTCTTAGAGTCATATATCATCTTTTCCTTAACGAATACCAAATTCTTTGCTAATGCTTCTTTGAAGCTCTCACACGAATATCTGTTATGCTCCAAAGAGTCACACCAAATACATCTTTTAATTTCTGGAGCTTTTGGGTTTTTAGGTGCCGGTGCTTGTAAAGATTGAGATTCAATCATCTGCTTCATACTTTGAATCGTAAGGTCACTAAACTTTTTAAACATATCTTCCATTGTATTAGTGGGCACAACATCCTTTGGTGTTGGTAGGTTTACCTGAGGGTTCTGTACAGGTTGCTGAACAGCCTGAGCTTGTTCTTCTTGCATATCATCATGCCAGCTCTGCATGAACTTAGACAAAGTTCTTTGCTTTTCTACATATCCTCTAACAGCTTCATCTACATTACCCCAGTCTTCGGTAAGACCAGACTCAGTTCCTATCTGTTGTAATTGTGGAAAAATTTCTTCTCGGGCTTTCGAATCTATAGCCCGGAGAAACAAGGATACCTTTTCTTGATCTATAGCCCTCCTATCATAATCAGATAAGTCTGCAAATTGCTGATCAAACTCCCTTTTTATATCTAGAATAGATTGATCTTTTGGTTTATGTATCCACTTTAGAAATGTGGATCTAGTCACTTTATCTTCGTCATCCAGTGCAAACATCCTTATGAGTATCATCTTGTATTGTGACCATCTTATTTGCCCTTCTATAACTAGTCGAGGTGCATCCACAACTAGTCGATCACGCAAATGTAATTCTGAAACGTATACAAAATTGTCTATTAATTCTTGGTCACTTAATGGTGTTAGACCCGTACCAAGGTATCGTGCCTCCAATTCATATTCCTTGCAAAAACGAGTAACATTTTTACCACTGAAATATCCACTTCTTCTGACTACTCGCTCATGAAATGCCTGGATGGTACTCCGTCTTTTCTCGTCGTGCTGAAAGCGCAGAAGTTGGGTTATAACATCCATCGTTGCGTCGCCCATAAATGGTCAAGCACAATGAGCTCACTCAACCGCACCACTCTTTAAACTAGGATCAGGATCTCTACACTCTCCTCCTTTCACGTCGGGTTCACCAGGTATGTCGCGAGGATTCACGGAAAGGAGGTTGCAAGTAAACAAAGAGCTTGACTTGAACTTTGATCGATTGCATGTTTTAATTCTCTTACTTTAGAATGTAACTCCTGGAAAGTATACCACGTCACTAAGGAGCTTTCATTAGCCTTATTCATTGAAACGTCTTTCTAATATTTAATGCTTTTTGATTCCATTGATATAAGCATTCTACTTTGATAGGAATATAGCACCCAAAGGTGCATACAAAGAAACATGAAAAGATGAACTTGGCTTTTAGCTCGATCCACGCATAAGAACTAGTGAAAAGTTTGAAATCTTAAGTTTGTTTTTCCCCTTTCATCATTAAAATCCCGAAGTTGATAAATTCTGCTGAATGTGTAGCTTTCGATAACTAAAAGCACATAGTATGTAAGCTGAGCTGTCTGAAGTGATCCGGTAAAGACATACCTATGGAGAGAAACAACTAAGTAATTGCAATACTCACTAAAGAAGTCTAATTTCCGAACGATCAACATATAGCATATAGCTTACATCGACTCATGTTTTTTCACCAATGATTAAGCACTGAATAAATCGTTTCCACAAATCAATACCTCATAATTCAGTTTTTTTTTTGTTCATTATTACAGATCAAACGTGACTTGGCCTTTTGATCCACTCTTGTTTGCACTTAACTCACACCACTGTCGGAACAACTTGTCAGATGCCCTTCAATTTATTCTCTTCTGCTACAAATGTGAACGTCTATGCAATTGTGTGAGAAAATGATTCATGAGCCATAACAACGAGTATTTGACTTCAACATCTATTAGAGTTATATATTGAGAATTGAACAAAGTCACAGAGTCATCCGACACAACAATTTCAACGTCTCTAGTTGCACAATAGTTTTAAATCATAATGAATAAACTTCAGTAGCTAAGATTAAAGTTTACTTCGAATTTAATCTCGGCATCAAAGAAGGTTAAAACATTCAGTCTCTATTGTAACGCTTCAGCAAACAATAATCACATAAAGCATCAGAGCAGAACAAATCCATAGCTAGTACTTTCATTACTAACACGTGCGATAGGTATGCTGCAGAGAAAAGTATAACATCAAATGAATTCGCAACTTGTACAGGCATACAAATTATAGTTTGCTGACATATGTTGTCTAATTATTGATGAAAAGAAGGATCTCAACAACAAACTAATCAACTACATAAATAGCAAACAAAATCGATCGAAACAGATAAGAACCTCAGTTTTTTCAGTATTCAGAGTCTTTTGCACGGCTATTAATTCTAAACATTCAAGCGTATCTAAATCAAAATATCATGGTGATCTAAATTAGTTTTTCATCAAGGGTTCGATTGCATCATCAGAATTTAACTGTCAATTCATGGTCTGCGTGCAATCAGACATATGTTGAACATAAGAAACATGCCCAGCATGTCTCATCGGTCAGAATCCTAGAATATCTACACAAATCGTTGTTGAATTAAACTGAGAGAATTGACACCATGAAGAACTGCAGTGGTCCTCTAAATCTGCAGCAATCAATACTTCTTCTATTCAGAGATAAATAACTAAGTAACTCGACTTTCTCCTTCGTTGCAGGGACAAGTTTATGATTTAAAAGCATTGGTTTTGCCTACTTGATTTTCTCGAATGACTTAACCATAGTCCAATTACACAGTTTTCAGCATATAGTATGGTCATAACAGATTAACGATATTAGTACGATGATATGATGTTTTCACTAAAAACTTGGTTCTACATCCGAATACGTGATGTTCACAATTCAGCGGTATATGCAAAATGTATTACACCATACAACTGTTCAAATGTACAATCAAAAACAACACACAACATATGGCGCAGATAAATCATTTATCTATATTTTTGTGTTTTCTTTGCGCAGTTTAATGCGTCATTCGAAAGCATAATCAATATTGAAATTCTAACAAGTTCAGAGTGACAGAAAAAAAACCCGGAATCATCTTCCTCCTAAATCAATAGCAGAAACTCGATTTGTATAGGAAATCAATGATAACATCTGCTTCGCTGTTGCGCCATACCTGTCAAACGGAAGTATGTATGAAATGGCCTCTTCTGTAGCACACATCACCTTCATCAGATCTCTGCGTAGCTTTCTCTCTAAAGCAAATGTTGAAAATCCAAGAATTCTCAGAAGATCCGCGCCTTCAGACTTGATAGGTAAGTTGCATTTGCACAACAGTATTGTCTATAAAGCGTCGGAATACTAATTCCCAGTTACTTTCAGCTCAGAAATCAAGCACTGCTCCTCATCATCCTCTTCCGTGTGTATTGCAAGGGTTTCATCCCTAGTGTACTGCTTTCTCATGTTATATATTGACCCTCTTAATCTCGCGTGGTGTCGCCCTACTAGCACTAATAAATCTGATCCCATAAGAACTCCACAGTTTTCCGTGCCTACACGCTATGGTTCTTCCTGCCACATCAAAAGGTCGCCTCTAATGACAACAGCTTCTGTTTCTAAAAATGAACCAACTGCCTCCACACTTCTCGTCATCGAAGAAGAAACAAAATCCACTCAATCTCTGCGCATCCTCCACATGGAGTTTTCCCATAAATTCTGCCAATAATATTCGAACTTGGACAACTTGCTCATATGCCACAATCCACTTCCTAACCTACCATTTCCTTCCAGCAATTCTCCTCCATTGAATATAACGCCATCAAAAGGTTATGCTCCTATTCTTGAAAGATACTCCTTCGATAGAAAAAAATATATAGCTTCTAGCATTTACACTTTATTTGCATGTTTCCGATCTCTTTCTCAAACATGGATTATGAACAATGGAGATCATATGAAAAATCACAACCGTAATGTTTGCAAAAGACGATGATGATCGGCACTACATAATCTTCTTATAAACTTGAGAGCAAAATAGTGGGGATAAAAATCTTCACGACAGCGTCGTCTAATGTTGTCGTCGGTCTGGGTTCCTTCGTAGTGGTTGACTCCTTTGTGGTTGAGGTTGAGAGGTCGGATGGACACTCTGCTTTGGAAAAGAAGGGAGGTCCAACACTTGCGAAACCTGCCCATTAGGAAGTGCTCCATTTTGTACTTTTAATCTAGGCCAATCCGCAGTAAGTGTGGAAGGATGGGCACCGCAGGGTGTTTTGCCCATGTGGACGCTGATGAAGTCCACCTGACCAAGCGGTTGGGCGATTGACCCTTCTAATTTGCAGGAAGCCCAAGGGAAAATCTCCTGACGTCCTTCTGATTGACCATTGTCCATCGCCAAGCCCGCGTGGGTTGGTGTAGATGTAACGTGACTGATCTGACCAAAGATCTTCCAGTCTTCCGTCGCATGCATTTCATAGGATCTATGGCTACAAACCTCAGTCGGAATGCCATTAGGGAAGTCAAGCAATATCACTCGCTTCTGATCTAAGGTTCCAATCTGTAAGGAGCCTTGTCTAAGATTTAGGTCCACTGAGTGATCGTATAGCCAATCTTGGCCAAGGATTAGGGGTTCTATCAGGTCCTCGTCATGGCACACTAGTAGCTTTGCTGTCATAGTCACTTCGTTAATGAGGATAGGAAGGTCCACCTCACCCATGCAAGGGGTTTCCATGCCTCCTAGCCCTATGAGGTATGCCTCAATTGGCCACATTTCTATTCCTGAGTCCTTATAGTGGGACCATCTAATCGCACTAGTCGCAGCACCTGAATCAATTAAAGCCCTGAGCTCTTGGCAAGGGTTGTCGTGCTCTAGCCTGACTGTAATGAATGGTCTCCTATCCACTATGCTAGGATGAGTGGTTGACTTTACTTGACACATGGCCATGGGGTATCTGGGTGATGTTTCCAGATGATTATAATGTTCTCTCCCTAGTCCTTGTCTTCTTAACTTCATGCGCTTAATGCGTTCTATAGCTTCTGCCTGAGCTTCATCTCGTATTCTATTTTCTTCCTCCTTACGCTTCTTTGCCAACGTGAGTCATCTAAGCATATCCTCAGTAAGAGGTTCTTGGTATAACCTGACTCTACAGCCACTAATGTAATTAGGCATTATGTCTCCTTCTAAGGTGGCTAATTGTACTGCTCCACTTGTCGAGAGTCTGTTGATGATCATAGGTCCATAACCTCGCTTTTCTAACTTCCGTGCGTGCTGTTTTAGCATATATACTAGAACTAAGTCTCCTTCTTTCAAGCCTTTATCTTTCACATGTGCATCAAAATATGCTTTCTGTCGCTTCTTTGCCGCGTATATTCTTGTTGCTGCTTTTAGCCTGGTTTCTCCTAATCGTTCCAAGTCCATTATTCTTGCTGATAATTCATGGCCGGTCCACTGATGTTCTTGTGCAACCTTAAGGGTTGGTATCAAGAAGTCCAAAGGAAGCACAACATTCTGACCAAAAACCATCTGAAAGGGAGTTGCATTGAGTACGGTCTTATAGGCCACTCGATGTGCCCAAACAGCGTGGTGTAATTGTTTGTACCAATCTGAATGTTTGTTGTTTACGAGTTTCGTCAGTACGTTACAAAGGATCTTGTTAGTGCTTTCAGGCCTGAGGATGATATGGTGCGGATTTCTTGTGAATCACCATAAAATCCTGTAACAAATATTCAATGACTTGGTTTAGAAAGTGAGTTCCTCGATCGCGCACTAACTCTATAGGTAATCCATATCTCGTAAAGACATTTTCAAATAAGAATTTTGCAGTCGTGTGTGCATCATTCTTTTTCGTGGCTCTTGCTTCTACCCATTTGGTGAGATAATCTATCGCAACAATAATGTATTCAGCATGTGTACCTTTTGCAGGGGGGTTAATGGGTCCTACAAAGTCTATACCCCACTTAGAAAATGCACGTCCGCCCATCATGGGTTTCAATGGCATTTCATCTCTGTGAGTAGGAAATTGAGTTCTTTGGCACACATCACATCTCTTTACATAGGTATGCGCATCCATGTGAAGAGTGGGCCACCATAATCCTGCAAAGAGGATGGCTTTGATTATCCTATCTGGTCCAAAGTGACCGCCTGCAACACCTTGGTGTGCAGTCTCTAGTATGCTCAGATAATCGCTTTCATGAACACACTGTCTTAAGTATCCGTCTCTTCCTCGTTTGTATAGATTATCGCCAATAAGTGAATAGTCTTGAGCTTCCTACTCTAGACTGCGTTGTCGTGCTAAAGTCATTCCTTGAGGGAATGTATTCGTCCTCAAGTATGTCACTAAAGGTTCACTTCAGTCTGGTGTGAGAGACACGTGATATAATGTAGCATGTTCTACTGGTGGTCTTTCACAACAAACATGGCATTCTTTACACAATTTGTAGACATCTGCTTCCATCGTAGGCCAATATACTCCTAGTCTATGCAGAGTCTGTAATGTTCGATGTTTCGAATGATGTTGCTTTAATGCACCTATGTGTGCTAATTGCAACCAATTCGCATGTTCTAATTCATCTACACAACAAGCAAGAATCTTTTGATTATCCTGTTTATATATACTTCCTGCTATTATGTGATATCTTTGAGACTTGGTAATCTCTCCTTCCTTGATCCTTATCCTAGGATTCTTGGGTCCATACATGAGAATAGGGACTATAGGCTTAGCCCATTCTGGTGCTATCTCAAGGTTAAACAAATATGCATCGGGTAATTCGTCCACTACTCCTTGAGGAGCTTCTCCTGAGGTTAATCTTGAAAGGTGGTCAGCTCTAAGATGTGTCTTTCCTTTTTTGACTACCACTTCAAAATCATACTCCATGAGTAATAGAAACCAACGTATTAGTCGTCCTGTGTTACATGGCTTGTTGACTAAATACAATAGGGCTTGATGATCTGTAAAGAATTTGAACTTGTTTGCCAACAAATAGTGCCTGAACTTTTTTACAGCGTAGATCATCCCTAATCCTTCTCGTTCCGTAGTGGTGTAATTTCTTTCTGCTGCGTTCAATTGTCTGCTCGTGTAAGCTATGGGGAGATCTATGTTACCTTCACTCGTGGGTTGTGCTAACACACATCCTATGGCATAATTGGATGCATCCACATGTACATGGAATGGCTTACTCCAATCTGCGGTTGTCAATATAGGTGCTGAGCACAAACGTCGTTTGAGTTCGTTGAATGAATTCTCACATTCATCTGTCCATTCAAAATGAGTCAAAAGAGAGTACAAAGGCTTGGCTATGATTGCATACATGTGTATGAATCGTCTATAATAACCGCAATGGCCCATAAATGCCTGTACCTCTTTCATGTTAGTTGGTCTAGGTAGATCTGCAATTACTTTCACTTTTTCTTCATCTGTCAAAATTCCATTCTTTGACACAATGTGTCCTAAAATTTTGCCTTGTCTGACCATGAAAACGCACTTTTCTGGGTTCAAACAAACCTGATATTCTCAACATTTGTCAAATACTTGTCTTAACTCTGGGATATGTGTCTGTCTGACATTTGAATGTGCACATAATTCATCGACATAAACTTCCAAATTCTTGCGTAAGAATTCCTTGAAAACATGACACATGAGTCGCAGGAAAGTAGCGGGTGCATTTGTTAAGCCAAATGGCATCACACGAAATGCAAATATGCCCCATTCTGTGCCAAAAGCCGTCTTGTGTTGATCTTCTGGAGCAATGGCTACTTGATTATAGCCTGAAAAACCATCAAGAAAGCTGTAAACTTCCTTGCCCGCAACTCTTTCCAATAAGTGTTCTGTGATAGGAAGAGGGTACCTGTCTCTAATCGTGGCGGCATTAACGTTTTTAAGGTTAATACACACACGCAATTTCCCATTTTTCTTGGGCACAACCACAATGGGGGATACCCATTTGGTATGCTCAATTTCATAAATGAATCCTGCTTCTATCAAACGATCTATCTCCTCTTTAATCTTCGCAGCATAGTTATCATTGTACGTGTACGGTTTCTGTTTCATAGGTTCTGCATCTGGAGTCATAGGGATTCTATGGGAACATATGTCTGGATCTACTCCTTTCAAATCTTTGTAACTCCACACAAAAACATCTCTATATTCGCGCAATAGGGCAACTAAGTCTTCATCTTCTTCATTCGTCAGATCATGCCCAATGTATGTACATTTCTCTTCTTCTCCTTCGATGGCTACTATGATTTTCTTGGTTTTCTCTCGATTATCATATACCTCTCCAACATCAGCTTTTCTGTTCGGCATTTGTACCATGATCCGTCTATCTTCTATTTCATATTTCTTGAAGTTCTCCGAAACCTCAAACAAAGATTCTTCTTCTTTAGACGTGGATTCTTTCTTCTTTCTTTTATTTCCTTCACTCTTAGTGGTTACTTGTGTGGCTAACCTCACATCATTCGTCAGTTCTTCATATTTCTGAGGGTGAGTTTCTACTTCGTAGAAGTATTCTTCTTCTGATGCAAATGGTGAGTCCATAATGATTGACTCTAAATTGAAATCACTTGCATCCTCAAATGCATCAGTGTTCGGTTCACACTCTTCTAAAACTGAATCACACATGATTGGCTCTATCGTGAAAATTGAGATATCATAGCCATCCTCGTCGCAGTGGGGTGTCCATTGTTCTTCATTGATGGCTACATCCATGGTTGCTAGGATTTCTGCCCAACCATGGGGTTCAAATTCTTCGTCTGGAAATACTACCGGCGCATATGCTGGGTCCTGAAGGGTTCGTGGATGTTGTTCTGCACCTAAGGTCCTGGCTTTTAACCGTTCCTCCTCTTTTTTTGCTACCTTACACATCCATAAATGAGTGTCCTCGTGCAACCATGAGGGGTCTGACTCCAATGAGTGTACCGATTCTGTTTCTACTGGTGTCTTATGGATGGTATTCCATTGTATTGGGGGTACATCTCGATGTGAATAGTCTTTAAGATTGACTTTAGTAGTCACTCCTAAATGTTGCAAGTACAAAGAATTGCCATTTGTAGTTTCATCCTGGTAGGTCTGAGTGCTGGCTTACCCCAACGTTTCCATAAAGCGGTGGTAGCTATGGCTACTCCGGCTCCTGAATCTAAGATGGCTTTCGTGGTGTAGCCCTGATGAGTTATTGGAAGATAAGTATTACCTTCCTCTCCTTCACTTACATCTCCGATCTTTTCTACTGGTATCTCTGGTACCTTCTTTTGTGATCCTATCTGAGAGGGAGTAGTAGCAAGCTCAGGGAATTGATTTGCTACGTCTTCCACAGTTCCAGTTTTACCTTTAACAATTCCTCCAGAGTGAGATTACACTGTACTTTAGTGTTCTTGATCACTTCCATGTTTCTTGGGATTACTGATTCTTCATTCCTCACTATTATCGTGGGTGCTCTCATGCTAATAGACTTAGCTTCCCAAGGTCCTGTGAACTGAGATAATTCTTGTAAAGAATTGGATTCAAATCCTGTGTGTTCACTCAGTTGTTCTTCCTCTACATCATCGTAAATAGAGGGGATATCTTGGGGAAATTGCTCTTGCAAGTCGTCTATCTCTTGAATAGGAGGATGAGTTCCTTGTTCTTTTCTCCACTTCTCTTCTTGGATTTCTCTCAAAAATTCATGTGAATACCTATGTATGGAAGACAAATTGTCTTGATTCTCTGTATTGGATACTTGAGACAGGGATGGTGCATTTCTTTCCTGTGTCTCTGGGATGATAGGATTCCTATATTGATCCTTTTTCTCTTTGCTTTCTATCAAGTATTCTAGCCTCTCCATTAGTCCTTGAAAGTGTAGTTCAGGTTTTGCCATGTTATTCCAATTAAGATATCTAGAGGCTTCGAACAAAGCTTGTGCTAATTCTACCATCTTCATGCAAAGTTTACTTCTCTCAATTTCTAGATCAGCTCGTGGGTAGTTCTTACTCATTTCAGCTACTTGAGGTCCTTCTTTTATTCTAGCCTGATATGCACGAAACATCATGTCTAGATTTTCTGGTATGGGTTCTGCTAAAACTGATCCTGATTTCTGAGCTGGGTTCTCTTGATTCAGTTCTTGTGAAGTCAACTCTAGGATTTTGGCTCTCGACTCTTTTAAACTTCCTTCCAACTCAGTTATTTTTTTACTCCATTTTCTCTTAATTCTTTCTCTAGAATCTTTCCAAGATTTCGTTTTTTTACTGCTAGATTCTGCAACTTCACTACTTCCGGCTACTTTCTCCTGATTAAGCTGTTGGTTCTGTAAGAGCGCCTGGGCTCTTGTTATAGCTTGGATAGGCACGTATGTAGGGTTGGATCCATCTGCGTTGTGCACAATACCTATCACGTTGATCGGTGTCACATTCGAAGCATTAACTGGGTTCTTAGGACAATCTTTGATTATGTGCTCTTTGCCACAATCGACACAAAAGCCTTGGATGTTATAGTATAGTGACTGTCCTGCTATTGGAGGATGTGGACAATCCTTTATGAAGTGATCTCCTTGGCACCTAAAGCATGGTCCCCTAGGGCCCTGTGGTCTTTGTTGTCTCACTTGGGGCCGTGGATTTGGGTTTGTGTACATCACATTAGCATAGTCGGGCTCCCAACTCGGTTCCACTGGTGGACTATCATAATGATATGTTTCCACGTGTTCTGGTGACTCCGTGTAATATGCGGGTGGACTATCTACATGAGTAGAGTCAAAATTGTTTGAGTTCGGGTCACTCTCTGTGATCAAGGGTGAAGAAGGCACTAAGGCCCTACTTAGGTTCTCTTCTGCAGCAGCGTATTTGACTGAGATGACGTTCGCTGGTGGGGGTGGCTGCTGAGCTAAAACAGGTTGAGGTCTCTGTTGAGCCTGGTATGGGTAGTTCTGAGGAGGCCTATAGTAATATGGCTGAGCATTGTATTGGCCTTGATACCTACCTGGCTGCGGGTATGCTTGCGGGTAGTTCTGTCTCACTGCCTGTTTGTTATATGGGCAGTCCTGAGCCGTATGATTCGTGTATCTTCTCTCAATTGTACAGTATTGGCCACTAGGGTTGGCTTGTGTTTGTGTTGCATTGGGACACACATTTGCCAAATGATTTCCACCACAGGTGTAACAACGTACGTTAGTTGTTAACTTGGGCATCTGTTTACTAGAAACTCCTAGTTTCTGGGCCACTTTTTCTGCTAGGTCCTCTATCGGGTTAGACAATTTTGTAGATGCTAGAGATGAACAGTCTGAGTCCTTATAGACCTTTGAGAGTTCCAACTCATCTCCTAAGTTATCCTCAATGTCTATGCAAATTCTCACACACTGCTCTAGCGTTCTAGGTTCTTTCAAGTATACATAGGAGCGTAGTTTAGAGCTCAACAAGCCGTCTAGAAACAATGACACTTGCTTGGCCTGTGAGGGTAACTCTTGCATTGGACATCTTTCAACATATTGTCTAAACCTACATCCTGCGAGTCTAACTGTTTCCTGAGGGGTCTGTTTAAAGCTATGAATCAACGAAGACGTGTCATGTCTAATCCCACTTTTAGAGAATTCAGTGATGAATGACTCTAAAAAGTGATGGATGTCTCTAAATTGCCTTTGTTGCAATGGTTGGAACCAAGTTAAAGCGTTATTCTTTAACGTTAGTCCAAATGCATTGTATTGCGTGAACATGTCTTCGACTTGCTCTGCTCTTAGCACTTGCTTGAATTCTATGACATGGTCATAGGGATCTCCTGTCCCATCAAAATAATTTTTCATGGATTTCACTAACTGAGTGGGTCTCAGTATTCTTGCGTGTTCACGTGGTCTAGGTAGAGGAAAATCATCTCTACCACCTGGTATTCCATGATCTCTTTGTCTATCCGCTCTATTAGTGTCCGTGGTTGTTCTATCTCTCCCTATGGGGTGATTGAAACTTACTTCCGGTCTTTCTTTGTTCTTTTCTCTTTGCATGCCATGGGCTGAGGATGTTCCAGCCCCTTGTTGGTTCACGTTTATGTTTGCTCGAGATGGAGGGAATACTAAATCACCTCTCCATGTGTATGTGTTTCTAGCGTGGTTTGGCACCACAAATACTCTTTCTGAAGTCTCATCCAGGTATACAACCTTTCCAGGTGTATCCGGGTCTTTAAATTCGTAGATTATAATGGAACCTACCTCACTGGGTTGTTCCGTTCTGTATCTCCAAAATGCTTCGTCTGTTTCTTTATTTACAAACAGCTCTATGCTTCCGTTGTCCTGAGGGGTCCAATCTGGAACTAGTACCCGTGTCAATACAGATTTCCCTCTGGGTGTTCTAGGTTCTTCTAATGGTTCTTTTCCTTGAGATCTCGCTTCCGTCTCTAACTGAATCACGCCAAACTCATTCGTATTGTTTGGCTGCATACTTAAGATGTACATCGTTCCTTCCTTGTCTATGTACGCGTCTCTCTCGAATTTCACCACTGGACGTTCCAATCTAATGGGTTGATCAGGATTGTGCATTTGCACCACTTGTCTTCTCAAACCATCCTCATAGATGCGAGCACCTAAGCGGTTGGTTCGCAGAAACTCCAATTGAGTCCTATAGGGTCCTTCTGGTCTTTTAAAAAAATAAGTATGCTACATTTGACCCTCCTTCTGGTCTTTCTGTGCTAAATGCCATTTATGATTCACTCGTATCTGAGCTCTCGTAGGGGTAATTAGTGTTCAATTGTTGAGCCCACGATCGTGCAGTAGTTCCTACACTTGCCTCTGATGATCTAAGGCTTCGTCGGTCTGACTTACCTATATGTTTGCCCGATCTAAGGTTCATGAATTTTCTTCCTTGCACACTCAGTACACGCTCAGATCGTCAATGATTCTTTGTTATTACTTTCTTGGTTCTTTTTAAATTTCTTTAGATTCTTGTCTTAACGTATGCGTCAAGAATTCGACTTTCTGTGGTACTTCGAGTTCTCGTTCCGTCAGACTTAGGTTCTTTCCTTTATGTTTTTCGTATCACACACCCTTATCTTTAGTCTTGAACTTGATAACTTTAATTCTCTTGAACTTGGTGTGTTCCTATCGTCTTGAATCCACAATGCTAACGTTTATCCTAAGCTAAGAATTGACTGAGGGGGTTGAGTAATCTTCCAACCTCAAGTCAGCTTTTCTGGTTGCCCTTATGCCCCAGAAGCCGCGCTTCCCAAGCCCTGCGTCCTTCACTGCCTTGCTTTGCCTTTCTTTGTTTGCCCTTGATTGCCGCTAGACCTGTAAAAATCCAATATTAGACCAATATCACAATGGATGATCAAGCACCTAAGTTTATACATTGTTAAGTCCCTTAATCTTTTGGCAAAAATTTTCTTCCCAAGGCCCCCTTTCTTTCCTAGTCCCACAGACAAGCAAGACACAATGGAAGGTGAGAAATCAACTCTATTGCTCAAGATCTCAATTACAAGCTCAAAGTAGCTCTAAGCTCACACTAACCAACCTAAAAAATGAGCTCTCTAGCTCTTTTTATAGATTCTAGACTAGTTTTGACCGGTTTCACATCTAGTGACCGGCATAGTTAAAAAATAGGTCCTAAGTGCTATTTGAAGGGGTAAACGGTGTCTAAAAATAACCAAAATTGATATGCTCATTCTACCTAAGCTCCTCAAGCTCAAGGACTCCTTGGCTTGCACAAAATGGAGCTATGGATTACAAAAAAGGGTTTTTCTATGTTACATATGTTACAATAGTGATGAAAATCACTGTTGGAGGTTTTGAAAAGTATTTTAAAACATAATTCTTTTGAAAAGAAGATCCGAGTGACTCCCTGCTCTATCTTTACATGCTTCCGCGTCTTCTATGCCTCTCGCTACTGCCAACATGACCCCACATAGATTCTGCTTACATCTCATCTTGCAATCGCATACAATGCAAGTTAAGAAGATTCACATAACAATATTCTCCATGATTGATATGGTTCTTGGTATGAGCACATGGCTAGATTTTCACACAAGACAATGCGGTGAATGTGAGTGAATCACAAATCACAAAAGTAGCCATGGGTTTAATTTGCAATAGAGTTATTAGTCGGCACCAAGAATGCAGAGAACCCACATTAGCTAGTGAATACAATGAATCAAACCTCAAGAAAACCACCAAATATCAACTAACCATTGACATCACTAATGATGTAAAATAGAAGACATGCGTGCTTGATGAGGACAAAATGCATAGTCGGTCTTCTTTTGGTCTCTCTTTGCTTTCTCCAAAGAATAGCAAGACGTTGACACTCTAGTCTTTGGGTTGCAGTGGGTAAAAGGAGATAGCCTACAGAGGAGGCTCTCTCTCTCTCTTGTAGAAAACAAGCCATAGACTACTCCCAAGTCTCAACACATGCAGATCAGAACGGTGAAGTCTAGAGCAAAGCACCCTTTCTCTCTGCCCCAATGCTAGAGAATGAAGAACAACAGATCACTTGAGTTGTTTTCATTCTGAGTTCTTGGCACTAGCTCCACATTGTAGCACTTTGGTTATCTTTTTCTATCACAACCCTGCAACTTGTTAGGGACTTGGTGAATGTAGTAGCAACTAAAGATGACAATAACACAAGGGCATTATTGTCACAGAAATAAAATACTTCCAAGAAGATTACAAAAGTGTTTCTAAATACTCCGCAAACTTGAGATGCATCAAGATCCTTGACAACTACCACCAATATGAATGATAAAGAGTGCTGATAAGCACTAAAAAAATGAAAGAACAAGGGTGGGAGGGTGGGAAAGAGTCGTTGAAATGTATCATCAAATGAAAGAACAAGGGTGGGAGGGTGGGAAAATGGGCAAAATGAAGCCCTAAAAAGAAAAACTGATGGCAAAAGCTTCTATCCATGAGTAGAAAGAAAACGACCAACACTCAAGCACCACCATCACAAAATGACCACCAAACACACCACAAAGACCTCCACCTAGTGCTCTCATACCATGTAGAGAGTACACGCATGGAAGCAAAATGAAAAGAAGAGTGTACTCATAAAAGAAAGAGTGTGAGAGACTCCAAGTGAGTAGACCAAGAAATGGGTAAACTCACATGGATTAGAAATAAGCTTCCCTAGAGCATGGAGTAGGCTTCTCAAACTTCTAACCTAGTAAAACTGTGGGGAGAGGCCCTCCTTATATAGATTTGGGAGAAGCTCTCCAAAGTACATCTCATGTGGGATAATCCCCCTCAAAGCAGAATGAATACAATGGTAGAAGCAAATGGCAAGATACCAAAATACAAAAGAGACACAATATAAAATGGAAATAAATTGGAAATGGAGTGTCTCCTAGATTCAAAATGGAGATGCAATCATATGGATACAAATGGAGATGATGTAGTAGTGATCATGTCATCAACACAAACTTAATTTCATGGAGATCCAAGAAGAAACCTACTTTCTCTTTCACCCATAGAGGCTAAGTACACACAACCTTGACTATATGTGAAGTTATTGTTGGAGAATTCCTCTCCTAATCGCAGCGGAAAGTGTAGAAGACCTTCTCAGGATCAAGACTCTTGCCAACAACTGAACCTTCAAATGAAAACTGGTACCAACTGAAAAATGCAATGAACTTGTAAGTTTGGTCACTCAAACTAGAGACCTAGAGCTTTCAAATGAGCTATCAAACACAATTTGGAGTAGATGTGGGTTGGCAATTCTTTGATTCAAAATAGACTACCTCGACTTCACTAAAACCTGAGTAACTCACAGATCATAACGAATTTCATAAAACTGTTCTAGACAGAGGAAGTACTCGAGATAAGATTTCCAATGAATTTTTAAACACTAAGATTGGATACATATATTGAGAGATATGACTCTCACAAGTAGACTATACAGAAATGGGTGTGTTGCTGGACATACTCTATGAGAGTGAACTGAACGAAATGACTCAAAAAAATGAAGTAGCTACAAGGGGGCTTCCACACCTTCTTCCTCTATACTTGAGTGTCCTCCCTTGCCTCTTTTATAGCCAAGTGACCAAAAACTCTCATGATGAGTTTGAGAGCTCTTCTCCATCATTTCTCCACTATTTTGGACAGCCACTCCTCTTACAGTTCAGTTTTTGGATTTGATTCTCTTTTGAATGATTCTCTTTTGATCTCCACTACTTGCTGAAGTAAATGCTTCTATTTTTCATTTTTGTATTTTTCTTCTACTTGAAGAAAATCCTTTTTGCAAAAATATATATGAGCTTACTTCTTTATTTTTAACACTCCCCCTCAAGCTCACATGTGAGCTTGCACCCTCACCCATATCCTGCAAGTTGATGTCGTCCTTGAACCTCTTTAGCTTAGAGGCATCTAGGGACTTTGTAAGCATGTCTACAACCTGGTCATTAGTTATAATGAACTTTATATCCACATCCTTGCTCAAAACTTTTTCTCAAACATAATGATAATGCACTTCTATGTGCTTGCTTCGTGCATGAAACATTGGATTCTTTGTCAAGTGAATGCTTGACATGTTGTCACCATAAATTGGAATGGTCTCCACCTACACATCAAGATCAGCCAAGAGCTTCTTAATCCACATAGCTTCACAAGTTGCAAAGGCTAAACCTCTATATTCAGCTTCTGTATATGATAGTGCAACAGTAGGTTGCTTCTTTGAGCTCCATGTGATAGGTTTGCTACCTATCATAAACACATAACCTGAAGTGGATCTTCTATCTTCCTTCTAACCAGCCCAATCAGCATCACTGAAGCCCTTTACCTGCGATTCTTCATCATATCTATAAAACAATGCATGATTGACAGTGTGCTTCACATATCTTAGCACTCGTTTGGCTGAATTTAAATGTTCACTTGTAGGAGCTTGCATAAATTGAGAAAGAACTCCAACAATATAACTCCAACAATTGAGAAAGAACTCCAACCTAGCATAGATCAAGGAACCTATAATACTCCTGTATGTAGTTACATCATGTAACTTCTCTCCATCATTTGAACATAGCTTCACATTTGTGTCAATAGGTTGAGTGAGTGTTTTGCATTCACTCATTCCAAATCTGAAAAGAACATCCAACAAGTACTTTCTTTGCATCAAGTAGATGCCATCTTTCCCATAGACTATCTCAATGCCTAAAAAGTATTTCAGCTCACCAAGATCTGAAATTTTAAACTCCTTATCGAGTTTCCTTTTGATCTCTTGTATTCCTATAACATTACTTCCTGTTATGATGAGATCATCAACGTATATGCAAATATATACCTGCTTGCCTTCTTCTTTCTTCATGTAGAGAGAGGGATCTACATTACTTGAACTATACCCACACCTTGTGAGGTACTCGACCAATATTTGAGTCCAAGCACGTGGTGCTTGCTTCAACCCATACAAAGCTTTCTTCAATCTACAAACAAAATCTGGATGCTTTCTATCTTCAGATTCCAATCGGTTGACTAATGTATACCTCTTCTTGAAGTTCACCATTGAGAAAATCATTTTTTTATGTCAAGTTGGTACAATGGCCATCTCCTTGTTGCACTCACTCCAATCAAGGTTCTAATTGTTCCCATCTTTGCAACTGGGCTGAAAGTCTCTTCATAGTCGATGCCGTGAGTTTGCTTGAATCCTTTTGCTACTAGTCTAGCTTTATGCCTTGATAGAGAACCATCAGCATTTCTCTTTATTTTAAACACCCATTTATTTGGAACAATCTTCATACCTTCAGCCTTTGGAACTAGCTCCCATGTGTGATTATCCTTGAGAGCTTTTATCTCTTCTTGCATAGCTTCTTGCCATTCTTTTTGTGTACATGCTTCTTCATATGCATCCGGTTCTTTGTCTTTGACCACCTGTGTCATATATGCAAAATGCTTTGCAATAAAACTATCATAGCTCAGCCTTTCAATTGGATACCTTGCTCTTGAAGACCTCCTTTCATTTCCTTTTGAACATTGCTTCTTCAACCGGTTCAGCTTTACCTTTGGTGTGATCACCTCTTCATACTCTTCTTCACTTGCATTTGAATCACTATTTTGGGCAGCACTTTCAGCTTTAGATCTTTCATAAGCTGATGTTGGTGATGAGGAATGACTCCTTAGCCTCCCCTTCCATGTTGAGCTTTCTCTAAGTGATGTAGAAGCTTCTGGACCTGACATTTGAGTGCTTGTTTGCTGAAATTCTTCTTGGATAGCACCTCCATCATCTTCGCAATCTTCTTTAAGAATCTTCTCTTTCCCTTTGTCTCCAAACCATGGTCTTAGCTCATCAAATACCACATCTCGTGAGACTCGTAGCTCCTTTTTCACCGGATTGTAGCACCTATATCCCTTTTGCTCCAATGAATATCCAATAAAAATACATTTTTCGGACTTTGCCTCCATCTTTGTCCTTAGTTCTTGAGGGATGTGAACATAACACACACATCCAAAAACTTTGAGATGTGTAAGGTCAGGCTTCTCACCGGAATAAACCTCCTCGGGAGTTAGATTATGCACTCCAGCCGTTGTGCACTTGTTCATCAAATAAACGACCGTACTAGTTGCTTCAGCCCAATAGTTTAGTGGCATCTTCATCTCGTTGAGCATGCATCTTGCAACTTCTGTGATATGTCGATTTTTCCTTTCAGCTATTCCATTTTGTTGAGGTGTGTACCTACATGTAAATTGTCTTTTGATGCCATTTTCATAAAGAAAATCTAAAAATTCTTTGGAGAAATATTCTCCTCCTCCATCAGACCTCAAGGTCTTTATGTAGTGTCCTGTTTCCTTTGCTACCTGTGCTTTAAATCTCTTGAGCATGGAGAACCCATCTGATTTTTGTTTTATGCAAAACATCCATACTTTCCTTGAATGATCATCAATAAAAGTGACAAAATATCTATTACCAGCCATTGATGGTTGTTGTGATGGTCCCCATACATCCGTGTGTATCAAGTCGAGGACATTCCTTGCCACATAGTTGCTTTTCTTGAATGAATATCGAGTTTGCTTTCCTAGTTGGCATGCTTCACAAAACTCATGTAGTCCGGCATCATTGAATCTTGGAAGACCTCTTACCACTTCATGGTTGCTCATGTCCTTGAGCTTGGGAATGTTGATATGTCCAAACCTTTTGTGCCACAAATCGATTTCAGCAATCCTCTTGTTTCCAAACTGAATATACATCACCTTTCCATGCGGTTGTTGAATGTCCAAAGTGACATCCTTCATTCTTTCCTTCCTTGAGCAATGACCTTGAATCCTTCTTTTGGATTCTTTATAAAGCAGCCTTTTTCATTGAAGATAACATGATATCCTTTCTCTACCATTTGTCCTACTGAAATCAAATTCTTTGCAATAGTAGGAACATGAAGAACATCAGCCAATACCTTCTTGTCTCCAAGCTTGATATCTCCAACATGCTCAATTGCGTGTTGAGTTTCATCGCCGGTCTCCACACATCCTTTTCCACTTGGAGCTTGTAGCTTTGTGAACAAATCTCCTTGGCATGTCATATGGTTGCTGCAACCTGAATCTATGAACCATTTTCGGTCATCACTTCTCGAGTTGTTGTAGTCATGCTTCATGGCAAGCATGGTTTGCTTGTCTCCTTCACTTGATGTACTCGCATAGTTATTTTGGCTCCTTTGGTTGCCTCCATTCAGCCTTCCATTCTTTTGCCAACAATCATTTGCATAATGTCCTAGTTTACCACAATGATAACATGTTATACCTTTATGAGGATTGTATGAACCTCGACCTCTTCCTCTATTTCTTCCTCGACCTCTTCCATGTGTGTTGTCATTTGAGTTGTCCTTGTTGTCCTCCGAGTTGTGCTGGCTGAAATTTGTGTTGTTGTAGCTTCTTCCTCTTCCTCTTGATCCTCCTCTTGAGTTCCTTCCTCTACCTCTTCTTGCATATAACATTTGACTATGGCTGTCCTTACCTTTGTTGCCTTCTCCTTGTTGAGCAACCTCTTCAGCCACAAGATTTGGTATTATCTCGTCAAATGTTGGTAGAGGATCTCTATAAAGGATGTTTGTGATGAGGGGCTTCCACTTTTTTTCACTTCTCAAGCCATTGAGGGCTGTTTGGATGATGCCTTCCTCTTCTATCTTGCATCCAACTGATGCTAGTTGATCTCGAAGCTCTTTGATCCTCAATGTATACTCACTAATGCTTTGGTTTGAGCTTTTCCTCATGTTGTTGAGCTCGTTCTTGAGTTGCATCCTTCGAGACCTTGTTCAGGTAGCATACACCTTCTCCAATGCTTCCCAAACTTCCTTGGCTGTTTCTAAGCTTTGCACATGACCAATCATAGTGTTAGAAATAACTGGTGAGATGAGGAACATCACCCTTCGATTCCTCTCTTCCCAATCAGCAAATTGTCTCCTTTATGCCGGAGTAATGTTGGGATCTTCAATGTCCACCGGTTGTGGATCATCTCCACTAACTAGACTCCATAAACCTTTACCTTTAAGGTAATTTATCATTCTATACCTCCAAGATTGAAAATTATCTTTGTCTAACTTCTCAACTTGTTGTCCTAAATCAGCCATTGAAAACTTCCAAGATTGAAGTTTACCTCAAGTATGTTGTGGCACTCTTTCTTGACTTCACGAAGCTCCCCCTTGATTTGTAGCTTCTCCTTTGCTTCAATTCAGTTCCAATGCTTTGAATCTTCAAACTCCAATGCTCTGATACCAAATGTTGGAGAATTCCTCTCCTAATCGCAGCGGAAAGTGTACAAGACCTTCTCAGGATCAAGACTCTTGCCAATAGCTGAACCTTCAAATGAAAACTGGTACCAACTGAAAAATGCAATGAACTTGAAAGTTTGGTCACTCAAACTAGACACCAAGAGCTTTCAAATGAGCTATCAAACACTCAATTTGGAGTAGATTTGGGTTGGCAATTCTTTGGTTCAAAACAGACTACCTGTCCACTCAGTTAGGCTGAAAACTAGACTTCACTAAAACCTGAATAACTCACAGATCATAAAGAATTTCATAAAACTATTCTACACAGAGGAATTACTCAAGATAAGCTTTCCAACAAATGTTTAAATACTAAAATTGGATACATATTTGAGAGATATGACTCTCACAAGTAGACTATGCAGAAATGGGTGTGCGACTGGACATACTCTATGAGAGTGAACTGAATGAAATGACTCAAAACAAATGAAGTAGCTACAAGGGGGCTTCCACGCCTTCTTCCTCTATGCTTGAGTGTCCTCCCTTGCCTCTTTTATAGCCAAGTGACCAAAAACTCTCATGATGAGTTTGAGAGCTCTTCTCCATCATTTCTCCACTACTTTGGACAACCACTCCTCTTATAGTTCAGTTTTTGGATTTGATTCTCTTTTGAATGATTCTATTTTGATCTCCACTACTTGCTGAAGTGAATGTTCCTATTTTTCATTTTTGTATTTTTCTTCTACTTGAAGAAAATCCTTTTTGCAAAAATATATACGAGCTTACTTCTTTATTTTTAACAGTTATGTGGTTTACAACTCTATCTAAGGCTGTATATGTAGATGATATAATAATAAGAGGTAATGATGTTGAAGAAATTAGGATGATCAAGCTAAAAATGAAGGAGGAATTCAAGATCAATGACCAAGGACAACTCACATACTTCATAGTTTTGGAAGTTGTATACACAAAAATGGGATGTATCTCACTCAAAGGAAATACAATAAGGATATTCTTGCCAAGTTCAAGATGGAGAATTCCAAGGTTGCGAGTACACCCATGGAGATGAATTTGAAGCTAAGTGATCATGAAGGAGAGCCAATTGAAGACAAGAAGCTATCAGAGTCTATTGGGTAGTTTGACTATGCCACATGGACTACAGTGGACATTTGCTATAATGCAAGTGTTTTGAGTCAATTTATGCACACTCCTAGGAAACCTCACATGGAAGAAACCAAGAGGATACTCAAATACTTCAAGGGAACCATTAATGAAGGTCTATATTACCAATATAGATTTGATATAGACATAAAGCTCTTCTCTAATGTAGATTGGGCAGGTTCTAAAGATGACAGGAGTACATCAGGATACTCATATTTAGGTCTCAAGTCCTATACTCCAAACATTTCTAGAGATAAAATTAACTCACTCCATCTTGTAGCTAATCCAATCTATCATGTCAAGAACAAAAATATAGAGGTCCACTATCAGTATGCAAGGGAAAAGATAAAAAATAAGGAGATTGAACTCTCATATGTATCTACTCAACAACAATGTGCATATATGATGACTAAGAAATTGGATGGAGTAATAATTGGAATCCAAGAAGTATTCAAGGATTGAAGACTCAAGCATCTTAGGCTTGAGGAGGAGCTTTTTTGCATTTATCAAGCCCAATTGCTTGACAAACACACATTGGACCTCAGTTGAATTATGAGAAACAAATATACGTCCACTACAAATGTATGCTTTGAAGGCTCAAAGGTGAAATACTTATTTTCTATCTTATTCAAAGATAAAGATGAAGAATAGAGAGAATATCATGATCTAATGGAAGCCAAAAACCATGACTCATGTTTGAATTCAAATCCTAAAATCATCACCTAGAAGTTAGGATTACTTTTAGGTGGAATCTCCAACAATCATCAAGTAAGTAAAAAATGTGTATAAAACTACTAGACTTTGAGTCACGAGACATACAGAGCTTAGAGATGATCGTCATAGTCTCATGGAGTGAGTATTATAGTACCTCAAAGCTAAAGGAGTCCTACACACTCTTCTTGTACTATATGTCCATTAACAATACATTTTATGTATCATTTTTATTCATTTGTGAGTCTCTCCTATCTCTTATAGTACTTTGAGTAACTCTGTCATGTTATCAGAGTCATCCGTCTCTCTGTGCATAATCATTATCTAATCCATGAATTGGATCACTTAGCTCGGACTTTACTTATCCTGCCTACAATATTTCATAATCATTGAATGCATAGATTGTGAGATATAAGTGATTATTTGTGACAGAGTCTCTGTATTACTTTCTTGCTGAAAAGTTGGGTTTCAACCACATCATCCCCTTTTCCCTACTCACATTCTTGTAGCATTACTATTTGGAAATGTGACCTTGTAGAGGGTTTGAGGTAAGTTTTTATGAGCAATGTTTCTCTCAATTTTTCTCATGAGCAATGTTTCTCTTATTGTGTGCTAATTAATGTTTATATGTCACAATATTCATGGAAACAATTATCTACTTGTTTAATAGAGATCATTCTATATTATTTGTTTAGTTCAATAAAGAGTTGTATGGATTTAGTGCTAGATTCTAGATTGTGTTCTATGTATGTATTAGTTTAGACATATATTGTACTAATCTATATATTTTGTTGATTTTAGGAGTATGGAGGAAAACTATGTTGTTTGATTTGCATCAAGGACATGGGAATGAAGAATGATAGAATTTCATTGGCCAATATGCTATCAATTAGAAATTAAGGGACTTAAAAAAAAAATAGAGAATCATTGCAGTTGAGGTGTCAAAAATGTCATGATATGATAGATGCACAATATCCTCTCACAATGAGTGATATATCATCTACCAAAGATGCTCAAAAATCATTTGAAAAGTATTTTTAAACAGTTTGTATGCTACTTTGTGTTGAAGCTGAAAGTCAAGGACAAAGCACAGGAGCACATCAAAGAGGTGGACACACAAGAAGAAGGAGCAAGTAGGGAGCTCCAAGAAGTGTATGTCAAATTTTCAGAAGAAATCCCTATAAAAATAGTGATTTTCATCACTAAAAACCATTGTAAATACCATTTTCTATTTTTATAACTCCATTTTGTTCAAGCCAAGGAGTCCTTGAGCTTGAGGAGTATTAGAAGTATCATCCTACCAATTTTCATAATTTTAAGACTTCATTTGAGCCCTCAAAATAAGCCCTGGAACCTAATTTTTAACTAGGCCGGACACTAGGTCTGGATAGGGCCTAGTCAAAAAACTATAAAAAGAGCTAGAGAGCTCATTTTTGGGGTGAGCTTGTTAGAGAATAGAGCTTTTGTAAGAGTAATCTTTTGCAATCGAAGCTTTCCATTGTTCCTCTCTTTGATCTTGCCTTGTGTGCATGTGTGTATGTGTGTGCATGTTGGTGTGCTTTCACTCACACACTTGTGCCTTCACTTGCTCGTGGTCTTCATACCGGTCCTCACGTCTCCGCGGATTGACAAGTAAAGGAGGTGGTGCATACGCTTGAGCTACACCAAATTTTGGCGCCGTTGCTAGGGTGAGAGCTTCGAGGACGAGCATTGTGATTGTAAAATCATAGATTTGCGATGTTGGAAGGTAAAAGAACTATCATTTTTGCTCATTTTCTGATTTTTCCTCTTCATCTTCATCATCATCACCATCTCCATCTTCTTCTTCATAGAAATTTCTTGTTTTTTAGTGCATTTTTACCATTTTCATACCATTTTTCATGCATTATTGTGTGAGAAGATGTTAGGAGATGCAAGGGAGAGCAAGCGCTTGTGTTTTTTCATGATTTTTTGCACATACGGAGCTCGCCATTGCTCGGCGCTCAGAAATTTGAATTTCCCGCCAAAAAAACACGATTCTGTGAAAAATTCAATTTTTTTTTTTAAATCACGATTTTCTATTTCCCGCCTAAAAGCTTGTTGAAAGAAACACGATTCTGTGGTCATTCTCAGAATCGTGATCCTCTGGTTGTGCTCAAAATCACGATTCTCACAAATCACGATTTTTAGCCAAAAACACGATTGTGATCAAACACGATTCTCTAAAACAAAATCACGATTCTCAAAAACACGATTCTCTGCTGGCAATCGCGATTCTCAAAAACACGATTCTCTGCTGACAATCGCAATTTTCAAAAACACGATTCTCTTGATTTCACAACATCACGATTCTCTGATTTCATAGCATCGCAATTCTCTGATTTCACAGGATCGCGATTCTCTGATTTCATAGCATCGCGATTCTCTGATTTCATAGCATCGCGATTCTCTGATTTCATATCATCGCGATTCTCTGATTTCATAGCATCGCGATTCTCTGATCTCATAGCATCGTGATTCTCTTGGTTTCACAAGATCGCGATTCTCTTGGTTTCATAGCATCGCGATTCTCTGATTTCATAGCATTGCGATTCTCTTGGTTTCACAGGATCGCGATTCTCTTGGTTTCATAGCATCGCGATTCTCTGATTTCATAGCATCACGATTCTCTTGGTTTCACAGGATCGCGATTCTCTTGATTTCATAGCATCGCGATTCTCTTGGTTTCACAGGATTGCGATTCTCTTGGTTTCACAAGATTGCGATTCTCTAATTTCATAGCATCGCGATTCTCTTGGTTTCACAGGATCGCAATTCTCTTGGTTTCATAGGATCGCGATTCTCTGATTTCATAGCATCGCGATTCTCTTGAGATTCACAGCATCGCGATTCTCTTGAGATTCACAGCATCGCGATTCTCTTGAGATTCATAGCATCACGATTCTCTTGAGGTTCACAAAATCGTGATTTTTCCCAAAAGGTCCTGTTTGCCTGTTTTGACCCCCAAGAGCCTGATTTGACATAACTTTTTCATCCAAAGTCCATTTTTTGAGCTCTATAACTCGTTGGAAAGCTATATAGTTTGAAGTTGACCTTCAGGTGGGACCTGGAACCCAAGGGGACTCCAAAGAATTTTTAACCATACCAAGGGAAAATTTTGGACTCTTAACCAAAGCTTATGAACCTGAGATCTGGTAGACACCTAGGCAAGGATAGACAAAGCATTAGATCTTCTCAGTCCAGTGTCAACCATACAGCTAAGTCTTGGGCACAACAACTAAGTGGATGTCCTTACGTACTAAACTCTGACACAAGTGACTCAGAAATGTCTTTTAGCATGGGGAAACCCGCAGGTGGCTCAGGAACTGCCCATCTACAAACACCAAAAGGTCCCTATAAGACACAATTGGATTATATTCGGACCAACCGATTAGGTGCTCGCATCTATGAGGATGGCCTGAGGCGATCAGTGATCCAACTCAAAAATCCAGATCAACCCTTTGGACTTGAACACCCGGTGGTCAAGTTCAAAGAGGGTTCATACATTGATAAGGAAGGAACCATGTATGTGTTCACCAACCTACCAGATAGGACCGATGAGTTTGGAAATATCATTCATGAGAATGAGATAGGAGACCTAGAACAAGGAAATGTAGGACAAGGACCCCAGACTCCTAGAGGTAAGTCAGTTTTGACCAAAGTGATCACTCCTGTCTAAGACAACAAAAGCATAGAACTATTCTTGAATAGAGAAATAGAGGAAGCCTTTTGGAGATTCAAGCCAGATCAAGCTAGCCAATTTGGCATAGTCATCATCTACGAGTTCAAGGATCCAGAGACACCAGGAAAAGTTGTCTACCTGGATAACACATCAGAGAAAATTTTCTTGGTAACAGAACATGATAGACATGCATATACGTGGAAGAGTGAATTGATTTTCCCTCTATCAAGATCCAATGTTTCCCATGGCCTCCAAGGAGTAGGATCATCCCAAGCTCATGAAGCCCAGAGAGGAAGAACTAGAGAGAGACCTAAGGTAAGTTTTGCACACACTATGGGCAGAATTAGAGTAGGATTTGAAAATGAAAGACTGAAAGAGAGACATCAAGCACATAGGCAACAAAGAGATGAACATGATTTTCCATTGCCTAGACCCCGAGAGCACACAAGAACCCTTAGACCCACTCAAGTGATCAAGGCAATGAAGAATTATTTTGACGGGTCAGGAGATCCTTATGATCATGTGGTTGAGTTCAAACAAGTGTTAAGAGTTGAATAGGTTGAGGATTTATTCACCCAGTACGAGGCATTTGGTTTGACTCTTAAGGGCACTGCCTTGGCTTGGTTTCAACCACTGAGTAGTCCAAACTATCGCGATATAGGTCAGCTGCTAAACGAATTCATTGTAGAATTTTCCAAGAGTGGTATCAAGCATAACACATCATCTCTGATCCACAGTTTCAAGCAGACATCCCAAGAAACAATGCGACTAGCAGGTAGAAGGTTCAGACAATACCTAGAAAGATGCCCTGCTCCAAAGTTACCCACACTAGCCAAACAAGTGGCTTTGTTCTTAGATGGCTTACTGAGCACAAAGTTAAGATCATATGTGTACTTGAAAGAGCCTAGATCCATAGAAGATTGTGTGCAGACCTGCATTGACATAGAAGATAACTTGGGTGAGGAGTTAGGATTGTCCAAACTCTATAAGGATTTTGATAGTTCTACTAGTCATACTTCAAAAATCTCTATAGAAATAGATGAGATAGCTGAGCAAGTTGCCAAGAAGCTGGGAGTCCAAAATAGACAAACACAAAGAGTCACCTCATTGAATCGATGTTATACCTACGGAGGGAACCACATGGCTAACGTATGCCCAATGCACAACCAGAACATGAGAGAAAAGAATTCTCCATATTGCACTATTGAGAGAAAATACACGAACCATACGGCTCAAGATTGTCCATACAATAGGCAGGCTATTAGACAAACTTATCAACAACCTTACCAACAAGGTAGGTATCAGAACCAATACCAACAGCCATATTATCGACTACAACAGCAATATCAGGCACAATATAGGCCACAACCAGTCTTGGGAAACGAACCACCAGCTCCTGCCAACGTGATTCCAGTCAAGTATGCTGTGGGAGAGGAAAATCCAAATAGAGCATTGGTGCCACTAACCCCATTGATACCAGATAATGACTCTCATGCTGATAGTTCAGACTACTCCCATGAAGGTAGTCCACATGCTTATTACACTGAGTCGCCTGAGCATAGTGAGATTTACTCATATCAATATGAGGCACCACCTATGGAGCAACATTGGGAGCCAGAATACTCCAATATCATGTACACAAATCCTAACCCTAGGCCCCAATTGAGACAAATGAGACCACAAGCCCCTAGAGGATCTTGTTTCAGATGTCAAGGTGACCATTTCATTCGTGATTTTCCCCACCCACCATCTCCGAGTCGAGGAAAAGCTATCACAATACAAGCTTTTTGTCCTGATTGTGGCAAAGACCATCCCCCCAGAGATTGCCCAAGAAATCCCTCTAGTGCGCCCAAGATTACACCCATTAATGTGGTAGGCTTAGTGGCGGATTCAAGTTCAAGTAGCAGTAATGTGGCTCCTATACAAGCTGTCACTAGAGCACAAGCCTTAAAACGGGATAAACCAGCAGAGCAATCGGAGTCGAGTGAATCGGGAGAACCTAGTAAGAGGAAAGCAAGAACATGGAAGGATACTAGAGAGAAGGCCAATCGCAAGTGGAATAGAAAGTTATCAGAATTGGAAGAAAGCCTAAAAGAAGCGAAAACAAAAATAGATGATATTGCATCTCAAAGCCCCTCGCATGCCCAAACTCCATCTAATCCACCTCATCCCACCCGACCACCCATTGTAAATAGACCACAACCAGGGTCTATTCTGGCAGATCCAATCCCAGAAGGCTTGGACATGATGTTCAAAGCCTACCAAGCTTGACTTCAAGAAGGGCCAACAGCTCCAAATCTAGACAAGAGTTACCCTAGAGTGGATTTAGAGATTGAACGGATGAGAAAGTGCATGAAAATGGTAGAACAAGCTCAAGCTATACTCGAGACTAGTCAAAAGTTCAATCAGACAAACTCTGTCAAACCGGATTTGCATTTCCAGGGCTTACTAGAAAGGTTAGAGCAGTTGGTAAACAAACCACAAGTTTCTTTACCTCCACAGGCTCAACCAGTTATTGAAAGAGGAAGCTCACCACCACTGGGAGCTTATGTTGCTAATTCCACGGATGCTGGAATACCTCCTTCAATTCAACAGTACTCTCAAGAGTTCTTGCGGGAAATACAAGAAGAGAAATGGGCCAAGGAGAAGGGTAATTCCCCTCCTATTCCTGAGATTGATGACCTTCATGACCAATTTCCCCAAGACATTCCATCCATTTACGGCCCATGGGAATCTGAATCTCTTCAGATCAAAGCTCCCACAATACTGGTCCGACATGAAGAATCAGTGGTTCCAAGGAACACTGATGTTGTGAAGAACATTAAGGTTCAATGTCATCTCACTCTAGAAGAGTTGCTAAAAGCAAAACCCGAGCTATGGAATCATGTGAAGGATCAGGTCCCAGAACTTGATTCCAAGATGCCAAAAGGAGGCTTTAAGCAGAAAGTACCAGAGATACCTCTAGACAAAATAGGGGACATGTGTGAGGGTGAAGAAGGTAATACTTATCTTCCAATCTCCTACCAAGGTTACACAACCAAAGCAATCATAGATTGAGGTGCTGGTGTTGCTATTGCGACCACCTCCTTGTGGAAGCAATGGGGCAAACCCACATTAAGACCAACTAGAATGAAGCTTCAAATGGTAGACGGCCATTTTGAAAGACCTCTAGGATTGCTAGAAGGAATAACTCTAACCACTTGTGGCGTAGAGTTTGAGCACACATTTGCTATATGTGACTTTGAGAAAAATAATGTTTATGAGATGATCCTAGGAAGACCCTTCCTACGACAATAGGACTCGGGAACCAATTCCTTGTACTTACAACACTTAGGGGTCACCACCAAGGTCAATTTGAAGGATTACACCTTCAGAGATGTACCACCCCTACAGTGGAATCCTATCCACAAAGCAAAAGAAGATTCAATCTCTGTGCATTCTGGAAGTTCTCCTGACCCATCCTGGTTGCATGAAGATACTCATTTGTGGATGTGCAAGGTCACAGAGGAAGAGGAAAAACGCTTGAAGGCAAGAGAAGAAGGAATTTCACCAGGAGATAGACTAGTTAGAGACCCGGCCTACACACCAATGATCTCTCCGGATGAGGAATTTGAGCCTCATGGCTAGCCAGAAATCTTAGCCACCATGGACATTGCTATCAACGAGGAACAGTGGAAACCTCATCGTGATGAGGAGGGTTATGATATCTCAGTGTTCATGTGTCAGCCCTTGCTAGAAGAATGTGACCCTAGTGATGTCATAGAAGAAGAAGAGAATGACGATGATATAGAGTCCATTGTGATGGATAGTTGCTTTAACTCAGAGCAGCACTATCTACAAGATATAGGAGTGTTCACCCAGAAAGAAGAAGATCCTCTCACAAGTATTAAAACAGTAAATTCAAAGGATGGAAGTGACAATAGTCAAAAGAAAAAGAAAAGAAAAGCAGTGAAACAAGAAGAGGAGGAATCATTGTTTGAAGTACCAAAAAACTTCAAGAAATATGAAGTTGATGATTGCAAAATTTTGGTACGAATGCCTAAGAGAGAGGCCATCATAGGAGAATCATATGATAATATAGAAAAGACCAAGAAGATTGTAGTGGCCATCAAAGAGAACGAAGAGAGATGTACATATATAGGAGATGACCTAAGTGCAAGAGAAGAAATGGAGCTAGTAGCTCTATTAAGGGAATATAGGGATGTGTTTGCGTGGCACTATAGAGACTTGAAAGGGGTAGATCCAAGAATTTGCTCTCATAGTATCCCCATGACTGTTGATGCCAAGCCCACCAAACAGAAGCCCTACACATATAATGATACATATGCAGCCAAAATAAAAGAAGAAATTGATAGGCTGATTAAAGCTGGATTCATCTATGAGATTGAGCATACTGAATGGGTGTCCCCCATTGTAGTGGTTCCCAAGAAGAACGGGAAGTTGCAAGTGTGTATTAACCTTAAAAAAAGTTAATGCCGCTACGATCAAAGATAGTTATCCACTTCCAATCACGAAACACCTATTGGAGCGTGTTGCAGGAAAGGAAGTTTATAGCTTCCTTGATGGATTTTCAGGTTACAATCAAGTAGCCATTGCCCCAGAAGATTAACACAAAATAGCTTTTGCCACAGAGTGGGGGATCTTTGCATTTTGTGTGATGCCATTTGGGCTCACCAATGCACCTGCAACATTCCAAAGGCTCATGTGTCATGTCTTCAAAGAGTTCTTGCGAAAGAGCTTAGAAGTGTATGTGGATGATTTATGTGCTCATTCCCAAGAAAGAAGATTTCACATCCCTGAGCTCAGACAAATCTTCAACAAGTGTAGAGAATATCGAGTGTGTATGAACCAAGAAAAGTGTGTGTTCATGGTGCGTCAAGGTAAAATCTTAGGTCATATTGTTTCTAAGAATGGAATCTCAATAGATGAAGATAAGGTGCGCACCATAGCGGAGCTGCCAAGGCCAAGGAATGTTAAGGAGGTACAAGCCTTAATGGGCCATTGTGGATATTACCGTAGGTTTATCCACATGTACGCGATCATAGCTAGACCCCTTTATGCCTTGTTGTCTAATTTTGAGTGGAATGACGAATGCGAGAATTGTTTCAATGAACTGAAGAAACGTTTGTGCACAGCACCAATACTGACCACTCTTGATTGGAATAAACCATTCCATGTCCATGTGGATGCATCCAATCACGCCATAGGATGTGTGCTAGCACAAGCCACAGGTGAAGGAAACTTAGATTTGCCCATAGCATATGCTAGTAGATAGCTCATTGCAACTGAACGAAACTATACCACAACTGAGCGAGAGGGCTTAGGCATGGTATATGCTGTGAAGAAGTTTAGACACTATTTATTGGCCAACAAGTTCAAGTTTTTCACTTATCATCAAGCTTTGTTATATTTGGTCAATAAACCTTGCAATACTGGACGCTTAGTAAGATGGTTCCTCTTATTAATGGAATATGGCTTTGAAGTTGTTGTCAGGAAAGGTAGAACCCGCCTTTGGGCAGATCACCTTTTTCAAAACATTACTTCAGGAGAGTCACCGCAAGGAGTGTCTGATGAACTACCTGATGCTTATCTGTTCAATTTGGAAGTTGTTCCTAAATGGGCAAATAAGTTGGTACCAGTCCTCACCTTCGGACCCGCAAATAAGAATGTGAAAACCTCGCAAGAAGAAATTGTAAAATCACAAAAATATCACATATTGGCAGGAAGCATGTACAAACAAGATACGGAGGGTGTATTAGCTTGTTGTGTCGAGGATGATGAACATAGTAGTTGGTTGCAGCAAGCTCTTGAAGGATTGCTAGGAAATCACTATTCTAAACAACAAACATTGGAGAATCTGAAGCGTTTAGGAGTGTACATGGACAAAGAAATACATGAGTGGATTAAGAATTGTCCAATGTGCAGAGAGAGACCCCCAGTGGAGCATGCAACCCTTTATCAAGTGTCATTAATTCCATATTGGAGTGCTCCATTGGTAGAGTTTATGAGGTCGGGAAGATTACCCAAAGAGGCTAGTCTAGCAAGAAGATGAAGCATGGAGCAAGAGGCTCAAGGCTATGCCTTAGTAGGAGACAACCTATATCGAAGAAGCAAAGATGGTTACTTAAGACTGTGCGTTCATGAATCAGACTATTTAAAGGTCTTAGAGACTACACATAGTGGTGTTGCAGGTGGACATCTTGGTCCTGACCGAGTGATCAAGACCATTCTATTCTTAGGACTTTGGTGGCCCGCTCTCCATATGGATGCACATACCTATGTGAAGAAATGTGACACATGCCAACGTGCACAATATCCAGTTAGAAAATATGAGATGCCTTTGAGGCCAATGATGGGAGGACGTGCATTCTCGAAATGGGGTATAGACTTTGTAGGTCCTATTAACCCCCCAGCTAGAAACTCCCATGCAGAGTATATTATTGTAGCCACAGATTACCTTACCAAGTGGGTAGAAGTGAAAGCCACAACAAAGAATGATGCTCAAACTACGGCTAAGTTCTTATTCGAGAATGTGTTCATGAGATATGGGCTACCAATAGAGTTAGTGAGCGATAGAGGCACACACTTCTTGAATGAGGTTATTGAAAATCTTTTCCAAGAATTCTTGGTGATACATAAGAAGTCCGCCCCTTATCACCCACAAGCTAACGGACAAGCCGAGAGCACCAATAAGATCCTCTGTAACGTATTGACAAAACTGGTAAATAATAAACGCTCTGATTGGGACAAACAACTTCATCATGCTATTTGGGCTTATCGAGTGAAAGAGGGAGACCTAGTGCTGGCTTATATGCTAAAGCAACATGCATGTAAGTTGGAAAAAAGAGGATACGGACCCATGATCATTAATAGAATTTCCACTAGCGGTGCAGTTCAATTGGCTACTTTAGAAGCAGATATTTTGCCAAACTATATTAGTGGATGTAGAGTCAAGCTATATCAAGAACCTCTTACTGAGGATATGCTAATGACACTCAACACTGCTAAGAAGCGAAAAGAAGAAGAGTTAAGGGTGAGAGAAGAAGCACAGGCAGAGGCTAGAGAGCGTATTTAATTACATCTCAAGTCATTGACCGACGTCCCTTTGTGACCATAGAGATGGGACAAGGAAAGGGTGCAAGGACTATGAAAGCATTGATTGACTCAGGTGTAGCAAGTAGTGCAGTTAGATTGTCCTACTGCCAAGACTTGGAGTTGAACATCAATCCCATAGAAGCTTATCTCATAGGATTGGGAGGTGTGGAAACCCCTTGTTTGGGTGAGGTGGAACTTCCCATCTACCTTCAAGATGTTCCAATGAAAGTCAAAGCGCTAGTGTGTCAAGATGAGAACTTTATAGAACCACTTGTCTTGGGTCAAGATTGGATCTTTGACCATGCAGTTAACTTAAACCTAAGAAGTCAAATTCTTCAAGTTTGGGTACATGAACAATGCATTACAATAGAATTAGGGAACTGCATGCTCACAGATCATGGCACCACACACTCTCTTAGTTCCTCTAAGACTAATCTTCATGAGCAAGATGTTGTTTGTGTCAAAAGCTCTATGATCCAGATGGACTCAATCATGGAAGGACAATCGCAAATTCACTAGCATCCCCAGTAGTTCAACCTAAGAAGCAAGCACAACAATTCAAGACAACTGCTATAGCAAATAGAAAGAAACCATTCAACAAGAAAACAGTTCCGGGCATGACGTAGATCGGGGTATGCAAAGGAGAGCAACCTCTAGCCTTGCCCTCACAAACCCCATCCAGGCAATCCAACCAGGCCAGACGATGAAGGAAGAAGCTCAGATAAGCTCAACCACAAGATTTTCGACAAATTTGGGTGCCTCAGAAATTAGTTGCTGCTCAACAATGATGATACACATGTGGGTACCCAAGAAGCTCTTACGTCCGCAACAACCTATGCTCTCCCATACGCGAAAAGTCTCAACAAAGAAGCCAAGGCGAGGCAACGGTCAGAACCAAACACCAAGAACAAAAGTGGACCAACTAACCTCTCCAACATGAGTTAGATGACCAGCCACAAAGCTATGGGTTCGGAAACCAAAAGCATCAACGGCCCCTACAAAACCAAAGTGCCAACCACAAGGGACACAACAGTCAAGAAACCAGCCAAGGATGAATAGGCCAAAGGTGCTCACTACACAGTCACAGATCGTTCTCAAATGGATCCCCATAAGGAGGATGGATTAGTTGTCATCTCGAGATCCAATGGATACCTCCACGACAGATGGCATCAACATCCGCAATAACATCGAAAGCCTCAACGAGCGACAACTATGTGCTCCTTGCACAACCCAGTCTTTTGCACCATTCAGGTCATGCATTTCCAAAGTATGCATTAATATAGGGCCACATTACATGGCCGTGCATAGACACATTTGACAGTCCCATGCACAAGAGCACATTGACATATGTCAATTATTTTTTCTGATACTAACATCTGTCATCTTGTTTGGTGACATTGTTCCTCTAAAAAAAAAGAGAGAGAGAAGAAAGAGAGGTAGTTTGTTTCCAAGTTTGGTTCATGGAACGTGAATGAGTCATGCTTAGTTGAAGGTGGAACTATTGATTACTAGGCAGTTATCAGTTTTGATAGAAGTGTGTCTCGGCTAGCAGATGATATAATTGCTGCCTTATCTAGTAGATGTCAAGAACTTGGCATGAACATGGCATCCACAACTATGGTTTCCTCTTACCATGGTAGGAGTGAAGTGATGGAAGGTCCGCAACTTGAGTGATGCTTAACTACTGCATGTACGAGAGCATCCAGGGAGATATCTGCAAGGGTTAGTTTTGGTACCCTGCAAATCTTTGTATGTATACTGGATGAGAAGACTCCTGCTTATGGTGAGCCCAAGAGAATATGTGAAACTAAGCTTGGTGTAGTTATCGAATGTTGTTTGTCAAGGAATATAAAGAAATTCAATTCTCTGTATTTGGCAAATGATGCTTTGAAAAGAGGAGACAAGATCAGCCACTCAAAAGATCTCATCAACACTGACATTCAGCAACACTGTTCCATCCCAAAGGCCAAGTGTACAACACGAAGAGATGAACATCGATCGACCTTCTCCATGGTAAGTATCTTTACTTTGGAAACATCATTATGATAGCTTAGGAAACCTCTTCATCGGCATACCCTTGAGCACTTAGCTCAAGAACCCCAATTTTTGCACCATACTTCTTCCGATGCATTTTCCAAGTAAGCATGCATAGGGCTTCATTACAAGGTCGTGCACAAGGCACATATTTTCCTCAACCCATGCACGAACACACTTACCCATCATCCATTATGGATTATGAGTACTTGGCATGACTACTATGAACATCAACTTTGGAAGATCTAGAGGACATCAATGGAGACTCACAAGGAGACAGTCATGCTCGAATCCAACGAAGAAGTACATACCAAGGCACTACAACTTGCAAAGGCTCGTAGTGATAGATGAAGAACCGGACAACCAACCCTGCCACATCTGGAAGCCAGACAACTTTTGTTCATACAGAAGGGACACTCCCTCTCAAAGCACTACTTGGAACAACCACTACAACAAGGGTCTGTCAGGGACGACAGACTCGACAGGGGGGGAGGTGTTGAAGCTGAAAGTCAAGGACAAAGCACAAGAGCACATCAAAGAGGTGGACACACAAGAAGAAGGAGCAAGTAGAGAGCTCCAAGAAGTGTACGTCAAATTTTCAGAAGAAATCCCTATAAACATAGTGATTTTCATCACTAAAAATCATTGTAAATACCATTTTCTATTTTTATAACTCCATTTTGTTCAAGCCAAGGAGTCCTTGAGCTTTAGGAGTATTAGAAGTATCATCCTACCAATTTTCATAATTTTTAGACTGTATTTGAGCCCTCAAATAAGCCCTGGAACCTAATTTTTAACTAGGCCAGACACTAGGTCTCGACAGGGCCAAAACTAGTCGAAAAACTATAAAAAGAGCTAAAGAGCTCATTTTTGGGGTGAGCTTGTTAGAGAATATAGCTTTTGTAAGAGAACTCTTTTGGAATCGAAGCTTTCCATTGTTCCTCTCTTTGATCTTGCCTTGTGTGTGTGTGTGTGTATGTGTGTGCATGTTGGTGTGCTTTCACTCACACACTTGTGCCTTCACTTGCTCGTGGTCTTCATACCGGTCCTCACATCTCCGCGGATTGACAAGTAAAGGAGGTGGTGCTTACGCTTGAGCTACACTTTGATTCACTAACAATGCATTTATGTGAACTAGGAGAAAAATCTTGTTGTAAAAGGAATACTACGAAACTTGACTACTAGAGCTTTTGGTGAACTTGAAAGACGAGGTGACCAAGTATCAAAGATACTACTTATCCATACGTGGCATACATTGTAGAGCATGGGTAAATCTTCTAACGACTTGGTACTAAAATGATCTAGTTTGATGAAGACACTAAAAGGTGATACAAAATTTGATGGAGATCAAATAAACATTTCAATGTTATCGAAGTTGTTAGGTGTCAATACAAAAGTACTATATGACACAATAGGCCAATTAAGTATAGTTGATAATGATAATAGTTACTTGAAGATGACAATAAAATGAATAGTCACATGTATTACCACATAGGCTGAAGAAATAATGTTCACATTATGGATGAATGAGAGTAGGGTATCACCAAACAAGAAGGATCTATGCAGGAAACAACTTGGGCAAAATTGATATGCGAAGCATATTTTTCATTCCCTTGATGTATCTAACATGGTGAATTACTATCGTTCGTAGCATATGTGCACTTGCACATCATGGTGGAATGTACATCAGTTGGATATTAAAACTGCATTTCTGAATAGTGATTTGCATGAAAATGTGTATGTTTTTCTAGCTCCATGACTTTGTGCAGAAAGGGCATGAAAACCAAGTGTGTAGGTTGAAAAAGGCATTATATGGTTTGAAGCAAGCACCACATGCTTGGTATGAGAAGATACATGCCTACCTAATTGCACATGGTTTTGAGAACAATCCAACAGAGAGCAGCTTATATGTTAAGTGTGCTAATGATGTGCTTCTTATTATTGTTGTGTATGTTGATGAGATGCTGCTCACTTGTTCTCATGAGAAAAATATTGCTGATTTTAAGGCTGATTTGCATGCCTCATTTGAGATGTCAGATTTGGGGCATTTGCATCATTATTTGGGCATTCAATGATAGCAGAACATCTTTGTGTCAAACAAAATATACTGACACATTATTGTAGTGGTTTGTCCTTAAAGATTGTAAAATTATTTCCACTCCTATGGAGATAGGTTTACAATTGAGTCTTCATGATGTTGGAGATTTATTTGATGTTGTTCTCTATCAGCAAGCTATTGCATGCTTGATTTACTTATGCATCACTCGGCCATATATTTTGTTTAGTGTCTCACAGATGATCAGGTTTATGCATTGCCTAGGTGTCAAGCATTGGCACGCGGTTAAGCACATCTTTCACTACTTGAGTCGTACCCAGCTACTTGGATTGTTTTATCCCAAGTTTTGATCACTACTGCTAGATTTACATGTTTTTTTACTTTTATTGGGTTGGTTGCTATGACACTCCTGTGTCCACTAGTGGCTTTTGCTTCATGCTTGGTAGCTCTTGAATATCTTGTTTGCGCAAGAAGTAGCCTATTGTGGCCACTTCTAGTTGTGAGGCTGAATATAGGGCAGCTTTCATAGTGACTGTTAAGTGTGTGTGGTTGAGAATCCTTATGGCTGATTTGGGTGTTGGTCAATCTTCTACCACCATCATCTTCACTGACAGTCAAAGCACATTGGCAGTTGCGAGTAATCTTGTGTTCCTCACAACTGGGGGAGAGGTTCTCTATCATTATATCAGGGAGAGGTTCTCTACTATCATTATGTCAGGGAGAGGTTCTCTATTATCTTTATGTCAGGGAGAGGTTATCTGCTATCATTGAGGTGCACTATCATTATGGCATGGAGAGGTTCTCTATTAGAGAGATCAGTTTGGCATATGTGCCCACACAGGAGAACATTGTAGACCTTTTCACAAAGGTTGTGCCTAGGGAGAATTTTGAAGCTTTTCGCAAAGCTTTGGGCTTACTTCCTTTTGTGGATTGATTCCACATAGCTTGGCACTTCCTTATACATGAGTGCCAGCTCCTTGTTCACCGCATCACTCCTAGGGGGGATTTGTTGATATATTTAGGTAGTGATGTGTGTGAACACACTAGGATGGTTGGGGCACTTTTTACCCTCTTTAGGATGTTTTTTTCCCGAGCTTGTATATATGCCTATAACCCTAAAGGGTCACTTATCTTTGTACATTCTAGTGGTAGCACATTGAGTATTGTGTGTTGTGCTCCAAGCTTCTTCTTCTTCCTTGTGTTGTTCAGGTGCTTCCACAGACCTCAAACTCCAACACTAAACCTTTAGAGCGGTTTAATCGAAACAAGAGTTCATCTATCATTTGTTCACAAGAACTATCAAAATCAATGCTAATAGACTCAACATCATTCATATGTTCGACACGATGGTTCTAGTGTGAGATCCATCCTAAAAGGGCAAGGGATAACAAATGGCACACTTGTAAGAAATCTTGATGGAGATGAGTGGAAATTTTTCTCACTTTCTTTAGCTTATGTACGATCATCAATAGTACTGTTTGTTTGATTATTGGTCCTAAGTCTGCTAGATTTGACATCTATGCTCCACCTAGAACATAAATATGAAAGGTTAGTATTTAGATAACAATGATTGTTATTAAAAAAAACTATTCAAAGATGATAGCCACTTGAAAGTAGCTAAGAAATAGATAAAGGCATCAATTACTACTATTCAAAGTTGATAGCATATTATTATAACATATTATTTTACTCCTAACTAAGAGAATACCTAAGTATTAGCTAATTGTTATCACCCATTAGCTAAGTACTATTCGTTGAGACATAACTATGTATTAGCTAAAGTAAAATGTGTTTGGTTACCACAAACTAGCTAATAAATAGTTATGTATGTAACTACTTTACATAATTTAAGCTAGTTTTTGTCACCTATTAGCTTAGAAATATCTAGGTAGCTAAGAAGTAGCTAGGTAGCTAAGAAATAGCTATGTAACTAAGAAGTAGCTAGGCAGCTAAGAAATAGCTAGGTAGCTAAGAAATAGCCAAAGGTATCAATTACTATTATTCAAATTGATTAATTCTTATAACTTTTTATTAAGTACTATTAATTGAGAATATAATTAATATTAGCTAATCATTTTTATCAATTAGCTAAGCAATATTAGTTGAAAAATACCTAAGCATTAGCTAGAGTACAATGTGTTTAACTACTACACATTATCTAAGAAATAGATGTGTAAGTAACTATTTACAGCTTGTCACTTATTATCTAAGTACTATTAGTTGAGGAATAGCTAGCTATCTAAGAAATAGTTGAAGGTATGAATTACTACTATTCAAAGTTGATAGCTAATTGTTATAACCTATTAGCTAAGTACTATTAATTGATAAATACCTAAGTATTAGCTCATTGTTATCACCATTTAGCTAAGTACTATTAGCTCAAAAATAGCTAAGTATGAGCTAAAGTAAAATGTGTTTAGCTACTACAAAAGAAATAGTTGCGTAAGTAACTACTTTACATAGATTTAAGCTAATTGTTGTCACTACTAGCTAAGGACTATAAGTTGAGAAATAGCCAGCTAGCTAAGAAATGGTTGAAGATATCAATTACTACCATTCAAATTTGATAGCTAATTGCTATGACCTTTTAGATAAGTACTAGTAATTGAAAGTATGCTTAAGTATTAACTAATTGTTATCATCAGTTAGCTACGTACTATTAGCTCAGAAATAACTAAGCATTAGCTAAAGAAAAATGTGTTTAGCTACTAGAAATGAGTGAAGGAATAATTGTATATGTATCCATTTTACATATATCCAATTTAATCATTGTCACCTATTAGCTTAGTATTATAAATAGAGAAATAGTTAGGTGGCTAAGAAATAGTTGAAGGTATCAATTAGTACTATTCAAGATTGATAGGCAATTCTTATAACCTATTAGTTAAGTACTATTAAGTGAGAAAATACCTAGGTATTATCTAATTGTTATCACCAGTTCGATAAGTACTATTAGCTGAGAAATAGCTAAGTATTAACTAAAGCGAAATTTGTTTAGCTACTACAAAGTAGCTAAGAAATAGTTGTGTAAGTAACTACTTTACATTGATTTAAGCTAAATGTTTTTGCCTATTAGATAAGTACTATTAGCCATACCTAAGTATAATCTAATTTTTATCACTAGTCAGCTAATTGCTAGGACCTATTAGCTAAGTACTATTAACTGCAAAAAAACTTAAGTATTAGCTAATTGTTAACATGAGTTAGCTAGGTACTATTACGTGAGAAATAGCCAAGTAGTAGCTAAGTAAAATTTGTTTAGCTACTACAAAGTAGCTAAGAAATAGTTGTTTAAGTAGCTACTTTACATTGATTTAAGTTAACTATTGTCACCTATTAGCTAAGTACTATTAATTAAAAAAATACTTAAGTATTAGCTATTTGTTATCACTAGCTAGCTATTTGTTATCACCTATTAGCTCAATACTATTATTTGATAAATAGCTAAGTATTAGCTAAAGCATAACATGTTTAGCTACTACAAAGTAGCTACGAAATAGCTATGTTAGTGACCAATTTACATAGATTTAAGATAATTGTTATTACCTTTTAGGTAAGTACTACTAGTTGAGAAATAACTAAGCATTAGCTAGAGAAAAATGTGTTTAGCTACTACCAAAAACTAAGAAATAGCTATGTAAGTAACTACTTTACATAGATTTAAGCCAATTGTTATCACCTTTTAGCTAATTACTATTAGTTAAGAAATATCTAAACATTAGGTTAAGCAAACATGTGTTTACTTACTACAAAATAGCTAAGAAATAGTTATGTAAGTAACTACTTTACATAGATTTTAGCTAATTGTTATCACCTTTTGGCTAAGTAATATTACCTAGTAGCTAAGTACTATTACCTACGAATTAGCTAAGTACTAGCAAGCTAAAATTAGTTAAGTGATATCACCTATTAGCTAAGTTCTAATAGTGAATTACACTATTTATAGTATAACTATATAGAGATCATAGCTAGCTATATTAGCTATGTAATACCAATAATTTAATAACTAAATAGATGAATAAAGAAGCATAGCTAAGACAATTTAGTGAAATAATATTAAGTAATACTATTAGCTGAGAGATAACTAGTTGAGAGATAGAGGTGTTAGCTTAAAGCTAGCTAACTAATAATGTTAGCTAATAGATAGAGGTCTTAGCTTTAAGATAACTAATTGTTAGCTATAGCAAAGCCCTAAGATTATAAGATTACCTCCTTTAGTTTTAATTTGAGTTGCATTGTATAATTTGTACCCTTTGAGATTTTCTTCATGATGCTAATGGGGGTTTCAATGCAAAAGTCATCCACACAAACATTTGCTATTTTTCACATAGCTCAAAAAACTTATGTGATAATATGAATGACCACAAGACATCAAGCCTACTAGGAAACTAACATTGTCTGCAATGTTCAAACCACATGCCAAGCATGTGGATGATACACTGAATTTGATTGTTTTGGGTTGCATAGGTGGAGGTAGATGCAAGTGTTTTGGTAGCCAACATGTCTACAACATTCTTAATAAGCTACTAACAAATTTTTGTTGCCTAGTGAGTTGATCTACTGATCAAAGCTACTCATCATAATGACCCTACATGAAAATCACACGAATCATTTTGAGTGGAGCTCTTGTTTTGTCTGACAAAAGAAGATATAGTCAATGACCTTTGGATATGGTAGTACTATAATAGGACATGCATAATGGATTAGATGAGGAAACATGCATGTTAATGCTCGAACAAGTAATTCTTATGTCTGTGTAACCATATGAACTCTCTAATCGATGATATGATCCATAGAGGCATATACTTTCCCTTGTTAATATGCAAACGAATCCTATTGTGTTCTCAAATCATTTTGATATAATCGTCCCCTCCATTTATTAGGAGGCATTACATTAATGTGGTTCAGTTTTCTCAACAAATTTTCAATAGATAAACTATCACCCATGAACCTTACAATGAATCTTTCAACCCTCTGATGATATGAACAAGTGTTTTACCCAAGAACACCTACAACAATTCTATGACATAAAGAACCTCAAATCTGAAGCTATGTCTACCCATACAAAGATCTATACCACACGGGGAATCAAACATATCCTCTCTATAATCCTACCTCACCCACAACCTAGTAACTGGTGCTTCATGCAACTCATCTTCCTTATCCTCTTCATAGATGATGTCACTCTTTGCTATGATCTTGTTTCAATGATGTTGTTGTATCTCCTTGATGAACCTTTTGATAATGGACATGAAGTCATATTGTTGCTACATTTGAAGACAATGGAGGGGGAGAAAGAGTATGATAGAAGAAGCATAGAAATCTATCTTGATAAAAGAGCAAATTCTATCATTCAAGTTCATGAGATGTCCAATCAGAATATCTTCGTCTTGCATGTCATGATGTAATGCATTATGCATATAGATTAAATTTCACCAATAAATCTCCACCACCTCTTTTGTGGCAATTTTACATTAAGGGGGTGTGTCGGAAAAAGTAATACTTATGTCTACTGAATCATATGAGCTCTGTAATCCATGCCATGAGCTATGAATGGGCACATATGAAGTATATATGTAATTCCTTGTTAATCAATATAGAAAAAATTAGGTCTTAACATGTGGTTTCCTCTTCTCAAATATGTGACTCTATACCACTACGCTTACCCATGTAATGCAATATTAGTGTTTTGCCATATTTAACATTCAAACACTACCACACATTATTGAATAGTGATGAATGTGAACATGCATGTCCACATTTTGTCCCTCACACAACTATTCTACGAGGTTGATTACCTTATGAATTGTTGTTGATTCAACATCGATAGGTCCTTTGAAGATGATATTGGTCGATGAAAATAATCCGAACAAATTGAAAACCCTAAATATAAATAGTTCATGTTCTGTAATCCTACAATAATAAGAAAAGGAAGAGAAACATGTACCTAGATCTAGTCTCTTTGTTGCCTTCTTTGTCCTCACCTAAATCAATATTTTCTACCATCATGGTTCTAGGGTGAGATAGGCCGTGTTTAAGTTGAGGTGATTGCCTAAGCTCAGTTGTGTTCTTTTCCATGACTTGTATGTTCATGCACCAACTCATCACTTAGTGGGACTGGTGGAATATGAATCTTGATATTTTCATCATTATTTCATGTCTTCATTATTGAGTGATGTAGTATGAACAAGTAGTATTATCAAATATTAAAATTTTCACATAGTGTAGAATTTGACAAGCAATTACCCATCATTGACCTAGTGTACAAGGAACTAATGGAACAACCAATTAGTGATGGGTAAGAAAGCTACATGTATTCCTTATTAGTGTTCACATTGTTATGCTTTCATCCAAGTAAACCACTCAAAAATTTTGATGAGGGTGATTATTGGGAGCCCGCTTCAATTTCTGGTGGACCAAGGGGGTAAGGTGATCCCTAATGGTCAAATCGTTTGACTCTTGGGTGTTCCTATTGTCTTAAATATTTCAATGGTTCAATGGTGGGATTCAGATCTTAGCAAGCTTGACAACAAACTTGGCTATTGGAAAGGATTCCAAAATCATGCGCATGCTATTGTTGGAAGTGTTCCAATGTCAAATTACAATGTGTTAATATGCTACAAACTAGCAATATCTAAATCTGTGCACAAATAGGAACTAGGTATAACAAATTGTGTGCCTAAGAGGTATGAAGAGTGTGTGTGTGTGTGTGTGAAAATGGAGAAGATTAATACTTTTGAATTGTTTTATAGCAAACCCAAATTTTGTTATCCCTAAATCAAAAACTAGTAAATGAACAAGTGAGGACAGATGTAGACTTTCTACTCACAGTATGTCGGCTAACATGAACTTCTCCAGATGCCTCTAGATATAGAGCACACCTCCTCCAGTGTAGAAGACCTTGTTCAACACTCCTCCTAGTTGATCACTCAACTTTGAGGATTACTCCTTGAGATTGACGTCTGTGATAATCATCAAAATGAGCCAACACTTTTATTATAGGTTTTAACATCCACAAAAAATCATATAAAAAATTTGGATTGCAAAAACAATCGCCAAAATCTAATCATCACGTCATGATGGTTGTAGCTCAGTGATGAGTAGCACCTCCTTTAATGTCAATCCGGGAAGACATGAGGATGGTATGAAGACCACGAGCAAGTGGAAGCACAAGTGCATGAGTGAGAAGCACACAAGCATGCACACACACACACACACGTGCACACACGGTAAGAACAAAGAGAGTAAGACAATGGAATCACTTCTATTGCAAGAAAGTTCTCATACAAGCTCAAACTACAAGAAGCCAACCCAAAAATGAGCTCTCTAGCTCTATTTATAGTTTTTGACTAGCTTTGGCCCTGTCCAGACCTAGTGTCCGGCCTAGTTAAAAATTAGGTTCCAGGGCTTATTTGAGGGCTCAAATGAGATCTAAAAATTATGAAAATTGGCAGGCAACTACTTCTAAGGCTCCTCAAGCTCGAGGACTCCTCGGCTGGTACAAAATGGAGCTACAAAAAGGTGAAAATGGTATTTACAGGGGTTTTTAGTTATGAGAATCACTTTAAAATGATGTAAGGGTTTTGAAAAAAATGAAGGGTTGCCTTAGTGCTAGATCTGCATGTATGTCCCTACTTGCTTCGTCCCGTATACTGTCAACACTCTCCCCCCCCTAGGGTCTATCGCCTCTGACAGACCTCTTTTCCACAGTTTGATCAATGTATTTCTGCAGGAGGTCGGTTGCCAATTCTTGTTCTTTGATTCTTAAACCTCTGATCAGGTCTCGTTGCAAAGCCTCCCAATCAACTGTACCAGGCATGTCAGGTTGTGGCATCGTGTAAAGCTCGGAATGCATTGTTTGCTCGCATGCAAAGAGATGGAGTAAATGCGTAGGCCGTGGCGCGAATACCTCTGAATGTGCTTCCCAAAACCCCGTGGTGAACATATCGTCGAATGTTTGCTTGTAGCAGGCAGGGAGATATCTTATGCGTGCATGCCATGCGTAAGCCACTCGTATGCTCGGGGTTGTGCTCATATCATATAGCAGGTCGTAGTTACCATTAATAAACCCGGGAATAGGAGGTTGAATACGGCATACATTGCGAAAAGTTTTGAGTACGACCTGCATCATATCGAAGATCTTGAGCATCATCTGGGCAGCGACATCTGGCATGGGGTGGAGACGTGGTATCCAATGTCTGATGGTTGCAATCATGTATGACACTGTGGGAGTACCGGTTGGGGGGGCGATGGCGGGGTAATTGAGCCATTCTTTACAGTTCGCGTTATTCTGAACCTTGATTGCAAAAGCTTTCCATGATCTTCGTCTTTGCACTGGCCCAAAACACGGATTGTACTTCAAATGCATGGGGGCGTGATCCCATGTTCTAAGCATTTCTGGGTAAGTTTCGAGTAACTTCTGCCTCCAAGTTGGTTGGAATATGGCCCCTTTTCGTGCCGCTTCTGGTATATCTTCTGGTTCGAACTGTGTGGCAAATGTTGGGCACTTGTTGGTGACTCTTTTGATTTCTACGTTGTAGTCGGCCAACAATACAAAATAGGGCTTGTATTGTAATTCTGAGCTAGTGATAAGGCGTCTAGAGGCAATGTGCCTGAAGTACTCTGAGTGAAGGATGGTGTCCTCAATGGCCTTCATTGCCAGCATCTGAGTGGATATCCGTTCCTGATGAGTTTTCCCCATTTCCTCTACCTGTTTCATCCATGCTGATGGGGGTTCCTCATAGGTATCTTGACCTTCTTCTGTGACGCGTCCTCCTGGGAATGGTTGAGGCTCGTAGGTGTCGTCGAATGCTTCCTCCACTGGAATAATAACTGCTTCCTCTTCTAACGGTTGCTCTGGTGGGGAAGGAGGTCGCTCGTACTGCATCAACTTCAATTTTAATTCTGCAATCTGTTGCCGTAACTCCAGTACGTCATTGGTTGTTGAATGTTCAGGTTCAAGTGAAGTAGCAGCGTCGGTCATCTCTTTAGGTTCCCGTTGGTGTGGTGTAGACTCTTGGGGTCTCTGTAGGTCCTTCAGCTGGTCGGCAAGCTGATCATGTGCTTCTAAAAGATTGGCATAAGTTTCCAAGATTTGTTGTATGCTTTCTGAGGGAACAGCTTGAAATTTAGCCGGGTCTATGGGTGCTCCCGGGGTGTTCTCCATGGCAGCCTCGAGGTTCTCTTGGTTTTGTTGTTGAAGCCGTCTGTTCTCTTCTTGAGCTGCCGCCAGATGTCGTCGTAGCAAGGCCATGTTTCGTTGAAGCCTTGCATTGCGGCCCATTTGATCTCGCAGCTGTTCCTCCATGGCTTTGCTCTCTTCCATATGCCTCGCTTCGAGTTGCGCATTTGCATGTTCGAGGGCGGATATTTTGCTTTGTGACTCCGTATGACTGGACTCCAAAGCATTGACACGCTCTTGGAGTGTTGCTGAGAGGGTGCAAAGCTCCTTGTTATTTTCTTCCAATAATTTATATTCCTGCTTAAGCTGAGTGGCAGCTTCGAGCATGGTGTCGAGTGCAAGACTAAATGAGGTGGATGCAGGGGTAAGGATGGGAGATGCAGGGGGTTGGGAAGTGGGAATGGGAAAAGTGGATGTTGTGCCTACCGTGTGTGGAAGTGGTGATGTGAGTGTAATAACCTGTGATGGTGTTGTGAGAACAGTGGTGGTGGGTGATCCAGCGGAGGGTGAGATGTCCATGGGGTCGGACATGAGAGAGTGTGAGTCGTGAAATGTGAACACCGGGATGGTGGGTGGTGTGATAGTGGTGGCCGTGAATGTGGGGGAGTGGATTTGGGGAAGGGACTTTTTATTATCTTTATCAACCTGTTGAAGAATGTTTACAAGTTGGGTCCAGAAGGAGGGTTGGGTGATTTGTGTGGTGCCCGAGGCAGTTACAAGGGACGGGGTAGGTAGAGTTTGGGAGGGAGGAAATGGAGGGGTGGAGGGTAAAGGAAGGGAAAAAGTCTGACTAGTGACAGATGGTTGTCCAAAGGCAGGGAGGAAGGAAGGGTGACCTAGTTGGGGTTCAAAAATTTGGGTGACAGAGATGGATGAGGGTAAAGGAAGGAAAGTGGAAACGGGGGTGTGTACAATGGTCTCACTATAGGAGGATATTGGTTGTGTAGAAAGACGCGTGGAGAGAGGTTCTAAGGGTGGGATAGGAGATGATGGGGGGGATGGTGCATGCGTAATTTCCTCCGGTTCATCATTGGGCCTAGGGCTAATCATGTGAACATCTTCTGACGTGGACGTAGCTAACGCGGTAGATACCTCCATCTGAATCATCTTTCCTTGTCGAGGCCATGTATCAATTCTTCTTTGATCATAAGTAGGGTTCTCTCGATAGACCAAGGTTCTCATTGCTTCACTGATGCCACAGGTGTCCGCCAAAAGATTTAGCGATTCTACAAAATGGGGGTCGACATTCTCCGACTGCAGCATCTGGTTTACTAGGGCCCTATTTGCTTCTTCTGACATTTTATGGCGTCGTTGCACCTGCTTGATTGTCCGGTATAGTCGTTTGAGCTGTGCCGTATATGCAGGGGCTTCGTCTTCACTCTCTTCTGGGTCATCTCTTGGTGCCTTCTCCTGAGCTTGTGTGCTTAGTCTCTGAGGAAGTTGTGCCACTCCTATCTCCTGTACACTGCTTGTCTCCCCTCGTGCATGTTCTCTTTGGGCTGATGTCCCCGGATCGACATTGTCAGGGCAACCTTCACTGTCTGATAGATGGGCCGTTTGCAGGAATGTTTCAAAATCAAAGTTTGGGTCCTCGGTGAAGGTGGCCATAGCTGCAAACTCTGCATCGGTAGGTAGTGGAGGGGCAGAAGGAGTGGGCTGTACCACCTCTCTTGGTTGAGACTCTTGGAGATGGATCGTGAAAGGTGCCACTCGGGTTTCCTCTCTAGTGGAGACTTCGGCGATGGCTTCTGGAGGGATCAGGACCTGTGAAAGGGATCCACGCATTCTTTTTGCAGGCTGACTCCCTGACGTCCGCCCTTTGAACAGCTCCAGGTGTGCATACTTTAGGGCTCGGGCAACTGGCACATCATATGCAAGACATCTGTAGATGATTCTTGTCAGCGCACAACAACCATGTAAAGTGGGCTTCCTCACTCCCCGCTTGCCTACCTCATACACTTGATCTAAGATCCATACCGGCATCTTAATGGGCAAGCTTCCGGTCTCTGCTAAATATAGCCCGTACCATATCTTCTTGTGAGGTTGAGTGAAACGGTCCTGAGCGGGAAATGCGAAGTGCTGGAGGCACATCCGCAGAGGTATGGCGATGTTGGGGGTGAGGGCGCACATTTCTTTTAGTTTCTTGATTCTATTGCTTTTCATCGACTCCGGTATCAAGGGGTCGCGATCAGAAGGTACATGCGTGCCATACATCTGAAGTGCTTCCCTGATTAAAGTCACATTCAATTCGAACTTCCTCATTTCCTCCAGATTGGACAAGGAGGGCACCCAGAATGTGCCTGAATGATCTTTATCCCCGGTAGGTTTCAGCGTAGCAATCAAGTAGTAGCACCTGAGGAAGTCGGGTTTAGGTAGAGCTGCACTGAAGTAAGCTTGTAGTCCTGCCTTTTGCCAGATATCTTGAAGTGGAGCTGCATTCTGTAAGGTCTCAAATTCTCTTGAAAAGAATTGGAAGGTCCACCAAACCCCTCCACACTCCATCTTGGACTCCCAGATGTGATCTGCATCTCCCAAATCCCCTGGCATTTCATTGAACCAATGGGAGTGCCCTTTTACTCTTTCGGTTAGTCCACTGGGTGGATCTGGAATAGGAATCCTTCGCACATTCAAGAATTCTTCAGGCCGAGCTGTTGGTGGAGCTTCCACTGGCATGGCATCCCAATTGATAGGAGCACCAGATCCTGCCTGAGAGCTTGTGCCTGCCGCGGTTGCCATGAGAGTAGGTTGCTTATCTGCTGGAAGACGAAAGGCACATTAGTGTTGCATAGGAAACAAGATGTAATGGTGTTCCCTTCACAATACTAACATGACAATCCCGGAGGTCAGTGGTTAGTGGTGAAGTGTTTATGATAGGTGTGAGTGGTGATTAAAGGTCAGTGTCATCCTAGATGCATACTTTGGTTATGCAATGGGTTCGGAATGCTCTTGTGTTAGTGTGGACGGATTTACAGAATAGGGTCAGGGGGTTTAGTACACAGCTTAATTCTCCACACTTTGATAGAGGAGTCGTAGCTCTTAGAGCTAAGGACAGGTGAAGATTTCTGTATGAGAGTGTGATGTATTTGGGACCTTTTGGGTACCCATTTCCAGACATTCCTAGGGTTGATGGGAGTGGGGACAGTGAGAGGTGTAGGTATCTTGTCATTTTCTGAGTTGTTGGCCAAGAGTGCTTGGGTACCCATTTCCAGACATTCCTAGGGTTGATGGGAGTGGGGACAGTGAGAGGTGTAGGTATCTTGTCATTTTCTGAGTTGTTGGCCAAGAGTTGCTTCATCCTAGTGCCTGATGGTGAAGTAATTTGGGCTTGTAAGCAGGCCTTGGGCACCCATATCTGTCTAGCATTAGGGGTAGCTTTCATTGACCGCTTAGGGACCCAAATAGAAATGGTATGCCTAGAGGTTATCCTAGGGGGCTTCTTAACTTCGTTCCTTGACGGTGAGGCTCGTTTCTTGTCTTCTTGAGAGTCTGCTATTAGAGTGGTGGGTTTCCCATCCTTGCGTATCCAGATCTGCTTCGCGCCCCGAGGTGCTCTATGTTGCACGGGTTGGCGCTCCTGCCTCTTGCTTAGCGGCCTCCATCGTGTAGAGTGATGTTCGGTCTGCTCGTTTAGAGTCTTCTTTGGATCAGTTAGGAACTCCTTCTTGGCTCCTGAACCTTCAGTAAGATTGACCTTCCTCTGCACCATAGAAGTTTGGACAAGCACAACATTGTTATCTTCATGTGGATTCCTGGAGGGACCAGGAGTTGGTGCCTGTTCTATTGGTTTGAGTGCTTGATTTTCTAATTCAATCGTGAGACGGCTTTGGCCTACCCAAGCCTGAAGAATTCCACTTCTTAGGTTGAGGTTGACTGCGTGATCATAGATCCAGTCTTGGCCTAAGACAAGAGGTTCGGTCAGATCCTCGTCTTCACACACTAGCACTTTTGCTGGCATGAGGATTTCTTGTATGTAGAGGGGAAGATCCACCTCTCCCATACAAGGGGTTTCAACACCTCCTAATCCTATCAGATATGCTTCCAGGGGATTTACCTCTAATTGCAGCTGCTGGCAATAAGAAAGCCGAACTGCACTTGTGGCTGCTCCTGAATCAATTAAAGCCCTCACGCTTGTTGTGCTGTCTCTTTGTCCTATTTCTAGGGTCACAAAAGGTCGTCGGTCCACTATCTTATGGGTACGTTCACCTGAAGCCTCACACATGGCCATGTGATAGCCTGGAGACTCTTGAGTGTCAGTCACAGGCTGATCCCTCCCTTGTCTCCTCAACTTCATTCGTCTGATACGCTCTAAGGCCTCTGCCTGTGCTTCTTCTCGAATTCGTTTTTCCTCCTCTTTACGTTGTTTAGCAGTATTGAGTCGACTTAGCATTTCCTCCGTGAGGGGTTCCTGATACAGCTTGACTCTGCACCCGCTAATATAGTTTGGGAGGACATCCCCCTCTAAAGTGGCTAGTTGTACTGCTCCACTCGTGGAGATCCTATTAATGATCATAGGTCCGTAGCCTCTCTTTTCTAGCTTTCTTGCGTGCTGTTTCAATGTGTAAATTAAAACTAGATCTCTTGCTTTCAAGCCCTTATCCTTTACATGGGCATCAAAGTATGCCTTTTGCCGTTTCTTTGCAGCATAGATGCCTGCTGCTGCTCGTAGCCTCGTCTCACCTAAACGTTCTAGATCAAAGATCCTAGAGGACAACTCGTGTCCATTCCACTCATGCTCTTGTGCTACTCTTAAAGCTGGAATTAGGAAATCTAATGGTAGCACCGCATTTTGTCCGAAGACCATCTGAAATGGGGTGGCATTGAGTACCGTTTTGTAAGCAACTCGGTATGCCCAAACAGCATGATGAAGTTGTTTGTCCCAATCCGAGCGTTTATTATTTACAAGTTTCGTCAATACGTTACATAGGATCTTATTCATGCTCTCGGCTTGTCCGTTAGCTTGTGGGTGATAGGGTGCAGACTTCTTATGTGTCACCATGAATTCTTGAAGGAGATTTTCAATGACCTCATTCAAGAAGTGCGTACCTCTATCACTAACCAACTCTATTGGTAACCCATATCTAGTGAACACATTTTCGAATAAGAACTTAGCCGTCGTTTGAGCATCATTCTTTGTCGTGGCCTTTACTTCCACCCACTTTGTAAGGTAATCTGTGGCTACAATAATGTATTCTGCATGGGAGTTTCTAGCTGGGGGGTTAATGGGACCTACAAAGTCTATACCCCACTTTGAAAATGCACGTCCTCCCATCATTGGCCTTAAGGGCATTTCATCTTTTCTTATCGGATATTGGGCACGTTGGCATGTGTCGCAACTCTTCACATAAGTATGTGCATCCATATGAAGAGTGGGCCACCACAGTCCCGAGAATAGAATGGTCTTAATTACTCTGTCAGGCCCAAAGTGTCCACCTGCAGCACCGCTGTGTGCCGTTTCTAAGACTTTCAAGTAGTCTGATTCATGAACGCACAGTCTTAGGTAACCATGCTTGCCTCTTCGATATAGGTTGTCTCCTACTAAGGCATAGTCATGAGCCTCTTGCTCCATGCTCCGTTTTCTTGCAAGACTAGCCTGATTGGGCAATGTTCCCGATCTCATGAACTCAACCAATGGAGCACTCCAATCTGGGATTAATGACACATGATAAAGAGTGGCATGCTCCACTGGGGGTCTCTTCTGGCACACTGGACAATTGTGGATCCACTCTTGTATTTCTTTGTCCATGCTAGGCCAATATACCCCTAAACGTTTTAGATTATGCAATGTTCGTTGTTTAGGGTAGTGATTTCCTAGCAGTCCCTCATGGTCTTGTTGCAACCAACTAGCATGTTCATCATCCTCGACACAACAAGCTAATACGCCCTCGGTATCTTGCTTGTACATACTTCCGGCCAATATTTGGTACTTTAGCGATTTTACAATTTCCTCTTTGCTTGTTTTAACATTTTTATTTGCAGGCCCGAAGGTTAGGACTGGTACCAACTTATTTGCCCATTTAGGAACAACTTCTAAATTGAACAGATAAGCATCGGGCAATTCATCAGACACTCCTTGCGGTGGCTCTCCTGAAGTGATGCGAGAAAGATGGTCTGCCCTAAGATGGGTTCTACCTTTCCTGACAACAACTTCAAAGTCGTATTCCATTAGTAAGAGGAACCATCTTACTAAGCGGCCTGTATTGCAAGGTTTATTGACCAAATATAGTAAAGTTTGATGATCAGTGAAAAACTTGAACTTATTGGCCAATAGATAGTGTCTAAACTTCTTCACAGCATACACCATACCTAGGCCTTCCCTCTCCGTTGTGGTATAATTTCGTTCAGCTTCGTTTAATTGCCTACTAGCATATGCTATTGGCAAATCTAGGTTTCCTTCACCTGTGGGTTGCGCTAGCACACATCCTATTGCATGATTTGAGGCATCTACGTGGACATGAAAGGGTTTGCTCCAATCCGGAGTAGTCAATATTGGTGCTGTGCACAGCCGTCTCTTCAGCTCGTTGAAGGAAGTCTCACATTCCTCATTCCACTCAAAATTTGTTAACAACCCATAGAGAGGTTTAGCTATGATGGCATACATGTGGATAAACCTACGGTAATATCCACAATGGCCCATAAAGGCTTGTACCTCTTTAACATTCCTTGGTCTGGGCAACTCTGCTATTGCTCTTACTTTGTCTTCATCTGTTGAAATTCCATTCTTAGAAACAATGTGACCTAAGATCTTACCTTGTCGTACCATGAACACACACTTCTCTGGATTCAGACACACTCGATAATCTCTACACTTGTTGAAGACTTGTCTGAGCTCAGGGATGTGGTAACTTCTTTCTTGGGAATGAGCGCATAAATCATCCACATATACTTCTAAGCTCTTTCGCAAGAACTCTTTGAAGACATGACACATGAGTCTTTGGAATGTTGCAGGTGCATTGGTGAGCCCAAATGGCATCACACGAAATGCAAAGATTCCCCATTCTGTGGCAAAGGCCGTTTTGTGTTGATCTTCGGGGGCAATGGCTACTTGGTTGTAACCTGAAAATCCATCAAGGAAGCTGTAAACTTCCTTGCCTGCGACACGCTCCAAAAGATGTTCGGTGATTGGAAGTGGATAACTATCTCTGACCGTAGCGGCATTGACTTTTTTAAGGTTAATGCACACTCGCAATTTCCCATTCTTCTTGGGCACCACTACAATGGGGGACAACCATTCAGTGTGCTCAATTTGATAGATGAATCCGGCTTCAATCAGCCTGTCAATTTCCTCTTTTATTTTGGCTGCATAATTGTCATTATATGTGTAGGGCTTTTGTTTGGTGGGCTTGGCATCAGCGGTCATCGGAATTGTATGAGAGCAAATCTCTGGATCTACTCCTTTCAAGTCTCTATAGTGCCATGCGAACACATCCCTATATTCCCTTAATAGAGCTACAAGCTCCGCTTCTTCTTCTGCACTTAGGTCGTCTCCTATGTACGTACATCGCTCTTTGTTCCCTTCAATGGTCACTACAATTTTTTTGGTCTTTTCTTTATTGTCATATGCTTCTCCTATAATGGCCTCTCTCTTAGGCATTCGTACCAAAATTTTCCGGTCTTCCACTTCATATTTCTTGAAATTTTCTGGTACTTCAAACAATGATTCTTCCTCTTCTTGTCTCACTGCTTTTCTTTTCTTTTTCTTTTGACCTCCTTCACATCCTTTCTTTGAACTTATCGTTTTAATACCCGCAAGGGGTTCTTCTTCCTTTTGGGTTAACACCCCTAGGTCTTCTAAGTAGTGTCTGAGTCAAAGTATGTATCCATCACAATGGATTCTAGATCATCGTCATTCTCTTCTTCTTCTGTGAACTCACTAGGATCACACTCTTCCAACAAGGCCTGACACATGAACACTGAAATATCATAACCCTCCTCATCACAATGGGGTGTCCATTGTTCCTCATTGACTGCAATGTCCATGGTAGCTAAGATTTCTGCCCAACCATGAGGCTCAAATTCCTCATCTGGAAATATCATTGGTGTATAGGCTGGGTCTTTTATTGGTCTATCTCCTGGGGGAGTTCCTTCTTCTCTCGCTTTTAGGCGCTTTTCCTCTTCCTCAGCGACCTTGCACATCCACAAGTGAGTATCTTCATGCAACCAGGATGGTTCAGGTGAACTTCTAGAATGCACGGAGATAGAGTCTTCTTTCGCTTTGTGGATAGGATTCCACTGTAGGGGTGGTACATCTCTGAAGGTGTAATCCTTCAGATTGACCTTGGTGGTGACCCCTAAGTGCTGTAAGTACAAGGCGTTGGTTCCCCAATCCTGTACTATTTGCAATTGTCGTAGGAAAGGTCTTCCTAGGATCATCTCGTAAACATTATTCTTCTCAAAGTCACATATAGCAAACGTATGTTCAAACTCTACACCACAAGTGGTTAGAGTTATCCCTTCAAGCAATCGGAGAGGTCTTTCAAAATGACCATCTGCCATTTGAAGTTTCATTCTCGTTGGTCTTAAGGTGGGTCTGCCCCATCGCTTCCACAAGGAGGTGGTCGCAATAGCAACGCCAGCACCCGAATCCACAATTGCTTTGGTTGTGTAACCTTGATAGGTGATCGGAAGATAAGTGTTACCTTCTTCACCTTCGCTCATGTCTCCTATCTTGTCGAGAGGTACCTCGGGTACTTTTTGTTTAGAGCCTACTTTTGGTGTATTGGATTCAAGTTCTGGAACCTGATCCTTCACATGATTCCAGAGCTCCGGTTTTGCCTTGAGGAGTTCCTCTACAGTGAGGTGACATTGAACCTTAGTGTTCTTCACAACATCAGTGTTCCTGGGAATCACTGAGTCTTCATTTCTCACCAATATTGTGGGAGCTCTGATCTGGAGAGATTCAGATTCCCATGGGCCTGTGAAATGAGGCAACTCTTGTAAAGAATTAGATTCAAAATCTAATCTCTCATCCTCTTGTTGCTTTGTTTGATCTCCATAGATAGACGGAATGTCTTGGGGAAATTGGTCATGGAGATCATCAATCTCAGGAATAGGAGGGGAGTCACCCTTCTCCTTGGCCCATTTCTCTTCTTGTATTTCCCGCAAGAACTCTTGCGAGTACTGTTGAATTGAAGGAGGTATTCCAGTATCCGTGGAATTAGGAACATAAGCTCCCTTAGGTGGTGAGCTCCCTCTTTCAACAACTGGTTGAGCCTGTGGAGGTAAAGAAACTTGTGATTTGTTTACCAACTGCTCTAATTTTTCTAGTAAGCCTTGGAAATGCAAATCCGGCTTGACAGAGTTGGTCTGATTGAACTTTTGACTAGTCTCAAGTATAGCTTGAGCTTGTTCTACCATTTTCATGCACATTTTCATCCGTTCAATCTCTAAATCTGCTCTAGGGTAACTCTTGTCTAGGTTTGCAGCTGTTGGCCCTTCTTGAAGTCGAGCCTGGTAGGCCTTGAACATCATGTCCAAGCCTTCAGGAGTGGGGTCAGCTAATACTGATCCTACTCGGGGTGGTGGGTGGGTTACAAGGGGTGTATTAGAGGGTGGAGAAATGGAGGGTGATGGGGATGGTAGTGGTGGACGTGTGTGGTAGTGCGGTTGAGATGTGATCTCTGTGATTTTTGCCTTGGTTTCTCTCACGCTTTCTTCAAGTTCGTTTATCTTTTTTGCCCATTGCCTCTTCATTCTTTCACGACTATCCTTCCAGGCGCTAGTTCTCTTTTTGGTTATGCTCTCTGTTTCACTCACCTCGGGGCTCTTTTCGGGACCAACACCTTGGTGTTGTTGAAGTGCCTGGGCTCTTGTGATCACCTGCACAGGTGCAGTGGAAGTCACACTCCCTGTGGAGTCTACAACTAACCCAACAACATTGATAGGAGTGATTTTAGGCATGTTATTAGGGTTCTTCGGGCAATCTCGTAGGAGATGCTCTTTCCCGCAGTCTTGACAGAAGCCCTGAACGGTTACTGGTTGAGGCTCTGTAGGGGCAGGCAGTGGACAATCACGTATAAGGTGATCTCCCTGACACCTGAAGCATGGTCCTCTAGGAAATGGGGGTCGTACCTGCCTAGGTTGAGGTCTAGAGTTGGGGTTTGTGTACATAACATTAGAATACTCAGGTTCCCCACTATTTTCACTTGGGTCCTCATAATAGTATGACTCGTTATGCTCGGGTAACTGCATGTAGTAAGCATGTGGGCTATCAATATGTGTGGAGTCAAAACTATGGTCACTTGGATCACTGTCTGATAGCAATGGGGTGACTGGAACTATGGCTCTATTCGGATTGTCTTCAGTAGATGCATATTTCACTGGGATCACATTGGTTGGAGCAGGGGGTTGCTGCACTAGGACTGGTTGAGGTCTCTGCTGCCCTTGATAAGGTGGCTGATAAGTTTGCTGTGGTCTGTTGTATTGTGGTGATGGGTACTGATTCTGGTATCTACCATGTTGTGGATATGGCTGAGGATAATTTTGCCTAACAGTTTGTTTGTTATATGGGCAGTCTTGTGCCGTGTGATTGGTGTACCTGCGCTCTATGGTGCAGTACTGGCTACTAGGATTTGCCTGAGGTTGGGCCATAATGGGACATACACTTGCCATATGTTCACCGCCACAATTGTAACACCGCTTAACTGGGGCAAATCTTGGAATTTGCTTGCTAGAGACACCTAGTTTTTGGGCTACCTTCTCTACAAGTTCCTCGATGGATGTGGATTGACCAGATGTCATGTTACTAGAGCTATCCGAATCCTTATAGATTTTTGATTGTTCTAATTCCTCACCTAGATTGTCCTCAATGTCTATGCACATGCGCACGCACTCTTCTATCGTTCTGGGGTCCTTCAGGTACACATATGACCTGAGCTTAGTGCTCAACAATCCGTCTAGGAACAAGGCCACTTGTTTGGCTGGTGTGGGTAACTCCGACATCGGGCATCTCTCCAGGTACTGTCTAAATCTTCTTCCAGCTAGTCTGACCGTCTCTTGAGGTGTTTGTTTGAAGCTATGAATTAGTGAGGAGGTGTTATGCCTGATTCCACTCTTAGAAAACTCAACAATAAATGCCTCTAAGAGTTGGTCTATGTTTCTGAAATGCCTCTCATTCAGTGGTTGGAACCACGTAAGGGCAGTGTTCCTAAGGGTTAGACCGAAAGCATTATATTGTGTGAATAGGTCCTCTACCTGTTCAGCTTTCAATACTTGCCGAAATTCTGCCACATGGTCATAAGGGTCTCCCGTGCCATCGAAGTAATTCTTCATGGACTTCACCAGTTGAGTTGGTCGCAGGGTCCTAGTGTGTTCTCTCGGCCTTGGCAAAGGAAAATCGTCAATATCCCTTTGATTCCATGGGGTTCTATGTCTCTCAGGTTCCACTCTATTCCTTTCTGTTCCCGTTCTTTCTCTTCCCAGGGAGTTGGCAAAACTTACCTCAGGTTTGTCTCTACTTCTATCTCTCTGAGCCCCATGAGCTTGGGAGGTCCCAGCTCCTTGGTGACCAAAGGACACATTAGACCTTGGTTGGGGAAAAACAAATTCTCCCTTCCATGTGTAGGCATGTCTGCCATGCTCAGTGACCACGAAGATTCTCTCTGATGCATTGTCTAGGTAGGTTACTTGACCTGGTCTATCAGGGTCTTTAAACTCATAGATTGTGAGGGCACTCACTTCCTGAGGTTGAGAAGATTTATATCTCCAAAAAGCCTCATCGGTTTCTCGGTTTAAAAGCAGGTCTATGCTTTTATTATCCTGTGGAATCCACTCTGGAGTTATGATTCTGGTCAAGACATATTTACCACAGGGAGTTCTTGGCTCTCTCTCTAAGTTCCCTTGCTCTATATCACCCATGTCGGTCTCCGCAATCACATTTCCAAACTCATCAGTTCTATCAGGAAGAGTGGTGACTACATATATAGTCCCTTCTTTATCTAGGTAGGCTCCATTCTCAAACTTGACTACCGGGTGGTCTAATCCATGGGGTTGATCGGGGTTCTTAATCTGGACCACCGATCTTCTCAGTCCGTCTTCGTAGATGCGAGCACCTAGACGATTCGTCCTGATATATTCCAATTGAGTCTTATAAGGCCCCTCTGGCTTTTCTAGATAAGCCAACCCTGAACTACCTACTGGTCTCTCCATGTGATAGGACATCTCAGAATCACTTGTTTCTGATCTGGGAGTGTATGGGTAATCACTCAACTGCTGGGCCCAAGACCTGGCAGTGTGATTGACACTAGCTTCAGAAGATATGAGGCTTTGTCTGTCTCGGCCTAAGTGTCTGCCTGATCTAAGGTTCATATGCCTGATTTATTTACCCCCTGGAACCCAAGCACACTCTCGTTGCAGGTTGATTTTGCACCAATCACTTTGTTCTTTTTAGTTGAATATTATGTTTATGGTCTTGTCTGAAATTGCGTCGTCAGGAGTACTTAAGTGAATTTCCGCACTTAATAAGTGATCGATTCCCTTTTACCTTTTGTCCCTTAGGGTTTTTGCACTTAAGACCTATTTACTTCTTGCACTTGGTTGGTTAATACTCTTGGACTTGATTCGTGCCTAACGCTGCCCTAATTAGTTATCACACCTAAGTCGTACTTAGCCTAGGCTAGGAATTGACAAAGGAGGGTTGAGAGATCTTCCAACCTCAATTAGCTGGTTGACCAGACTGCTACACCAGCCCAGGAAGCCTTCTCCCAAACTTGGTACTCACCCTTGCTAGCTTGCTTTGGATTGCCTTGAGCGCACACAAAGTTCCTGCAAAAGCTCACCCGTTAGTATAGCTCTATTGCCAAAAGTAATTGAAAGACACACTTCAATAATTTTAGTCCCCTTGGAGTAGTTCACTGTACCCCCTGAATCTGAGAACCACTTAGTTCCACCTAAGGGTCAACTTAAAAATGCATGATCTAAAATTCCGAGTGTGATTCTTACAAAAGCTACTCAAAAATAACCCTAAATTTTCATGCGTTAAAGGCCGTGTATCGCGATAGGTCGGGTCGAAGTGTCGCGATAGCTCGTGAGGTGTCGTGATAGGTCGGGGTGTCGCGATAGCTCGTGAAGTGTCGCGATAGGTCGAAGTGTCGCGATAGGTGGTGAGGTGTCGCGATAGGTCGGGGTGTCGCGATAGCTCGTGAAGTGTCGCGATAGGTCGAAGTGTCGCGATAGGTGGTGAGGTGTCGCGATAGGTCGGGGTGTCGCGATAGGTGGTGAGGTGTCGCGATAGGTCGGGGTGTCGTGATAGGTGGTGAAGTGTCGCGATAGGTCGGGGTGTCGTGATAGCTCGTGAGGTGTCGCGATACCTCGAGGTGTCGCGATAGCTCGGGATATGGTGAATTTTTCTGTTCTATCTAGGGATCCTGGGAGCTCTAGGCCTGCGCAGTGTCGTGGTGCACTCAGAATCGTGATTGGGTGAAATTTTCGGAGTGTCGCAATAGCTCGAGCTCAACGCCTCGGGGACTGTGTAGACAATTTCTGTACCTGCTGAGCTTGCTGGAGGTGATGATGGAGCTGCCACCTGCAAGAAACATGCAAAAAACACACAAAAACAAGCACACACACTCGCTCTCTCTCAAACTCGAACACAACAAATGAGGGAATGATAAGGAAGAGGAGATATGTAGTGGAGAAGGAGGTGGAGGTGGAGATGCAGAAGGAGGTGAAGATGAAGATGGAGATGGAGAAAAATCAGAAATTTACCTACTACTTACCATTCCAACGCGTCCTCTCTACGTCTTACCATCACACGCTCGTCCTCAAAGCTCGATCCCCGGCAACGGCGCCAAAATTTGGTGTAGCTCAGTGATGAGTAGCACCTCCTTTAATGTCAATCCGGGAAGACATGAGGATGGTATGAAGACCACGAGCAAGTGGAAGCACAAGTGCGTGAGTGAGAAGCACACAAGCATGCACACACACACACACACACGCGCACACACGGTAAGAACAAAGAGAGTAAGACAATGGAATCACTTCTATTGCAAGAAAGTTCTCATACAAGCTCAAACTACAAGAAGCCAACCCAAAAATGAGCTCTCTAGCTCTATTTATAGTTTTTGACTAGCTTTGGCCCTGTCCAGACCTAGTGTCCGGCCTAGTTAAAAATTAGGTTCCAGGGCTTATTTGAGGGCTCAAAATTATGAAAATTGGCAGGCAACTACTTCTAAGGTTCCTCAAGCTCGAGGACTCCTCGGCTGGTACAAAATGGAGCTACAAAAAGGTGAAAATGGTATTTACAGGGGTTTTTAGTGATGAGAATCACTTTAAAATGATGTAAGGGTTTTGAAAAAAATGAAGGGTTGCCTTAGTGCTAGATCTGCATGTATGTCTGTACTTGCTTCGTCCCGTATACTGTCAACAATGGTGAAAAAAAAAACTATGGAGAAAAATATTCCAGAGTGTTGACTACTGTGCCCGATGGGTTGCGAACCCGGGTGGGTTGTTCGAAAGAAAATGTCTTATCCAACATGCCCCACACTTTTTTTGTAAAAAGTATAGCAAAGAGTTGTAAATATGCTTTAAGTTCAATGTCTGTGGAAAATTTTGGTATTATTGCCAATCGCTATGGTGTTCAACATGTTCTTCATAGCCTCAATTATCTATTTCTTGTTGTGTTGGAGACCAAAAGACAAATATATGGCTAAGATGGAAAGAGTTTGTAGAAATGTTCTCTAGGTGGGTCATCCGATAGGAGAGGCATGCCCAAAATCAAATGGGCTATTTGTGTTTGTGAAAAAGGCTTAGGCAAGCTTGGCATTCTGGACATTGAAGGTTTAGCCAATAATTTGGTGGCCAAATGGTTCATTAAATCTTGGAACAAGATGGATACCTCCTTGCCAAATTGATTTTCATAAATAAAGTGCACTTACATTTGTGGGTTTGGGTGGTTGGAAGGATCAGGATTTACTCACTCTGATGTTCTCCACTTTTGTGGTTACTCCTAGAGTCATTTTTTCATTGTGGAAAAGTTCAAACAAGGTGAAACCTTACTTCAAGGTCAATGAATAATGAAGGTGGGTTATTGATATTAGACAAGAAAACTCCATTTGGTTCCCAATCAAGGGAATCAAGGAAGTCAATTCAACAAACTTCCAGAGAGTGAATAAATTATTGAATAAAGGATTTTGTATATGGAAGCACCTCTAGAATCAAGACATGAGACAATGCATCATATTGAGGGACATTAAACTAGCCAGGAGAGTGGACTATGAAAATTGTTGCCTGTTAAGAGACATAATTAGTTCTTGGGAGAACTTCAAGTCTTATCTCCTTCTTGGTCAAGATCCCCTCGGATAGAAGGTATAAGTCGGCACAATGGCAAGATCTTGGACAATATTCCAATTTTTAAGAAGAATTTGGATCTTCATGTATTACTCAACAGGAAGTGGTCTCTCAACTAGCAGAGTATCACATGGGATTTCAAGTTCATATCCCCATGTCATCCCCTCTTTGAGAATCAAAAAGTTTTTCTAATGTGGGAAATTGTCCATCAAAATATATGGACTAATACTAAAATTAGTAAATTTTGTGGCCCCTCCATGGTGTAAACCCCACCTCAAAGTTAGATAAGACTTGGGACACCTCTTGTTTTTGTTCCTCCTAATCCTCTGTATCATACAAGGACTAAGCATATTGAAGTCCATTACCATTATGTGAGAGAGAAGCTACTTAGCAAGTACATACAATTGTCCTATGTTGATGAAACTAAATCTTCGGATGAAACTAAATTGAACACGTTCAAGATGTTGATTAGATTGTAGGAGATGAAGGAGAGTTGAAGCTCAAGAATGTTAGGCTTGAGAGGGAGGAGATGAAGGAGAGTTGAAGCTCAAGAATTTTAGGCTTGAGAGGGAGTTGTTGGTACAAATGGATAGAAGCCTACATACTTGGACATTTGATATTCACCCACTTGTAAAAGCATGACTTTTATCTTTGTAAAAGTGCATATGTAAAAGGGCACTTGCAATCACAAGTTCTTAGGAAATCTCTTTACGAGTTTGCTGGTGAGTTAGATGAAGATTGAAATCCTAAACTCTAGGGATATTTTTTGGTAAGAGTTTGAATTTCAAAATGGATCCAATTTTAACTATAAAATTAGACTTCAAACATCAGTAAATGAGCCCGATTTAGAGAGACATTCAGAGGGATTTCAAGTGAATATTGAGCTCACACTATAGCTCCACCATTGCCCGCATATTTTGCAATTATTCATTGCCAATATCATTGTACTTTATGTGCATTAATACATACATTTTGATTATGTTTCATTTTCTCCATGTGTGGAGCTTAGACACTCTCATCCATGACTCTAAGAAAACATAAAACTCATTGGAATCATAGGATTTCCTATATTAATCCCCTAAACAAATCATATGCATGTACATGTCTAGAAGTGAGGTCTAATCATATCAAGAGGTGAACTATCTCTTAACCAACTAATTTCTTTCCCTTCTAGCCATGATTTGATGTGTGTAGCTCTTGGTAAAAAGCATTCTTTGATTATGTATGGTGAAGAGACGTTTACTTAGGACTTGTTTTAATTGAATCTTTTGCATGAAGATGAACTTGCTTTAAATCTATGAGACATGACACACGATGATCTTTGAGGAATTTTCCCAACCACATGATCCATATGTAGCCAAAATCTATTAGTTGGAGAACTATCTCTGCAACTCTTTCCCCATCTACTCCTCCTACTAAAGGATTTGCTCTAGATGCAAGGCTTGCCAGCTACACATCCATGCTCCTAAGGGTCACACCTTGGTGTCTTGAACCTTGTTCTCAACCTTAGTATCTTGAACGTCACTCTCAACCATATTCAGTACCTTGAATCCTCAAACAAGTTCCACCCAAGGATCCGCAAAGGTCTTCTCACTTCTTATCTAGCTCAAAAGATCTAGAAAGTTTGTTTCAAGGTCCTTCCAATTCAGAGATACGCTCCAATCTTTTTTGGGTGGAATTCTCAATGTGCCCCATCCCCCGTTAGTACCCTTTCACATGATAGAGTGCCCAAGTGCCTTTTTTAGAGGCCATTGGGTCCGTCCACCTTGCCCAAGCTTAATTCCAAGGATATGATACCAATGTAATGAAGTGTAGGAGATTTGAACTCACAATTTCCTTTCTAGGAGTGTGATGGGATAACCACTTACCCCAAAAACCATGGTTGAGGATCTTTTACTAATCCTCGCTCTTAGGTTCTAGTTCAACCATCTCCTATATATCAAGGGGTTGTTCAACCATCTCCTACCTATCACTTTAGTACAATTCTATATTACCAATACTCTTAATTATGATGCTAGCTTTTTATAGTTTTCCTATTAGTTTTGGTTGGTTTTAGACATAATGTATAGCATAGTTAAAATTAGTTTATAAGAATAATTTGAGGCATCTCACGAGGTCCAAAAATTATGAAATTTTGTACATGAATTCTATCTAAGCTCTTCAAGCTTGAGGACTCCTGCGCCTGCATGAAATGGAGTGTTTGAATATATAAAATTGGGTTTTTAAAAGTACAAGCTTAGTGATAAAAATCATTACTTGGGTACTTGAAGAAATAATTGTTATTTGATATTTGAAAAATGTGAATAAATACCACTTAGCCTCACATACACCTTGCTTCACATGATTCCTTGCCTTAAATTTCTCCTCCCTCTAGTTGGACCTTGGCCTTGTGCACTGCCAACATCCACCTATAGGTCTTTTGATAGAGTTGTAAACCACATAACTTCACATATAGTCAAGGTTCTGTGTACTTAGCCTGTATGGGTGAAAGAGAAAGTAGGTTTCTTCTTGGATCTCCATGAAATCAAGTTTGTGTTGATGACATGATTGCTCCTACATCATCTCAATTTGTATCCGCATGAGATGCATTTTGTATCTAGAGGACACTCCATTTCCAATTTATTTCCATTTTATATTGTATCTATTTTGTATTTGGGCACCTTGCCATTTGCTTCCACCATTGTATTCATCCTCCTTTGAGGGGAATTATCCCACATGAGATATACTTTGGAGAGCCCCTCCCAAATGTATACAAGGAGGGCCTCTCCCCCCATTTTTATTGGATTAGAAGCTTGAGGAGCCTACTCCATGCTCTAGGCAAGCTCATCTCTAATCCATGTGAGTTTACCCATTTCTTGGTCTACTCACTTGGAGTCTCTCACACTCTTTCTTTTGTGAGTACACTCTTCCTTCCATTTTGCTTCCATGTGTGTACTCTCTACATGGTATGAGAGCACCAGGTGGAGGTTTTGGTGATGCGTTTGGTGGTCTTTTTTTGGCGTTGGTGCTTGAGTATTGGTGGTTTTGCTTTCTACTCATTGAGAACTTTTGCCATGAATTTTGCTCTTTAGGGCTTCATTTTGCCCATTTTCCCACCCTCCCACCCTTGTCCTTCTACCATTCTGTTGGCTTATGGGAGTTGCTCATATTTTCTCTTGAGCATAGATACCCCTCTATCACTCAAGCATAGATACCCCTCTATCACTCAAGAAATACCCCTTTTTTGTGTAAAGGAGAAGTGTCCATATGAACACTCTCCTAAGCCTCTTTTTGATATTTCTCTAACACTATGGTAGAGAAGCCTTGGAAAATAACTTAATTTTGCACACATCTAGAAGTTCCCCACGTATAAATCCACACATGCCCTTCATTGGGATTTGTTTGTTACAAGAGAGATCTTGGAATCTCCTAGAAGATATGCTAGTTAGAGATATTCCCTTTTTGACTTTTCAAAAGAAGCACATGGGGAAATGTGCTTAGCCTATATATCGAGGCTCATTTTTGTAAAGAAGGGGGGATTTTCGTTCAATGTGCTCTCATGTAATATCTCTTATGAATGGAAGAATACTCTTCTTTACTCCAAGACTATTTACACTCTTGTATTGTGTCTTTGTGAGTGTGTGAGAGTGAGGTGTGTGTGTGTGTGCCTATGCATGTCTTTCCTTTGTGTCAGTAGAGTAGTTGCTTTACTTGTATTTTGCACATGGACTAGGATCCTTGACTCCCTACTCTCCATGTTTTCAAGAGCTTCATTTGGGTTGGCAGAACTCCCTATCGTGCACACTCCTATGATTTTCGTTATCAAGGTTTTGCTCTAATTTTGATTTCCTTATCTCTATTGTGTGCCTTCATAAGGCAACCACATTTTGCATCTCCTGTTGGCATTTCAAGGTCCTGCTTGGAGCATTATGGCACGTTTCTTCCAATGGTTGAAGGGTGAGCCTCAACTCTCCATGTTCGGGGTTGAGCTTGGCTCCCCACCCTTCTTGTTGCATTGTCGTCAGGTCAGGCTGGGCTCCCATTAGACGAATCTGAACACCTCTGTGTGTTGGTGCAGCTTGAGCAATAGGGACCTTGAGTTTCTTCTCTTTTTCCGCTCCTAAATCAACTAATATCGGCATCTCCATGAGTTCTTCTTGACGGATGTTGTCATCAATTCCCTGGTTTGTCCTCATTCTACCATACCTTGAAGGCATGGCACTACTCCGTGCAGCTCATGAGGTAGTCTAAAGCTTGATGCTACTGTGCAATAGGGTTAAGAGATCCTAGATTGGGGAATATGCTCATTGGCTGTAGCGGTTGCATGGGCATAACAACAATTGTGCTAAACTTTTGGGGAGGAGTTTCTCTTGAATATCTTAGGGCTCAACATTGCCACCCCCTTTTCCCTCTATCTCCTTTGTCGAGCAATGGCTGTGGTCGGCCAACGTTGGGCCTAATGCCCACCTCAACTACACTCTTTGGGCCACATCAGAAGAGTTTTACCTTGGAGATTTAATTTTTTTCTCCACAATTTTGGGCTTGACAGGTGACTTTCTTGAACTACTATTCTAATCACTTTTGTAATGGAATGATGCAGTCTAAACAGAACATCCATGCTGCTCAACGTCATTTCACCAATTGGAGGAGGCAATAGACACCTAGCTACCCTTTCTAAATGTGTTCAGCCAGAAGTGTTCAAACATATCCTTTAGGGTCCCGACATGAAAATGGCAGGCTACTTCACGAACAGGTAAGGATCTACCATTACCAACTATTACTTGAGCATCTGTGAAACCTGGCATCATCTCAACCTCGGTCTGCACTTGACCTTACAAAGTCCTCACCGTCATTGGGGCCTACGGGAAAGTTGGCATCTGTGCTTATTTGGACTATGATCATGTTGAAATGTATATATAATGCTCGTGCTACATATGAAGGCTCTGAAGTAATGCTAAGGCATATCTGATTTTACACAAAATCTCTGATATTACTCTCTCTGATCGAGTGAGGCATTCGCAAGGTTTGGAAACATCATTCCCTCTTTTTCTAACCATGGGAACTTTGTCCTGGCTGATCCTACTTGCACCATGGTTAACACCATGAGGGGATGAACATCTGTAATGTATTACCCCAACGATCTCTTGAGAAAGTTTTGACGGTAGACCCTCACTTCATAAGATAAGTATCCTAGTTGTAGCTTCTTTTCCTGGAATTTAAAAAGCTCAGCAACTATATTGACAAGGGATGTGCAAGCTTGGTCCAAATTTTCATTTACTCAAGTATTTTCTGCTTCTTCAGAGGCTCAATTAGGTGTAGACTCTCAAACACTACCTACCTAGCTAAGGATTGGAAATCTGCCAACACTCTACTACCTTTTTGGATGATGACTTCCTTTGCCCTCTAACTACTCCCAACCACATACTAATACGGAACTGGGATTTTTTTCAAACTTGTGGAGTTGGGGTCGACTGTTTTCTCTCTACAACAAGTCTCTAAAGAATGAAATAGGCATTGAGCGTTACAAGTTGCAAAAGATGTTTTTGATGTTGGAAGTGTTTGTAGCTTGAGGAATCTTCTTAAGGTTGGTTCATATTCCATTCTCTATGCACAAGAACAGCAGTAAGAACTCAGGCATGGACTGCAGTCAATTTTTTTGGTTGAAGAAGCTACCTTGGAAGGGCATTGGCAACAACCATTATGGGCATAACATTCAACAGATCGATACATGAACTTTCTTTTTGCATCTTCGACTAGAAGCTATAGGCGCTCTTCAAAAACTTGGGTCCCTTCACAGGTGACAACATTCAGACTAATACTTCTCTAGAACTATTTTGGGGGATCCCTCTTCTAACTCATGAAAGCTCAAAAATCAACCATTTTTGAATGCAAACTACGCAAGACTGAAGCTTTGAACTTGACTGATGGGCCTACACTTTTTGACTTGGCACACCTACTTCGCTCCCACACATGATTTCTACTGCTGCACTTAGCTTCCCCTATCATTAGCTTTGCTCGAGATTGGGCATATGGCTACCTCTGCACCAAGTTAATCTCTTTGTGAACTCAGCTATTGACTACCCCAATACAGGGTTGAGCTTTTGCTTAATGGATCTTGACATTTGTGGATCAAGCTTGGTGCTCCCCACCCTATTCATGTTTTCCTTGAATTGATTACTAATCTATGCAATCCAAAGAGGCTTCCAAGAAGTATGTCACTTACACATTATGAGTCAGGTTGCTTATTCCCTAGCAAGAATGTGTTTGGGGCCTGTTGGCTACGTTCAAACGAGGAATCAGGACATCACTTATGTTGTGCAGAGGATTGCTCATTTGTGCCTATGCTAGAGGGGTTCCTGATTTGTTGATATTTTCATTTGTTGTTTGACCTATCCAATTCCAGAATATGATGACAATTGCTTCACCGATTGGGTTGGGGTCCAGACTTTGTTGTTGCATCTATCTCTGGAACTCTTGAGTAATGCAGATGAGTATGGTAATGAGCTATGGAAAAGGGAGTGATATGTTATTAAATGATTGGATGATGCTCATAAGGCAGAAGAAAATCTTGAAGATATGAAGGGTCTCACCACTGTGCAAAAACTCTCTGCATATGTTCACATGATCATCGGTCTACATGCTCGGCAACACATATGGAATATAGTCTTGCTGATTACTCACCCTGCAGCTGATGAAGATCAAATTCTTGGCTACTATTGAACGCACATTGGACGCTTACCTGTGCATGCCTCTTCTGGTAAAATTTGAGAACATGAAAGATATTTTAGGGGCCCACACACTTCTTGAAGGAATCAAATTAAATATATAAAAATAGGATTAGGGTTTTTAGGTTGTTTATAAATGCATACAGACATATACAAATATATATAATAAAAAGAAAATTAAAAAATTAGAATATATAATTAAATCTATATAAAAAATAGGATTTTAGTATAGTTAAGTAAATATGAGGGTTTAGGGTTTAGGGTTTTTAGAATATATATGTTTAGGTGTATACATATTTTAGGTTAAGGTCTTTAGGATTATTTTTTTTAGGTTTAATAATAAAAATCAAATGTTCTAAAATGTCCATATTGTATCAGATGGCAAGTTTGGATCCGGAGGAGAGAATGGCATTGCCTTGCACATAGTGCAAGTGTCAAATTTATAGGAAACAATGGATTTGTATTGCACATAATAGAGAATATGGATCCTTTGATAAAAGTCCACTACAAAACCTACACTACCATTTGCATGGTCCCCCTGGTGAGCAAGTGGACCCAAATGACATTCCACCGATAACCTCTCATGGACAGAAGAGAACAAAACAGGAGGTAGAAGTACAAGACACTGATAGCATTACATAGAATGAACACATGGAAGAAATGCTCGAAGCATTTTATGAGATGGATGAAGATCACGATGGTGGACAAGATATCGTGAGTTTCATGGACACAACAGAATTTCCACGATTAGAAGCCGATGAAGAATATGAGAACATGCGAAGACTAACTCGTTTACTACTGTACATTGGGGCAAATATATCTATACTACATGCATCACTCGTGATGCTCAATCTGCAATCCATTTATGGATGGTCAGATAGTAGTGTCTCTGAATTGTTCAGGTAAGTGGATTTGAAATAAATTTTCATTGTTGTATCAAAAGAACTTTATTTATTAATATCGTTTTAATTGCTTATAGCAAGCTTCTTAAAGATCAATTTTTTGCCAGAGGGAAATGACATGCCTCCAACACGTGGAGATGCAAAAAAACTTTTACAATCCATTGGAATGGACTACAGTAAGATTCATGCTTGTCCAAATGATTGCATCCTCTTTCAGAACGAGTATGAGCATCTCCACGCATGTCCAAAGTGTGGAGAATATAGGTTTAGAGAAGACCTTGTAGGCGAAGAAATCCCCGCAAAGGTTCTTCATCACTTTCCTATCATTCCAAGAATTAAGAGCATGTTTAGATGTAAATCCATGCTGAGTTGATGTCATGGCATGCAAAGAGCAGGTCTACAGATGGTGTAATGCGTGTCATGTATGTTCATCTAATGTTCTGCATATTTGTTGCAGGAGTTGGCAGTGGCTCGTCCTCCAACACGAACGGAAGAGGCTTATGGATATCGTTATGGATTGGTTGCATTATTGGAGGACTTGGAGGGACGTGGTGTGGTCGTTTCATGGGAGCATCTATGATAAAGTGATGAACTTAGAAAATTGGTTTTTACTTGTTTTTTGTAAATATCATGTCGATTTATCTCATTTCATGAATGTTCTTTGTTGCAGGACTGCTGATATAGATGTTTCGATCCTTCTGTGCATGTGTATGGCAGTGGTGTGCCACAATTTTGTATTTGTCTCATATATGGCAATGGTGTACCAAAATTTTGTACTTGATTCTTATATGGCAGTGTTTTTCCACATTTTGTATTGGGCTCATATATGACAGTGGTTTGCCACACTCTTTTACATGATTCATTATGAAATATATAACCTTTTTTTGTACATGGTTCATGGTTCATTTTGCTTATCTCTTTTGTGTCCAATAGTATAGGCGTTAGTATGGGGATCAAAAATACCGATGCCCATACCGATGTCTATAGCAATGCCTATACCAGTGGTTTGTTTCCAACACCTATGCCGGCCCTTACACCGATGCTGGGGCAAAATTGCGCCCATTCATTTGCCTCGATAAAAGCCTCTGTATACCCCTCATATGTTGTAATTTGATAATCTATACCAAGATTGTTGATTATCTTCTTCATTTTGTCATGTGATGTAGGAAGAATATTCTTGGTTGGTAAAAATTTTTCAAATAGTAACTTGTAAGCTCATGAAAAATGATGATATGTATTAAAATAAATAAATGTAAAATTATAAATTATACCTTAATAAGGCCGAAACAGATATGTTACTCCATCCAAAATGATTTTGAAGATTGAGAATAAGTAAGCTTGCACTTAGTCGTGTCAAGCGACTTCCTACATATATATGCTTTAGACATTCTTCTCGAAGATAGTTCTCATTTTTAGAAATATCAATGCTTTCGTTGTCATTTTGATACCAATCCTCAATAAAAATTGCCATGCCAACATCTTCATCATTATCGCAAAAATCTTGTACTTTATCTTCTTTTGAATATAGGCCTTTCAATCTTGCATATTTGATAGGATCACTTTTGCATAGCCTCCTCATGGAAGCTTCTAATAAATGAGGTCTTACTAGCAACTCTGAATGGTGTGGTGGAAGATCATACATAAGAATCTACACACATAAATAAAAATCATTAAAAAATCATAATGTCTTCCATAAATAAATAAATGTTTCAATCAATTAGAGTTTTCAATGCATGTGCCATCCATAATTCACTAATAATTCATCACCAACATGTAATTAAGTAATAACATTGACAACTATGTATCTTGCTACATTTCTACTCATGTATGGTGATTCCTAACTATTTTCACGCTCCTCAAAGGTGTAATTAGTCATTGAACTATTATATCCTCGACTACTATTTATTAAACTTGATATATTTCCATGCATGTCCATCAATATATAATCTTTCATTTTCGATATGTGTAATCCCTCTATTAGCAAGAGAAGTTGCATTCACGCATAATCCATAAGTATTCATGCTTTAAACATAACGTGTAAGTCAATGCCAATCTCCCCATCCATATATACGACCACAAAATAACATAAGAGTGACTTCAGAGTTTGGAGGCACATACAAATCCTCTACAATAAAGAGACCACAACCAACACTAGTGATAGTGCAAGGAGCAATCATATAGCAATTATCCCAAAAGTTAAAAACCTCTCCATCTAAAGGAAGTGGTGCTCTATTCCATCCTCCATATCTTCTTCTATCGTATCTGTGTACTAGAGGATGATCACAAGTTGGCAATGGATAATCTTCAGTGGTTTCAATCTGTAAACCAGGAGGTAGAGCATTTCAAGAAACCTCTGCTTGTAATTGATAAACGGCAAGTCACTGACGTGTATGAGGTATATTAGCATTATTAGTATAAGAATAATCATCATCATCATTGAGAAAATATTCCTATATATTAAGTATAATTTGATTTTGTATATGATTTTCAATTAAAACAATGATATTAATTTATAGAATCAATATATACCCAAGCTCTATCACGTTGATCCAAAGGTGGTGCACCATCGAAACTACCATAATTTACCTCATGTTCAATACATTACAATCGTGGTCTTTGATACGTACCATAGCAGAAATTGCACCAATATATAATATGCTCTTGATAGTAAAAATCATCATAATTCCTATCAGAGGACACATGTGAAGACGTCGTTGCATGGATAGGAGGTGGTGGAGTACCCTCTGATTGATCAAAATCTAATTCTAATATAACAATAAAAAGCCATATATCAGTCATGTATGTATCTATCAAATATTAGAATTAAAAGTTTCATATACTTACAATAAGTAGTCCTTGCATGATTAGCAGACGATGGTGGAGTTCCCTCTAATTGATTAGAATCTGATTATGTAGCAAATAAAGGTACTAGATTTTAATAATCTGATTATTTACATACATACACATTCACATATACATATTACACATACACACATATTCACATATACAAAAATACACATTTTGACATATAAATACACATACAAAACTATAAATGTATGATGTGTGTATGTATGTATGCATATGTGGATGCATGTGTGTGTGTGTGCAAGTATTTATTATCTATGTGGGTATCTTTATGTGCGAGTATATGTATGCATGTATTTATTATGTATGTGTGTGTATGTATATGTGTGTGTACGTATGTGTAAGTGTATGTATATATGTATGTGTATGCATGTATATGTTTGTATATGTGTATGTGTGGGTATGTATGTATATGTAAGTGTATGTGTATGTGTATGTGTATGTGTATGTGTATGTGTATGTGTATGTGTATGTGTATGTGTATGTGTATGTGTATGTGTATGTGTATGTGTATGTGTATGTGTATGTGTATGTGTATGTGTATGTGTATGTGTATGTGTATGTGTATGTGTATGTGTATGTGTATGTGTATGTGTATGTGTATGTGTATGTGTATGTGTATGTGTATGTGTATGTGTATGTGTATGTGTATGTGTATGTGTATGTGTATGTGTATGTGTATGTGTATGTGTATGTG